>CM073494.1:53905000-55360000 GCA_037074585.1 Biancaea sappan | reverse complement strand
TACTATGAACCTATTCTCTAATTAGTTGTTATTTTCTCTCTAACTTTGTGATTTTTATTCAATAAAATACATTCTTATCACTGATTTTTTTTGTGCATGCTTTAAACTTGATCACTTTACGGTTTGCTTGTTGCTTTCATTGAACTTTGGCAAGGGAAGTGTCTGTAGAACACTGAGTGAATAGGGTGAGTAGTTGAAATTTAGTGTTTGACTTGTTAATTAATAGGAATATTAATTAACCTTGCTTAATCAAATTAGGTTAATGCTTATTCACCTTAAACTCACATAAGAGATTATATTAGAGTTGAGTAGCTTAATTTAGGTTCAAGAGAATCACTTTAAGCCATTAGAAAACCTAAGATTAGAGTGTATAATTCATTAGAAACATAAGTGTCAGGGAGAGTTAGTAATTCTTAGGACGAGAGAGGGGGATTAGTTGCCTAGGCCTTTTATTACATTAATTTCATCCGAATTGGTGATTGTATTCTCTTTAATTGTGAAAAGTATAAAAAAATATGTTCTCTTTTGATTTTTATCTTTCAATTTTGAATTATAGCTACCTTTGATCCAAATTAGGTTGTCTGACTAATACGTTTAAATTTCTAGAGTATTTAGTGAGTTAGTTCTCATGGGAACGATAATCTTACTCTTTCACTATATTACTTGTACAACTAGTGTACTTTCCAAATCGCTTAATAAGTTTTTGATCTCGTTGATGGGGATTAATGGTTTTTAGCTAATATTCTAAGAAATTTAATAATGCTAAATTAGAGATTTTTCTTCTTTAAATTATTTTGTTTTCTTTTGTTTTATTTTTTAATTCTTTTTCTTTGTTTAATTAGTCATTTTTGCTTTTAGAACTGTTTGTTTGATTCCCTGTTTTTCACTTTTGACTAGTAGTTTTGCTGTGTATGTGGGATTATGCCTTACCTACTGATGCTGGACAAGCTTCCAATATAGTGAAATCTCTGCTTGGAGCCAATAACTTCGAAACAAGGGCAGTTTTGATGAATTTGGTTCGATAGAACCAATTTGGGGGAAGTCCTTTGGAGGACCCAAATAAACACATCACAAATTTTCTGGACATCTGTGATATGGTTAAGCTAAATGGAGTGCGATATGACACTCTTTGTCTTCATTTATTCACTTTTTCATTAAGAGACACTGCAAAGAGTTGGTTAACTTCTCAACCAATGACTATATGGGATCAACTTCAAAGGAAATTATTGGATAAATTCTTCCCTCCTTCAAAGTTAGTCAAGTTAAGGAATGAGATTACTACATTCTATCAACATGAAGGAGAAAGCTTATCTGAAGCATGGGAGCGGTTTAGAGAATTGTTGAATAAGTGCCTAAATCATGACATTCTAGAGTGGTAACAGCTTACCATCTTTCACAATGGGCTAACTTATGAAACAAGAGATAAATTAGACACTGCAGCTCATTGTGCTTTGATGGCTAAACCGATCAAGAAAGCTTAAGAAATAATAGAGACCATGGGGGCAAGCCAAATTGCATCTAATTGAGCCAAAAAAATGTTTCAATGATGAGAGTTATGGAACTAGATACCCTCAATGCTTTGTTGGCTTAGAATGAAGCATTGATCAAGAAAGTCGATATGTTGTACTTAAGGCAACGAGAAACTGTGAAAGTGAATACAGTAGTCACTCCAGAGGCTAACTGTGATTTTTGTGGTGGTGCCTATGCCAATGGGTGTTGTGATGAGTCAACTATAATAGAGAAATTGAATTACATTGGAAATGCTCAGAGGAATCAAAGTAATTTTTATTCCAATTAATATCATCTAGGGAATAGGAATCATCCAAACTTTTCATGGAGCAACAATCACTGCCTAAATCCTACATCTTTATCATCTTCTGATAGGCCATCTCAAGCTCCTGTCTTCAGTAATCAGAACAATTTTCCTTCTCAAAATAGAGCTCAACCTCCTCAAGTGGAAAAGAAACATTCAATGGAGGATATGTTCATGAAGTTCATGGAAAGAAGTGAGTCAATGTTTTAGACTTAAAATGTGGTAATTAAGAATTTAGAGACTCAGATGGACCAGCTGGCACTTGCTCTAAATAATAGGCCACAAGGTAATCTCCCCAGTGACACTAAAAATAACCCAAGAAAGGAGGGGAAAGAGTATTGTAATGCCATTACCTTAAGGAGCAGTAAGGAGCTCCCTGATACTACCAAATCACATGATTAGATGAAATGGGTGATCACTAAAGAAGAGAAAGAAAAGGTTATTGAACCCCAAGAAAATGTAACTGAGAAGGAAGATGCTTCAAATGCTAAAGTTAAGGGTGAGAATACAGTAAGAAACACGAGGGCTGAAAATATTGTTCCACCATTCTCGTATCGTCAGGCTCAGAGGTTTAAAAAGTACAATGAGAAGTAGTTTAGGAAATTCTTGGAGGTATCTAGAAAGTTGCAAAATAAATATACCTTTTGCTGAAGCCCTGGACAAATGCTTGTGTATGCGAAGTTCATGAAAGAGTTGTTATTGAAAAAGAGGAAGATGGGAAATAATGAGAGAGTCACACTAAACGAAGAGTGCAGCGTGATTATACATAAGAAGTTACCTCCAAAACTCAAGGATCCAGGGAGTTTCTCCATCCCCTGTACTATTGGAAGTGTCACAATCAAGAGGACCTTGTGTCATCTTGGGGCTAGCATTAATTTAATGTCATTATCAATTTTTAAGAGACTTGGGATTAGTCAATGAAACCAACCTTCAACTTGTTGACCGATCATTGAGACATCCATATGGGGTAGTGGAAGATGTGCTAGTCAAAGTGGGAAGTTCTTCTTTCCTGTGGATTTTGTAATTATAGACATGGCAGAAGACGAAGAAATCCCTCTCATTCTGAGTAGGCTATTCTTGGTTATGTAGGGAGCAGTAATGATATGGGTTGAGGGACATTAACCATGACAGTCCAGAAGGAGATGTAAACTTTTAATGTGTTTGATATTGCAAAATCATCGGTGGAAAAGGAAGCTTACGATTATAAAGAAGAAACAATGATGGTTGAATAATTTGTACTTCCTCCATGCAAAGTCAAAGAACTAATCAAGAAAAAAACAAAAAATGGCAAAGTTGGGGGAAGGCAATTCAGCTTCAAGACTCTTCCATGGGGTATTTTGATCCAAGATAAAATTGGTGAAGTCTGGCTAAAAACTATAAATTTAGCGCTCTTGGGATGCAACCCAAGTTTTTTTTCCTTTTTTCGTAGTTTTTATTGTTTTTTGTTTTTATTTTGATTATTTAATCTGTGATATTTCTTTTTCTTGTTGTTGTGATGTTGGTATGTTCTTTTTCCTCAGTTGTGCTGATTTGGGACAGTAAGGACACTGTCAAATTTAAGTTTAGGGGATAGGCATTTTGTGTCTTGTGTTTGTTTTTGCTTGTAGTGTGTTTGGTGTGTAAAGCGGTTCTCTTATATGTCAAATTTTCAAAATTTTAAATTTTTGTTGAAGAAATTTGTAAGGGAAAGAATTGCATATGTTTGTGGAAAATTAGAAAAATTTGGTAAAATTAAGATTTGGGATTATTTTTAATAAAGAATTAACCTTACTTTTAAGAATAATAGGAGATTTATTTTAAAATTTATTTTAAGTTTTTTAAAGTTTTGAAACTCTTAGAACAATTACTTTAACTTGAGTTAAGCTTTCCTAAAATCAAAAGTAAGCTTAATAAGGGGTGTACATTCCACATTTCAAAAATAAAATAAAAACAAGAGAAAAAGATTAGTGTTCCATTTTTACAAATAAGAATAATTAGCTGGCTTGAAGGTAAGGTTTATGTTGAGGCAATATTGTGTGGATTAGGCACACGAACACTTTTTCATCCAATGAACTTTATTTTCAGTTAGTTTGAGAGAATGAAAGGGTAGGGAAGTATTGTGTAGATTAGGTACACGAGTATTTCTCTCACTCCATAGTTTTCACCATTAGTGTGAAAGGGGAGGAAAAGCTATGTGGATTGGGTGCATGGACTCTGCTTGTTCCTGGTTACATCTCCTTTTATTTGGTTTGCTTATTGGATCTGTAGACTTTGGAATGAAGGCCCTTGAGAGTGTAAAATTATAAAATGGAAATATTAATTCAAGTAAATTGTATATTATTCTAAGAGAATTTTGATGTGTTTAGTAATTTTATTTTGTGTTTTATTTAAATCTCCAAGTCATTGTTGCAAGTATGGCTGTTCTATTGTAAAAACATTTTCTGGATCTAATTTTAATAGATGAATCTATTTTTCTCTGCATATTCACTCTTCTCTCTTACTTAGTCTAATTGCTTTCAAGGCCTAATTGTAAATTTGCATATCTGATTTCTGCTTTGCACTTTATTTTATGTGAGGGTCAATTTGCTTGAGGGCAAGCAAAGGTTCAAGTTTGAGGGAGTGTTAAGTTCTAGATTTAGCACCATTTTGGTGCTAAATGCCCTATCTTTTAATCTTTTACTTGCCTTGTCTTGTGATTTTTAACCCTTGTTTTGAATGTTTTAGATTAGTTTTTGTTTTATTAGATTTTAGATTAGTTTGAGTAATTTCATGTTTTAGACCTGTGATTTAATGTATTATTTGCCTTTTGGTGTAGGTTGAGTTGGTGAAAAGTTTGTGCTAGAAGATGGAACTGTCGGAGCTATAATTCTGAAAATGCTTGAGAGATGTCTGTCTTCCACAGATATAGCGGTGGATTTCACAGCTATAGCGGTGAATTTCACAACCATAGTGGTGGATACTGAAAAAAAAAAGTATTTTGAAGTCCTCCTCTCTGGCGGTGTCTCTTGGAAAAAAGGTGTTTTTAAGTCCGAAACTCCGCCTTTCACCACTATAGTGGTGGGTATTCATCGTTATAGCGGTGGTTCGCGATTCTGTAGCTCATTTTACTAATTTAAATAGTGTCAGATCAGATTTTTAGGGAATCCTGAGTTTGAGACAGACAGGGGGCGCTAATTTCAGCTAGATGAAGAGGAAGAATCCATCTCCAAAGCTTTTGAAACCCGATTCTTGCCATCTCAACCTTGGTTTCATGATTTTTACTGGATTTTTTGTTGTTTTCTGTACTTTTAGGGCTATGAGTAGCTAATTTTACCATTCTAGGGTTATATGAACCTAATCTCTGATTAGAAGTTATTTTCTCTCTAACTGTGATTTCTATTCAATAAAATATATTCCTATCACTCATTTTTGTTGTGCATACTTAAATTTGATCACTTTATGATTTGCTTGTTGCTTTCACTAAATTGTGGTGAGAGAGCTGTCTGTAGAACACTGAGTGAATAGGGCGAGTGGTTGAAACTTAGGGTTTTACTTGTTAATTAATAGGAATATTAATTAACCTTATTTAATCAAATTAGATTATTGCTTATTTTTCTTAAACTCACATAAGGGATTATGTTAGAGTTGAGTAGCTTAATTTAAGTTTGGGAGAATCACTTTAAGCCATTAGAAAACCTAAGATTAGAGTGTATAATTGATTAGAACCATAAATGTTAGGGAGAGTTAGTAATTCTTAGGATGAGAGAGGGGGATTAGTTGCCCTAGGTCTTTATTACATTAATTTCATCCGAATTGGTGATTGCATTCTCTTTAGTTGCGAAAAGTATAAAAAAAGTATTTTGTCTTTTGATTTTTATCTTTCAATTTTCAATTAGAGTTACCTTTGATCCAAATTGAGTTGTTTGACTAATAAGTTTAAATTTCTTGAGTACTTAGCGAATTAATCCTCGTGGGAACGATAATCTTACTCTTTCACTATATTACTTGTGTGACTGGTGCACTTGCTAAATCGCTTAACAAGACTATATAATTACAGTCTTATCACTCATAATTTGCTCAATTTTTAATTTTGTTTAGTGAAGACTGACAATGAGATATAATATTAAAAATTTTGAAGAAGAAATTATCTATTTAGTGAGAAAAAAAAAAGAAGTTTCTAAATACAATAGAAAGTGGAGGTTGCTCTTTATTTTTTTGTTACTAGTTGTATGACATTTGAACTTGTTTTATTGAAATATAATGAGACTTTGATGGTTTTGTATTATTTACAATATATATATATATCATTATATATTTTTTATATATATTATTTTTTATTTTTTATAGAATCTAACAATTCTCGATTCAATCTTACAATTCGATCTATCATATGCTTCTTCTGATCTTGCATAAGATCTCCATCCTAAAAACTATACACACATTACAAGGATACATAGACGTGTTATTATTTTCAGGATACAACAGCTTAAATGTTCATCTATTTGTTTACTATTTCTATTCAAAAGAAGTAAACAAACTCTTTTTTACAGACCTTTCTTTATATAATACACATAAATATTATAGAGACTTTTCACTTGTATATTTTTTCTCTTACTTTTTTCATCTACCAGCCACAAACCACATAAACAAAGAAGTTTATATAGAAGAAACTTTTGTACCCGTTGGAAATAAAACTTATCAGCATTAAAAAAGAATCAAGACATCAACCGTTAATATATATATATATATATATATATATTAATGGCCCCAACGGTTGAATGTCTATATATATATATATACACAAACGAAATTGAGGCACCTACAGTTATATATATATATACACATTATAACATTAAGACACCACGCAGCAACTGTTTCCAACGGATTTTATTAACTATTATAATTATCTTAATTAATACTTTATAATATTAATTACTATAACAGGTAGATGATGTTGGCGAGAAGATCACTAGTGGTTACCCTTCGTGTTCAGTTTAGAGCTCAATCTCCTCATTGGGAGGAGGTGAGAAGGTCAATAGTGGTTATCCTTTATGTTCAGTTAAGAGTTCAATCTTCTCATTCTCTTTGGCAGGGGCTACTATGAGACCAGATTTACTGCTTGGGCAGGCAGCGTGCCTTTCCTTTTAGCAGCAAAAAAAATTGTTGCGACAATAGTTTTTTTCGCTGTTAAAAAGAAAGACACGCTGCCTATCAGTAACAGATCCGAACGCTGCTACTACTGGTGTAGGATATTTGGTGAAATTCAAAATGTTCTTATTATATGAGGGTCCTGTATATTTTTTTCAGTATATCTCAAAATATGTGCTGGAATGAGGGGGTTAAAGTGACCTCTCATTCTAATACATGTTATAAAATGTACTGAAAAAAAAAACAGGATTTTATTAGGTGAAATCCCTGTTTCAGTATAATGATGGGCGTTGAGTTGTAGTATTGGGCCACTAAAAGAGAATTTATCAATTTCAACAACAATTTAATGATGTTAACAATTAGAAAGAAATTAATAATTTTTATAAAAATAAAAGATAAAACTAATAAACATATACATATATAGAATGAAATCAAAATTCACCTTAAATTTAATCAAGAATTTTTTTTACCTATATTTCTTATAATAAAGAATTAGAGTTGATGGAAGTTAAGTTTAAAAAAAATATAAAATCAATTATTATACGATTGTAAACTAGTCCTCCGAGGAAATTCTTACAAGCATGCTTCACATTTGACCACACTTAGACCTTCAGTAGGGATGACAGTGGGAAGAGAATTTGAGGATTCCCGTGGGAATCTTTGCTTTTGGGATCCCATGGACACATAATTGGAGAGAAAATTTCCCCGTCAGTATTTTGAGGACGAAGACGAGGACGGAGATTATATTCTCCGTCTCATGGGATCTCAGTCCCTAAAGGGCATTTTAGTAATTTTACTAAAATTACTAAAGTGTCTTTAATATATATATATATATATATAATATTATATATATATATACTTTAAAAATATTTAGTCATTATGTAATTAAAATAATTACAATTAATTTAATTTAGAAAAAACCCTAATCCCCAAATTTTGTTTGATGCTCTTTGTTCTCCATCGTCTTCTTTGTAGCTACATTTCTCCTCTCCATCATCTTCTTTGTCGCTTGCTAAATTGCCTGAATGGCTGAACCAGAGATGAGAGACTTGCCGCATCATCTTCTTTGTCACTACATTTCATCTCCATTGCTAAGTCTACATGTCTTCATCTCCATCGTCTTATCTGATTCTCATCCTTGTCGTCATCAACTCATAGTCTTCTCTAATTTTAATCTCCATCATCATCAACTCATCATCTTTTCTAATTCTAATATCCATCATCATCAACTCCTCGTCTTATGGTCGTTGTCTCTGTATCACTGTCTATTGGTTGTCGCAGATGCTCATTCTCTTGTTTAGTCATCGCTCATTGTCCCATCCGTCGCAAATGCTTACCACTCGAAGGTTTTTGTAGTTCCATACTTCCATTATTTTCTATAAGTTCCCTTGTCAAATCAGTGTAGTATTAATCTCAAAGCATGCATATGCTTCTCTCTTCCCTTTAACTTGTTATTCGTACAAGATCAACTTTGTCTGCTATTTTCATCTTTTCATCAATATACAATATTGTTGTATCAACATGAGCTCCTTTTGTAAGCTATTGATTTTTTTTTTTGATATTTTCAAAAAAATTAATAAATTCATAGGGTCCCTGTGGAGATGCAAGGAATGGGGATGGGGGTAAATCTTCTCTCCAATGAGGATCAACCCGCTCCCCATCCCCACCCCACCCCGTCGCGATTCTAAAACTTGAGGGTGTTGTGTGGTATGTGCTTCAACCATTTTTCTAAAGGTCTTCATCTTATATGGTGTTCACAATCTTTTATATATAATGAATAATAAGTTATCTTTTATGTAACTAATTTTAAATTATATAAAAATTTACAAACATTAATAACAAATCTTATAATATCATATAATATTATAAATTTAAGGAAAAGTCTATGGAAAGCTCAACCTCTTGAGAGGTTGAGTTCTTCCACCATTAAATCAACATTATATTACTTTGAAATTTGTGTATATAAAAATTAAAAATTATTTTACACAAATTTTAATGTGATCAAATAGTAAAAAATCTTAATCTCTTTAGACTTTAGAGATTGAGTTCTTCATAGACTTACCTTAAATTTAATTACTAAAAATATGCTAAAAATATTAGTGTTTATAATATTTTAATTCACTGGGGTTCAACTACAGTCTAATTATTAAACGGTGAATTACTAGCTTTTTCAACTTAATGACTAGTTTGATTTTTAAAATATTAATTGACAAGTATTCTATTTTTAAAATGTCTTTCAATATGTAGGTTAATAGATAGAATTTTATTAGACTTTTCTAAACAAAAGATATAAAATTAGATTAAAGTATAGTAATTTTATCGTTATAGTGGAAGAAAGTATGCATTTTGAAAATAGAATAAATCAAGTGTAATTTTAAAAATTAAAAAAATCAGTCAGTTTAGTAAATCAAAAATCATTGCCAGTCTTTTAATTGCAGTGACAAAAAAAAAAGCTAACAACCTTGGCTTAACAAAAAACAAAACGCAAGACTTTTGTTGCCGTGTGGCCCGTTAGACCAAAAAATAATGATTAAAATAATCCAACTAATTTTATTGACTTGACTCGCTCATTGTCTCCGTTACCGTTTACTTTGAAGTCAATGCAAACAATACGATAAATCCGGATCCCTAGCACTATATTTTCAACGATATCGATTTTTCATTAAATATTACTGACATGACTAAAGCGACATTTAATAAGAGTTTGAATATGATTTTTTTTAGATTTTAAATTATTAAATTATTAAAATTTTGACAAATCTAAATAACTTTAATAAATCAAATTTTGTGATAAATTTAAAAATTATTCAAAATTAATTTTAAGCCCGTGTTACTTTATTCAAATATTTAAAAGAACTTTTGAGAAGATTTGAACATGTGGCATAAGATTTGGAGCCTCTCCAATATTTTAAAAGTATTGAACTCTCCAATACTTTCATTTAGGCCGTTAAATTAAAATCACGGACAGCCCAAATTAGGCAGAAAATATTAAAGAGTATAAGCCATTAGATCCATATGATTCAACGACTCAGATCGCATCCATCTAATAAGTAGTTTATTTACCTATGTCCTTATCTAAGATTTTTTTTTAATTCTTTGTTTGATTTAAGATCATTTTTAACTTCATCTAGGTTGCTCCTCGTTCTGGAATATATTTTTGTTTTGAATTTAAATCAATCCCTATAAACTTTTGAGTTTATTCAGTTTAATCCCTGAAATACTTTCTACGTGATCTGGGCCATCTGTCACTTCAATCTAACGGCCTAGATGAAAGTATTAGAGAGTCCAATACTTTTAAAGTATTGGAGATGCCCCAAATCCTGTGTCATGTTGAATTAAGTAATTGCTTCAACTAAATGGACCAAATTTTATTACTATTATATAAGGGTGAAATTTTATATATAATGTAACAAATGTATATCATATTATTATTTGTATAAAATGATTTTAAATTATTAAAAAATAAAAATATTAACAATAAATTTCATAATATCATATAACAATAAAGATGATAATTAACAACAAATGTTTAGTCACTAATTTATTTAAAAATTATTTGAATATATTTTTGTATAAGTTATAAGTATTCAGATGTTAAAAAAAATAGTCTTAATCATTTTGTATTCAAATTTAAAAACAATATGTTAATAATCATTCATTAGATGTGTTTTAGATTCAGACATCTTAATCTTTAATAAAAGAAAAAAAAATGACCCCTAAGATGTGTATATAATATGCATGACTATGTGTCAAGAAGAAAGGAAAAAAGAAAGTAAATATGCATGACTATGTGTCAAAAAGAAAGGATAAAAAAAAAAGTAGATGGTTGAGTAAAATTAACTCACATGTATATGTATCACATGTGATGACTATAATTCATGTCAAGTATTTGGTGAGTTAGTCCAAATCATGTATATTTTCAATATTCAGCTCATATATAATTGACCATGTCACTAAAATAGAATATTAACAAAAGTTTAACAATAGTGGCAGAATTGAAAATCATAAAAATTATAAGAATGCAATTACAAATTTTTTAAACTACATGAATCCAATTAAAAATTAAAGAAAATCACAGTGACAAAAAGAATAATCTATCAATTATGCAGTAACAAACTATATTTTATTTATAATTGCTTGCAGAAAAAGATGGCCATAAAGGTGGAAATCCGCAACGAAAAAAGCAGAAGCAAGGCCATGGAAATTGCTGCAGTGACACATGGTATTATTTAACCTCAATTTCTCTATGTATTTTCTTATTTCCTTTTTGAAATTATAGAAAACTTACAAACATATATATATATATATATATATATATATATATATATAATGCCTAAGTTATTCACGTTGGTTAATTAATTCAAATAATCTATCATTTGTTCCTTTTAAGTAAGATTTAGAATGTGTTTGGTAAGTCAAATAAATTAACTTATAACTTATTTGACTAACTTATAAGCTTATTTATTTATCTAAATTAAAAATGTTTAGTACACAAACTTATTTGAATAGTTTATAAGTTTTTATAAAATATTACTTTAAATAATTTATAACTTATAACTAATAATTTTTATATTTTTCTTCTTCTTTTATCCTTATCATTTTATTAAAATTTTAACATTATTCTACTCACAACCTATACAATTTCTTCATTCCCAGGTTTCTTTTGCACACACTTAACACAATATTACTAATCTATTGTGGGACCCTAAATGATGTGTTTATTTTTGTATTATTTTAGAATTACATAATGAAATATAATTACTAACAAAAAATGATAAGTATAATACTATTTTGGGATAAGATAATAAAATGATATTATTTTGGAATCTTAAATATTTGTTTTACACTATTTGCACTATTTATTTTAATTTTTGACAAAATTTTTTATCTTTAAACAAAATATTAAAAATAGTTCAAATTAACTAAAAAATTAAAATTATAATTACCTAAAAATATATTTTTGTCTAAAAATAAAATTTGTATAAAATATCATATAAATATGTCCTTTTATATCATTTTACATTTATCAGCTAATTTAATAATTAATTTTACAAAACACTTCTAATTCAATAAGCTAGTTTAACAGTTTTCAACTGAAAATTAATTTTTAAGCTTTCAGTTAGTTTATCATCTATTTCTGCCAAACATACCCATAGAATTTGAGTGTCAATAAAATAAAATTATTGTTAGAAGGGAACTTTATACTCTTGTGACATGATCTAACTCAAACTAATAATTTGAATAATAACATAGTGTTGCTACTTCTACTTGCAGGGGTGACTCCAGTGTCAATAGAAGGGGATGGAAGAGACCGGGTGGTGGTAACTGGTGGAGTGGACTCATTTTGCTTGACCAACAAGCTAAGGAAGAAGCTCAGCCATGCCACACTGCTGAGTGTGCAAGACGTGAAGCCTGAAGATGGTGCAGAAAAGAAAAAGGAAGAAAATGAAACAAAGCCAATTGAATTTATTGGATACCATAATCTTCATCCCCCTTATCCCTACTATCAGGTGGTTTATGATCCACACCCTAATGACAATTGCCCCATCATGTGACTCACCAACATTAATTGGAGACTTCATATACCTATGAGACCATTTGTAGCTATTATCCCCACTCTCTAATATTTCTACTCCTTGCCTATCAAGAGTTGATGAATCTGAATCAAAATTTTACTTGGAATTAATATTAAAAGGAAAAAATAATCTCTCTCTATCATTAGAGGACCATTTCTATGTCTGTAATATTTTTAGTAGAGGAGCATTTCCCATTTTATCTCCCATGGCATATAACTGTATGATTCCTGTTAGGAGTTTATGAAATAAACAATATAGAAATTAAAGAGAAAAATCACATAAAATTTATGTGGTTCAGTCAATATGACCTACATTTACGAGTAGAAAGATATCTGTATTTTATTATTGACAATCTAAAATGAGAATACAATACAATAAGAATCAACCTAATAGTATAAACAAGAACAAAACATAACCACCTAATTAAATAGGGTCAATTATGAAATGGATCGCTTATATTATTCAAGTCACACTCCACTTTCCAAAGGCTTGATGCTTTCTTGTTCTACTCTCGGTGGGAATGGACAGCACATATAGTACTGTATAAGCCTAATTCTTAACAAGATTTTCAGGTACCCTCAAAAAATTTGACAGATAAATAAGATGTTCAATGTTTTAATTCCAAAGGTAGATGCTCCTCAATCCATGAGAGATTTTGGGTCTATTAGTCTATGTAATTTGGTTTTTTAAATTATTACAAAAATTATAACGAACAAGCTTTGATTGGTGGTGATAGCTTATACCATCACTCGCAATCATCCTGGTAGACACATCTTAGATAATATTATTGTGGCGCAAGAGATATCCATAATATGTAGAAATGTGAAGTCAGTAGAAATGTTAGTAAAAGATTTCTTCCTACAATTTATTGATCAAAGTTCTCGTCTTGCGTCAAAATTTGGATTCTCTAATTAGGTTGGCAGAATGTTAGTCTAATTTAAATAATTAATTTTTATAATTAACGGTTTAGATTTTATAATATTTTTAAAAAAAAATTTTAAAAAATAATATCATAAAAATTTAGATTATTAATTATAAAAATTAATAATTTAGATTGAATCAAATATTCTACTTAACTTTAAAACTAAATAAGAGACATGTTTTGCCTGCATCCAGGAAAGAGATGATGTTAGAGGTAAGAAGTGGTTGTTGATACTTGATGGTTGTTAGCATTTAATTTTCTTTTGTGACCAAAAAAAAGAATAGATTCAACCCATTAGCTTTAGAGAATAAGATATGTCTAAATAAAGAATAACATATGGAGACAAGGAAGGAACCACAATAGTGGTAGAGAAAACTAAAGAAATTCAATTAAAGTTATTAATGACTGGTTTAATAGTAATACGGCATGGAAAACTTCAAATTTAAACCGTTATTTTGTCATGTATTGAAAAAAAAAAGTAAATTAAACATTTGATGGTAAGAACTCGTTTGGATTAGTAAATTTAAGGAAGAAAGTACCTTTTCCATATGAAAAAGTACTTTTAATAAATAAAATGTGTGTCTCGATTAGCATTATTAATTGAAAAAGCACAAGCATTAAGAAAAAGCTACTTTTGAGAAGCACCTACGACGGCTACATTTAAAAAAATGGGGATGCAATTTCTAATCTTCTACGGACAAACGTATCTTTTATGAATTGACAGAAATGTTGATGACGCGTTTTAGTTTTTTTTTGGGCCAAAAATTAGGGATCTGGAGTGGCTGCTTTTCGTGGCCAACTCTTCCCTTGTGGCAACAGTTTTAACTGTTGCCACAAGTTCAACAACGATTTAAAATCATTGCTATAAATTTTGTAAAAAAAATATCACAATTAACACTTATAGCAACGGTTTTAAACCGTTGCTGAAACTTGTGGCAACAGTCAAAACTGTTGCCACAAGGGAAGAGTTGGTTCTTACACGAAGAGCAGCCACTCCAAATCCAAAAGTTAGTGACATATTGCTCTATTTATCCATGTAACGTATGCTGAAGAAGACTTATATTTCTATAATTATTTTTATATTTTCTAAAAAAATTAACAAATTAACAGATTTTCACAGGTAAGCAAAGATTAGAGATAGAAATAAATCTTTTTTTCAAGTGATAATTAGGAACAAGGATGAGGTCAGGGTCTAAGGGCGGGGATTGGGAGTGAGAAGGCACTCTCTGCTGCCACCTCACTCCACCCCGTTACCATTCTTAAACTTGAGTGTCATGATGTATGTGCTTCAATTATTTTTTTAAATGTTTTCATCTTATATGTTGTTTGTAATCTTTTATATATAATGAATAATAAGTTATTTTTATAAAACTAATTTTAAATTATATAAAAATTTAAAAAAATTAATAACAAATCTTATACTATCATATAATGTTATAAATTTAAGAAAAAGTTTATGAAAAGTTTAATTTCTTGAAATGTTGAGTTTTTTTATCATTAAATCAATATTAAATTACCTTAAAATTATTTTACACAAATCTAAAAGTGATTCAACAATAAATACTTTAATCTTTTTAGATGTTGAGTTTTTTGTACAGACTTACCTTAAATTTAATTACTAAAAATATACTAAAATATTAATATTAGTTTTTATAATATTTTAAGTTAATGGGGTTAAATAGTAAATTATTGGCTTTTTTTAGTTTAATGATTAGTTGGATTTTTAAAATATTAATTCTCAAGTATTCTATTTTTTGTTAAAAAAAAGCTATCAATATGTAGGTTAATAGATAGTATTTTATTAAGAATAGACTTTCATAAACGAAAGATAAAAAATTAGACTAAAGTATAGTAATTTTATCGTTACAGGGAAAGAAAGTATACATTTTGAAAATAGAATAAGAATCAGTTTAACAAATAAAAAATCATTGACAAAGTCTTTTAATTGAAGTCACAAAAAAGAAAAGCTAACAACCATGGCTGAACAAAAACAAAAGACAAGAGTTTTGTTGCCGTGTAAGGTGTAACCATTAGACTACCACATTCAAATTTCAAACCACATGGGGAAAAAAAAATGATTAAAACAATCCAACTAATTTTATTGACTTGACTCGATCATTGTATGGTTTACAGTTTACTTTGAAGTCAATATAAACAATACAATAAATCCCAGTATAAATATAAGCACTCATTTCACTTCCTCACAAGCCCAAGAGCGAAAATCCCAAAGAATTAGCCTCAGAACCTCGAATCAAATCTATACTGTGTACTTCGGTGCTTATATATATATATATATATATAAGCACTTATTTCAGTTCTTCACAATCACAAAAGCAAATAAACCCAAAGAATTAGCCTCATAACCTCAAAAGCTGCCTCGTCTTACTGTTTCACTTCATCAAACATGCCGGTGAGTATAAGTTTGCTTTATAATTAATTAGTTGACTGATTTATATTGGGTTAAATTATAGTCTTAGTGTTTATAATTTCACTCATTTTTTAAAATTTGATCTCTATAATTTAAAAATTTGTAATTTAGTCCTTATTATTGTACTTTCATCAATTTCGATATTCCATAAAATATTACTCAATGCAACATTTGTTTGCACTTAATAGGATTTTGAATCTAATTCGTTTATATTTTAGATCATTAAATACGTTTGTTTTTTATTTTTGTTAAAATCTCGATAGATTTAAATAGATTTTAATAAATCAAATATTGAGATAAGTTTGAAAATTATTCAAATTTAATCTTGTGTCTATATTATTTTATTTAAATATTAAAAAGAACTTTTGAAAAAATTTGAACTTGTATTATATTGAATGTAAGAAATGCTTCAACTAAATTAACCAAATATTATTATTATTATTATTATTATTATTATTATTATATAAGGGTGAAATTTTATATATAATGTAATATCATATTATTATTTGTATAAAATGATTTTAAATTATTAAAAAATAAAAATATTAAAATAAATTTCATAATACCATATAATAATAAAGATAATAATTTATTTGAAAATTATTTGAATATAATTTTTTTATAAGTTATTTAATCAATAGTATTTAAATTTAGAAACAATATGTTAATAATCAGATATATATTCAGACATCTTAATCTTTAAAAAAATCAAACAAAACAAATGACCTCTAAGATGTGTGTATAATATGCAAGATTATGTGTCAAAAAGAAAGGAAAAAAGAAAGAAAATTTGCATGACTGTATCAAAAAGAAAGGAAAAAAAGAAAGTAGATATGCATGCCTATGTGTCAGTAAAAAAAAGTACATATCAATGACTGCATCAAAAATAAAGCATAAAAAAAAAAGTAAATATGAAGCAAAATTAACTCCCATGTATGTGTATCACATGTGATTACAATAATTTATGTCGAGAATTTGGATCGATTAGTTCAAAGCTTGTATATTTTGAATGTTTAGCTTATATATAATTGACCATGTTACTAAATTGATAGAATATGAACAAAAGTCTGAATTGAAAATCATAAAAAGTATAAGAATTTAATTACAAATTTTTAAACTACATTAACTCAATTAAAAATTAAATAAAATCACAAGGACTAAAAAGAATAATCTGTCAATTATGCAGTAACAAACTGTATATTATTTATATTTGTTTGCAGACAAAGATGGTCATAAAGGTGGAAATCCGCAACGAAAAAAGCAGAAGCAAGGCCATGAAAATTGCTGCAGTGACACATGGTATTATTTAACCTCAATTTCTCTATGTGTTTTCTTATTTCCCTTTTGAAATATAGAAAACTTCAAACATATATAATTCCTAAGTTATTCACGTTGGTTAATTAGTTCATATAATTTGGCACTTTTTTTAAAGTAAGACTTAAAATTTAAGTGTATGAGAAACAATTAACTCCAAAAGAATTTTATATCCATGTAATCTGATTTGACTCAAACTAATTTGAATAATAATGTAATGGTGCTACTTCTCTGCTTGCAGGGGTGACTTCAGTGTCAATAGAAGGGGATGGAAGAGACCAAGTGGTGGTAACTGGTGATGGAGTGGACTCGGTTTGCTTGACCAACAAGCTAAGGAAGAAGTTCAGCTATGCCTCACTCCTGAGTGTGCAAGATGTGAAGCCTGAAGATGGTGCAGAAAAGAAAAAGGAAGAAAATGAAACCAAGCCAATTGAATATATTGGATACTATAATCCTCATCCTCCTTATCCCTATCAGGTGGTTTATAATCCACACCCTAATGACAATTGCTCCATCATGTGATTCACCAACCTTAATTGGAGACTTCAATGAGACCATTTCTAGCTATTATCCCCACTCAGCAATATTTCCACTCTTTGCCTATCAAGACTGAAGAGATTTTCTTGGAATTAATACTAAAAGAAAAATTATAATCTCTCTCTCTCTCTCTCTCTCTCTCTCTCTCTCTCTCTCTCTCTCTCTCTCTCTCTCTATATATATATATATATATATATATATATAGGTTTGTAATATTTTTAGTAGAGGAGAATTTCCCATTTTATCTCCCATTGTATGCTTCTCAAGGTTTAATGCTTTCTTGTTCCACTCTCAGCAGAAATGGATGGCACATACAGTATTGCATAAGCTTAATTCTTAACGAGATTTTCAAGCACCCTCAGAAAATTTGACACATAGATATGTTTAATTGTTTTAATTCTGAAGGTAGATGCTCCTCAATCCATGAGAGATTTTGGACCTATTAGTCTATGCAATTCGCTTTTCAAAATTATTACAAAAACTATAATGAACAAGCTTGGTGATGGCTGATATCATCACTGGCAATCATCCTAGTAGACACATCTTATATAATATTATAGTGGCGCAAGAGGAATGAAGTTAGTAGAAATGTTAGGAAAAAGATTTCTTCCAACAATTTAATGGTCAAAGTTCTCATCCTACACTAGAATTTGGATTTCTTGCTTGGCTTGATAGAGTGCTGATCTAATTTGAGCCACTAATTTTTACAATAAACAATTTAAGTTTTATGATTTTTTTAAAAAAAAATAACACCTTCAAAATTTAGATTGTTAGTTATTAAAATTAATAATATAGATTGAATTAAACACTCTTCATAGCTTTAAGGCCTACCAAAAAATTTGTTTTACTTGCATCAAGTAAAGACGATGTAAGAGGTAAGAATTGTTTGTTGATAGTTGTTAGCGTTTAATTTCCTTTTGTAACATTGAGATATGTCTAAATAAAGAATAATATATGGAGACAAGGAAGGAACCACAACAGTGGTAGAGAAAACTGAAGAAATTCACTTAAAGTTACTAATGAAAAAGTACTTTCAATAGATAAAATGTGTGTTTCGATTAGCTTTATTCATTGAAAAAGCACGAGCACTGAGAAAAAGCTGCTTTTGAGAAGTACCTACGACACAGCTACAGTTAAAAATTGGGGAAGCACTTCTACGAACAAAGGTAAATGTTAATGACACTTTTTTGTTCCTTTTCGCCAGAGTTAGCATATATTGAAGAAGACTTATATTTCTATAATTAATTATTTTTTTATTTTTTTAAATTTTGTATTAAAAAAATTTTATACCTTTAGATCAAAATTTTTTGGAATATTGGTAATTGACTTTTAAAATCTTTAATTACTCACTCTACTACAAAATTTGACAGTGGTACGCAACTAACTTACACATTAACTAATCTTTCAATATATTTTTATTTTTTTAAAACTATTATCTATTATTTGAATACCACACCAATTTCAATTATTTTAAATTCAAGCCGAGTAAAATGATAATGAATTGTGAAATTTTTCCTATATTTCAAAATTTATATTCTGGCCTACTCTACTAACCCCATTTGTGTCGGCAATAAAAAAAAAAGCAGAGATTTAATTTGGCCTTTTTACTTTTGACGTAGTCTCCAATTTTTTATGGAAAGTTGGAAACCTTTCTCATCATTAAAAAAAAATTCATTACACACACATATATATGCTAAATGATTCTAAAAATATTGAAGATAATACAGAAGATTGGTTGGAAAGTAAATTATTAATTTTATTTCTAAAAAATTATATTTATATCAGTTTGATTTTGAAAGATAAAACTTTTCAGTTAATTTCTAAAAAATCATATTTAGTTCAGTTTATTTTTTTTGTCAAATCGCTAAATATATTATTATTATTAAATCTTAAATTTGTTATTATTAAAAGTTATTTTAATAAATAGAAAAGTAAATCTGTGATAAATATAAGTTTTAAAAATTAAATTAAATTATTTAACCTTTTACAAATTAGTGTAAGATATTTATAATTTTCTATTCTATTAACCACGTTACTAATCTATATAATAGACTAAAATAATTTTACCTTCACATATTTATTGTAATATTTAATACATATTCTTAATGTCTTAATATTATGTCATTCAATTACAATTTCTTATTTTTGTAATTTGTTACCTCTCCACTTTTTAATTTGGTTACATGATTAATGCTTGAATTTAAAAAAATAAAATTTAATAATTTAAATGTTTTGATTTGATACACACATTTGATGCACACATTTAATGTCCATTCTTAAAGTTTTAATCATTCAATTACAATTTTTTATTTTTTTAATTTGTTAATTTTTTACTTTTGAATTTGGTTACATAATTACAAATATGCATGATTAATACATGAATTAAAAAAAATAAAATTCAACTTCCTAAATTAGGTCCAGATTTCGCCTATTTAAGCAAATTCAATCAAAGTTGGCCTATCCACACACACACACACACACACACACACTCTCTCTCTCTCTCTCTCTCTTTCTCTGCAAAACCCTAAATAAGATCCAAATTTCGCAGCCACACTCTTATAATATAGATGATTGTCACAAGATCAAAAACTAAGGCTTTGGATTAAGAGATGCCATATCTCATCACTTTTCTCCCTAATAAAATAGAGTCTTTCATTATCTCCAAAATTTCTATAGATGAAATAGTGGGAACCAGTGTCCTTTTCACGCATATAGAAAGCCATTTTGTGGACACAATACCCACCTTGAGATCAATAGAAAGAGAATAATCATGCTATTATCTCAAGGTGCTTTTGTAAGAAGCTTCTACGTGGTGCTTCATTATCTCAAGAGACTACTTTCGTGACACACCTCCCCGACTTTGCCTTTTGAATTGACAATCATTTATATTATTAGCAATTTAAATTTCGTGCAGATATGCTTGGACAATGTATTTTTCATATGAACAATGTATTCTCATATGTTTTATAATTATATTTTTTGTGATAATTTCATGAGAGATTTTTGAAGAGTGTTTTAGAAATAAAAATTAATTATCATATAGCTTGAAATGAAACGAAAAATCTAGGCTTCTATCTTAATATTCATTAATATATAAAAACACTCCTACAATTTTCATATTTCAACATAATAAATTTTAATTTAGAAAAAAAAATAAAACAAAAAAAGTTCATTCTAAATTCACATAGAAAATTACAATATTTGAATTTAATTTTGTAATTCATTCTTAATTCATCCAATATTAATTCATATATTAATTGAGAGGGGTCAAATAGAAGGTCACAACATTTGAATTTAATTTTGTAATTTAGATACTAACTATACAATCATCATACAATTATTCAGTTAAATCTTTTTAGTTTTGTTAAAGAATTAAGTATTTTACAAATCAATAGTTATTATCATCATGCCTTAAATAGTTCACTTTGCGTTTTTTATACCAAAAATATAAAGCTGGATACATAAAAATCAAACTTGCGTTCAATTTTTTTTTTAAGTTTTAAAAACAGGAAAATTACTTACTTTGGTTAAATTTTGTTACTAAGCTCAACTTTTAATAAGTCACCTCATTTTTGTATTTTCTCTTCTTTCTCTTTTTGTTATGTCGATTTTTCCTCTCATTTTTATAGGAGTTTTGCCTCTCTTTTTTTTTTCATAGAAGTTCATCCTCTTCTAAGGAAGAGGATTTGTTTGAAGGACGGCAATTATAGCATGGCTTGCTAGACCTTTGGTCGTTTTTTTAGAAATTTTTTTGAGACAGAGGCCAGCTTTTGTACCTCTCACACGAACGTTTGTGAAGATGGCACCTCCTTGCCGGCACATCCTCATCCATAGTCATCGGCTGCTAACGGTGTTGATATCGATCAAGTGCTGGTCATCATCTGCCAGATCTATAATCTTTAAAAAAGAAATTGCTAGAAGATCTGCTCTGTTTTCTCTTTCTGGATAGGAGTATTGAGATGGGGTGTGTTGTCCCTACTTTTTAATTTTTTATTATTGTTGTTTAAATGTAGGTATTGTTTTTAGGGTATTTTTTTAAATTATGTATCTTTTATCTTATAAGTTTAAGCTTATGCGGATAGTTTATCTTTAATTCTTGTTAAATCTTATGTATCATGACTTGGTGCATTTTTAATGGAAATCATTTGTATTTATCCAAAATAAAAGAGTAAAAAAACATTTTAGTGCAGTTTTTATATCATTGTCATTAATCTTTTAATTAAAATATGACAAGTGTATAGTATTTAAAAAATAATTATATATCTTTTACAACTTATTATTGCATAACTAGTTTTAATGGAAATAATTTCTATTTTATTGAAGAAAAAAAAATCTGGGTCTGTACTGCTGGAAGAGACTAATTGATGTAGATGTAGAACCAGGCATCATACCTATAACAGTAAGCAAGAGGGACTTTAGCAGGATCGGTGAACGAGATCTCTATCCATCATGAGCTTCTGATCGAGAGAAGATGGTAGAAACAATGTCCAGAACTGAGGCAAGTTAAACTTTTTGCATATTTGAGCTACTTCATCTTCATCACTATTAGCTTCTCTTTTGCAGCTACTTCATCTTCATCACTATTAGCTTCTTTTTGCAGCAAGTGTGAAGAGCTATATCCAGATTCCTTTTAGTGCCTTCAATTTCCTTCATTACGGGTTGGATTTTCCAATGCGTGTCTTTGTTTTTGCAACAGGAGTGGAGATCTTGATTATTAATTTTGAAGATAATGCTTTTGATGCCCAAGTTTGATGCTAGAGTATGAGCTTGCCTCATGGATAAGCTTTCAACATGTAAGGGAGATAGTGCTAGAGTATTTTCACAGCATCAAACAGCACAATTCCTTGTCCGACTCTTAAAAGAACCTTAATAGAGCAAAGTTCAAGATTGGCATCAAAACAAGCATCAGAGTTGCATTTGTAAAATCCTTCAGGAGGAGGTTTCCAGAAGTCACTTAGGTTGCTAGCTCCTCGAGCAATGGCTTGTGCTTAAATTGCAATCTTGTCGATTCCTTCCATGTTTCTGAGGCAGCAGAGATGGCTAACTTGAGAGTGTTTTCAAAATTGGGGTCTTGGTCTTCAAAAATCTTGAGATTTCTACCTTTCCAAATACTGAAGCTCTTATGTGCAGGCCCGACGAGGAGGGAGGGTTAGGACTCAGAAATACTTGTGAACAAAATGATCTTTTACATTTTAAATAAGGTCTCAAATTCTTCGAGTTTTGTGAATGAAAAAAATTAATACTAAAAGAATTTTATATTTTTGTGATCTGACATAATACAAACTAGATTATTTGAAGCTCATTGAACTTTTGGATAATAGTGGTTTCTTATATATTAAAAAAAAAGTTATACTAGGCAAATTTGTTCAAGAAGTTAAATTTAATTTGAATGTGAATATATATATATATATATGTAATGTAAGAAATGCAAGGAAAAAACTATCATATTGAGTGTTACACTATCAATGCAAATGTCTTGTAATCACCT
The DNA here is from genome assembly GCA_037074585.1 of Biancaea sappan. Taxonomy (NCBI): domain Eukaryota; kingdom Viridiplantae; phylum Streptophyta; class Magnoliopsida; order Fabales; family Fabaceae; genus Biancaea; species Biancaea sappan. Next base: position 55,336,816 of record CM073494.1, on the reverse strand, counting down.
AATAACTCCCAAGGAGGAAGAGAAAGATTAGGCTTAGAAAATATTAAGTTTATCGAGTAATTAAGTCAAATATTTCTATTACATCCTCTAATGACTATATGTTCAATACGTTAGATTATTTTAGATTATTGCAAGAAAAAAACTTGTTATCAATCATCAAATTCGAATAATATTTTAGCGCATGTATTAAAATAAAGAGTTAAATCCTATACTATTTAGATTTAAGTCATTCAATCAAATTCCTTATTCTTGCAAGTGTGCTAAAAATATGTCATAGGATCCTCTTGTTACAAGAGAGAATATGTGTGCACCATTCACCTTTACTGTGTCCAAAAGAACTTGAGTGAGAGACTTGCAAGTAATGCAAACAAGGAAGAAAATCTTCTATTTTCTCCTTGATGTTTAAATTAGCCTAAAAGAGAATTTGCCAAAAAAAAAAAGAATATGGTGAAGATTTCTTACCTAGCCTAACTCGGCATTAGGTTATTAATAGGTGAGTTATCAAATAGCCATGGGATCGAGGGTGTTGTGGTTTATTATGCAGATTGTGGGACAAAGGTAGATGATGTTGGCAAGAAGATCACTAGTGATTACCCTTCATGTTGAGTTAACAACGTGTTTGTTTTGCTTATTTTTTAGCGGATTTGGACGGAATTCCATCACCTCTTTCTCCTTCCCATGTTTGGTTGACCAAGGCTGATGGAAATGGCTTTCCATCGACGAAAAATAAGCAGCGTGTTTTCTTTTTTTCTGGACATTCCATTCTTTCAATTTTGCGATGGAAAACTGCGTGTCTGTGATGGAAAGCTCATGAATTGACATTGTTGCCCTCAATTGTGGCATGGATTTCCCAATAAGTCCCTTTGTTTGAAGCCCTAATGTTGTCGTTCTCTTCTTCGCTGTGTATATTGTATCTTCTGCAGCTTCTTCGAAGACTTTTGTCCGTCTCTAGTTTATGTTCTGTGGCTGAAGGGAAGTTCGTCTCAGATTTCGTCTGTCTCTATTAGGTGTTCGTGTTCTCTGCTTACACCCGTCTCTGGGCTATATGCTCTGCTTGAGTAGTGTACTAATGAGCGTCTTCATCTCTCTCTGTGTAGTGTTCTCTGCTTCTCATCTTCATTTCATGAAATGAAGAAATTCGGTCTTCGAAAAAGATAGTTAGATGGATTAAATTTTTAAATAAAAAATAAATTAACAGTTTGCAATTCTTGGAAGAATAACAAAGAACTGAAATTCTGTTCTCTATTCATGAAATAATTTGTCATTGGCAATTAACAGTTTGCATTTTATTGGTTCAGTGTCCGTTTTATTGTATATTGTTACTCAAATTCTGTTCTGAAATTCAAATTCTATATTGTATCAGTTTGCTTGGCATTGGCAATTCAAATTCTATATTGGTTCAGTTTGCATTTTATTGTAAACTGTATACTCAAATTCTGTTATGAAATTCAAATTCTAAATTGTATCAGTTTGCATTTTATTGTATTTGGCATTGGCAATTCTTTTACTAAGATTTATTAGCTTGCTGAAGATGTAGGGTTCTTATAAGAATTTCAAAGTTTAGATTATCTACTAGATGGCAGTAAATCTCAATATCTCATTCTCACATTCAGGGTGGCTGCTTTCTTTTTATTTATAAATTCCTAAAAATCACATGTTCACTATTTTTTTGCCTTCTTAATATATCACTTTTTTTTTTTTGTTATCTGTATAAGTGATAACCAATGGGTTAGATTTCCAATGGGTTAGATTTAATCATAAGTATGGAGGGAGCAGGATATGGTCTGTCTGATCACTACTTGTTTCTCCATTATTTACCTTCAAATTCGATTAATAGTTTGCCTGATCCCATTAAAACAAGGGGAGACTGACTTGAAGATCCAGGGGATATGGCTTTATATGCAGACTTGATTAATAATATTCTCCACTATGAATATAATATAATATAATTAATTATTTTAGGTAATTATATTTTATAGATAGAGCTAAATCTTTCAATAAGTTAAATTTTTTTACCGTCAGATTAACATTAGATTACTTTAAAATTTGTGTGTATAGCAATTAAAAATTATTTTACATAAATTTTAAAGTGATTCAACAATAAAAATCTCAACTTTTTTAAAAGTTGAACATTTCATAGACTTATTCTAAATTCAATTACTAAAAGTATACTAAAATATTAATATTATTTTTATAATATTTTAATTTAATAGTTACAGTCTAATTATTAAACAGTGAATTATTGACTTTTTTGATTCGATGAGTAGTTTAATTTTTAAAATATTAATTTATAAGTATTCTATTTTTTTTGCTTAAAAAAAAAAGGCTTTCAATATAAATGTAGGTTAATAGATAGTATTTTATTCAGAATAGACTTTTCAAGATATAAAATTAGACTAAAATATAATAATTTTATCGTTATAGGGGAAGAAAGTATATATTTTGAAAATAGAATAAATAAGGTGTAATTTTAAAAATTAATCAGTTTAATAAATCAAAAATCATTGACAAAGTTTTTTAATTGAAGTCACAACAAAGAAAAGCTAACAACCTTCGCTGAACCCAAACAAAAGGCAAGACTTTTGTTGCCGCGTGAATCATTAGACGACCACGTTCAAACCGTGGGGAAAAAATAATTAAAATAACCCAACTAATTTTATTGACTTGACTTGATCATTAATTGTGTGGTTTACAGTTTACTTTGAAGTCAATATAAACAATACAATAAATCCCATGTATACTATGTATATATAAGCACCTATTTCAGTTCCTCACAATCACAAGAGCGCACAATCCCAAAGAATTAGCCTCATAACCTCAAAAGCTGCCTCTTCTTATTGTTTCACTTCATCAAACATGCCGGTGAGTAAGAGTTCACTTTAGTAATCCAGTGATTTATGATTAGTTAAATTACTGTCTTATTGTTTATAATTTCACTCATTTTTTAATTTGATCTCCATAATTTAAATATTTGTAATTTAGTCCTTAGTACTATACTTTCATTGATATTGATATTCTATTAAATGTTACTAATAGGACGAAAGCAACATTTATTTGCATTTAATGATAGTTTGAATTTCATTCCTTAAAATTTCAAATTATTAAATGGATTTGTTTTTTATTTTTATAAAGATCTCGATAAATTTAAATAGATTTAATAAATCAGATATTAAGACAAATTTAAAAACTATTTAGACTTAATCTTGAGTTTGTATTACTTTATTTGAATATTAAAGAACTTTTGAGAAGATTCGAAGCTATGTCATGTTGAATATAAGAAATTGCTTTAACTAAATAAATCAAATCTTATTATTATTCTGTAAAGGTGAAATTTAATTTATATATAATGTAACAAAAATTATATGCATGACTATGTGTCAAAAAAGAAAGGATAAAATGTTAGAAATATAGAAAATAATAATGACTTTAAGGCGTGATAAATCACTTTTTTTAAAAAAGTTTATGCATGTGTATTGGGAATCACAAACAAACTCTTCCAAACACAACAAAGCCCTCTTAAAACTAAAATTCTCACCGTAAAATTTTAATAAAACATATATAGTGGTTGAACAGTTATGTCTGTTCAATTTTAACAGGTGTGTCTGTTCTATTTTTAATAGTCATGTCTATTTTATTTTTCAATAGTCATATCCGTTCATTTTTCAATTGTCATATCTATTTTATTTGGAATAAATGTATTTATTTAATTTATATTTTATTGCTTTAAAATAAATTTAAAATTTAACTTTTAAATGAAAGACACATCCTTTTAAATAAAAGATGTATCTTTTCAATCAAAACATATATCTTTTGAAATAAAAAGACACATCCTTTTAAATAAAAGACATATTCTTTCAAATTAAAAGATACATATTTTTAAATAAAAGACATATATTTTCAAATAAAAAACACACAATTTTAAATAAAAGAAATAACAATTAAATTCTTTTATAAACATCATATTTTATCTGATGCACGCCTTTAATTCTACTTTAATATTACAAATTATATAATATAAAAGAAAGTAGCTAGATATGCATGTCTGTGTCAAAAGGAAAGGATAAAAAAGTAGATAGTTAAGTAAAATTAACTCACATGTATATGTATAACGTGTGATTACAATAATTCATGTCAAGTATTTGGGTGAGTTAGTTCAAATCATGTATATTTTGAACGATCAATTCATATATAATTGACTATGCATGTCACTAAAATAGAATATTAACAAAAGTTTAACAATAGGGACTGAATTGAAAATCACAGAAATTATAAGGATTCAATTACAAATTTTTAAACTACAGAATCTAATTAAAAATTAAATAAAATCACAGGGACTAAAAGAATAATCTTTCAATTATTCAGTAACAAACTATATATTATTTATAATTGCTTGCAGAAAAAGATGGTCATAAAGGTGGAAATCCGCAACGAAAAAAGCAGAAGCAAGGCCATGGAAATTGCTGCAGCGATACATGGTATATTTAACCTCAATTTCACCATGTGTTTTCTTATTTCCCTTTTGAAATTATAGAAAACTTCAAACACACACACACACACACACACACACACACACATATATATATATATAAAGCCTAATTATTCAGGTTCCTTAATTAGTTCAAATGATTTGTTACTTATCCCTTCTTAGTAAGATTTAGAGTTTAAGCGTCGATAGAAAAAAATTAATATTAGAAGAACTTTATACTCTTATAATAATCTCATCTGGCTCAAATTAATTTGAATAATAACGTAGTGGTGCTACTTCTACTTGTAGGGGTGATTTCAGTGTCAATTGAAGGAGATGAAAGAGACCAAGTGGTGGTAACTGGTGATGGAGTGGACTCGGTTTGCTTGACCAACAAGCTAAGGAAGAAGCTTAGCCATGCCACACTCCTGAGTGTGCAAGACGTGAAGCCTGAAGATGGTGCAGAAAAGAAAAAGGAAGAAAATGAAACAAAACCGATTGAATATATTGGATACTATAATCCTCATCCCCCTTATCCCTACTATCAGGTGGTTTATGATCCATACCCTAATGACAATTGCTCCATCATGTGACTCACCAAGTCACCAACATTAATTGGAGACTTCATAGACCTAATACCCGCAATGACACCATTTCTAGCTATTATCCTCACTCTGTAATATTTCTACTCTTTGCCTATCAAGACTTGAAGAGATTTTCTTGGAATTAATAGTAAAAGAAAAAATAATTTCTCTCTCTCTCTCTCTCTCTCTCTCTCTCTCTCTCTCTCTCTCTCTATATATATATATATATATAGGTTTGTAATATTTTTAGTAGAGGAGCATTTCCCATTTGATCTCCCATGGCATATAATTGTATGCTTCCCAAGGGTTAATGCTTCCTTGTTCCACTCTAATAGACAGCACATACAGTACGGTATAAGCTTAATTCTTAACGAGATTTTCAAGCACCATCAGAAAATTTGACAGATAAATAAAATGTTCAATGTTTTAATTTCAAGGTAAATACTCCTCAATCCACCAGAGATTTTGGGCCTATTAGTCGATGCTATTTTTTTTTAATATTATTACAAAGATTGTAGAAAAAAGGTCGAGCAAGACCAAAAAAGACACTTAAAGAAATTATTAAACGGGACATTTTAGTAAATGAGATATCTAAAGAGTTAGTCATTGATAGAGCTCAATGACGTCGTGCAATCTATGTAGCCGACCCCACTTAATAAAATAAGGCTATGTTGTTGTTATTGTTATATTACAAAGATTGTAACGAACAAGTTTTGACTGCTGGTGATGGCTGATATAATCACTCGCAATCATCCTAGTAGACACATATTATATAATATTATTGTAGTGCAAGAGATATTCACAATATGTAGAAATATGAAGTCAGTAGAAATGTTAGGAAAAGATTTCTTACTACAATTTACTGATCAAAGTTCTTGTCTTACATCAAAATTTAGATCTTTTACTTGACTTGACCGAGTGCTTGCTAGTTTGAATTATTAATTTTTACAATTAATAGTCTAAGTTTTATGATTTTTTTCAAAAAAATAAAAAATACATCTTGAGAATTTAGGTTGTTAAATGTTAAAATTAATAGTCTAAATTAAGTCATACACTACTTAATTTTAAAGCCAAACAAAAAAATTTTTTGCTTGCATTAAGGAAAGAGATAACGTAATAGGTCAGAATTGGTTGATGATAGTTGTTAGCATTTAATTCCCTTTTGTAACCCAAGCCAAAAAAAAAGGGTTCAACCCATTAGCTTTAGAGAATAAGATATGTCTAAATAAAGAATAATATATGGTGACAAGGAAGGAACCACAATAGTGGTAGAGAAAACTAAAGAAATTCAATTCAAGTTATTAATGACTGGTCTAATAGTAATACGGTATGGCAAACTTCAAATTTAAAGCCTTATTTTGCCATGTATTGAAAAAAAAATTAAATTAAACATTTGATAGTAAGAACTCGTTTGGATTAGTCAATTTAAGGAAGAAAGTACCTTTTTCATAGCTTTATTAATTGAAAAAGTACAAGCATTAAGAAAAAGCTGCTTTTGAGAGGCACCTACGACAGTTCCTAATCTTCTACGGACAAAAATATCCTTTATGAATTGACAGAAATGCTAATGACACATTTTTTTGTTTTTTTCCTTCGCCAAAAGTTAATGACACATATTGCCTTCGATTTTATTTATTTATTTATTTTTCAACAGATGACTTATGTTTCCATAATTAATTTTTTTAAAATTTTGTATAAATTTTTTAATACCTTTAAATTAAAATTTTTTGGAATATTGGTAATTGACTCGTAAAATTTTTAATTACTCACTTTACTATAAAATTTGACAGTTAGTTCGCAACTAACTTACACATTAACTAATCTTTCAATATTTTTTTATTTTTTAAATAATTATTTAATATCTAAATACATAATTTAACCTACATTTAAGTCAAATAGAATCACAATAAATAATAAAATTTTTCTTATCATCAATGTCCCTCTATTTAAAAGGGTTTTTCTTCTAATCTTTCCCCATAAAAGACCAAATAGAAAAATGATTAAATATATTTCAAAATTGAAATTCTGGCCTACTCTGCAAACCCCATTTTTGTCGGCAATAAAAGAAGCACAGAGATTTAGTTTGGCCTTTTTTACTTTTGGCGTAGTCTCCAATTTTTATGGAAAACTTTCTCATCACAAAAACCATTACATATATATATATATATACACACACACACTAAATGTTTAATTTTTTTTTTGTCAAATGGCATTAAATTTTAAATTCGTTATTATTAAAAGTTAGGTTTAAATATACTTGAAGTTCTTATAGTTTTATTGAATAATGATTTTAGTTTTTATAGTTTGAAAATAATAAATTTAGTCCCTAGAGTTTTCAAAACTATGAAATATATTTCTAGTGTTAATTTTTGGTTAGTCAACTGTTAATCAACGCTGACTAAGATGCTGATGTCATTATTAAAATTTATGTCAGCGCTGACTGTGTACCACTTATGCTGACATGAACTAGCAAAAAAAGTTTCAATTTATTCACTTAGATCCTTAGTCAAAATTTTCCTTTTGTTGGATTTTTTATAAAAAATTGTCTTGTACTTCGTCTATATCCTTAGTTTAAAAATATATTTTTTTATTTGTTAAAATCATCTCCTACAAACTTTTCAATTTGTTCACTTTAGTCCCAGTTCTTCACTTTCATATTTTTTTCTCACAGTTTGGTCTTCCAAATCAGTCAATAATTTTTTTTAATCATGATATGATTCAATCTATTATTCATACCTAAGAACAATACAAAAAAGAATTAAATTTTCAAGGCTTATCTTTTATTCACTTAGATCCTTGGTTAAAAATTTTTTTGGTCCAATTTTTTTTATATAAAATCATTTTTTAATTTGTTTAGGTCTCTAGTTTAAGAATATATCTTTTATTTGTCAAATTCATCCCCTACAAACTTTTCTATTTGTTCACTTTAGTCATGATTCTTAATTTTCATGTTTTTTCTCACGGTTTGATCCTCCAAATCAGTTCATAATTTCATTTTTAGTCATGAGATGATTTAATCTGTCATTCATACCCAAGATTAATACAAAAAATGAATTAAAAAATATTAGGAGAAAAGATAAATACCATTTGCTATTAAAAATTATTGCTTGCTATTCTTTGGAAAAATAACTCCTAATAACGTTTAAATCTGCCTAATGAGTTTGTTTATATAATTAAATTAAAGACGAAAGAAAAAGATCGCAGTAGTTTTAATTAAAGTGACGAGACATGAAAAAAATGATTTTAATTTATTTTTTGTATTGATCTTAGATATGAATGATAGATTGAATCATATCATAACTAATAATGAAATTATAGACTAATTTGAAAGACCAAATTGTGAGAAAAAAACATAAAAGTTAAGAATTGGGACTAAAGTGAATAAAGTGAAAAGTGTGTAGGGGATGAATTTGACAAATAAAAAGATATTTTCTTAAGCTAGGGACCTAAACAAATTAGAAGACAAGTTTATATAAAAAAATTGGACAAATTTTTTTTAACCAAGGACCTAAGTGAATAAAAGATAAGTTTTGAAACTTGAATTTTAATTCTTTTTTGTATTGTTCTTTGGGTATAATGATAGATTGAATCATATCATGACTAAAAATAAAATTATGGACTAATTTGGAGGACCAAATAGTGAGAAAAAATATGACAGTGAAGAACTGGGACTAAAATGAATAAATTGAAAAGTTTGTAGGGAATGATTTTGATAAATAAAAAATATATTCTTAAACTATGGACCTAGATGAAGTAGAAGACGAGTTTATATTAAAAATTAGATAAAAAGAAAATTTGACCAAGGACCTAAGTGAATAAGTTGAAACTTTTTTTTTGCTAGTCCACGTCAGAATAAAGTAGTACACAGTCAGCACTGATATAGATTTTAATAATGACATCAGCATTTCAGTCAACGTTGACTAACAATTGACTAGCCAAAAACTAACCTCAAGAATCTATTTCATAGTTTTAAAAATTATAGGGACTAAATTCATTATTTTCAAACTATGGGGACTAAAATCTTTTTTCAATGAAATTATAGGGATCTCAAATATATTTAAACCTAAAAGTCATTTTAATAAATAAGAAAGTAAAACTGAGATAAATATAATTTTTAAAAACTAAATTAAATCGTTTAACCTTTTAGAAATTAATGTAAGATATTTGTAATCTTCTATTAACTACGTTGCTAATTTCTTTTTAAAATATGGATTTTGGTTTATGGAGTTCGAGTTTATTGCCACCTAAGGTATAAGGTTTGAACCAGTTCTACCTCGCAAGACCAAGAAGTTGCACCAACAAATTCGGATCTGGATCCTCTGTAATATTTTCAGTATTACAGAGTGCAATATTTTTTTTAACAATAATTTTTTCTATTGTTAAAACTTTTAGCAACAGTTTATATTGTTCACTGTTGTTAAAAATATTGTACCTCTGCAATATTACAGAGGATCCAGATCCAACAACCTCTTGACTATACATTGTAATTTTAATTTTATGTTGACTAAACTGGTGGTTTAATTATTTGACTCAGGATCTTAATTAAAATTTGATTCATTAAACTTTTTTTGGCTTGGGGAGTCCACGGGCAGTGAGAGGCTTAAAAAGATTAAATAAGATTTATTTTCCCCAACTAATTTTTCTCCAGGAGACTCGTCTTCGGTCATCAGAAGTGGAGAAAATTAGAGTTATGTTGCAGTTTGATGGTATGTTATATGTTGATTGTCATGGTCATTTCCGCTCTGGTGGTTTAGTGCTAATGTGGAAAAACTCTTTTACAGTGACTCTCCAATCTTTATCTTTGAATCACATTGATGTTACAGTTGTGGATGTAGCTTTGAATAATGAATAGAGGCTTATAGGTATTTATGGTTATCCTGATGAATCACATAAATATGAGACTTGGGATCTTTTATGAAGCTTATGCTCCCACTCATCTCTCCCTTGGTTATGTGTTGGTGACTTTAATGAGATAATGTTTAATATGGAGAAGAAAGGAGGGCTCCTTAAAACTCAAGGACAATTACAGGGGTTTAGAGATGCAGATGACTACTGTGATTTTCAGGATTTGTGGTTTCATGGTTACCTGTACACTTGGTCCAATGGTCGTGAAGGTGACGGAAATATACAGTTACGATTGGATCGAGCTTTTGGCACTGAGGCATTGTTGTTAAAATTTCCTTTTAATAAAGTCCTCCATGGCAAACGGTTCAACTCTGACCACTGCCCCCTTGTCATTGAAATGGACCAAGTAATTCTTTGGAATACAAATAAAAGGAGAATTTTTCGTTTTGAGGAATACTGGACGAGAGAGATTGATTGTGCTGATTTCATTAGGCACTCTTGGCAGCATGGTGGAGAGCTTAATGAGAACCTTGGTAGAGTGCAGAAAGTCTTGAGTGGTGCTCATTGGATGAATAGTCATGATTTCAAGAAGAAACTATAGCATCTAGAGAGGTCTTTGGAAATTGTCCAAGCCCTTCCCCCTACTTTTAATCTATCACAGCAAAAATATTTAGCTTCTAAAATTAATGATTTGTTAGAAAAGGAAGAGCTATGGTGGAAGCAACGCTCAAGGGTGGATTGGCTTCAATATGGAGATAAAAATACCAATTTTTTTTTTTCATAAAAAGGCCTTCCAAAGGAAGCAACGTAATATGATCCGTGGGTTAAAAGATTCACAAGGGGCTTAGAAGTTTTCTTTTGATGAGTTGCAAGCTTTGATGGTTGAGTTTTATATGGATTTGTTTAAGTTGGGGGAATTAATTGGCGTTGAGGAGTGTTGTAGTGCTCGTAAAAGGAAAGTTCCTCTGCATATGAGAGATTCCATGGTGAGGCCTTATTCAACAGAGGATGTACAGTAAGCTTTGCATGATATGGGTCCCACTAAGACGCCAAGTCTGGATGGTTTCTGATGCGTTGTTTCTCGACAAGTGTATCGAGTCGCACAAGTAGTAAAGAAGAGTAAAAGTTATCGTCATTAGGGATTGACTTTAACAATTACCAATTTTACTAGCTCAAATTATATTTGAACAATTGAAAAGGTTGAGCAATTGAGTCTAATTTTAACTAAAGTAAACTAAATTAAGACAGGAAGTAGGCTAGCACAACAAAGAACTATATGAGAACAAAGCGGGTATAGGGGATTGATTTTACTTAACTTCTAATCCGATTAATTTCTAGACAAACCAATCTTTGATTCATTAGAGAATACTTCAATATACTTGCAAATTCCTCTTATTGTTGATTAAGTTCACAAAGATATTTGAACCCAATGTCTTGGTAAAACAAATCTTCCTCACTCAATTAATTAGCTAATGTCTTAGTCAAATTAATTGATTCGGAGTTTAAGCTTAAGAACTTATAAAAATCACGCAATTAAGGTTATCTATGTCTAGACTAACCCGAATTGCAGTAGAAATTACAAAGGCAAGTCTATATCAAGCTATGTCTAGCATTAATATAAACCCTATGTTTATTGAAGATGGTAGCTAAGCATCCAAGAGTAATGAAAAGTGGTAAAGTCTACTCCAATAATCGAAATTGCAATTATATTAAAGCATTCAATAACAAAGCTTTATAGAAGTTAATTACATCAATTCCCTAACCCTAGAGACTTAGTTGCATATGGTGAGAGAAGAGAAAAACATCACAAATACACTACTAAACATGATACAAGAGGAAGGAGAGAAAGAAATTAGCATCAAACTCAATGAAGAAGAGGTCTCCCTTCTCCTCCAATTGTTCCCTAGCAGAGCTCCTTCTTCTCCAGCCAAAAGATCCCAAAAAATCCTTCAGAAATCCCATTTATAGGCTGAGTCACGAACAGGTCAGGATCCCGGCGCCTAGGCGCTATGCATAAAATAGCTGGAACAAGCATCTTTTGGCGCCTAGGCGCCTTAGGTGGTGCCTGAGGCGCCACCTTCTAGCCTCGAGACAGAGAGTTAAGGGGCTAGCGCCTCCAGGAGCCAGCCATAGAAGGTCAGGCAGAGAGTTCTGGTACTGGCGCCTGAGGCACCAGCCTTGGAATTTTGCACTTAGCTCCAGATTTCTTCAGCTCCGCAACCTGCATCATCCCAAAGTATATACCTACAAGAAAATACACAAAAATTACTCCAAAATCTAGGGAAAAGGGGATAAAAAGGGAAAGAACAAGGAGAACTACAAAATATAAATAGAATGCAAAAACTAAGATAAAGAGTGCAAAAAGGAAAGTAAAATTGGAGCAAGGGAAAGAAAAAGCCCAATAAAACCATAGGAAAATAATGAAAATAAAGGACTTATGAACTCCCTCAAACCAAGACTTTTGCTTTTCCTCAAGCAAAACACTAACCGAAAACAACTACTAAACTAAACTAAACTAAACTAAGCCTAAGGATTTTTCAGGATATAAAAGAAGTACTGAACAAAATAAAACATTAAACCAAGACAAGCCAATTTCATACAGTCATCTCAATAAAAATAACTTGCAATGGATAATTTTTGAATTTAAAGATAGAAAAAGAAAATTTTCAAAAATTTTAAAGACAAGTTGCAAACACCCTCACTTTCTAAAATTACTCTTTCAAAAACTTAAAAATTTTTCCTTTTTGCTTGACAATTTTTGGCTCTCGAGGAAAACTTCTCAATAGACAGAACATTAAAGATAAAAAGATTGAAATGAAGACAGTGCGCCTAATCCACACATCTCCCCCTCAATTAACGTAAAAAGAAAGCAAAGCGAGGTTAAGGAAACAACGAGTCGCCCGTGTACCTAATCCACACAACAACACTTTGTCCGTCGCCTTTTATTTGAAAGGAAAATGTGATTCATTGGTTAGAACAAGTATTGTGCGCCTAATCTACACTACACTTCCTCAACTTAAACCACGCCTCCATTAATTTTATTTTAAAAAATGCATATTTTATTTATTTCTTTTTTTATGAGAAAGAAATTCCTTATTGAGCAATAATTTATCATAAGTAAAACTAAAACTTTTCTCAAGTTTTGAAGAGTAAAATTTTAGAAAAATAAGGGGGTCAACAATTTTTAATTAAAAAGATTGAAAATTTTCAATTTAATCCAAATATTCTGAAAAATCCAATTTAATAATTAAAATGACAATGCATGAAATTAATGGAAATTGGAATAATATAAAATCAGTAAAGCACTATCCAATTTATCAAGAAAAATCCAAAGGAAGCGATGGTTAACAAAAGAATGCATTCATAAGAACAAAAAGAATAGGTTAGCCAAAAAGTCAGTGGTATCTAAGCCTAAAACCACTCTACTCTCCTAAACCAAAACTATACATTGTCCTCAATGTCAAACCAACCCAAAAACAAGGCTTGAACAACCAAAAAGGGACAATCCAAAACAGGGGCGAGGAAAATGAATGCTATAAACCAAAAATGAAACCATCCACAATTATTGCAAAATAACAAAAAATAACAGCAGCAAAATAACCAACAACAGACTAGAAAAGTAAAGAACAACATCCATTGAACAAAAAGGATCCAATAGCACTAAACATCAACAGAAAAATCCACAAGTTACAAGAATAAAATACTAAATATCACCAAGTTTGTACAATACATAACTAAAAACAGAAATAACAAAAAGAACAACTGCAACAAGATGTGAATCACAATCATAAATCAATCATCATGCTCGTCCTCGTTGTCGCCCTCTCCCTCTATGTTTTGGCTGCCTTCTCCTCCGATTTCTCGATTGGCTGAAGGATCGAAATTGATATCTGCGAATGGGTCATACATTGGATCCTCCAACATCCAATCATCAGTGGGGGCACCGAAATACCGACCAAGGGAATACATCGCGTGAGCCAGTGCTCGATGCTGTTGGTTATGAGTGGCAATAAAGGTGTCAAGGGTGTGCCTGATTTCCCTAATTCCAGCCTCAACATTACTCAGGCGCTCTGACATATTAACCGGAGGTGGTGCAGCGCAGGGTCTCACAGGTACCTGAGGAGGAGGAGGAGGGACCGATAGAGGTGTCGTGATAGCCATGAAATTTCGAAACATCGATTCTATCACCTGTTTGGTGATAGCGCTCTCTGGGGCTCTTCGCGGTACACTCTCTAACGGTACCTCATCCCTCTCACACAAGCCTGTGATGAGGCACGGATATCCGATGCGTTTTCCCTATTTTTGAGATAATTTTGAAAGATTATGGGAAATCAGGGAACCCACATTAAATACCTTCCCTATCAAGATCAAATAGATAACCACTGCTCGTTCGATGGTTACCTCTGACCTGTTCGAGGTAGGAAGCAAGTTGGACTGGACAAATGTATACCAAGCCTTGGGGATTTGTTTCATATCTGATTTTTTAAAATTAGCAGCTTTCCCTTCGACGTCCAGTTCCCAACTTGCCCCCTCCCGACAGAGAGTGGCAATAATGTAAGGAGCCTTCATATATTTGTGTCTCATCCAATTATCAAAAACACATTGCCCCGGTGCATAATGTAAGCCAAAATAATTATTGAGACTGTTAATTGAATAATGAATATCCTTTCCTCTAACATAGGAAATACAGGGATCCCTAACACCTTGATCACTCCTCAACCGGTAAGCATTAGTATAAAATTCTTTTACAATTACAGGACAAATATAGGCAGCCGGCTCACATAATTTTTCCCAACCCCACTCTCTAATCTGGTGTAAGATTTCAAGGTGCTCGCCTTCTCGTAGGTTAAATCCAGATTCAGCAATAAATTCTCTAGACTCCAAATCCTCAAAACGTTTGCTATGTTCTAAGGACCTAAATCTAGACTGATCAAAATTCCTACGAGATGAGGACTCTCCTTGACTTTTTTTTACGCTTTCCAGACATATCAGCAATTATAATCTTAGAAAAGCCAAAAAGAATTTCTAAATTTAAACTCAAACCGTAAATTGAAGTTAGAAATTTCAATTCCCTTTTTTATTCAAAAAGAATTTTTTTTTGGAAATAAAATGCAAAAAAAGGGGAACTAACATTCATCTAACACGTATATCTTGAAAATGTGAGGCATCTGAGTTTGAAATTCGTCTGAAAAGATAAATGTCCCCCTTTTTTTGTTTTGAAATTTTTGATGAAAAAATAAAATAAAAGACAATGGAAGGGAAGAGAAATTACCGGAAAGGGGAAGGAGGATTCGTAAAGCACCACACAGCCACCAAAATGCAGATAACGAGAGTGAAGAGGGGAGGTCACGATGGGAAGCCAAAAATGGTGAAAAGGGAAGGAAAGTGGGGGAAAGAGGAATGGTGGGATATGGAGAGTGAAACTTACCGAAAATGGAGGCAAAGGAGGGCTGCATGGCGGAGGTCCACTGATTGCAGAGAAAATGGGCTGCTAGGGTTTGAGGATGGTGAAAAATGAGGCTAAAAATGAAGACAAGGCTTAAATATGGACGTGGCGCCTGGGCGCCCTGGGTGGCGCCTGGGCGCCATGTTGAAAATAACTGCTCTGTTGAAGACGGGGAGCCTCAGGCGCCCTGTATGGTGCCTGAGGTGCCGACCAACCCGAGAGTTTGGCCACTGGCGCTTGGAGGCGCCAGCATGACAGCAACCCAGAAATGCAATTTTTAGTAGCAGACCTTCCCCCCAAGCAAGCCAGGCAATGTTCAAGCACAGAAAATGAAAATAGTGAATCACACAAGTTGCCACAAACAGCACAAAATGCAGCAATCAAACACAAATACTCAATTCAAGCAACATGGGCAATTTCAGCATATTATTCCTATAAGATTGTTTCATCCAAATTGCACGAATTAAGCAGCACACACACATACAAATGGACAGCAACATTAACACAGCCACAACAACAGCAAGAGCACAATACTGAAAAGTAGTAAAAGACTGAAACTAAAAGAGAAAAGTAAGGGACTTGGGTTGCCTCCCAAGAAGCACTAAGTTTATAGTCCTTAGCTAGACTTTACCCGGTTTCTTCATGGTAGAGTTGAAAGGAGCATGGATGAGCACTTGGGTCGGCTCTCTTCTCCTAAATAATGTTTTAACCGTTGTCCATTGACTTTGAAGCTTGCCTCTGTTTCCATGTTGGACAGCAGCACTGCTCCATGAGGAAAGACCTCCTTGATTACAAATGGGCCAGACCATCTAGACTTTAGTTTTCCAGGAAAGAGCCTTAATCTAGAATTGTACAAAAGCACCAATTGCCCAGGCTCAAAACCCCTAGGAATGATTCACTTGTCGTGCCATTGCTTAGCCTTTTCTTTGTAAATCCGTGCACTTTCATAGGCTTGAAGCCTAAATTCATCCAGTTCATGAAGTTGCAAGATCCGCTTCTCTCCGACCGCCTTCAAATCAAAGTTGAGAAATTTAGTAGCCTAGTAGGCTTTATGCTCCAATTCTACAGGTAGATGGCAAGCTTTCCTATACACCAACTGATATGGGGACATCCCAATTGATGTCTTCAAAGCTGTTCGGTAGGCCCATAGTGCATCATCTAGCTTCGAAGCCCAATTTTTCCTTGAGGAATTGACTGTTTTTTCCAAAATCTGCCTTAATTCTCGATTCGATACTTCCACTTGATCGCTTGTTTGCGGATGATAAGGAGTTACAACTTGATGCTTTACACCATACTTTCCCAATAAAGAATCAAGTTTCTTATTGCAAAAATGCGTGCCTTCATAACTAATCAAGGCCCTCGGCACGCCAAATCTTGAGAATATGTTCTTTTTAAGAAAGTTCATCACTACATGAGCATCATTGGTTCTAGTTGCTGAAGCTTCAACCCACTTTGATACGTAATCAAATGCTACAAGTATGTAGACATTGGAATAGGACGATGGGAAGGGGCCTATAAAGTCAATCCCCCAAACGTCAAATAACTCCACCTTAAGAATTGAGTTCATAGGCATCTCATGCCTCTTGGAGATGTTTCCCGTCCTTTGACATCTTTCACATTGCTTTACATACTCATAAGCATCTTTGAACATGGTTGGGCAATATAACCTCGATTGCAATACCTTGACGGCTGTTTGGTCACCACTAAAATGACCCCCATATCCTGAAGCATGACAATGACATAGAATGTCTTTAACCTCCTCTTGAGGCACACATCTTCTCAGCAACCCATCTTTATGTCTTTTCAGCAGGTAAGGTTCATCCCAAACATAGAATTTGGCTTCATGAAGAAATTTTCTTAATTGTTGTCCATTTAACTCCATTGGGAGAATTTTTGCTGCTTTGAAATTGGCCAGATCAGCGTACCATGGCAGTTCTTGGATGGCAAGGAGTCGTTCATTTGGGAATTCTTCCTTGATGAGAAGATGGTCATTATTGTGTCCTTCCTGGGGTTCAATTCGTGATAAGTGGTCAGCCACCACATTTTTCACCCTTTTCTTATCTCTTATCTTCAAATCAAATTCTTGGAGCAAAAGGATCCAGCGAATCAGCCGTGGCTTGGAGTCCTGTTTAGTAAATAAGTACCTAATTGATGCATAATCAGT
This sequence comes from Biancaea sappan, assembly GCA_037074585.1. Classification (NCBI taxonomy): domain Eukaryota; kingdom Viridiplantae; phylum Streptophyta; class Magnoliopsida; order Fabales; family Fabaceae; genus Biancaea; species Biancaea sappan. Next base: position 55,319,312 of record CM073494.1, on the reverse strand, counting down.
ATAAACAACCACCTTAGTTCCAACCAAATAAGAACGAAATTTATCAAATGCATAAACAATAGCCAAAAGTTCTTTTTCAGTGGTGGCATAATTGAGTTGGGTGGTATCAAGAACATGGCTAGCATAATAAATCACATGCAGCAATTTATTCTTTCTCTATCCTAACACATCACCAACAACTATATCACTAGCATCACACATCAATTCAAAAGGGAGATTTCAATCAGGTGGGGTAACTATAGGAGCACTAATCAATTTTTCTTTCAAGGTATTAAAAGCTAACAAGCATGCTTCATCAAAAACAAAAGGCACATCCTTAACTAGGAGGTTGCACAAAGGTTTGGCAATTTTTGAAAAGTCTTTGATAAACCTCTTATAAAATCCAGCATGCCCCAAGAAGCTTCGTACTCCTTTAACATTAATGGGAGGGGGAAGTTTTTCTATAATTTTAATTTTAGCCCGGTCTACTTGTATTCCTTTAGAAGAGATTTTGTGTCCCAACACTATTCCCTCTCTCACCATAAAATGACATTTCTCCCAGTTTAGGACCAAATTAGTTTCCTGACATCTTTTTAAAACCAGAGATAAATTGTGCAAATAGTTATCAAAAGAAGAACCTACAACTGAAAAATCATCCATAAAGATTTCAATAAATTTCCCATTTATATCAGAAAATATGGAAAGCATACATCTTTGGAAAGTGGCCGGAGCATTGCAAAGTCCGAAAGGCATCCTTCGGTATGTGAAGACTCCACATGGGCAAATAAAGGCGGTCTTCTCTTGGTCCTCAGGAGCAATTGCTATTTGGTTATATCCAGAATAACCATCCAGAAAGCAATAGTAATCATGGCCTGCCAGCCTCTCCAACATTTGATCAATGAATGGGAGAAGGAAGTGATCCTTTCGAGTGGCATCATTAAGTATTCTGTAGTCTATGCACACCCTCTATCTAGTTACAGTTCTTATAGGTATTAACTCATTGTCTTCGTTTGACACAATTGTTCCACTCTTCTTGGTCACTACATGAACTGGGCTAACCCAAGAACTGTCAGAAATAGGATAAATCACACCGGCATCCAGAAGCTTCACCACTTCCTTCCTCACTACTTCTTTCATTGCTGGATTTAGTTGCCTCTGTGGTTGCACAACCTCCTTATAATTTTCATCCATGAGGATTTTATGCATGCATATAGAGGGGCTTATTCCCTTCAAATCAGAAATGGACCACCCCATGGCACTTTTGAATTCTCTAAGGACCTTTAACAGTTTCTCCTCCTCCAAACTATTCAACTCCACATTCATAATTATGGGGGAAGAGTTGTCCTCATCAAGAAATGCATACTTTAGGTTAAGAGGCAAGGGTTTGAGCACCAACTTGGAAGCTTCTACTTTGGATTCCTCCTTGTGAAGTTCTTCGATCTTAGGGGAAGGAGATGACACTAAGTATGTCAGAATGGATTCAAGCAATTCTATGTGTTCAGCGACTTGAGGGTCTTCATCATCCTGAATTGCACTTTTACCTTGCACCAATACCTTCTCAAGAGGGGATTCATAGGAATTTTCCATAAATGTTCTATGGATTATGGAATCAAGCACATTAATTTTAAAATACTCCTCTTTTCCCATTGGATGCTTCATTGCGTTAAACAAATTGAAGATCACTTCTTCATCACCAACCTTCAAGGTCAACGTTCCATCGGCTACATTGATCAATGCTATACTGGTAGCTAGGAACGGTCTTCCTAAAATGAGGGGTATTTCTTCATCTTCTACCATGTCTAAAACTACGAAGTCCACCGGGAATATGAATTTATCAACCTTGACCAAGACGTCTTCTACTATCCCATAAGGGTGCTTGATTGAGTGATCGGCTAATTGGAGAGTCATCATAGTGGGCTTGACTTGCCCTATCCCAAGTTTCTCAAAAATAAAGTGAGGCATAAGGCTAACACTTACCCCCAAATCACATAAAGTTTTTCCAAAAGTGACCTCTCCAATAGTACATGGAATAGAGAAGCTACCCGGGTCTTTGAGCTTAGGAGGTAGTTTCTTTTGGATTATAGCACTACACTCCTTCGTTAGCATGATTATTTCATCATCTGGAATACTTCTCTTCTTAGATAGAAGTTCCTTCATAAACTTCACATAAGATGGCATTTGTTCTAAGGCCTCAGCAAAAGGTATGTTGATATGAAGTTTCTTAAAAACCTCCAAGAATTTACTAAACTATTGCTCATCCTTTTGCTTGTGGAGGCGTTGGGGAAATGGCGCTTTGAGTGGTGGTATGGAAGGTTTTGCCACACTTATCTTCTCTTTTTTCTGTTCCTTCCTCACAACCTTTGGAGAAGTGTCACGACTTCTCGAGCCTTCACCTTCAACTAGATCCTCATCTTCTTTTTCAATCATCCTCTCTCTTCTGGGAATCGGTTCTATTATCCTCCCACTTCTGGTAGTGATAGCCTTGATATGCTCCTTTGGGTTGACTACTGTATCACTTGGGAGAGAACCTTGAGGTCTATCAGCTAGTTGTCTCGTAATTTGGCCTACCTAAGTCTCCAAATTGCGAATGAAAGCTTCTTGGTTTAGAAAGCCACTTCTTGTCTCCTCCATGAACGTAGAAGTGTGTTGCATGAAGGATGTAGTCTGTAGAGTCAACTTTTCTAGAGCACTTTTCAATGAAGAGGCATTCTCATTAGACTGAGGTTGAGAGGAAGAGCTCTGATATGACTGTTGTAGCTTGTGAAATGTGTTCTGATTTTGATTCTAATTCCCCCATGAAAAGTTTAGATGATTCCTCCATCCTGGATTATAAGTTTGTGAATAGGGGTTGTTTTGCCCCTTGTGTTGATTTCCCATATAGTTTACTTGCTCCGAAGAAGAGCTAAACATATTGCCAGGGCACTCTTCATTAGCATGGCTACCAGAGCAAAAATCACAAATGATGGTCGGATGGTTGATGGCATTCACCTTTGCTGCATCAAATTTCTTGTTTAATTCAGCCATATGTTGGGTGATCAACTTGTTTTGGGCCAAAAGAGCATCCAAAGTGCTCACTTCCAACATTCTCGCAGTTTTCTTCATCGATGTCCTCTCCCCATGGTATTGATAATCATTACAAGCCATAGTAGCATATAAATTCATTGCTTGCTCAAGAGTCTTACGATTTAGAGCTCCCTCAGCCGCTGCATCAACTACTGTTCTTGTTTGGGGGAGAAGTCCATCATAGAAACTCTGAGCTTGAATCCAAAGCTCAAATGAGTGATATGGGCATTTTCTCAGGATTACATTGTACCTCTCCCAGGCTTCACTTAAGGACTCATTCTCTTGTTGCCTGAAAGTGGTGATCTCTTCTAGGATCTTCGAAGATCTAGATGGAGGGAAATACCTTGTGAGAAATTTTTGAACCAAATCCACCCACGTTGTAACACTTCCCTTTGGTAAGGACTCCAACTAAATAAGTGCTTTGTCCTTTAAGGAAAAAGGAAAGCACTGGAGTTTGATCGCTTCTTCAGGTACCCCATTCAACTTTATGGTATCACAGATTTGCAGGAAGCGTGAAATATGTGAGTTGGGGTCTTCAAAGGGATACCCACCAAACTGATTGCTTTGAATCAATTGAAGAAGGGCTGGGTTTAATTGAAATTAGTAGCTTCCACCGGTGGTTGTGCAATACTAGCACTACATCCCTCCACAGTTGGAATGTTATAGTCCATGAGGGTTCTTACAGGAGGGGGAACTGGAGCATTCTATTGAGGATTAGGATTGTGTTCAGCCATAGGTGCCGTTTGAGCTTGCTGAGCTTGTCTAGCTTCTCTGGTTCGCCTTCGGCGTGCGCGAGCCGACCTTTCAATTTTCGAGTCAAATTCTAATGAACTTGGGTCGGTGGTACCTCACATAAACCAAAGATTCATGTAAGATAATGAATATAAACAAAAACAAAAGTATAAACAAGTATAAATGTATGATTTGAAGTATAACTATGAAAAGAAAAAGTAAGGTCCAAACTACAACCCTACTAGCTACTCTTAATATTGTTAACACCGTCAATTCCTGGCAACGGCGTCAAAAACTTGATGCGTTGTTTCTCGACAAGTGTATCGGGTCGCACAAGTAGTAAAGAGAGAATAAAAGTTATCATCATCAGGGATTGACTTTAACAATTACCAATTTCACTAGCTCAAATTATATTTGGACAATTGAAAAGGTTGAGGAATTGAGTCTAATTTTAACTAAAGTAAACTAAATTAAGACAGGAAGTAGGCTAGCACAACAAAGAACTATATGAGAACAAAGCGGGCATAGGGGATTGATTTTACTTAACTTCTAATCCGATTAATTCCTAGACAAACCAATCTTTGAGTCATTAGAGAATACTTCAATATACTTGCAAATTCCTCTTATTGTTGATTAAGTTCACAAGATATTTGAACCCAATGTCTTGGTGAAACAAATCTTCCTCACTCAATTGATTAGCTAATGTCTTAGTCAAATTAATTGATTTGGAGTTTAAGCTTAAGAACTTATAAAAATTACGCGATTAAGGTTATCTATGTCTAGACTAACCCGAATTACGGTAGAAATTACAAAGGCAAGTCTATATCAAGTTATGTCTAGCAATAATATAAACCCTAGGTTCATTGAAGATGGTAGCTAAGCATCCAAGAGTAATGAAAAGCGGTAAAGTCTACTCCAATAATCGAAATTACAATTATATTAAAGCATTCAATAACAAAGCTTCATAGAAGTTAATTACATCAATCCCCTAACCCTAGAGACTTAGTTATACATGGTGAAAGAAGAGAAAAACATCACAAATACACTACTAAACATGATACAAGAGGAAGGAGAGAAAGAAATTAGCATCAAACTCAATGAAGAAGAGGTCTCCCTTCTCCTCCAATTATGCCCTAGCAGAGCTCCTTCTTCTCTAGCCAAAAGATCCCAAAAAATCCTTCAGAAATCCCATTTATAGGCTGAGTCACGAACAGGTCAGGATCCCGGCGCCTAGGCACCATGCATAAAATAGCTGGAACAAGCATCTCTTGGCACCTAGGCGTCCTAGGTGACGCCTGAGGCATCACCTTCTAGCCTCGAGACAGAGAGTTAGGAGGCTGGCATCTCCAGGCGCCCTGTGTGGTGCTTGAGGCGCCAGTCATAGAAGGTCTGACAGAGAGTTCTGGTACTGGCGCCTGAGGCGTCAGCCTTCGAATTTTGCACTTAGCTCCAGATTTCTTCAGCTCCCCAACCTGCATCATCCCAAAGTATATACCTACAAGAAAATACACAAAAATTACTCCAAAATGTAGGGAAAAAAGGGATAAAAAGGGAAAGAATAAGGAGAACTACAAAATATAAATAGAATGCAAAAACTAAGATAAAGAGTGCAAAAAGGAAAGCAAAATTGGAGCAAGGGAAAGAAAAATCCCAATAAAACCATAGGAAAATATTAAAAATAAAGGACTTATCAGTTTTAGTGCAATATTCTATCAGCAATATTGGGATATTGTTGGAACGGATCTCTCTCGCATTGCTTTACAGATTTTAAATGATCATCGTGATCGAATGGAATTTAATTACACGTATATTGCTTTGATTCCTAAGCTTCCTATGTCCAAATGCTATGAAATTGGTGCTGCCTTTATTGATTGGTGATACACAAAGTGCTTTTGTCCCAGGGAGACTGATTGCTGAAAATGCTTTAATTGCTTTTGAATCTTTCAATTATTTAAAGCATAAGGTGAAAGGTAGGAAAGGGTATTTGGGACTCAAATTGTATATGGCTAAGGCCTATGATAGGATGGAATGGGCTTTTTTGTCTGTCTTGCTCTGGGAAATGGAATTTTCACCTCAATTCATTGACTTGGTTATGAACTGTGTATCTTCTGTTTTATATTCAATGATTATTAATGGAAAGGATGGGCGACATTTTGTACCAGAGAGGGGTTTGCGGCAAGGAGATCCACTATCTCCATATTTATTTATCTTATGTGTGGAGGTTTTCTCATGTTTACTTGAGGAAGCTTGTGACTGAGGACAATTTCATGGTGTGTAAGTTGGGAGGTCTTTACCATCTATTTTGCATTTATTTTTAACAGATGACATTGTTGTTTTTTCTAGAGCCACGACTAATGAAGTGGATGCAATTTTGAATTGTATTCATCTTTATGAAGGAGCTTCAGGCCAGAGGATAAATTTTGATAAGACAGATATCGTTTTTAGTCAAAATGTTCCACTAACAAGTCAAAATCTGATCCGAGGAAGGATAGGAGTAAAGACTATTGATATTTCCTCTAAATATCTTAATTTACCTACTATGGTTGGAAAGTCGAAAAAAGCAGTGTTTTCTATTTTATTGGACAGAATGCAGAAGAAATTAAGAGGTTGGAAGGCTCTAACTCTATCTCAAGGGGCTCGTGAAGTTCTCATAAAGTTAGTTGCTCAAGCCATCACCGCATATGTTATGAGTTGATTTACCTTGCCTTTGTTTTTTTGTTAGGAATTGGAGGCTGCTATTAAGACCTAATGGTGGGGTGGTTGTGAGGATACAAAGAAAATTCATTGGGTATCTTGGCCAACACTGTGTTTGCCAAAGTCCAAAGGGGGTATAGGTTTTCGTGATATGCATTGCTTTAATCTAGCACTATTGGCTAAGCAAGGGTGGAGACTGCTCCATAATGAGAATTCATTGGTTGCTCAAGTTCTAAAAGGAAAGTATTTGCCAAACTGTTCTTTTTGGGAAGCTAAGGTGGGGACTAAGTGCAGCTACACTTGGCAAAGTATTCTGAAGGCTAGATCTATCCTGAAGGAAGGATGTATGTGGCATGTGGGAATGGATGTTCTATTCGTATTCTGAGCTTCGAAGCAGATCCACGACAGCTATTCATCGGCGGTTGCTGAGGCTTCAGCATTCATTTGGGCTCTGGAGGTGGCGCGATTTTATGGTTTTATGCGTTTGCAGGCAAAAAGTGATTGTCTTAGTTTGGTAAAGGCATTTGATTCCGATTGCAATCTGTCCCCTTTGGATCTGCTTGTATAGGATGCTCGTTTTCTCTTTGCTTCTTTTGACTTCTTCTCTTTCTCTCATGTCAGTAGGAAGGCTAATAGGGTGACATATTATGTAGCTAAGAATGGATGTTTTCCTTCTATTCAGTCATTTTTCCTGTTATTTCTCAAGGCCTTTTTTGCAATTGGCAATTGCAAACTATCAGTATTTTATGAATTAAAGCTTCAGGGCCTTTGGTCTTTTATCAAAAAAAAAAGTGAATTATTTTTAATTATGTATTCTATCTGTGTGAACTTGGAGCTATTCCAACGTTTGCCATACCAACCTAACGCTGCCACCCAAAAAGAAACAAAACACTACGTTACACCTTGAGGGTGCGGATTTTTTTTTCTTTTAATGATTCAGTACATGTATTAAAATAAAAAATTAAAATTTTAATATATTTCAATATATTTGTTGAAATAAAAAGTTAATTTAACTTCTAACATGTATTAAAATACATAAAAAAAAAAATAGACAAGATCCTCTGTAATAAGAGGGGATCCAAGTCCCACACTAAGAGAGACACAATTAATATTACGTAGAATACTACAACTTTACTCTTTTCTTTATTTCGAAATCGATTTTAGTATTTATAAAATGTTACTTATCTAATATTAGTATTTATATTTCATTATAATAGTCTAATTTAATTATTATGTACTGAGAGACATGTGATATAATTTTAAATTATAGTAAAGTTAAATTTAAATTTTTAAAGAAAAATTGGAGATTTGTCAAACTGTGAATAAAACTAGTTAAAATTTTCATTAATTAAGAATATAGTAAATATTATTTTTATTGTATTAAGCTTCGTATGTGTCATCCAAGAATGAGATAATATTAATGTTATTTGTGTAAATTGTTTTTTTCCTATTTTCATAATATATATATATATATATATATTACTACATTTTTGTTCGGCTAATAACTGTCAATACATAAAACTATAAAAGGGGCATATAGGCCGAATCATCATAGAAAATAGAGCAAAAGTAAATCTAAAAAACTAGGCTGAGGCCTTTGGAACAAAGCAGAGAACATAACATGAAAACCATAATGCTCCATTACAACAAGAAAATATAGAATTTTTTTTAAAAAAAGGGAACATTATTTACTATTTTATCACTTCAAATAAGTAGTGGAAAAACGGCACTTTGGGGCCGTCACAAGCAGCCTTCCTCTGCTAAATGATGACTAGGAAATACACAAGATCTTTGCAGAAGGAAGGAGAAATGGTTGAAGATGGGTTTCGAAATTGGGTCTCAAAATATGGGCTGAGATATTTCTGAAGTCATGTTTCAAAGCCCAAGTTCGAGGTTTCGACTGATTATTGGACCTTGAAACTCTTCCTCTTTTTTTTTGGTGGCTCAAAACCGATACTCGGCTCCATGAAGCTTTTAGAAAATGTGCCCTCCTTAGCTTTTTTTTTTTTTTGTAACAAACTTAGCTATGTTTAGAACATTGTTGCGCTATTTTACTCTTTTGGCCCCTGTTGCAAAAATAGTAAACACATTTCAGGAGAAAGGTACACATTTTAAATCAGAATAGTAGTTCTGAAAAAGTGAGACAACAAAAGGATAAATGAAGAGTCCAGAGGATAAAAGTTAAGGACCAGGGGGCCTCCTTAGCGCAGGCACTAAGGAGGCTCTTTGACCTGCCCACAGTCCTTAGATGATTGTGGGTCCCGCTTGGGTAGGTGGGGCCTACAGCCATCCAAGGGCTGTGGGCAGGCTACCTCCCTCCTTAGCCAGGCGCTAAGGAAGGAGTCTTTTTCCAAAAGTTAAAGGCTTCAACTCCCAAGTAAAATATGCTTCACAAATAACATCTCCTTCCCCTAACCTATGAAAGGTTGCATTCAGCGCTCACAAGCTGTCACATAGGTTTATGTTTTCACGAACTATTCTACCAAGTCACAAGCAACAACAATATACATTTCATAATTTACAACTTTTTATACTAGTTCCTACTACATTCTTTGCATAAAATCATTTGGCATTCAATAGAAAATGGTAACACCTATACCATTTCTGTTTTATGTTCCATGACTTCCAATCATGTATAATACATATATGCCAGACATATCATTACCCTATCACACAAATTTATTTTAATTTCATTTAGAAAAACAATCATTATATATATATATACAAACATACAGACAAAAGCTAGATCCCTCACCTAAACTCCAAACTAGCCATTTCATCTCAAAAGATGTGGAAGATGTATCAAATGATTCATTCCTATGAGGAAACCATGTAAAAATATGTCAAAGTCACAAAATAGGAAAATTCTTATCACTAATTCTAACCTTTGATCACTCATTTGGTCATAACTCTTAAACGGTAAAGAATTTTCAAATGGCACTTATATTATTATAAACTAGACTCAAAAATCTTTCCAAAAATATAAAATTTGCTAAAAATAGAGTCCAGATGAAAAGGTTATGACCATTTGAAAATTGAGTTTAAACTTTCAAGCATGCCAGCCGTCACGACCCCCATCTGGGTACATGACTAGCGCGGACGGTATCTTAGCATACACCGCCGCAAGCCTAACTTTCCCTTAACATATATTCTTTTCATTAGCTAAATTAGCCTTATCCTTAGACAATATAAACTTAATTCTTACCACACATGTGGTTGTCAAAATGAAATTAACATTTCTTCACATAACCATGACAGAACAAACATGCAAAATTACATTCTTACATTTACACATACACACTTTCAGTTCTTATAATAAAAATTCAGTTCCTTACTTATAAACATACAATTTAAATTGTTTTACATAGCGTATCATAGCCTACCCAATTATAGAGCCTTTCTAGAATCTCCTATATACATACATTTATAAATACGACTAACTATGACATTACCGTACCCCGAACAAAAGGGACGTCCTATAAAAGTGCACGTCTCCGAGGTGTAAGATAAGGTCCCCTCACCTTGAATCCATGCCAAATTTATGCTTTATACCAAAGAATGAAAGTCAAAGATCTCATTGAAGGCCTGGAAAACAAGTCGAGCAAGAAATATTACCAAATCAAAACATAGGCCACCAATCTCCTAACCTTGTTCTGTTATGATGCTACCTTTTAGGTCAATTCTTTAGAAAAATTCTAGTATTGGTCCATAACTCAAAAAATTATGAAACTTGACATAGAACCTTCTTTATATGTTAGCATACTAGATTAAAAATTACATATGAAAATTCTAACGTTTGACCATTCTAAAGACCCTATTAGTGACCATAGGTCAGAATTATCTATTTTCCTCACAGGTTTTGTCTTCAGTTTAACAAGCCTATTTAGTCTTAGCCAAATAGAGGGCTAGGAGTTTTTACCACTATTGGAATCGAGGTCGTGATTGGCGCGGACGATGAGTCACTCACATCGCCGTAGGCCTAGATCTTTTCCAATTATTTATAACTACTTACACTATATTTTAGATGGCTTATCCAATCAAAGAACATACTAGAGTAATTAACTTAAAAGTAAATAAAATTACCTTATCTCGAGCAATAGGGAGGCATCCTCGATCCGTGTAGCATAAGTCTAAACGTCTTTTTATACCTACAACTGTGATGAGGTGAGTTTAATCTATGTACTCACCTAAACTAGTCATTCTCTACAAAGACATGCATTATAAATATATATATATATATATATATATATATATATACACGGGAAATCCTGCCCATGCGATATCAAGTCGCTTTGAATATTTATGCATGGCATTACGCTCTTGACTTACGTAAAGCGCACTCCTGATGCCTTAACTCTTAACCCTAACTTTAACCTCCCTGGTTGCACACATAACACACATATAAACCATCACATATCAAATATACACATCACTCCCTATGGGTCTACGTTCCCACGAGTCCACCTCTCAAGAGCTTTATCAACGTAGGTCTATGTTCTCACTGAATATCACTCAAGAGCCTTGTCACATGGGTCAACGTTTCCATGGACTGAATATCCATATCTCAAGTGTCACGCCCTAATTTAAGAATATGACCAGCACGGAGGTGGATTCTTTTCGTCGCCATAAACCAAGCGACATACTGCAAACACACATAAATAATCACAAACAGCGATTCCTATTCTAACACAGATTGATAATCTTATTTATATCGCCACTTAGTTGTAAGAAAATTCTCTCATAAACAATATCATTCATATCAAGGAAGATAAGCTAAAACATGAAATATAATTATAAGCATGTGTTAAATCACATTTCAATCTCTTTCACTATCAAAACAAATCCCCTAGGTGTTCTATTTTACTACAGAGTGACTCAACCTAACTACTATAGACGTACAAGTATCCCGCGATAAAGGAATGTGAACCCGGAGACTCTACTACTTCTCTATAGAGACTCACCAACTACTAGAGAAACCTATAAGGGCACAAAAAAAAATAAGGTGAGCATGAGACTCAGTAAGGAAAAACAACGACTATAGAAGAACACAAACCAGACACCTTTCATAGAAGTAGGACCATAGGAATATCCTATACGTCATTACCAAAGTACATTACATGTGGTCAATACGAAATCTACCATCAAAATTTAAATAACACTACTAATACAAGGTTACAACATTGGCACACAATTATATAAGAAAGTCTACATTAACATATGAATGATTATTCATTCCACCTCACAAGTGTCCACATTGCACTACACAAGGATTTTCATCTAAACCAAAGGGTTTTCTTTAATTACCATAAGCACATAGGCCTTAATCTTAGAGGGCTTCCACTTACTCCTCTCATCCCACTTCATAATAAAGGCCACACATGCTTCTATCTCAAATCACAATAGAGATAGCCACAGGCTTCTATCTCAATCCACAATAGAGAGAGAGAGAGAGAGAAAGAGCCACATAGGCTTCCATCTCAATCCACAATATAGAGAGAGCCATACATGTTTCTCTTCCAATCATCAATCAAAGTACGCGAGAGCTACTCGGCCCTTCGTACTATCACTATTCAATTTTCATCAATTAAGCCAACCAGGCTTCTTACACAATATCTACCACGAAGGAGAAATTTACACAATTTCATATCCACTATAAACATACACAAGTTGCCACATTGCCACACAGGCTTCCTTATCACCTAACACGACATTTCATAACCATAAATTTATCTACACCTTCTAGGTGGCTTCCTCAAGGGATTAAATGTCATACCATCATAGAAACTATTACCATGCCTTTATATAGGCATTCCAAATTATGCAATGTCACAACATCCATCAGTCACATAGACCATATATTAACAATAACCATATTCACAAATTTCACACCATCCATCGAAATAAGGGTGATTGCATATCCAAAATGTAAACATACTATTCGAATTCACAAGGGGCCATTACCATTTCACATACCCATATTCCATTTGAATTAAATCAAAGATACTATCTCTAATCTGACACCATGTCAAGTGTATGACCAATTCATATCAAAATAATTCAAAGATAAAAGAGATAGTCTTTGTCACATAATCACATAAAGGTAGTAATTATCCCTCACTACTAGTCATGCAAAGAAAATAGGTCATCTCGTATGCAAGACATCTTAATCCATGTGGTATAGTTTTAATTTAGTTAAGGAAGAGATATATTAGTGTATGCATCTGTAGGTTACTATCCCATAAAAATATATGTAAAAGTAGTCAACCAAATAGGATGGAACTCTCTCACTTGTATGTAATCCACAACCTAGTCATGATAACTCCCCCTGCATGTACAAATATATAATTGACCCAAACATTAGGATGATCAGTAATTTTCGCACAAATAAAATAATAATGTGAAATAGGAATACGTGAAACAGGAATAAGTAATTTGTCATCCACATGAATGACATTCATAACATTCAACATCATTGAGTTCTCTTGCCAACATGTTGTATCAATTTATTCATATCCATGCTTAAACAATTCATTCTTATTCATACAAGAGCAATATTTTCCCTTTCATACATTACCAAGGCTCCAACATTAATAGGGTATCAAGACACCTTAGAATTCACATTTCAAATTTGAAGAGAAAAATGTTTACATTAAGATCCTTTCATTTCTTCACTAGGCTTAAACTATCTACTTAGAACACCTTTGATAGAACCTTCTTAGGAGTTAAAAGCCATGAGACTACTCCTTTATACGTTAATTACCTCTCCCTACATAGCTTAGAGGTCAATCCCCTTAAAACCAATTAAATTTCTGCACATCACCACTCATGCCCAGTTTAAGACTAAAATTCAGACTCTGTTCTTTGTGAATTTACTGGGCAGCCATCACAAGTCCAAAATTCATGAAATTTGGTAGGCAACATCCTTAATATGTCTAGAATCTTAGATAAAAATTTTAGAGAGAAATATTTTAACTTGCCCCTTCAAAATGACTATTTTGCCACTACTGCCCAGACTGCCTTTGCAGCATGAGAGTCTCTGTTTTGCATGCCATTGACACACTAAAACAATTCCAATTCACATGAAACCTAGTAGACTTACAATTTAGTGTTATGAAATCCTTCCATAAAATTTTGAAGGAAAAATTTGACCATTTGGACAATATAACTTAGCTTTAAATGAAATTGGTTAGATTGTTTTAGTTTCTGAGGTAGTTTTGGTTTCTCTATTATTTGACATAGAAAAGACTTCCCAAACACTATGAAACTATCCAGTTCATAACTACACATGCTAAGGAATTCCTCATAAAAATTTTAAGTTAAAAGGACTTGATTTATGTATATTTCTACCTTAGAAAGTATACCAACAGAAAAGAAATCTTATTTTGGACAACAAAGCCAATCAAGTGAAATTGGGAGGTCTAATGAAGTTGGATTCCAATAAACCTTTGCAAGCATCTTCTATGATGTCAATACTAGAGCCATACCAAATTTCAAATAAAAAGGAGCTCATTTAGTGTCACAAATAGATCAAAGTTTCCATAATAGCAAAAATGTCAGCAAATCTGCTTGAACATCTCAATCCCATAATACAATCCTTGTCTAACTTCCTAGTTTTGGCTACCAAATCCAAATAGAAACTCTTTTAACTTAAACATCACTATTTCTGTGATTTATGCAGTAACCATCTTCCATTACCTCAACCACACGTTCCAAAATTTTCAATTAGACACACATAAACAAAATTTGCCCATCTTTCCTTCACATGATTCTCAACGTTGGTAGGTCAAACCAGAAATTTCATACATCAAACGATCATGTATTTACATATACCTATTCTTGGTTAATAACTCAAAATAGCACATTCATGGTGATAAATTTCCCTATTCAACATCCAATATAATGAACAATTCCAGAAGGATTTAAATAAGTAATTATGCATAAAAGACCATGAGTTTGGTCCTCTTACATTTCGGCTGTCTTTCTCTCTCCCTTTTGCTCAGTTTGCCTTTCTCTCAATTACTGCTCTCTTTCTCTCTCTCGGCTAGCTTTGCTACACAGATGAAATTGAGCAAGGAAGGGAAGAGGTGGAGGACGGAGCTTGGTTGATGCCGCTCCTGTAATACCCGCCAATTTTGTATGACGTCATTGGCAGCATTACGGTTGTTATAATGAAAATTTCCATTTATTTTAATGGAATTATTTGGTTAATTCTAATTTTTCATATTTAATTTATTTTTCGAATATTATTTATAAAAATAGAGATAAATAATTGGATCGAATATTTATAGCGAATGATATTTTTAAGATTTGAGGAAAGATAAGAAGAAGAGGAAATTTCATGGAGATAAAATTGAGAGATAAGGAACAAAGAGAAAGCAATCATGAGACATAGAAGGAGCTGTGTGCTTATGAGGTCTAAAGAGGGACTAAAGTGAAAGGAGGAACTAGGTAGCACTTACAATATAGGAAATACGCAAATTGGAGAAATTATGGGTTTGTCACCACTAAGGTTAACCAAGAGTTACATAAAGGCAAAGTAGTAATTTCACCTTGAGCAGGTATATATAGGCGGCCACACACCTTTTTCCTTATTTCTCACTTTTCTCTCTCTCTCCTCACTTTCTCTTCTCTCTTTCTCTCTTCCTTCTTTCTACCTTTTCTATCCAAATCCTCAACAAGCTTTAAAGAACCTTTCTTCTGTGATAGGGCGAGCTATTGGAGGCTAAACAACCTAGGGAAAGCAAGGAATCGAGGTAAGGATTCTAATTTCCTGAACTTCTCCCTATTTTCTAGTTTTAAGGGTATGTGGGGTAAAATTGAGATTTCAGCTTTGTTTCTCAGTTAAAATTAGGGATTTTAGTGTCTAATACTCTTTAGACATTAAAAATGAGATCCCATGGATGAAATCCATGGGAAATGGTGAAGATTTGGCTAGATTTGAGCCAAATCCGCAAAGAAATAGCGGAGTCGGAGTTGTGGAGCCCCAAGCGCCACCCTTGAGGGGAAAAGCTTGGTCTTAACACCCTATCTGCCAAGAACATAAACTTGGGCAGAGAGTTGGGCATTTGGTGCCCCAGGGCGCCAGCCATCGGACAGCCTCCTTGGTCCATTTTCAAATGGTCATAACTCTTTCATCTGAATTCCATTTTTAACAAACTTTATATTGTTTGAAAGCTCTTTGAGTCTAGTTTCCAATGATATTCAGTTTCATTCGCAAATTATTTACTAGATAAGAGTTATGAATAAAAGAATGACCAAGGGTCAGAATTAATGGTAAGGATTTTCTTTGTTTTATTTATCATTGGTTGTGATTTATTTTAGGTGACTTAGGAGCTTCATTGGCTTCATCTCCTGGGACTTCTTATGCAGTAAACCTTATCGGCATCGAGATGAGTGAGTGACCTTGTCTTTTTAAGTTTTTACTAAAAATTAGCCAAGTCAATATAAATCTCATTCACACCATAGTTAGAAATTTATCAATGAAATTCCCTAGTTAATGGTAATAACTAGACCAAGGAATTTCATAGAATGATTGTGGGAATTATTTTGTGAGATTGGGGATTGTATGTTTAATTACATTTAAAGTCGAATAGTGCGAGGAATACTGATTATTGTATGGTGATGGTTGTGGTATTGTGATGGTGTGGATGCATTGCATATCATCATTTTCATATCCATATATATTGGAATGCATGGGAATATAGTGGGAAGCTACCCATTACGTAATACAATTGAGTGGTGTCAATGGGTATGTATACACATTGAGGCTCAATTTTCAATGTGGTATAGAAAAGAGTGGGATAAACATTGTATAATGCATTTGTCTACATCGCTAGAGGGAACAGAGGGATGGACCTCTGAATAAACTCATTGAGAGTTGGTCTTCAATGTAGTAAGTGTGGAAATGATGTGGAAAATGCATTATATATCATGCATTGCATAATACATTTTGGAATGGCTGCTACTTATACTTTTAATTAATTTAGGATTGTTTTTACGGATTGTTTGTGAGATTTTAGACTCGAATTGAACCGCGGGTTTTGGTTGAGTGGAAGGTACGTTATATATATACATATATATATATATATATATATATATACATATATATATATATATATATATATATATATGTATATATTATATTTCGTACTAATATGTGTTAGTGATTTTTATTCTAATTATAGTAGTGAGCCTGGTATTTGCACTTGTACTACGTTTTATTGCATAGTCACATACTCATTGAGTTTTTGATAAACTCACGCTCTCTTTTGTTATTTTCAATTTAGCAGCTAAAGAGGATGGGGAAACCGCTGGAAGTTAGCGGCTTGGAGACTTACTCCATTTAGTTGGAGGGTTCCAAATAAACCAATAGAAATGCTGTGTAATCCTATGGGCCACCTAGGTCGTACTGTATTTAGAGGGATTTATTTATTTCATTGTAAATTACAATATATATAGTTGTGGATAATAGGATGGTTCAAGGAAATTATGGGCTACCACTGAAGTACACCCTACAATATATGTATATTTATATGCCTAATTTTCGAGGTGTTACAAATGGTATCAGAGGAAATGTTTGAGTTTAGGTCTCTATTGTCATGAATTGTGCAGCATGACCATGGGTGTAGGTTCCATAAAAGGCACTATAGGTTGTTAAGTTTTCTTTTATGACTTACTCCTTGGTGGGGTGAGTCAGAAATAATTTTATTAATTGGAGAAGTGTTTACTCTTATGTGTGGGTTGTTGGCTTTGGATGGAGGAGAAATCTTCGGAGCACAGAGAGCTCATAAGCTCAGTTCAAATGTAGCTTTACTACATTACCACCGAGGTGGTTGTAAATTATTTCGAAAGGGATATAGGAGTATGTGTGGTTATATATTGTGGAAATACGAGACTTCCCTGTGATATGTGGTTATCTATGATATTTTATTTGTGATTTGATATGTTGTAGTATGTAAACTTAATTGTTTACTTGAAAGGTATGTATATGTTTATATATATATATATATATATATATATATCTATATTGTTAATTGGTAATGAGGTTGTGGTATTTGGAATGTAGTTGTAAGTGGTAAATGGAAAACCGAGGTATCGGTTATTAATTCGGAGGGGTATAATAAGACTTATCTTATCAATGCGTAGTGGTTCTATGAAAACATTTATATATTTTCAAGCTGAGGAAAATTTCACTAGGATTTCTTGTGGTGGGTTCTCATGTAGATATTCTACACAAATTTTTATTATTATATTTTAATGAATTGTGAAAACTAGGAGAAAGAGTACAAAGAATAGATTTTTTCTTTTGGGAAATTCCTCCCCAAAATCCATGAAGATAGATGAAGAACAGAAGGCTTTGGGCTTGGTGTCCTAGGAGCTAGGCATGGCGCCTCAGGCACCAAGGTGAGGGATGTGGGCAGAGAATGGCACTTGGCACCCTAGGTGCCACTCATGGTGCCTCCGTCGCCAAGAGGGAGCTTGTAGCTGAGAGTTTGGGCTATAGCACCCCAGGTGGCCCAGTTGGTGCCCCAAGTGCCCTTTGGGCTAGGAGGGAGACTATAGTGTGTGTTTTGAGGGAAAATTGAGGGATCTTAAATGCATGGTTATTGGGGCTTCTTTAGGTACTTTTGTGAGATTACTTGGGATTTTGTGAATCAACACCTATGTGGACAGGTGTATCGTCCATCCTCTTAAGTGTTGATGGCGTTCGAGATGGACCATGTGTAAGTAGGTACTTCAACTAAGTTATTTTGAGTTGAAGTTGGATGGTAGAGGTTGAAGAATTTAGGAGTCGTCAGGAAGAAAGAGAGCACAAGAGAGGAGAATGCTCATGTGAAATGGGTTGGGAGCTAGGATGTAAGTTATTTGTGGGAGTTGGACGTTGAAGTGGTTATGTTAGTCAAGGTGGGGATGTGTACATGAGTGTGCATCCTAGAGAAAAACTAGGCATATTGGGTGTACCAAACTTTCCTAAAACCAAGCATCTTGGCACCAGGGTACCCTTAATGCTTAAATCCCCCATTGACATACTCTGCTGAGCTAAGTTCTTTAAAGTACCCAATGAATTGGTCTCTTGGACAGTAAACTAAGTACCTCACTCTTTATCTTCTAATTAAGAAGTTTGAGGTAAATGAGAGTGTGATGAGAATGTCTCCTCCCTTAGATTCAACACAATATTGATCTAAGAAGCATCACGCTAAGACCATCCTGACTTCGCAAGTAAGCAATGTTCAAAGTGGGTTTGGTGTAGGCTGAGTACCACTTGCGATGCTCAATTTAGACAAGTTTAGGGATGTCATGGAGGAGAGGTCTTCACTCTCCTTTCTCGGGAAGTGAACGACCTCAAGGAATAGTCTAATAAGATTGAAGCATGGTCTTTGTGCCATTCACAATCACCTAAGTACGTTGACAAAGATTTATTTATTAATAAAATAGGGTTTTTGTTATTATTGAGCTCACTTTTATCTTTGACCTACTGACTTGGCTTATACCACTACTTTAACAAACTACGATACCTCTTATCGTAACATTCTCCATTTTAAGCCATTTAGCACCTATAATATTATACTTCCCTAAATTTGGTGCCTTTTTAGGGATATGACCATATTTGCATAACATAGTTGTCAAATCATTTAATTGACAATTAGATCCTCTCTTATAAACATCTCCAACAAATCATTTATTGTAACACATATTTTCTCAAAAAATTGAGCTGATAATAACAAATTTTTTTTTATTAAATTATATTCTCTTATATTTTGTTTAACGCTCATCTGTTGTGCTCTACTTTTCTTCTATAAGAAATTCTCAGAAATTCATCCATCTATATTGCTCAGTACCTCTTAAATGTGAACCTCCTATCCCTGGAACAATAAAAAACTACATAAATGTTTTTTCCTTAAAAGGAATAGATTTATATGAAATTTCTTGTATTTTTATTATTAGATTTTTCGTTTAAAAAATAGAATAAGAAAAAAACAAAAAGGTTGAAGTAGAGAAAAAGTTTTTTAAATGGAACCTCGGTACACTAGCCCGACACGCCACCATTTAAAGAAAAAGAAAAAAGAAGAAGAGAATAAACTCGTGACACGATACATTTCCGCCGAATTGAGATTGTTCTACAACTTTATAGTTCTCAAAAATTTCAGTAGAAAAAGGAAGTTCTCGGAAAACGTTGGCCGTCGGTTGTTGTAAACTTGGAAAGTCCGTAAACAATTGTGTGGTGTAACTGCAGAGATAATGAAGCATGCTATGCATTTTGCTGTCATAGTTTTCTTCTCTCTGTTAAACTACTCAAACGCCGGAGAAGATTTCGATGTTCGCAAACACCTCTCTACTGTGTCCAGGTTTCCCTTTCAAATTTCGATCTATTTGTATTGCTTTTGCCGTTCCCCTTCGTATAATTTACGTGGCGAAGTGTCAATTTTTTAGCGATGTTTCTTTTGATCTTGATTTATACAGCTTTATTTACTGCAATTCATTGTTAAATAACAAATTAGTCTTGTAAAACGAACTCTGATGAAGTGCTGGGGGAATGCTTTTCCTTAATCCTAATTTACGAGTGTTTGCAGCTTACCTGGCTTTAGCTTGAATTGGACTGATGGGTGTCTGAGCTTTAAGTGTCCGGGGTAGTGTATGTCAAATTATACATCATAATGCCCAAGTCTCCCAGTGGATTTAAACTTCATAATGAGAATATTCTCTAGTAACATATTTGGTGTGGTTCATGTTGGCGAAGGTGTGACTGCAATTCTCTATGGTCAAGGCCCGGGTGTGGGCTTGAAACGTGACGCTTGGACTAGGTGTGGTTAAGTGGAAAGAGTAGTGCTGGACTAAGTGGTAATTGCTTGATTGCCTGTTGTGAAATTGAAATTCATCCACTGACAATGCGAAAAAGGGTGGGAAAGTCCATTTATTTCCTTAGTCTGGTTATGCTGATTTATTTGATATAATTTGGTGGTTCTGAAAGATGCTTACTCAGTATCATAGACATTGCCTCAGCATTCCATTATTTTTCCATACAATGTTTTATTTACCTCTGTCAAATCTGAATAATTCAAAAGATGTCAATTATTTGATTCATATATCTTCTTGAGACATTGTCCAAATTTTAAAAGCTTACAGGCTACATCTATATATACTAAGGACTAGGACTTTATGTAGAAGCTTCCAAATTTTTTGTAAAGCTCTCTCACTTAAATTTTCTGGTCCTTTAATTATGAAAAGTTTCTTGATCAAAGCCATAATACTTTCTATTTCTTTATTATGAAAAATTCCATTGATCAACATCAGTTTTGCATGTGCAGTCACTAAAATGTGCCCTTAATTCCTGTAAAACATAAATTAACCCATTCCTACTAAATTTAGGTCTCAAAAAGGATGATTGGCTTTTGGTTGTTGTTATATGGAAGTTCAGTCTAGAAGAGACAATGGACTATGCTGTGGTTTTTGTAGTGACAGTTTTTTATCAGCTTCATCATTGTTACTGTTGCCCTTGCTACATTTTATTTTAAAATGTTTATATTTTTCAGTGATATTTTGTTAGATCTTGATAATTAGTCTCAGACAAGTAAACTGAGTTTTGAAGAAAGAACATCTAGTGGCATGCCTTTCTTTGACCTTGATTCATCAGTGTTGGCATGGTACTTGGAATTAGCTTAAATTGGCTTGTATTGCATGACATGTATTGACATTTTCAAGTTTTTTCTTCCCCATTCTAGTTAGTACAAAAATTTATGTTCTATAGTTTCCTCAAAAATCACGTAACTTGTTAGTGGGCACCAATGCTGCGTGGAGTAATTGTTTTGTATTAGTATTTTTACAGCTTAAGCAATGAATTTGAGCGTTGAACTTTATTTTTGTAACAGGTTTTATGATTGCTCATTGATTTCCTTTGCAGATACGGTGTTGTGAAAGACATCGCTGACAATACTTTTATGCCCTCTAATATTCCTGAAAGATGTGCTCCAATCCATTTAAACCTAGTGGTAATTTTCCCAACCAATTTGTGAGGTCCCCAGTTATCTATTTTTGTTATTTTTTTGCATGCTGTTAGTGCAATAAAACTTATGATGCAAATAGTGGGTCAATGTTACAGTAGAAGATTAATTGGAGACGTGGAAAATTTTTAGATAAATGGTTTGCTTTGTTACAAAGGATTTCTTACCATATAAAATTATCTATCTGATACTATTGGTAATAAAAACTGTCTGGCTATACTTCTCATCGTCTACAAATTGTCTGTTAATTTACCATAATGGAAATGGATGTTAATGCTGCTTCATATTCTCAGGCAAGGCATGGAACTCGATCTCCTACAAAGAAAAGGATAAGAGAATTAGATAATCTGGCAGCTCATCTGGAATTACTCATAATTGATGCAGAAAAACAAAATATGCTGTTGGACAGAGTTCCTTCCTGGTTGCGTGGATGGGAATCTCCTTGGAAAGGACGACTCAAGGGTGGTGAATTAATTAGCAAAGGAGAAGAGGAATTATATGATCTTGGACTCAGGACTAGAGAAAATTTTCCAACTTTGTTTGATGAGGAGTACCATCCAGACATATACCCTGTAAAAGCTACACAGGTGAGTTTATCCTCAAATTTCTTTTCGTTGTCAAAATTGATTTTAGTTTTTTAATGTTCTTTTTCTTTGCTTGATCTACACAATTAGCAGTTTGGGGTTAGTCAACATCTATTTATGTCTTAAGAAGAAAATCTTTTCCTTAATTTTGGGTTGGTGGATAAATTCCATTGATTTGATGATAGAAACTACTGCAATGTAAACTATGAATTAAGACAGGACTATGCTTCTCTAGAAGCTATAAACATAGAAAACTTTTGCATCTATCTGCTCTATCAAACAGGTTCCTCGAGCATCAGCTAGTGCTGTGGCATTTGGAATGGGGCTTTTCAGTGGCAATGGAAGTCTTGGGCCTGGGCATCATCGAGCTTTTGCTGTCACAAGTGAAAGCCGTGCCAGTGACATACTGCTGCGATTCCATGATTGTTGTGATAACTACAAGGTATTTTGTGGCTTTCACTGAGTTCATATAGTTGTAATGCGCACGTGTGTACTTGACTGAATACACATAATTGTAGTTAGCTAATTTATACATTTTAGTGTCTGTCTGCAGACATGCCTGCAATGTTTTATATCATATATAACTATCCATACTCTACTTGTCACATTTTTTTCAAGCTATTCTTGATGTCTTTTTTTTCTTTTTTTTCTGTATCTAACCCTTTCAGTGATAACATCATAAAGTTGTTCTTTTATCGCTGGAGGTATTTTTGTTGGCATTTTTTACCTACCATTCCACTCTGATGGAACTTGTGTTGCATTAAATGATGTCAAATGATCCTACTCTCTTTAGAACTCTGGTAGATAATGGGATGACGAATGTTGAATCTGCTAGTTACCTTATCACATTAGATAAGTGACAGGTATTGGGTGTATTATGGGTGGCGCTCTTTTTTGTTATGCAGTTTTAGGGGCATAAGGGACATTTTAGACAGTAGAATTTGTTATAAAGAAGGAGAGGAAGAGAGAGGGAGATCGTGGAGAATTATGCAGTCTGTGTAGGAGCATATGCTTTGGAGGGCCTGTAGCTCTAGGAGACTTAGTATCTGGATATTTTCCTTCTTTTATTTTCTGTATCTGCTGTAGCTGTGGTCGTTGTTCTTCTGTCTTTGTAGTTTGTAAGGTTATCTTCTCCTTTATTTTTGAAATAAAAGTCTTAGTTCCTATCAATTGGTCTGACTTGCAGCCTTTCCCATGCCTCCTAAACTAGTTGATCGTTCCAATTTCTTTGCAACTTTGGAAGCCATGGGTGGTCGTATGGATTCTGTGTATCTTCCATTGTTGCGCTCGAGACCTCCCTTTGTGATTCTCTGTTACTTCTTCAACAGAAACAAGAAGCTCTGCAACATGAGCAGACGACTATGAATCAGATAGTGCTTAAAGAGCTTCAGCATTTAACGGGAAAAATACCTCTTACGTAGGTCGACGACTCATCTACTCCCCGTATGTTTTGTTTTGACCCTATGCGGGAGAGCTATGACGAATTTCAACTCTCAGTTAAGAAGGTGGAACTTCTGGGCTTCACCGGCGTCAACCTTGTTGAATGGATCTCTCGAGCCGAGACATATTTTGAAGTTCATAATACCATTAATGAGATGAATATTAAGCTCGCTTGATTATGCATGGAAGGTTCTACGATTCACTAGTTTAACTTGGTTTTGGAATCGGAGGAGCAACTCTCTTGGGCTAAATTTAAACATGTCTACTCCTTCGTTTTGCTGGCAGTATGTATGACAATCCCTTCGAAGAATTGAAGGTCCTTCTCCAATTGAGGTCTGTTGCTCAGTACGTCGACCAATTTGAGTTGGTTTCCTCCCAAATCCCCAAACTTACAGAGTTGCAATACGTGGGTCTTTTTTATGGGGGATTACGCACTGACATCAGGCAACGCGTACACACCTTGCGACCTACCTCTCGCTGGACAGTCATGGAGGTTGCTTGAGATGTTGAAATGGAGATTTGAGTCCTTTGATGTGTCTTATTCATCTACAACGGCTTATCTTTCACTTGCGTCTGTTGTTCTAGGTTTGGGTTCAGATAAAACATTTGGGCCATCTTCTTTTTTCAGGCCCATCTCCTAAAGGAATCGAGTCATTCTCTTCTTCAGGCCCAAACTTTAGTCCACTTAATTCAGCTATGTCGCACGAGTCATCTGGTCTTCTCCATCAATCATTGCATGTGTCTTCGTCTGTGGACGACTGCTTCTCCATCTACAGCGCCAACTTAGACAATAACGATGAATCCTTCCGAAAGGGGATTGACAGGGGCTCTCGGAGAAAAGCAAGGGCATTCAACATTTGACTTACAGTGAGCTGATGGACCGCAAATCAAGAGGGGTGTGTTTTCGCTGTGGAGAATGGTTTCATCCCCTTCACCGGTGTGCTAATAGCCAGCTCAATCTGTTAGTCTTGATGGATCATGAAATCATCAACAAGAAAGAAAGGCGAGGTCGTTGTGTCAAAGCCAGAGGATAACGGCATAGGCTAATTGCATTATTATTATTTTTTTTTGACTTGGTTTTAGATATTTTGACGAAACACATCCAAGAAGAAATCCCTAAATGCATGCTTTTTGCAAATGTTGTTGTTCTCATAGCAGAGTCAAGGGAAGAGATTAATTTTAAACATGAGTTATGGAGAGCTACTTTGGAATCGAATGGTTTTCGTCTGAGCAGGAGTAAGACCGAATATATGCATTGTAAGTTTAACAAGCGACAAGTTAGAAACGAGTTAGAGGTTAAAATTGGTGATCAACCGAATATATGCATTGTAAGTTTAACAAGCGACAAGTTAGAAACGAGTTAGAGGTTAAAATTGGTGATCAGGTCGTATCACAAGTGTCAAAGTTTAGGTATCTGGGATCAATTATATAAGATGACGGCGAAATTATTAGAGATGTGGAACATAGGATACAAGTTGGGTGGTTGAAGTAGAGAATGACATCAGGGGTTGTTTGTTATCGGAAAGTACCTGATAAGCTCAAAGGAAAGTTTTATCGTATTGCTATAAGACCAGCAATTTTATATGGGAGTGAATGTTGGGCGATGAAAGGACAACAAGAACATAAAATTGGAGTGGCAGAGATGAGGATGTTGCGTTGGATGTGTGGTCATACAAGAAGAGATATGATCAGTAATGATCATATATGAGGTAGAGTTGGAGTGGCACCTATTGAGGAAAAAATAGTTGAAAACAGTTTAAGGTAGTTTGGGCATGTTCAAAGAAGACCGCTGGAAGCGCTAGTTAGGAAAATTGAGCTGATGGTTTGGATCCTTGTGAAAAAAGGTCGAGCAAGACCAAAAAGGACACTTGGAGAAATTATTAAACTGGATCTTCTAGTAAATGAGATACCTAAAGAGTTGGTCATTGATAGAGTTCAATGGCATCGTGCGATTCATGTAGCTGACCTCACTTAGTGGGATAAAGCTTTGTTGTTGTATTATTTTTTTGTTTTCTTATCTCATCCTTGAGGACAAGGCTGATCTTAAGGGGAGGGTATTGATAGGTATTGGGTGTATTGTGGATGGTGATCTTTTCTGTTATGCGGTTATAGGGGCATAAGGGACATTTTAGACCGTAGGTGGACCTTCTATCAAAAAGAAAACCTGCCCAATTTGCATCAGAGTATCCAATCACATGTAAATGACCATGATTCTCGAGCTGTTGGGCCTAACTGGTCTTGTTTTCTTTCTGTTTCTCTGTGTTGGATGATGCATCATCCTTGTCTTCGCACATCTCCATCGCAGACCCGCAGCGCCGTTGCTCATCTCTCAACCTCGCAACCAGCCCGTCACCCAAATCTCTCTCAGTCATCTTTTTCCACATAGCAACCCCTCGCCGCCGTCGATCACCACTAACCTTCACCGTCTTCGCACAACCACTCCGTGAAAGCCGCAGCACTCTAATCGCAACCGGCCGTCCCCTTCACCTCAACGCACCACGCCTGCCTCTCAATCTATCAGTGGGTTTATTGATTTGGGCATAGCAGAAGTGACACGACTTCAAACCGGAGAAGGACATTTGGGGAGGACTCGCTTCCGATCTGAAGCTTCTGATTATTACTCGCATGGCGTTCTCTCTTGAAGAGGCGATCCAAACATCGGCGACTACCCCAAAATCTGAACTGGACGAAGATCGATCCCTCAACCAGTGAACCCAAAAAAAAAAAAAAAAAAAAAAAAAAAACAGTTGAAAGTGAGATGGTCTGAGCTGTGAGGATTGTCTTCTTTTCTTCCCCACTGTCTTCCTGCTTTATTTTGTTTATTGTCATTATGATGATTCAAAGGTTTGCAATTGAGGCCAAAACCTTTGACTTGGTGAAGAAACATATCGGAAATGCTCCAATAGTTGTTATCACTGAAAAAGGGAGAGATTTCTTGTTTTCTATCTCTATGGGGTGGGAAACTGCTAGGTGGTTAATTTCTATCACCCACTCCCTAGAACCAGCCCTTTGGAAGGGATTTGAAAGTAGAAGCTGCAGAGAAAACGGAATCATCTTCGTAGTAGAATTTGGGAAGAATCATAAGGGTGAGTTTCTGATTATTAAAAAAATTTTTCCAGGAGGTAAGAGAACTACCCTTATTATCCCCAAAGGAAAGGGAGGAAGAGGCTGGAGTTCCTTCAACCATGCGCTGAATTTCCTCGTCCATTCTGAAGGGGCCAAAAAGTTGAAGCAAGAGAAGAAAGGTAGTATTATGAAATTTTGCTCTCATGTAACAGATAACAGATCATATGCAGAGGTTGTAAAGGGCAAAAAGGTTATGAAAGGCCCTTCTGACTTTGGCGATCTCGGTAAGCATGACAATCACAGAAGAGGAAAATACTGTGCTGAAGGCGTCGCAGTTATTTCCAAATCGGACGACTATGATAAGAAAGGCTCTGGTCCAGCTTTCTCGAGGACCCTCAGGATATTGGTGAATCCAAAGGGGATTAGGAAGGTCCATTGGGCCTTGGTGAGAAATCAGGTTGGAATAGAAGGTTGTTCTCGAAGGGAGTCAAATCCTGACTCCTCTAGGTCTAAACTTCCATTGGACAAGACACCAGTCTATGCATCCAAATCCAATGGATCTGCCTCTTCCAACAGGGTCCTATTTTGGAGAGCCAAAAAGGCCCAAATCTCGGGTCCAGTAGAAGTGGAGAGGACCGAGAGGGCTGATCCGATCAAAGCACCTTGCTATCGGGCCCCAGAGAAGCAATGCGACCCGATCCCTTCGACCCCCTCCTCGACAGCGTTTCAGGATGCGGACATCGACCGGACATGCACAGAACCAGTTGACAGAGACTATGGGGTACCGGAGACCCCGCCGGAGAATCTGAATGGCCGGCAAATGCTCCCCCGTGATTCCCCTCATCCGTTCAAGCAAGGGGCGACGGTGTGGAGTTCGATATCGTCGTTGAGGAAGTCTGTCGATCCCGAAAGCGCGCCAGCGACAGAGGCTATAAGGGAGGAGGAGTTGCTCTCTGAAGATGATTTATCCCTATCCGATTTCGATAGCGAAGATGGTCTTCTTATACAGCAAATTGAGGAACAAATTGATGATAAAGATGTTTCCATTGGGGAGATCGATGATACTTTGGAAGATGTCCACCGGCTCTTTGTGCAAAATAAGGATGATGGAGCTTTTAAGGGACCTTGCGATTTGCCTTTGACCTGGACTTGCATGCGTAGCGACAAATTCCAAGCAGGGTCCTCCCATTCTCCCGATCCCGCCAAACAATCTTCTGCCTGTAGGGAGGATATAGATCTAAAGGAAAAAGTCATACATCTTCGACATTTAGGAGACGAGAGGGCCAGCCAAGATCCACAAGCCTTGTTGGAGTCTCTTAACTTTATGTTGAGAGATAAATCTGGAAAGGAGGTCAAGTTGTCAGTTTCCCCTAGGACATACCAAAGGAAGAAGAACAAACTTGATAATGAGTTAAAAAGATTGACTTCTTCAATTAATTATGGCACGTCCAAGAAAGGAAAGGGCAAGTCAGGTTCTCTATGAGGATTTTGAGTTGGAATGTGAACGGCCTTGGTAACTCCCTCAAAAGGCACAAGGTGAAAGAAGTTTTCAGGAGGGTGGATCCAGATATTGGGATGATACAGGAAACTAAACTAGGGGTTTTGGATAGATTTCTTATCAGAAGCATTTGGGATTTCAAATTCAAGGATTGGGAATACTTACCTTCCGTGGGTGCTTCAGGCGGTCTTTTGGTCATTTGGGATACTCGTGTCGCCACAAGAAGGGATGTTCTTCAAGGCGCTTTTTCTCTTTCGGTGCTTCTTGAGTTTAAGGACAAAGGGTGTTGGTGGTTTACCAATGTTTATGGTCCGACGAACCCTAGGTTGAGGGGCGAATTGTGGGAGGAGTTATCTTACATTCATGGTTTTTGTAACCCCCATTGGTGTGTTGGCGGTGACTTCAATGTGGTGAGGTCCCCTGATGAAAAGCTTGGAGGATCAAGGATCAATGCTAGCATGAGAGGTTTTAACTCCTTTATCAGGGATTGCGGCCTTAAGGATCTCCCACTTTCTAATGCTCAATTCACCTGGTCGGTTAACAGGGGCTCGATTTTCTCCTCTCGCCTTGATAGATTCCTGCTCACTCCCGAATGGGAGGATTCGTTTCCTGACCCCATTCAAGAAGTTGGCTCTCGCCTGGTGTCCGATCACTTCCCCGTTATCCTTGAGACTAGCAGAGTCAAATGGGGTCCTACCCCTTTCAGATTCGAGAATATGTGGCTTCTACACCGATCTTTTTTTAGCAACGTAGAGAAGTGGTGGTCAGAATACACAAATCCAGGATGGGAGGGATTTAAGTTTATGAAGAAATTAAAATACGTGAAGGAGAAGTTAAAGACCTGGAACAAAGAAGTCTTTGGAGACATCAGAATCCAAAAGTCTAACATTCTTAAGGAATTGGATGCTCTTGACAAACTAGAGAGTGAGGGTGGCCTTGAGGAGAATCTCGCTGAGCGTAAAGTGATTCTCAGGAATGATTTGGATAACATTAGGAAAAAAGAAGACATAAAATGGCGCCAAAAGAGCAGAATTAAATGGGTTCGTGAGGGTGATGTGAATTCAAGATTCTTTCACAAGGTGGTGAATGGAAAGAGGAGAAGGAACTTCATTAAAGAGCTTGAGACGGAGGATGGTATTACGGTGAAGGACAATGAGGGGATCTCTGAAGAGTCGACTAGTTTCTTCAAGAAACTCTACAAGGAGGACATGCAAGAACGACCCACAATTGAGGGTTTGGATTGGATCCCTATCGATGATACCCAAAGGACTTGGATAGAAAGACCCTTTCAGGAGGAAGAAGTTAGAAATGCAATTTTCAAGATGGATAAGGATAAAGCTCCTGGGCCTGACGGTTTCAATATGGCTTTCTTCCAAGCCTGCTGGTCGATAGTGAAGGACGATTTGATGAAAGTCTTTGATGAATTCTTTCATACTGGCCGTATTCCTACTAGCATGAATTCTACCTTCATCACCCTTGTTCCCAAAAAAGACAGATCCATTAAGGTGGGGGATTTCAGACCTATAAGCCTGGTTACTAGTGTCTACAAGATCATCGCCAAGGTCCTCTCTGACAGATTGAGTACGGTTATTGGGTTTTCCATATCGGAGAACCAAAGCGCCTTCATCGCTGACCGTCAAATTCTTGATGCCAGCTTGATTGCTAATGAGCTAGTTGATGATGTCAAACGCAGAAAACAACAGGGCTTAGTATTTAAATTAGACTTTGAAAAGGCCTATGATATGGTCAATTGGGACTTCTTGGACTTGATTTTTCGTCGCAAGGGTTTCGGTGATAGATGGAGACGGTGGATGAATGGATGTCTTTCCTCTGTCGCCTTTTCGGTTATTATCAATGGACAGCCCAAAGACTGGTTCAAGGGGCAACGCGGGATCAGGCAAGGAGATCCGTTATCTCCATTCCTCTTTACCCTGGTGGCCGACGTTTTTAGCTGTATGTTGAGGCGGGGATCCGAGAGAGGGATTCTCAAAGGACTATCAATAAAGGGAGATGGATGTATGGTTACTCATTTGCAGTTTGCTGACGACACAATCCTCTTCTTGCCCAAGGATAAGGATAACTTTCTTAGAGTGCTTACACTGATTCAGATTTTTGAGCTGGTCTCAGGTCTCCGTGTTAACTTAGGCAAAAGTGGCCTAGCTGGCATTAACATTCAGGATGATTCTCTCGGCCAGATGGCGGAGCAAGCGGGTTGCGCGGTTCTCAACTGGCCTCTTAACTATCTAGGTGTCCCTCTTGGAGGTAATCCTAGAGCCAAATCTTTTTGGGATCCCATTATTCAAAGAATTTCCCGCAAGCTTGACAGTTGGAAAGGCCCTTACTTCTCCCTAGGAGGCAGATTGACCCTTATTCAGGCCTCCTTATCTAGTGTGCCCCTGTACTTTCTGTCCTTGTTCAAAATCCCTTCCGGAGTGGCTAAAACGATTGAGAGAATTATGAGGGACTTTCTCTGGAATGACAGTGGGGGGGAAAAGAAGGGCCATTTGGTTAATTGGGAGGTGTGTTGCAAACCTAAGGATGATGGCGGCTTGGGTCTTGGAAATATTGTATCTAAAAACATCTCTCTTTTGGCTAAATGGTTATGGAGATTTCCCTTAGAGCCTAACTCCCTTTGGCACAAGGTGATCAAAGCTAAGTATGGGCTTCATCGGAATGGATGGGACGCTGGTTTGGGGGATGTCGTTACGCACGCAAGTCCTTGGAAAGCGATTTCTCAAGTATATCACCTCTTCTCTCCTTCAATATCTCTTATTGTTGGTGATGGTTCCCGTTTTCGGTTTTGGGAGGACTGTTGGATTGATCTCACCCCCTTCAAAGAAAGATTCCCGCGCCTTTACTCCTTATCTTCCCTCCATGACGCCCCCATTTCTGAATTCTTTTGCTTACAAGGGGATCACCCTTGTTGGAATTTGCATTTTGCCAGGAATGTTAATGATAGACTTTTGCCTGACCTTTCCATATTGCTTAACATCCTTGATCCTATTCACCTTTCTCCTTTTCCTGATAGGAGAATGTGGAAGCTTGATTCCTCAGGCTCTTACACTTGTGCTTCCTTCCTCAATTATCTCGCTCGTAACCCTATCGTCTCCCCCTTTTTTAAAAAATCTTATTGGAAAGTTAAGGCTCCTTCAAAGGTTAAAGCTTTTTTGTGGCTTGCAGTGCTCAATAAAATTAATACAAACGATCTGTGTCAAATCAGAAGGCCACTTAAGGCTTTATCCCCGGACGTTTGCATTATGTGCTTCAAACATTCAGAGACAAGTAATCATTTATTCCTGCACTGCAACGTGGCTTGGAGTATTTGGAATAGGTTATTTGATCTCTTTGACGAGAGTTGGGTTTGCCCAAAGGACCTTGGTGATTTCCTTGCGACCAAATTTATTGGCTTTGGCCATAGGAAGGACAACAGAACTCTTTGGAATACGGCTTTGTTCGCAACTGTGTGGTGCATATGGCTGGAAAGAAATGCCAGAGTTTTTAATGATCGGTGTATGCCTACTCAGATGTTATGGGATCGAATTCGTTACGTGGCTTCACTATGGGTTTCAGCCAACGGGCTGTTCAAGGGGATGCCTATATCTGATGTTTATAGGGACTGGAGGGCGTTATTGCATTAATACGTTGTTAGGGGCTATGTGGGGTGTCTGTGCTGTCTGTTAGTTTTTCTTACTTTATGTTCTTGTTTTTTTAGGAGGATCTCTTGTCCTCCACCTTTTGTAACCTTTCCCTTTGTATTTCTCTTTTCTCCTTAATAATACTTCTTTTTCTATCAAAAAAAAAAAAAAATTAGTTATAAAAAGAGGAGAGAGGAAGAGAGTGGGAGATCGTGGAGAATTATTCAGTCAGTGTATAGGAACATTTGCTCTGGACTTGGTCTCTGGATATTTTCCTTCTTTTATTTTCTTTATCTGCTGTAGCTTTGGTCATTGTTCTTCTGTCTCTGTAGTTTGTAAGGTTCCGTTCTCCTTTATTTTTTAAATAAAAGTCTTGGTTCCTATCAATAAGGCTGGTAACTTTCAGACTGAAACAAAGTTGACAATTTGACATCATATGGTGGATACTAACTTCTATATGTCAACGTCAAGACATTCCGCTTTATGTATTTTGAATAAATATTGTAGTTTGAATGTTAAATTTTTATGTTGTAACTGTTGGAGGTAAATCTTAGCATAGTTGGTAAAATTTCAGGCATCACTGTATGGTTATTGGACAATAAATTAAAGAAACAGGAATTCATATAATTGATACTTTTTTATGGACATATCGGACTTACAATCTTCATGGTTACTTAAAAGGCATCACATGTGACTCTGTTACATTGTGTTCTTTTTCATGGTTTTTGTTTGTTTTTATTTTTCCCATTTTGTATAATATCTTGAATTATGGATGCAGGATTTTAGGAAAAGGCAGGAGCCTGCTGTTAATAAACTTAAGGAGCCTATCTTGGATGACATTACATCTGCATTGGTTGGGCGCTATGGGCTGAATTTTACAAGACAGGATACATCTTCTCTCTGGTTTTTATGTAAACAGGTGATTACACTTCCTTATACCTATCCCCTTTTGGCTTAGACAGATAAGAATGGTCAGGTTCTTGTGAGTCCATGCCTAATGTCTTACCGATGCAGTGGAGTTTTTTTTTGTTTTTTCCCCTTTTCTTTTACAATTGCCCAATTGATGGTTGATTTTGGCAGGAAGCATCCTTATTGGATATAACAAATCAAGCATGTAGTATTTTCAGCCCTTCCGAGGTACATTTGTTCATGATCTTGTGATGTAATCTCTGACCTTATAGTCAAGATTTATCCCCTGCACTAGTTTGTCCCCAGATATTAAAATCGGAAAAAAAAAAGTATAAAATGTTCAAAAATAGTTAGTTTTGACCTGATTATGTAAGCAGGCCTAGTTTGATAGGAGTTTTTCTTAATTTTCCACTGAAACGGTAGTAATATAATATAACTTGAGTTTCCTCAAGATCGTAATGCTGTTGACTGGCTGCAATGAAGAGGATAAGTTGCTTGAATAACAAGAAAGTAAATATATGATTGAGTGGGCATATGAAAACTTGATGAGATTACCTAATGATCAGGATTTTTTTTTTTTTTGAAACTTATCTTTTTTCCCAATGCTACTGCATGCTTTTTGGAGTGTTAATTTTGCTGGTGTGCCTAGGTTAAATTGCTGGAGTGGACAGATGACTTGGAGCTGTTTATTCTGAAGGGGTATGGTAAATCACTAAACTATAGAATGGGAATGCCATTACTTGAAGATGTTGTTCAATCCATGGAGCAAGCTATTCAGGCTAAAGAAGGTAGTTTATATTTTATGTTTGATTCATTCTTGCATTGGTAGTGCCTACCATGTCATTCATAGACTATACTCACAAATGAGTTTTCCACACAAGATAAGGGCTTGACCGTAATAAAGTTGTATATTTTGTTGTTGACTCTCATTCATTCGTTTGTCTTACAAGGATGTTAAACATTGACTATCCAGGAAAAACCCATTGTATTTTAAAGTACTTGTCTTGATGATTTTTGGCTCTGATGTTGTTGAAGGTCACTACTCCTTGAAGGTCAAGTTGTTAAGTGACGATTACATCCCTTTACATGAGTCTATTGGGCTTGAAGTGACTAAAGCTATTAACTGAATATTTATGAATAGTTTTATAATCTCCAATAAATGTCATGTCATTCTCCTTTATGAAATGTGTAATAATATTTATGTATGGATTAAATGTTTTAGATAGATCATGCATACAAATAGCCCTATAAAAATACCTTAAAGCATGGAATATACATGGACAAGCTCTGTTGAGAATAATCATCATTATCTTTTGAGCTAACAAAATGTATATTAAGTCAGTCAGCTGCGTAAACTATTATTTTTGATTAGTTTAAATGGTGCCTTGTATATATGGAAATTGATAGGTATTGTGTAGGGACCATTCTATTAAGGTGTAAAATAGGGATATCATTAGAATAGGTTAGTTATTTAGGTAGGGGAGAGCGTGATAGTGGGGAGTGGGGTAGGAGCATTTGCTTTGGAGAGGAGCTTTGAGCTCTCCGCCTTGGTCTCTGGAATTTCCTTTTGTTCAGCTTTTTCTACTCTGTATCTCAGTTTGTTAGCAATAAAAACTTAGTTCTTCTTTGGGTGAGATATTGGTTCCTATCAATTGGTCCAACCTGTCGAATCCATGTCCCCGAAGCCACCATAGAGAGGTGAAGCTTTGGAGGCTCGCATGACTATTGTAGAAGCCTTGAGTCCTTGGTTGGAGGGATTAGAAGCTTATATAAGTGAGTTTCATGCAGCGCTAATAGAGATGCAATAGTCAAATGTGGAAATGCAACACGCGATGGTGGAGAAAATTCAGCAAACAGGAGAGCTTGCAACAATCTCTATTGAAAGAGATTGGTAAATTAGGAGGAAAAAGTGTAGACAGTGAGTAGGGAAGTGCCATACCTGTTGATGGGTCTTCATCGTTTTTGGAGAAGCAAGCGGGAGAAACAACGAGACCTCCGGTATTAGGGTAGATTCAAGATGGCTGCGATGAGTATCAGGTGTTAGTGAAGAAACTAGAACTACCAGGTTTTCAAGAAACCGACCCAATGGGATGGATTCATAGAGCATAGGCATATTTCAAGGGTCATAATATGCCTAATGACCTGAAAGTGAAGCTATCATGCTTGTGTAATACTATACATTGGTTCACACTGATAAAGAGAATGAAGAACAACTCACATGGGAGAAATTCAAACATGCTTGTGATATGGAGGCACTATTTATGACAACCCATTTGAAGATTTATCAGTTTTGCATCAGTCTGGAACCATGGATGAGCACATCAAAGGATTCGAACTTGTATCAGCTCAAATTCCTCGTCAATCCGAAATGCAATATTTGGGGTATTTCATGGGTGGATTGCATCCTAATATTAGGCAGAGGGTACAATCTTGTCGTCCAAAAAATTGTTGGAGAGCTATGCAAGTCGCGCACAACACAGAACGTGAGATGGAAACCTTGCGAACTCGGATATGGCGGCATTTCGGGCACAATCGTGTCAGAAGGGTGAGTTGCGTTATGATTCTGTTGTTTTACTCGGCCCAAAGTCCAACTTCAGCACTGTAAGTGGAACGACATTGCAGTGGAATTGCTTGTTTGTGTCATCTCCAGTGGCAATGTTGAAGAGCTCTACATTTTCTCAACTTACTGTTGCGACTCAGAGATGGGATAAAGAATGACGGCCGGCAATGGACAAGTCGAGGGTTGCGAAACATCTATCCAGTCAAGAATTAATTGACCCCAAAAACAAAGGCCGCTTTTTGATGTGGAGAGAGGTTTCACCCCTTACATCAATGCCTTGAGAAAGCTTTGAATTTGGTTATAATGGGGGATGAAGATGAGGAAGGACTAGCAAAGGTTTTGGCGTTAGAAGTGGAGCTTGAAGATGGTGGAACAAAAGGATTTGGCTGGTGTGTCTCTATTTTTTCCTATTTCAGCCTTGAGGACAAGGCTTATTTTAAGGGAGGAGTATCGGTAGGTATCGTGTAAGGGACCATTCTATGAAGGGGTAAAATTGGGATTTCATTGGAATAGGTTAGTTATTTGGGCAGGGCAAAGCGTGATATTTTTTTTTTTTTTTGGGTGGGGGGAGAATATTGTGTCAAAAGTGTGGTAGGAGCATTTGCCCTGGAGAGGAGCTTTGAGCTCTGGAGGGGGCCTTAGTCTCTGGAATTTCCTTTTGTTGTTCATCTTTTTCAGCTGTGTATCTCAGTTTCTTAGCAATAAAAGGTAAAAACTTAGTTCTTCTTTGGGTGAGATACTGGTTCCTATCAGAAATCTCCGAAGTCTAAACTCCAAATCCTTATTGCTTTATAAAAGAATGGACATATCTACTCATATACACAACTGTGTTGGACATTTATTGAAATTATGCTTTGAATTTGATATGCTATTCTCAGACTGAATTGTCATACTTTTCCATCAATAATTTTATAAAGTAATATAGACTTGCCCATAATTCCTTGAATTATTCCAATGATAACCATCACATTGATAGGATTGGGGGCTCAGATGGGAAAGAAGGTTAGTTATTGGACCAAGGAAATGGGCCCAAAGTCTGAAAAGTGTATGAAAGGAAAAAGAGAGGGGTAAGGGCAGAAAAGTAATTTTATGCATGGTACTGTTAGTTGGAGGCGTTATGTAGCAGTGGTCTGTGTGCGCGCTAGGCAGAAAAGGTTTTGTCAAAAGTTGTGAGTGGGATACCTTGAGCTCAAGGATTCTGCAAGAGCAATAGCTTTGTGGGGGTGAATTACTTCTTGTAATTTCATCTTTTTATCTAATCTAAGTAACTTATCTGTTTGGTTTCTATCAAATTGGTCCGACTTGCCGAATCATGCTGTTGAAACCATCTGATAAGGGGAGGCCATGAAGGCAGGAATGGCTGCATTGGAAGTAATGGGTCTGAGGGTGGAAGGACTAGAGAAATCAATGACTGAATTTCGAGCAGCTCTACTGGAGATGCAACAATCTCAGTTGGAGATGCAGAAGACAATGACGGAGCAGTTTCAGCAGACATAAGAAGGATTGCAACAAGTATTGTTGAAGGAACAGAGAAAAATAGGAGGAAAAAGGGTGGAGGTCGAACAGGAAAGCGCTATACCTGTTGATGGTTCTTCATCTTCTGCAGAGAAGTAAGCTAAAGAAACTAGACCTCCAATGAGATCAGCTCAGGATGGATGTGATGAGTACCGAATGTCGGTTAAGAAAGTCGAGCTAAAGAAACTAGACCTCCAATGAGATCAGCTCAGGATGGATGTGATGAGTACCGAATGTCGGTTAAGAAAGTCGAGCTCCCTAGTTTTCAAGGGACTGACCCAATGGGCTGGATTCAGAGGACATAAGCATATTTCGAGGTTCATAATACGCCGGATGATTTGAAAGTAAAACTATCTCGTCTCTGTATGGAAGGCAACACCATACACTGGTTTACGTTGCTGCGAGAAAACGAAGATCCCTTATCATGGAAGAAATTCAGACAAGCTCTTTTGTTGTGCTATGGTGGAACAGTGTATGATAACTCATTTGAAGAGTTATCAGTTTTGCATCAATCTGGGTCAATGCAGGATTACATTTGAGTCCTTCGAATTCATGTCTGCACAGTTCCTTGTGTAACAGAGTAGCAATACTTGGGGTATTTTATGGCTGGGTTGCGTTCGGATATCAGGCAAAGAGTTTGGTTGTTCCATCTGGAGAATCGTTCTCGGGCAATGCAAGCAGCGTGCGACATGGAGAAAGAAATCGATGGAGGAACTCAGTCGACAAATCTCAGCTTTTCGGGCGAAGATGAATATGCCTGGGACGGGTAGGTCAGGCTTAAACCGTAATCCCACTGAAGTTTCAACCAATACCGGTCCAATTAAGCAAAGTGTAAGGGCCTTAATTGGAACGACGTCGCAGGGTTCAAATACTGCAGTGACATTGTCCCCATCTTTTGCAGAGGGGCCAGCAACTTCGAACTACTCTAGTGCTTCTTGGAAATGGGACAGTGACTGAAGGCCTTCGACAGACAAGGCAAGGGGAGTCAGACACCTTTTGTATTAGGAGTTGCAGGATCAAAGGGTGAAGGGGTTGTGTTTCCGCCGTGGGGAAGAGTTCCACCTACTCCATCAATGCGCAGAGAAGGCATTGAAGCTGATAATTATTGGAGACGAAGACGATGATGGGAAGGCTGAGGTGTTGGTGTTGGTGTTGGAGGTGAACACTGAAGGGGAAGGATTAGAGTGCCGATTGATGGGATTATTAGGGGATGTGGGTCTCGAAATGTCAGATTTAAAAACATTGAAGTTAGAAGGAAAATTGAAGGGAGTGCCAATTATGGTTTTAGTAGACAATGGGGCAACCGACAATTTTGTGGCTCCTCAAGTGGTTACGGCTTTAAACATTCCAATGGATGAGTCTAAACGATTTGGAGTAAGGCTGGGTGATGGGCACAGGGTGTTCACAAAAGGGAGATGCTCGGGATTGCCACTTCAAATTGATGAAAGCGAAATTTTGGTGGATGCGTATGATTAATGAATGCTCCCGTTACCTTTCAAGCTGCAATAAATCGACTCTTTAAGCCGTATTTGCGTAAGTTTGTCCTAGTGTTCTTCGATGATATTTTGGTGTATAGTGAGGATTGGGCAACACACTTACAGCACCTTGCTATGGTTTTAAGGGTGCTCAAAGAAAATCAGTTCGTGGTGAATAAAAAAAAGTGCAACTTTGGACAAGGTGAGATGGAGTATTTGGGACATGTCGTATCTGGTGAAGGGGTCTCAGTTGATCCCAAGAAGGTCAAAAGTGTTTTGGAATGGCCTATTCCTCGAAATGTTAGAGGGGTAAGAGGCTTCTTTGGTTTAACCGGATATTATCGTAAATTTATTAAGGATTACGGTAAAATAGCTAAGCCCTTACCGATTTGACTAAGAAGGAAGCTTTTAAATGGGGATCGGAGGCGCAGCTGTCCTTTGAACCTTTAAAGAAGGCTATGACCACAGCACCGGTTCTCGCACTTCCTAATTTTGACAAACCATTCACCATTGAATGCGACGCTTCGGGAGTGGGATTAGGTGCTGTTTTGATGCAAGATGGGAGGCCTCTTGCTTATTACAGCAAAGCTATTTCTCCAGACCACCTATCCAAATCAATTTATGAGAAAGAATTGATGGCGGTGGTTCTTCCTATCCGGCATTGGAGGTATTATCTAATCGGTAGAGAATTCGTGATTTATACAAATCAAAGAAGTCTTAAGGAATTGCTGTCTCAAAGGGTAACTACATGTGACCAACAAAATTGGATGGCAAAGTTTTTGGACTTCAAGTTTGAAGTTGTTTATAAGCCGAGACCTGAGAACAAGGCTGCCGACGCACTGTCAAGGATGCCTTTTTAAGGGGATTTTGCATCAATTCGTTCATACCCGGTTTGGTTTCAAGGTCATGAGTTGTTAGAAGAGATTAAGGATGATCCAAAAATCCAAGCTATTGTTGCTGCTCTCAAGGAAGACCCAAACAGTAGGCCTGGTTTTAAATTGCAAAAAGGGGTTCTGCTTTTTGATAGCAGGTTGGTTATTCCAGCCAATTCAGTTTGGATCCCTCATTTATTACAAGAATTTCACTCTTCTACAACCGGGGGTCATTCGGGGTATTTGAGGACGTATAGAAGACTTGCTACTAATTTATATTGGTTGGGAATGAAGAAAACTGTCATGGAATTTGTGAGATCTTGTTCTGTATGTCAAAGAATGAAAAGTACAGCAACCTCTCCTAGTGGCCTTCTTCAACCATTGCCTATTCCGGAAAAGATATGGGAGGAAATTTCCATGGATTTTTTTACCGGTCTTCCAAAATCCAAAGGCTATGATCCGATCTTGGTTGTGGTGGATCGACTGTCAAAATATGCTCACTTCTTGCTGTTAAAACACCCTTACTCAGCCAAGAATATTGCTGCCTTGTTTGTTAAGGAGATCATTCGGTTGCATGGTATTCCTTCTTCCATTCTTAGTGATAGAGATCCTATTTTTATCAGTTCTTTTTGGAAGGAGCTCTTCCAATTACAAGGAACAACCTTGAGGATGAGTTCAGCTTATCACACGGAGATGGATGGCCAAACGGAGGTTGTGAACCGATGCTTGGAATCTTATTTGCGCTGTTTCGCTTCTGAACAGCCTAGAAATTGGTTATTTTGGTTACCATGGGCTGAACTATGGTACAACACAACCTTCCACATCAGTACTGGTTCTACTCCATTTGAGATAGTTTATGGGCGCTCACCTCCTAGTATAATTAGGTGCTTGAATGGAGAAACTAAGGTGGAGGTAGTGGCTAGAGAACTATAGGACCGTGATGAGGCTTTAAAGCAACTTAAATTCAATCTTAGCAAGGCCCAGGAACAAATGAAGTGTTATGCTAATAAAAAAAAGAAGCAAGTGGAATTTCAAATCGGTGACTGGGTATACTTGAAGCTCCAACCCATAGACAAAATTCTGTATCACAAAGAATTTATTCCAAGCTGTCTCCTTGGTACTATGATCCTTTTTAGATCATTGGGAAGTTTGGAGAAGTTGCCTATAAACTTCAGCTTCCTTCTACGGCTCGTGTGCACCCAGTGTTCGATGTTTCACTTCTAAAAGGGGCCATTGGAGACTCACAGCCAGCACAACATTGCCTATGGATATGGAAGAAGATGAGGTGATTGAACCAGTTAGAGTGCTTGCTGTCCGAGACAAATATGAAGCAGATCACAGCTCACACGTGTTCCTTATTCAATGGGCTGGTCTTGCTCCTGAAGATTCAACATGGGAGGATGAACTCTTCCTCGAGCCAATTTCCAAATTTCAGCCTTGAGGACAAGGCTTCAGATGCAGCAGAGGGTAATGATAGGATTGGGGCTCAGATGGGAAAGAGGGTCAGTTATTGGACCAAGGAAATGGGCCCAAAGTCTGGAGAGTGTATGAAAGGAAAAAGAGAGGGGTAAGGGCAGAAAAGTAATTGTATGCATGGTACTATTAGTGGGAGGCGTTATGTAGCAGTGGTTTGTGTGTGTGCTAGGCAGAAAAGGTTTTGTTAGAAGTTGTGAGTGGGATACCTTGAGCATCAAGGATTCTGCAGGAGCAATAGCTCTGTGGGGGTGAATTACGTCTTGTAATTTCATCTTTTTATCTAATCTAAGTAACTTATCTGTTTGGTTTCTATCACACACTCCTATTCTGTTTGGATTTATAGCATCGTTCAGATTTGATGAATTTGACCGTTGGCCTTGGATCTTCTGTTGTTTCAATAGTATATGGTTTGTGTTTCATTGTTGTTTTATTTTACTTTATTTATTTATTTTTTGTTCATCCTTGTGCATCAATGTAGTAAGTCAAATTCAGTGTTCTTAATGAATGTTATGGAATACTAAATTTTGACCTTTCTACTTGTATAATGGTTGATTTTTTTAATGCAACATCAGCAACCAAAATATTTGGTGTCTCTAGAAATGGTTGCTTTGCCTTTGAAATTTGTCTGGCACGTTTTCACTTTCCTGATTATTTTTGTAGAAAAACGAGCTCCTGGCAGCTACGAAAAGGCAAGACTTCGGTTTGCACACGCTGAAACTGTAGTTCCTTTCTCATGCCTGCTTGGTCTTTTTCTTGAAGGAACTGGTGAGGCTTTTACTGTGATTGCATAAATAAATGTGAACTAAATCATGGATTTTATTATTTTGGAATTGTTATTTGGACAGTGTGGTTTATATTGTCTTTCGGCTGTTTGCAGAATTTCAACAAATTCAGAAGGAGCAACCATTGCAGCTCCCTGCAAAGCCTCCACAGAGGAGAAAATGGCGGGGTAGCACCTTGGCACCTTTTGCTGGTAACAACATGTTGGTCCTCTATAGTTGTCTAGCTAAAGACAAATCCAAAAGCAATTACTTTGTACAAGTGTTGCACAATGAACACCCCATTCCAATGCCAGTAAGCATTTTGTATTGACCTGATGTTATAAAAATTTGAATTGAATTTTAGATATGGTTAAATGTTAGAAGCTTAGGCTGCATTTGTTTTTTAAAAGATTGAGATGTTTGAATCTAAATATATATCTGAATATTAAAATATCATCTCTAAATCTATATACTAAATAATTAAAACTATCTTTTTTCCAACATTTGTACGCATTTAATACAAGTCAGATGTAATCAGAACAATTAATGTTTAAAAATTTTTCACTTTTTATGAGATATGATTGAATAAGATGCAGTAAGAGGTATTAAGCATTTAATAAAAATAAAAAAAGACCCACTTAATAGTTTGAAATTTGAACAAATTTGATTTAGACCTTAATTAAGTGCAAACAAATGCTCTTTTACACTGTTCAGTGATTGTAGGATTTTGCTGTCTATGTATGAAATCCTACTAATGTCCTGGGTGAAAGTCAAACTTACAGTTTTTATTTTTTATTTTTTGGTACAGGGTTGTAATGGTTTGGATTTCTGTCCATTTGAAGTATTCAAGGTATTCCTATAATTGCACTCTATTGCTTCAGATTATCCACGTCAAGTTTTTGTTGTGGAATCTTTTTATTGGAATATTCTAATTAAGTGTTAACTACACAGGAAAAAATAGTTGCACCACATCAGAAGCATAAATTCGATGCAGTCTGTAACGCAAAGGCGGAGCCCACAAGCAAAAGTTTGTTTCAAATGTTGCAGTGGCTTTTCTTGGGGAAAGGTGATAAGTCCCTGAAAGATGAATTTTAGTCTCTTTCCTGGGGAAAAATAAAGAGCAGAATTCTTACATTTCTTTTCCTTGTCGGTACCACTTCACAAAATTTCAGCCACAGGAGACAACCACTTTAACGATGATTCTGCTGCCAGTTGAGAACTGTCTTTGTCATCTTAAGGTTGCTGCTTGATTCCTCATAATCTACAGAGAGTTTAGAGCTGCAAACAAGTTTGAGTTCTACATTTGTGGATTTTTGTTCTGCTCTAGCTGTGACTTTCCATGGATTTTGCTGACTCCACGAAAGGTGCAGTGTAATGCAGCCTGAGTAGCGAAATTATATAATTATATCTGTACGTTAAACTTCACTTTTGTTCTTATAGAATAGTTAGATACTGGATAAGCCAACCTCTCTGGATTCCGTTGTAATGACCTCATTAATGTTTTTGCGGTAGTTGCTGTAGAAAACTGATATGGTTTTACGAGATTGAATAAGTTGGCTTCATGCTTGTGAGCTGACATTTTTCTAGTTTATAAAGGAAGCGCGAGGCCTTGGGAATGAATTATGGAAAAAGAGACGAAGTAAGAATTGAACTCTGGACATAATTTTCTTGTTATAATTTCAAAGGAGATAACGTTTATAAGCTTATTGACAGAGAGCCAATATAGGAGCCCATGTCCCGATATTAGTTGGCTAGGCTTTATGACTTAATACTGCCAAGTCTGTCTTTTTGAAGGCAGAGGCGAAGCTGTTCCATTCTGCTGATGAGCCTATGTTTATTGGAAAAAGGGAGTGAGAAAATATAGCATACTCCTGTAATATCCAACTTTAGTTCGGGGAGAAATCCTTCTTTTGATACTTTAAAGATCAAAGCATTCAGTTATTTACAATTAAAAACAAATGCTGGTTTGTCTGTTGCTGTAATGTTTTTTTTTTAAAGACAAATGGATATTAATTCTAATAAATTGATATTAAGTCAGGATTATATAAAATATAAAGTTTAAAAATCGTCAAATACATTACAAATTTGAATTTATATAAAAATATTATATAATTTAAGATAATATATTTTAAAAAAAAAAATTTGATACATATAGTATAATT
This sequence comes from Biancaea sappan, assembly GCA_037074585.1. Lineage (NCBI taxonomy): Eukaryota > Viridiplantae > Streptophyta > Magnoliopsida > Fabales > Fabaceae > Biancaea > Biancaea sappan. The sequence goes on along the minus strand of CM073494.1, from coordinate 55,275,892 downwards.
GAGACTAAATAGAGTTGATACATTTCTAATCTTAAATTTAGAGCACTAAAAAGAGACAACACATCTCTAACAAGCTGTTCCAAAGCAATAGGTCTTCTAGCTTTTTTTTTTTTAAATTTAAAATATAAAAATTTTGGATCTGAATATGGACAGCGTCGGCATAGGCCCAGATTCTTCCAGCTCCTCCTCACTTCTCCCTCCACGCCCTCTGTTGCTCTTATACTGCCTCAGGTTCGAATAGTTTGATGCAAGCGTGCCGGCAGAGCTTTTTGAAGCTCCTCACCTGTTGCCGGACAGCTTCAGGGAGCAGGAGCCAACCGTCGGCGGCGGGAAGGAGGAAAGTACTGGTGGTAGGAAGATGAAAGCATTACAACATCGACGGCGACCAGAGATGAGGCAATGGGTCCGGCCACCACGCGCACTCCAGAAGGCAAGTAACGGCTATACAACACCGCTTTCTTGGCAGATTCAGCGTCGTCGATCATGAGGAAGATAATGCCCTATGCGTCGATGTCATTGGCCTTCCTGATCCAGACAAGGGAAATCTTAGGGACACGAAAGATGGCGGGAGTTTAGGTGGCGGCGACGCAGGGGAGGGCCTGTGAGATTCCGTCAAAACCGTGTTCCATGTCGATGAGGATGAAGTCGTAGGGAGAGTGAGATCCAAACTTGTGCAAATCCATCAGAAACAAAGGGCAGAACACGAAAAAAAAAAAAAGACGAGGCCACAAACACAGATGGATCCAGACAGCTCCCAGTGCAGACCCATAAAAAAACATCCACTACCATGGGACAGGAGGAGACTTATAAGAAGAAATAAAAATCCTTATGAAAAAGAGGCAGATAGCCGCGAGAGAGAGAGAGAGAGAGAGAGAGAGAGAGAGAGAGAGAGAGCACCTGTTCAGTGGTGGCGGCGACGCAGGGGAGGGCCTGTGAGATTCCGTCAAAACCGTGTTCCATGTCGATGAGGATGAAGTCGTAGGGAGAGTGAGATCCAAACTTGTGCAAATCCATCAGAAACAAAGGGCAGAACACGAAAAAAAAAAAAGACGAGGCCACAAACACAGATGGATCCAGACAGCTCCCAGTGCAGACCCATAAAAAAACATCCACTACCATGGAGAGAGAGAGAGAGAGAGAGAGAGAGAGAGAGAGAGAGAGAGAGAGAGAGAGAGAGAGCACCTGTTCAGTTTTTAACAACGATTTTTACCGTTGCTAAAAACTGAGCAGGCCTCTGCTTGGAAAAAAACCAAGCAGAGGATCCGTGCGCGAGGGCTACCTCTCGGCTGCCCTCACCCGACGGCCCTGGGTTGACTCTATTTCTAAACCATAGCAGAGCAAAATGTCAAAAACAAACTAACGCTTTCTTGTGTGTAAGTTATTTTTTGTCTGTTACTGTATCAGTATATGAGTATTTAGCATTATTTTAAGAATTAGGTCGGCTCTTAGATGATACTCCCTAAATTAGGCCCCAAGTCTGGTTAAAGCTTTATTTGTTTGTACTTAATAAAAATTTGAATTTGATTTATTTAAATTTTAGATCATTAAGTGTATTTTTTTAAAAAAAATTTAAGTGCATAATAGGCGAATACATTTTAATGAATCAAATACTGTCACAAGTCTTAATACTATTTAGATGTATCATTCATTTTAGGCAATAATGTATTTTACCCTTATAAACTTTGTCTTATATACATTTTATTTCCTAAACTTTAAAACTTAATAAATAACCCCCTCAAACTTTAAAATCCTAACAAAACACTCATTTTGTTAAATATTAAGCTAATTAGATTAACAATCAATGCTTATTTGTTAAATTTTAAATTTTTTTCATTCATTATATAATTTATTTTTTATTTTGATTTCATCAATTTTTCATAACATATGTTTAATTGCTAATTTTTTTGAATATTATTTTTCTATTAATAAACAATTTCTATATGTTTAAATGTTTACAAAACAAACAATCTTAATCATTCAATATTTAGATTTAAAGATAATACCTTAATATTTAAATGTATATTCAAATTTAGACATTTTAATTTGAAAAAAAAAAAATTTCCCCCCAAGTGAAAATACGTATGTGAAAGTCTGGTTGTATTGAAGTTAAGCTTGCACGAATGTTTCATTTTGTGATAAGTCCTGTTGTCTTGTTCGATTATAAATAGATTAATCATGTAAACTCTCCCAGTTGTCAAACAATGCTTGGACGTACAAAATATTTTTTGACTTAGCATGTATACAATCCTCCCAACAAAACACAAACAATCACTTAAAATGCATGTTTGTGTGAGTGTTGTGGTGCCACTTAACCAAGTTTACACAGCCTAAACATGATTTGCCTTCATTTTGGATGTTTAGCTGAGAGTTGAGATTCAATCATGTTTGTTCAACTGTCTTCTAAATATAAATCACATTCACCTAAACATAAGTTTGTCCAAATCATGTTTGTCCACCAATTTTTCAAACATATCCAACTAAACGTATGTTTAAAAGAAAGTTAATATAGAAATTAACATGCACAATAGAATTATGCAACACCGTCTCTAATACTTCTTATCTCCTCAAGGATATTAAAGCATGAAACAATTTAGATTTTTACAACCAGACCTTAACATGTTAGTTAATCACGAAAGAGAGTGATATCATGCACCCTGTCATAATGCGAAGCCATGAGAACAACTACAGTATCAAACAAACAAACATTTGTTTCTATTAGAGGAAAAGAAAGAACAGAAGTGGAGAGAAGATAAAGCAACAACAATAGAAAATAGTTGAAGCAAAGATGAACCAAACATTGACCTCAATAAAACACGTTGTGAGTTACGGACAAAGAGGAAACCAAGAATGGATGAAATTGGCAGCAAAGCAAAGCAAAATGGACGTTGCGACTACATGAAATTCTTCACACATTTATGAATAGACGGTGGTTAGGTACAATCTCATTGGCGAGATAGGATGGTAGCCATTAAGTCAAGATCCAAGTTTGGAAAATAAGGTCACTCATAAAGAAATAATAACCCATATTGTATCTGCTTATAATCTAACTAAATCTCCTAACACTGAGATAAAGATGAAGTTTCATTTCGCCACTTCAGTATAAGCAAAAGAAGCAATGACATGTGTGCATCTCCAATATAGCCAAAGTGATATATGAAAACAACGATATTATTTTCAAGATGCATACAGTTCAGATTCTCCTTCGCAAACTTTTAGTCAAATCTCCTCATTTATTGGCCTTTTTCACCCTTAAGCTTTTCTCATTGATTCCTCAAGAGAAAAAAAAAAAAAAGTTCCCCAAATTAAAGTATTATTTTCAAGATACCTACACACAGTTCAGATTTTTCGTCGCAAACTTTCAGTCAAATCTTCTCCTTTATTGGCCCTTTTCACCCTCAAGCTTCTTTGATTGATTCCTTAAGAGAAAAAAAATTGTCCCCCAAATTAAAATGTTTCCAAGCATGCTTTTGTTTTGGGATGCAATCAGAACCAATTGTTATTGAGAAACCAAAAATGCAAAGTAGAAAGAGAGAGAAGCAACATAAGCACACAAAAGCCTATAAAGATTAGAGATTAAATGTAATACCTATGATTTTCGAGTATTATTTAAACTAATTTTATAGAATAATTCAGGCAGAGAAAATTTTTTTGTTGTGTAGAAAGGAAAATATGAGTTTTAGAAGTGGTAAGGTTGTAAAATATTGAGTGGTGGAGAGTTGAAGAGTGTATTGGTGGTACCAAGGGAGTTCGAAGACTGGTTGAATCCAATGAGGGATTAAAGTGGAATATGGAAAACTATAGGCGCCTAGGATTTAGAAACATTCAAGGTGGGATATTATGGATTTGCTCTAACCAATGTTGACCAAGGGTCAACCGGATGGTAAAGTAGTAATTTTACTATAGGTGAGTATATATAGGTGGCCCCGCTCTTTTTTCCTCATTTTTCTTTCCTTTCTCTCTCTTCACCTTCTCTTCTTTCTTTCTCTCTTCCTTCTTCTACTTTCTCTCTACTCAAATCCATCAACCGAGCTCTAGGGAGCAGTTCTCAAGCAACGAGGTGAACCTCTAACAACCAAGCAACGTAGAAAAAGCAAGGAATTGAGATAGGAATTCTGATTTTTCAAACTTTTTCTTATTTTCTAGTTTTAAGGGTATCTGGGGTAAAATAAGATTTTGGCTTCGTTTCTCGATTAAAATTGGAGCTTTTGGTGTCTACATGCTCCTTAGACACAAAGGATGAAAGTCTATGGAAGAAATTATAAAAAACAGTAGAGATTTGGCCAAATCTGAGCCAAAACCAAAAAGGAATCGTGAAGGTCGTGATCGTGGTGCCCAAGCGCTAGGTTTCAGAGGTTTTGAAGATTTGGTGCCTAGGCGCTAGGCATGTGTATGGGGCCCAGGCACCAACCATACCAGGGATCCTTGGTCCCTTTTTAAATTGCCATAACTTTTTTATCTGGACTTCGTTTTTAGCAAATTTTATATCGTTGGAAAGCTCTTTGAGTCTAGTTCTCAATGATATAAGTTCTATTCATAAATTGATTACCTATTAAGAGTTATGACTAAAGAAGTGAGTAAAGGTTGGGATTAGTAATAGGAAATCTCTCTATTTTGTAACCTTGATAAATTTTTGCATGGTTACTTGATAGGGATGGTCGAGGCACAAAGTGGGAACTAAAAGAGCATGAAATCTAGGTGAGAGATCTAGCTCTCCTCTGTATGGATATGTACATATATGTATATGTATGCATATTTACATTTTAGGATTTATTGTCCTAAATTATTTTATATACATTTAATTGTTAAATATATTATGCATTAGGTATGTAGTGGGAATTATTTGAGAAATGTATTTGGGATTGTTGTGTGAAATGTGGGTGAGAATAGTTGATTGGTTGTTGTATTGTGTTTGTGTGAATGCATTGCATATTATCATCTGCATATTCATATTATGAGAGGGAAACAAAGGGTTGACCTCTGAAACAAACCTATTAAGGGTTGGTCTTCAATGTGCTAAGTGTAGAAGCATGTAGAAAATATTGCATATTTTCATTTACACATCATCATTTGCATAATGTATTGTGTGTGGCTGTTTGTATTGTTTGTGGGTAGGATACATGTTATAGTCGAGGGCATAATCTACGAGACCATAATTATGTTATGGTTATGGATATGACTTAAGAGGCCAAGCACATAATAGGGATTTTTTAAGTGATAATCCGTAGGAACGTAAACTCATGTTGATTAAGCTCTTGAGATGTAGTATGAGAGTGCAAACCCTTGAGTAGAGTTACGTGCATTTAATGTGTGCTGTGTATATGTGTGTTTTGGGGGAAAAATATGATGGGACGTGATACCATATACATACCTTTGAGCAGTTTGGTATTATGCGAGATAAATTCCCGAGCGAGTATTTATATATATATATATATATATATATATATATTGCATATCTATGTAGAATAGGGCTAACACTAGTGAGTCCGTGATTTAGATTCACCCCTTCATAATTGCAAATATGGCAGGGCGGTCAAAATGAGAGCTCACGGATCGAAGATGCCACACTATAGTTCAGGGTAAGGTAATTTATTTTTTTTATTATTATATCTCTCTAATGTAATCTGTAATCAAATAGGCCACTTAAGATTAATAGGACAAATTTAGGCTTATGGTAGTGTTAGTAATACACTATCTACGCCAGTCACGAGTTCGGCTCTAGGAATGGTAAAACTCCTAACCTTGGTTTTGGGTTGTGATAGAAATGGTATTAAAGGAAAAAGTTAGGTCTCTTATTGATTACAGAGCAAGGTAATTTTAGTAGGTCATCCTCTATCGTTGTGAACCATGGCATAACTGTAGAGAGACGGCTCCACCAAAGGTCTTGTAGGATGTATCTTCCTTTCTTTTGTATCAGGTTCCTTCTAAAGGATGAGCTCATGAGCAACTCAAACGTCCACCTTTACCACATATGTGTTTGAAATGCATCCCAAGTGGTGTAAGGTACAAGTATTTCGAAGCCACAATGGCAGACGTGTCAAGATAGCGAGATGGAGAAAAGATGATAATCTTGAAGAAAGTAGAGATTCGTGGGTATGCTCCCTAGAAAGAAGGTGCTATTGACAAGTTATGGGAATGGTAGTAGTAAGCTCCCTTGTAGGAGTTGAGATAAGTCAATGAGAGGATAGGGAGAGAATGGAGAGGCTTGAAAAGCAATAAAAACGGTGAGGATAGAATTCCACGGAGGAATCATTGATAACTGGATGATTAGTGTGAGAAACGCTAAAGAGGGAAGTGGATTAATAAGTGTAGAAATTGTGCTCCTATAGTATGAAAACTACACAAATAATGAATTAAAAATACATGAAAGATCAACTTCATCCTTGTTAGGAAAGGAAGAGCTCATGATTGGAGGGATGTAGCAAGCGATGACAGGATACCAGATTCTCACATGATAGCGAGATGGAGAAAAGATGATAATCTTGAAGAAAGTAGAGATTCGTGGGTATGCTCCCTAGAAAGAATGGAGGTACTATTGACAAGTTATGGGAATGGTAGTAGTAAGCTCCCTTGTAGGAGCTGAGATAAGTCAAGGAGAGGATAGGGAGAGAATGGAAAGACTTGAAAAGCAATAAAAATGGTGAGGATAGAATTACACGGAGGAATCATTGATAATTGGATGATTAGTGTGAGAGACGCTAAAGAGGGAAGTGGATTAATAAGTGTAGAAATTGTGCTCTTATAGTATGAAAACTACACAAACAATGAATTAAAAATACATGAAAGATTAACTTCATCCTTGTTGGGAAAGGAAGAGCTCATGATTGGAGGGATGTAGCAAGCGATGACAGGATACCAGATTCTTACATGAGGAATGGGAACGGTTCAGGAGGACGTTCTTGAAACAGTTTGTACTTTGAAACATTTACTTGGAAAGCTTGTGAGTTTGAAGCCTTCAAGTAAGAACTCATGAAAGTGAATTAGAAGGAGAAGGCAAGACCATGCGATGGATGGGAACGGACTATGAGAGATTGGGAATGAATTAGGCGTGCTCTAGTTCTCGAGAGATTTAGATATCGCATTCAAAGAACATCGGTACTTGTACTATTGGCGCACCCTATTGACCTCTATATGTTATGCGATAGTGATCGCAGGGTTAATTGTGTTTTATAGAGTAGATATGCATAGGATGCATGAAAGCTGATATTATTGAGTAGATCACCTCTAGGGGATAACTAGCGGGCTGACGCTCGATGTGGGCATTAGTACAACTATTTGCTGTTTATGACGGACCTTGTAAAGGGGACGTTTGAGGTCATGCTTTAGAAAGTACCTAGACTATACAGAGGTAATTCAAAATATGGGATAGGGAAACCTTTGTTTGAGGCAACCCCTGGTTGTATTAGAATGGCATGAGGAGCACGACACAGTTCCCTGATGATGCCTCTTTGGAGGTAAGGAACGAGGAATCGTGCCAGGGTAGGGTATTTGGAAAGAGAACTGATTGAGTCTGTTAAGGATTCCTTAGTTCTTTCAAGACTCCTTCTGGTCGTGGTTAGACCATGAAGAGGTGGTATCTCTCAGGGGAATGAAATCCCTTGCTGTTTAGGGAGGTGCTCTTCCATTTAACAACGGTTAAAATCATTGCTATAAAATCATGGCTAAAAAGTGTCACAGTTAAAATATTTAACGACAGTAAAAATCATTGTTGAAAGTTTAATTGTGACACTTTTTTAGCAACGGTTTTAATCTTTGGTAGCAACGGTTAAAATCGTTGCTAAATGGAAGAGCATAGTGTTCTTCTTTTCCTGAAGAGTAGAGGTGCCGGATTCATCTCTCAAGAGGGAGATAATACCAATAGGTTGAGGTAGAGAGAAACTAGATGAATAGGTGAGACAGATCTTAGGTTTAATAACTGAGGATTGGGACCGTCAGGATATAGAGAGCAGGGTGAGTGGGATGTGCCTTGAGCATAGCTTAGAGCCAAAAGGGGAGAAGTTCCGTGAGAACTTTACTACCATTCCCCAAGAAGAGAGAAATGTTCTTGTACAGTCAAAGGGGGAAAAGACTTCCTTGCTTTGTCTCCTCAAGGAGTTTTATCTATGAATATATACAATGAAACTCTTTAAAGAGAAAACAACAGCACAAGAACCAGTGATGATGAATATCTATTTGACGTTATATATCTGAAGCTTTGGGTAGGAGAATGATGTAAAGAGCATGGGTGTAGAATCTCTTTAACCCACAAAATAGTTACTAGTACACAAGGAAGATCCATGGTGGGCAATTTTTTTTCAAAGGGATGTTGAAAATTGGGGACGAATTTCTAAAAGGGGGGAAGAATGTAATACCCGTAATTTTTGAGTATTATTTAAACTAATTTTACGGAATAATTCAGGCAGAGGAAATTTTTTTTGTTATGTAAGAAGGAAAATATGAGTTTTAGAAGTGACAAGGTTATGGAATATTGAGTGGTGGAGAGTTAAGGAGTGTATTGGTGGTACCGAGAGCACTGAGGGAGTTAAGAGACTGGTTGAATCTAATAGGAGACTAAAGTGAAATAGGAAAAACTGTTGGGCACCTAGGATTTAGAAACACCTGAGGTGGGATATTATGGATTTGCTCTTACCAGTCTTAACTAAAGGTTGACTAGAGGGCAAAGTAGTATTTCACCATGGACGAATATATATAAATGGCCTCTTTTTTCCTCTTTTTTCTCCTTTCCTCTCTCTCTCTTCACCTTCTTTCATCTCTTTCTCTCTTCCTTCTCTCTACTCTCTCTCCACTCAAATCCATTAACCAAGCTCTGGGGGGCAGTTCTTGGGCGACGAGGTGAGCCTCCAGCAACCAAGCAACATAGGAAAAGTAAGGAATTGAGGTAGGAATCCTGATTTCCCAAACTTTTTCCTATTTTCTAGTTTTAAAGGTATTTGGGGTAAAATCAACATTTTAGCTTCATTTCTCAGTTAAAATTGGAGCTTTCGGTGTCTAAATGCTCTTTACACTCCAAGGATGAAAGCCCATGGAAGAAATCATGAAAAATAATGGAGATTTGGCTGGATTTGAGCCAAAATCGAGAAGAAATCATGAAGGTCACTATTGTGGCACCCAGGCGTTAGGTTTCAAAGGTTTTGGGGAAGAAGAAGATCTGGGGCCTAGGCGCTAGGCATGTGTTTGGCACCTATACACAGCCGTGCCGAGGATCTTTGATCCTTCTTCAAACAATCATAACTTTTTCATCCGGACTCTATTTTTAGCAAACTTTATATTGTTGGAAAGCTTTTTGAGTCTAGTTTTCAATGGTATAAGTTTCATTCAGAAATTCATTACTTGTTAAGAGTTATAACTAAAGAAGTGAATAAAAGTCAGGATTAATAATAAGGAATTTCTCTATTTTGTAACCTTGATAAATTTTTGCATGGTTACTTGATAGGGATAGTCGAGGCACAGAGTAGGAGCTGAAAGAGCATGAAATCCAGGTAAGGGATCTAGCTCTCCTCTATATAGATATGTACATATATGTACATGTATGTGTATTTATATTATAGGATTTATTGTCCTAAATTGTTTTATGTACATTTAATTGTTAAATATATTATGTGTGAGGTATATAGTGGGGATTATTTGAGAAATGTATTTGGGATTGTTGTGTGGAATGTGGGTGGGAATAATGGATTGGTTGCTATATTGTGTCTGTGTGAATGCATTGCATAATGTATTGTGTATGGTTGCATATTCATATTGTGAGAGGGAAACAGAGGGTGGACCTACGAAATGAGTGGGAACAGAGAGGTGGACCTATGAAATAAACCTATTGAGGGTTGGTCTTCAATGTGGTAAGCGTGGGAGTATGTGGAAAACATTACATATTTTCATTTTCACATCATCATTTGCATAGTGTATTGTATGTGGTTGTTTGTATTGTTTGTGGATGGGATACAGGTTATGGTCAATGGCATAATCTACGAAACCATATTTATGTTATGGTTATGGATATGACCCAAGAGGCCGAACACATAATAGGGATTTCTTGAGTGATAATTCGTGGGAACGTAAACCCACGTTGATTAAGCTGTTGAGAGTGCATACCCTTGAGTAGGGTTACATACGTTTAATGTGTGTTGTGTATGTGTGTGTTTGGGGAAAAAGTATGACGAGACATGATACCATATGCATGCCTTTGAACAACTTGGTATCATACGGGATAAATTTCCAAGTATATATATATATATATATTGCATATCTGTGTAGAATAGGGCTAATATTGGTGACTCCGTAGTTTAGACTCACCCCTCACAGTTGCAGGTATGGTAGGACAGTCAAAATGTGAGTTCACAGATCGAAAATGCCTCCCAATTGTTTGGGGTAAGGTAATTTATTTATTATATATCTTTAGCATACTCTATAATTAGATAGGTCACCTAGGATTAATAGGATAAATTTAGGCTTGTGACATTGTTGGTAACACACTGTTTGCACCAGTCACGAGTTCCGCTCTAGGAATGGTAAACCTACTAGCACTGGTTTTGAGTCGTGACACTAAAGAATGCCCATCCATATCACAATGAATATGAAATAGCATTACTTGTCTGTTAGCACATTTGTAGAGAAAATTTCCGAATGTTATTTTCAAATAAAAAAGAATAATTTTCTTCCTTTGATTTTCTAAGAAACCAAACAAATAGTCCAGGAAGCTTACCTCTACTTTAAGAAGACTGCTACAATCATTGAAAAGTACAAAATAGAATATGTCTTCAAGGGTGAGTCCATGTTGTTCTACATTCTGATCAGCATCAATTGTTTTGTGATTCCGCCTCCATACTTTCAGACCCTTCTCGACAATTTCCTTCAATTCTAATAGAGTGCAATCCATGTGGCCTTGGTGCTTCACCAGGAATTGCTAGAGTTGGTATGTGGTGATGCAGGAGTTGGTGCAATGAGTCATTGATGATCAGCGAAAGTTAAAATAGAATAGAATGCAGAGGAAGCAAGCAAACCAAGGGTACTGATGGAAGTGGAAGGTGCTCTGAATATAAATCTTGCGAGAGAAATCGTGGGTACCTGAAAAAGGAACTCCATGTCATTGCATGTGCTCATATCCACCTTGAATGGATATATCTTTGCCACTCTCCTGCATATTCTGCAACTAAGGAAGAAGAAAGGAAGAAGATAGAAGAGTGAAGCAGAGAAATAGAACGAAGAAGGAAAAGAAATAGAGGAAAAAGAAGAGAAAGTGAAAGAAAATTGTAAGATTAAAAGATAGATTAACTGAAAACTTATGCCACCTAAAATAACTGAAAACTTAAAACCTCAACTTTGCTTTACCCTTGATGAATATGAAATTAAAAAATGCTTTGTGGGGTATTGGCCCTTGTAAAACACTAGGTGAAGATGGCCTTTATGCCATCTTCTACCAAAAAAATTAGGACCAAACCAAACAGCAAGTCATCAAAGCCGTGACTGAAATTTTCCAATCCTAGTAGATTAAAAGTGAATGCTGCAAGACTCTTATATGTCTCATACCCAAAATTGAAAATCCCTCAACTACTAATCATTTTCGACCCCTTAGCCTTTGTACCATCCACTACAAAATTCTAATTAAAATTTTTGTAAACCGGTTAAGACCTCTTCTTCAAGATTTAATCTCACCTACCCAAGGTGCCTTTACAAAAGGTAGAGGTACCTCTGATCTCTTCCTTCTTACCAATGAAACCTTGCACAACACGAACAAATCCAAAAATAAACTAGGCTGGCTCATTCTAAAATTGGACATAAGAAAAGCTTTTGACTTTATTTCTTAGAGCTTCATCCTTGACACACTTAAAGCCTTTAACTTACTTCCAAATTGGATCTCTCTCATAAGTTTGTGCTTTTGTAATATGGAATATACCCCCATCCTCAATGGCTGTAAACTTTCTTCCTTCAAACCTATTAGAGGTATTAGACATGGGGATCCTTTATCCCCTTACCTTTTCGTAATGGCTATGGAGTATCTTACAACAATAATAAATAAAGAAGTGGAAAAGAAAAATTGGAGGCTTTTTAGGATTACAAATCAAAACTTCAATGTCTCCCATCTTCTCTTTGCAGATGATGTCCTTTTCTTTGCCAAAGCGGATAATACTTCAATTTTATCTATCAAAAATATCATTGATCACTTTTGCCAAGTAAGTGGCATGGAAATTAATAAAGAAAAAACTCTCTCCAGCCATCTCTGAGAATAGAAAAATTGAAATTGAAAATTTCTTCCAAATTACAAACATTCCTAACTTAGGCATATACTCAGGATATCAACTTAAAACAAATTATACTAATGCAGATTTTAATAATATTGTTATTAAACTGCAACAAAAGCTCCGAAAATGGAAAGCCCACCATCTATCTTTTGCTAGAAGATACCAACTCATCATTGCAACCATGAACCAAATCCTAAATTATCATTATAAAGTCTTTAGCCTCCCCTAGAAAATCCATAGTAGAATTGACCAAATTAATAGAAATTTTCTTTGGGGCCATTTAGACTCTGAGAGAATGATCCATCTAATTAACTGGAACACCATTACTAAACCAAAATGTTTGGGAAGACTAGGGATTAGGAACTCTAGTAACTCAAATGCTGCTTTTATGGCAAAATTAAAATGGGACCTTGCAGCTAAAACCAAAAAACCATGGACAACTCTTTTTAAGGAAAAATATCTAAATTTTCAAATAACTTACAAAAATGCCTCTTTTACTTATAAAAGTCAGCATAAAGACAAAAATATTTTATGTCAAAATACTTCCTACATCATCTGAAGTGGTAAGGATATAAGTTTATGGATACACCCTTAGGTCAATAATACTCCTCTTAGGAAGCAGATCTCATGTCCTCTTCTTGAGAATGAGTCAAATAGGAAAGTCTTTAGTATTATCTCTAAAATAAATCTGGAGAGATTTTGGAACCTTTCTTCTATTCTCTTTCTTTCAAACAAAATTACTGAACAAATTAAAAGGATTGTCCTCCCTCTTCCTTCCTTCTACTCTAAGGACACTGTAATCTGGAACCTTACCTCAAATGGCATTTTCATAATTTCTTCTACCTATAACTCTCAATTTCAAAACTTTACAAATGAACATACCCATCTTTCAAAGACTACCTGGATCTGGAAATCACCAGGGAACTCAGGAGGAAAAATGTTTTTATGGAGATGTTTAAATAGTGGTTTACCAGTTTTAAAAAATCTTCATCATCAGAACTGTGCTCTAACTACTTCTTGTCCTCTCTGCAACCATTGTAATGAAACTATCTTGCATGTTTTGAGAGATTGTCATATCGCAAAAAACTTTTGGTCTTTTTTCACAACTCTTCCAAATTTCTTCTCAAATCTGCATAACTGGCTATGGGAAAACACACCACTTCCCACCAAAATCACAAAGGTATTCCATGGAATACAATTTTTTTGTTTAGCATTAGAGCCTTTTGGCTTCATAGAAATACTATTGTTTTTTAAAATACTCAGCCTCCCCCTCTACAACTGCCAACATTGCCTTCTCTAAAGCTATAGATTTCTAGACAAATTCAAATTTACAAACCTCTTCCCTTATTTCCTCCCTCATTTCTTTATCAAATACCCAAAGGTTGTCCCCATCACAATGCCCCCTGGTTTAAACTAAATAGTGATGGTTTTATGCAAAATCATGATGTGGGGCTGGGGGGTTGCTGAGAAATTCAACTGGTTCTTGGATCACAGGTAACTCAATGTACATGGGAAAGGGAAATGTCTTACAAGCAAAGCTTTGGGCAATCTACCTAGGTCTCAAGATTGCAAAACAAATCACTGGATGCTTCAAATTAGAAGTAGAAACAGATTCAAATCAAGCTGCATCTTTATTACTAAACTCTAGATTCTCTCAAGTGCCTTTCTTCTAGCTTCAACGAATTCAAAATCAAGAAAATTAGCAGACATCAGAATATGTGTGCTAATACTCTTGCTAAGAAAGGACGAAAGTATCACATGCCTCTCACCACCTTTGATGAACCACCACCTACAATTTTACATCACTACAACTATGACAAAGCAAACTTTTGAGATGAGAGTACCTAGTCGCTCAACTCTTCTTTTTTATGAAGCTCATTCCTTTTGCCTAATTGCTGCTGCTGCTACTGTTATGTTTTTCCCCTGTATTTATATCCCAAATCTTTTCTTATCTTTTGCTTCTTTTTGTAGTAGTGTTACGTATTGTTTTTCTAATACTGTCATATTGCTGTTAATAGTTCCTTATTATGCAAAAGACTATGTTCTACTGTTTGTACTAAACTCTATGTACCCTCAAGTTTATCTCTAAATTAAGTTTCCCTTGTTTACCCCAAAAAAAAAAAGAAGATAGATTGACTAAAAAAATAAGGAGAGAGAGAGGGGAAGATAATGAATATGAATTTTAAGATTAAAATAGATAAAATAACAATAAGAGAAATAGGAGATGCACATACTATAGTAACAATAATCATAGTATATAATTAATGTTATGTTGAGACATCAAGAAACATATAAGATAATAATTAAATAGAACCAATCAATAAAAGATCAAGAAGCATTTAATGTTATGCTACTTTGGTAGAGTTGCTTTTATAAGACATATTGAATTAATTGATTGATTGATAGATGTTCAAATGAATACAAAGACCGTGCCACATCAAAAAATGCCAAGTGATTTGCCAAGAGATAAATGGACAGCAAATGCAATAAAGCACAGCTGATGACATGGACAGCTACATTAATACTAAGACTGGAACCCCTTTTATCGGTTATATATATATATATATAGACTATTATATAGATTATTAATGATTTATTGATTCAATACGTAAAAAGAAAAATAATAAACATTTGATGTGGCTTGATTTGTTTCTAGGGTTTAAATAAGGTTAGACCACAAAAATTCAATTGAAAATAAGAAAATTATTTTGGTTCGATCTATTTTTTTTAAAATATTTAACGGATTTGTTCATAAAAAATTAATATATTTAGATAATTTTGGATTAATATCATTATTGGAGAAATTGTCTTGACATGCTTATAAAAGAGCTTGAAATATGATGTCTAAGCTTACTTGTAATTAGTTTGTAGACTAATGGGTCATCCTGTGGGTCAAGTATAATTTTTTTTATATTTTAAAATTTTTGTTCTATTTTTTTAAAATTTCTACTTAAATAAAATTAATATTATTTTTAATGTGCCTAAATTATAATTTACTTAGTTAGGGATATATATTTTTTACTTACTTTATTGAAATAAAAATGAATTATATATATTTTATATATTCTTTATTTGATTTTTGTTTACAAAATATAAATATGTAAATTTAATTACAAATAATTAAACATATAAACATTTATACTTTTATATTATAAATCAAAATTTGCTCACAAACGTACAAGCACACAAGCCTGCGACTGGCTCAATTGACACCATTATCAATTAGTAATGTAAGAGGATAAATTTAGAAAGAAAAAAATGTAAAATGAAATGGAAAGTGAATTTTTTTTTTGTAAACTTTGTTTTTTTGAAAAAAGAAACTTAAACGGTCGCCATGGAAAAAGTTAATTTTATCCATCACGAAATTCAAATTTGAATCATCTCCCCCTGGACGCCTAAAGTCTGCCTTCCATTCACAGAGCAGCTTCTCACGCCCCGGACTTCGCAGTGTTCTTCCTCCTTTAGTTTCAGGCACGACGCACGCAGAGCATTTTTCCTCGTCGACCACCACTGCTGCTGCAATTGAATACCCTGTCTTGAACCCATCGGCTTTCCCTTTCTTTCAAAGAGGGTATTAACTTTGTCTTGTCCCTGATTTGTGCCTGTTTGTGGAAAAGCCTCAGGACGTTCGTAGTCTTTTATCTTGCTAACCTGAACTCTCAAAATTTCTTTCTGCGAGAGGTAGCATTGTCTCACTGTATCTCAGTCTGTCCAAACTCCCATTTTACATGGAACAGACCCAATTGAACAATTTTCAGCAAGAACCAGGAACCCTATTCTCAGATTCTTCCCTTTCTCGGCTGCCTGACGGGGAGACAGTAGAATCGCATCATCAGGAACACAGAGATTCTACAATGGAAGAGGACGTGGATAAGTCTTTGTCTGATTCGATGGTTTGCGACTCCAGTTCAAGACTGATTCAATCCGGGTTTCGGAGGTCTGACAGCACAGGTTAGGATCTTTGAAATGAATGTATATACCACGGTTTTTTCAATTTTTATTTTGGACTGATATTTGTTACAAGTGAATGAGAGATACATTACAATATTTGAGTTCCTCCAATTTTTATGAATTTGATATATGGCCTTAAAGAAGGTATACGTGTTTCTTGTCATTCTTGCTTTCTTTGTTCATGATTATGCGGAAAAGTTAAGGGGCTTGATTTCACAGAGGAGAACACGGATTCTCCTGTAGAGATTAAGAGGGATTTCAGTTGAGTTCACTGTGTGATTTTTTCTTATATTTTAGTTTTAGCTAATGTATGAGGCAAGGAACTGCGTCTTGAACTTGCTTTTCTTCATGACTATAATTGTTGACTAGCCATGATAGAGTTAATTGGAAATTAAGCATAACAAATATTTAATGTTTGATTGCAAAACGTTCAGAAAAGAATGCTTAATATTAATTAATTTGAATGTGCAACTAAATATTTGTGTAAAAGGCCATTTCAGATTAATATTTTCATCTTTCAATGAAGCTTCCTGAAAACCAAGACCTAGATGCTTGTAAAACTTAGAAGAACGGTAGACTTTTATAATTTTATGGAGGATCAAATATTTACTTTATTATTATGGCTTTCTGAAGCAGAGGGGTATGTGATGTTTGTAAATGCTGGAGGAGAGGATATTAATGAGGCAGATGCTGGAATGACTGTCCTGGGCGACTCCTTCTATGAAGGAGGGACTGTTTTACGAACCAATGAGCAAATAGTAGAGGCTGGAGATTGTCCACTTATCTATCAATCAGCTCGGTTGGGAAATTTTTGTTACAGATTTGATAACCTTCCTCCTGGAGACTATATTGTTGATCTTCATTTTGTGGAAATTATTAATACAAATGGGCCTAAAGGTATAAGGGTGTTCAATGTATACATCCAAGAAGAAAAGGCAAGTCTATCCAACGCAATTCAATTTTTGTCTATTGTACATTTATAAAAAATTATAAATTATAAATTATAAATAAGTAAAATCAACCCAAGATATTATTTTTTCCATCAAATTCATATGGAAGGTTCTGTCTGAATAGATATTAATTTTTTCATCAAAATAATATGGCAGGTTCTGGCAGAATTAGACATCTTCGCAGTTGTTGGAGCGAATAAGCCGCTGCAGCTGATTGATTCTGGTGTGTCTGTGAAGGATGGTGGTGTAATTCTCATAAGATTTGAAAGTGTCAACGGAAGCCCAATGGTTAGTGGGATCTGCATCAGGAAAGCAACAAGGGATTCAGGTATTTCATTGCTATTTGTTTAGTGTCCAGTCGCGTTTGTTTTTTTACATATGTTACTTACCAAGCTGCTTTCTACTTTATGATCCCATACACATTACTCAGCAAGTTATTATCTACTTAGTGCTGCCATATTTGTTACTTAGCATGTTCTACTTTCTGATATTCAAACAGTTCTACAAGTGACACATGATTACATTAAATGTAACTACTGTGCTGCGCAGATTGAAATTCCTTCATCACAGGTTAGAGCAACCTTGTAGATTTGTGGCAGTTTGAAGCTTCATAACTTTTTGCTTATCTTGCTTTTCATTGGAATATTTCAGAAGAAAGTTATGCAAACAAAATCTACTGCAAAGTATGAGAAGAAGATAAAAGAACTTACCATGCAGTGTCAATTTAAGACAAAAGAATGCCATGAGGCATGGATGTCATTAAATGCAACAAATGCGCAATTGGAGAGTGTCCGAATGGAGCTTGACAATGCGACATTTAAGACGCTCTCTCTTGGTATGTTTTTGTAGGACCTTACATATCTGATTATCCCATTTTCTAAGCACTGCTTAGAGCTTTAGTGAAAGTAATGAAGACAGGCACACTGATAAATTGATACACTGGAATGAGAACCTGGTGTGATTTTAAATGTTTCTTTTTCTCATGTTAAAGCATTTCTAATTGGCTATTGGTTTTGTCAATTTTCTTGGTAGATCAAACTCTGCAGAAACAAGCTGAAAATCTGAGGAATATTTCTAGCAGTTACGAGCATGATAAGAAGAAATGGACAGAAACAATCTATAGTTTACAGGAAAAGATAAAGGTAAATGATGAAAATGCAGGCAGGAATTATGTCAAGAAAAAAATATATTTTATTTTCATTCTCATAGGTACATCTTAGAAGTACCTGCATCTGATTTGTTTTGCAGTTGATGAAGAGTGAACATGCAGGCAGGAATTATGTTAAGAAAAAAAAATATTTTATTTTCATTCTCATAGGTACATCTAAGAAGTATCTGCATCTGATTTGTTTTGCAGTTGATGAAGAGTGAACATGCTCAACTTTCCTGTGAAGCGCATGACTGTGTTGATTCAATCCCTGAACTAAATAAAATGGTTTTTGCAGTTCAGCAATTGGGTATGTTTGGGTTACAACATTTAGCCTCCATTCTGGTATATGAAGATTTGAGTTGCATCTAACCTTTCTCGATCTTGAAATTATATGATTCATATAAAGGGACTAATCGAATCTTTCTGCAGTTAAGCAGTGTGAGGATCTTAAAGTGAAATACAATGAAGAGATGACACAGAGAAAGAAGCTCTTTAATGAAGTTCAAGAGGCTAAAGGTATGTTCAGTGCTCATGTCTACTAATTATTTTCAGTTTGTTGACTTCATACATAATTATTTTATGGGAATCATTGCTCAAATGCTCTGTTATAAATGACAGGAAACATTAGAGTTTTCTGCCGTTGTCGTCCAATGAATAAGGATGAAACATTAGCTGGGTGTACAACAGTTGTGGAATTTGATGCAGCAAAGGATGGATGTCTTGGAATTTTGACAGGTGGCTCCACCAAAAAATCCTTTAGATTTGACCGAGTTTATACTCCAAAAGATGATCAAGGTACACAAATATTGTAAACAATAACTGTCTTTTCTGATGCACTGCCTATATTTTTGTTCTTTGCTGAAATGTATATGGTTCGTAGCATTCACACATTAGAAGTTTGCTAACTAAGAGTGTTTGCTACTTTAACAGTTGATGTTTTCTCTGATGCTTCATCAATGGTAATCTCTGTACTGGATGGCTACAATGTCTGTATATTTGCTTATGGGCAAACAGGAACGGGGAAGACTTTTACCATGGAGGGAACTGAGCAGAATAGAGGAGTAAATTATAGGACCCTTGAACACTTGTTTGAAATTGCCAATGAAAGGAGTGAAACATTTGCGTATGACATATCTGTTAGCGTGCTTGAGGTTTATAATGAACAAATCAGAGACCTCCTGGCTTCAGGACCAGCAACAAAAAAGTATTGTTATTATTTCTTTCATTTGATTTCATTCAGATTAGGATCACTTGGTCTAAACAGGAAATTGATTTAGTTTGGATGATTTCTTTTGAATTGGTTAATAGGCTGGAGATAAAACAAGCCTCTGAGGGGTCTCATCATGTTCCTGGTGTTGTAGAAGCGCAGGCTAATAATATTCAGGAAGCTTGGAATATACTGCAGGCTGGAAGCAATGCCAGAGCTGTTGGAAGCAATAATGTTAATGAGCATAGTAGTCGATCTCACTGGTACCAAGCTCTTGCATTTTTTTAGAAGACCTTTTCCTTTACTATAGGAAGCTTATTAGTTTGTGTTATATGTCTACCGCCTTTATGTATATGAATATTTTTTGGGTCATTCTACTTCTTTTAAAGCTTGTTTGTTTCTTTCTCAGCATGCTTTGTATAATGGTAAAAGCAAAAAATTTGATGAATGGTGAGTGTACCAAGAGCAAGCTTTGGCTTGTGGATTTGGCAGGCAGTGAGAGACTAGCAAAAACTGATGTACAAGGGGTGCGGCTTAAGGAAGCGCAAAATATTAATCGTTCCCTTTCTGCTCTTGGAGACGTGATATCCGCTTTAGCAAGCAAAAGTAGTCACATTCCATATCGGTAGACTTTCTTACATCCTTATTCTCTTCACCCTTTGCTCTCCACAATATGTCAATGGAGTTCTAATTATGTTATTTTCTTTCTGAGGGGTTTCAGGAACTCTAAATTGACTCATTTGCTGCAAGACTCATTAGGTATGCCTTGTCAGTTCTTTGTCCTTGTGTGTTCTTAGGAGTAAGGATCTGGTATCTGCTGCCATATTTTGCTATAGTTTCTCGTTCTTCTTTTGGCCTTGGGTCTGGGATTTTAATATTGGTGGCTTCTTTTGCATATTTTCTGTAACACAATACAGGAGGCAACTCCAAAGCTTTAATGTTTGTACAAATCAGTCCTTCAGACCAGGACTTAAGTGAAACTCTGAGCTCCCTAAATTTTGCAACTCGAGTGAGGGGAATTGAATTGGGTCCTGTTAAGAAGCAAGTTGATTCGAGTGAGCTGCAAAAAATGAAAGCAATGGTAGGCTGCTGATTCCAACGGGAAATTTTACCTTAAAGTAAACTTTATATTCCTCCTTGCATGAAAGAATTTATATATGCTTCCTTCTATGAATTGTGTAGCTCGAAAAGGCACGGAATGAGTGTAGAACTAAAGATGAATCCATGCACAAATTAGAAGAAAATTTGCAAAACTTGGAAAGCAAGGCCAGAGGTAAGGATCATATTCATAGGAATCTCCAGGAAACAATTAAAGAACTTGAAGGCCAAATTGAGTTGAAGATAGCCATGCAAAAGCAATCAGAGAGGCAAGTTTCTGAATTGTCAGACAAATTAAAGGGAAAAGAAGAAACCTGTAGCGCACTCCAACATAAGGTTGCTTTTTATTTGCGATTTCTATTCTTATTTTTATAATCTATAGTTCATTTTTTAAATATTAAAGAAAATTATCAAGTGATGAGTGTCTTGTCCTTGTGTTCTGACCTTCAAAATTTTAAAAACTGACACCAATTATATATACTGATGGATTACATATCATGGGGGAGGGGCCCCCTGGTGACCCACAAAGGAGATACCACAAATGGAAGGGACTGCCATAATGTAACATTTGTTCTTTACGTTAATTACTCATCATTCATAGCTAAGTAGAAATTTATGTCTTATGAAGGTCAAAGAGCTAGAGAAAAAGCTGAAAGAACAATTGCAGTCAGAGACAGCAAGCTTCCAACAGAAGGTTTACTTTGGCAAAACCTCTTCCTTCTCTTGAAGAAAACTTTACTTTCCTCTGTTTAATAATTCGCCGATCATAAATGTATTTATAATGATGGAAAATAAATGGTTAAACTCCCTTTTCTACTTGAGCAGGTTTGGGATCTGGAAAACAAGCTGAAAGAGCAGTTGCAAGAGTCTGAGTCTCAATCTGCCATTTTGAAAGATAAGGTTGCCAATTACTAGGATTGGTCATTTATATTTTTTGCCTTTCGGTAAGTGATGATTAGTGACCTCTCTCTATGTTCTTGACTTAATTTTCAGGTTAAAGAACTGGAGAGGAAACTGAAAGAGCAGGAACGGAGCTCAGAGTCCTTGCTTCATCAGAAGGTACTTCTCAAAGAAGAAAATTACTTTCAGTGTGAATGTTACCTTGCATTTGAAACACTATTTCATCTCAGTCTCACTTATGAAAAGTGGCTGTCTGACATGTTCTTGAATTGTACTTCATAACTGCAATATATATATATATATATATCTAAAACTCAACTTCCGTCATTTAACATAGAAATTTCATTAGGGGTGTTCATAGCATTCAGTTTTGGCTCAAACTTCAACTGAATCGAATTAATCAGTTTAGGAAAAATAGGGACATATTCGGTTTTCTTATGAGTGTTTTGAAGACAAAAAAAAAAAAATTATTATTATTATTATTACTATAAACTTAGCAAATTTTGGAGCTTAAAATTTCAATTTTATATAAATAAAGAACTTACTATGTTAATTTGATTCCTCAATTTTAATTATATTATATATACAAATATATAAAAATAGGACTTTTACTATAATATATATATATTGATATTTATTACACAAACACACTTTGGTTCAGTAAAAATAAGTCAAACCGTTCGGTTATTTTACTTGAAAAACCAGCCAATTTAGTTTGGTTTGGATCGGCTTAGTTAGTCGGATTCGAGTTATTTACATCTAATGCATGTGATGTGCCAATGCTGTGGCAGGTTAAGGAAGTTGAAGACAGGTTCAGAGAGCGAGAGCAACTTTGGCAACAAGCTCATTATTCTGTGGATCCAATGAAGGCCACTCCTGATGAACGTAAAAACAAAGCTTGCACAAGTGAGGACTACCCAAGAGACATTGAGCCTCGGATTCTACTGAGTTCAAACTCAGTGAACCGTCAGATAAGTCAAGGTTCTATAGCTTCATTGAAAGGGAACGATTCTACCAATCAGATGAGAAGTAAAAGAGAATTCAGAAGCACTGAAACGGAGAACAACTTTGTTGATGGCAAAGTCATGAGGAAATCTGATCCCCCCAGAATAGGAAGGCTTGGGAGGCCAACAAGGCCAGTTATGGCGGGTACTCAAGCGCCATTGACAACCCACAAGAGAGTCAGCAGAGATCCTGTTCAAGGGATCAAGGAGAGGGACAATAAGAAGAAAATTTGGTCAAGATAGCTGACCAAAATCAAAAGGAGTGTACTTGCTCCTTATACTACTAACTACTATTGTTGTTGTTTACATATACATATCTGTGTATTGCCTGATGAATGGTTAATGCAATTCTTTATGTATTAATTATACTTTTTATAACACCTGTACTTGTTTCTAATGTTTGACATAGTTTGTTTTCAAACGCCTAAAATTTTCTCTTGGAAAATTTATGGGCAGGAATGGAATAGGAGTGTACTTGCTCCTTGTATTGTTCTTGTTGTTTAGGTATACATATATCTTATTGTATTGCTTGATGCATGCTCGATGCAATGCAATTTCTATATTTTACACAATTGTGTATTATTTATACCTTTTATAACACCTGTATTTGTTTCTTATGTTTGGGATACTGAATTTACACAATTCTAGCATTTTCATTTCATATAAATTATGTATCTAATATAATTTTTGAGGATATAATTCTGCTTTACAGATACATGACATGAGTTTATTGGTTATTTTTTTTAAAAGGTTCTAATTTTACTCATGGTCGAGCAAAATTATTTTGAGCTTAATTAATACCCAAAAGCTATGTGAAATAGTCAATTTTAAAGCATTTTAGATGAATAGTAATAAAAAATTGAGTTTAAAGTTGAAACTGATGACAGATTAAATCTTATGAGTTTGAACTTATTTTAATACATTTTTGAGCTTCAACAGATGCTAACTCGCACAATTCTTTGCGTAGTAGTTATATATTTTATGATACATGCATTTGTTTCTAATGTTTTGAGTCTTTGAGATAGTGAATTTATTTTCAAATGCTTAAAATTTTCACTTGAAAACTTAATGGCAGGAGAGGAATATGAATGTTGTCTGTTAATAGAGAGTAAGGCTACGAGTCAAGCTGTTTATGTAAATTCTACGGCAAGGATTTACCTACTCGTCCAATTCAACCCAACTCGTTTATTTGAATTGGTTTGAATTAAGTTATTGGGTTGGATTGGCAACAAACCTCCGTTAATAAATTTTTTTTTAAAAGGTTTTAGTCCTTCAGAGTTCATATTTGCCTTTTCCCTTCTCAACTTCTCTTCTCTCAAAATTTTCTCTGTGGCTTCATCTCTTCTCCTCGGCTCGGCTCAGCTTGGCTCGGCTCGACAATACCATGGTGGTGGCTCCATGGTGGTGACTCCGTCTCTTCTCGACTCGGTCGCCATATCGACTCTCGAGGAGAAGATAGACAAAGAGAAGAGATGAATGATGAGAGAGAGAAAGAGATGGAGAGATGGAGAAGGAGATGAGAGGTAAAGAGAGATCTGGGCATCTGGCGATGGAGAAGGAGATGAGAGATAAAGAGAGATCTGGAAAATTCTGTATTGTTTTTCTTCTGATCTAGGAAATTTTGATCTGTGCTTTTTCAATTTTTGCTTCTTCTTCGAATTTCTTCTTCTGGGAGATCTTTGAAGGCTCCTTCGGTAACCACCTTCGATTAACTACTGTTAGATTTTTTTCTTCTTGTGTGGCTAAAAGAAAATGAAAGAAAGAAAGAAAAAAAGAAAAAAAAAAAGCTAACTTGCAATCCCACCTCAAACTAACACGTTCAAAATCAATTTGGGTTCAATTTTTAAAAAAGAATCTCAACTTGGCTTAATTCAATCATTCAATCGATTTGAGTTGAGATTTACTATTAACCTGATTCCACCTAACATATATATATATATATATATATATATATATATATATACACAATTTATTTGAGGATATATTAAAGTAATATGCACTTTGTACTATTGTTTCAAATATTATACTTGATTTATTTGACATTTTTATACATACTGTAAAAACCTTTTGTGCAATACAAAACTACAATTTTATTTTTAAGATGAGAATAAAGGAGTTAATATATATATATATATATATACACCATTTATTTGAGGATAAATTAAAGTAATATGCACTTAGTACTATTGTTTCAAATATTATACTTGATTTCTTTGACATTTTTATACATTCTGTAAAAACCTTTTGTGCAATACAAAACTACAATTTTATTTTTAAGATGATAATAAAGGAGTTAATATATATATATATATACACCATTTATTTGAGGATAAATTAAAGTAATATGCACTTGGTACTATTGTTTCAAATATTATACTTGATTTCTTTGACATTTTTATACATTCTGTAAAAACCTTTTGTGCAATACAAAACTACAATTTTATTTTTAAGATGAGAATAAAGGAGTTAAATTATTAAATTAATGTTAAATTTTAATATAGAAATGTGGTTTTATTTTTATTATGATAGAAAAGAATGTTAAATAATTTTATTTTTAGAAGAAATGCATATTCTAAAATGCATATTGTAAAAAAAGTTAACTTAAATGATAGAAATAAATTACAAAGAAATAAAATGCAAATTTTAAAACAAGAAAAACATCAGGTGTAATTTAGTTAAATTTTAGGGACGTAAATATAATTTACCATTTATTTTAGTATTTCAGATTTGATAATTTTAAAAAATATTTTTTAAAAAGTCACAAATAATGATTCTCTTAAATTTTAAGTATATTTTGAATTTTTTATATTGAAACTAATTTATAATAATTTTTATGAAAAGAATAAATAAAATTCACAAAATATTTTATGACATTTTACCAATGAATTTGAGTAATATGATTTTATAGCAGTCTTGTAAGTTGTGACAACTATATAACATAACGTGTTGTTTTTTTTAACAATTTTTGGCTCAGTGGTATGTTTAACACTTGCCTAATATTATTTGAGGATGGCTCAAATTGAATGTTCCAGATTGGTATAAATTTTACTGATAAAAAGAATAAAGAAACTTACTAATATTTTTTTTTTTGATTTATGATTAAGTTAAATTATCAATTTATGATCGTTGGTTGATATTTTTTTTTCTCTAATTTAAATGAGTCTGATAAAAACACATTCAACATTTTTTCGAATCAATTTTATTTTCTATATTTATACAAATTTCAAAAAATAATAAATATCCTATCTGGGTATAAAAATGATTAAGCATTTAAGTATATAAATTTGTCTTACCTTTGATATGTTTATGTATTTTTTCTAATAGTTTGACTAATTATATTTGCGTTACCAAGAATTTCATCCCCTGATTTTCAACTTTGAAAAGACAGTACTGGTGAAAAAAGGGCGAATATGGTTGTAAAGTATTTTAGGCAAAATGATTAAGGAAGATTAACTACTTATTTATGATTTCAAAATGGGGGATAATATAATTATGTAAAATATCGTGGGAGAGATGTTTACTTTTTAGTATCCGACAAATGTGAACGACAACAAAATATATGAAATTAAAACATAGAATTTCAGAAATTAACATTTTTAAAAGCAAGCCAAATTTGAGAGAAGGATTAACTTATTTTAAATTAGATATAATACAATATCAACCATTTATTGGAATTTTCACATAAGTCAACTCTCTCATATTTGAAAGACTCTGATTCGTGATCAAAGCATCAAAAAGGCAAACTAAGGAAACAAATCGAAAAAGGAACACAATCTGAGGATAAGAGGAAAAACGAGCAATATCTTTGGCTATCAATTTACAATGGCCATAGGAGCTCCATAAAGATTGAGTTGTTATTATACTTTCATTGAAAAATTTAGTATTCCATTAATATTTTTACAAGTAAGCAATTTTCACATAATATTTCAAATTTATTAGTGTTAGTTGGTTTAAGCAAGGTTCAGAAAAATGGATCGATTGAGGCATTGATTTAATGATCAATGGTAAGACAGTGGTCGAATCGGTAATAGTTAAAATATATTAAAATATTAAAATATATATTTAATGTATATGTTATAAATATTAAAATATTCTAGGCATGTTACAAATATATATTTGTATCAATCCTAAATCTTTTCTTAATAACTTAAATTTTTAAAACTTTGGTAAAAATACATAATAATATTCAATAAAAATTTAAAAAATTTAAAAATTCAAAAACAAATTGAAGTGGTTGAACCAGTTGAACTGGTCGGTTTTATTGGTTCACTAGTCCAAATTAAACCAGTTCCTTAACCGGTTCAATTCGGTTATCTGAACACTAAATTTAAGTGATTCAACATTTGTTCTTCTTAAATAAGGTCTTAAGTTTGAATCTTATAAATGAAAAAAAAAATACATTGAGAAAACTTTATACCATTTGTAATCTGACTCGACTTAAAACTAGATTATTGAAAGTGTAATGAATTTTTCAAATACTAGTGCAGTAGTGGTATTAAAAAGAAATTAATATTTTAGATTCAACTCAATATAATTTAGAATAATATTATGTAAACTTTTTTGAAGAAATCGTAACAGATTATGTGACAAAATATGAATGAAAGTAGTTTTAGGACTGTAAGAGTATTGAAACGAATGGTTGTTGAGAAAGATACTCGAAATTCTGGGTGATCAACGGTGACAAAATTGCTAGGAAAGGACAAAGCAAGCTGAAAGGGCCAGACACATAAGCTACGAATCCTGCAGAAACTTTTACTCTATTCATGCAAAGTTCCAACGGTCATGGGTTTCAAAAATTGAAACATCAAAGCTCTTTGCATGAACCAAACCCAGCCGAAGTGAAGGCGACTGTAATGTCCCAAATTGTAAAACAAGCAGAGCACTGTGCTTTGATTTGATGATAACAGTCGCAAAAAGAGGCGTCCTTGTTTGAAAAATAATTGAAAAAATTTATTTAGTTTGTAAAAGTATTTTTTTATTTTTTGAAATATATTTTTTGAAACACTGAAAATATTTTTTTGATATTTTTAGATTTAAACATATTTTAAAAAATATTTTCAAGAAAATATTTTTATTAAACTTAACCAAATATATTTTTAAATTAATTTTTTATTTTCAGTGAAAATAAAAATATAAAATATCAAAAAATATTTTTATTAAACTTAACCAAATATATTTTTAAATCAATTTTTTATTTTCAGTGAAAATGAAAATATAAAATGTCCAAACTAAATATGTTTTTAGGTTTTGGGCAAACCAAGTTTTGGATAGAGACAAGTTGAAATTGTTTGATGGAAAATCAGGGTTTGGATAAAATCAATTCTGTAAAATTTTAATTTTAAACTCTAAACCAAATATCATTTAATTGCTCTAACACCTCGATTTTGAAACTTCTCAATCATATTCCAAACAAGCACGAAATTTAGGCAAGAATCAAGTCCTTAAAGCTTCGATAATCTAGACAAGAATCAACTTGTTACACATTTGAGTAAGATCATTGTTTTCCGAAAAAAATAATGTCTTTAATTATGTAGGAATGGCAATCCAAGGAAGTATGGGTGGAGAGTGTCTGTTTGCACCCTGTAATGTATTCTTGTCCCGAGTCTTCCCTTTGGGGGGAAATACTTAACAATAACAGCTACCTAATATTGGCTCTAAATCTAAGGGTCTAACTTCTAACATTCTCCTAAATTACTTATAATAAAAGTTTTAAAGAAATTACAAGATTGAAAAAATAAACAAAAAAAAGATAAGGAGTCTTATGAAGTGAGAGATATTCGAATAAAAAAGAATAAATAAATATATATATATATATATATATATATTGGTCCGTAAATGATTTTTATTATAGTTTGGTTCTTAAAAGTAGGTGTTAATAATTCATTATATATTATTATCAATCTAGTCTTTTAAAAATATAAATATATAATTTTGTCTTTTGGTAAAATTAATTTATATTAAAGTCCTAATTTATAAAAACTAATTTATTTGGAAATTAATTTAAAAAATCAAATTATACATTTACTTATATATATGTGTATATATATAACAAATGAATTATTATTATTAACACCAAAAAATAATAAAATACCTCGTGACGCAATAAGCACCAGCGGTGCACGTTAGCTTGTTCCATCCTTCTTCAGTACTAATAGTAATAAATAACCAAATAAGTAATGTAATATTGTAATAAAGCCATTTGCTTCTTCTGAAAATTTTCTCATTTTTTTTTAAAAAAATAATTCCCATTTCCTATCTTCCCCTCCGATCGGCGACAACGGAAGCTCCTATCCATCGCCGCCACATCGCCCGACTCGAAATCGGATCCAATTTCCCAACCCGAGTCCAAACACCTGCAAATCCCACTTTCCCAGTATTTTTCTATGCCAAGAACCTTAACCTTTACCGCTTAGTACACTTCACTTTGTCCTTAAAAATCGGTTTCCGTTTCTATGATTTTAGTGCGGTGAGATTCGCAGTTGGCTCAACTCAATTTTACTCGAGCTCCCAAATACACGTGGCGATCTAGGTCTTCAATCCCCATTTCCAGCTCCAATCTCAGTGAGTTTTTTTTTTCTTTTTCCTTTTCCTCTTTTAATATCTGCGATAATTTTAGTTTATCCGGGCGCCTTATTTTTTAAATATAAATTATGGGTATAGATTTTGGGGGCTTTTGGCTGTAGAATTTCGATCTTTGTGCAAAAATTTCGAGTTTTATCAAATTTAGTTCAATTTGGTAGTTTTCCCCTTTTGGAGGGTTTTGAGGAATTAGATGGTTTATTGGTTGAGTTTGGAAGTGCTTAGTTTCCGAGAAATTTTAGTAATGTGGAAGGTAAATTTTCTAGTTTTGCTTTAGTGTTTTATGATTTATAGGAAGAAAGAACTTAGTAGTGTAATTAAGTCAGTGATAGTCCATGTTGTATCAATCAATCCCGAACCCCAAGATTAGGCATTTTGGGAGCACATGGTTTCTCACCAACCCTACAGATCATGAATTATAGGTTGACGTTGATTTTTTTCTTTGTGAATTTACGCTCGCATTTGAGCGTTCATATTATTGAGAATATGTGTGAACTTGTATTTATAGATCTCAGATGAAAATGTTGTGAGCCTCAACTAAAATTACTTTTCTATTTTTACCAAAACTGTTGGCAGACATAGATACGATGTTAGATGTGAGAGTGAAGGTATTGTCTCTGGTGGGGCTGGTCATAGCTTTTGTTTCAAGAGTCCAGTTCTGAAGTGGCTTGGTTCCCTACATGGAAGCAAACAAAGAGGAGGCGCTTAAAGCAATAGAGATTGCTGAGAAGCGATTTGCGCAAAGAGACTTTTCAGGTGCAAAAAATTATGCATTAAAGGCAAAAAAATTATGTCCAGGATTGGAGGGAATACCTCAAATGGTGGCCACGTTTCAAGTCTATGTTGCTTCGGAGGTTAAATATAATGGTGAGCTCGATTATTATTCAATTCTTGGAATAAAACATTCAGCAGATAAAGAGACTGTCAAGAAACATTATAAGAAGTTGGCTGTGTTGCTTCACCCAGATAAGAACAAATGTGTGGGAGCTGATGGGGCATTTAAACTTGTATCTGAAGCATGGACTTGGCTGTCAGATAGTGCTATGCGAAATTCTTATGATCTTAAGAGAAATCCACAATTGGCTGCTGGGATTAATCAGACGAATTTGTCAACAGTCCATGCTGCAGGAACTACGGGTTACAACAAAAGTTTCAATTTGTCAACCTCTCATAGTAGTCTTGACACTTTCTGGACCATTTGCACCTCTTGTAATGTTCAGTATGAGTATCTGCGCAAGTATGTGAATAAGAGACTTTCATGTAAGAATTGCCGTGGAACTTTCGTTGCTGTTGAAACTGGGGCGGCCCCAGCAAATGGTTCATTTCCATATTGTCCTTGGTCATATGTGCCAGGCAATGGGTATGGAAGCCATTCATTTGATAACATCACATATGTCCCTACTAGTACCACCTATTTCAATGGCAACGGAGTCACTGGATACCATTCTCCACATGGATATGAGTATGTTTCAAATGTTTCATTTCAGTGGAGCACTGCTGGACATGTCAGCCAAAATGGTTCAACTACCCTTTCTGCGGATTCTGTTTATAAGTCTAACGGAAATGTGAAGCGAGGTAGACCAAGAGTCAAATCAGGAGTTGACCAGAGGCATAACGTGGCAGAGACTGCACTCAACGTAAATTCAGATGCATCATTCTACTGTACTGAACCACAGGAAATTAAGCCCACTAGACCTGATAAAAAAAGGAAAGTTGTTGTGGGAGCCAGTTTCAGAAATGGCTGTGAAGAAAAGGAATCAAGACTTGCTTCTGAATCAAGATTGGCCGATGGGAATGAAAATATGGGGCATGGCCAGAAACTTTCCAGTACAAGTGAAGTTCAAACTAAACAGTGTTCCATGGCTCCGGCATTTGATGCTAGAAAATTACTGATTGACAAGGCCAGGACAGACATTCAGAAAAAACTGGAAGAGATGAAGTTGGCATCTAAAGCTGCTGCTGCTATTGAGGAGAAAGCAAGAACACTGTCAGAAGTTGGTCAAGTCAAAAGAGAGGAGTGTAGAAGAGCAGGTTTAAATGTTTGTGGCCATCAACTAGAGCATAGGAAGACTGGTCCTGTCTCAATAACTGTCCCAGATTCTGACTTTCATGACTTTGATAAGGATAGGTCAGAGCAATGCTTCAGGCCGAAGCAAATATGGGCTTTATATGATGAGGAGGATGGCATGCCTCGTTTATATTGTCTGATCCGTGAGGTCATCTCTGTCAATCCATTTAAGATTCTTATTAGTTATTTGAGCTCCAAAACTGACAGTGAGTTTGGCCCAGTGAACTGGCTAGATTCTGGTTTTACCAAATCTTGTGGAAATTTCAGGGCCTATAACTCTGATGTTGTTGACCAAGTTAATATTTTCTCTCATGTTCTAACCCGGGAGAAAGCTGGTCGAGGTGGTTGCATTCGCATATATCCGAGATCTGGAGATATTTGGGCTGTTTATCAAAATTGGTCACCAGAATGGAACAGATCTACCCCAGATGAAGTGAGGCATCAGTATGAAATGGTGGAGGTTCTCGACGATTACTCTGAGGAGCTTGGTGTTTGTGTTAGTCCCCTTATAAAGTTGGCTGGATTTAAAACAGTGTATCAGAGTAATACAGACAAAAGTGCCGTTAGATGGATACCGAGACGAGAAATGTTACGCTTTTCGCATCAAGTGCCTTCATGGTTGCTGAAGGGAGAGACAAGCAATTTGCCAGAACGTTGTTGGGATCTTGATCCAGCTGCAACTCCAGATGAACTTCTTCAGGATGCTACAGTTGCAAATGGTTTGTAGGCATCGATGAAACACTTATTTGGTTTATGATTAAGCATTCTTGGGATTTAACTCTACACTATGTCACACTTGGTTATAGAGACGATTGAGACATTAACCACGGATGTCTTTAGGGGGTGAAATTTTACTTTGTAACGTGCGTCTATCTAGGCTTTCAGATTAAGTATTTCTTATTCACGAAGTTTATTGTTACCATAGGAGCTGTAACACTTGTAAGAATTCAGGACAGATCGGATCTGGCTACCTGTAACTGTAATTCTTGCCGGGATCTACTGGTAAAGAATTGAAAGGCTGGAATCTCTGCTTTATGTCCTGGCAGTTATTCACAGCCACTCCTTAGTTTCAGAATCATTAACTCTTTTTCTACTTTTTAAGTTCTATTTATACGACTGTTTTGAAAATAGGAGCGAGCGACCAACCAATAGGAACGGACCGGTTGGTTGGACTATAAAATCTGTGAACCAGTTACATGATTAGTTCGATTTAACTCAATATACTGGTCCTCATAGAGACCACTAAACAATCGGTAGAACCAATTAAAAATTAGAAAAATTAGATAGTTTAGTGGCTGAACTAGTTTTAGTTTTTATTCTTTTCATTTCTAATTTTTACATACATTTATTTTATATTTGAAACATTATATGAGAACTAATGTGTTATTCTACACGAGTATTATGGATATATTGTTTTGTAATTAATTTTAAATTTTGCTTCACACTGATATATTATTTAGATTCGGTACTGTTGTTAAATATGTACAAAAATGCTTAGTAGTTTGTTTAGTCTCTTGTTAGGTTGCAAACCTAAGCATGATAAAACTTATTAATTTATTATAGGAAAAAACTAATATTTTAGTCCTCTATGATTGTTTTTTAAGTCTTATTTTGATCATCTATTTTTTAAAAGTTTCATATTAACCATTTATGTTTCAAAAACTTACTATACTGGTCTTTTTTCATGTTAAAACTATTAGTTTATGTAATGAAATAGATAGGTTATTTTCTAAATGCTGGCGTGGTCGTTCTACATTAGTGTCTTGTGTATAAATCACAAAATGCTATTATCCTTCATCTATTTTCTCTGTGTCTTCTTTTTCGGGGCACTTTTGGAAATAATATGTGAGACATTAATATACAATTAGTAGTCATGCAGATTAGTTATGTCAAAATTTAAAAGATGATATATTAATTTTGTAAAATAGTAAGCTGTTAAAATATAAAGGACAGAAAGATTATTTTTCTTTATTATATTCAAATTTTAATATATAAAATTAAATATATATATATATATATATAATTATAATCTATTTAATCGCAATCAAACCAAAAAATTTAAACTAGTAACTTTATTGGTTTAATAATGTATCCAGTCTTAAAAATCTTGATTTAAACTACGCCTTTTTAGCTTTTCTTTAAACAATTGGAGGACATAGATAGGTACTTACTAGCGGGATTTGCCTTATCATATTGCATGTCACGTGGGGAAACAGCGTCCTTGAGAAAACCTCAAAACAGATTTCTTTTGTAGCGCAATGCACTCGTTCAAATTGGATTAATATAAAGTACGCATTCTTATTACATGACATAGATTAAGCTGACACATTGAGCCCTCTGAAAATGTTCCTTGCCTAACCTTTAGTTCCCAGTTTATACTTTTTGCATGAGTTAGTCCCCAAGTATTATGAATTTAGTGCGCTCTGAAGCAATAAATTGGTATTTATCATCGTTTAAAGAATTGGAAAATTGATGATCTGGTTATGTATGATTTTAGAGTAAGTTACTGATTTGGATTCTAAAAGATTACAATTGTTTCAATTTAGTTCATAAAAAATCAAGCATTTCAATTTAGTTTTACAAAGATTGTATTTATTTCAATTTGTTCCCCTTTTTACTCTAAGTGATTTTTTACAACAAAAAGTTTGAGAAATTTTGTGCCATAGGAACGAAAATGACCAAATTGTGATAAATGTAGTTTTTTAACGATTAAATTGAACATTTAATTTTTTAAATACTAAATTGAAAAGTTATAATATTTTAAGAATTAAATCAATAATTTATTCTATTATTTAAAAATTGGTTTTAAATCTTATTCTATAACTATGATTATAACTAATTTAATCATTGTTCAACTACAATAAAATCAATAATTTTTAAACTAGTGTTTCCATTAGTTCAATGATTGATTCGATTGTAAAAACACTATACAGTCTTACTCTTGTGAAGCATGGAGATTATGTTATTCTTTTGTAACATCCAATAATTTTCTCTATTTTTAAGAACAAGACCAAATTTGCTAAGTTGGAAGAAATATATTGTAATAACAACAATAGTAATTATAATAATACGATATCAAATAAAAATAATAATATTGTAGATAAACAGATAAAAATATATAAGAATAAGAATAAGCAAATAAATAAATAAATATAATGAGATGTCATGTGTCTCTCTTCTCCTCTTCACCTACATCCTCTTCGTCTCCCTTATCCTCTTCTTCCACCAACACCCTAATTCTCTCCCAAACCCAACCCCTCCTTTTTACTCTTAGTCATCGTCACAAGTTCACTCAATTGGTATAATTGTTGAACCGGTTCAAACCCAAACTAGTGGCTGGTTCTCACCTCAAGCTGGTTGATCAAACTTGATTTTGACTAGAGTTAATTGGTTTTATTCCTCTCTCGATTCTAGGTTCCCTTCGGACCGAACCATGGCTTGGTTCCATGTTTGACTAGTTGAGGCAAGGTATGGCTCTAATAACTATGGTCTAAATACTAATTCCTACCTAACAACACAAAGTTCTTACATAGGAGGCATTTGCTTTTATCCTTCGGATATCTCACCACTAGTAAACTATAAAATGCACTCCCCTCCCCCGACACGGCTTGCCTCCTATGCGTAGGAGGTTATGGGATTCACAACGGCTTCCATCCATCTTTTCTTTTTCAATTTTTTTTTTCAATTTTACAAGTATCATTTCATATTTATTATTATACCTACATCATCATTACATCAATTGGTACTTGTAAAAAAAATTTAAAAAAAAGAAAAAAAATTGAATGAACAGGAGCCGTTGGATCAAACTGATCCAATGACTCCTAAATTGTCTCATGCGCGCAGGAGGCAATATTCCAATTCCCCCCACCCTTATAAGGACAGTTTGGCCTAAAGAATAAAAGAGAATATGAAATTTTGCAATTAAAGAAGAGAAGAAAGAAGAGAACTTCCCAAGCTTGCATGAGGTGATTATTTTCCTTATCACCTCTTGATGATGAAGGAAAAGTTGTGAAAAATCTCCTAATCTAACTTTTAGGAGTTTGGTTTTGTAGAAAGTTGAGAAGAGATAAGAAGAAATTAAGGTTTTCTTTTAGCAAGAACTGGGTAAGTTGATTTCCTAACTTGTAGCAATTTAAATTATTTGGACAAAATTTTAATGGTATCTTAGTATTGAGATTATCATGCTTAATCGATAGGTGTGACAAAGGATTTAGTGGAGAAAAACCTTTAATATCAAGAGAAGTAAGCTTACCAAGGCAAAAGTATACTTCATGTTTTTGACGTTTACATCGATTTTTACTTATGCTCATGATGTTTGTTTTTGGTCAAATATGTCCCACGTGTTATTTTTTTGGGGACAAATATGCCCATTTTTTTAACACCGCCAAAGAAACTAACATCAAATGTTGATTGGGCTGCCACGTTGCAAATATTATCTACCATGTCACTTGCCACGTGGACCCATTACATGAAAGGATCTAGATCTTGTACCATACTTAAAGTATGGTTAAGTATGGTAGAGGATCTGGATCCCACCTGAAATTACAAAAATATCATTAATAATAATAGTTTTATAAAAAAAATTTTCTTGCTCTCTCATTCTCTGCTCTGCTATCTCTCGTCTCAATGTCTTTGTGGAACTTGGTTTGCTCTTTCTCTCTCACTCTCTCTCTCTTGTCAATGCCCCCTCTATCTTTCTCTTTCTCGGCTCACTCTCTATGTTTTGTCATCTCTCTCTTTCTTTATCTCCTTCTTCCCTCCCACTCCACCACAGCCTTAAAGCTTCTATTGTGGAAATTATATAGATTAGTTGTGGAGATGTGGAGTACTTAGTGGTAAGCTCTCAACTTGTCAAGCCGAGAATGACATATCACTGCCAAAATAGCCAGAGCTTCTACTACAAATTCCATGGTTGATGTTGCAGCACGCCAAAAAATCCAAATCATTAATTGCTCAAAATTAATTTTTTTTCTCAAGAATAAATAACACCGTCTATATACACTTTAGAAATACTATACTCTGTTCCCATTAAATTTCCATCTATATATGATCAGAATAGTGCTAATTACGCTCTACTCTCTCATCCCCTACTTTGACAAAACTTTTGTGATCTCCTCACAGAGAATACAGGAAAGAGGGCTAAATAAATTGGAGAGCAACTAGCATTAATCACATAAAGGAAAAATATAATTAAAAAAAAAGACACAACCTCAAAAAAAGTGATTCCTAGGATTAAAAGCAAATATTTCCTACATAAGAGCTTAAAAATGTAGAACTGGAAAAAAAAAAGGGAGAGACTACTTCTAGAGTTGTAGGCTTTAGATCCTCCTTATGGTAGGGTTGTTGTTGTCTTGCAAAAGTCAAGCAAGATGGTGCTTTTGCACTTTGGGCACTTGAGGTCATCTTCAGAGAGCATCACGTACATGAGGCATCTCAGGCAGCCTATGAGCACCATGGAAGTTGCCTTGTGGTTGTTGGAGTATCTCAAGCTGTCCTTCTAGTTCAGCTTCGATGACATGCAACAGCTCAACAACGACTTTAGCGACACCGTCCTTGATCGGGTAGGTGATTCCAGTCTCCAGTCAACTCTCGACAGGGATAGGTTCAACTTCAAGTTGAGCTTCAAATCATTCCTGTTTCTGTGACTCAAGATGGTTTGCCTATGCTTTCTACAAAACTCGATCCTTGTTTCAAAAAAAAAATCTATTTCAGTGATCTATCCAATGGCACCACACGAGAAAAAACATGTGATTAAATTATTTTTGTACCTTAAGAAGGAATTAGTGGGTAAGATAATTGAGAGGGAAGGAGAGAAAAAAGAGAGGGAAATAAAGGAGGAATTAGACGAAGGTGGAGCAACGACAAAAAGAAGTGTACTGAAGGGAACAGAGAGAGTGAGTTGAGAGGGAGAAAGATATAGAGGTCGTGGGTGAGAGAGAGAGAGAGAAGATTGAATTGCAAGAACAGATTGAGACTAGAGAGAGCAGAGTAGCAGGAGAGAGAGAGTTAGAGAATGACTTTTTTTAAAATAGTTATTATTAAGGGCATTTTTGTAATTTCATGTGATGGTCCACATGGCAAGTGACGTGGCAGATGATATTTACCATTTGGCAATCCAATCAACATTTTTCATTAATTTCTTTGACAGTGTTAAAAAAAAGCATATTTGTAAAAAAAAAACGAAACATGTGGGATATA
Source organism: Biancaea sappan (assembly GCA_037074585.1). Lineage (NCBI taxonomy): Eukaryota > Viridiplantae > Streptophyta > Magnoliopsida > Fabales > Fabaceae > Biancaea > Biancaea sappan. The sequence continues at coordinate 55,238,554 of CM073494.1, read as the reverse complement.
GTTGATCAAAAACAAACATTAGAGACATAAGTGAAAATCAGTGTAAACATTAGGGACATAAAGTATACTTTTGCCTTATACTAATATAGTTAGCATCACAAATGTATTGTAATATAATTATGCTATATTGTTTGATCACAAATTATTTTGCGTAATGTGATATATGCTATAAGATTGTTGATGGAATTTAGCTAGATACATGCCTAGCATGAAAGATAGGAGTTAAACTAGCCCCTCTCTATTGACTAACTAGATACGCTTAGTAGATGGTGTGAGGTATACTTACAAACTATGAGATACACTCATTTGAGTGTTTCAAAATTTCCTAAGAGAATGATTATCATCATAGCATAATTTTCTAGAATTTTACAATTGTCTTGTAATTACTTATCCATGTGAAATATGCAACATAAAAGTGGGCATGTTTGCATTATATTTAAATTGATAACTGTTGAGATATTATCTCATGTTTTTCTCTCTTAAAACTAACCACTTTTAGGTACTCAAAATGAGCAAGAAAAGAGAAGGCCATGTTTAACTCTATGTGTCTTGTGCAAACCTTAGTAGCTACTTTTGAAATATTTTATACATAATGTATATAGTTTATTTGGTTATAGGCAAAGTTTGGAACATGTAACCCAGAAGATTTATACCTCAATTTATAGGACAGTGAGGAATCCTCTATGATACATGGGATTTATGCACCTTTAGTGCCACTAATCTACACTAACAAGGGTTATCTATAATACATGGGATGTATGCACCTCTAATGCCATCGATCTACACTTGAGAGAGCTCATCTACGGTATATGGGATATATGCACTAGAGATGCCCCCATTCACCTAAACAGAGATGGGCAATAACGCCATCAGTGTATCTTTGTTTGAAAATAATAAATTGGTGGCAAGGTCTAAATCTTCATCCCAAGTGTGGGCTTAAATGATGTCTGGAATTTCTAGCTCATCAGTTGGAGCTATATTTGTATGTATCATGAAAGAAGGCAAGACATAGTAAGTGATGGGGTCAGCATGGTGAAAATTGACATATTCGCCCATTAAGTCTTGTATGCCTTTGCCTAACTCTGGTTCTACAACACCATTGTCCTTAACATCCTTGATGTCATCAACTTCTATGTCATCTAAAATATCATAGCGTGGGTTAGGTGGTAGAATATTTGTATCGTCCTCTATAGGCTAAATTTGTGGACTCGCAGCACATGATATTGTGTAGATGGTACTCCTTCCTCATTCCCTATGACATGCTTATTTAAACTAGAAATGTTTAAATTAAAGTGAATCAATCTCTAAATAGACTTCCATACTTGTTAACATCCCTTAGAACTGTAAGTGATAATTAATAGGAATGGTTAGATCCCAAGAGGGGGTGAGTTTATTTTATAATTTTTTCTCAAAAACTCTTAATGGAAGTAGGATAATTTTCTGGAAATGTGCAAAGCTCAAGATAGAAGATAAAAACCAGAAAGTCAAAGTGCTATCAAGATAAATAATTAAAGAGTGTAAGGAAGCCATGGATAAATATAAAGCAGTAAAAGATCAAGAGAGGAGAAGATAACACAACAGAATTTATACTGATTTGGCGAAACCAAGCCTACATTCAATCCTCAAGCACACCACTTGAGTATTTCACTAACAAGCTTGTAAATGGTTAGTGCTTTCAAACTACAAGAAGTTCGATTTGGGTACTTGTTAAGACAACTACAAGTTTGTAACTGGTTGGTACTTGTCAACACACAAGTTCTCTCTACCCTTGTACTTGCAAAACCACAACTGAGAATTTATGACTCCGAGCTTCTCACTACCTAATATAGCTTAGAAAAGATATGTTGATCACAATCAACAATATACAAAGAAGTCTCTCTAAAGAGTAGATAATACAATTGAAGCTTTCTAAGAAGTAATATCTTGGAAAGATGATTTCACAAAATATTGATGTAAGATAGTAAGCTCTTTTTCTTAGTTTTTAGTTTGGCCATAACTTATATTTATAGTCCTTGAAGAGACAATCCCATTGGAGAAGGATTATAAAAGCTATCAGCACTTATTTTGAAAAAATATCCGTTATTGCTGATGTTGGACTACTGGCGGCTGACTGCTCGCACCATGATAGTCGACAAGTAGCTCTTAATGAGCCACTGGTCGACCGGTCAAGGCCATGCAATCAACTGATAACTCTCGGTTACCCAAATTAAAATTGTTCCAGACCCTATCGGTCGACTGGTAAATTTTGGAATTCAATTTTAATTCTAGACAGAGAAGCATTGGTTGACTGCTGGCAGGTTAATGGTCGACTAGTAGGTTTTGAGTCTTGGTTCATAATTTGAACCAGAAAGCAATAGGTTGACTAATGCCTATACATTGGTCGACTGGTAGCTACTGGACTTAGAAAATTTATTTTAAGACTCAATAACCTTTAACCAACTCTTATAAAAACTTTTCCAACTAAGATAGAGTTTTCAAAAATATTTTCAATAAGTTCAAAGCTCTTTTCTTACCAACTAATACTTTTACATAATGATCTAAATCCTAAGGCACTATAAGGATATTTTACTCTTCACTTGAACTTGATGCCTTGACTTGATCCTTGAATGCATATTCTTGAAATGATAAAACTTTGCACATGAATATATTCACATTTTTATTTGTTTGTAAATCATCAAAACGTGATATATTTATTTTTATAGGCAATGAGGTTCAACAATCTCCCCCTTTTTGATATGACAAACCAAATTAAATTTGGATATGTTTTTGATAAGCTCTCCCTGAATTTCATATCCTTTTTCTTTTGGATGATATTTCAATTTAAGCATTAAGAAATTTAGTTTTTGTATGATAATAGAAGAAGCATATGTATATTATAAATTCATAATAACACAGTGGGAGATATATGATAAGTATCACTTTTGATCAAGATATTTCTCCCTCTTTGTCATCAACAAAAAGGGATCCTTCATAAAGCAACCTATTTTCGATTATGTTTTCAAGAGATCTGGTAAGAAATGTTGCCTTTAAGATCTTCTTTGGGTTCTTCAAGCATAATCTTCTTCCAATCAGCTACTTATAAAACACAAGTCAACTAATGGCATCTAAACTTTTTAAAGCAATTTTGGCAGAAGTGACACGGTCGACTGTTATAACCTCAGTCAGTTGACTAACGTATTATGTAGTTTGAAAGATTTTAATATGTTTGAGTTTTTGGTCGACTTGCAACTTTCTAGCAGTTGACTGTTTAACTGTAGAAGAGCCAATATTGTGATTTTCTCTTCAGGAAAGTGTCTTATGGGAGTATATGACCTACACAACTTTATCTCTTATAAAATGATGTCTTATCTCAGTATGTTTAGTTCTTAAGTGCATGACAGGATTTTTAGATAAGCAGATGACACTTGTATTATCAAAATGAGTATGTTTTTTCAGAAAAATACTAAAATCCTCTAGTTGTTGTTTCATCCATAATATTTAAGCGCAACAACTTCTAGCTGCACTGTATTAAGCTTTAGCTGTGATATTGTAACACTATTTTGATTTTTGCTAAACCAAGAGACAAGAGAATTACCAAAGAATTAGCAAGTTCCACTTGTGCTTTTTCTATCGGTTTTGCTACCCGTAAAATTCGCATCAGAATGATTGATTATAAAATTTGAAGATCCTTTAGAATACCATAAACCCATTTAAGATGTGCCAATTAAGTATCTAAAAATTCTTTTTACAACTTTAAAATGAGATTCCTTGGGGTAACTTTGAAAATGTGCATACATGCATACACTAAACATGATATTCGCCTACTTACAAATAAATATAAAAGTGAGCCGATCATACCTCTATATTTAGTTGTGTCATAAGATTCACCTTCTTCATCTTTAGCCAAGTTTGTTGAAGTGCTCATGGGAGTTGATATTGGCTTTGCATTTTCCATTCCAAATTTCTTGCGCAATTCCTTGGCATGTTTGGTTTAGCTCACAAATGTTCCATTTTCCATTGCTTGATCTGGAGCCCAAGGAAAAAGTTGAGTTCTCCCATCATTGACATTTCAAATTCACCTTGCATGATCTTAGCAAACTCTTTGCATAGATTTTCATTAATAGCACCAAATATAATATCATTAACATGAATTTGAACAATGATTAAATCATGGTTTTTCTTTTTGAAAAACAAAGTTGTATCAACCTTTCTTTTTAAAAATCCATTGTCCAAAAGAAATGAACTCAATCTCTCATACAAAGCTCTAGGAGCCTGTTTGAGACCATACAGAGCCTTTTTCAACTTATAAACATGAATTGGATTATCATGATTTTCAAAACTGAGAGGTTATTCAACATAAACTTCTTCCATGTTATAGCTATTTAGAAAAGCACTTTTCACATCCATTTGAAATAGTTTAAAATCATTGATGCATGAAAATACTAACATCATTCTAATGGCTTCAAGTCTAGCCATGGGTACAAAAGTTTCATCATAATCAATGCCTTCCTCTTGATTATAATCTTTTGTAACAAGCCTAGCTTTGTTTTTAACCACTACACCACTTTCATCAAGTCTATTTCTAAAAACCCATTTTGGTCCAATTATTGTATGACCATTAGGTTTAGGAACCAATTCCCAAACTTGGCTTCACTTAAATTAATTTAGTTCTTCTTGCATAATCAATAATTGCATGATCAATATTCTTTGGTTCAACTAGTGAAAGAAAGGCTAAGTTGTTACAAATATTTCTAAGAGAGTTTCGAGTAGTTACCCTTTGATATGCATCTCTGATAATTAGTTCCTTAGAAAGGAAATCACATCTCTAATCCTTTGGTAGATCATTATTGTTACTAGACAGCTCCTCCTCTTGAAGTTTCTCTTCCTCTTATGGCTTTTCTTCTTATTGTGGTAGGTTGGCATTCTCTTCATCATCTTATTTTGGAGCTATTTCTTGCTCCTTTTCTACTTTGTCATTCAAAGAGAGATTTTTGAAATATTATGACACTTCATTTTGATTATCACTTTCTTTGAGAGAAGAGTTAGATTTATTGAAAACAACATGTATAGATTTTTCAACAACAAGAATTCTTTTGTCATAAACTCTATAAGTTGTGCTAGTATTAGAGTAACCAATGAAAATTACTTTATCGGCTTTGGCATCAAATTTTTCCAAATTTTCTTTTCCATTGTTTAAAACAAAACATTTGCAACCAAATACATGGAGATAAGAGATGTTAGGCTTTCTTCCTTTATATAGTTCATATGGGGTTTTCTTTAAAGTTGGCCTTATCAAGGCTTTATTTATAACATAGCAAGCGGTATTAACTGCATCTGCCCAAAAATATTGAGGAAAATTTCCTTCATTGAGTATTGTTCTTGTCATCTCTTCTAGAGTTCTATTTTTCCTCTCAACAACACCATTTTATTGAGGGGTTCTTAGAGATGAGAAGTTATGCTTAATTTCATTTTCATCACAAAAATCCATGAAATTATGTTGTCAAATTCTCCACCATGGACACTTCTAATTGTCACAATATTCAAGCTTTGTTCATTTTGGACAAACTTTTCAAGTTTGAGAAAAGATTTAAAAGCTTGATCTTTATAAGCTAAGAATAATCCATGTATATCTTGAGTAATCATCCACAACAACTAGTATATAGGAGTTAGCTTTTTTTTCTAAATGGACCAACAAGATCCATATGGAGCATTTAAAAAGGCTTAGTTGTTGAAACATAATCCTTAGTTTTGAAAGAGCTTTTAATTTGCTTTCCCATTTGACAAGCACTACAAATCTTATCTTTCTCAAATTTAATTTTGGATAGGCCAATTACAAGTTCTTTCTTGACTAGTTTATCTAAAATATTCATATTATCATGTGCTAATCTTCTATGCCAAACATCGCTAACGCTAACTAAGCAAGTAGAGTCTATAGAAGAATCTTCATCAAGATTTATAATATATACATTATTGATCATTTGACTAATAAGCTTAATTTTTTTACCATTAATGTTTTCAACTATACAATGAGTTGAGTCGAAAATAACTCTATTGCCTTTGTCACTTAGTTGACTAATGCTAAGCAAATTATGATTTCTTCAACTAATAATACATTCTCAATAGATATTGAATAATTCTTACCAACCTTACCTACAACCTTGATCATGCCTTTTGTAACATCCCGACTTTTATTTCCTTTGAATTGAATTTGAATCCCAATCCCGCTTTGTTAAACCAACATTTTTGTTTTCTAAGTAATGCATTTAAACTGTCTCTAGCTTGAGTAAATTTGTAGAGAGCATTATTTAGATCTTTATTTTCCTTTTCTAAAGAATCACATTTAGTGCAAGAACATTTCTTGTTTGTAGAGGCGTTAGATTTTAAGTTTGTGTTTTCCTCTTGTAAAATCTTATTTTGTTTTAGAATATCAAAATTTTCTTTCTTGAAAGTTGAAAGTTCATTTTTTCGTTCTTCAAGTTCTTTTTCAAGAAGAGAAATTTTTTACATTGAAATGATTGACTTTTTGGCAATTTTTAAGGATTCGGCATATAAATCATCGAAACCATCTTGTAATTCATCGAATGTAAAAGAAAAGTTAATTGAGTTTACCTCATTGTTGTTTCTGTCCATGAGACAGATGTTGGCTTGCTCATTAGCTCCTCTTCATTTGAGTCGCTTTTCCCCCCAAATGGAGGAAACATAGGCTTTCTTTTTGCCTTGATCAGCTCCTCTTTTTCCTTCTTACCTTTTGATATATAGAGGACATTCCCATCTCAAATGTCCTACTTTTTGGCATTAAATGCAAGTTGGTACTTCCTTATTGTTGTCTTGATCTTTTCTCCATCTCTTTGAGTTTCTTCTTTTTAGAAGCTTGATGAAATTTTTTACGAAAGACCAATATCTTCATCATTCGATTGCAGCTGTTCTTCCTATCATCCCTTTCAACTTCACCTTCTTTAAATTAGATGATTTTAAAGAAATGGTCTTCTTTTCTTTGATTCTTCTCCTTGTTTCATCTCTAGAATTTTGGTCCATAATTTTGGAGGTTACCAAAGAGAGTAGTGAAAGAATTCATAGATTCTCCTCTAACTTCTATTATAGTGGTTCTCTTGGCTTCCCATTCTGGGGGTGAGGCACCTAAGAATCTTGGTGGTTTGAGATTTCTCTACATAAGTCACACCAAGAACTTGAAAGTGATTAGAAATATGTGTAAAACATAATTGCAGCTCACTAATAGTTTTCCCATCTTTCATTTTAAAATTCTCGTACTCATTGGTGAGAGTACTAATTTTTGCTTCCTTTTAACACTAGTAGTTCCTTCATGTGCAATCTCTAAAGTTTTTCACATTTCCTTAGCATTTTTTACTTAATGCACTTACAATAATCATTTTTTGCTTTTGTATTGAGATGCACTAATTTTTTGTCAGCTTCACTCCATTCATTTTTGGATTTGGGAACAAATTTTCCTTCCACTTTCTTAACAGGAATGTAAGGACCATTCTCAATTACATCCCAAACATTTAGGTCTACTGCATCAAAAAAACATTCTCATTTTTCCTTTCCAATAACTATAATGGTTTCCATTAAAACAGAGAGGTTCAATAAAAGAGTTTCCTTCAAGCAAAATATAGTCACATAATCTAGCCCTATCAACTCTTAGATAGTTAAGTCTATAACAAAGAGCCCAAGCTCTGATACCAATTGATAGAAATGGTTGGATCCCAAGAGAGGTTGAATTGGGTTTTATAATTTTTTCTCAAAAACTCTTAACAAAAGTAGGATAATTTTGTGGAAATGTGTAAAGCTCAAGATAGAAGATAAAAACCAAAAAGTCAAAGTGCTATCAAGATAAATAATTCAAGAGTGCAAGGAAGCAATGGATAAATATAAAGTAGTAAAAGATCAAGAGAGGAAAAGATAACACTGTGGTGAAAGAAATGGTTAGATCCCAAGAGGGGGGGTGAATTGGGTTTTATAAAAATTTTCACAAAACTTAATTGGAAATTAAAATAATTTTCTGAAATTAGACAATGTTAAAGATAATAATTTAATTCAGAAAATCAAAGTGTTTATCAAGATGAATAATTTTATAGTGCAAGGAATTAAGGAGCAAATATAAATCTATACAAATTAATTAATACTTGAGGCAGAAATCAAATATAAACGCAAAGCATTAATTAATTAACTTCAAATGTAAATAGAGTAGGGATAGAGAAAGCAAACTCAGAGATTTATACTGGTTCAGCTAATCCCAAGCCTACATCCAGTCCTCAAGAGACCACTTGAGTATTTCCACTATAATTGCAAGTTTAATCCGGGTACTTGCAAACCACTACAACATAGATCTTTTCTCCCTCAAAGGTGTCTCTCCCCCTTACAACGTGTTTTCTCTCAAACACTAACTCAAGGAACCAATCCTTGAGCAACTAAATTTAAAGGCTTAAGGAAAATAATGGTAGACACTCTCAAAGTGTAGATAACGCAGAAATTAAGCTCAGAATTTTTCTCTAACAATTTAGAGAGAATAGAACTCAAGATAATATGAGAAATAAACAATTGAAACTTGATTCAAATGATGTTGTGAAGTCCCCTTTATATAGTGAAACCTTGCTGCTACAGTGACTGCTTTAGTCAGAATTGCTACAGTAAGTTTCATCATCATTTTTCAACCTTTCTACAACAACCAAAAAACTTTATCAACCTTTTTCAACAATCAATATTCTTTTTCAAATTTGCTACAGTAAAAAGTATTCTTTTTCAAAGTTTATTACAACAACCAATAAACTTTATCATACTTTTTCAACAATCAAATTTCTGTTTCAAAAGTGCTACAGTAAAAAATATTCTTTTTCAAATTATATTACAACACCCAATAAACTTTATCAAAAAATAAATTTATATTACTATATATAAATATATAAAGCATTAAATATATTTGGGACAAAAAAAATTGAATCATGCATTTGGGCCAATAAGATTAAATCACTCATTTGGGTCAAGAAGATTAAATGATACTATTTGGGCTAAGAAAGATTAAATCATACATTGAGCCAAGAAGATTAAATCATTCATTTGGGCCAAGAAGATTAAATCATACTATAATTTCCACATATTTGTCATCATCAAAACTTATAGCATAATACATTAGGGCTAACAATCTCTCCCTTTTTGATGATGACAAATCACCAAAGAAAAATATGTTACAATGTAATAATCAGTATATAATATACACATATTTTTCTTTCCATATCCTTCTCCTCCTATTTGACATCAACAAAAAAGTATAAGGAAGGCAATATATAAAAGCTAAAGCGTATTCCTTTTTTAAGCAAGAATATCATATGACGTCATGGGTTAAAATTTCATCAAAACTTATCATTGATATGCCAAAAATATATAGTTAAGGAAAACATTGCATCTCAGATAAAGTGAGCCTAAAAATATAGAGGATTTAAGTATAGATTAGACTCCCCCTCAACCAATGCATATTAAGCAAATGTAATTTTCAAGATTTATTCATATATGTATTTTGAGGATGAGTACCTGCAAAAATTTTGACAACTACTCTGATGCTTAAGTTAGTAATATAAATCAAAGATTAAAGGAAAAATTAACTGATTACGGTCGCATGCATCAAGCATTATCATAATGCAAGGAAATCATTGCCTTTCATTTGCGCACAAAAGCATTATATGTAAGTATGTGTAACTATGAAGATGTATCATCATCTACACATTTCATTTTATTCAAGTCATTTTAAATTTTTGACTTCTCATTTTCTATAAGTGCATGTAGAATCATGATATATTATTCTTAGCCATAGCCTTCGCTCATGATGCATGAATAGCATACACAACATATGTTCTTAGATACGTGTAATCATAGCATGATGCAATCAATCATGTATATTATACTGAAAGCTCTCAAGAACAACACAACAAAGCAGAGAAATACGGTTCTGTTTATCACCATTTTATTAATCCTTAAAATTTTCAATCAAAACAAATTAAATCAGCCACAAATCCACCGAAAATTGACTTTCGTGGTTTTGCCATTAATGCGACGCGTTGTTGGTGTGCATGCGTACCCTAGACTTCTAGCTTCCAGCTTGCAGAAATCCATAGGATGAGCGTGTAGGGGTGCGGCGAAGAGATATCTTCATTGGCTCTAAGTCATAATTTTCTCTCTATAAAGACTGCCCCAGAATTCTCAATTACCACACCACAAAGAGTATTCATCTCTGAGCCTACAACTTCCTGACATTCCTCTCTCTTCATACTCCTACAAAAATTTCTAAATATTCCAAACCATAGCAGCAAGAAAGTTCATTGATCTCACAGTAGAGGCCAGGGAGGAAGAGCTCGACTTAAACTTGAGTCTAGGTAAGGACGAAGGCAAAAAACCTTTGGAGGGATCTCAAGAGAACCGAAAGAAGAAGATGAAGATCGAAGAAGCTGAGGAGATTAGTACAGGTCATACGTCAGAAGACAAAATTGCTTGTTTGGAGCAGGAGGTGAAGAAACTCAAGAAGATGATAGAGGACCTGGAGAAGTTAGCTAAACGCAACAATGCGGCACTGACTTCAAGAATAGATAGGTTCTTCTATTGGTCTACCCAATGCTTCTGCAATCAACAACAAAGAAGTGTTGATTGTATGAATGAGATTTACACTACCCTCCGTGACATTGCTCAGTCTCTTGCTCCAAGGAATGGCTGAGGGGTGATGATACAATACAACCCTCCTAATCCGAGACCACCTCGCCTGTAGATTTCTCATGCATGAGCAAACCTTCCCTTTTTTTTTTTGCAATGTAATCCTTCGATTTTTTTTTAATGCAAGTGGTTTCTTTTATTGGACGGTACAAAAAAAATAATAATAAAGAAAGATAAAAGAACTCAGCTACACAAATTCAGCACAGTATATATATATTGAAAAATATATATCCATTTTAAAGATGGAAAGAATTTTCTGACATGGACATAAATATCATCATTTCAAAGAAAAAACAAGTTACATACTTATCAAGATAAAACATATTATAACCTGAGTATGTAGTACAATAATTGAGATAATATGGATTAATAAGATATAATTGGATATAAACTATAATCCATAACCAATGGTCCATAAACCATAGCTTTGAAAAGATATGACATGTATAATGCTCAAATCATGATGAATGGTATAAAGACAATATCTTTATATACAATGATATGATCAAGTATGTAAGGTATTAGAGAACAATATATCACTGCAATGAAAGTATGTAAGTAAAAAAAAATTGCCAACATAGCCAATTATGATCAAGGAGTATCACTCAATTAAATAGTAAAGTGGTAAAGGATAGAGATACTCATCAATTTTGGCAAACTCTTATTGCTTCTTGAAGTTCCTCCTCAAGATTTTGATATCCTTGTTTTTCTCATTGCCCTTCTTTTGATCTTCTCTTCTTGCAATTTTTAATGAGTTCCTTTGATTGATTATTTGTAAGATCCTCTTGAAAACAATCTCTTATAAAATCACTGTCAAGCATTGGTCGACCATTATGAATGAGCTGGCGTTGGGCGTTGGTCCAATATAGGCTTCGTTAGTTGACCACTGATAGGAGCGTTGGTCGACCAACCAACTTTAGAATCAAAAATCTTACTGATTTCAGAGTGCAAAGGAAGGAGAGTGCCTTAGAGGATAAATATGAGGATTAACTTCTGTAAAACACTTTTGGTGGAGCACTTTGATGTTCGAATTAGTAATGTTCAAATAAATCTCGAGTAACGGGGAAAATAATATATTATGTTCAACATATGCCATGCTTCCATAAAATACAATTTTACAAGAAATTTGATTTCATTGAAAATATTTAAATAAGATTACAATAAAGATAAACACTACATGCAGTAGTAATCTTATTGTTGTGAAAAGCAAGAGAAATATGTATGTAATGGAATCAAGCTATAAGTTTTTGTGATGTGGTGAATAAAGAAGTTTGAGTTGTATTTATAGAAAGATTTGAGCTCAAAACGAAACTTGAATCAATAGGCTGCACACCTAAGAATTGTTTTTAAACATAGCATGCATGAATATCAAAGATAGATGTAGGGCATACTAGAGAGTAGATATAAGCATTAAATACAGTAAACATATCAATCAAATTTCTTACAATACATTCCAGCTTATATGTTTACTTGTCCATTGCCTCCTTCTGATGCAAGAAAGTGGAGTTTGAATGATGTAGCCATTAAAATGTCATTTCCACTCCTTGCTTCGAGGCGAATCTGCAAATTAATCTTTTATTTTTGGTACCCAAATTTCTTTGGGTCCGCCTGGGTCATGAGTTCCTTTTTGAACCCATTTCATTTTTACTCCATGGACAAGATTTTTCTTATAAAAGCAGGAGTAAGATTTATGTCCTTTTAGTCCACAATAAAAACAAGTGGAAGATAGACCATTGGACATATTTGAAGGAACAAAGAAGTTTTTGAAATACTTCTGGTTTGACTTCTTTTTAGAAGTAAGACCAGCTTTGTTAAACCTTCTTCTTTGTTTCCAAACTGAGGTATTTAAAATTTTTCTACCTTGAGAAAATTTTGCAAGTGTATTTTTAAGATTATCATTTTCCTTTTTCAAAGAATCACACTTGATGCAAGAACAGTTTTTGTTGGTAGAGATACTTGCCTTCAAAGTCAAATTCTCTTCTTGCAAAATTCTGTTTTGATTTTCAAAAACAAAGTTCTCTTCCTTAGAAATAGAAAATTCATTTTTCAATTTTTCCAACTCATTTTCAAGAGAAGAGTTTTTCTGTTTTGAAACAACTAATTTTTTTTGCAAGTTTCAAAGATTCATCATGCAAATCATCAAAAGCTTCTTGTAATCCATCAAACGAATAATCAAATGAATTTACCTCATCATTGCCTTTGGCCACAAGACAAAATTTGATTTTTTTCATTTGAGTCTTTCATGCTCTGTTCCAAATATTGATCTTTCTCTTCATTCACCTCTAGTTGTGGTTGTAGTTTTTCTTCTTCTCCATTTTCAGCCTTTGTCCCTTCGGTGATTTGAGATTTTTCTGTACAAACCTACCAAAAACTTGCAATTGATTAAGTACAAGATGTATCTCATTAATGATTTCACTATTTTTCATTTGAGCAATATCAAGATCATTAATGAGATTACAATATCTTAATTCCTCATCTCTTAGAGTTTCCTCATGTACAACTTCTAAAGTTTCCCACATTTCTTTTGCAGTTGCACAATTGGAAATTCTGAAAAGTTCATCTTGACTCAATGCACAAGAAATAATCAATTTTGCCTTAGCATTGAGTTGCACTAAATATCTTTCAGCATCATCCCATTCACTCTTGGGTTTTGGAATGATTTTCTCTTATTCTTCCTTGGAAGGAATACAAGAACCATTTTCTATAACTTCCCAGAGTTTATGGTCTACTGAAATTAAAAACATTTTCATTTCATACTTCCAATATTGAAAATGATTAGCATCAAAGACTGGAGGTTTTGTGAAAGAACAATTTTCAGACATAAACCAATCACTAAATCCAATCATGTTTACTCTTAGACGGTTAAGTCTCAAATCAAGAGCCCAAGCTCTGATACCAATTGAAAGAAATGGTTGGATCCCAAGAGGGGGTGAATTGAGTTTTATAAAAATTTTCACAAAACTTAATTGGAAATTAAAATGATTTTCTGAAATTGGACAATGTTAAAGATAATAATTTAATTCAGAAAACCAAAGTGTTTATCAAGATGAATAATTTTATAGTGCAAGGAATTAACGAGCAAATATAAATCTACACAAATTAATTAATACTTGAGGTAGAAATCAAATATAAACGCAAAGCATTAATTAATTAACTTCAAATGTAAATAGAGTAGGGATAGAGAAAGCAAACTTAGAGATTTATACTGGTTCAGCTAATCCCAAGCCTACATCCAGTCCTCAAGAGACCACTTGAGTATTTCCACTATAATTGCAAGTTTAATCCGGGTACTTGCAAACCACTACAACATAGATCTTTTCTCCCTCAAAGGTGTCTCTCCCCCTTACAACATGTTTTCTCTCAAACACTAACTCAAGAAACCAATCCTTGAGCAACTAAATTTAAAGGCTTAAGGAAAATAATGGTAGACACTCTCAAAGTGTAGATAACGCAGAAATTAAGCTCAGAATTTTTCTCTAACAATTTAGAGAGAAGAGAACTCAAGATAATATGAGAAATAAACAATTGAAACTTGATTCAAATAGTATTGTGAAGTCCCCTTTATATAGTGAAACCTTGCTGCTACAGTGACTGCTTTAGTCAGAATTGCTACAGTAAGTTTCATCATCATTTTTCAACCTTTCTACAACAACCAAAAAACTTTATCAACCTTTTTCAACAATCAATATTCTTTTTCAAATTTGCTACAGTAAAAAGTATTCTTTTTCAAAGTTTATTACAACAACCAATAAACTTTATCATACTTTTTCAACAATCAAATTTCTTTTTCAAAAGTGCTACAGTAAAAAATATTCTTTTTCAAATTATATTACAACACCCAATAAACTTTATCAAAAAATAAATTTATATTACTATATATAAATATATAAAGCATTAAATATATTTGGGCCAAAAAAAATTGAATCATGCATTTGGGCCAATAAGATTAAATCATTCATTTGGGTCAAGAAGATTAAATCATACTATTTGGGCTAAGAAAGATTAAATCATACATTGGGCCAAGAAGATTAAATCATTCATTTGGGCCAAGAAGATTAAATCATACTATAATTTCCACATATTTGTCATCATCAAAACTTATAGCATAATACATTAGGGCTAACATGTGGAATTTATAATGGTTCGGCTAAACTAAGCTTACATCCAGTCTTCAAGCACACTACTTGAGTATTTCACTAACAAGCTTGTAAACAGTTGGTGCTTGCAAACCACAACAAGTTTGATTCAAGAACTTGTTGAAACCACTACAAGTTTGTAAATGATTGGTACTTGTTAACCACACAAGTTCTCTCTACACCGGTACTTGCAAAACAACAACTAAGAATTTATGACTTCAGGCTTCTCACTAGCCAATACAACTCAAATAAGATATGTTGATCACAATCATCAATATACAAAGAACTCTCTTAAAAGAGTAGATAATACAATTAAAGCATTCTAAGAAGTAATAGATTGGCAAGATGATTTCATAGAAGATTGATGTAAGATTGTAAGCTCTTTTTCTTAGTATTTAATTTGGCCATAACTTATATTTATAGCCCTTGAAGAGACAATCCCGTTGGAGAAGAATTATAAAAGTTATCAACACTTATTTTGAAAAACTATCTGTTATTGCTGATATTAGACTATTGGGAGTTGACTGCTCACACCACAACAGTCGACTAATAGCTCTTAATGAGCCACTGGTCGACCAGTCAAGGCCATGTGGTCAATTGGTAACTCTCTGTTATCTAAATTAAAATTGTTCCAAACCTTATCGGTAGACTAGTAAATTTTGGAATTCAATTTTAATTCCAAAAAGAGAAGCACCAATTGATTATTGGAAGACTAGCAGTCGAACTGAGAGGTTTTGAGTCTTGGTTCATAATTTGAACCAGAAAGCAACAGGTTGACTGGTGCGCACACACTGGTCAATTGGTAGCTATTGGACTTAGAAAATTTATTCTAAGACTCAATAATTTTAAACCAGCTCTTGTAACAACTTTTCCAACTGAGATAGAGTTTTCAAAATTATTTTCAATCAATTCAAAGCTCTTTTCTTGTCAGCTAATACTTTTACATAATGATCTAAGTCCTAAGGCACTATAAGGATATTTTACTCTTCACTTGAACTTGATGCCTTGACTTGATCCTTGAATACATATTCTTGAAATGATAAAACATGTTTGTATAGGAATATATTCACATTTTAATTTGTTTGTAAATCATCAAAAATGATATATTTATTTTCATAAGCAATGGGGTTCAACAATAATCAATCATCACCTCTATGTCATCATCATCATTTAGCTGGAGCTGATTGAATTTAGGAGGAATCAATTGTTCGGAATATCTACATATCAACCAAGGTTGTTAAGATCAGGATTCGACATATATCAGAAAAGGCACAAGCATGATTGAATCGTAGGATCGAATCGGGATTGTATGATTCTATTAAATATATAAAAAATATAATAAAATATAATATGATAAAAATTTTGTATATTAATACAAAACTATCAAAATCTAATTATATGTCAATAAAAATAAGCTCAAATATCAATGTCTCATAGTTCTACATAGATAATCAAAGTATCAAACATTGATCAAAAGTTATTAAAATATTAAATACATAAACCATATAAAACCAAACACAAATAAAATATAAATTAATTCTCATTCGCTATCCATATCATCCTCATCCTCATCATCATAATCTCTTAATTCTACATCTTCATCAATAAAAAAATTTTAAAAATTAAAAAAAATGATAAATAAAATAATTTTAAAATTTTTTTAAAAAAAATATAAAAGTTTAAATAATTTTAAAATTTAAAAAAATAAATGATAAATAAAATTTTTTTAAACAAATTGGTAGGATTTACAGAATTACATGATCCTACGATTCTACGATCCTGCACAATCCCTGAAAAAAATGATCCCATGTGAAATCGGGATCGTTTTTTATCAAAGGATCATACGATCCTACAATTCTACGATTAAACTCCCGCTTTTGATAACATTGATATCAACTAAGATATTGTCTAATGTTGTCCTAATCTTACCTTCTGGATGGTTGATTGTCTTCGGACATCTAACGAAATGTTATGCTTAATTTTGACGACCATTGTATTATCAATTTCAAACATTGTTGGAATTGCCATTCAATATAGTACCATTCGGATAAATACGAACCAAAAGTATCTCACTTTGACTCATCATTTTTGTTATAAAAATAATAATAATTAGCCCACCACAAATAAAATTGATTCATTATCCAACAAATCTAACAAATACTATTTATTATCTAAATTTACTAATTATCTATGATCAATAATAATTATTCATAATATTTTAATTCTAAATTCAAATAAGTATTCAACATTAGTAAAACTTAAATTCTAAACTAATAATAATAAATTTTTACATCACATCAATATATTAACAAACAATTTGAAACTAATACAAAATAAAATTTTTTTAATTCAATAATTATAAATTACTTGTTCACAATTAAATTCGAATTAGAAATTGTATTCAAAATCAGTAATTACTTTCAATAGAATTGATTAATTATTAAATAGTAATAAAAATTCATTATTTTGCAGGAATAAAAAACAAATCATGCAAGAACAAATTATTCTAAATTCATTATTTTTCACATTAATGTACCATTATCGAATAATGCAAGAAAAAAAAATAACAAAATTACATCAATCAACAAAATTATTTACTTTATTTGTGATATTCTTAGCAATGACAGTTGTCTATGGGAGAAAAAGAGATTAGAATGAAAGATTGAAGACTGAAGAATAAAGAGATTGAATGAAAGAATTCAGAGGGAAAAAATAGCATATATATATATATATATATATTGGCCTCCAAGATCTCTCAATGGCTAGTGCAAAAAGGGATGCTGCACTTATGTCACACCTTTAGAAGTCGACTTGTGGCTATGTCGCCTTCTAAGATGGTGATATACATTCAATTATATCACTCTTGCGAATGGGAAAACGGAATTTATGCTTAATATGATGTTTGTTTTATCTAAATTGTTGAATTTTAAATTTAATAGTCTAAATTTTATTTTTTTAAAAAAATTTAAAAAATTATCACTTAACATATGAACCGTTGAATATCCAATGATCTATATAACACAAGCATCATTATAGGACGAGCACAAGATTCGTCTACTGGGAATGGCTACTTAAGCATTAATCTTCCCCAATTAATCCGTCGTAATAAATGGTGCCGGCAGATTAAAAAGAAAAAAAAAGGACACATGGCATATTAAAAAGGCCTGGATAATTATTCCTCTGCCTGTGGGACGGACGATGCAAAACAAATGGACAGTCTCGATTTTGTAAGTAGTGCAGCACCGACGGTAAAATTAGAGGATCCAGATGCGTCGAATTCGCTTCTGATGCCAAACCATCTTCAGAAAAACAAAAGGGAAATCGCTGACCCAAATCAGTTTCTTCATGTGGCTTTTATGTTTATATATACTTGGGTAAAGTTGTATTACCCATTTGCAGAACCTCTACTATTGCCATTGACGGACATATGGATTCTGGATTGACCTCTTACCAACGCAAAGTTATGCTCGTTGTCTCGCGTACATCTAAATCTATTTATTGGGAAAATATATCAAGATATGGCTTCACATTCTACAGCCTGATTCTTTTTCACAAAGTTCAAACTGTAATCTCTCCCACAGGTAACACACCTCTATTTCTTCTTTAGTATTCAATGTTTATGCTTCGTTCTAGCTCTGTTCCGTGGCTAATTTGACGAAGATCTTTATTTCTGAGGGGAAATGGGATTTGGCTCATTTTGTAGATCTTTCTGACCGTGATTTCTTACAACTGTATAATATATATATATATATATATATACTTATTTCATTTCTGTAGCAATCATTTAGATCAAAAATCTTTCCCGGGGATTCCATTCCAATGAATTCTATTAGTAATCATGAGCAAGATGATTTGGAATTGAATTTCCTTCTTTCATTTTGTTTTTTCACCATCTTTATTTTTAACCATTTAATTTTATTCCCCTTCTCTGGATTACCAATTTTGCTGTGATATTCGGCTGTCGTTTCTGATTCAGGCTTATGAAGCGTTTAATCATTTTAAATTCACTTTATTTGTCGCCATGTAGGCATAAGGGTTGTGGAGGATGACTAGATAATGCTAGATAATAAATATAAGAGTAAATTATTGATTTAGTCTATGGAAGCATCTTTCTTAATTTAGTTTTTAAGAAAATTAAGTATTTTAATTTAATCCTTAAAAAATTATATTTATTTTAATTTAATTTTTATTGTTAAATCACAATATTTTATTATTATTAAATTTTAAATTTTCTATTGCTAAAAGTCATTTTAACAAAAAAAGAGACTAAGTTAAAACAAATTAATATAATCTTTCATAGATTAAATTGAGACTAGAGATCTTTTAAGAAGTAAATTGAGATAACTATATATATATATATATATATATATAGAGAGAGAGAGAGAGAGAGAGAGAGAGAGAGAGAATGGATGATAGGATATCCAATTGAGAAAAAAGGGCATCTATGATCAGCCAAACTGAAAATAAAAAACTTCGAGATACTTAATTGAAAATATTTGAACTTTTGAGGGATTAAATTGAGAATAAAAATTTATGAGAGACTAAATTGAAAAAAAAGGATATCTTTGAGGGAACAAAATGAGATTTTAGTCTTTTTTTTTCTCAAATGTACTAAAGAGCCCACTACAAGAAAAATTGAGATTAGCGACGGATTTTACGACGGAAAAAATTCCGTCGCAAAAACGCTCGTCACAAATCATTTGCGACGAATTCAATATCCGTCACAAAATTTGCGACGAAAATTTTCTGTCGCAAATTTTAATTTTGGTCGCAGATAAAATTTGGGAATTTGCGAAGAAAATCATTCAGTCGCTAATAATTCTGTAGCTAATTTCGTCGCTGATTAGCAATAAAAATATCCGTCGCTAATTCCGTCGCTGATCAGCGATAGAAATTTGTATGAAAATTCCGTCGCTAATTTTTAGACTTTTTTTTAATATATTTGCCAATCATGATAATTTTAAAATTAATTGGAAACCTATGAACATATAGAAATATAACCAACAAGCACTAGCCAACAATTATAACATTTAATTACATCAAAAATTCCATATAACAAAAAGGTTTACTTGTTTTTTCATGATCCAACATCATGAAATGTAAAGTCATAACAAAATATAAGTTTCAGTAAATAAACTAGTCTAGGGGGTGATCTGGGGGCTGTGTCTCATGATCATCATCAACAGTAGGAGTATCCCAGCGCCTATCAACAAAATTGATGAAGCGGTCCACCATTGAACACATATCATTGATCATGGTTGCCTGTGCATCGATCTTCTCCTTCTGAGTGTTAATTTCTTCCTTTTGAGCCCTAAGTTAATCTATCACAGGCTCCATTCGACGTTGTAGCTCCTCCTCAAAGTCAAGATGTAGATATGATGGCGGAACATAATAAGGACTAGAAGTACCAATCTCACACACCTCTGACCCTATGCCAAATATGTGCCCCTTCTTGTTCTTCCATCCTATCGCTTGCAGCCACAACTCCACATCATTAGCATCATCATCCTGTTGTTGGCTATTCCTGCTTGTTGCTGGAGCTTGTGATGATTTCAATCTATTATATTCCTTCTGTGAAATGGATACAACCACATAATTTATTTTGTTAATTACATAGTTGAGAAAAGTAATGACAGCAAAAGAAAGAGAGTTCAATATACCCACATAGACTTCTCGCGAGCGCTCATCAATGAATTCTTCGGTGCCCCTCTTTCTGTGGGTGCGTATAAAGAAATATACCAGGCGAGGCTTTCTTCCATTTTGACGCTCCTGCATAGTTCAGTGAATATTAATTTTAAAGATAATTGTGTGTAACAATTAAAATAAAATAAGAATAGATTAGATTAGATACTACCAGTCGACGCATGTGCTCGGAGGTAAGAATGCTACCTCTGGTGTGTAATGTACCCCTAATACTTGATGCCCTGTTTCTGTGTGCCTTATCACGCATCTCCTTGTAATCATCTTGCTCCCACTATGGAATTAGTTGCTGCATGATTTCCTCACTAATCCATTGAGGTCGAGGATGAGACTGATATTCTCCACGAATCTTACACATCATGTTGCGTAATAAGTAGCCGCACTTTTTATTCTAATTCTTTTTTATCCGAGTGTCATGTTCAGATAACCACTTGTAACGTTTCTGCACAAAGTAACCAAAAGTTAATATTTTCAAGTAGGAAAAAAATTGTTTGTCAAAATCAAAACTTACCTTCCATTCTTGGAACCATAATTCTCGTAATTCTGAAGGAGTAGTCTTATGATTGTATGCTGGTGCCTCGTATTTTCCCTGTATGATCGAGGAAATATCTCGTACTGTCTCAACAACCGGATAAAAGCTGTGTATTTTGAAAACATAAACCTTAGTATTTAAAAACATAAGAATTTAACAAACAAAAGAATTGATGTATAACTCATGAATCTTTGTCAGGGTGTATCCAACGTCGGTCATTAGTGGCATCAGTCTCGCTGGGATGATGGCTTGACTAAGCGCTAGCAGGGGTGGGTGGCTCCTCGGTAGACGAAGGATTTGTAGATCGATCTTGCATGGACAGTGCATGCTCTGAGGATGTGCTTGGCTTGGTAAACCGTGGAGGAGATGTGGCAGGTGGTGCAGAAGTAGATGGTTGTGCAGGACGCAGGTGGACCGTGAGACGACCTCCTCTGCACCCTCTACCTCGCCCCGCATGACCACTTGTCATTTGTATCAATGTAATTCCACACCCGTAATTAAGTAAAAGTTAACTATTAATATTATAAAACCTAATATTTATAGCATGCTAATCAAACACTTAAAAAGCGGATATTAAACTAAATAATTCATATATACCATAATTAGAGAATTAATAACAGTTAGATGAGTTTTATTCAGTTTCCTCTTCTGACTCATTTCTAACTTCTTCTTCTTCTTCTTCTTCTTCTTCTTCTTCTTCTTCTTCTTCTTCTTCTTCTTCTTCTTCTTCTTCTTCTTCTTCTTCTTCTTCTTCATTAATAAATGATTGATCATTTAAGTCTCTATCAACCTCTTCATATTGCCCATCTTCAAGTAAGATTTGAAGGTCACTATCATTTTCAACTATTACAGGTATAACAAGACCCATATCTTCTTCTTGAAATGCATCAGTACTAATTTTAACACCAGGTGCCTCAATAGTCCTCCTGGACTTAACTTTAATCACTGCCAACCAATCATTCTTATTTCGATTGGTAGGATTAGGGGTATAGTATACCTGCATAGCTTGTTGGGCAAACACGAATGGGTCATATGTGTTGAGTCTTTTGGACTTGTTAACTTCAACAATTCCAGCTTCAGCATCAATTCGTGTGCCACGACCCAGGGTAGGATCAAACCAATCACATTCCAAATATTTTGAGGATAATCCTGTGAAAACCAATTCATAAATATCTTGGAGTATACCATAATAGTCACTCTCTGTATCCTTGTAGTCAGCCCCTTTAATGCAAACACCATTGTTATATGTGGATTTATAACGGCCATGCTCCTCAGTGTGAAATTTGTACCCATTGATTAAATACATGGACCATGTTTTCACTTTTCTCACTGGGCCCCATGCAATGCTTTTTATGACTGGATCTTCAACAGAGTTGGTTGGATCAACAACCTATTAGTTCATTGACATAGAAACATTTAAACGTGACACAATTATATAGATTAAGGAAACTTTTACAAGATTAACTTACATATGCACGAAACCAGGATGAAAATTATGAGTCTATATACTCATGGACCTCATCACTTTTCTCACTAGGCCCCATGCAATGTTTTTTATGACTGGATCTTCAACAGAGTTGGTTGGATCAACAACCTATTAGTTCATTGACATAGAAACATTTAAACGTGACACAATTATATAGATTAAGGAAACTTTTACAAGATTAACTTACATATGAACGAAACCAGGATGAAAATTGTGAGTCTATATACTCATGGACCTCATCACTTGTAGTGTTAGGCATAGAACACATGGCATGTTTCAAATGGCAGTAACATGAGAATTGAGTGTTATGACAGGATTAGATATTTATTCCATCCTTTTCATGTCAAAAAAATAAGAAATAAGAAATTAGTAATTAGAGCAGCATGATGTACCTTTATGGATAGGAAAAAATGGGGAAAGGGAAGAATAATTGAGCATGTACTTAGAAGGATTATGATTATGTCCTACCCAAGAAAATGACCAAACTAAATATTTTATATCCAGCAAAGCACTTCTAGATACGCTGGCATTGAAAATCGAGAATAACTTATCTGTATTTGGTGGTGAAAAATACAGGATAAAATTAAAATCTCAACTATCAAATCATCAAATAGACGTAAGGATTGAATGAATTTTTTTTACAAAAATTGTGTCCAGCTGCATTTATTCAATCATTACCGTTTATTTGATAATTAGACAGCTAAAATTTTAATTTTACTCTGTATTTTCTGCTATCAAATATAGAAGAGTCGTTCTCCTGAAAATTATGTCAAGACTAAACATTGAAATTCAATTAAATCTAATTTTAACCGATTCAATCCAATTTTATTTAACTAAAATTGGTTAAAACTGACTATTAAGTGAAAAATATAAAAGTTTTTAAATATAATAGAAAGTGGAAGTTGTTTTTTATTTTTTTTATCATTGATTAAATGTTTTCAAATATTGTATAAAAATGTTTCTTGTTATCATTGCAAAGTGTCTTTTCTATTATCATGATTTGAGTTTTATTTATTGAAATTGATTGATTATTTTTAATATAATATTATATTTATTAGTGATTTATATATATTTAGATATATTTTTAATTATTATATTTCTTTAAAGATATGAAGATTGTCAATTTAATCATATTATTTGATCAATTTTATTCTTTAATCATATTAAATAAAATTTTGATCATATGCTGTCAATAGTGGATTAGTTCAAAGAATGTCCCAAATACTGTTACGGCACGGAAACTAAAAACAAATCACTGGTATCAGCCAAGAAAGCAATAACTAAATTTGTACAAAATTGCTTTTATCACATTCTCATAACTGATGTAGGACGACTATAACCGAACCATAAAAATTTCAATCTTTGGCCCCTACAGCTCAATTGGAATCCCCTAGCACTCATTGTTCACCCTCATTTTATAACAGATTTTTGTTTGATTTCACTCGGAATTTAAAGAAAAATTCATTTTGAGACATGAACTCTGCTTAATGCCTTAATATTGACATTTTCTTATTTCTCAATTCAGCATGAGGACTTCAAATACTCTTTGATCCTTAAACAAGTAAATAAAAGAAATCCCTTCATCATTGTTCATTCCCACATAAAACAATCAAAGGATTGAGAAAATATAGCCACATGATCAGTATTCAAAAGTGGAATAAAGGGAGAAGCACCGTGAAGGAGGGAGATGATGCGATGAAATTCTAAAATCCTCCCTCAAGCCAAGTAATAAAAAGCTAAATTTACACACGGAGAAGAGACCCATCTGAATAATTTTCACTTTTGGTATCATTACCATTAATTAGAAATGCATTTCTCAACTGGAGTGGCCACGATATCTGAAATGAACTTTATTAAAGAGCAAAGCCCACCCAAGAAGTTATGATCAATAACACCCTTTCCTTCCTGAACATGTGCAAAATCAACAAAGTTTAACTGCACCGCCTGAACTCTTTCCATTTAGTATGGTCTACTTTTCATACATAATGAGGACTGAACAAGAATAGAAATGGAAAATGGTTTGAAACTCAAACCATGCCTTTAGCTCCAAGAGCTGTGCTAGAATCCCCGAAGAGCCACCATAAACATCTGATGCAAAACAACAATCATGATTTGCAGAAGAAACAAACTTCTTCAACACCAACTTGACATCCTCTGCAGATAGACTTTTAAGAAGCTCCCTCTCAGGCTTCCAGAATCCAGAGTCTCTGCACCCAAAAACCTTCAATCCTGAAATCCTAAAACCCAGTAAGACACTAGACGTTTCCATATCTTTTTTCACACACTTCCGAATGTATTCATCGGAAGCTTGAGGATACCATGTTCTGGAGCAAATCTTAATATCTATGATGGAGGGGTTTACGTAGGTGGACATAAGATCTTGCAAGACAAAGTGGGGAGGTAAGCCAGACCCATCTGATGCATTTACAACTTTAGTGCCATAAAAGATAGGGAAGTATCTGCGAACGTGATCAGGAATTCTAGCATCAGAAGAAAAAGAAGTGTCGAAATCCACCTCGCTGGAACCACGTTGGCCACTTTGAAGAGGCTTATAGAAGTGACCAGAATCATCTACCAGAGGACCAAGAACTTGATGCCCAACAACTTGATGTTCCGGGACCTTCAGCATGTTACTGCAGATTAAGAACCTCAAAGAAGGTATGTAGTTATATGTTAGTGATCTCATGCTACTGCCATTTGAAATATGCCATGTGTTCTATGCCAAGAGAGAGAGCAGAACTAAAATAAAGAGAAGGTGATGACATGGAAAAAATTAGACACATAACATGTTTAAAATAGATTGAGTGTCATGGAAGGACTAACCATTTGTTCGAAAGGATGAAAAATTACCATGTATTTATTCCCTGTTAACTTTTTATCCATGACAATTTTCTTTCAGGGATACATTTTCCACTACTTGTTTGTAGCCAAAAGATGTTGGACAAAAATTATGTATAGGTTTTAGGTTGAAAAAAACTTCATTTTAATATCTTGATTATGACTTTGGTTTCAAGTTAGTTTCTCTAACTTTAATTTATTTTAATTTTATCTCTTAATTTAAAAAAGTTTCAATGTTTTAATTCTCTAATAAGAATATAACAAGTCAACATTTTATGGTCCAATTATAAGATAGGATTTGAGTCTCACATTGTGATTTGCAAATATGAGATTTTAACGTAGGGTTTATGAAGAAAAGACCTCGAGATTTTTCAACTTCATGAGTTATTCTTTGCGGTATGCTTTTCGCATGTTTTCATCAATGGTATCAAAGCTGGGATTGCACCAGGGTTGGGTTAAGTTAGACCGAGGAGTTTTTAATAATTGAACCAATTAAAATAGAGTGAGTTATATTAGTTTAAGTTGAAATATTTTTATTAACTCAACTTGAACCAACTCAAATTATTGTCAAATATGTTGGTTTAGTTTGGGTTGATGGGTTCAATTTTTTTTTTTAAAATTGTAGGCTTTATTTAAAATGCTAGAATTAAAAATGAAAAAAGAATAATAGAATTAAGCTTTACATAGTTATATATTTTTTAGAAGAAAATATTATCTATAATTTGATATCAAATTAATTTTTTCTTTTGATATTCATTTGAACTAGGATAGAAGGTGAACTAACAAACTTTTAAATAAAGGAGTTAGTGATTTAATATATAATTAAGATGATAGATGTTATATGTGGTACTATACATTATTATTAAGAGAGAGAAATGTTGCATAGAAAACTAAATAGTAAGGTTTTGAAATCGGACTGGTCATTAAACTGGTGGAGGTACCAGTTCAAGAGTTAATGATTGGACCGTAGTTGAATCGCGGTTGAACTGATGATATTTTAAAAATATTAAAAAATAAAATATATAATTAAAAATATTAAAATACTATACATAATTACATATCATAAAAACAAATATGTAAGCTCAATAAAAAAAATAAGATTTAATATTCAATTACATCAAGTTTTGATAAAGCAACATCCTCAATCAAAAGATTACAACAAAAAGAAAGTCAACTAACAAAAAAATATTATCAATCATCATATAATTCATGCATATCAAATCTATGAAATAAAAAAATAGAAATTTTTTTAAGAAAAAAAACTGATCAATTTGGTTGGTTTTCCCTGACCGGTTTGATGGTTTTTGCTGAACTGGATCTAGTACCGGTTTTCAATCCGACTGGTTGAACTGACCAATCTGATCTGATTCTAATAATTATGCTAAATAGTATACAAACTAAATTCTAAATACTTTACACACAACATAAGTGTACAATATAAGAGTATTACAATAAAATAAATAAATAAAAATTAGACGAGTTCGTGAATTAGTTCAGATTTAATAGGTTAAAAATTTATAAACATATTAATCGAATCAATAGTCGAGATTAAAAAAATAAAACTTAACCAACTTACTAACTCAATTCAATCTTACAAATTAATTTAGATTAAACAAATTAACAAGTTGACTCAATTCAATGCATCCTAATAATCAAAACTTTTCATTGTATTTTAACTGCAATCATACATTGTAGGTGATGACGTCAATATTACCGTATTAGCTTGGGGCTATAAATAAAATGCTACCGAAGTTGTCTGACTGGTATTGGGATTGCAAATCGTGGTCAATGTTACGAGTCAACAATAAGATATAGGATTTGAGTCAATAATAATATGTGGAATTTAACTTTGGTATCTCCAACTTTGAGCTAGTTTTTTGAATGTGGTTCTTCCTAAAGGTTCTGATTAGGATACTATTTTACAGTTTAATACTACAAATTTGGATTTTGTAAAACAAAAATTCTTTCGTATACCACAATTTTATTGGAAAACTTAAACATCTAAAATTTTTACTTGACTCTAGTTCAAAAATGTTTGCGTAGCAGTAAGCCGAACAACGCATGTGCTATGAAATCAAAGTTACTGAAAATTTATTCTTCGTTTAATCTAGTTTTTTAAAGATAATTTTTGAAATTTAATCCCTAAAAAATTATTTTCTATTAATTTAGTTCTTCAAGTATTAAGCTTTTTAATTTAGTTCTCCAAACACCTTTTTTTTAATTAAAATAATTTTCTGTGAAATGCTCACAAATACTTTACAAAGAGACCTTTTTAATCGGATAAATATTTGGGAAATGAAAATTAGAAGGTTTTGATTTTGGGAAATTAAGTCGAGAGGAGAGTAATTTTTGAAGGATTAACTAAGAAATTCTATCTTTAAAAGATCAAAACTGAAAAAAAAATCAAAACTAAATTATTAATTTATTCTAAAAATTTCCTTGATGTCAATTGTTTGCTTTTTCATGAATGTTATCGTTTATTGTTTCTTTAATTTGTTGTATGATAGTGGAAAGTAACACTGTTTAAAAAGATAGTAGCCCGTAAATCAGATCAAAACTATCTATAAATGGACGGTTCGCTCTCTTCTCTTCTTTTTTTTCACACTCACTCTCTCATAGTCCTTAGAGGCTTGGACCCAGACCAATCTCTCATTCTCACTCAGATTCACTTCACTTAGGGGCTTAGGATTTCATTGACACTCATGCACGCATAACAACAAGGAGCCAAGCACGGAGCGGCAAGCAACATCATTCTACTTCATCTATACTCTCTCAAACTCTCACTCTCAATCTATGTTCTTGTATTCATCTTGCCTACTTGTCAATCGTCATTGTCAACACTCGCACAACACCCTTTGACATTGCACTGGCACGGCAGCATAGACGTTGGATATTGGCCAACTCTAGAAGAGAATCTTGAACCCAAGCTCACCGATGGGCGACGTCCGCCTCTATAGGTAATTGTTTTCCTCCTTTTATGCTCACTCCCTGAGGGCCAACCCTTGGCCTCACAAGTCACACCGGCACTGAAATAGAGCATCATCTTCATCTCTCTCAATCCCTCAGTTTCTTGATTTCTTTCCTCATTTTGATGTGTTTTCCCTCATCGATACAAATTTTGATGAGTCATGAGTGTTACCTTCCTGTTTTACTATTCTTCCCTCATTTTGATTTGGTTTGGGATTCTTTTTTGGTATGCCTAGTTGTATTGTGACTACCAAAAAAAAAAGATGAGCATAAAAATAAAATAAAAAATAAAAATAAAAAAATGCGGTTCAATTGCAGGTATGTTTGGTCTTCAAATATGTGATCCGTTTACATAAAGACTATCACGGGCCTTATCGTTTGACAATAATAGTGAAAATTCAAATCACTTCCTTTCACAAAAAGGCATTTGTGAACGGGATATTTTATTTCCCTATCTTTTTCTATTTCGTTGG
This sequence comes from Biancaea sappan, assembly GCA_037074585.1. Taxonomy (NCBI): domain Eukaryota; kingdom Viridiplantae; phylum Streptophyta; class Magnoliopsida; order Fabales; family Fabaceae; genus Biancaea; species Biancaea sappan. The sequence goes on along the minus strand of CM073494.1, from coordinate 55,209,730 downwards.
AATTTGCTTTCTTGCATGTTGCTGAGAGAAGAATAGGGAGTAGGTAACAACAGTCATGGAATTCAATTTGCCAAAGTCTCTAATTGTTAGAGTAGTACAGTCAAACAGGCCAAATCAAACTGACTTATCACAGATTAAAAGATAAACGAGTTTAAACGAGTCGATCTGTGTAATCTGCGAGCCTTTTTATGAAAGACTAGGAAGGCTAATCTTTTTTTTTTAAAATTATATTTAAATAATATAATTTTTTTAAAAAAATTAGTAAAAAATTCAATAAATTTTAATTAAAATATAATTTGTACATGTAAAACATTATTCTTTAATATTTTTAAATAACTAATAATTTAATATTTTTATATTTTTTATTAAATTAACTATATTATATTTAAATTTAAGAATTTTATATTTATTTTTACAAAATTAAAAGGGTTTTCATATCTAAAATTATTATATTTATTGAATATAAATTTATAAAATATAAAAATATGATAAATTAAAATTAATTATACTAAATAATATAATTTTTGTAAAAACAATAAAAATTTAAACAGGCTAGCTCCATGAGCTTTGACCATTTAACCTTATTTTTAAACAAACTAAAATAACAAATCAAAAATCATCCATTTACAGATAATTACCGGCCAATCTATAAACTTTAATCCGTTTTGACAAGTAATTTTCAGTCCAAAATATTGTCGCATATTCAAGAAGTTTGTGTCCTCCAGGAGCTATGATTCACTACGACCCATATAAAGAAAAATTACCTTCGAAGTTAAAACACTTGACAGTTTGACACTTAGTAATATCTATTTTTTATTCAGTACCTATTTTCAATTTTACTTTTTTTTTTCTTGTAACAGTAATCACATATAATAATTTTTTGTGCAAATTACATGAACTTTCCTAAATATAGAGATTTTTTGCATTTTATTTGTTTCTTCAACTAGTGTGAGAACATCTGGAGGGGAGACAAGAGACTTTCCTATTAAGATTGGCCTAGATCAGAGATCATCTTTGAGCCCTTATTTGTTTGACTTAACTTTAGATGTTCTGACGAAGCACATTCAAGAAGAAATCTCCAAATGCATACTTTTTACAGATGATATTGTTCTCATAGCAGAGTCAAGGGAAGAGATTAATTTTAAACTCGAGTTATGGAGAGCTACTTTGGAATCGAAGGGTTTTCGTCTGAGCAGGAGTAAGACAGACTATATGCATTGTAAGTTTAACAAGTGACAAGCTAAAAACGAGTTGGAGGTTAAAATTAGATATTAGGTTGTATCACAAATGTCAAAGTATAGGTATATGGGATCATTTATATAAGATGATGGCAAAATTATTAGAGATGTGGCACATAGGATACAAGTTGGGTGGTTGAAGTGGAGAATGACATTAGGAGTTGTTTGTGATCGGAAAGTACCTAATAAGTTCAAAGGAAAGTTTTATCGTACTACTATAAGACTAGCAATTTTATATATGAGTGAATGTTGGGCGATGAAAGGACAACAAGAACAAAAAATTGGGGTAGCAGAGATGAGGATGTTGCGATAGATGTGTGGTCATATAAGAAGCGATATGATTCATAATGATCACGAAGTAGAGTTGGAGTGGCACCTATTGAGAAAAAAATAGTTGAAAATCATTTAAGGTAGTTTGGGCATGTTTAAAGAAGAATGTTGGAAGCATCAGTAAGGAGAGTTGAGCAGATGATTTGGAGTCTTGTGAAAAAGTTCGAAGAAGACCAAGAAGGACATTTAGAGAAGTTATTGAACGAGATCTTCTGGTAAATGAGATATTTAAAGAGTTGATCATTGATAAAACTCAATGATATCGTATGATCCATATAACTGACCCTCACCTAGTGAAATAAGGCTTTGTTGTTGTTTTATTATTGTTGTTGCTGTATTTGTTTCTTCAACTTTTGAACCTAACAAAAGATTTCTTACAACTTTTAAATATATGAAAAAGACCATATCTATTATATGGACCATTACTTAATAATTTAGTCAGCATTTTTTATGTGCATCAACTTAAATATTGTTTCATATTCATTGCCTCGGCTAGGGTCTTTTTTGAGATTTAAAAGAAAAAGAAAATTAAGTCATTTTTAAACCAAGAAAAAACAAGAAAAACACCAAAATTTTTCAAAATTTTAAATAAAAAATTGCCAGGGACCAAAATGACGACACCCGAGAGACTTTGGCTTTGTTTGATGTAACGAGCTTATAATTTATTTAATTAACTTATAGCTTTTTGACTAGTTTATAAGCTCATTAAAAGTGTTCGGTAAACAAATTTATTTTACTAACTTATAGCTTATTCTAATAAGATACTTTGAGTAGCTTATAACTTATATATTTTTCTTCCTTTTTTACTTTTATAATTCTATGAAAATATCTATTATACCGTTATATATAAATATATATAAATATAATAAAATATGTAAATATATTTATTATAATAAATAAAATTTAATAATATATAAAAATATATTATATATGTAAAAATATATTATTCATATATAAAATATTATAAAATATATAAATATATATTTTTAATGAATTATATATATATAAAATAATAATTTAAATTAATTTAATTAAAAATAATATATTTATTTATATTATTTTAAAATTAAAAAATATATTTTTTTTTATATCATTTTATATTTTTTAATTACTTTAATAATTATTTTTATCAAACATTTATAATTTAATAAACTAACTTATAAGTTATAAGCTATTAGATATAAATTATAAGTTAAAAATTAAATTATAAACTGTTCGTTAATTTATAAACTAATTTTATTAAATAAAATTTTAGATAGGGTTTTGATTACCCTTCTGATAAACTACTACTAGGAATGAAGCTAGGAAAGGGACGTTTAACGACATGGAAGGATTAAAACGACCCATCTCCTAGGAATTTCACATGGTCCCATGTACGTCACCAATTACCCTAGGCCAAGAGAAGTGGTTCAACAATGGCCTGTAGAATGGTGTTCAATAAAGCAGAAAAGCAACGCTTAAACGACACCACGTTTTCAACTTCAAATACGTCGTTTCTAACAAAAAACGAGTTGTACTGCATGTTCCTGTTGAATAACCCCTCCATGATAGCGAGAATGTTCTGAAGCAAAGCACACAGGTTGGCCACCACTCTGTGTGGGTCAAAGCAGAGCAAAACCGGAAGATCTACGGGTCACTGCCTGGAGGTTTCTGCGACAAGTTTGGAGGTTGTGGCAATGGGAATTGTAACGAGAATAAGTTTCCATACTGTACGTGAGTGTCTCATGGAAAGTGGGGTTCTATGGATTACGCAGAGGGGAAGCCATTGAAGAGTGATGGGGGTGATGGGTTTGAGAAGTATGTGAGGATGAAGATGCCTAACACTGAGTATAGCTGGGCGAAGCAGAGGATGAAGCCGGTGATGGGTTCTTGGATTTTTTCAATTTTGATTGATTGATCTGGGTTTTGACCGATTTTTTAAATAATCGATTCTGAGTTAATCAGAACCAATAACCAATTTTCGATTAAATCGATAAGATCAAATCACCCAATTCGATATGATTTTCTAACATTAGTTGAGCTAAGGTCCTTACACTTTAGTTTTATCCTACATTTAACACCAAAAAAAGGGTAAAAGGTTTCATTTCTATTTTGCTGCCTTGTGAACTGTGATAAAAGTTTGCCTCCTTCTCTCCTCTCTTTTGTTTCTTTTCTTGGTGTGGCTCCGGTGAGGAGTGCCTAAGAGCAGCTTTCATCCCCTCTTTTTTTTTTTCATAGTTCTCTTCTTAATCTTTTATCTGTAGGAGCTTTGGTCTTTTTTTTGTAAAAGTTTTTGTCTCTTTTTTGTAAAAGTTTTTGTTTTCAAATCTAGTTTCTTTATAAAAGTTTTTGTTCTCAGATCTATTTTTAGATCTTATCTCTTTGTAAGTTTTTTTTTGTTTGCTGTTTTTCATGTTGATATTTTTTGGTTTTCAATCATTTAATAGAGTTTCGGAGCTATTAGTGATTTTGGAGAAAACGAAACTCATTATTAATCAAAATGTGCAAATACTTATTAATATGATCTGATAATAGATACATGAAATAATTTCAGAAGTTGCAGTAGTATATCTTAGTTTGCCTCATTTGATTGATAAGTCCATGTATGCATTTTGTCTAGATCCCTTAATAGGTTTCAGAGTTTATTTGAGGAATTTTTCTCTTTTCATTTTTTTGTCTTAATTTTCTTTTGGGGCTTTTATTGCATTTGACCAATGCAATCTTTTGATTTTTTCTTAATATAATCTGGTTTGGGATTTATTAGCCATTATTAAAAAAAAAATAGTTTGCAGTCTGATTCATTTGATTTGCAATTTACCCAAATTCCGTGCTCACAACACAATAAAATTTTTAAAATCCTACCCCTTAACCTATGAAGTCCCATATTGAAAAACCACAATCTAATTTCTTTCCAATCTGTCATTTTTACCCAATTTATTCTGAATTTCGACCAAAAAAAAATGGATTTGATATAAATTAAATTGAGAAAACTTACATATTTCGAGAAAAAAAATATTGCTTTTCGTCTTTTATAATCTCTATAACGTTTACCGTCACATTTTTTCTGGACAGAAATTTTTTTTTATTAGATTAACAGACACAAATTCTGAAAATTACTACGTTTTACTTGAGGCCTCTTTAGCACAAGCCCTATTTTTCGAAAGGAAAAAGAAAAAAAAATTACAGAACAAGTAGCAAGCCAATACTCATAGTATTAGGGTATCAATTAGCCTTATGCAGGTGTTGGAGTCCAATAATTAGGGACCCCCAGTGGTAATGAGCAACTATATATATATATATTTAAACATATATAACTATGGGTTGTATGCATTATATAATAATTGAGTTACGAACAACGTAATTCTAATAAATCCAAACATACCATATTAATAGACAGTATCATGGTGTTTTGTATTTTTTCCTTTGTTTGTATATGCTGCTTTTGGTAAAGGATCATTGTCCACAGAGATAAGGCCTCAAGGGACAGACTTGGAACTTCAATCTCTGTAAATTGTCATCATAATAATTGAGTAAAGTGCACTAATTATTTTTTAAAAGTTTGATAAAAATCAATTTCCTGCAATTTAATTTCTCTGAATCAATTACTTTTAGCCCCATATGCATTTCTTCAACAAAAAATTAAAAATAAAATAAAATAAAACTATGTAATTGTCCTCTATACATTGAGAAAAAAGATATGTTCTTGTGTTAAAATTTAACATCAACTCAACTATTCAAACTTTTATATTAAGAATAAAGTTATAGCCTTAAGTTAGGCCAAAAGATAACTACACTGATATAAAAATAAATTAGATGGACAATTTTTACAACATATATCAAATATCATGCGAGCTTAGTTATTTTAATCAAATTTTAGATGAAGTTAATGTAATTAATTTATTCTCAAAGAAAAGAAAATTGGTCTCAAATTGCTGAAATAAAATCACTATTGATCAGTAATATGGTTCTTTTACAAGCTTCAATGATATGTCTTGGCTGATTGGGTGAAGCTTATCCCATTTGGCATTTACCTCTTCAGTACAGAACTGGATTGTGATATATACATAAACGATTCAGATATGCCCTGCGCCTTTGAGGCTTACTAGTCTCTTGTTGCATCTAATCTAATGGTTGATATTTCTCTCATGTTCTGATTTATTTATTTATTTATTTTTAATTTGCATGATTGATTTGCATGTGTTTGATTTTGGTCAACAATAATTTTATCCAATGGTTAAAATTTCGTCTATATTTTGACTTATAAAATTATTTTTTTACTATCCCATTTTAGTCAACAGATAATACATCCAAGGGTATAAAATAAAATTATAATAAAATTGAAATAAATGTAGAATTTAATTTATAAAAATATAAAATTACAGAAAATAACAAATTAATTCATCAAAATATAAAAATTACAGGAATTTAATCTACAGTAAAAATAGTATTTAATTTAGAAGAATATAAAATTTAAGAAATATGAAAATTAATATAAAAATATAAAAATACAATAAAACTACATCATTCCAAAAGGAAAGAAAACAATTTTAAGATATTTTGATGTGTTCAATAGATATGATTATTGAATAATTGCTAATAAAATATTGATTAGATCATCCTATGATATTAACCAAATGTTCAAAATCATAAGCTTAAAAGGAAATCAAAGATGTATGCATATTCTTAGTGGGAGTATCAGGTTCTGCAAAGAAGTTATATTTATTCTGCTTCTCATAATATGGCAAAGGGGGGACTTTATCTATTGCTTCTGATTTTAAATAGTGATTGTAGACACCGTTTTTTAATTTTTGTCCAAGTCAACTTTTAGCTTTTAAGAAATTGTTTTTAAAAAAAGGGAACAAAAAATAAAAATAAAAATAATGAAAGTGCTGCCTTTTGGAGAATTTCTAAAATTTTGGGATTAAACTGAAGAAGGGCTAATTTGAAAATTTCCAAAAGTTTTGGGATCAAATTGTCACAAAGGGCTAGTTTGAGATTTTTTTAAGATTTTGGGGTTAAATTTCAAAAGAATTGATTTGCAAAATCCCTAAAAAAATTTTGGGATAAAAATAAAAAAGAATTAGTTTGCAAAATCTAAAAAGTTTGAGGTTAATTGTAAAATTGGCCAACTTTGAAATTCTCCAAAATTTGGGGGTTAAAAAGAGAAGTTAAAAATGTTTGGGGGAAAATGAGCCTTTTTGAATTGTTCCAATGTGAGGTTTGAAAAGGAAAATTAGTGTTTGGAAAGAGGATCTTTTTGACATTTTCCAAAATTTTTGGGTTCTTCAAAGTGCAAAATTAAAATTTGAGAAGGACTCAATGTAAAACAAATCCCTCAAAGATGGCCCAAATAGAATAAAAGTCAAAAACTAAACAAATTTGAAAAAAAAAATTAAACTGACCCAACATTCATTCGTAGATATACAAGTAATTTATATTTTTATAAATTAATCTGTATATTTTTTGTAATTTTAAATTTTTCTAAATTAAATACTATATTCATTTAATTTCATTGTAATTTTTATTTTTTATATTAATTGGCATATTTTCTTAAATTTTATATTCTTCTAAATTAAATACTATTTTTACTGTAGATTACATTAATGTAATTTTTATATTTTGATGAATTAATTTTTTATTTTCTGTAATTTTATATTTTTATATATTAAATTCTATATTTATTAGAATTTTATTGTAATTTTTATTTTACATCCTTTAATACGTTGACCGTTAACTGAGGTTAGATGGTTAATAAGTGATTTTATAAGTTAGGTGAGATTTCGATCATTAAATGAGATGGTCGTAGCAGGAGATTAGATATATGTAGATTAATCTTACAAATTTAAAAATAAACAAATAAAAACTAAAACATGGGGAAATATTAACGCATCCAACAGCTAATGTAAGACCAGAGGCTCAGATCTAAATCCATGTCTTGATCCTCAGAATTGGTAAGGACATAAGAATGGGATTAGGAATATATATATATATATATATATATATATATATATATATAAAATTTGAATTATCGACCTCACAAAAAGAGTCATTTAGCCTTTTATTTATTCATTTATTTATTTTTACACAACGGAACAAAAGTTTAAATTTATAATTACTAATAAAACTACCCATACCCTCACTACGAAACTACCACTTATTGGCTTGAACTCATTTGACCTTTAGGAATAGCCAAAATTAAATCATGAGTTCGAATTCTCACCTTTTTTAGTGTCAAATAGAAAATTTAATTCACAAATTGTGATTGTTCGTTTTGTAACTTACAGTCACAATTGAAAATGGAACTGTTCATTTGTAGAAGTAATGGAGTTTAGAAAAGAATTGGACATACCTCGAATCTAAAGAGAGTACGAAACTTAGAAAATTTGAAATGCAATTCTAATCTAGCCCACTCTACAAATTTCAAGGTTGAAAGCATAACATTTATAGGTTCAAAGTCTTTAACTGAAAGGCATAAAAATCTCCTAAAATCAAGCCATAACAAATCAACAATAACAAACTCCTAAAATTAAGGAACTACTTAAAATTCAAAATCCTAAAAAAATAAGGAACTACAATATCAAATTTTAAATGGAATTGAAGCAATTGTAAAGCAACAGACTAACATTCCTCCTTTGCTTTAGGAGCTGAAAATTCCTAATTTTTGCTTGAATATGCTGGTTGATAGTGCTGAGTCTTCCATGAAACAAAGGATTATGAGAAATTGCTATTGCAGCTTGATTATCCACAAGTACATTAGTTTCTTTAGTGTGCTCCATGTGCAAAGCAACAAGTAATTTTCTTAACCATAAAGCTTGATTTGTTGCTGCTCTTGCGATGACTAACTCTGCCTCTGCTATGGATTGCACAACAGTAACATCTTTTCTAGAACACCATGAAAAAATTCTTGAACCAAAGCTGAACCAAGACCTTGATGTACTCCTCATGTCATCTAAGGAACTTGGCCAATCACTGTCAAAATGACCAAGTATCTTGAAGTTGACATTTGCTGAATTTGACACCATAATATAAAATTTCTTCAACATACCAAATTTTTTTTCAGCTTTTAGGTTCAAGCCTTTTGAATAGTGCATGAAATGTACTAAGATACTTATAGCATACAAAATGACAAGCCATGTTGTAAGATACATAAGGCAGCGAACGTAAAATGTCTTCCACGTTGTCTTTGAGAATGGAAATTGACAAATTTGACAATTAGGATGATGATCTTCCATGTTTGGTAAGTCCTTGACAAAAATAGCATGCTCCTTCTCCAAAGGATCCAATGAGAAACTTTTGCCCCTCATTTTTACCTTAAATAGCTCCTGGTCTATAGAATCCTTGATCAGGCAATGTTTGTCTTCAAAAATCACCTTAAAACCTTTTTCAAGTAGCTGGCCAACACTAAGATAGTTTTGATCAATGTTAGATACATAAAGTACATTAGTTATGAATTTGTACCTTGACATGTTGAATAGTGATAAGTCCTCAGCATTCATATAAATTCTATGGAATTTATAATACTTTTTGTATACTTTTTGTTTATGATAGGACTAAAATACTTGACTTTTTAGTAGTTTCATGTACACCTTACTCTTAGGTTAGAATGCAATTTTTGGCATCTATTCACATTCTTTTTGGTTATAAATGTCAATCTTATCGAGATTGTGCTTTTGCAGATCCCATGGCTGGGAAAATGATATTGAAGCATGAGAAACTCAAAGCTTAGGACAAAATGGAAAGAAAGTTCATCGGAAATGAAGAAAAGAGCTTAAAATGAGGAGTTGTTGCTGCCTATCACCCGCTTAGGCGGGGCACTTCTCGCTTAAGCCACTAAAGCTCCAGAAGATTGTGTATTCTACCATTATCACACTTAGGCATGCAAAAAGGCCCGCTTAGGAGGGTGACACATCTCGATCAGCACATTTTTCTACCTGCCGCGTGCTTAGGTGGGCAGCCTATTTTCTGTCACGTGCTATCTACTTTAAAACAAGAAAAGAGAGAAATTTTTAGGGTATTCTGAGTTGGAAACGAAGGGGGAACGCCAGTTTGAGCTCCAAAGGCAAGGGCAACCAACTTTTGGTGAAGATTGGAGTATTTTCTTTTCCACCCAACTTGGATTCATAGAGTTTTCTCTTCTCTTCTCTTATTTTCTGTATTTTGTTTGGATTAAGTTTTGTAAATCTCTTGACTTCTTGGTATCATTTGGCCATTAATACATATTTATTCATTTTTATTTTCTTGCTTTCATTAAACTTGATCAATTTAATGGATTGTTTGGTGGTTTTGCTGCACTTGGGAAAGGAATGTAAAAACCTAGACCATAGAATGAGTAGTGTGAGTCTTGAATCTCACATGTTTGAGGTGATAGATTTATTAATGTTATAGGAATATAAACATTGACCTCACGTAATCAGATTAGGATTTGAACATTAATGAACCCTAAGATTACATAAGGAATTGTGAAATCTTTGGTTTAGTCTTGGTTGATATTTGGAAAAATTCTTCTAAAGCATTCTAGTATTCTAGATTAGCATGTATGGCCGGTAAGGACAAGAGGGAGAGAGGTTGAAACCTATGAAGAATAAGGAGGATTAGTAATCCTAGGTTGTGCTAATCTTGTGATTTATATTGTGTTTGTTTAGAGTCTATACAATTATATACAACTCACTTCTAACTTTAAGTTTACATTTTGTTAAATGAATCAATACAAATTTGAATTGTCTAACTAATACATTTTAATTTCTCAGAACGATACTTCTACTTAATTTTTACTATACCACTTGTATGATTGGTATACTTGTCAAGTTGCCAACAAATAGCAATGATGCCTTTTCCTTTTACTGTTATGCATTCACTATTTCCAATTCTGACTTTTGTAATAGTTGTGGCCTTTAATTCCTTGAAGAGGTCTTTGTTATTTGTCATGTGGTTGTCATGACCCATCCAAGAACACCTGATTGGTACGAAAAGTGAAATTACTTCCACCACCATAAGCCTAAACCAAGATCAAACACGTGCTAAACATAACCAATCAAAATAATCATATATCAAGCCATACTTTCAAAACAATTGCATTCATTTATATCAAGCATAAAATAAGGTCATTGTCATTTACATAAAGTTTCCATGTTTCCAAACATTCCCATAGATACTCAAAGAATATTTTACCAGACTATAAGCATAGATTTACAAAAGAATTAGTCAGGCTCTACCCATAATATTGACATACTATATACACCAAATTCCTATTGACACCTATGCGACTATAGAGTGACTCTAAACTTTCAACCAAAAGAGAGTCTACAAAGAACCAACCTCGAGACTGTCACGACCCCTATACTGGGTTCATGACTGGTGCGGACAATCCCTTGACCACACTACCGCAAGCCTAAAATTATATAACTCAAAACCCCCTTATTAGCTTGATAACACATTTCATAAATTATAAGCACATGTTCATAATACTGTTCTCAAATAAAACCAACACAAAAACATTCACAACAATTCATTTACATATCATAAGGTGACCTACCCGATTATAGAGCTCTTTTAGAGATTTCTAACTACTAACAAAAATTAAAGAAAATACCTAAAATAATACCATACCTCGAACAAAGGAGAGGTCTTCGAGCGTACACACCTTTGAACAGAAGGTTCCACCATACTTGAAATTGTGGTCCAAACCACAAGACTCACTATAAAGCCCTTACCTATTCACAAACACACAGCAGGTATACTACAATACTAGAGATAACAATATAGTAAAAGTTGTACAATTAACTCAGTCTATATACATGGTAGCTCTCAATAGCCTACGTGCAATGTATGTCATGTTTACTCATTACAATGCAAGGAAAGCATTTATAAACATTTAATTCTTGTCTATGTCCAATCATTTAGTAATCAGCGAAAATCTCATGCATAGGAGTAAGGTCACACATCTCACTAAAACCATGTTAACACACAGGTCGAAAGCCAATCGATCCCTCAACAACTCAACGACCACAACGTATGAGCCCTACTGTGTATACAGTAACGTGAGACTAAGGAAATCGAAGCCTAACCACACCACAATCATACAGGCCAGAAGCTACTCAATTCCTCAGCAACTCAACGACCACAACGCACAAGCCCTACTGTGCATGCAGCAACATGAGACCAAAGATATCAAAACCCAACTATTTTACATACTGTCACAGTTACAATTAAGAACACATTATGCACACAACCACTTCATCCAAGTCAATCACAAATGCACAATCCCAGCATATCATCATCCACCTCGATGTTTATACGTCACTTCCACATGGCACATAATGCCTAGCACAAGTGCTCACATTACGTAAAAAGGCATAGGCATAACTCATAACATCTTTATAATTCTTACTTTCAACAAAAATACAATACTAGGATTTCAATAATCAGAAATAACATCTTCATTTTCTCACTAAGTACGTAAGTCACAAAACTTTCGTATGCATTCACATTATCGAACAATCAGAGTACCTGCCTCATACCCACTTGCACAATTAATGCCAAGGAAACAATGCCAATAGGTACTTTAACATAATTCTTACCAGTCTCAATGCACAACATCTATAGCGACAAGTGACACATGAAGAATTGCAACACCATATTTCCAAAAATTTATGATATTCAAAATATAGCAAGTCCCTTTGTTTACTTTCCTTTTTAAGTTATATTACGAAATTATAATCGAAGTCTTAATTTGGTTAAAGTAAGACCGTACACCTATATAAAAATATTTATATATATAATATACTTTCGTTATACTTATCAAGTAGACAAACAATTAGGAAAGAGTGCCCTTATTGGCCTATCCTTGTAAACATACATCTATTCTTTTATACAACATTGCATATCACTCCTATTCATCACATAGGGTCATCTACTTTACATCACAATATGCATAATTTAAATCCTTCTTATACATGTCATTTCTAGGCAAAAGTAATACTTTACTTAAGCAAGAATAATAAAATTTTAACATGTCATATATCAATAAGAATTTTACATAATTACTTTAGTTAACTTTAAGACTAGGACCTTAGAATAATAAAACACAAAAAGGTAGGGTCCCTCACCTTGGACTTGAAGCATCCAGCCTTTAAGAAATCCCTCGGACAAGCCTCCATTCGTAACCAAACCTACAAAATACTGAAGAAGCATCTCAGCACACAAAATTAATAAACTTTTCTCATGACCAGACCATGGCACCTTGGGCGCCATGGATCCCTAAATCGCCAAAACACAATTCTAGTGTTGGTACCCCAGACTCTCAGGTAAGTGCTGGTCCATCGAGTCCAACTTTGGGCTCTCACGATTTTTAGCCAAAAACCACCAAATCTTCATCATATTTCATGATTCCTATCCTAATGTTCTAGGATCATTATAGCACTAAAATCCCAAGAGATTTTCATGATTCTAAACTTAAATCCTCAATTTCTCATTGAAAACCCTTATTTTGTTCTTACTTCATCATTCTCTTGAAATCTTTTCTTAACCATACCACATTCATGAATTTTTGGTTCCAAATTCATCATTAACCAATCTAAAGGGTTTCAAAATTTTAACCAAGCTTAAATCTTCAAAATCAAATTCAATTTCTACCCCATTGCTTACAAATCTGAAAATGTTAAAGGAAATGGGGAAGAAAAGGAACTTACCTGAAATCTCTTCCTCCTTGGTGAGAGGTAGTTGTCGGTGGTTTACCCCTTTGCCAGTGATACTGGTCGACTGCTAGGTGAAGGAGAAGAAGGTCCATGGGTGCTGGGCGAGGGACATCGTGAGGGAGGAGAAGAAGAAATGAATGGAAATAGGGGATGAGTGGATTTTAAGTTGTGTGAGTGGGGCCCACATGATTTATTTCAACTTGGTCCTTTCTTGGAAATAATTTTTATCTAGCATTTGTGAGGTCATAAGATAATTTAATAATTACTAGGGCACCTATACACACTCCATAAAATGCTCATCATTCCATTTAAAAAATATCTAATTTTTTCATTATCTCACTTTGGTCCCTCATGGTGTCCCGAATTCCACCTAGCCTTGAACTAACATCCTTAAAATACCAAGCTTGAAATTTCATCCTTATAAAGTATATTTTTCTTCATGGGTTCCTATTCAGTGATTACTCAAGAGTATTTCATATTTTCCTTTCTTTTCACTTTAGTTCTTACGCATTCCTTTTACACTCACCATTTAAATTTCCTTTTCAGTGAAATTTTACTTGACTAAGGGTGAACCTTAGCCCTTATCAAACTTCAGGACTTTTTTCGTATCTCAGGTCGGGGTTTCTTAATTTGTGAAAAAAAATTTCACCCCTTTAATTATCCTTTTTTTTTACACAGTAATACTTGGGGTATTACAGAGACAAAAGGGGTATTGGCTTTAATTACACCACTTCTCCTTAAGCGGAGACTCATCTTTTACTGAAGGATATGAAAAGTTTAAAAACAAAGAAAAGAGTGAGTATAAACTCAGTGAGTAAATAACTCTACTCTACTGCACACAACATTATTCCCTGACATTTTCTAGGACTGTCCATGCTACTGTGTCCATTACACGTGGCTACAATCGTATCCCCTTTTGTCTCTCCATTATGAGTATCTACCCTTATTGCTCCATCGATAGTTATATCTTTATATCCTCTTTTAACAGCTCAATCCCATGGGGTGCACTTCCATGTCAATATCTTCGATCACAATCACACATGTGGTAGTAATTCAAATTTAACATCATTGCATTCATAACAATTTAGTCACAAAGCGAGAGTATATAATCAATATATCATCCATGGTGTGAAAAATATGAAATTGAAGTTATGATTCAATCATATACATGGTGCAACAATCAATCAAGTTATATAGTGTGAGAGACAAAAGAGTGAATTGACTTACCATTCAAGGCATGCTACAGCCACCCATATCAATCACAAACATAATTTTGCAAGTTTTGATTAAGAATAGAAGTAAGAAATTAAGTTTCTTAGAAGAGTAGGGATTATCTACTCACCTCACTATCAAACTATGATAAATAGCTACTAATTCGCAGTGAAATCAACATTGGAAATTTTCCAAGAGCCTTATGGAGTAAGCTAAGAGGAAAGGATTAAAAACAAGAAAATTTGAAGAAGTCCCAAGTTATGGCGCCTACCTATCTAACTTTCTGATTGGTTGGCACACCAAGCACTATCCCCTGAACTAATGGCCAGCTTGGTGCCCTGGACGCCAGAGCCATGGTATGTAGCATGAGGGGCTATTCAAAAATGGTGTCTTTCTTTACCTTTCCCATTCATTCCTTCACCCATCATATTTATGGCACTTTTAACGGTTCCCATGGGTCCTAACTATCACAAAACCACCATTGAACACCTCCCCAACTATAAATTTTAACTACATCTCATCATTTTTTTCTACATCCTTCAAATACCAATTTCATTTCTTACAAACAAGATACAACCACATATACCAAACTCAGACCATTCCTAACAATATTCAACATAGAAACATTACAATCTCATAAGAAATGACAAGGAAAACATCCCATAACCAATCCACTTAGTTTAATCCCAAGGGTAACCCCAAAATAGAACATAGGGTTTAATGCACGAAAATGGAAGGAGAAGAAGAGGAAGGAGAGTTACCTTAGTAGTTTGGGGTAGTTGAAGGTAAAGAGGGGGATGAGTGTGTGACAAGTAGGTGTATGGCATATGGGTGTTTATATGGGCTTAAGAGAATAAAAAAATTGCCCTCTTCCCATATTGCCCTTAGCTCTAGAAATTAGGCATGGGTTAGTTTGGGGGTAAAATAGGAATTCCATCTATTTCACACCACTAAAGACATATCATGCCTCTTTTAACTTCCATGAGATTTAAATCACAAGGTCAATATGGATTGTACATGAATAAATAAAATCAAATCATTGGCAATGGCTCCAAAATTTTAAATTCATTTCAACTTGGTCCTTTACATAATTGTACATTCAAATTCACCTACACGTACAAATTTTGACATTAGATAAATTTCGCATGTATTACAAGTTTGTACAACCATTGTCAATCAACCAACAATCACTTGAGTCACTACTGCCTAAGAAACAAGATGCTGCAAAAATCTCTCAATCAACAACTTGAGCATCTACTTCAGGTTGTTGATTTTTCATTTTTGCAAATCACTTATTCATGACCATGTTGATATATTGATATCTAAAGATCTGTATATTGGAGGAAAACTTGAAATTCCAAGACTGATGGTTTTCAACGAATTCTTAGATATGATCCAGGTGGAATTATGTTAAGTAATCTTCATACAACTTATAGCCTACCATTTAGCTTTCCAACACGTCAAGTATTATATCAATTGGACTTTTATAGCTCAAGTTATGTCTAATTTACTAAAGTATATCGAGCCAAAAAATGGATAACAAAACAAGAACAAACAAGAAGTAAAATTAGAAGAATGGAGGGATTAAGACCTTGGATTGATTGATAAGAATTCTCACCACTGTTAGGTATAGAAACCTTAAAAGATAGTCACTCAACTCGCCACCAAAAAAATTTGGATAAGAGAAAATATATTATTCATAAACTTCAACTCTCTTTGAAATTATAAGCCCACTTTTGTATTGAGTAGGGAAGGAATTGCAAAACAATTGAAACCTTAGCTTGAGAGGAAAAAACAAGAAAAGGAAAAGGAAATATTCTTAAAACATAAAAAGGAAACAATAACAAAAAGAAAACTTTTCTAAAACATAAAAAGGAAATTAAATCAAATCTTTAACTTAGGCATCAAGATAGTCTTCTTTTTTTGTTCTTCTAGGCTTCTCCATACATAAGCTTTAAATTGGCCATCAAATTTCTTATTGCTCATCCAATATGCCCAAAGATATTACTTACCGATTTGGACCCTAGGAAATTTCTAGATCAAGATACTACAGTAAGTCAAACATAAAATGAGCTACAAAGGTCCAATTGATGAGATTTTTTATGTGTTAGAAATTTAAGGGATGGGCCTACAAGTTGTATGAAGATTACCCATCCTATTCCACTTGGATCATGGATGAAAATCCATTTCAAACCATCAATCTTTGAATTCCAAATTTTCCTTTGACATACAATTTCTTGAATCACATCATTCTCCCTTTGTTGGAAAAAGATTCGTCCTATATTCATTCCTTCAATAGCTCGGAATTGTTTTACATATAAGGACAGGGACTAAAATATCAAACAAAATAAAAAAAGTAGCACAAACAAACGTATGAATATATATATATATATATTTTTGGTATTTTTAGGACTCTAAGATACAGGAAACCAAAAATTTTAGGACAAGAACTAAAATTTCAAACAAGAAAGAAAATAGCACAAACAAACTCGAAATTTTTTTTTTGTATTTTTTGAACTGTTAAGATAAAAGAAAATAACTGAAATCAAAAGGGATTGATAAGCCTAATTGATAAATCTTGGATTGATTAATAAAAATCCTTGTAACAATCAACACAAGAGTTGGATGACCTTTTTAGGTATAGAAACCCTAAAAGATAAGTCACTCAACTTAGTTTTGATACAAAATGATGATGAACCTAATTGATATTAGACCCAAAGGAGGGCTGGATCTAATTTGTGGTTATGAGAAAAATGGAAATGAATAACAAAACAAGAACAAATGGGAAGTTAAGATACAGAAAGAAAGGGGAAAAAAACCTTGGATTGATTGATAAGAATCCTCGCCACAATCAACATAAGGGTTAGATGCCACTTTTAGGTATGGAAACTATAAAAGATACATCACTTAACTAGCCACCAAAAGAACTTGGATAAGAGAAAATATATCATTCATAAACTTCAACTCTATCTCAAATTATAAGCATACGCCCTCTTTATATAGAGGAGGAAAGGCATTACAAAGCAACTAAAACCCTAGCTTGAAAGGAAATAAGAGGGAAAGGAAACACTTCTAAAACATAAAAAGGAAACAATAAAAAAAAAGGAAACTTTCCTAAATCATTAGAAGGAAACTACGTCAAATCTTCAACTTAGGGATCAAGATTATCATGCTATAAATTGGGCACATGATCGGCACGATAAATAAACTTAACCTTACTACCATAAGTCTAAACCAAAACTAACCACAATAGTTCACAATAAAGCATCATGACATGCATCACAAATCTTTAGCAATTGCAAGTAGTTAAATATATAATATATTAGGAATATATATATATATATATATCTTCCATTAATCTAAAATATGAAGAGTATACAAGGATATATTTTTGTTTGCATCTATAACAGATTATCCATAAAGACTAGAGAGTCAATACAAAGGTGTTAGAAAGAAGAAATACTAAAGAACACCAAAAAATTCCCATAACATACTCAAAACTTGCTAAATAGATACTCTACCAAAATTCCCCTTATGATCTCACATATTCAATTACAAAGCAAAACTTCTAGAGTTTATACAAAGGAATAGATGAGTTCAAAAAAAATAAATATGCGTAGGATGCAAGAGGGGTAGAGACTCCACTACTATACTACTCGACAGGTGGGGTATCCTATTCTGTCTCTGGATCTATAAAGTTAAAGAAAAGGGGTGAGTACAAGACTAAGTAAGAGAATAAGCTACTCTACTATAATAAAGCAATTAAGTGCTTATAAAGCTCAAAATCATATACAATATGTCACGTCCCAAAACCAGGTACATGACTGGGGCAGACGGTGTCTAACCCGCACCACTGCAAGCTTGGTTTTTACTTAGAATCCTTACACTTTTTGTTTACTTAACCATTGTTAGATTAAAAGCAAACTAAATTTATTACTAAAACCAGTTAAATTACCTTTTCATTCATAAATTAGCATTTAAATAAATATTATCTTTATACTCATCTCAACATAATCACAATTATAATTTATTATCTTTGTGTTAGTTCCTACTATCTTTTATATGAGTACACATCGTAGCATGGTCTACCCGATTACATAGCTTTACTAAGATTACCTAACTTATCATGACTCTAAAGCACTCTACCTTTCCTCGAACAGTGAGGAAGCGTCATCAGCTATGTAGTCTTCGATACTTGAAATTGTGAAGGGGTGAGTCCAACCACTTGACTCACCAAAAATAGCCCTACCTTAACAGATATATACGACTATGCATGCTAATAGAGAGGTACGAATAACAAGTGCATGAACATATAGATATTTACAAATAACCCTGCATCATCCTCATTCACATACCAAACTTTATGAAATCAAAGCTCCCATACAATCATCATTGCTCAAAAGCAACCTCATTCATAAAAATTCGTTGAATATATACATACACATAGCGCAACTCACATACATATGGGGATATGCTCATCAACATATTTTTGGCAATTATTTAACTTTTATTAATGAAGTACACTATATAGCATGATAAGAATACAATATACATCATTATGAGTCAAGTCCAAACTGACCACGAATCACTATAGACCTTATGGATCACTTGCCACTGGGCTTCATGAGTAGGAACCTTGTTCTACCAACCCCCATAGGCTTCATGGACCATGTGCCACTGAGTTTCATGATGTATCCAAGGCTAAAGCATTAAAGGAAGTCCATACACCTTATGAACCACATGCCACTGAGCCTCATGAATGGAAACATTGTTCTATTGATCTATCTACTTCATAGACCATGTGCCACCGAGCCTACTAGAACATCTCCAAGAATTACATATGCAGATGTGAGATTCATTCCATATGCCATAATACAACCAAATCAGGGCATAATAGTACCAATCAATCCATGATACATAACCCACATGTCAAAGTTTACAAGGAACGTATTATACATAAAGTTGATCAAATTTCAATTTTTTTATTCATCCACAAGGTTGATTCACAAATTACTGCTTAGCATTTAAATGCAAAATTTATAATCAATCTTTTCCATTCATGATTCATGACAATCATGCATCTCAAATGAACAACCAAAAATGGGTCTATTTACTACATTCTCAATTATATGAAGATTTATGCATAATAAACATCTCATCAACTCCTAACAAGTTTTATTTCACGAATTGCTACTTGGTCCATAGATGCAAAGATGTCACATTCAATTATGCTCGTCCAAGAATTATGACAACCACATATGAGTATACTCATGCAATACCGACCAAACTAGGATTCATGCATATCATCAATTCTAGATATCAATTGTTAAAAAGAAAGCAATCAAGGCAAGGCTGAACCCTTACTAGAATCTAAAGCACTTCTAGATTCCATAATATGCCTCAGCTAAGCTTTAAACCATGACCAAGCCTACGAGATATTAAAAGCATTTTAGAACTCAAAAACCATGAATCCTACACATGCCTAGGTGCCATGGCCTTTCTAAGGCAAAAAATGCTCTCCAGATGGTGGTGCCTAGGCACCAGCTCCCCTGTGCCCTCTATCAGCCTCTGTTTTGTGGTGCCCTAGACACCACGATCTGTAACATCAAAAGGAGGCTCAGTTTTGGGTCCAAAATCCTCAAATCTTCACCAATTTCACTGATTCCTTCAATGAGATTTCATTCCTAATGTTCTAGGATCAATTTGGCATCAGTTTTCCATGTTAAAATCGAGTAAAAGAGCTTGAATCATCAATTGTTCATCATAAACTCTAACTTTCACCATTTTCATTTCATACTCTTTAATCTCATTCCTTACATGATCATTTCTTTAATTCTTTGTTCTTTTCTCATCAACTAACATTTCAGAACAACAATCCAACATCATTCAGCCCATAGAAACATTTTACAACATTTTCCCCCAATTTTCTCATCTAGGGTTTAATGTTCTTGAAAGAAAATGAAGAAGAAAAGAAGATGTTATTTGGGAAGGGAACCTTACCTCCATGGAAGCTTAAGAAGATGATTGGAGAAAGAAGAAAATTCCCCAGGATTTTGTGTGTATGTGTGTTTGTCAGCCAAAGGGAGAGAGAGACACATGAGAGGGAGGACGAATGCATCAAGAGAAAAGAATTAAATGTGTGTGTATAAGTAAATGTGTATGTGGGACCCATTATCTCTTTTTCAATTTGGTCATTCTAGGTAGTAATTTTTAAATTAAGACTTGCAAGGGAATTTGAGAAAACTTTTAATTCATAAGGCACCCAACCACACTTTCACAAAAATGCACATCATCACAACACCTTTTTCATTAAAATATTGAAATTTTACATTTATTCACTTTAATCCCTCTCAGTGTCTCAACATCCATTCTAACCTCAACAAAATAACTTTAACGTACCAAATTCATAATTTTGTCCATATGAAGTTCATTTTCCCAAATGAGTTTCCTATTTGATCCTTTTTCTAAAGTATTATGTATTTTCTTTTACTTTCACTCTAGTCCTTGAACACACTCCTTACACTCAACACATTCCTTTCCTTTTTGGTGAAATCTTATTTGGTCTAAGACATGCTTTAATTTTCATCAAACTTTAGGATCTCTTATTCCTTTAGTCGAAACTCCTTCATTGGTGAAAAATTTTAGCCCTCATGAAAATACATACTTTTAACTATACCATAATACTGGGGGTATTACACAATCAGTAAGGGCGTACAAGATAATCAATGTATTATAATTTCAGACAAAGATCAGGACATTTTTCAGGTCTCGTCCACTTACGTGTTTGTTGCCCTACAGCCACCACCACATCCTCCCTTATTGCTCTACTTTTCATTTGCCACCTAAGTGACTTCTCAATTCATATAATGTATTACATATTTTTCATGTATCCATGCATATATATATATATATATATATATATATATATATATATATATATATATATATATATATATATATTTCCACTTCTATTACTCCAACCTATAAGATCCCAGGTCTTCCTCCTCTTTCACAGTCATAAACACAAACAAGGATTGAAGCATGACTAAAAATCAATCACAATTTCTACACCATTGATATTGTTCATCAAGTGGGTACATTTCATATGATCCACAAGCTCTAACTTTTCAATGATTCCATATGAGCTTACTGATAACAACATTAGATATATGAGGATAGGTACAACTAAGCTTTCATACATTACCATATCAACTCAAGTAAATCACATTTACAAGATACCATAAAATAAGCTATTCTTCATAAAATAATCAAAATAAAGAATACACATGTCCAATTACACATTCAAGAGTAGTTTTGCAAAAGGACAATTTAGTGGAGTAGGATATTCACTCACCTCAAGTCTAAGTTATGAATTTCTACCTTGATTCCTACTTCCAGCAAGAGGAATGATGATTTGAATGATTAGGAAGGGAAGCCTAAAGGATTAAGCATAAAAAAGGCAGGAAAAGAAAGTCAAAATTCATTGGAATGATGGGTTCTTGCTATTGTAGCAGAATTCCCATCACTGCAATGATGAAACACTAAGGAAAAGGGATCACTTTCTATGACCCGTCATTGTAGTGACCAGATATGGTGGATTTCCTGCCAACCATTGTTGTAGTAATGGCTAACAGAGAAACCTACTTTGCTGCAATGAAAAAGAAAAAAAAACTATATCCTCCCTAATTCAATCCCAACCCAAACCTAGACCTTTTTGCATGAATTTGGCTATAAGAAGGCACATTATAATGCTCAATGAAGCATTCAAAACCATTAGAAACAAATCAAATCCATAAACCATAAACTAATAATTGAAACTCAATTTTCCTAAATTTAGGTCAAAAGACTTTGTCACATCCCAAAACAACATGTGACCGGCATGGTAATAGGACTAATCCTACACTGTAAGCCAACAAATCGACTCAATGCAACCCCAAACTCAATACATAATAAAAAACTAGCAGCAGAAGCACATTGCTAAGTAATCAATATCTTTGTACACGATAAGATTTAAAAATAATGCATATAGTAGATAGTAATTGGAAACCTAGTTTAATACAAAAGAATATTAGCATAGCCAACAATAGTTCCTAAAAGAAGGATCCATAACCCAGGGTCATTTTACAGAAATACAAATAGACTCCTAGGTAACCTACGCGATCACAAAACACATACTAGAATACCAACAGGATCTATGAACCTAAATAACAAAATCAACCCAAAGAGTCGAGGACAGGTTGGTGAGATAAGAGCTTATCACTCTTCAAGGAGATTGCCTACCTCAAGTACTTCCTCTGAAAGAAAAGATTCAAGAGCAAAATGAGTAATTTAAAATACTTAGTCAGTAAACAACAAGGAACACAAGAAATTGAAATAAAGTGTCTTACCACTTCTTATAATTTATAAACTAACCAAATGAATTTTCAATAACAATTAAAACTCATACCCAACATAAGATCACAACAAATGCCAATAACTCTGGCACATTAGAATAGTTTGGATGCCAAATACTCTGGCACAATAAGGATAATTTAGGTGCCAATAACTCAAGAACATCAAAGATGTTTTGGGTGCCAATAATTCTGGCACATTTAAGTATTTTGGGTACCAATAACTCTGGCACATTTAAATATTTTAGGTTGCCAATAACTACGGCACATTTAAATGTTTTGGGTGCCAATAACTGTGGCACATTTAAGTATTTTGGGTGCTAATAACTCTGGCACATTTAAATATTTTGGGGTGCCAATAACTCTGACACATTTAAATGTTTTGGGTGCCGATAACTCTGGCACATCAAAGATGTTTTGAGTGCTAATAACTCCAGCACATTCAAATGTTTTAGGTGCCAATAACTCTATCACATTTAGATATCTTAGGTGCCAATAACCCCGGCACATTAAGTATGAACGTTAAAAACTCTAGTATTTAACAAATCATTACAATACAACAAGGAAATTTAACGTGCAATAATATTGCCCAAATAATACAATCAACTTATTAATTACTATTATCTCTTGGAAATCTCAAAGCTATCACCAAGGTTTAAAACCCAACCATTATACTCATTAGAAAACTACTCTTGAATCTAAGATAATAAAATTTTATCTTTCATCAAGGCAAGATCTAAAAGAATTCATAAAGAAAAATGAGTTGTCCTACTCACCTTGTTTTGATGCACAAGACTACCTTGAAAATAGGAGTACTTACTAGAATATGTCTCTAGGAGATACCTAAATGATCCCCTATGTTTTAAGTCAAAGAAAGGTAGAATAAATAAATAAAAATAAAATAAAAAAATATTCTTTTGAAGTAATCATGTTGCTGTAGTGACCAGTATGGTCGCTATAGCGATGGATGACAAATAGCAATGCTTCTCTGTCTAATCTGTCAGCGACAGCCACAGTCACTACAGCGATGGTCTACAGAACAAAATTTCTATAGTAACATGTTTACTTTGTTATGCACCTCACCACTTGTCCCTAGGTTCCCAGTACCTCTAACCTCAGAGTAACCAATATTTTAGGCTCCTAACTCAGTATTCACCATATCTAATCCAACATTTCTCATTTCTAACATCTCCAGCATAAGATTAAAGACAATCAAAGCACAATCTCATTTTGTTCATTTCCTCATTTCAAGATTCTTTTCATGAGGTATTCCACCAAAAAGGAAAGGAAGCCGTCAGGGAGAAATGCAGAAAAAAAAAGGAAAGAAAGAAAAGAAAGGAAGGAGACCATTATCACGTACCTAGATACACAGCAAAGAGGAGGAAGCCACCAGGGAGAAATTGCCACAACAGAGAGGAAGACGAAGAAGGTTAGGGCTCCTATGTTACGAGCGGAAAAAGACTGAAATAAAAAGAAAATGGGGAGGAGTGGATGTTCTAGAAGCATTAAGAGGATATTAAGTGTGAACAAAATTTCAAATTTTCATTTATGTCCTTGACTTCCACACAAGGCCCGAACTTTTCTCATAAGCTTATTCCCACATGAATCAAATTACTCTTACACATAAATAAGGTCCCATACAAGAATATAGCCATGTTCATGTTTATATCTATACTCACAAATCATAATTTAAATAAAACCAACATAAGAATATGGTGATACCAATTCAAAAATATTTCCAAACCATAATCCTAGAAATTAATAACCATCATTATCATGAATTTCCAACACCAAGACTTTGTTACCAACTTAAATAGAGCACCCCTAATCATAAGCATCCTATTAACCATATACACATACATAAAAGCAAAAGCCCCTAGGACACGGATGTTACAGACTTCATCTCAGCAAACCAATATTTTTCCAATCATCCTCTTCAAAAACAAGTTTGAAACATCTTAGAATTAAAGGAAGAAAGTTTAAAAACATGACCCATACAACAAAAATCAAGTTTTAGCCATCAAACAATCCTAGGGTTCACCAAATCCAAAAAAAAAGGAAGAAAAGATGATGCTCGAAATTTACCTCAAACCAATTAGCATGGGGGAGGCACAACAAAGTAGAGACTTTGTTAAAAACTTAAGCGGTAAGAGGCAGAGGAAGGAGATACATGAGTGTGTGTGAAGAAAGCCAATATAAGGTGTGTGTGTCATGTAGGGTGAAGAAGAATATGTATTGTCCATGCAAATTTCACATGAAAAATCAAAGTTGTATTAAACTTTTAAGAGAATTTGCATACTTTCTCAATCGAGTTCTACAAAATTCTTGTAAACTTACAATTAGTAGAAAATTAAGGAAATTTTAGGGCATTTAAAACGTAAAAATCTCATAATGGGTAGAGGGCTATCAATCAACTGCCAGCCCTGTGCTAGTCAATTGGTGGACTGCTGTCTAAATTTTTAGCCACTCTGTAAGGTGCCAGTTGACTGCCTGTAATGTGGCGGTCGACTGGTAGCTTACAGACTTACTTTAGATACCAAGAAACAAGCCTCTTTTCTTATGATTTCTGATAAGTTTCCTTAACCAAGTGTACACACTACATTATTACACAAATATGATCATCTTGTAAATATATATACTCTATTACATGTATATATCTCTTAGAAGATACACTTAACCAAAGATTTACATAAGTCCACATGGAGGATTACATTAATCTTTCTACTTTCTAGACACAAGGAAATACTCAAGCTTTCTCCTCTATTTTCTTTTCAACTTCATCACCTAAAATGGTTAGTCATGACATAATTTATGAGATACATAAATCTTAGTAGCTAGAATAACATTTTAAAACATGAAGTAACCATTTCAATTTACAAAAGCATTTATAAATCATCCTAAATACTTTCATCAATGTAGGCATTCTTATAAGACAGTATCTTTGTTCTTGCTTTAGTACACCACAAGTTTACCCATTTCACAAGGGTTTATAATGCAACATAAGTCTACCCACCGTAAAGGGTTATATTGCATCATAAGTCTACCCTACATATGGGTTTATAATGCACCAATAGTCTACCCTTCATAAGGGTTCTTAATGCATTATGAGTCTACCCACATATGGGTTTGTAATGCACTACTTTTATAACATACTTCCTCATATAGTAAATGAGAGATTTGTCATAACTTATCATGATATCTTTCATGATTCATGACAAGCATATCAATCATCATAGATTCATCATAGAATTATTCTCAAATCATTCATAAATCATGATATAAACACACAACATCATGAATAATTAGTTTAAAGAAACAATGGCTACCTTTACTCATTGTTAGAGTTGAAGTTGGTGAGTTCCCCTTTAGTTTCCTCTTGTTCCTTCAATTTCAAACTTCTTCCTCTTTTCTTCGTCTGAAATTTCTTTTCTATCAATTCTCTGAGTTTATAGTTAATCTAAACTAAAGGAAACAAGTTTGAAGGATTACCTTTAGTAGTTTCTTGCTATTTTCAACTAGAAAACCCCTTCCTTCCCTTCTTCCTTCTCTCTCACGTTCTTCTCTCTCTTTTTTTGCTCAAAATTTTGCAGAATTCCATTTCTCTCTCTTTTAGATTACTTATGAAGAGTATTCTACAAAATTTTGTGTAAAAAGACTTTTTTAACCCTCATTATTTATTTATGAGCTTCCCCAAACATGTTTGCTGTATTTTGGTCACTTTCCACATAAAAATCTTGATTTTTCACTGCCTAAAACACATTTATTTCACATCTTAGAGAGCTACAAGTTGACTACTTAGGAATCAATAATCGATTCATTGCTTTTAGGTTTCAGATTTCTGGCTTACAGAGAGTTGCCAATCGACTGATACCATGCCATCAGTTGATTGCCAGTAGATATTAGATAATGTTTTTTCTAGTTTTTCTGTAATCAGTCGACTTCTAAATACAGAACAGTCAACTAGTTCTCCCAGAAGTCAATTTTCTTCCACTTTTGGCTATTTCCTCTTGATCATTTCTAGTTCCTCTATGTAGCTTTCTTTCTAAGTGCTTAGAAATAATCGTATTTCAATTTATAACTTAGAGGAGAAATTTTTGGGATGTTACAAAATGGGAGCTGAAGGTTTAATTAGATATAAGGGCTACCAAAAGGCCTTTTTACAAGGAAAGAAAGAACAAGATTGACCAAGGGCAAACTCGAGATTTCCTCAAAATAGAATAATATACCTTCGACATTGAACACAATATTTACCAAAATTTCATAACTAGTCTCACTATCACATATAGCCCACATTTCACACAAAATTTTCCATTACTCATATACAATCACATTTTCACCTTAATTCATTTTAGTCCCTCAAAGGACTTATACATATATAAACCACAATAACATGTACCTTCAATCTAAAATTTCACAAATAATACAAAATCACTATATACAATAATGTCCATGCACAAGGTTTTCATTTGTTCATATCATCCAAATATTCATTTATTCTAATGTAGTCCTAGCTAAACATACAAATATACACGAGGTCATACAACAAGCACATGTATTAACATGAAATTTCACAAGTATTACAAAGATAGTCTTCTTTTTAGTTATTATAGGCTTCTCTAAGCATAAGCTCTAAATTGGGTCATCTAATTGCTTCTCGCTTGTCCTATAAATCCAAAGATATTAATTACTTATTTTAGACTTGGAAGAACTTTTTGGACCAAGATATTTTAGTAATTCAGCCACAACTTGAGCTATAAATGTTTAATTGATGTGATTCTTGATGCGTGGGAATGCCAAGTGATAGGCTTACAAGTTTATGAAGATTACTTGACTTGATTCCACTTAGATCATAGATGAAAATTCATTGCAAACCATCAATCATCAAATGCTAAATTTGTTGGGGCGTTCTGGCAAGTGTACCAGTCGCACAAGTACTATAGTGTTAAAATGAGTAAAGAGTTATCGTCTCCACAGGGACTAACGTGCTAAGTACTCCAGAAATTCAAACGTATTATTTAGGCAAACCAATTTTTGATTTAAGAAGCTCTAGTTGAAGGTAAAAACAAATTGCAATAAAATCGAATGGAAATAATTCAAATAAAAGGCCTAGAGTTACTATTCCCCCTCTTTCATTTTAGGAATTGCTAATTCTCCCTAATACTTGTGATTCAATTCAATTATACACAATAATCTTAGGTTTTCTAATGGCTTAAAGTGATTCTCCCGAACCTAAATTAAGCTACTCAACTCTAACATAATCCCTTATGTGAGTTTAAGTCGAATTAATGTTAACCTAATTTGATTAAACGAGGTTAATTAATATTCCTATTAATTAACAAGTAAAACCCCTAAGTTCTAACACCCGCCCTAATCATTCAGTGTTCTACCAACATCTCCCTCTCCCGAGTTCGACGAAAGCAACAAACAAGTCATAAAGTGGCCAATTTCATAACAAGTATAGTAAATATGAATGATAGGTATGTATTAAATTAAAAAGAAACACAAGTTTCAAGAGAAATACAAATCCTAATCTGAAATTGGGTTCATAGTAACCCTAGAACAGAAAATTAGCCACTCATGGCTCTAACACTACAGAAAACAGTAGAAGAATGAATAAGCTTCATGAATCCGGGGTTGGGTTGACAGAATTCAGGCTTGATTGGCTCTAAGGACGGATTCCTCCTTCTCCTCTAGCAAAAGTCGGCGCCTCCCTTCAGTCTCCAACTCAGAATTGACCTAAAAAAATGTTCTAACGCATTTTAAAATAGTGCAGGATCGCGAACCGCCGCTATAGCGGTGAATTCCCACCGCTATAGCGGTAGGAGGCAGAGAAGACAGCTTAAAAATGAGTTTTTTCAGGTTTTACCGCTATAGCGGTGAAGATCCACCGGTATAGCGGTGGCTGGCAGAAAAGAAGGCTCCAAAATCTTTTTTTCAGCACTCCACCGCTATAGCTGTAGATTCTACCGCTATAGCTGTGGGAGACAGCAATCACATCCGCATTTTCAGAATTTCAGCTCTAGCATTCCATCTTCTAATACGAACTTTTTACCAACTCAACCTACACCAAAAATAACAAATAAACCCATTAAATCGCATAAAAGAATCATGAAATCACTCCATTTATTAAAAGATCAAAGAAAACTAAAACTAATCTAAACTACTCAAAATATGAGCTAAGAATTACAAGACAACAAGAAAGAGATCAAAAGAGAGGGTATTTAACATCAAAATGCACTAAATTGATAACTCAACACTCCTCCAAACTTGAACCTTTGCTTGTCCTCAAGCAAAAACTTTCAATGAGAAAAATTTTGAGAATAATATGTGCGACCACCATGAATATGTGCAACTAGGAGAAGTAAAGATCTGAAAATGTGAATTAAAACAAACCAAGCCTCATCAAACCATTACTCAAAAGATTTAACTCAAGAGTTTGCAATCTTAAGGATTCAAAAAGAAGTATTAACCAAACCACAAGAAAATTTGAAATCAAAGCTTCACCTCTTGGAATAGTTTATAAAACCAAATTCACAAAAATTCCAAAACTAAATTACTTCTTTGTTCTCAAAGGCATCGTTTTATTTCGATTCTCAAGGGCTTCACTGTTTTGTTCTCAAGGATATAACTTCCTAACTTTCCTTATTTCCTTTGGAATTTTTTTTTACCAATTTTCTCATTTTATTTTAATTACAGAAGCCTATCCCTTATTGAAACTTTCAGCTATCCCCTTATTGAATCCTTTTTTCACTAGCCTCTTATTGAACTTTTTTTTAAAATATATAAATATTAAAATGATCTAAAAACCATTTAAAGAGACAAAAACAAGACTCATGTTATTTTGAAGTGATAGGGCTAACACTTACAAAATATGAAAACTTAAGATTAGCAAACTCAAGAGGTAACTCTTAAAAAGAATTTCATTTGACATGATTTGACTTGTCAAATAACTTCAAATTTTTAGATTTCAAAATTTTCAAACATTTCCTTCTACTACACATGCGTATGGATAACACAAAATTAACCAAAATTTTCTCAAAGAAGAAACCCATCAACAAACCTCTCCCCCAAACTTAAATTTGACAGTGTCCTCACTGTCCCAGATCAGCACAATAGAGGAAAAGTAGACACAACATAACAAACAAAAGAAAATAAAAAAAAATGCTATTATGAACATCCTAACTGCCATTCACCAAGATAATAAACATGACCATATTCAGCATTTATCAATTCAACTCCAAAATAAATAATAAATAGCAGTTAAAATATTACTAATAGCAGCACATCAAACCACAACAAAAAAAATAGAAGAAAAAAAAATTACGAAAGCAATAAACTTGGGTTGCCTCCCAAGAGCGCTAAGTTTATAGTCTTCAGCCAGACTTTACCGGTTTTATCCTGGATTACAATAATCCATGGAAGAGTCTTGAAGCTGAATCGACATTGTTTCTTCCCTCTTATTGAGGGCTTCCTTTTCCATCGATGATTTTACAATATCAAACACATTGAAAGTCTCTATCTCCTTCTGAATTGTCAGAGCTAATGTCCCATGAGCCACATTAATTACCGCTCCAGAAGTAGCCAAGAATGGCCTACCTAGAATGAGAGGGATTTCCTCATCTTCCGTCATGTCTAATACTACAAAATCCACAGGAAAGAAGAATTTTCCCACTTTGACTAGCACATCTTCTATTACCCCATATGGATGTCTCAAGGATTGGTCGGCGAGCTAAAGAGTCATCATAGTTGGTTTCACCTGACCAATCCCGAGTTTCTTGAAAATTGATAGTGGCATAAGATTGATGCTAGCCCCAAGATCACATAAAGTCTTCTTGAATGTGACATCCCCAATAGTACAGGGGATGGAGAAACTCCCTGGATCCTTGAGTTTCGGAGGTAACTTCTTATGTATGATTGCACTGCATTCTTCATTCAATGTGACTTTTTCATTATTTCCCATCTTCTTCTTTTTCAGCAACATTTCCTTCATAAATTTTGCATACATAGGCATTTGTTCCAAAGCTTCAACAAAAGGTATGCTTATTTGCAATTTACTCAATACCTCTAAGAATCTGCTGAACTGCTTCTCATTGTGCTTTTTGGGCCTTTGAGCCTGAGGATACGATAGTGGTGGAACAAAACTTTCAGCCATTTTATCTTTTACTACCCTTCCATATTTACCTTTTTTCTCTGAAACATCAGCTTCCTCAGTTAGAGGTTCAGCAACCTCATCTTTTCCCTCTTCAACAATCACATCTTTAGGTGGATCATGTGATGTAATAGTATCTGGAAGCTCCTTGCCACTCCTTAAAATAATAGCATTACAATGCTCTTTTCCCTCCCTTCTTGGGTTATTTTCAGTGTCACTGGGGAGATTACCTTGTGGCTTATTTTTCAAAGTAAGTACCATCTGTCCCATTTGTGTCTCTAAATTTTTTATTGCCAAATTCTGAGTTTGAAACATTGACTCGCTCCTTTCCATGAACTTCATGAACATATCCTCCATTGAAGGTTTCTTTTCCACTTGAGGTAGTGGAGCTCTGTTTTGAGGAGGATAATTACTCTGATTATTAAAGCCAGGAGGGTGAGATGGCATACCAGAGGATGCAGCTGAAGGGTTCAAGCAGTGATTATTGTTCCATGAGAAATTAGGATGATTCCTCAAACTCGGATGATATGTGTTGGAGTATTGGTTATTCTGGTCCTTCTGCAAATTACCCATGTAGTTTAACTGTTCCATTGAAGGAAATTCCTCACAATACCCATTGATATGAGCCCCTCCACAGAAATCACATTTTGCACCCAGCATAATTATCGCATTCACCTTTGCTGATTCATTCTGTCTTGAGCATAGCAAGTCCACTTTCCTGGTTAATACTTCATTTTGAGCTAACAAAGCATTTAGGGTGTCTAATTCCATGACTCCCCTTCTTGAAGCATTCTTGGATCGGCTAGATGCATTTTGGCTCGCCCCCATAGTCTCTCTTATCTCTCTTACTTGCACTATAGATCTTGCCATCAAAGCACCACCAGCTGCAGTGTCCAACTTATCTTGAGTCTCATATGTGAGACCACTGTGAAAAATAGTGAGCTGCTGCCACTCTTGGAGACCATGGTTTGGACACTTCATCAGTAAATTCTTGAACCATTCCCAGGCCTCATATAAACTTTCGCCTTCATGCTGATAAAAGGCTGTGATCTCATTCCTCAATTTGATTGACCTTGAGGGAGGAAAGAACTTATCTAAAAACCTCTTTTGCAGTTCATCCCAAGTTGTAATACTCCCTCTCGGTTGAGCGTTCAACCAACTCTTAGCCAAATCCCTCAAGGAAAAAGGAAACAGACGAAGACGTATGGCATCATCACTTACCCCATTCATCTTAACCATGTCACAGATATCTAAGAAGTTTGTGATGTGGTTGTTTGGGTCTTTTATTGGGCTCCCTCCAAACTGGTTCTGCTGGACCAAATTCATCAAGACTACCTTTATTTCAAAGTTGTTTGTACTAAGTGGAGGTTTCACTATGCTGGACACATGTCCAGCCTTAGTGGGTGATGCATAATCCCATACAGCTCTATTGTCATCCTCCTGAGGTTCATTACCAACCCCATTACCAGCATTAACGTCAACATCCTGATGGTTCTGGTTATCCTCGGCCATTTCTTCTTGTGTAGTTTGGCTCACTTGAGTTCTTTTAGCTCTCGCTTCCCTTCTAGTTCTCCTTGCTAGTCTTTCAATCTCAGGCTCAAAAAGAAGATCAGACGTATGAGTGGTGCCTCACATACACAATAGAAAACTCCAATCAGAATTAACAAAAAGGAAATTACAAAAATAATGCTAAAAGCAAAAATAACTAACTACAAAAAAAAACAAATAAAAAAAAACTAAAAAAAAACAAAACAAAACAGAAAAATGCCTAAGCTAGCACCTTCAAATTTCTTAGAATATTAGCTAAAAACCATTAGTCCCCGACAACGGTCCCAAAAACTTGTTCGGGCGTTCTGGCAAGTGTACCAGTCGCACAAGTACTATAGTGTTAAAATGAGTAAAGAGTTATCGTCTCCACAGGGACTAACGTGCTAAGTACTCTAGAAATTCAAACTCATTATTTAGGCAAACCAATTTTTGATTTAAGAAGCTCTAGTTGAAGGTAAAAACAAATTGCAATAAAATCGAATGGAAATAATTCAAATAAAAGGCTTAGAGTTACTATTCCCCCTCTTTCGTTTTAGGAATTGCTAATTCTCCCTAATACTTGTGATTTAGTTCAATTATACACAATAATCTTAGGTTTTCTAATGGCTTAAAGTGATTCTCCCGAACCTAAATTAAGCTACTCAACTCTAACATAATCCCTTATGTGAGTTTAAGTCAAATTAATGTTAACCTAATTTGATTAAACGAGGTTAATTAATATTCCTATTAATTAACAAGTAAAACCCCTAAGTTCTAACACCCGCCCTAATCATTCAGTGTTCTACCAATATCTCCCTCTCTCGAGTTCGACGAAAGCAACAAACAAGTCATAAAGTGGCCAATTTCATAACAAGTATAGTAAATATGAATGATAGGTATGTATTAAATTGAAAGAATCACAAGTTTCAAGAGAAATACAAATCCTAATCTGAAATTGGGTTCATAGTAACCCTAGAACAAAAAATTAGCCACTCATGGCTCTAACACTACAGAAAACAGTAGAAGAATGAATAAGCTTCATGAATCCAGGGTTGGGTTGACAGAATTCAGGCTTGATTGGCTCCAAGGACGAATTCCTCCTTCTCCTCTAGCAAAAGTCGGCGCCTCCCTTCAGTCTCCAACTCAGAATTGACCTAAAAAAATGTTCTGACGCATTTTAAAATAGTGCAGGATCGCGAACCGCCGCTATAGCGGTGAATTCCCACCGCTATAGCGGTAAGAGGCAGAGAAGAAAGCTTAAAAATGAGTTTTTTCAGGTTTTACCACTATAGCGGTGAAGATCCACTGCTATAGCAGTGGCTGGCAGAGAAGAAGGCTCCAAAATCTTTTTTTTAGCACTCTACTGCTATAGCTGTAGATTCTACCGCTATAGCTGTGGGAGACAGCAATCACATCAGCATTTTCAGAATTTCAGCTCTAGCATTCCATCTTCTAACATGAACTTTTTACCAACTCAACCTACACCAAAAATAACAAATAAACCCATTAAATTGCATAAAAGAATCATGAAATCACTCCATTTATTAAAAGATCAAAGAAAACTAAAACTAATCTAAACTACTCAAAATATGAGCTAAGAATTACAAGACAACAAGAAAGAGATCAAAAGAGAGGGTATTTAACATCAAAATGGCACTAAATTGAGAACTCAACAAAATTTTCCTCCAATATATGATTCTTTGGCCTACATTAGGCCTTTACCAATACTTGAATAGAGGATGGCCTTTCGCGCCATAGTGCTTGTAGGTAGAGTAGATGTAATACCCCAGATCCCAAGGTGTTACTATATATGGTATATCAATGTAGATGTGAAAATATAGAGCAAAAATTTTCATTTGGGTGAAAGGAAAGGCACAAAGGAGTTTGATACCTTGAGGGGATCCAAGAGTGGGAGGGACAAGAAGGAAATTAAGGCATGAAGAAAATGAGGGAGGTATCGGTAACTTGAAATTATTTATACAAAGAATGAGAAGTGAATGGTGAAGGCACGTGGCATTTCTGAAAATATGGGAAAACACCTAAGCTTGGGAAATTAAAATTTTACCCTCGTTAATTTTTGATCGTGCAGGCAGGCTAAAGGCATTTTTGTAATTTCTCACCCACATGCTATATATATATATATATATATATATATATGTACTCCTACACCATTCAACCTCATTCTTCATCCTTCATGCTTCACCTTCCTCTCTCACGCCATCTCCCTCTTTCTCTCATCTCCCACCCTTGGTTCCATGGAACCTAACGCCCTAATGTCTCTGGCCAACGTCCACTAGTGTAGGAGTGATCCTTCCGACGGCCAACCTTCCTCGAAAAAGCTTGAAAGAGGTAAGAACACCCAACTTTCTCCATTTTCTTCCCATTTTTCAGACTCAGGGATTTTGGGTCTATTTGGGCTCCAATGGATGAATTTAAGTGTAAGTGTTGGTTTAAAACATTTCTACATGTTTGATAATAACAACGGAACAAGAAATTTAGAGAAAACAATGAGGAATTCGTGTTTTTTAGGCTAATGAACATAAAACACAAAAATTGGGGGAAAAGTTAGGTTTTGATTAGAACGATGAAAGATATGATAGTAAATCTTGGTTGTAATTAAGCATTCTTGTTTGGAAATGGTTCCCAATGATTAAGAGTATGGAATAGAACCAAAAAATCATGGGAAATGATCAAGATTTGACTTTTGAAAAGGGATTGAGAGGTTTTGGCAATTTCCTTCTCGTATCTGTTGAGTGACCGGTCAACCATCAAGTAAAGAATAGTCGATGGCAGCCTTTGGTGCTCTCTAGCCAAATAGGTTATCACCAGTTGATCGGCTGCTCTCAAGTTGGACTGGCAAGCTTGGCAGAGACACACCAGTCAACTAGCAGGGTATCACCAGTTGAACAGTTGCCTCGAGTTGGGATTAGTAACACCTAGCCAGTTAACCACCAGTAGAGAAGGCAGTTGACTGATTGATATCTAGGGATGGCAACTGGGCAGATTGGGGCAGGTTTTTCAATACTCATCCCTACTACACTTATCCTCCTCCTCGTCCCTGCCCAGCTACCCAGCGGGTTTTTTTTTTATTTTGCCCTATCCCCGAACCCGCGGAGAATTTCAATACACCACCCTACCCCAAAATCGTATTATTGAGCATCTTTTTCTCATACCCGAACCTGACCCACAACAATTAACAATATAATTTTTTTTGGGTAAAAAAGGGAATTCATTAAGAGAAAAACAAGAGTTCATACAAGCTTAAATAACAAGAACTACAAAAACTGAAATAAAACAAAGGGGCAACAGACAGCAAATAAGAAACATGTAAAACAATATAATTTTTAAACATAACATTCATAAACTTATCATAACAAATCTCATTACACAATACTCAACAAAATAAATTCAAAAAGTACAATAGTTAGCAATTTGTTAAGATATACATCAACATTAAAAAAAGACCCATTCATAAATCTCTAAAAAGTTGCCATGCTTGAAATGCTTCATCTAAAAAGTTGTCTTGCTTAACTGCTTCATCAATCCTATTCATACATACTTGAGCACAGCACTGAGCATGCATTCTAGAGAGGTAGAGGCCACTATATTTAAGATGGCAAATAGGTGTGATCTTTAAAAATAAAATAACCAATATGTTAATGCACCAAGATAAATGATCAATAATGTACTCTTCATCAATTGCAAAAATTGGTAATTGTAATATTAGTAATTGCAAATATTGAAAGTAATGGTTGGAACCCAAGAGGGGGGTGAATTGGGTTTTATAAATTTTTCACAAAACTTTATTGGAAGTTAAAATGATTTTCTGTAAAAGTACAATGCTTAGGATAATAAATACAACACAGAAAATCAATGTACTATCAAGATGAATAATTATGAGGAGCAAGGAAATAAAGAATAGATAACAATAAGCACAAATAAAGTAGTAAGGGATAGAGAGAGCAAACTCAGAGATTTATACTAGTTCGGCTAATCTCAAGCCTACATCCAATCCTCAAGAAGTCACTTGAGTATTTTCACTATACTTGCAAGTTTGATCTGGGTACTTGCAAACCACTACAAAGAATTTTGTTAGCCAAGGCTCCTCCACAACCCAACGAAGAATTTGTGAATCCGGGCTCCTCCTCAACCCTCCGGAGAATTTCTACTAAACTAGCTTCTCTACAACCCAAAGGAAAGCTCTCTCAATAAATACTCTATCAAGGAATACTCTCCTTGATAATACAACTCAAGATAATATTTGTGTTGATCAAAATCAATAATTACAGAGAAACTCTCTAAAAACAGAGTATATGTTACATTGATAAGCCCATAAGGGTATAATCTGCTCAAGAGAAAATTTACAGATGAAGTTCAGCAATAGAAGTGTTCTCTCATCTTTTTTGATAGCCCCCAAGGTTGATATATATAGCCTAAGGACGAATAAGACCGTTGGAGACAAATCCAAGGTGGTTCCATAATGATGTCAGCAAAAACTAGCCGTTACAGCACATTTTCTGATGTTGGTGGTCGACCAGTGTAATAGGGTGGTCGACCAGTGCTCAAATATTTTTACTTCTAGAGCTCGTTGGTCGACCAGTCAGCATAGGGTGGTCGACCAATGCTCAAGGACTTTGCTTCTGGAGCTCTTTGGTCGACCAGTCAGCATAGGGTGGTCGACCAATGCTCAAAGACTTTGCTTCTGGAGTTCGTTGGTCGACCAGTCAGCATAGGGTGGTCGACCAGTCACTTGTTATCTTCAAATTCTTTGTTTTTAGAGCATGGTGGTTGCTTTCTTGATGCATCCAAGCTTCCAAGACTTCAAATCTTCTAATTCTTCATTTCTTGGAGCTTTGTTGTTTTCTTTAGTAAAGCATGATGTTTCTTTTCCTTGTTCTTCAATCCAATGCTCACTCTTCTTGTTTTGAACTAACCTATAAAATATATCTTACTTACAAATCCAATGGTTAGTTCAATTCATGATAATAGCATGATTCACTATATGCAACATACATATTAAATAATATAATCATGCTTAAGTGCTTGTAGCATATATATGATAATTAACCTTTATATATATCAATAGTACAATTCAAATACATTTGTCATTATCAAAACTTATGGCATATTGTAGCATATATATAATAATTAACCTTTATATATGTCAATGCTACAATACATTTGTCATTATCAAAACTTATGGCATATTGTAGCATATATATAATAATTAACCTTTATATATGTCAATGCTATAATACATTTGTCATTATCAAAACTTATGGCATATAGCCTTAGGGCTAACAAATATTTGTAAGTTCAATAAAAGAAAAGAAATCATACACTTCACTTGATTGAATAATTGCGTGGAGATACCAAAATGTACATATAGACACACCTTTTCTTTTTACTAAAGTTTATTATGGGAAACTTTCTTTCAAAGAAACTTCCCACCACAAAAATTAAAGGAAATTATCCCTAGTAAGGCAAATGACACGTTATAAAGTTTGCATAAATTAATCAAATTCAAAGCACATGTAAATTTTGGAAAATGGGCTTTATCTAATGTTGCAAATATATGCTAACCAAACTATTTCCAGTGCAGTCTAAAGAACGCAGTCGTGAAGGAACTACTTTGAGCATAATGCTAATAGCAATTCCTTATTCTTGTTGGTGGCATTTACATCAATAGAAGGAAACAAAGGTTTAATCTCTGTAGACCTATGGCTATTGATAAGCTTTCAAAGGAATCTTGATCACGAATAATGAAATATAATTTAATCAACTAAAATTTCAAATAAGAAAACAAGATTTCAAAAATAAATTACCCACATGAAAAGAGTGACTGCCATCTGCTTAAACCAATCATCTGAATCATACATAAGTAACTTCTGTATTAATTGATAAAAAAAATTATTAACTCTCAATTTCTATATGAAATTTAAAAGAGACAAAATATCAAACATTTAAATTAAACATGAACGTTTATCATCTATTTCCACATCATCATTAATAGTAGCATAACATTAGGACGTAGATGTGCCATCATCTATGAAAAAATTTAAAGTTTAAAAAATTAAATACTAAATTAATGTAAAGTAAAAAAAAATATTTCAAAAAAAGAAAGAAAAAATGTGTAACCTTTTATTTCCATAGCCAACAACCAATTTTAAGCTCACATTAAAGCTTCCAATGTCTTTGGGTGCAACCTATTACGATGAAGGCTCACCGATCTACCAGTTATTCTAAAAGCATATTTTGAAGCGACTATAGATATTGGAATGGCTAGCAAGTCTCTTGCAATTGCTTGAAGAGTTGGATATTTAACACCATTAAGTTTTCACCAAATCAAAATATCAAAGTTAGCTGATAGTGGCAAAACTTCTTCTTCTAAGTAATGATCCAACTCTGTTCTAATATAAGAAATTCTAGATCTCTTCTTATTTCTCACAAATTGGTCATAATCAGTAAATCTCCATAGACAGTGTGCTATTTGATTGTCCAGAAGATTCATCTTCCCCAAGTGAATTTAGCCTTAGTTGATGTTCACTCTCCAAATCATAACATAAATGATGATCACATTAACTTGATTTGATGAATCACTACCATAAATTTGGGAAAAATAATACTCAAGTATAGTCATCTTATTCTAGGATCCAAAACTGCAACAAATCCCATAATACCATGAATCACATCCCAATATTTTTCAAATTTACCTAGCATAAATGATGCCATATTCTTTATAACATTTATTGGAGATTTTAGCCAATCATTCAATGATAGTTTTATCTTACAAATTTGAGGAAAATACATATTGGTTGTAGGATATTTTGTTCCTAAAAATAATTCAATAACATTATAAAAAACCTCCAATCGTTTGCATACATCTTTTGCTAATTCCCATTCATCTTCAATAGGCAATATCTTGTACTTAGAGTCTCATTGTTTCAAGTGAACAAAAACATCCTTATACATTATAACAACTTGAAGCATTAAAAATGTTGAATTCCATCTTGTTGAACAATCAAAAATTAACTTCTTAATAAAAGGAATGCGCAATTGTTTAGTGGTTTCTTCAAACATTTCCTCTCTTTTAGGTGTTACACCACAATATATCATACTATCACGAATCTTTTCAATCCCTCCCTTAATCACCTCTAGTCCATCTTTCACAATAAGATTCAGAATATATGCACAAGAAAACATGTGAAACAAATGGGCATGAGATATTAATTTTTCAAGTTGCAACTTACCCAACAATAATTGTACTAAAACATCATTAGTGGAACAATTATCTAAAGTTAGTGTGGACAATTTTGTGTCAATATTTCAATCCATCAAAGTATCAATCAATGTTTCACATAACACATCACTTGTGTATGGGCAAGGGACATAAACAATCCTAAATAACAATAAAGATTGAAGTAAATTAATTCATAATTTCATATAATTTCTAAAATGTAATTAATTAAATTTTAGCATATGAAACTAAGAAGTGTACTTTAATATTCGAATTTGTAGTGTCCATGAGCTATCAATAAAGTGAATTGTGATAGCCATGTATCCCGTCTTCTGGTTGGAAGTCCACATATCACTTGTGATTGCAACTCTACCTTCATTTTTCTCCAACATATTCATTGTTTTTTAAGAGAATTGGAATATCTTTTGAATCGCATATGCTCAACTATGCTAAGAGGATATTCATGCATAATGATCATCTTAGCTAATTTTCCTTGAAATTACTTATTCAAATATGCCATCTTTTAACTCTTGTCTGCTCCCTTTGGAAAAATTGTTAGTCAGAATTGTTTGACGCAAATCCTTCACTCCCTTTCTCTTATATCTATCAAAATGACTATGCAAATGTTTTGTCCCATTCCTTGTGTTTCCTCCTAACAATTTGGACCAATAATTACATTTGGCCTTTCATTCTCCATGAACTTGAAGCCTAATAAAATGTTGGCACACTACACTTTTAAGTTTTGAATCTCCTTCTACATCTCTTGCACTTGTGTCTCCTCTCTTGATTCACTTGCTTGTGTTGTTGGTGTAGAAGTATAACCCACTTTACTTACTTCATTGTTACTATCCATTGAACATTTATTTTAAGTATCTTCCATTTAAAAAAAACTATTAAAACTATTAAAAAAAAGTCCTATTAGTAGCTCCTACTAAACTAAAAATATAACATATTGATTGGTCATGAACAGAAGAGCACTAGTATTTGCATTGTCATTTGTCTATGCTTTGTAATTACATTTGCATCTAAAATTCTACTTTAGCTTAACATGAACTAGTAAGGCAAAAGTGATTTCAAATAGCATCAACAATATTCTAGAAACATTCTAGAACAACTAAAAGCAGAATACATAAATAACTTAACCAGACAGCTATACTAATAGCAGCATTCATAAACAACTCAACTATACATCATAACACACAATTATGCCATAGATCAAATCAGAGAAGTTAAAACAAAGGAAAAACAAAGAGGAGAAGAGGACATTATCAAATTGTAGATTGATCGGTAGCGTTGGTGAGCAGGAAGAAGAATAAGGCTGCAGAAGATGTCAAGATGCTGAGCTCGAGCACAGCACAACATCATAGTCTCACAAATGGAGAACTATAGAATAGATATGGCAATTGGCGACTTGGCGAGTAACAGACTAGCAGAGTAAAGGCGGCGACCGACAAGATCACGAGAGATTAGAGGAATGGCCGAAGGTGAAATAACGAAATGGAGTCTGGATTCTCATAGATAGAGAATTGGAGAATGGAGATGGTAACTTTGCGAGCGTGAGTAGCAGACTAGTAGAGTAGGGGCAATGGCCAATAAGATCAAGAGAGAAAAGAAGAATGGCTGAAGGTGAAATGGCAAAATAGAGTCTGGATTCTGGAAAGAACAAAAGATTGAAGAACTTATTATTGATACTGAATTTCTTACTTTGAAACCCTAAAATCTTATATATATTTATTTATATTATATAAATATATATAGACATATATTTATTTATATATTGTATATTTATTTATATATTTTATATTATATTATATATATATATATATAATATTCGAAGCAGGGAAGACACTCACTCGTCACCGTCCCAAACCTGTAATTGCATATTCAGGGAATTCTCGAACCCGCCTCATTTCCCAATCAACCATTGAGTAACCTGACCCAAACGGGTTGAGTAGCCAGGTTCAGGTGAAGGTAGGAATTGCCATCCCTATTACTACCAGACAACATTTTCTTCTCTTGTGACCTTGACTTGTTTTTACATAGTTTTCTTATAGGAATAGATCATTTAAAGTGTCTTCCACATCTTTTAGGGATGGAATGACTAGCTTGGAGTAGAGGTGAAGGATTTCTCTACCTTGCTTATTAGTCCTTTCATTCTAAGAATGTTTCTTGTGCTATTGGTGATGTGGATGAGTTATTTTACTTTGGGAATGTGAATGCATATATATATATATATATGAAATCCCTTATGTATGAGATATGTCGGATGTATTTAATCGCAAGTGTGGAATTTGAGTAGCATGGAAAATTGTATGTTAGGAAAAATTTTAGGAATTGGCTATAGTATGGAAATAACATGAATACCTTATATGTATATATGTAATGATGGATATTATAGTTGAGTAGAGAACGTATGTGCGCATGGGGTGTACGAATAATTGGTTTGTGGTCTTGGCCGATATTGGTCACATATAATGACGTGTAAGGGTGTTTTGATTTGATATTTGTGTGAGCAAGCACCCAACTCACACCTTTAGGTGTGATAGGCATCCTAAGTGGCTCGAGTGTAGACGTGCACCTTTACCTAATTAGTTTGAATTGAAATTTTGAAAATAAATCCACACACATACGCACTTGTATACGTATGCACAAATATATAACTTTATGAACCAAATTTGTAACCAAGTGCGTACTTATACATTTGAAAAGTGAAGGATTACAAGACATATGTTAGAGGGACAAGAGGCACACATATGCACACCCCTATGAGCCACATACACTACAAAAAAACCAGTCATTACCCACAGTTTTTTAGCCACAGTTACTAAAACCATGGCAAACTCCAGCATAATTAAACTACTTTACCACATTATTATTAAACATGGTTAAAATTTGAGACAACCGTGGGAAAAAAAAAAGTGCCAAATATATTTTTCTCCCTCCAATTATTTTTCTTGAGCTCCCTCCCTTTTTTATTTTTTGATTTAGGCTTATGCTTTCTGCATTTCTCAGTCTTTCCCTGTTTCTTCTCCTTTTCGCCGTAGACCCTGTGTGTTGCCCTCTCCATATCCTATCAAATCACTGTTTACATCGACGCTTGGCTGAGAGACGATTGGCCTAAGGCCGTCGATCTTCGTCTGTGCTTTCTGTTTTTCGAAGACGCAAGGCCATCTCTATCTTCATCCATCGACATTCTGCTTGCTTAGGTATTTTGTTCATCTTCCTCTATCTTTTCTCCCTTCATATCTGTGATTTCTAATAGAAGAGGAAATTTTAATTTCTTAACCCCAACTCTACTTCTAAAACATGGAAACCCCAAATGTTGTATTTGTGCGCAATGTTCTAGCAAGACCATCGATAGTGAAGGAGAACACGTGCAATACACTTTCACTTACCCACTTTGACTGAGGGCTTCATGAGTCCAAAAATAATTATGGACACATTCATCACCAAATTTCTTCACAATTTCTCTTTTCCATTTCCGTAAAGAAGCCTGAATCTAGTTCCCTCTAAAATTGGCTCTAATTTACTGATGAAAATCATGGAATTTCTTCACGGCAAGATTGATGCAGCTTGAAGAGGATTATATCAGAATTTTTGCTGGTTTCTGGTGTGTCACGCTGCAATTCATCTTGGCAAAAGCTCCAACCAGGTTTGAGATAGTGTGATTTAAAGTTATAAATTGAAAATCCTTTGTGCATGGGTGTTTTAGGGAAATAACTCTTCTCTTGAATTAGTTTCATAATTTGCATGTAGGACTATTTTATAGATTAAGTTAGTCTGGAAAGAATTCTATAATCCTTCCCCATCTAATTCATGGGCTAGCTTCTAAATTAATAAGAAAATGGGATTCTTTCAAGTTTTATTGATTAGAAAGGAAAGGTTGTTAGTTGAATAGCATTTATACACTCATATCTACTTTAACTGATGCCTAATGTATTTTTTGAGATGAAATGAAAAATCCTTTTATGTTGAATTTCTGATTTCTCGAATGAATAGAAGGATATATGAACATAAGTGTGTGTATGTTTGGGGTATGTGTTTATTAATGAATTAACTTTTAATATGACAGTCATATGCTCCTTTGGTAATGACCATAAACATTTTGACGTATGGTGTTGGACTCAAACAGGTCGCACAGGGAAGGCAAGTATTTGCAGGAGTGCTGGCTTATATGATTTTTATGTATTTTGATTCATTGGAATTTTTGTGAACTTCACCATTTTTTAATTCTTTTCTTTCTCTTTAAATATGATATACAATATTCATAAACCAATTTCATATTGTTTGTGTAATGTTGCATCTTATATCTTGTCATAAAAAAGGAGCTGAAAGAAAGGTAAATCTTGTATGGTGAAGGCAGAACAAAGCAGAAAATTGAGTAACTGTACAAACAGGCAGATGAGTGTGGACAGATGCTTAAGCTGTTGCAAAGAAGGTATAATAAAAGTTCATCTTCAAGTTTTGTTGTGCTCCAAATAAGTGATTGAGGAATGAAAGCCAATTATCTGAAAGCAAAGAGGCTGATAGACTTATATTGCTGATATTCCCCCCCCCCCCCGTATGTACTGCAATATATTCCATTCACATTTGAATATTCTGCATTGGATAGCCCTTGTCTATTATAAACAAGCTAATAAGTGTGCTGATTTCCAATTTTTTTTTTCTTCTGCAGGTTTCTAAAAATGTGAGAAACTTTTGGGATTGGAAAGCAGGATTCTTCATTATCTACCAAAGTCGTTTAATTCTTTTTCCGTCACTTTGTTCTGTAATTATGTATTCTATAGCTTAGCTTGCATCCATAATGTAGTTGTTTCTTTTGAGATAATACTAATACGGTATTGTATTAAAAAGAATCGCCATATTTGACTTCCAAGTCTCCATCAAGGTTAGTGCTAAGCTTGTACAGGAATGCTGGAATTCTATTCTTTAATGGCATTTGTGTTGCAGTTCATTTTTTAATAAAATATGAGTCTCTTTTTGTCCAGGTGGATATGTTCCTTTCTTCTTTTTTTTCTTTTCTTTTCTAGATATTTATGGATGTTCTTGTGCAAGGAGATGTTGAAACTTTGAAAAAGTATTGTAGCCCTAAG
Source organism: Biancaea sappan (assembly GCA_037074585.1). Lineage (NCBI taxonomy): Eukaryota > Viridiplantae > Streptophyta > Magnoliopsida > Fabales > Fabaceae > Biancaea > Biancaea sappan. The sequence goes on along the minus strand of CM073494.1, from coordinate 55,164,882 downwards.
CTCATTGAGCGATGCAAAGCAGAGCACAATACTTACCAAAGTAATGGTATCTTCTTTGACAACAAGGCGAGTTTGCAAATATCTTGAATTTATTTTATTTTTCCTATACAAATTAATTTCATATTGAATTTGAGATTGGTAGTACCATATCATAGATGGAGTATATTTAATTTTTTTTTCCCATTTTACCTACAACTATCTGCTTACATGCAGTTCAACATGAAATGCTGAAATCTGATTTTCTGCAGTTTCATCAATTTAGGATATTCTTATAAATAGGAGTATAAAGGATGCTCTTGTTGCTGAAGAGAAATTCTTCCGCAGCCGTCCTGTAAGAAATTATCATTGCCTAGTTATTTTGAAGCTAAGCCAATCTATATACTATATTAATATCTATGTTATTCATAGGTATGTAATAGCCTAGCAAATTGTTGTGGTATTCCTCAACTGGCGAAGAAGTTGAGCCAGGTCGAGGTTTTCTTAATTTACAAACCTATTTTTTTTGTACTATATAATTTTACCATTTTTAAATTCTAGAATTGGTCATAGCTTGTGTGGCTTGCTCATTGAGAAAAAGAAATCCTTGTCCTACACTTTTTTTTCTCGCTCTCTTTGACAGTATAGTAGCTAGGATGTTCCTTTCTTCACTTGCATGGAAGGTTTTCTTCTTGGCTTGTTTAATTCACTTGGCTACCTTCGAAACTCTGTTCCCCATCCACCCTCCACAAACGTAATACATTCATGTACTACAACACTTGAATGAATCAAAATTGTTCTCTATCCTACAATGTTCTACAGCTTCTATTATGTATATCGTACTTGTGCCTAGTAGCAATTTTATTATTCAAGTAGCAAGCATATTAAGGCTGTGCTCCTGGGGTTAAGAGCACGCATTAGTAGTTCATTGGTTGCTGTTGCTAAGGAGCATCAAAGCTATGGTGGAATGAATATATTGTCTTTTGTAGGCATTAATAGAAATTCTTTTTTTAAAAAAAAAATTGTTAAACATTTGCCACAGTTTAAACCGTGGCAAATAATTATGAAATTTTTAAAATAAAAAATAAATAATTAGCCACGGTTTAAACCGTGGCCAATAATTATTTAAAAATATTTTCAAAAAAAATTATAATATTTGTCAACGGTGTTACCAGTGGCTATTTAAAATTGAGCTACGGTTTTAACCGTGGCAAAGATATGTTACCACGGTTATTAAAATCGTAGCAAATAAAAAAGCTCATGCTCAATTTTGCCATGGAACACACAACCGTAGTAATATCTTGTTAGCCACAGTTTTATACATTTTAGCCACGGTTAATGACCAATTTTTTGTAGTGATAGGTAGCGGGTTTGAAGAATTGGGAAAGAGGGTATGCTAACTTTGGAGATAGTTATGTGAGCATTATTGATGTTCTGTAGGATGGCTTAGGTATTGTAGTGTACTTTATGTATGAAATGATGGATGATATAAATATATACATATATGTGTGGTTGAGACATATATATATATATATGGCATTATGATAAATGCCTTTATGATATGAGAATGGTAATGGTTCACGTGTTTTATATAAACCCTGTGGATGGTTAAATATGTGGTTAGATGAATGATGTGGTTGATATGTGATATTATTGTGATAGTGTGGCATACCTTGGTTATAGATTTAGGGTGTTATGATGATTGGTTGTGGTTGTGGTTATGGTTGAGGGCACGATCCAACATGACCTATTATTGGTTGAGCACTTGACCCAATAGACCGGAGGCTTTATATGGTTGAAGACATAATCTAACAGGACCTGTTATTAGTTGATGACATAACCCAATAGACTGGGATCAGTGACTTGCTTATGATGTGGCATGATTAACTGTGTTACATGATCAGTGATATCTTGTTTTTGGATTCGATATATTGTGGAATGCGGGAATGATTGGGTTAGGTAGCTTGTTAGCTTAGTTGGGATAAAAAGGGCGAGTGTACATAATTGGTTATGGTGAGTCCCTAGTTGCAAATAGGCAACGTGGGTGTCTAATGTGGAATTGTTTATGTGTTGGAATATGTATGTATATATATATATATATACTTGAATTGTTATGGACGAGGTCTATGAAAATTATTGTACCGGGAAGCCAAGGGCACATGGTACTGTAGGAATAGATTGTGTGTGGTAAGTGTGAAATTGAGGTATCAATATGTTATGGAAGTATATTTTATTTCCTATTGATGCTTTTCATTATGCATACAGGTAGGAAGAATTGTCGGGTTTATTATGTCGGGTACCTGTGCAAACTTATCTGGTTTAGTTTATTTTTAAGCTTGTAGCTTTCATTCATATGTTTTTGCTTGGTAGAGATATATTGGTGAGTCAAGTAGATTGGACTCACCCCTTCATAGTTTCAGGTATTGAGGATGGATGGGTTCAGCAGTTTAAGTAGCAAGGGTGGCTCCCCATTGTTCTGGGTAAGGTAATTTTTGTTAGCTTAAGTTATTTTCTTTAGTATGCTCTATAATTGGGTAGGCCATCTAGGTTTTATATATCTTATTTAGGATAGTTGGTGAAACATCAAGCTTGTGGCAGTGTAGGTGACACGCCAACCGTGCCGATCATAGCCCTAAGTCCAGGCTCCGATAGTAGATTTTATACTTTCTACTTTGTTCTTATTGTTATATCTCACCATTTGTTGATTGATTTTCCTTGTTCTTCTTCCATTTATTTATTTCATCATTTTGATGTTTTGATGGCAATGCTCCTTTAATGACTCATTCTTTTCTCATAGACCTTCTTTTGTTCTTGTGCCTATAATGTATTAAGTAACCCTACCGCGGTGATCATTTGCAAATCCCTAATATTTTCAAAATTGCTTACAGTTGCCTTAAATCTTTTAGGCACAATTACAATAATTTTTTTTAACATTCTAGAATCAAAAAATTCAGAACCAAGTAGTCTTACCATGTTTGCTATGTTTATATGCCTATTAAGGTAATCTTTTATGTTTTCAAATTTCTTCATCTATTATAGTTGGAAGTCTCTTATCAAGTTTAGCACCCTCATACCTCTTATTCGCTCATCTCTTTAAAAGTCTTCCTTGAGGTAATCAATCCCAAATTTCTTTCGCTAACTTAGAGGCACAATTTGACTGAAAATGATTGGAAATACAGCTAACAATAGACATGTCTTTGTCTTTGACTTCCTAATTTTCCACTCTTTGTAGTTCTTGATTAGAGTCATAGTCGAATTATTAGGAAGTGGAGGAACTTCATAGTCTTCATCAATTGCTTTCTATAAATCCAAAGCATCTAGGTAGGTTTCCATCCTAACAACCCAAATTTGATAATTTTCTCCATTAAAGATAGTAGATGTTATGGCAGATTCCTTACACAATTAGGTTTAGATTAATTTCGATGTTTCGGTGAAGCTGATGTCACTTAAGGACACTCACGGATCCCACAAGAAGATGGCTTTCGTACCAATTGTTATTTTTTTAGAGTAGCATAAGTAATGGAGTTTAAAAATGAATAGGATAATCAAGAAATTGGATTGCCTCCTACGCGTAGGAGACAATCTAGGATTCAACTAGTTTTTTTTTCTTTTTAAATTTTACAAGTACTAACTGATCTAATGATGATTGTAGGTACAATAATAAACATGAAATGATAATTATAATTTTTAAAAAAATTGAAAAAAAGAAGTTGGATGAATGGAAGCCATTGGATCAAAATCTAATGGCTCCTATGACCTTCTGTGCACAGGAGGAAAGCCATGTTGGAGAATCAAGACCCCAAATCTAAAGAGAGTAAGAGACTTAGTGCATGTTTGGCAGTACGTCACGGCAGCTCTACCCACGTTTCAATATGTATTAAATGTGGTTTACAAAAATTTGGCATGTTTAGCAATACAGTCATAATAACTCTACCCATGGTTAGTTCAGCATACCCTCGGTTGCTTCAAAGTGTCTGGTCTAAGCTTCTCCAACGAATTAAACGTGGTTAGGTGTGTGTCATTCCTCCTTTACCCCCTCGTGTGTTTTGTGTCGTTGGTCTTGCTTTCAATCTCAACCCATACACCATATGACAAGCGTGGGAGAGATCTTTGCTTTGTTTTCCAATGAAAACAGAGGCACTTCCTCTCCATTCTTATGCTAAAACTCTCCCCATACCCCTAAGAAAGAGAGAGAACAGTTGTAGATTTTTCTTCCTCTGTTTTTCAATGTTAAAATAGAGTTTTTCAAGAAGGAGAGCATCAACCTTAAACTTGATTTTTTTCTAGCTGTTTTGGGGAGCTTCTTCTACCACTAACCTACACAAGTGTTGAGGTAATAATGGCAGCGATTAAGGAGCAAAAACCAAACGAAAAACTAGTAAAAACCACTCAAGAACAATGTGAACTTCTGTTAAGTTTTAGAACTAGATTTTTCATTTTTAAAAATCTTTCTTTTGCTTAGTTTATGGCTGGAAATGATAAAATAAATGTCCTAAAAACAACTAGGAAGAAGTTCTGGGCAGGTTTGGAAATCAAAAGTATGAGAAAAGAAGTAACTTGCATGACAAGACTACAGTGAAAGAAATGAAAAGTTTACATGGGTTGATTTAATTTCGGAAAAAAATATTCTAGATCATTGGACCTAGATGAAGCTAAATATAATCTTATACCACATAAAAGACAAAAGGAAAAGTTGGACTAAGGACCTACGTGAATAAATAAAAATGTTCTTAATGGAAAAGTGAAATTTAAAATAAAATCCGATCTTAACATAAATTATGGATTATATAGAAAAGGACCAAATTAGGATTTAATTTCATATGAATATATCAATTAAACATTCTAATTATTTTTGTTAACTAACTAAAGAATTAATTTAATTACATCATTATACAATAAAGAACACAATTCCTTTTATTATGAGAATGAATCTCTAAATTTATTAATGAAAAATTAAAGAAGCCAAATATGATCTCATATCAAGCAAAGAATAAAAGGAACAATTTCAACTAGGGACCTATATGAACAAACAGAAAAGTGTGAATATATATAGATACAAACAACCTCTATTTTCTACACTAAAAATAGAGGGAACCCGTGAATGTTTGAGTAAGAGTTTCCTCAGTTTTTCCAACCCCAAAACCATAGGCTTCTTTTGGTGTGTTTTGGAGCCCTTCATAGCACCAAAAAGAGAACGTGAAAGTGCAAAAATTTTCAATGAGAAAAGTTTGCTTAGAAATCTTGAGTAAGTTTTAAATACTTTCTTTTAGGTTTGTATGTATTTAAGAAATGTTTAAACATGGCTTAGAGGGTCCCTCTATGAGTATATGACAGCCATAAAGCAAGGTGAATGGAAAAACATGGTGTTGGACATATGCATGCATGTTAAGGACTAAAGTGAATAAAATCAAAAAATTTTAGGAGTAGCTATAATTTTAGAAGAAAAATATATTTGTGACCTATGGACCTAGATGAAACTAAATGTGGTCTTAGAACATGAAAAAGGATAAAGAAAAAATTATTTCTAAGGACCTAAGTGAATAAAAATAGAAATTGGCGGGAGAGAGTAAAATTTCTGAAAATATCCAGATTTAGTATAAATGGAATTTTAATTAGGATTTGATGGTATTTACCAAAATTTGAAGGTTATTAGTTTTGATATAATTTCTTTTATTATGAAAATAAATCTAATTTATACAATTAAACCTAATTATATCATAATTTATATAATTATTTTAGAAACTTAATTTACACAATTAAACATCATAATTATTTTGGTTAACTAATTAAAGAATTAATTTAATTATATTATTATACAATTAAGAACACAATTCCTTTTATTATGAGAATGAATCTCTAAATTTCTTTTATGCAATTAAGTTCTTTTTATATGATTTACATATTGTCATCACTAATATCTCATATTTTCTTTTCCATAAGTAATTATTAACACTTTAATTATAATTATACTTAGTTCACATCGTTCAAATTTTAAAAATATTCTAATAAGTAATTAGTGAAATAATATTGGACAAATAAACAAAATAAATAGTGCACTTTATTAAAATATTGATATAATTACTAAATTAACTTTAAATAAATGACAATAAATAATAATGATACACCAAAAAATAAAATATAAAATATATGCTATTTTTGGTAATTACACATCTCAAATCACGTTTGTGCACTAACATCTAAACATTATATTTTGCACCAAATCACGTTTATCTGCTTCAAACCACTTTTGTCCAAATATCTCCTAAATATAAATCACATTCATCCAATCTTGAATTTTTTCAACTACATTTAATTCAACCTAGTTTGCCTAACCCATATTTGACTACCGAACTCCCAAACCAACCCATAGACAATTTGAAATGCAATTATGCCGTGGTCCAATCTACAAATTTCAAGGTTGAAAGCATAACATTTATAGGCTTAAAGTCTTCAACTAAAAAAGCATAAAAATCTCCTAAAATAAAGCCATAGCAAATCAATAATAACAAACTTCTAAAATCAAGGAATTACTTAAAATTCAAAATCCTGAAAAATATGAACTACATATCAGAATTTAAATGGATTTGAAGCAATCCTAAAGCAACAGACTAATAGAAATAAATAGTGTGTTTTCCCAATTTATTTTTATTTTCTTCCTTCACTTGCAATTGTTCATTCCAAAATGAATGACTACGATGAAGGCTGTCAAATGGGCTAAGTTGGTCCATCCCGGCTCAAGTTCTGCAAGATCAATGGTGAATATGGGTTAGATTTTGGCCTATCCCAACTCATCTTGGGCCATAGACTGCCCCATAAGCATATTTATCTAATTTAAAAAATATATATTTAATTATTTTAATAATAGAAATTAGATATTGCAACAATCAAATTTCAAAAAAAATTAAATTAAGATTCTAAAAAAATATATTAAACCTTAAAATAGGATATTTTTATATTTTAAAATATAATTTTAATTATTTTGAATAAAAAAATTAGATATTGAAATTATGAAACTTTAAAAACATAGATTTAAACTTCTAAAATAAATAAACTAAAGTTTAAAATATAAAAAAATAAAAAGCTTACAAAGGCTGGCCCACCCCAACCCATCTAAGCCTAATGACATTAATGGGCTGGGAAAAGTACTCTTCTTCAAAATAGGTTATCAAATTATTGACTCATATCATCTTATTTACAGAGTTAGGGTAAGCTAATTCATTAGGTCAAGACCAATTTGATAGCTCTATCTACAATTTATGAATTAGATTCTTCATTTGACACCCAAAAAAGAGATAATCGGAACTCCAAAGGTATAAATTTTGCTGTCTTTTATATTAAAATTGATTTTTAATTAATTCATCGGGCTTGTTTTGTTCCTCTAACTAATCAGTCGAAAGAGTGAGGTATCTACTATGATGCTTTTTTTTTTTGTTTTTCTTTGTTTTGGTTTTATTATTATTTTTATATAAAGTTTAAGGTTAACTGAGTATACTTGTTTAAATTGTTATCACTTTATTGTAACTTTTCTATCAACGATTCTAGAGTGTCACTACAGTCTAAAAGAAAGAAATTTTACACTGCTAAAGTGTGATGGTACTTCAAAATTTTATAGTGAGGCTGTAGAAAGCATCCAGTAACAAATGTTTTTCTACGTTTTTTCAATTGTATTTAAAAAATCCTTGCCGCTTTTAGATACACCATTTTTTCTTTACAAAAGCATCTAAAAAATTATTTATTTTGATGTTTCAAGTAGTTATAATATTAATAAAATAATATATAAACACATACAATACTTACTAATATAATGTTAAATATTTATTTCATTCAATTCATTTTTCAGAAGAAAAAGATAAATATCTTTCGCCAGTGAATTCTCTCAATTTCTAGTAAAAAATTGACAGTCTATTTATTCTATTTAGACAGTTCATTTTATAACAAAAAGTTTAGATTATTGATTCTTTTTTTTTTTTTTTGCCTTTTTTTTCGAAGAAAAATTCTTTCAATTTGGATTGTTTTAGATAGAGAAATAGACTCTCTAAGTTTCAGCCAAAAATTGAGAGAATCTATTTACCAAAAAGAAGAATTCAAAACTAATTATGTAAAGAATAAAAAGAGGCTCAAACAACATGTTTAAACTAACAAAAGATCCTAGTATTAGTAAATGGATTTTAGCTTGAGTGCCACGTTTTCCCGACATAAATTCCATGGATTCTTGATGACTGTAGATTTGATTCCTCTCACACTCCTTCCTACTCTTCTTCCCCAAGCCAAGGGAAAACCAAAATCAAGAATTATTAAAGCATGAGACAATATAAGCTAAAATGTCATTCTAGTTCTAGATTGGGAATTCTTTTTCTCGAGACGGGAATCCACATGCTTGTGCAAATACTTCATAGTTGCCTTGAAAGAGATGGTTATGGCTTGTTTGTTCCAACACTTGAGTTTTCATAATTTAAATTACATTTTCGTCTTTGGATACAAAAGGCTTTTGTTTGGTTCTTGACACTTATCTTGGATGACAATGAGGTGATTCGAGAGAGATTTTTTACTTTTTCTTTTTGGACTTTTATAGGCATCATTTGTTGAAAGTAATTAAACTTGAGATATTGTCGAACATTAAATGTAGATACCTTTTTCAGCAAGAATTCAAACATGAATTCACTACTTTGAGGGAGACTAGTCTCTTTTGTTAGACTCAACCCATTAGTGGATTTCTTATTATTTGTTCACACATCACTTGTTCAAAAATTGTCTTATATATGCCCTTATGTCCTTGTGGTTTCTTTTTTTTTTTTCCATTTCCCTTAATAATTGAATTGGCGAGTTATGTTTTAAATTTCTCCGAAAGTAAACATTTATCAAAGAAGACGATATTTTATAATATATATATATATATATGTGTGTGTGTGTGTGTGTGTGTGTGTGTGTGTGTGTACTTTTTCATTAAATCTTTAATAATATTTTATTTTAATTGAACTAAATTATATGAGTTACATCGAAAACTGTATACGTAAAATATATAATTTTCACATTAAACTATATAAACTAAAAAGAATGAAATAAGAATTTATTTATTAGCCGCTCCAAAAGCCCTATTCTACATCAATTTACAAAAACTTTTGCTGAAGATTGCTAGGGTATTTCATTTGAGCATCCTTTACTTTTAGGTCCTGCAAACTTGATACCTATGTAAGATGTTGATTCCGTTCCATTAAGTTTCGTTTAATCAGTTGGATATTTTAGATTATTTTTTAATATGTGGCCCATGTAATTAAATTTAATAACATTAATAGTTGAATTCATATTATATAACATTGAAGGACCTAAATGATAAGTTTTTAATACATTGGGGCCTTCTTGTGATGGTTGAGAGCCTATTAGCTAATTAAAAACTTTATAGGGGTCAAAAAATAAAAATACCTCTTTACTCTGATTTTAAATTTAAAAGTAATAGTAATTAAAAGAAATGACGATTATTCAGAAAAGTTTATGTTATTGGTTTTCCCTCCTAACTATCAAGGAGATAGTAAAGAGAGAAATTCAGAGGAAGAAGAAAATGAATCTACAGACAAAATTAATGAATCCAAGTAAGTGACTTTGTGTTTATATTTTCACCGTGTGGATCATGAAGGTCAAGATCCTAGGGCATAAAACGTTTTTCAGTTTTTTGCTTACATGTGGTATCAGAGCCTATTTTTGACTTTGATGATTGACCATTAAAATTTAAATTTCCCATGAAACCGTGAAAGTATGTATGCATATGTTTTTGTCTGTGTGTTAACATTTTCAATTTACATGGAATTACTATTTTGGTATTAACGATTTCCATATTAATGGCTGTCTGTGTTTCTGCGAATGGGATAACTGTTTTGCATTTCTATAAATCGAATGATGCATTCCTGTGTTTCTGCATGAAATAGCTATTTTAGGAAATTGCATGATGATGTTCCTTCGTTTCTACGTTAATGGAATTGCGTTTCAAGAAAAAAAAATCTCATGTTACTGAAATTACATGAAAATCGCATGTTACTATTTTCTACATAATATTTTTGTAATTTTCATGTATTAATAACTTGTGATTTCGCCTATCTACTCTGCGTAAGGGGCATTATAGTGAGTGCATATAAAATGTTTAATTGCATGCAAAGTGCCAGATAATGTGAATATGAATGTATGTGTCTATTCACTATGAAAGATGTTTTTTACACTTTGTAAATTGTCCATATGATGCAAGCTAATTTATCACCAAAGTGGTTTAGTTAAATTGAAGTTTGGATGTTTATTATAAGTGTGTTTCAGTTATTCATACTTTATAGATGTCATGAATGGAATGACATGATTGTTTTTGTTTGAACAATTGAAGTTATAAATTTTATAACTATGAGGTCACATAAAGGTAGACCATTGTATGTAATTTATAACATTAAATGGATGATTCATGATACTTAAGTTGATTAATGAGTATATCCAAAAATGACTTACTTAGTTACAAATGTATGTTGTAATTGTCCATTAAAGTCTACTTTGTTTGGCATCAATTTTTGTGATTATGCATTTGAGTATTGCCCAGAGGAGAACTTAAATGCATGCTTGAAATTTATATATGAAATTTTCTAAATCTTTTAAATTTATCTCAAAGCATTAATGGGTAAGCATGTATGTTTGTTATAAGCAAGTCTTTCGAGATCGATGAACAACATTGTGAAGTTCAATGGGCTGAACTATGGTGAATGGTCTAAATAGAATAAGTTTCATCTTGGTCTTTAGCATATTGATGCAACCATAGTTAGTAAGGAAAAGCCTACAGCCATTACTAAGGAAAGCTCAGATGATGATGTTGCGCTCTATAAACTGTGGGAGCTTTCAAACAGACTAAGCTTGTACCTCATGAGGATGACCATGGCTGAAAATGTGAAGTCATCTATGCTGAAGACGGATGATGCTAAGGAATTCATGGAAAATGTGAAGGAGTATTCTGAGTCAAACTTGGCAGATAAGTCAATTATAGGAAGCCTGATAAGTGAGCTAACTACGAACAAGTTTGACTGGTCACAGACCATTAATGATCATGTGACTCATTTGTCCAATCTAGCGGCAAAGTTAAAGACTTTGGGGATGGAAGTGAGTAATCAATTTCTTGTGCAATTCATCGTCAACTCCCTGCCTACTAAATTTAGCTAATTTGAGATCAACTGCAATGCTCTCAAGGATAAGTGGAACTCAAAGGAATTGAAGGCTATGTTAGTGCAGAAGGAAGGGAGACTAAAGAAGATGAAGGATGACTCCATCCACCTCACTGTCCATGATGGTGCTAGTAGCAGTAAGTTCAAGCCAGGGAAAAGGGACAAAAGGAAGGGCAAAGCCCCAATGAAAGTTACTGAGGGCCAAATCAAAAACAAATGAAGTGTTTCTTTTGTAACAAGATGGGACACTTAAAGAAAGATTATCCTAAAAGAAAGGCTTAGTTCATAAAGAAAGGTACGCATTATATTTTTGTATGCTTTGAATCAAACCTTATAGATGTTCCTAATAATATCTGGTCGTTAGATTTTGGTGCTACTACTCATGTGTCTCATGTTTTACAGGGATTCAGTTCGATCCAGCTCATAAAAGGAATTGAACAGTACCTGTTCATGGGAAATAGGATGAAGGTACGGATAGAAGGCATTGGGACTTATAGATTGATTTTAGGCACAGGATGTCATTTAGATCTTGAAAAGTGTCTCTATATACCTGATTATGCTAAGAATCTTGTTTCATTAGGGAGATTGGATATTTTAGGTTTTTATTTTAAGTTTGTAATGGTACATTTGCATTGTATAAAAATAAGTACTTTTGTGGATCTGGCATTTTATGTGATTTGCTTTACCATTTCAATTTGAATAATGAATTTGTTGAATCTCTACTTCAAGTTGAAAGTGGTGTAGGCATTAAATGTAGTACACAAAATAAAAGTTCTGCTTTCTTGTGGCATCAAAGAGTAGGTCACATATCCAATGAAAGGATAATGAGGTTGGTGAAAAATGATATCTTATCTCAGTTAGATTTTAGTAACACGGATATATGTGTAGATTACATTAAGGAAAAGCAAACCAAACATACATTAAAAAAAGCAGTCACAAGAAGCACTCAACTTCTTCAGCTTATACATATTGATATTTGTGGTCCTTTTGGTGTCCCTTCTTGAGGCAGTAAAAAGTATTTTATCCAATGTTATTGGAACCAACTTGGTCATTGACCTGGACTAACCGTCAGGTCACTGGATCAATTGCTGAACTGAATAAATAAATTTTAAAAAAGTAAAATTTATATATATACTTATATTTACAAATAAATTTAAAAATAAGTAAAATAAATAATCTATATACAAATTTTACACTTTAAAAGTATTATTATTATATATATATATATATATATATTAAATATAAAAACAAAAATTTAATTCAAAAATTCAAATAAATATACTCACATATCCTCACATACACCTACACATACCTAAATTCACATATTCTTACATACACGTTTCAGACTTACCTTATTTATATTAAATATAAAAATTAGAAAAATATTTTTAATTCAAATTTTCAAATAAATATGCTCAAGTATCCCCACATACACCTACTAACCTACACACACCTAAATCATATATCCTCACATACATGTTACTCAGTAACCGATATGACAATACGACCATTGCACGCCTCTTGGTTTCTCCAAGAGTCTTTTTTCTTCCTCTTTTCTCTTCAGTTTCACCAATGTTTTCATAGAATCACTCTTCACAAACACTTTCTTCAGTCATCTCGTCTCTTTTCTTCCTTTTTTTTCTTCAATCTTTACCAACATTGGTTTCCATGGAAGACCCTTCAGACTTCAGTGCTTAGTATCCTCTTCTTCTTCTTCTTCTTCTTAAACTTTCTGTTCGTGGCACCAATGCCTACAGAGTATAGACAAGCCACAGAGATGGTGGTGATGAATGATGGCTGAAGCTTTGGTTTCGGATGGCAGATTTTTTTTTAAATATTAAATTAGGTCAATCGGGTTGTTGGGTTAGTAGGTCAACCAAGACCTAGTCGGGTCATTCAGGTCGCATCTAGGTCACTTGTATAGCAGTTTGAATGGGTGACCCAGATCGGGCCTGGCCCTGGGTCGTCAACTTCCAGTTGAACCCGTCAAACTGGTCCGGGTCCAATAATAGTTATTTTATTACTTTTATAGATGATTTCTCACATTATGGCTATATCTATTTACTGCATGATAAATCTCAATCTGTGGACTTCCTTAAGGTATTCATTGATGAGGTGGAAAGGTAGTTAGATAAGAAAGTGAAAGTAATGAGGTTAGATAGAGGTGGTGAGTTTTATGGCATGTCCAATGAAAATGGACAATGTCCAAGTCCATTTGCAAGGTTCCTTGAGAGTAAGGGCATTTGAGACATCTCCATGTTTGGGGTTTTCAGGCAAAAGTAAGGGTGTACAATCCACATAAAAAGAACTTAGATCCTAGGACATTCAATGGTTTTTTCATTGGCTATCTTGAAAAGTCAAAGGGGTATAGGTTTTATTGTCCTAGCCACACAAGGATTGTAGATTCTGGCAATGCTCGGTTCATTGATAATGGTCAAACTAGTGGGAGTGGGGAACTATGAAAGGTGGATATTCAAGAATCTCGGGTTGTAGTCCTACACCCAAGGTTTCTTCTCACATTGCTATTCCTGTCGTTGTATCACAGCCTCACAATGTACTGGAAAAGCTAGTCAATGTCCCAAACTCACCTGTTCAAATTGTAGAGAATGAACCAGTCACTGTTGATCAAGAAATTAATGTACCACAATAGGAACCTCAAGGGGAACTTCAACAAGAACCTCAACAGGAAGTAGCATTAAAATGATATATAAGACAAAAAGAGATATGCTATTCCTGGTGACTTTGTCATATACAATCTTGAGAATGAGTGTGACTTGAGCATTGCTGAGGATCCAGTCTCATTTAAACAAGCCATGGATTGTAGCAATGTTGAAAAGCAGTTTAATGCCATGAAAGAAGAACTTAAATTAATAGATGACAACAAAGTCTGGGACTTGGTTGAATTACCCAAAGGTTCTAAGAGAGTCAGTTGTAAATGGGTCTTTAAGGCCAAACGTGACTCAAATGGCAATGTTGAAAGGTTCAAGGCCAGACTTGTTGCTAAAGGTTATACCCAAAATGATGGCATTGATTAGAATGAGACTTTCTCTCCAGTTTCAAATAAAGACTCCTTGAGGATTGTTATGGCTTTAGTGGCTCATTATGACTTGGAGCTTCACCAAATGGTTGTTAAGACTATCTTTCTAACTAGGGACTTGGAAGAGGAAGTCTATATGGACTAGCCTGAAGGTTTTCTGACCACAACAATAGAAAATCTAGTGTGTAAGCTGAAAAAATCAATATATAGACTAAAGCAAGCCTTCTGTCAATGGTATCTCAAGTTCAATAATACCATCACATCTTATGTTTTATAAAAAACACAGTTGATTGGTGTATCTATATGAAGGTCAGTGGGAGTAAATTTGTCATTTTAGTTCTATATGTTGATGATATATTACTTGCTACAAATGATTTAGGTATGTTACATGATGTGAAGAAGTTTCTCTCTAAGAGCTTTGAAATGGAGGATATGGGTGAGGCGTCCTTTGTGATTAGGATAGAAATATTCCGGGACAAGTCACAAGGACTATTGGAATTATCACAGAAAGGATATATCAATAACGTTTTAGAGAGATTCAGAATGAATAAATGCTTCGTATGAGTCGTTCCAATTTAGAAGGGGGATAAATTCAGTCAAATGTAATGTCCTAAAAATGAATTGGAATGTAAGGAAATGGAAACAATTCCTTATGCATTAGTGGTTGAGAGCTTGATGTATACCATGACCTGTACTAGGCCAGACATTAGCTTTGCTATTGGTATGCTTGGTAGATACCAAAGCAATCCCGGTATAGATCATTGGAAGGCTGCAAAGAAAGTTCTTAGGTATTTCAAGGTACCAATGAACATATGCTTACGTACAGGAGGTCTGATCATATGGAAATGGTTAGATATTTAGATTCATATTATGCCAGATGCGTGGACACTAGGAAGTCTATGTTTGGTTACTTGTTCCTATTAGCTGGAAGAGCAGTGTCATGGAAGAGTACAAAGCAGTTCGTCATTGCTACTTTTGCTATGGAGGCTGAATTCATGGCATGCTTTGAGGCTAATGTTCAAGGATTGTGGTTGCGAAACTTTATCTCTAGACATGGGATTGTCGATAGTATATCCAAACCACTAAGAATTTATTGTTATAATTCTGCAGCCGTATTTTTCTCAAAGAACAACAAGTACTCTAAGGGTGCCAAACACATGGAGTTGAAATATTTGTTAGTAAAGGAGGAAGTGCATAAGTGAAGAGTGTTTATTGAGCATATCAGTACTAATCTAATGATAACGGATCCGTTGACTAAGGGATTACCGCCCAAAACATTTTCTAGTCATGTAGAGCGTATGGGCATTATGAACAAAGTCTTGCTGTATTGATTATAGTACTGTGTTTGCTATGCTTGTTATATTTTGTGACAATGTGAATTCACTTATGGTTATGTTTCTGCATATTATACTTGTTATCATTTTGGTATCTATGTACATATATTTGTATGAGATGACAAGTTATGTTGAGGCTTACAGTTTTCCTCAATTAAAGTTGATGTTGGGTTAGGGATGTTCTAAAATAGATAGAAGGGATCATGTTGCAAAATAACATGTGACCACAATGATCCGCTCAAAACTAATTCAACCTAGTCTATTAATGTTAGTGAATTTGATGTATGGAGCGTACTTATAGTTGTTGTTAAACCATCAAGTAATTACAAGGGCCAAATGAGAGAATGTTAGATTATTTTCTAATATGTGGCCCATGTAATTAAGATTAATAACATTAATAGTCGAATTGACATTATATAACATTGAAAGACCTAAATGATAAGTTTTTAATATCTTAGGGCATTCTTGTGATGGTTGAGAGGCTATTATGTAATTAAAAACTTTATAGGGGTCAAAAGTAAAATACCCTTTACTCTGATTTCAAATTTAAGAGTAACAGTAATTAAAAGAAATGACGATTATTTAGAAAAGTGTCTATTACTGGTTTTCCCTTCTAACCATCAAGGAGACAGTAAAGAGAGAAATTCAGAGGAAGAAGAAAATGAATATGCAGATGAAATTAATGGATCCAGGTAAGTGACTCTATGTTTATAGGATCATAAAAGTCAAGATCCTAGGGCATAAAGCGTTTTTCGATTTTTTTGCTTCTCTTGATGAAGTTTTAATTGGCCTAATAAGAGTTTGTTTAGTTTCACGTTTGGATTTTTTAAAAAATATTTTGGACTATAAAATGTGATTCTAGGCACAATAGTAATTTTTTAATTTGATATTCATATTTCTTTTCAAATTATATTTTATTTCTCATGCCTCCAAAAAGCATCATTAACTTGCTTTTAACTAAAATAAAATTTGAAAATTAAATTGATCTAAAATCCAATATGTCTAACTTTAATCCAAATACACACTAAGACCATGGTGTTGTTGGAATTGATTGAAAATATAAAGTTCCCCATTGCTTAAAAAACAAAGAAGTGGGTGCTAAGTAGATATAAAGAGTTCATGATCTTTGTTTTAAAGTATACCGGTTTAGAAGTATTTTATAAGCTTGTATTTGACTTTCTTTGAATTATCCCTCTGTTCTCTTGTTTGAGAGTATTAAAAAGTGTGAGTTATATATTTGTTTTGAAGAATGTTAAGAGAGATATTTGCTTTAGAGAGTGTAAGTGTATTGGGATGTGGGGTGCTTAAGAGAAAAATATGTCGTTAAAATTTTCACAAACGGCATGTTTAAGGGAGTGGTTAAAGGAAGAAGTGAGATAATGAAAAATTGTCTAATTTTTTATAATAAATTTATTTTTTGTAATAAAATATTGATTCATTTTAGTAAGATGCCCCATTTTCATCCCAATTCTCTTTCCTTTTCCTTTTCCCTAGTTTTGGTAATTGAAGAACACTTTGGATTAATCTCACCTAACAAATAACAAAGCATTACACTATGTTTGGTTGGCGCCTTCCGCTGGAAATAGAAAGTGGATTCCAATCTACAGTAATTTATAACATGTTTTCTTCAACCTTACACCTAAAAGGAAGTCTGTTCCATCGGCACTGTTTTCCAGCCAATTTTGTACAAAATTTTCCTCTTTGAAGTCGATGGAAAACCGGCTAATGGGATGGAAAGCGGCTGCAAAATTACCATATTGTCCTGTAATCTAGATGAGAAATTCCTTCGTTGTCCTCGAATCACTTGCTAGGTTATCCGAATTATTTTCCCCTTTGAGCTTACTGCCACACAGCTGCACGTATACTCCGTCGAACTCGTGCATCACCATTGGGCCTCATCCATCAACATTTGCGTTCACCCAACTCTGCGTTCATCCTCTCTCTGGTATGTATTTATGCTTTTGTCCAGTCTCCTTCCAATTTCTACTGTGTTGTTGCTTTAAACTCATGAATCTGATAGTGCACTATTACTTGAGTTTGAATGAGGTTTCTGAGTATGATTACACACAATGTCTATACCGCCTGGTTCATGGAGGGGTACATTTTAATTGACAAAAAGGGAAGATTTTAGTTGTAATACCTTCTTGATGATTATGTTATGGGGTTTGAGATTGTTGGATTTCTTTCTTTTAAGTTTACTAGGAATATGCTTCTGTTTTATTCTTCTTCTTTGTCAAAAGAATATGATTCTAATTTAATATTGTATTACTTAATTAGTAATGCCTCAAAAGCTGTATTCTCTCATTAGAAAAAGTTAACAATGATAGAGACACACAAAGCATAGTGATTCATTGTTAAATGTCTATCAATTAAGAAGGTTTTTTTCTTAAAGCATAGTGATTCATTGACAGAGACACACAAAGCATAGTTGTATTCTCTCTAATTTAATACTGTATTCTCTCATTGTTAAATGTTTAAAGCATAGTTTTTGTCCCTATACTCTTTCTTTGAACTCTTCCACCCTATTCGGTCTTCTTTGAAGGCTAATAAGGATGAAGGAATAAAAATTACAAGAGAGAGAGAAAGACTGACAAACGAAGGACTTCTTTTTTTTTTCTTTTGCAAACTTGATACATTGCATATAGAAAGGTAAGTCACATTTAACCAAAAACAACTCACATAATAAAATATTCCATAAAGACACTCAGGAATCATGGAAACACTCCTCAAAACATGCCACTTTACAGGAGTAAAAAGATGGACCCACTTATTCATAATTAGAATTATTATCAACATTCTTGTGCATTAATTTGTTTTCAATTCTTGTGCTAAATTGCACATGTGTTATCAAAGTTATTTTTTAAACTTGAAAACTACTTAGTTTAACATTTGAAAAGTAATTTAAACTAATTAGTTCTAAATTGTACATCTGTTTTCAATTATAGTTTTACTTTTTAAACTTGAAAAGTTAATTAGTTTTACATTTGAAAAGAAATCAGTACAGTGTGTGTGTGTGTGTATGTGTTGATAAACAGTCTAGCGTATATTTTAATTTTAAGAAAAAAATGTACTTTAGCTTTAGATAAACAAACATGCAATAAAAAATAATCTAATTTAATTAATAATTTCAGGCAATCATAGGTAGCCATGGATGACTTGAAAACAAGGATTGTTGTTGCTGCTATGACCTGGTGGTTCAACATGGTACTCACCATATGTACCTATTGCATTTTTGTTATTGGAGTTGTTCTATGTAGGCACCGAATTAGTAGAAGGCCTTACAATATTGATTTCCATAGTCATAGGGCCCATTTTAGAGGTCTAGTCTATAGCAGTGACACAACTTGCTGCAACTTAACGAGGATGAATAGGAGGACTTTAGATAACTTATGTGCAATGCTTGACACCATAGGGGGACTTAGGCCAACCAGACATATGCTTGTAGATGAGCAAGTTGCTATTTTTGCACACATCTTGTCTCACCATGTCAAGAATAGAGTCATCCAAGTTAACTTTAAAAGATCAGGAAAGAGTGTTAGTAGGCACTTCAATAGGGTTTTGAATGCAATGATGCACTTAGACAATACGCTTTTCAAAACACCTAAGTCTGTGCCTGCAGATTCAGTCGATCCCCGATAGAAATAGTTCAAGGTAACTTGTCTAACCTGAGTGTTCTTGACTAGTATGTACATAGGTGCATGTTTGACTATTTATGGTGGTGGTGTCACAAAATTGTCTCGGTGCCCTTCACGAAACACACATAGATATAACAGTCCCATTAGAGGATAAGCCAAGGTACCAAAACCAAAAAGGTGATATCACCACTAATGTATTAGGCGTTTACACTGAAGACGCGCAATTTGTATACGTGTTGCCTGGGTGGGAGGGGTCTGCAGCCAATGCACTAGTGTTACGTGATGCAATTACTAGACCACACAGGTTGAAGGTTCCTTTGAGTGAGTATCATATGTAGTTCTAAGCTAACTGAAATTTGTATTCCCTTTTTTTAATGATTGTGACAAGTAAAGCATTGTTTTCCTAGATTGTTATTACCTGGTAGATGCGGGGTATACAATATATGAAGGCTTTCTAGTACCTTACTGAGGACAATAGTACCATTTAAGAGAGTGAACAAGGGGTCATCAACCAGGCTTTCTAGTATTTCAATATGAAGCATGCAGCAGCACGTAACGTTATTGAGCGATGCTTTGGGATGTTGAAGAAGCGATGGGCAATACTTAGCAGTCTGTCCTTTTACCCAGTTAGAACACATAACCAGGTCATAATTGCTTGTTGTCTACTGCACAATCTCATCAGGCAACACAATCCCTTGGATGGAGTTGATGATCTAGATGATGCAGATATAGGAAGTTCATTCACTGAAGTTGATCATGTCAATGTAATCAAACCAATGAATGCATGGACTATATGGAGAGATAACTTGGCAGAGGAAATGTATAGTGATTTTATAGGTTAGCGGAGACGAGATTTTCTGGGGTTGCTCGCTCGTATTCCCTTTTTTTGGCTTATGGTGATACAACTGTATGTGGTGATATTATTTTGTGAATGTTGAACAATGTGGTTCATGTTAATATTTTGCTACTATATAGAAGAAATATGTTGATAAGGTTTTATAATTGCCTGTTGTTGTTATATTGTATTTGTTGATATTACATTATACTATTGTCCTATTTGTGATACTAGACTGTAAAATGAAACACCAATGGACTCCTGCGGAGGATACCGTACTTGTAGATGCACTTGTAGAGCTAAGGCTGAACTGTGACTATCATTGTGACAAAAATTTCAAGCTTAGGTACATGAACAAACTTGAGTCAATGCTTGCAGAGAGGCATTCCGGCCACGACATAATGGTTGTACCCCACATCCAGTCTCGAATTAAGACACTGAAGACTGGATGGCAAGCCATACATGACTTGATTCATGGTACGAATACGAGTGGGTTTGGATGAGATCATGACAAGAAATGCGTCATGGAAGAGCTGGCCGTATGGGACACATATGTACAGATATATTTATAGATTTAACTTTGCTTTGATTGATATTAGTTATTTATACAGTCTCTAACTATTATGCTTTGATTCACTTGCAGTCTAACCCCAGCAAACGTGGCTGGAAAAATCGACCATTTCCCTTCTATGGATAACTGTAGCATACATCATTAGTTTATGAGTGCATATAAGTGGTGCTAATTTTGGAGGACCACTTTCATCTTTTTCCCCAAGATATGATGAATGTTAAAATTATGCTTCAAGTGTTTTAAGATTTAAAGTTTCTGTAATTAATAATTGCCTTTGAGTATGGGGTCCTTTTCTTTTTCCTAATATATCACTCATTACTGCACCTGATTCAAATCTAAGTTGGGTCATGCCTTTTAAGTTGGGTATCATGCCTTTTATTTTGACATCAATATTAAATTCTATGATACTTTGATTTTTTTCATGGGGAGCAATGCTGATAGAAAAGTGAGTTTTAGATATGTGACATATGTAAAGGCATAATTTTTGCTTGCTAAATAATAGTTTCACAGGAACTTTGGAAAAATATTTGTGCAGTACAAAAAAATTTTCTTGACATGAATGGTGAGACTGTGAAGGATTTCATAAACTTTCTAATTCTCTTACACTAATCATATACATAATGTGGTGATACATATCCCACTATTTTTCATATAAAGAACATACCTAATAACAAAGAACACGATCCATAACAACTTGTCATTAAACTGCACCTACTAGCTACTTAACAAAGAACACAACTAATAATATCACTAAGACTATAGCAATTGCTACCATATTTCCCATTTCAGGCATCTTCTTGCATCAGAAAGGAAAGGAGGAGTAAGGGGTAATTTAGTAAAATTACCCCTCAATTTTTTTTATTTTTTAAAATACATAACTAACAATACTTTTTTCTCTCTCCTTTTCTTTTTTCCGTATCCAACCAAACAATTTTTTTTCATTTTACTTCTTTCTTTTCCATTATTTCTTTCTTTTCTACTTCTACTCTGTATCGCGAACTAAACAGACTATTAATTCTAAGAGTCACAATGTATTTTGCTTTTTTTTTTAAGATGAATAGATTCGAGTAAATTTATATTTAAATATTAATATTTTTTCAAATATGAATACTAAATAATTAAAATTATTTTTTAACATCTATACACATTAAATAAATAAATGATTTATCTAAAGAATTAATGTTGAAAAACTTTTTTAAATTTTTCATAAGATCTAATTGAATAAGATATATTCAAAAATATTATGCACATAATAAAAATAAAAACCAAACACCCTTTAATAATCTAAAATTTAAATAAATCAAATTTAAATTTTTAGTAAATGCAAACAAATGCAATGTATAGCATGTCAAGGCTAAAGTTGTCAAAAGGATGGACTTAATTAAACCCTTAAAATAAATTTTTGACCTAACCTTATTTCTGGGTTGAGTCAAGCCAATTAAGGGCTAGCTCTAAATTTTCTTATCTTAGATAAATAAATTCTTAATAATTACCAATTATTTTTTCTCTATCTATATTCGAGTGACTAAGACCTTCTCATATTTTGTTAACTATTTTATTATTTTATAACTCTCTTTCCTTTCATGTTATATATTCTTATGCTTTAGTTTAGTTATATTTATATAAAATTAAAAAAATTTAATATTAGATTATTTTATTGCTAAATTGTCTAAACTAGGCCAATATTTAAATTGTTTTGTTTCAATATTTAATATATTGACTTTAAAAACAAATGTATATTTTTGCGTAATTTCATTGTATTATTTTGACAAAAATACTAAAATAGTTATTATTTACTTATAATTCAATTGCCTATTAATTGAATCTTTGAAATATTGTATTTATTTTAATTTAATTTTTATTATTAAATCACAAAATTTACTATTATTTAAAGGGCATTTATTTGCATTTAATGAAAGTTTGAATCTAATTTGTTCATATTGTAGACCATTAAGTGCTTTTTTTATATATTTTATTAAGTGCTTAATAACTCTAAATATATTTTACTTAATCAAATCTCATGAAAGTCTAAAAAAATTTCAACATTAATCATTCTGAATACATATTTTACTAACATGTATTTAATAAGCACGAATATTGAAAAAATAAATTGTCTTAGTTATTTAGTATTCAGATTCAAAATTTTTCATAAATAAATTTCTAAATTTTTGTTGCTAAAAATTATTTTGACAAAAATTAAGATTAAATTGAAACAAATACCATCTTCTTAGGAACTAAATCAAAATACGTAAATTTTTAAGAATCAAATTAAGATAACTGTAATATTTTAAATGCTAAATTAGTAATTAAGTAAAAAAGAAAAGGAGATAAGTTGTGAATCATAGATGAGATTCACATGCATTCAGATTTGGAGCCTGTCCAATATTCTAAAAGTTTTTTTTATCTTTTATT
Organism: Biancaea sappan; assembly: GCA_037074585.1. Taxonomy (NCBI): domain Eukaryota; kingdom Viridiplantae; phylum Streptophyta; class Magnoliopsida; order Fabales; family Fabaceae; genus Biancaea; species Biancaea sappan. Next base: position 55,141,899 of record CM073494.1, on the reverse strand, counting down.
TAATTTAAAATTATATTTAATTGTATCTAATTTTCTCATTTCAGAATATATTTTGTTTTAAATTTAAATTAATTTTTATAAATTTTTAAATTTATTCAGTTTAGTCCTTCAATACTTTTTACGCTATTTGAACCGTTTATAATTTTAATCTAACGATCCAAATAAAAATATCAGAGAATACAATACTTTTGAGAAATTAGAAAAGCTCAAATCCCATGCATTCATTGCGTGGAGATTTGCTGCTGCTCAACATGCTGCTTTTCACTTTCAGCAACGTTTTTTACCGTTGCTGAAAGTTTTGGCAACAAAAAAACTGCTGTCATAACTTTTAGCAACGATAAAAACCGTTGCTAAAAGTAAAAAGCAGCAAAAGCATCACTTTTGATTAGCAGCAAATCCGGATCCGCATTCATTAGGTCAACATGAGTAAGGTGGCCCCAAGGTTCAGGTTGCAACGCAACGCAGGCGACGCTAATGTACATGTGCTGCACATGTAGCCCTATGCGGTGGCAAGAGACATCCGCGGATTTTGTACTTTAAGTGTAACTTGTAATTAACCAAAAAAATGGTCCAATTTCCTATTGAATCAAAACTAAATTATTGAGTAAACAGTTAATATAAATGATTGAGTAAACTATTATCCATCTTAAAAAAGTTACATATCCCTCAATTTATTTTTTTTGGAAAAAAATACTATTTATGCTTTTAAACTTCTAGCCAACATTTAAATTTAAAATTTTATTTCATGTCAGTTATAAATAATATATTTTTAATTAATTTTAATTATGTCTTTGAACATAACGCAGCTAAAATATTTAATGGTAAATGTTGGCATGATATCTTGTTTTACATACATTAACTCCAAATTATTTACCCTTGATGATAAATTTATCACTTTATATACTAACTTAAAATAGCTGTATGAACCCTCTAAAATTTCTCATGCTTTTTGTCATTAATAGTGTTCAGAGAATCGAACCGAACTAGTCGGTTCAACTATAAAATTGGTGAATCGGTCAGAGAATCAGTCCAATTTGTTGAATATTATTATATATTTTTTTAATTTTTATTGAATATTATTATACATTTTTTAGAAATCTCTAAAAATTTATATTATTAGAAGAAGATCTAAGATTGGTATAAATAAATAAATAAATAAATATATATATATATATATATATATATATAACATGCCTAAAATATTTTAATATTTGTATCATATACATTAATTATATATTTTAAGTATCACTAGTTCGACTACGGTTTGATCATTAACCCTTAAATCAGTATCTCATCTGGTTCCATGACCGATTTCCTAAACTTTGGTTATTAACGAAAGTTTACAGAAATATTTTGGCCAATTTAAATTAGTATCTAATGTGGAATATATAAGGTGAATAATTTGCCTCTAGCATATGCAAAATGGGTGAATAATTGAAAACATATATGAGTTATAATTAATAAAAAATAAAGTTTTGCTTTATATTAAAACATGTGTTAAAGTTCAATCACTTCAATAACATGAATAGTACTTTGCCTTTGATTTTTTTAATTACAAATCACAAAATTTATTGTCATCAAATCTTAAATTTTTCATTATCAAAAGTCATTTTGATATACAAAATAACAAAATTGACACAAAGATAATCATTTAAAGATTAAATTGATGTGCTTGATTTTTAAATGATGGAATTAAAAAAACTGTAATTTTTCAATAATTAAATCAGTTATTTACTTTAGTTTTTTTTTTTAGAATTTAAGGTTCATGGTTTTTAAAAATAGACTACTATTTAATACCTAAAAATTGTAATAATTTTAATTTAGCTCATAAAAAATCAAATATCTCAAATATAATTATTTATGGACTAAATAGAATCACTTGCTCTTTCGAATATTAAATTAAAATATTTATAATCTTTTAAGAATCAAATTAGTAATTTTCTCATTTTATAATGATATGAATGTTGTATTTATATATTTTATTATTTAAAAAACTACATAGTACAAAAATTACAGCTAAAATATAATAATCGTATTTTAAAATATTTAGGACAAATTTCACCTTAAATATTAATTAACTAGTAGTTCATGATAATGAAAGTTAAATTGCAAGTATAATTCGCCATTTAATAGTTACAAAATAAATGAACCGAAACTATTTACTCTTAAAAAATCTAATTTAATTTTGATTAAATTATAGCTTAATATGATTATCAAATATAGAAATAGGAACTGAATATAAAATCTTCATATTTTTTCCAATTGTTAAGCAGGAGATTTGATTTTAGTTTCCAAAGGTCCCTTTAATCTTTTCTCCATTTTATAAGCCATACAATACAAGAACGGTAGATTATTCTCCATTTTTACGAGAGATTCTTTAATTATATGGCATTATTTTTCAGTCTTTTTATTAAAATTACAAAAAAAATATATTTATGTCAATATTATCTATTTTCTTTAAAACTAATAATCTTAACTTATTCTAAAATTATATAAAATTTACAAAATTGTTTATGTTGATTATTATATATTTAATAAATATTACTATATATTATTGATTATTATCCTTCAATTGGATAGATTTAAAAAAATATTTTTTGAATGTTCCGTTTTAATAATTATTTATTCTTTATTAAATAATTCTAAACTTTTCTAGATTTAAATAGGTAATAACCTTATACACTAGCACTTTATGGTATTTTTTCCCTATTAAATTATCCCGTATTTTAAGGCAGTGTAGTGTGCTTTATGATAATAGACAAAAAAATATCGTGTAATAAAGTTTATTTAAAAGAATATTTATTTGTACTAAATGAGAATCTGAATATGATTTGTTTAAACTTTTGATCATTATATAAATCTTAATAAATTAAATTTTGGATAAGCCTAAACTTTCTTCAAATCTAATATTGAGTCATGTATTGTTGAATGTCGATTGATTTATTTAAATAATAAAAAAAGCTTTTGAGAAAATTTGAACTCAGGCCATGTTAACATGTGAAAAAATTGCTTCAACCTTTAAACCCAATCTCACTACATTATATAAGAGCAAATTTTTATATATAACATAACAAATGTAATCATATTATTATTTGTATAAAATAATTTTAAATTATAAGAAAATAAAAACATTAACATTATTTTTGTAATGCCATATAATATTAAATATAATATTTAACAACAAATGATTAGTTATAATTTATTTGAATATATTTTTTTATAAATCATTTATATGTATTTAAATGTTGCAAAAATAAACAATTATAATTATTCAATATTCCAATTTAGAGACAACATCTTAATAATTAAATATGTATTTAGATTTAGATATTTTAATATTGAAAAAACAAGGCCCCTAAATTGGCTAAAGCATATATATATATATATAGTATTACTTACAAAATTTTTACAGCCATAATTATTCATGACAATTTGAGTTAATAAATTTATCTAAAGTTAACTATAGTTAAAAACTCATTTTTAATTATAGTTGTATAATTGCTTAGGGCAATAATGATGAAACAAAGAAAATAATTGCATAGAACGGGGGAAAATAATAAGAGAAAATAGAAGAAAGTTATTTTAAAAAGTAAATTTATTTTTATTTTATAAAAATAAAAATTTGTTAATATAATATTTATATTAAATATTACAATGATGAAATCTATATGTTTTTTATTTTCTTTATTATCCTTTTCTAGTTCTTATAAGCTAAACGCCTAAATTATAAAGGAAAGGGAAAAGTTAAAAACTAAAAATAGAATAAAAAGGACAAAATGAATTTTTGGATTATTAAAATATGTATATTTCAATTATTTGAATTTGAAATTTTATTATCACACAATTTAGTTTTTAAAGTTTTCATCTCATTAAAAATAAAATTTTTAAAATTTTATCATTTTAAAATTAAATAGTCTGGATATAAAATTTTATAATAATATAGATTTTCTCTGATAAAAAAGAATATATTATTAGTTTGATCTTTAAAAGATTATTTACCTTAATTTAATTTAAAAAATTAAATGTCTTAATTTAATTTTTTAAAAAATACATCTGTATTAATACTATGTTAATTTATAGGAATAAAAAAAATTAAATTGGATAAGTGCAATTTTTAAAAGATTAAATTAAGACACATAAATTTTTAAAAATTAAATTGAAATAAAAATGAGTAAAACTAAATCGATTATTTACTCCTAGAAAAATGGAGGTGGCACCGGCTACCGGGACAAGGTTCGCGCGTGGGAGAGCGTGTGTTTATGATACAGTGAAGTCGCGTGAATAAGAACAAACATGGTGACGCGAAGCAGGTAATTCCAAGCTGAAAAGGCAGGTGGCCATTAAGAGACGCCAAAGAGTGAGCATTCTCTCTCTCCCCTCTTAGAGTCTAGACTTCCCACTTCCACTTTCTCTCTCTTTCGCTTCGCACTTCTGCTCACCCACTCTCTCTCTTCTCCTGTCTTCCGCTTAGTCTCAAATGTAGAAATTTTCTGTTAATTTTAACTGTATTACGTTTCGCGCACGGTAAGCATATTCAATATTTGCTCCTTCTTTGATTCTTCTTTAGTGTTTGGGAAATTTTAGTGCTTGAGATCTTGCAATTGTGTAGGTTGTCGAACTTCTTAATTTCCAGTGTTTTTGTTCATCAATTTCTTATCTGGTAAAGTCTACAATGAATTTTATACAAAGTGCTTTCTTGGTTTTGATGTGCTGTTTGCTCTTTGTTTAGGTATATTTTGGGAAGTTTGATTTGGGAAATGAGCAGAGGTCAGCAACCGGAGCCTCTAGATTTCTTCATCTGGACCGTTGAGGTCAATAATTTTTTTCCCTCTTTCTTGAATCCCTTATTCACATGCTTTTATTTTTTTTGGTTAATTTTTCAAAAATAATTTCTGACTATGCAACGTATATTTATTTGATTGAGACGGAAGCTGTATAATTAGATCTTGTCTATATTTCTTAACTGAACTGAATTCTTTGGGTAGAATAAGTAGACTTACTTTATGATAGTCTGAGTTTTGACACTCATCCACTCGGTTAACTCATTAATTAAACGGTACAATTGGTTCTCCATGATGAAGCGCTTCCCTTGTACTTTATGTTGTGCTGTAATTTGATTTCGGTGATGTGTGAACAGTAATTTTGCTCTTATTAGTTTTGTATTTCTTTTTCCTTTTCCTGGAACTTTTCAACTCAGACAATTATAAGCGGAAGGTTTTAATTCTTACAGATCATAAACAATTTTTAAATTAACTAGTTAAAGAAGATATAAATATATATATATATACAGGTATGTCATTTAGATAGTCAAATACCGTAATTGCCATACAAGTTGGTGACTTGGTAGATGAAGTCGAAGTCCTTCTCAACATGATGAAATGATCGATAATTAAGCTTGTGCGACACTCACCTGTAACTCTCATTATATCGAGTGGACCATAGTGGTCACATTGACCATAGTGGTCACATAATATCTGGATTTGGTCCAGGTTCCAAATTCATGCAAGGTGACTTTGTTCAGTTTTCAATTGAAATATTGAGTGGACCATAGTGGTCACATAATATCTGGATTTGGTCCAGGTTCCAAATTCATGCAAGGTGACTTTGTTCAGTTTTCAATTGAAATAAAAAATTCACACAAGTTTTTCAAATATATTATCTGAAAGTTAGCAATTTGTGTTCTGTTAGTCTTCACTATGAATGTAACCCTCTTTAGCCTTGTCAGTAGGTTCTTGGTTAACTACGCTTTTGAAATGTGTCAATCTCTAGTGTAAAGTTATAGCTACAGTACGATCATATTTTTGTTCTACTTTGATTCAGCATTATGTGTCTCAAGAATTTGAGGACTGGTTCCAAAATCTCCATAAGACCATAGCTTTTGTTGAGGATATATTTTCACAAGTCTAATGCTTTTAGATAATAATTTGGAAGTTTTTTGACAGAGAATTTAAATTTGTTATCTAATGCTTTAGCACTAAACATGTGAACATCCTTGGTTTTGGATGAAGATGCAGCTGCTGGGTTCATAAAACATGTACCAGATGGAAGGTTATGTTGTTGTGTAGGAGGACTAACAAATCTTGTGTTGGTGTCGTTTGATTCCAGGTGTTTTACTCATTCCAATTTGTGCCTTGCTACAACAACCATGAATTGTCTATATAGACACAAGAACCGTTGAACATTACCTGGATCTTAGAAGTTCCCATGAAGCCTTATAATATTATTTTGAGAAAATTGCACTTTACCCCCATAAACTTTCTCCTATATGCAAAAAACTTCCCATGAAGTTTCAAACGTAGCAAAAAACCCCCATGAACTTTCATTTCGTGCAAAAAACTCTTTTCATTAGTTGATCATTAGTCAAACTGACTGTCAACGTTGACGTGGACATAAAAATACCACGTCAACTGTATTTTTTACACCTCATATCTACATCAGCTTTCCTGCCATGTCATCCATTTTGATTGAAAGCAAAACATGAAATGGCGCCTAATCTCTTCCCCAATTCAACACCAAATTGTGCTTGATTGATATCATAACAATGTTTGGCAGAGAAACACGAAATCGAATTCGAAAGGGAAGTTTGAAATTGAGTCGCAGACACAAGAGCGCAGGAGGAAGACCAGGACGACGTTGTCAGTGTGATCCAAATTGGCTATTAGAAAATGGTTTAGTAAATAGCAATTTGTAATAGCAATTCTCATGCTATCAGAAAATGATGCACAACAAAGCAAGAAGGAAATAGAAGTCAGGTTTACATTGGCTCAAATCTTCCATTGTAAAGCACAACCTTCTTTGCTTTTAAGACTCAAATTAACAGTAGAATTTTCGAGAACCACTACACTACTGGATGTGTGCATTCTTCTTCCATAGACTAAAAAATCTCTTGATTTTGCATTCTAACCATAGCCCCCAAACAATCACACCAAGCACACCCTCGATTGAGTGAATCAAACATACTACCCTAACATCGTGACTTCAATCGATGGGATAACGTCTTCGTCGCTTGAAGCATAGGTTTGACATCTTTGTGCTCACGGCAAAGGTTTGCTCATAGAGGAGAAAGAAGAAGGGTCTGATGAAGATTCAATTTAACAAATAAGGCGGGTCTGACGTGACACAAGAATGGATGACGTGGCAAGAAATATGATGTGGATATGAAGTGTATATATATATAAAATACAGATGATGTGGCAGTTTCGTGTCCACGTCAGTGTTGACGGTCAGTTTGACTGACGGTCAACTAACAAAAGGGAGTTTTTTTGCACAAAAATGGAAGTTTACGAAAGTCTTTTACTGAGTTTGAAATTTCATGAGGGTTTTTTTGCATATAAGAGAAAGTTCATGGAGTAAAGTGCAATTTTCCCTATTATTTTCTAATGCAGTTATAAGGTTCTTCTGGAACATTTTCTTTTTCATCCTTTAAGATTTATGGGCCATATCCCATATACATGTCAAAACTGGACGCCAAGGGAACTCATTTGGACAAAAATGTTTACGGAAGATGACAAATGAATTTTCATCGAGTTGGTAATTTTTTATTTTGTTTAACTAGAACTGGTGTAGGAAAGTGTCAACTAGCTCTTACTTATGGGAAGGGGGAAAATGGATTGAACGGAAGTCTTGGTTAAAACATGCTATAATCTAATCTGATAGTTGCTTCTAATTAAAAGGAAGGATGGCGTTAACCATTAAAGTTTACTGAAATAAATAGCAATATACTGAATTCACAAGGTATTAGCCTCCTTAAGGCACTGATAAGATTGAGGAGAGTTCTACTGATTTCTTATTACATATTTAAATAAGTGTTTAGTTGGAAAGCATTTTTTGCATTATGTTCCATCACTGTGTCTTTTTGTCTAATTCATGTATGTGATTAATTGTACTGTGAATAACGCAAGTAGAACATGTGGTAATAGGATCTAATCATGGTGAATATAATCATTCGACATGCATCTTTTTGGCTGCCTGACATCATGTATGAGGATATCTGGAATATGAACAATAACAGGTCTCTTCTGCACATTTTTTCTGTTCTCCAGGATGTTGGCTTGTGGTTGGAAAAGATAAATCTAGGTAGTTACCGTCAAATTTTTAAAGAAAATGGTGTTAATGGAGAATACCTGGAAGGAATGTCAATGTTCACAACAGAGCAGATTCTTCGTTTCATAAGACGGTGCCACATGAAGTGGGGAGACTTCATTACATTGTGCAAGGAATTGAGACAGATTAAAGGTCTGAGTATCTCTCTCCCTCCAACCCTCCATTATCCTTCTCTCTCTATCTATACACAGACACACACTTTATACAGTTTTTGCTTCATTTAATGTTTAGCAACCCCTAGCTCCTTCCCCTAGATGCAACAGTCAGTCTGCATTGCATTCTTATTACTACATCGGGCCTTGTTGATTGAAAAAGTCTGATTATCTCAAACTCAGTCGCCACTTTATGGTTTCATTGAACATGCCTGATGCATTAACCCAGGGGTAAGGAACAGGTTTCATTTATCTCGTGTCTTGTTAATTTTTGTTACAAGTAGGTATTGTTGGCACAGCATTAGAAACTAACACTAACTAAAGTGAACAAGGCTTTACTACAAAAACTTCAATGTGGAATTAAAGCTTTTCTTATTGACAAATACGTCCACAATTTGTCAAGCATCCCTAACTTGTCTGTGCAAAAATATTGATGTCTGCAGTGGCTTGTCTGAAAGGGGAGCAGAAGGTCCGTCGGCCATGGTGGGCTCCATCTTGCCTCTCTGTAGTGTTTGTAAAAGCTGCAAAACGCAACAGACAGTCACGAGTTGTTTCATTGAAGCTGGAACCATAGTAGAACCTCTGCTGATATGTATGTACGTATAGCAAATATCTTTTTTGCTTAGAAACACAAGTTTGTTTTCTGTTTTCCTTTTTTGTTTTGGTCTTTAATTCCAGAAGAGGTCGTTGTTTCTCCTCTGGAGAACTCATATATACAAGTCCTCTTTGTGCTCTAATTTTTGCTGTTGTGTAATTATGTATTTCTTACTGTGTGAACGAAAGTATGATATATGTGGTTTCTGATTAATTTAAAATACTCCTTTATCTCAACTTGCATGTTTGTGTGTGAGCAACGGGCACAGATCTTCTACAGTTGGTAGCGCCAAATGCAAAGGGCAGTTCTACGTTGTCGGCGTCTAATTTTGATCAAATAGTCACAATTGAAAGGAGAAAAAATATATATATATATCTCAGCTGTCCGATTAAAATTTTTTTCTTTTCAATCCTGGTCATCCAATTTTGACTAGACGGTTACAATATAGAACTGCCTTTTGTAGTTTGCACCACCAACTACAGACGATTTGTGTTCATGAGCAACAGTTTTTTACATGATCATGTGTCTCCATCTTTCCTTTGGCAAGTGGAGTCAACTGGAGTAATTATATAAATATTAGCACAACCAACAATGTAACATAAAAAGGCACAACCTTGGTAGGCCATTGAATCAGGCACATATAAGGATCTTCCCAGACGGCTGTTTCTTTTATTGCTACAGTAAATTACTAGTTTGGTCCTTAAAAATTTATAATTGTTTCAATTTAATCTCTAAAAAATCAAATATCTCAATTTTATTTTTCAAAGAATGTTTGTTTCATTCTTCTTTTTATCAAAATGATTTTTAGGAACAAAAATGTTGAGATTTAGTAGTAGTAGATTTTGTGATCCAAATTGAGATAATTAATTTTTCAGAGAATAAATTGATACACTTAATGTTTTAAGAACTAAATTAAGAAAACTGTAATTTTTCAAAAATTAAATTAGACTCTTGTTATTTATGTTCTTTATTGTTAAAAGCGTTGTTTAGTTGAACATTACTCCATATATATTTTATACTTTTAGTTTAATTGCAATTTTGATCTCTCTTGATTTATTCCATGACAGTCCCTCTACTTTCATAGTAGCTTTAGTGGTACCTAGATGTCTAATCCGTGTTAGTTAATTTTTTCTTTTTCTAGGGATAGTCATGCATTAAATTTTTTTATATTAAATATAAGTATAATGGGAATGCTGATTTTCTTTAAAGAATTATTATTTATATGAAATTTAAATAATTACTTAACCCACTAACTACGACTTGTTTCTCAGTTTAAGACATCAAAGCTTTTCGAGGCACTACTTAATGTTTGTATTACTTTTGTAATTCTACTATTATTATCAGTACTATTTTATACTTTGGGTTATAATTCAAATCTTACATCTATGTCTCAGCTTTCAATGCCTTTAAGAAATTCAAATTTCAAAGTGGAATCTTGCCTTAATTGTCCAGGACATAAAGTACTTGGAGAACGCTTCGTAGAAATAAGTTTCAACAACCCGAAAAATTTTAAAAAGGAAGGAGTTTCAATTGTGTTCTTCGAGAGGCAAATGCTTCTCCTCTTGTCATGGTATTGTGGTCATTGATACCTTGGATCCTGTTAGTTTAATTTGGGCATTCACTTTACTGATTTAGTTGTGATCTTGTATGAAAGTGATGTAAAGAAAGATAGCGAGAAGATATTCAAATTACTCTTGAAAAATATTAGAAGTATTTTAGTAAAATATTTTATTTTCATTTTTATTTTTATTTTTTTTCCATTTTTTTGCTTATCAAACATACTAAGTGTTAAAAGATTGCAGTTGGCATAATTTAATTTTTAAAATATTTAGTGTTTTTATATAATTTTTAAAAAATTACATTGATCATAATTTAGCTTTTTCTGTTGTTAAATATTAAACTTTATAGTTGTCAAATTTTAAATTTTTTTAATTGTTAAAAATCATTTTGATAAATAAAAGAATACAATTAAAATAATTTAATTTTTGATTAAATTAAAATATTTGATCTTTTAAGATCAAATTAAAACAAGAAGAACAAATCAATAATGATGAGTTGCCTCCTTTTGTTCTTCATCGGGTTAGAACTTCGCAGCATTTTCCTTGTTATTCTCGGATAGGATCTTTGTAAATGCACCCTATTGGAGAGTGAAAAGCATTGATCTTAACTCTTCATAAAAACAAATCATTTCAGATAATGTCACGTTATGTTATTTAAAATATTTTAAAACAAAATATAACTGGAAATGTTATCTAAATCAAATAATTCAGATAATGGTTTGAGAGGGTGACCGCTACATTAGTTGAATTTGACTTCAATTCTGACTCATATCACTTGTAACTCACCACTTTATTCCTTAAATTTTCAAATTGTTACACAAAATAGTTTTTTTATCTATCACATTTGTCAAGTTGATAAATAAAGGGATCACTTCGTTCAAAAGTTTTAAAATTGAGAGACTAAAATGATTAGTTATATCAATGGATATCTATAGAGAGATCAATCTCTTAAGAATTTGAGTTTTTTTACCATTAGATCAACACTAAAAAACTTTGAGATTTGTATACATAGTAATTAAAAATTATTTTACACAAATCTCAAAGAGATCTAATAGTAAAAAACTCAACATCTTAAGAAGTTGAACTTTTCATAAACTTATCTTACTTTAATATGTTAAATTACCTTGTTACTTCATGTCACAATCATGCCAATAAATAATGGTCACATTATCAGATAACATTGACTATGATAGTACAATTAATTTTTAAACTATTTTATATAATAATTTTAAAATTTAAAAATTAAAGTGGTTAGTGACATTTTTTTATAGACCAAATTATTATGGAAATATACTTTCAGGGAGAAAAAAAAAAGTAAGTTTAGTCTATATATATGTATATATATGACATATTATTCGTTGGGAAATTTGTGAGGCAGAAATTGATGCATTGGTTAAAAGGATGAACACAACGTTTGCCTTAAAAGGCTCTTGGTGATGTACAATACTTTCTGGAAATACAAGTCTAATACTGAAGATGGGGTTTATTTTTATACCCAAATAAATCAAAGATCATTTTGGAAAGGTACATATCAAATGCAAAAATGAGTTATACTACTATAAATCATAATTTAAAACTCTTAAAGTTAGAATTGTCAAAATTAAGTTAGGCCTCATGAGTCAATCAGTTAAAAAATAGGCTTTGGCTAAAAGTTTTGACCTCTTCTTAATTAGTTCTGACCCCTTCTTAATTAGGGTTTTCTTTTTTGGGGGGAGAGGGGGGAATAGTGCCGGACAGGTTGAATTAGGGCCCAACCAATTATATTTTTCTTTTTTAACTCAAGATCATTAAATACTTAATAATTCACTACTAGTTTTTATTTATCTATTTAACCCAGCTCCCTCATATCTCATATTGTGCTAATTATTTTATAATTTTATTAATTTTTCTTTTACGTTTGAGATTTTTAGTGATTTATCTCGGTTGTTTATTTGCTTAAGACTAAAAGGTTCTAATGTTAAATTAATACTTTTATTTTTATTTTAAGTATTTAATTTGGCTTTCTAGAACAATGAAACAAAATATATATTTTCTTTTGCTTATGGTTGATTTAATCAATACATAACTTGTTTATGGTTAAAGTCTTCAAGATAAATACATATTTGAAAATGGGTGGATTGAATATTATGAAGATCAATTTATAAGGTTATATTTGGCCCCAAAAATAGAAGAAGAATCGTGACTTAGTAGAGTTCATTAAAATGATTAAAAAAAAAGACAAAAATATCATTTTACTCCCTTAACTTTGACTCTTGTTTATATTGGTCCCTTAATTTTCAACAAAGTTTCATTTTGATCCTTTTATATAAAATGATTAAAAAAAAGACAAAAATATCATTTTACTCCCTTAACTTTGACTCTTGTTTTATATTGGTCCCTTAATTTTCAACAAAGTTTCATTTTGATCCTTTTATAAATACTAGTAACTGGATGGATGAAAATTGTTGATATGGCTACTAACTCAATATATATGTATATCTAAATCTCTTTGTTACTAGAAAAAAAAAATGGATGCTAACTCATGTATATCAAAATCAAAAGAAAAAAATCGTATTCAAATATCTCTTCTTAACTTCTCACATTCAAAATTCAAACATCTTCATTTTCTCTTTCAACTCCTCTTAGGAACTCTTATGTGTAGAACAGAGTGTGTGGGAAAGTACAATAATTGACAATGTTGCAAAAGTGCATTCAAAAGAAGATCAAGCAAATTAAATCTTTCTATTAGAACAACTGAGTGTATGGAATTGTGAAATACTCCTCATCAATCCAGTCTCTTGAGTCTTACAAAAGAAATTACCCTGATGGAAGCTGTGAACAAGAATGGACCATACATTATGGCACTAAGAATGCTCTGTTGTAGGGTGCAATTCGTGTATTTTAGTGTATTTTAAAAAATGTATTAGAATAAGGGATTAAATTAAATAAATTTAGATCTAAATCTAAACTATACGAGATTTAATCCCTTATTTTAATACCAAAATACACAAACAATACCCTATTATTATAACAAAGGATCTGAATCCTACATTGTGGTCTCTATAGCAATATCTAAGGCGTGACATTTAGAGTCAACGATCTGTTGGCAAATTGGGCATCAAGTAGGGCCATTTTCCCACTTTGCAACCTTCCATGAGCGACATCCACAAAGAGACCAGAGTTCTTTTGGGGCGATGCCTTTGCCGAATTTTATTCCACGCAGTCCATGAATCATGGCTTCCATAAGCTGAAAGCCTATAATTAGCACTCTTACAAGGAAGTATTCAAAATTAGACCACCCTAATTTCAACCGACAATGATCTCAAAAGATGTTTGTAAATAGATACATTTGTACTTCTTAAAGTTGTGATCATCTAATTTGACGTTGTTATTTGGAAAAAATTCACTTTTTAATTCCTAAAAATGTATCTTAGTAATAGTTTAGTCCATAAAAAAATTACTATCGACTATTTTAATTTTTAAATTTTGAAATTGTTACACAAAATGGTTCCTCTATCCATTATCTCTGTTACGGAGATAAGTGGAGGGATCATCTTTTGCAACAATTTCAAAATTCAATGATTAAGTGATCAAACATATCAATATGTTAAGATGTCATGTCACTGTAACGATTGGGTTGGCGACGAGAGCAGAGAGTGATTGTCGGTGCAGAGAAGAAACACGGACAAAGAGCAGCTCCTGACAAGCTTCTATGTAAAGGGACACATGAATGAACCAACTTTACATCAGAATAAGAGGTATCTTGAGATTTTATAAGTATGAGACTGTTCAGTTAAGGGATTTCAAAACTGTGCAAGTATGAGATTGTACAGTTGAGTAGAGCTTAAAAAGATTTAATAGGTATTATCTATACCAACAAGGTATACCTTTCATTTTGAGAGAAAATTTCATAAGTACTCTACAGTTAAACGTACTTAGTTTGGGATAATTGTGGGATGAGTGACCTCTTGAAAAGTTTTCCTATAAAACATGCAAATGAGAACAAAGCATGTTGTAAGGACCCGTGTTGACTTATGAGGACATATGTCAACACGACCGGATCAACCTGTCTTTGATTCCACTTTTAGCGATCATGTTACTTTCCACACCAGCACATAGCAGTACACATCAATTGATAACAATGACTATCCAATGCATGACTCCAAGTCAAAAACTAGTTTAAAAAGGAGGTTTGCAAAGTCTTACATATAACATCCAATGTCTCCCAGGCTAGCCAACGTGAGACTCTCATCAAATTGTTAACCTTGCCATGAGTGATGAGTGATATTAGTTGCTAAATTCTTGCCAGCACTCATAGTGTGTTTAAAGTCACTTTTGTTAACTAGAGCATTTTTCGAGTCTTAAATTGAAGTTTTGGGGAAAGAATTGCTAGTTTTGTTCAGGCTAATGAAGCTAGACGAGAAGCTGAGAGGCTCCAGTGGATTTCTGAGGCTGAGAAGCAGTATCTTTGTGAGAAGATTAAATAGCAGAGGGGGTCACGTGCATCACAACAACTAAAAGAGAATCAGTCTACTCCTATTGAATTTTGAGACATATATATATATATATATATAATATATTTCTCCTCCCACTTATTTTCCCTTTTTTTCTTTTTGTTCTTTTGCCATTCTCTGTATATAATCAGTTGAAGCAAGTAAGATAAGATAAAATGTTGTAGTGAAGACACCACCACCCATTTTCTTACTCAGACCCAGAGTTTTTTATGAGACATACATAGCTAAAGCCTTTCATTCTGCTACAGTAAAATGAAAAAAAAAATAATAATAATTTCTTTTGCCTTTCTCTGTGTATAATCTGATATTATTCTTCTTTTCCTAGTAAGGCTGCAGATTTTCGAGCATAAGGTAACTCAACATAAAGATCACTAACGGACTAAGAATTATATATATATATATACATATTCCCTAACAAAGGCGAAAAAGAAAAACGGAGTGAAAAAAGAAAGATACTCTGAAGAAAAAAGTGAAACCCTGAGTTGGACGAACATGTAATGAAAACAAAAAAGTTGAAGAATATGATTATAAAAATCCCACTTGACCACAGAAGTAAGTCCATACCTTCCTATATATGGCCCTTTTCTTTCACTATATAGATAAGCCACAGGTCTCCATCCATCAGCAGAACGTCTCTTCGCTTCCTCTGTCTCCTTCAACAGTTAATGGCTCCATTGATGCTGAAGCTAATGGCCTCCCTGCTTTTTCTGTCCCTGATTCCGCCAAAAGTAGGTAAAAGACAAGCTTAACACATCATTATGTGCTTTGATTTTTTCCTTTTTTCCTTTTTTTTTAGTAAATTATTAATTTGGCCTTCAAAATATACACTTGATTTTTTTTTGAGGATCAAGTTGAAATTTTGTAATCTTTCAAGGACCAAATTAATAATTTACTCTGGTCCCTAAAAGATTATAACTATATCAATTTAACCTCTGAAAGATTAAGCATCTCAATTCCATCCATCCTTCTATTAAAATGACTTTGGTAACAAAAGATTTGAAATTTAGTTATGGTAGATTTGCTAATTTAGCAACAAATGAACCAAACTAAAATAATTACAATCTTTCAAGAGTTAAATTGAGACATTTAATTTTTCGGGGACCAAATTGAGACAATTATAATCTTTCAATGATCAAATCAACAATTATTTTTTTTTCCTTTTCCCCATCTCTCTTATAATTTACATGCATATATACATATTTTATATATATACATGCAGTGTATGGTGAAAATGAGCAATGGTGCATAGCTGATGAGCAGACTCCAGATGAAGAGTTGCAGGCAGCCATGGATTGGGCTTGTGGAAAAGGAGGAGCAGATTGCAGTGACATTCAAAAGAACCAACCTTGCTATTTCCCAAACACTGTGAGAAGCCATGCTTCCTTTGCCTTCAACAATTACTTTCAGAAGTTCAAGCACACTGGAGGCTCTTGCTACTTCAGAGGAGCTGCCATGGTCACTGGATTAGATCCCAGTAAGAATTCAACAAATTTCCCCTTTTTTGATTATTAGGGTTAGGGTATCTAAAAATTTTGTCAGGGATAAAGTATTATGTTTAAAGTTGAGGGATTAAAATTGTAATTAGGCTATACTTCAGGAAGGTCATATGTGGCTCCCCCTAAAACAAAAAGGTTAAATTATAATTTTGGTCCCCATAATTTTACTAAAATTATAAATTGATTCATATATTTTATTTTCATGTAAAATAGTCCCTATAGTTTCACTATCTATGTAAGTTAGTCCCTTCCGTTAGTATGATTAACTTTGTTGTTAAAATAGTCCTATATGATATGTACATTTGTGAATATTTCAGCATGTCCAATCATTAATTTTTATACAATTTTCAATCACCATGTCAACAAAATTATTATTTTACCTTAGTTCCCATACTAACGCTAGGTCAAGAAATTAAGAATTAAGGGCAAAATAGAAATTTTGTTGCTATGATGACTGAGTTGTATAAAAATTAATGACTAGATATGTTGACATTGTTATAATTGTACACATCAACTGTCATGTAGGATCATTTAAATAACAAAGTTAATCATATTGATAGCAGGGACTATCTTGCATGAATATGAAAAGTATAGGGACCATTTTACATAAAAATAAAGTATAAGAACCAATTTATAATTTTGATAAAACTATAAGGACCAAAATTGTAATTTAACCAAACAAAAAAGTATCCTCCCTACACAACTATTAATTTATTATGGTGAGTGACTAAGTTTTCTTCTTCAAAATAACTTCGTGAATTTAAGATTTTATTTTTAAGGGTATTTGTTTAGAAAATTCTAACTCAAAATTGTTAATTTAAAAAATTATCTTTTATTACCAACTTGACATGTGGATCATCGCACATTCACATGGGACCAACTGCAGTAAAAGGGGATCTGTCGTGTACCAAAGAAAAAAGGCAGGCCATGTGGGACTGGAATAATTTGGAGGACATAATTGCAATGAAAGAGTTAGCTTCAATTATGCCAGGGAAGGAGGAGAGTAAAAGAAAAAGAAGAACTAAGAAAAAGAAAAGAAAAGAAAATCAGGGTAGTACTCCCATTCTGCTACTAGAGAATGTCTCGTGTTCAAAGCACATGTCATCCAGAATAGGAAGATACTATTATTGTTTATTTTAATATTTAATGATGAAATCACACTTGAGATTTAGAAATTGTAATTGGTAATTGAGGTATGATTAAGATTTAATTTATGAACAAATTAGGAATTAACATAAAAGCAATTGAGACCAAAGATATATTGCCTCATACGTAATGAGAATTCTTATATATTTAGATTCATTGATTTTTTTGTATACCTTATTTGCTATAGGATGTTATCAGCCTCAGGCATTACCTTTGTCTTAAGATTTTTTTTCCCCAATGATATAATAATGCCGGGTTCTTGATATTCAAATTATTATTGATTTTCATTATTTTTCTAGTTCCATGGGTTCCACTTGTTATTTTTTTAAAAAAAATTAGTATAATTTTTTAAAGTTTTATTACTTTTTATTATTCAAAATGACTAAGTTATATATTAAGGAAATTGGACCATAGGATATCGCATCCCAAATTTCCAACTCACATGACCTTTGATAGGATGGACCACATCAAATTGACTCATTTCACAACCTTAATTATAACCAATATTTGTTAGGTTTGAATTTTAATTTTTTTAAAATTTGCAAACTAACAACTTCAGATATTCAAATCGGTCTTTATTATATCGTTCTCCTCTTTTTCTTTTTCTTTTTATTTTTTCTTCTTTTTGTTTTTTGGGCATTTATTCCCTCGTCTATTCCTTTTAATCTTCTTGATCCTCCATAGCTTGTGATTGCTTAATTTTTGAATGCAGGCCATGATTCTTGCCGCTATGACTTCATTCCCTGAGTCAACACCAATGGACGTGAACAAGCAGAACTTGAATCTTTTTTTTTTTTTTTAATTCTTGAGATTCTTTGTGGCTTAGGAATTCCTAGTTAAGAAATGTAGCTAGTGCTGCCTACAATTAATGAGTGACATGAAGTCAATTATGGCATTGTGGTTGATCTCGGGCTCTCAGCCAAAGGCTGAGTAAGAGCCTACTCAATTAAGTAAATTTCAGTTTTTTCACATTCCAGTCTGAGTAGTTCAATAAAATTAATGTATTTTTCTGGCTAGTTATCTTTCTGTGACCGGAGAACTTTTGTAGCGTGATGGACTAATTAGCTTTTCACGTAAAATTAGAGTTTCATTTCGCAAAATTGCCGAGTATCAATTTAACCAAACTGGGCCTTAGAAGCCCAAAAGCATGGAAAGGCCCAAAACTCGAGCCACGCTGACTAGTCCTGACTTTCTATTCTCATGAATCAACATGGCGCTTCTGCATCTTTGGAGTGGTGCTGGTGGACCTATCTCATTTTCTTGTCCTTTTTTATTTCTCTTTCATTCGTGATACTTTTTTTTCTCTCTTGTTCTTTTTGTAAAAACGTTATCTCTCTTATTTATTTATAAGAGGCTTTTTTAAAAAATCAGATCCAGCCTTCCTACTCTATTTTAAATCTCCAACGTTGTGAAACCTGTTTCAAGGGGTGGAGAAGAGAAGCGGCAATCTTCCGTCTCCATGTCGTAGCAACCCGTTGGTACTCCTCCAACGTTCATGCCTCCATTTCCAACGATACCACTACTACGAAGCCCAATAAATCGAATCCCTACGTGTCTCTGACCAGGCTATTACACTCCCATCTTCTGTCAAAAATATTTTGGACTCAGTGAAAGATGTTCTAGAGAAATGGGTGTGGATATTCTGTTTGGAAAAAAACAAGCAAAGGGATGTTTGGAGTTTTAGCAACTGTTTTAACTGTTACTAAAAATTTCAATAACAGTTTTTTTTTTGCTGAGAGCTAAAACTCCAAGTACAAAAATTCTAAGCAGATGATCCACACCTTAAAGAAATGGGGAAAGAAACTGACAGAAGCCTCTATGAAGACTGTGGATTTTGTTGGAATACGTGACAACATTGTATATTTTCTTTGAGTTGCTATAAAACTAACTCTCAATTAAGATTTTAATGTGTTGCTTTTATTTAGTTAACTTGATTTAAGATTTAGAAGTATGTTGTATATGTTTAATCTTCTTATATATATTTTAGTACTGATTTTTAATGTATGTTATTTTAAATTATATTTTTTTTTGTAAATTCATATTTATAATGTATTTGATATTTTTAAGTCCTAGTTAATTTTATATAATTCTATATCATTTTAATAAAAATAATTTCTATTTTATCCCCCAAAAAAATCAACACGTCAAACGTCTTCGCAAGAAGTCAATAACATCGTCACTTCTATTCGTCCAAAAAATGAAAAGTAAAAAAATTGTTTTTTTTTAAAAAAAAAAAAGAAACATGCATCGTGCCTTTCTTGGAGATCATTGTACGAACTATACAGACGCAGCGCACCGTACCGCAGTGCAACATCCAATGGCCTTCATACACGACACCAATTTAAAAACGAAAATCACCAAAGTTTGTCATTGTCAATCACTACTCACTAGTCATTGTCTGCTCAGTGGATCTATCCTCTGAGATCCTAGTTATAAAAGGTTCAGGGAAAGTCTATACAGAAAATTCTATATACCAAAATATCGAGTGTTTTATTACTAGATGATTTTTAATATCGGACTATATAATAATTAAAAAAATATATTGGTAAAATTATTGTTTTTATTTTAAAATTTTTATTCAAATTTTAATTATCCCAACATTTTATTTTACATTAATTTTATCAAATATCTTCTCAATTAATTTTATATTTATCCTTAAATTTAATGTCATTTAAATTACAAATAACAAATATCAATATAATTATTTTTATTACACGCAACAGACCGACTTGTCTAATTAGACAGAATCTATGTTAGACATGACCCGTCTAACCGTTTTTTCCCCAAATAAATACCCCTACTAACCCTCAGACAACAGTAATTCCAACAATAGACCATTGTATATCGTGTTATTTTTGTTTTCCAAGAGTGAAAAGCCTAGGCCCAGGCGTAATTTACTCTTAGTAGTTTCTTTTTAAAGCGTGATACGTTTGGGCCCAGACATATCAAGGTAAGGTCAAAAGAAAAATTATGTTGACGAGCTGGTAGTGTTCGCTCGCCAAGTACGTACGCATGCAATCCTCGCGCCCCCGCTTTAATTTTTGAAAATTTGAATGTTACTGTTCTTGTTTTTATTTATTAATTTTTTTTAATTTTTTAGGGTTTTAATTGTATATTTTAAATTTTTTATTTTAAAATTTCAAATTAATTATATTTATTTTATGTTGGAATTATTTAATTGGTTTATTTTGAAATTTTAAAATGTTACCATTTTTACTTGTGTGTTGGTTAATTTTTAATTTTTTTTGTTTCTAATTGTATTTATTTTGAATTTAATTAGATACTTAAAATTATATATTTTGAAATTTAAATTAAATTGCATTTATTTTATGTTACAACCATAGAATTGATTTATTCTAAGTTTTAAAATATTACTATTTTTATTTTTTTTGTTAAATATTCTGAGTTTATTTTTGTAATTGTATTTATTTTTAATTTAATTGCATTCATTTCATGTTTGAACCATGAAATTGATTTAGTTTGAGATTTTAAAGGTTACTAATTTTATTTTTGTTTTTCAATAATTTTTTATTTTTTGGGGTTTTAATTGTATTTAACATAAATTAAAATGCATTTATTTTATTTGTTTTTTATTTTTTGTTTTCTCTTCATTGATAATTGGATTTATTTTATATTTAATTTTTTTTTGAATTATATATGTAAAATTCTGAAATTTTATGTCGAAACCATAAAATTGATTTATTCTAGAATGTTATATTTTTATATGAATCAAATAAATATCAATAATTGGTACGTTACTCATACACAATTTATTTATTTCATTCCAATTACAATTTAGTATAACTTGTACACAATGTCAATAGAAGTATAAAAATAAAATATATCTAAACTGCCTAAGTAGTTGGTTGTCAGTCCCACAATGTGTAGGTATGAGATTACAATGAGGTTTTTGATTCCCCTCTTAAGTCCTACCCATAGTTATCAAATTTGACGTGGTCATTGATTCAGGCAGGCGTTTGGGTCATCGTGTCAATTGTTAATTTGGGTAAATAAATTAAAAAAATTAAAATTATATATATACTTATATATTTTTACAAATAAATTCAAAAACAAATAAAATAAATAATATATATACAAATTTCACACTTTAAAATCTTAAAATCATTGTCATTAGTCATAAATAATTAAAATAAAAATATTCATAAATAATGTTATTAGTCATAAAATTGAAAATAATTTTTTAAAAATATTCTATTGTTATTTTTTATATTAGATGATTATATAAAATTTTTTGTTTATACTCTTCAATTTTTTGTTGATTTAATTTTCTTCCATCAAATAATTATATAAATATAATCTTTTTTTTCTTATCTCCTAATTAATTTGTAATAATATACTTATTTTTTGTTAAATTAAATATCTTTTCTATTTTAGTTTTGGTCATCTTGCCACATGTGCATTTGGTTTTTGGGTTAGAATAATTTTATCACCTTATATATATATAATATTTCTCCCATATAAATTAAAAAGAAGTTAATAATAAGATGGTAAGACACACAACCTATAAGTGTAGAATAGAGTTTGACTCTTGGTATGTGTATATTTTTCTAAATTTTCATACAAATTTGAACATTAAAAAAAAAGGTCTGGGTCAACTGAGTCGACCAGGCTGGTCAAAGCTCGGGCCAAACTGGGTCACTTGCAACCTAGTTCGAACCCTTGACCCTGAATCGGTCCTGGCCCTAGGTCGCTGTGTCCCGAGTAAACCCGACGATCCGGGCCGAATCATATAACTATGGTCCTACCCTTGCACCTCTTTTGCATGTTCTTCATCCCCAGGATCCATCGAACGTTGCTCTGTCAGACCAGGTAACTAAAATTGCATGATAGGCTGGGTTAGAGTAACAAATCATTGTTTACCATGTGATGAATATAGTTGGATCAACAAATATGCTCATCAACGACCTTCCTCTAGGCAATATCTATGGCGACATGGGTGTCTAGGGTAACATCAAGCGAAAAGAGGGTTCAACACCCCCAAAGGATCCAATTGATGACATTGACATTTATGAGGGTTCAACACCTTTGAAATGTCCGACAAGTGCCATAAGCATCAACATCGGCATGAAAAAATGTCCCCCACTGTCGAAATGTTTGACTGATAGTGTTGGAATCTAATATGGTAAGTTGAGAGTATATACATACAAAGAGGACCCACCAACATTGAACTATTGTGAAGAGGACCTACTAATGTCAAATTGTTTGTGAAGAATGTGAAGTTGTAGGACCTTCATCATCTCATTGTTCTTGTCATTGTCATCATCATGACACACAAGTTGTCTTGTGTAAAATTCCCCCATGTTTCCTAAGTCAATTCCTTTTGTGGAGGATCAAGCATAGAAAATAAATGGAGTTAAGGGTGCAAGCACAATATTGTCAAATATAATGTGGTCTGCATGCTTTCACAGTGCGACCCATATATCCCTGCATGCTTTAGTTATTATTTCTTCCTTCGGGGATTGTGGCTTGTCACTCATAAGCTTGCACAACTGAGCATCCTTATCTCGCTCAAGAAAAAGGGAAAAAATATTACGACTGACATGGTATAACTTACCAAAAAAAGAAGTAGAACCAGCTATGGTGTGTATTTAGTGGCGTGTGTACTTCCAAAACCATTACATGTATTTTGAGTTGTGACACAATAGAGCATCAGAGGGGCACCTTGCATGCATCGATTAGTAGCAGCACTCCACAAGGTGATTTGATCACTGTGTTTCTGTATCCAGTTGATGTCAGTCTTGCCTTTTAGCTGCATTATGTGTAGGTTACCGAGGTCATATGATGGATCAAGGATGGACTGCTGTAATCCAAATTGTTGCATCTTACGGTCCACGACATGCAACTCTATTTTCCAAAAGAAAATAAAGGGCACCATGACACACCACAATTCTAAACCTTTATGCAATACTAAGAGATCCACTAGTGCACGGTATTAGAAGAGTAAGACGTCCAAATGATCTATCGAAATCAAAGTTGAAAACCCTAATCATAAACATATGAACAAATAGGAAACTCAAGTGAAATTAATAATGTAAGGTTAATCGGGGAACTGTACATCATTATTTGTCATCTAGTCTGGCAACATTCGATATTTCCTCAATATGTCCAGTCTTAAGCACTGATGTTCTCTAAACCTCATCCACATGTGAAAGTCAAGAACAAATGTATAAGTTAGTGCTCATTTTACAATAAAAATAAGGAACAAATGTGATGAAAACAGTTCATACATGTAGCCAAACAATGGTGCGAGTTCGTAGATATCATTGCATAGATCAATGAGCTTCAATGGCTGAGGGGTTAATTGTGGAAAACAATACCATGCTCGTAGGTGCAGGAGAGGAAGGTAACTCGCTGTCTCCATAAGAGAAGGATCAGTGGCCTGGGAAAGCCCTTTATAAAGATATGCTAAAAGCACTGATCCCTAGCTATAACTTAGGCCTCTCATAGGTTGTGTAACAAAGGGAGGTACATGTATAAAAGCATGCCTTCAATTGGGTATTTTAGATATTTTATATGATTACAATAAAAGTTCTTTATAATCTCATAGTAGAGAATTTGAGCTAAAAGAGAGTTTATATAAAATGGATGTATATGATGTGTTATGTAGCAAGTAAAGTTCTGTTCCGTAATAGAGAACATAAAATGATTAAAAGAGCTTATCTCATAGCAGAAGACAAGGTAATTTAGAAAGAGTAATGAACAGTAGATTCTTTATTCCATAGTAGAGAATAAAGAAAGTAAACTTTATTCCACATAAGAGAATAAGGGAAGTGAGTCTTATTCCACAGTAGAGAATAAGGAAAGAGCTTGTTCCACAGTAGAAAACAAGAGAAGTAGAACTTATTCCACAATAGATAATAAGAAGTAAGCATTGTTCCATAAGAGAAGATCTTGTTTCATAGTAGAAAACAAGAATATAACTTATTCCACAGTAAAGAATAAGGAAATTAATCTTATTCCTCAAAAGAGAATAAGAAGAGAGAACATTATTCCATAGTAAAGAACAAGAAGTGAAACTTGTTCCATAGAAGAGAACAAGAAAAAGACCTTTTCCATAATAGAGAACAAAGAGAGGCCTTGTTCCATAGTAGAGAACGAGAAATAAAGATTAAGTAAAGGAATATGAACTTATTCCATATAAGAGAATAAGGATAAGAATAAAAGCAAGAATAAGAATAAGAGTACGAAAGACTTATTCCACACTTGACAACAAAAATGATAAAAGATATTATGTTTTTTATGTTCTTATTCCAGAGTTAAGAATAAGAAGAGTAAAGTATAAGTGTAAATGTAGTAAAAAGCCGTGGATGAATGTTTATGAATGAACTTTGTATTTTATTGCTTTTATGGCTAAAATGATGCTCTTATGTATATGTTTTTAATGAAAATAACTAGCTACTGAAAAATATTGTATCTTAGTTTTAGAAAATTGATCATTTCAAGGGAAAAAGGAAAAGGGAAGGCTTTGATGCTATGAGTTGATAAGAAAAGTAGTTATGTATCTATTTTGTATGTAATGTCATGTTTGTAAAATGAAGGATGTACCATAAAATGTTATATATTAACATGAATAGAAATATGAAGTTTGTTGTAAGATATCTGATGAATGTTGCAGAAGTATGCCAACTATAAAACTACCAGTCGACCGGTTGACACAAATCAATCAACCAATTAGACTTGAGATAATAATATTTGGCCTACCTGAGAGGTACCAGTCAACCGGCAACTCTTGGGTGAAAGTTTAAAGTTATGCTTACTTAACAATTGACTAATAGGTTTTAAGAAGTCAACTGCTAGCTTCTTCAAAGGTTAAAAGAAATATTTTAATTAGTTAAATGATTTTAATCTACAAGAAAAGATTTTCATAATGAGAAATGGACTTATGGTCATGATGAGGTATTTTATTAATTGAAAATGAGCTTATGATCAAGATTTATTATAAATAGCAATGATATTTTGTAGCTTGATCGTAAAAGAATAGTATATAAATTAAAATTCAGGAAGGATGTCACACACATGGTTGGAGGTTAGAGGTAGCATTTAAAAGAGTAATTGCGGCATATTTCCAAGTGAATAGAGAACTTTACTTGTCATAGCCTAAGTGTTATTCTTTACAAAATAATATTTGCTTGTATGGTTAATATTGTGAGTAAATGATTTGGTTGAATGCTTATATACTTGACTGAAACCCCAAGGGGAGGAAAATAGGTTTCTGCAAAGGAAATTGGAATGTATCAATAGCAAAATCTCATGATGGAGAATGTTTGGTAATATGATTGCTTAAAGTACAGTTCTTGTGATTTCCTGCTTTTAATTGATGGGTAATTACTTTATACTACAATATGCAATAAAGGCCAAATGGAGTTGGTGGTTTTACACCACAAGAGTTGTGAAGCCTCATGCCCTAGGAATATTATAACCACATGCCATAAAGGGTTAAATGATTTAGCCCTCAGACTTGGAGAATCTAGAGTAAAATATTAATCTTGTATTCTGACTTCTGTTGCCTTATGTGATGACTGGGGGTGCAAGGAATTTCCCTTGCATAGCAAATCGTGGAAAAAAAACTTCTTCTTTTGTAACCAATGTGGTTAATTATATTATGTATGCTTGTATTGTGTACTCAATTGTTTTCGGGGTAAGCTAATATCCCCTGGGAAACTTGTGTGAGTCTTCGGGCTAGAGATATACATGCCTTTGAGGTCGGATATGTGTGAGCCTTTGGGCAGGAGTTATTATAGCCTTTTGGTTGGGAGAGTATTTTGGCTTTTGGTCCATGGAAATGTTATCCTTGTTGGATTACTTTGTATGTGTATTAACCTTTATGTTTGAAATGGAGGTTAATTGGCATGCATTACTTAGAGAGAAATTTACAATTTTTCATTGTACCTATTTATTGGATACCCAATGACCATTGAGTTGGAAGATGTTACGACCTACAGAATGGAGTTAGTACAGCTTATAGGCCAGAATTCCTTAAGGGGCCATGAGGTCTAGGTTTAATTAAAGTTGTGTTGAACTATTTCTATGAGCTTTGGCTGAGAACCCTTGTGTTAACGGTTAGTCTGAAGATGTTACCAACTTACGAGTCTAGGAATACTTTTAGCCTATGGGCTTAGAGGTGCTAATAATGTACGAGTTTAGAGTTAATGTCAAACTTCGGGTAGTGAGGATTTGTCTTTGTCAGAGGAACTAGATTGCCTTGAGCAATCTAGAGTACCTTTATGTTCGTATAGAGTTTCTTTGGGTTGCATTCACATACTCGGCTAGTGTGTAACTCCGAGCTAAAACACTAGACAAAAAAATCCATGGAGACACCAAGTTGTAAAAAGGTAAAATGAGGAAGTGTCTACTCACTATGATTGTTATCTCATTCTATTGTTGTATTTTTGCCAATTGCATTAGCCATGACACTGCCACCCAAGGAGTAGTAAAGTTCAAGGATTATAACCTTACAAGCATTAAAGGTTGGAGTTTGTCATACCTCTTTTGGTATGTTGTCGTTGTTGTTGTAAGCTCTATAATCAAATAGGACACTTAGGAGGGAGGGATTGTATATAGAGAGTTCATATTATGGTGTTTATATATTATCTTTGTATGTTTTGGTTATCTGTATCAATGATCATACATT
Organism: Biancaea sappan; assembly: GCA_037074585.1. Lineage (NCBI taxonomy): Eukaryota > Viridiplantae > Streptophyta > Magnoliopsida > Fabales > Fabaceae > Biancaea > Biancaea sappan. The sequence continues at coordinate 55,114,703 of CM073494.1, read as the reverse complement.
TTTCATGTTGTATAGGAATCGAGCATTAAGAGGCTTAGGCTTGTGGTGAAGGGGGAATACCCATATGCCGTGTCGGTCGCGAGCCCGAAGTCTAGGTCATCACAATAGAACCTTTTCCAAGGTCCTATCCCTGCAAGTGATACAAGATGGTATTTTTTTTATGTTTTATTTTTCCTCATTGAGTATTATTACTCACTCTCTTTTGTGTACTCTTGTAGGTCCTTGTTTGGTTTATAAGACTCCATATGAAGAGTAAAGGAGCCTTCAAGTTTACGACCCATTCTGGTTTATGTTGGTTCCATTGGTCTTATGGTAATATGGGTTGAGTCGCTTTGTAGTGAGTAGGACACCTAGGACTTTTGGGATTGATGTAATGGAATGTTGATGTATTATATTAAATTTACTTTCGCTAATTAAAACCACTGATTATATCTTAACTTAATGAACTTTGTTATGGAAAGGAAATTCTGCTTTCATGTGCATTTAATCTACTAGTGAAATTACATTGTGCATTGGATGTATGATGTTAGGCCTACGGTGGTGATGGAGAATCCGTGCCAGTCATGTTCTTGGAGAGGGGCGTGACAACAATTTCACCACATTTAATAGGGTTTTCTTATTCACTAAGATCATTCCAATATATAGCTCTTGGTCATTGCCATAATTCACCGAATAAACATTGCCATGAGCTTCAAAAGCATTGGCTGAATCTACATCAATTTGAGAGAAAAAATCTCTTGCAAGATGCTGAAACACCCTTAATGGATTTTACACCATTGCCTAATCTATTGCCTATTTCTCTTCGCCATCATCATTCTTGTTGTCACTGTTCAACTCATCATCTGTCTTGTAATCTTCATTGTCTTCATCGGATTCATTGGCTCCATCCATGTGGAGGACAAATTCTTCATTTATTTCATCGTCGTCATCAATTACATGTCCATGTGTGACCTGAATCCCCAAATGTCCATCATCATCAAGCCTAATTGATGGGGTTGCCTGGTGTGAGCTCTCCCCTAGCTCGTTATGTAGGCTCATGTGCCCGATATATGCATAATACATTGGATTTTCCATTTCACCACTTAGATAATGTGTGGGGAGAGTGTTCAAATTTTCTTGGGGATAGGAAATTTGTTACAATTGCACAACATCTGTAATACCCGAGGGTCTCAAGTATTAATGTTGTTGGATTTCGGCGAGTATGTGTTGTTACAAGGAAAATTTTTCCATTTCAGTGGAAGGAATTTCATGACAGGCTATGGTATCGTGCATGATTAAGTAAGTGGCAAAGGGTGAGAGAGTACACATGGTGTGAAGAGGGTTAGACGGACAATGAGTCCTTAGAATGACTAAGTTGAATAAAAATGGTTATATGATGCCCTTTAGTGAAAAAGGGGGTGATTGAGAATTTAGGAAAATATATGTGCTAAGGGTGGGGAATGAGTAATGGGAATGTGTGGTGCTTTGAGTATGGGGGAAAATATCTGTTATAGAAACTTACAATTTTGCCCTTACCTAAGGTTTGACCTTGTGTTGACCCAAAGGTGCTTTAGTAACATTTTCTCTACATATATGTACTTATGTCTCACAAAACCCATCAAAACTCTCAATCTCTCGTGCTCTCTTCTCTCCCATGCCCTAGCTCTTTGTCTCTCATCTCTTTTTGCCCAAACTCTCTTCTCAAGCTCACCAACCACCATTCTTCAGTTTAGGTTCGACTTTCTGATGACTAATCTTCACTGGATGTCACGACCCATTTTCTAGGCACATGACTGGCACAATGATGAATATCCCATCACTGTAAGCCTTTCGATAAATTCTTCCCACAAGTAAAATCGTTAGTCATTATCTCTATATTCTCAAAATACCATTCCTTAATAAATACAAAGAAAATACATCAGATTTTCTTAATTAAAAATAATAGATCCTCAGTACGAAATACATTATCATACTGAAATACAAGCCAAATACCAAACCCCTGACCTAGATGTCCTAGACCGTTACAGAGCAACATACTGTATAACAAAAGAAGGGCCTACCCGACAGCGGGAAGGTCCAACGTGATCTACTCCTCTAGCGGATGTACTTCGGTGGCAACCTGATCTGAACAAAAAGTTTGTACAAACAGTGTGAGCTTTTAAACTCAGTGAGCAAATCGGCCTCGCGTTAATAAAATTCAAATACATCACCAGTCATGCAAGCATATCCGAAGGCTCAAGCTCAACCAATAGACATAGTTAGAAATTACATACAAGAAAAATTCATCCAATTCAACAAACGATACTAGTACTCGTCAATGGCAATATATCCCGGAGAGCGCACACAGGCCGGCTCACCAATTTTGTATTTTTCCTCCATGACGCACAACCTCATCCTCTTAGCTAGGGCGCCTCACGGATTTATCACCAATCCGGGCTATATCCCTACTGAGGGAATCATTGTCTCCACACTCATTGGTCAAGACACCCTTTAACCCGGGTTTTCCGCCTTGCCGTGAGAGGGGGTACTGTACCGCTCAATCACAATCAATAGTACAACAGTTCATATCATAATCAGAAGCACAATATAATACTCATCCATATAACAGGTATAGTATATAACTATATGATTCAAATTTCATATCATCATGAGATACTTGCTTTGTCTTATCCATACTTCTGGATTAATTATCTCATTATATTCGTCATTCTGAATCCAATTTCCCCCTATGAATCTTGGGAGTGTCCTACGACATACTTTTTATCACCAGTAATGCTAAAACTCTATTAAAACAGGGTCGTTTCACTCACCTGGATTCCGTACGAGTATCACTTCTCTAAATCGTTACGGACAAGAGTACGCAGGTGAATTTCAGTGTTCCGCTACAAAGATTTTCATGAAAGATAATAGAAAATACGTTAAGATCGTTTTCGTACAGATACTGTTCATACGTATGGGTACTATTCATACGGTCACTATTCATATGTACGGTACTATTCATACGGTCACTATTCATACGTACGGTACTATTCATACCAGAAATACAGAATACAATCTGTAAAAGAGTACACCAGGTAAGTTCCCAGGAAAGAGTGGAGGGTCACACTGGACACACTTAAAAACCAGGTCTTTCCTTAGCCAGAACTTTCCTAGACATGTATTCTCCACAGATTATATTCTATTTCGGTAATCAGAGAATCAAAATAACAGCTAACGACAGTTTTTCTGATGTAGAAGATCGGCCAAAGCCGCAACCACAGAGCATACTTAAAAAAATAACTTCTAAAATTTGAAAGACATAGAAAGGGCATAGTATCCTTACCTAAGCAAAAACGGAAAGGCCCAAAATCTCAGAAGTCTAGCGTCGGAGCAAGAGAAACTTAAGGAGGGAAGAAGAGAAGTTGAAGGTGTGAGTTTAGAAGTGAAATGAAATGGCCTATTTATAGTAAAAGTCAAGGGTACTATTTGATACTATGCACTAATAAAATATTCAATTTACTATTCATGAAAATGACATTTCTAATAATGCAGTTACTGTGCACCTTACGATGGAAAATTTTCGTTTATTTACTATTAGAAACTTTAAAGGGAAAACTATCCTTTCACCTTAAACCTTTAAGTTTCTTTTCAATTCAGTCCTTTCAATTTAGTCCCTGAGGGTATTTTTACACATAAAACGTCATTTTCTCCTACAAACTTCTTTCTAGTTTTCTCTTATAACCAAACCACATCTAGTATTTGACATTTTGATTGTATAAATGAACAGTACCATATACGTAAATAGTAACAGTAGTTTGAAAACACGCATTTATATTTTATTTTTCATGGGTATTACACTGGAGCACTTTGGGTTATGGTAAGTTCTTAAGTGTAATATCCCAAGAATTTATATGAATATTTAAAGTCTAATTTGAAGTTTAGTGAAAAATTTAATTACGTGGAAAATTTACTTTTTGAATTAGTGAAGAAAATGAGGGAATAGAAATTTTAATTTTTAATTTAGGAAATTTTTACAAATTCTCAAGGACTAAAGTGAAAAGAAAAGAAAGTATAGAGGACTTTTGAGAAATGACCAAATAGGAACCCGAGAAGAAGAATAGAGCTTATGGGAATGAATTATCAGTCCGGTACCGAAAGGATGATAGATTTGGGGTTAAAGTGGAATTTGAGATATTGAGAGGGACTAAAGTGAAATAAGGAAATTTGTGGGGCACCTAGGATTTAGAAACACCTGAGGTGAGATTTTATGAATTTGCTTTTGCTAGTCTTGACTGAGGGTCAATTGCAGAGCAAGTGATAATTTCACCCCGGACGAGTATATAGGTGGCCTCACCTATTTTTTATTCATTTTTCTCCTTTCCTCTCTCTCTCTTCACTTTCTCTCCTCTCTTTCTCTCTTCCTTCTCTCTAATTTCTCTCTCTACACTCCAACTCTACAACCAGACTTTGGAGGATGGATCTCGGGCTACAGGGCGAGCCTCTAGGAGCCAAGCAACATAGGGAAAGCAAGGAATCGAGGTAGAAATTTCTATTTCTTAAGCTTTTCCCTATTTTCTAGTTTTAAGAGTGTTTGAGGTAAAATCGAGATTCCGGCTTCGTTTCTCGATTAAAATTGGTGATTTTGGTGTCTAAATGCTCCTTAGACATTAAGGGTGAGATCCCATGGAAGAAATCATGAAAAACGGTGAAGATTTGGTCAGATTTGGGCCAAAACCGAGAGAAATCGCGAAGGGGTCACGATCGTGGTGCCCAGGCGCCATGTGTGGCGCCTAGGCGCCAAGGTGAGATGGGAAGAAGAAGAAATTGGCGCCCAGACGCCAGGCATGGGTTGGCGCCCAGGCGCCAGGTGTCCCGGGAAACCTTAGCTTATTTTAAATCGGTCATAACTTCTTCATCCGAACTCCGTTTTGGGAAAACTTTATATCGTTGGAAAGCTCTTTAAGTCTAGTTTCCAATGGTATAAGTTTCATTTGAATATTCATTACCGGTTAGGAGTTATGACTTAATATGTGAGTAAAGGTCGAGAGTAGTGGTAGAAAATTTCTCTATTTCGTAACCCTGATGGTTTTTGTCTGGTTACAATAGGAATGGTCAAAGTGCAAAGTGGGAGTGCCGAGAGCGTGAAATCCAGGTGAGTGGGTTAATATTTGCTATGATTAAATATCTGTTATTGACTTTTTGCATCATAGTGGAAATATGTTGTATATCCAAGTTTGAAGAGGATGATGTGGAACGATGAGGCATAAATAATTGTGGAACGTGTCTGGTAATGTATATAATTATATTTTCTTATTTTCCCATGAATGGAGGTTATATGATGGATTGTGAATGGTATGTGAATTGAGTTGAATAATTGTTCTATATTATGGGTTATGTTGTATACATGCTATGTTGCTGGAACCATATTGATTATGTTGTGACTTGAATTGTAAATGACTGAGTTGTGTATGTGGCTCAAGATTATGATTGAGGATGTTTTTATATGTGATTGTGATTGTGTTTGACTGGAAAGGAAAGGCATGGTGGTGCACCCCATGGAGAAATTTATGTGAAGTTATAAGGGTGGAGATTATAAACGGAGCGATAAGGGTGGATGCGGCGGGGGCCGCAGGCAACGATCCAGAGGTATTCTGGACGACCCGGTTGGTACGGGAAATGTGTGTGAAATTGATTTCACCGATTGCTGTTGTGAATTTTGAATTATGTTGAAATTTATTTGATTTACTTGGATATTGTTGTGAGGTATTATGAATAATATTATATTATATGATGATCGATTTACGTATGATTGCTGCATGTTATCATTATGATGCATGATATTTTTTTGTCATAGTGTTGTGTTATCTACTCACTGGGCATGTGGTTTGCTCATACCCCTCTTATTGATATTTTTTTTCAGAGTTGACAGCTGAAGGTAAATATCTTAATAAGGAATTATGGATCCTTAGTCCATGATTTCCTTTTCATTTGTTCAGGATAAAGGTATAATAGTTAAGTCTTATTCTAAGTTGTATAAATCTAGAAATCTCTGTAATCGGGTAGGTTCATTCAGTGATGTAATGTGAGTAATTGTAGTATGTATAGAGAACTCGTTTTGGTTGCATGAAAAAGAATTGTATGATTTTTAAGAGAAAGATAGGCTTATGGAGGTGAAATAAAATTCACTTTCCGTGCCGGTCACGTGCTCAAATTTTGGGACGTGACAAGTTGGTATCAGAGCTTTGGGATTAGGTTTCCTACCGATTACAGAGTAAGGTAACCTTAGTGGGATCTCCTCTATCGTGGTGAACCCGGGCACGACTATAGAAAGATGGCTCCACTGAAGGTTCTGTAGGATGTTTTCATTTCCTTTTCCTCCAAGACTTGTCTTTTCTTATGAATTATGTTTTTAGCTTTAGTTTTAGACAGATATGGCTATACTTTTGAACTCGGTAAAGGAAAGGTTATTATTTGTTTTGATTCCGTTGCTGTCGGATCAAATTGTATATATGGGGCTTTATATGTTAAGTTCGTGATTGATTTTGTGTGACTGATTTCTTTTATCTTTCTTAATTTTATTATTACTATTTTTGGAGTACCATCCCATAAAAGAAACCACTGGAATTAAAAGCAGAAGGATTATATTGCAAAAAAAAAAATTACTCATGCATGAGTAATCTAAAAGCGAGGTGGTCTCGAATTAGGAGGGTTGTACTGTATCATCACCCCTCGACCATTCCTTGGAGCGAGAGACAGAGCAATGTCGCGGAAGGTAGTGTAAATCCCATTCATACAATCAACACTTCTTTGTTGTTGATTGCAGAAGCACTGGGTAGACCAATAGAAGAACCTGTCAATTCTTGAAGTCATTTCTGCATGATTGCGTTTAGTTAACTTCTCCAGGTCTCCTATCATCTTTTTCAGATTTTTGACCTCCTGCTCTAAACAGGCGATTTTGTCCTCCGAGGTATGGCCCGTGCTAGTCTCCTCAGCTTCCTCGATCTTCTTCATTTTCTTCTCCTTCTGCTTCTCTGGAGACCCCTCAAAAGTTCTTTTGCCCTTGTTTTTGCCCAGACTTAAGTTTAAGTCGAGCTCTTCTCTCTTGGCATCCACTGTGAGATCAATGTACTTCCTTGTGGCCATGATTTGGAAAAATTTAGAAATTTATGTGGGAGTATGAGAAGAGAGGAATGATGGGAAGTTGTAGGCTCAGAGATGATTACTCTTTGTGGTGTAGTAACTGAGAACGTTGAGACAGTTTTTATAGAGGAAAAATTTGAACTTAGAGACAAAGAAGATATCTCTTCGCCGCACCCTACACGCTTAACCTATGGATTTCTGCAAGCTGGAAGCTAGAAGTCTAGGGTAGGCATGCACACCAACAACGCGTCGCATTAATGGCAAAACCACGAAAGTCAATATTCGGTGGATTTGGGGCCGATTTACACTTGGTTTTTCCATTTCTCTCGTTGGCATTTTCTGAAATTGAAAGAAGTCGACAATGTAGCCATTAAAGATTGCCTTGGATGTTTTTATGATAAACTAAAATATATTTCTATGCTTTCTTGTATTGTTCTTGAAAGCCTTCAGTTGAGTATAATATGCATGATTGATTGAATTATACTGTGATTATATGTATCTAAATACATATGATATGTATGTATGTTATTCATGCATAGAGAGTGAAGGCTATTTGTTATGGCCAGTAATAATATGTAATGATTTTACATATATTCTGAGAATGAGAAGTCTGAAATTTAAAAGAACTTGAATAGATGAAAATATATGGATAATGATGTATCTCCATGTTTATACATATATGCTCGTAGAGGCAAGTAAAAGGTAAAAAAAAAAATTTCTCACTTTATGGAACGCTTGATGTGTAAATGTGAGAAATTTTTATTTTAATATGTATGTTTGAAAATGAGTAAGCTGAGGGCAAAGCCACGTATTAGAAACCTAGATAAGGCTAGTATGAAGCTACCCGTTCATGGAGTAATATCTCGATTTAGGATTATTGGATAAGACAAATACAGAGTTAAGAAGCCATAAATTGAAGCGGCGATTAGTTTAATAATTTGAGCAAGAGTCAAAAGTTAGCCGAAATTTTTGAGGAAATCTTTTGTATTAGATTATATTTTGTTATTTTCTGGCATGCTTATCAGAGACCGTTGGCATTGCATCGGATGAGGTCTGTAGGCCATCTTTAGAGTATGATGTAAAGGTTTTGTAGCCCTAAATTTCGTCTATATATAATGGATGCCCCATTACGCTGCTCACTACACTAAGAGTTTATATATATAAGCTTTCTAGCATCAAACTTCTCCTTTTGTACAACCTTTATAGCTCAGAAAGATATGGCCGGCAATAAATCTTTCAATTTAAACTTTGAGGCTGTCAAGGTAGAGCTAGATCTAAATCTTAGCCTGGAGAATTATAAGAATAAGAGATCCATGGAAGAGTCACCAGATGCTAAGAAAAGAAAAAGGGATGTAGTAGAGTTAGAGGATGTTAGCACAGCAACATCTTCTAATAATGAGCTTGCGCTTATGAGACAAAAGATGGAGGACTTGGAAAGATTGATAAACTGCCACTTTGAGGAACAGGGGAGATCGATAAATCGTCTCTTTACAGAACAGGAGAAGCTTTTGAACCGTCATTTTAGGGAATTGGCGAATAGAGTTGATAGACATTCGATGTTTGCAACTCAAAATTTTCGTGACCAACAAGCGAGATGTATTGACTGTATGAATGGAGTGACTTCTGCACTTCGCCAAATTTCCCAGACGTTTCCTCCCGAAACTCTTTCTAAGCTGCAACGATTAACTTCCTCCTTAAGGTCTGAAGCACCTTCTTCTTCTAGACCTGGAGCATCTTCTGCATTTCAAAAGCCTCCTCGTTCTTAATTTATCCTTTCTTTTGTTTGTACCTAAAGCTAATTTTGATCTAATGTTTACGTATTAAAATTATCTGTTTTGTAAATCAAGTTCAGCTTGTTGCCTGTAACTTATGTATTAGAAATAAAAATTTTCGTATTTGATTTTTTTTTTGTTGAAGCAATTCTTTTACTGAAGAAACTTGAGAAATAAAAATATGTTGAACTTGTTATATTTTGTACTTGATTGTGAAAATTCTAAGAAAGAGAATGAGATATAGATAAAATATCTGCATTTGTTTCAATCTTGAGGTAAGTTTTGAATTCGGAGGACCGAATTCTTTTAAGGGGGGAAGAATGTAATATCCCAAGAATTTATATGAATATTTAAAGTCTAATTTGAAGTTTAGTGAAAAATTTAATTACGTGGAAAATTTACTTTTTGAATTAGTGAAGAAAATGAGGGAATAGAAATTTTAATTTTTAATTTAGGAAATTTTTACAAATTCTCAAGGACTAAAGTGAAAAGAAAAGAAAGTATAGAGGACTTTTGAGAAATGACCAAATAGGAACCCGAGAAGAAGAATAGAGCTTATGGGAATGAATTATCAGTCCGGTACCGAAAGGATGATAGATTTGGGGTTAAAGTGGAGTTTGAGATATTGAGAGGGACTAAAGTGAAATAAGGAAATTTGTGGGGCACCTAGGATTTAGAAACACCTGAGGTGAGATTTTATGAATTTGCTTTTGCTAGTCTTGACTGAGGGTCAATTGCAGAGCAAGTGATAATTTCACCCCGGACGAGTATATAGGTGGCCTCACCTATTTTTTATTCATTTTTCTCCTTTCCTCTCTCTCTCTTCACTTTCTCTCCTCTCTTTCTCTCTTCCTTCTCTCTAATTTCTCTCTCTACACTCCAACTCTACAACCGGACTTTGGAGGGTGGATCTCGGGCTACAGGGCGAGCCTCTAGGAGCCAAGCAACGTAGGGAAAGCAAGGAATCGAGGTAGAAATTTCTATTTCTTAAGCTTTTCCCTATTTTCTAGTTTTAAGAGTGTTTGAGGTAAAATCGAGATTCCGGCTTCGTCTCTCGATTAAAATTGGTGATTTTGGTGTCTAAATGCTCCTTAGACATTAAGGGTGAGATCCCATGGAAGAAATCATGAAAAACGGTGAAGATTTGGTCAGATTTGGGCCAAAACCGAGAGAAATCGCGAAGGGGTCGTGATCGTGGTGCCCAGGCGCCATGTGTGGCGCCTAGGCGCCAAGGTGAGATGGGAAGAAGAAGGAATTGGCGCCCAGACGCCAGGCATGGGTTGGCGCCCAGGCGCCAGGTATGCCGGGAAACCTTAGCTTATTTTAAATCGGTCATAACTTCTTCATCCGAACTCCGTTTTGGGCAAACTTTATATCATTGGAAAGCTCTTTAAGTCTAGTTTCCAATGGTATAAGTTTCATTTGAATATTCATTACCGGTTAGGAGTTATGACTTAATATGTGAGTAAAGGTCGAGAGTAGTGGTAGAAAATTTCTCTATTTCGTAACCCTAATGGTTTTTGTCTGGTTACAATAGGAATGGTCAAAGTGCAAAGTGGGAGTGCCGAGAGCGTGAAATCCAGGTGAGTGGGTTAATATTTGCTATGATTAAATATCTGTTATTGACTTTTTGCATCATAGTGGAAATATGTTGTATATCCAAGTTTGAAGAGGATGATGTGGAACGATGAGGCATAAACAATTGTGGAACGTGTCTGGTAATGTATATAATTATATTTTCTTATTTTCCCATGAATGGAGGTTATATGATGGATTGTGAATGGTATGTGAATTGAGTTGAATAATTGTTCTATATTATGGGTTATGTTGTATACATGCTATGTTGCTGGAACCATATTGATTATGTTGTGACTTGAATTGTAAATGACTGAGTTGTGTATGTGGCTCAAGATTATGATTGAGGATGTTTTTATATGTGATTGTGATTGTGTTTGACTAGAAAGGAAAAGCATGGTGGTGCACCCCATGGAGAAATTTATGTGAAGTTATAAGGGTGGAGATTATAAACGGAGCGATAAGGGTGGATGCGGCGGGGGCCGCAAGCAACGATCCAGAGGTATTCTGGACGACCCGGTTGGTACGGGAAATGTGTGTGAAATTGATTTCACCGATTGCTGTTGTGAATTTTGAATTATGTTGAAATGTATTTGATTTACTTGGATATTGTTGTGAGGTATTATGAATAATATTATATTATATGATGATCGATTTACGTATAATTGCTGCATGTTATCATTATGATGCATGATATTTTTTTGTCATAGTGTTGTGTTATCTACTCACTGGGCACGTGGTTTGCTCATACCCCTCTTATTGATATTTTTTTTCAGAGTTGACAGCTGAAGGTAAATATCGGAATAAGGAATTATGGATCCTTAGTCCATGATTTCCTTTTCATTTGTTCAGGATAAAGGTATAATAGTTAAGTCTTATTCTAAGTTGTATAAATCTAGAAATCTCTGTAATCGGGTAGGTTCATTTAGTGATGTAATGTGAGTAATTGTAGTATGTATAGAGAACTCGTTTTGGTTGCATGAAAAAGAATTGTATGATTTTTAAGAGAAAGATAGGCTTACGGAGGTGAAATGAAATTCACTTTCCGTGCCGGTCACGTGCTCAAATTTTGGGACGTGACATTAAGCCTTCTCTCTTTTCTGCACATTTTCAAGTCTTAGGGAGTTTAGGGTTAAGATGGTCTCAAATGGGAATGATTGGGCTTGGGTCTTATTTTTCAACATTTTTCCATGAACATTGGTGATTTTGAAACAAGAAATCTAGAGAGATTGCTAAGAAAAGATAAGATTTGGTTGAGGTTAATGTTGTATCAGATTTAGGAAAGAAAGGTTAGGTTTTTTAAGAAGAGAGTGATGATTATGAAGTGAATCTTTAAATTAATTTGGATCTAAACTATGGGGATGTTTTCTAAAAATTATATATGAAGTTTCAAAACAAGAATCATGAAAAATGATCAATATTTGAGTTTGGTATAAGCAAAACTCGAACGGGAACTCAAAATTCGCCAAACCAGGGGTGGCTACTACATACCACTGTTGTGGCGATTGGCATTAGCTAACCCAGTTTTGGGCATTGCAACGGCAGTTTTGGCCACTATTAGCGGCAAGAAACAAAGAGCACTTCTCTGTTTTTTAGATTTTGGCACTACAACGAGTGGACTAGCACTGCAATGGCGAAGGAACTTCTAGAACATGGAATTTCATGCTTTTTCTTGTATGTTTTCAATTCTAATTATTTAGGATACCTCCCTAAAGGATCTAATCAACAATTGCATAATAAATTGCCAAGGTTTGAGGTATATTGCGTAGCTTGGAATAGAGGTGAGGGAACTCCGACCTTACCTTGTTTTCTTTTTCTAAGATTATTTTCCTAGCATATTGTGATATATATATATATATATATATATATATATATATATATATATACATATATATAAAAATATGCATTACTATGACAATATATATGGATACATCTAAAACCCTACATGCATGTGAAATAAATAAACATATTCGAGTGTGGATGTTGGGCATGTGTAGCATAGGAATTATATGCTATGTAAGAATTGTGAAAGTAACCATGATGTGATTGTGGCTTAAGCATATCTACATGTATATGAATGTGGCATGTGGATTTTAAGTTTTACTACCATAGGTGCATACATAATGATCCTTATAATAAACTTAATGCCATGGTTATGTGATGAGAATGTGACCTGGAGATAAATTGATATGTGATATGCCCACTTGTCTTGCTTGTGTATTGTGGATGTGATTATAAGACAATGATGAAAGTAGCCTTAGGGCGAGTTATGGAAACGATAGTGAGCATCCATTTTATTTTCTTTCGATTATTATGCCCATGAATGAGTAATTAAAGCATGTGCAAGGAAAAGTTGTACGATTTTGAATATTGGACACTTACATATGTATGAGTCAGATATGATGAGTTATGATGGGAAATGTCCATAAAGAAAGATACTCATACTCGTGCATGTTTGTATATGAACTTTTTGAGGGGCTACGACTAAGAAAGGAAGCAATCATGAGGAAGAATGTTATGGAATATGCCATGATAGAACATGTGTTAACGAACACATTGTCGTAGTTGGCAAAATGATAACAAATTCGTGGGACACCTACGTAAGAAAAAATAAAGGGAAGAAATTGAAATAGTTAGCGAGAGCTATGAGATACCGAGATTTTAATCTCTCCTCAAATGTAGACATACATAATGAAGGCGTGAGATGAAATAAGGGGTGTATGATGAGACGATGAGGGATGTATAAGATGATAGAAGTGGAACGATGATTAATGAAGGATTGTGTATGAGGAGGCATGGTGTTAAGTTCTAAATTTAGCACCATTTTAGTGTTAAATGCCCTATCTTTTTGTCTCTCTTACTTACCTTGGCTTATGATTTCTTAGCCCTTGCTTTGAATGTTTTAGGTTAGTTTATGTTTTCTTTGAATTTTGATTAGTTTGAGTAATTTCATGTCTCCAACATGTGGTTTAATGGTATTATTTATTGTTTAGTATAGGTTGAGTTGGTAAAGAGGATACATATGCGAATGTGGCATTTCTGAGGCCCTGAAGACTGATCTTCTGCCATCCACCAATACAGCAGTGGATCTGTGCCGCTATAGCGGCCGCTGCTGGAGTTGAAGAAGTTGAGGCATGCCTGTATGCCTTTCCGCTATAGCGGTGACCACTAGTACCAGATATTCCAGGACGCTTGCTTGTTGCCTCTCACTGCTATAGCAGTTAAAAATTTTTGAAAAGTCCTTAATGAACTGTCGATAAAATCCTACATGACCAAGGAAACTTCTGATGGCTTTAACTGAATTTGGGGGAGGTAATTGCTCAATAACTGAGAATTTAGCCCGATCAACCTCCAATCCACTCTTAGAAACCTCGTGGCCCAAGACTATGCCTTCAGGGACCATGAAATGACATTTCTCCTAATTAAGAACAAGGTTGGTCTCCTCGCACCTTTGAAGTACCCTCTCCAAATTTTGAAGACACACTTCGAATGAAGTGCCAAATATAGAGAAATCATCCATGAAGACCTCCAAACTTGTCTCAACCATGTCAAAGAAAAATGATATCATACATATCTGAAAGGTGGCCAGTGCATTATACAATCCAAAAGGCATTTTTTTGAAGGCAAAGGTGCCATAAGGACAAGTGAATGTAGTTTTCTCCTAATCTCCTAGAACTATTGCAATTTGGTTATATCCACTATACCCATCCAAAAAATAGAAGTATTCTTACCCGGCTAGTTTGTCCAACATCTGATCGATGAATAGAAAAGGGAAATGGTCCTTATGGGTGGCATTTTTAGCTTCCTATAGTCCATACACACCCACCAAATTGTAACCATACGAGAAGGAATAAGCTCGTTGCGGGCATTAGCCACTACAGTCATTCCGCCCTTTTCAAGGATGCATTGAACTAGGCTCACTCATGAACTCTCAGATATGGGATAGATAATTCCAGCATCAAGCCACTTGATGATTTCCTTCTTCACCACTTCCTTCATCACTGGGCTTAGACGCCTTTGATGCTCAATTGACGTCTTATTCTCATCTTCCAAATGAATCTTGTGCATATAGAAAGAAGGACTTATACATTTGGTGACAGCAATAGACCCCCCAATTGCATTCTTATGGCTTTTCAAAACTCCCATCAACCGCTCTTCTTGCTCATTAGTAAGCAAGTTAGAGACTATTACAGGCAGTGAATCAGAGTCTCCAAGGTATATGTACTTCAGATGCGGAGGGAGTGGTTTCAGTTCCAATACAGGGGGTACCTCAATAGATGGCTTCAATAGAGATCTTGCTCTAGCAGACATATCTAGAGATTCAAAGTAATTTTTAGGCTTGAACTTCACAGATGGAGTGGTATAAGAATCAACCACTACTTGTTCTCTTTTCATGTCATCACCTAAGAGATCCTTCAGCTCATCTTTTTCCACACGATTCAGAATTTGCTCGTTAAGATTCTTTTCCATATTCCTTACAAGGCTACACTTTTCATGGTCATTTGGTGATCTCATTGCCTTGTTCATATTGAATTTAACTTCTTGTTCATTGACCCTTATTATTAGCTCGTCTTTGTGGACATCAATTAAGGCTCTTCCAGTGACAAGAAAAGGTCTTCCCATAATGATAGGGATCTCCTTATCTTCCTCGAAATCCAGCACTATGAAATCAACTAGAAATATTAGTTTGTCCACTTTTACTAAGACGTCCTCAGTCACTTTATTAGGGTAGCATATAGAACGATCTGCTAACTGAAGGGTGACTGTGGTAGGACGTGTCTCTCCTAGACCCAACTTCCTGAAAGTGGAGAGAGGCATGAGATTAATACTAGCACCTAAGTCACATAGTGCCTTGCCTGCAAAGTTCTTTCCAATATTACATGACACCACAAAACTTCCCGGATTTTGCATCTTGGTGGACAAATTTCTCTACAAAATAGCACTACACTCCTAAGTTAATGCCACTGTTTCAAACTCTCCTAGACGTCTTTTACGAAAGAAGACATCCTTCATGAATTTGGTATAACTCGGTATTTGCTCCAATGCCTTTGCAAACGGAATGTTTATATGTAGCTACTTCAACATCTCTAAAAACTTCTTATACTGCCTTTCCAAATTTTTCTTTTTTAGCTCTCTGAGGATAGGGCAAGGGGGAACAAAATTCTTAGCCCTCACATCTTTTACTGTATTTTCAGCTTTACCCTTAGCCTCTGAAGTATCAACTTTCTCAGTTACAGTTTCTTGAGGTTGAGTAACCTTATCTTTTTCCTCTTCAACAACCACTTCTTTTGGCTGATCACATGACTTGACAACCTCAGGAAGTTCCTTTCCCCATCTTAAAGTAATGGCCTTACAGTGCTCATTACCCTCCCGTCTTAGGTTATTCTCAGTATTACTAGGGAGATTACCCTGTGGCCTATTATTTAGAGCAAGTGCCATTTGTCCTATCTGAGTCTCTGAATTCTTGATGGCCACATTTTGAGTCTAAAACATTGACTCACTTCTCTCCATGAATTTCATAAGCATCTCCTTCATTGACAGCTTTTTCTCCACTTGAAAGGGTAGAGCTCTATTTTGAGGAAGGGAGTTACTCTGCTTACTAAAACTAGGGGGTTGAGAAGGCCTACCAGAATATGATGAAGTTATTGTATTTAGGCAGTGATTGTTGTTCCATGAAAAATTTGGGTGATTCCTATTCTTCATATGGTATGAGTTAGAATAAGAATTTTGTTGATTCTTTTGAGCATTACCTATATAATTCAATTGTTCAATCACAGTTGACTCATCACAATATCCATTAGTATGGGCACTACTACAAAAATGACAGTTAGCCTTCGGAGTGACTATTGCATTCACTTTCGCAATTTCTCGTTGCCTTGAGCACATGTCGACTTTCTTAGTCAGTGCTTCATTCTGAGCCAACAGAGCATTGAGGGTATCTAGTTCCATAACTCCCCTCCTTGAAACATTTTTGGCTCGACTAAAAGCAACTTGGCTTATCCCCATAGTCTTTATAATCTCTTGGGCTTGCCTAATCGGTTTAGCCATCAGAGCACCGCTAGCTATGGTGTCTAATTTATCTCTCGTCTTATAAGTTAGCCCACTATAAAAGATAGTGAGTTGTTGCCACTCTTGAATGCCATGATTGGGGCACTTGTTCAACAATTCTCTAAATCGCTCCTATGCTTCAGATGAACTTTTTCCTTCATGTCGATAAAATGCAATAATCTTATTCCTCAACTTGACTAATCTTGAAGGAGGAAAAATTAGTCCAAGAATTTTTTCTGGAATTGATCCCATGTAGTGATGCTCCCTTTTGATTGAGAAGTCAACCAACTCTTTGCAGCATCCCTCAACGAAAAAGTGAATAACCGAAGATGAATAGTGTCATCACTCACTCCATTCAGCTTAACCATATCACAAATGTCCAGAAAATTTGTGATGTGGTTATTTGGGTCCTCCATAAGACTTCTCTCGAACTGGTTCTGTTGGACCAAATTCAACAATACTGCCTTTATTTCAAAATTTTTTGGCACCAAGCATAGGTTTCACTATACTTAAAGCATGTCCAGCCTCAGTGGGTGAAGCATAGTCCCGCACGACTCTGTTGTCGTCATGTTTCTCAATTCTAGCACCATTACCTATATTATTTCCAGTATTTTCTGTCATATCCTCTTCTTCTGAAAGAACTAGTCTCTCTTGGATTTTTCTTACTCTTGGCCCTTTTCTGGCTCTCCTTACAAGTTTCTCAATTTCAAGTTCGTATAGGAGTTCAAATGGATTAGGAGTACCTTGCATACACAACAAGAATAACCAATCAAAAGTGACAAAAAGAAATCTGAAAAACAACTCTAAAAACAAAAATGACTACTTAAACAAAAACAGACAAAATAAGAAATAAAGCAAATAAAACAAAACAGAAAAATACCCAATCTAGCACCTTTAAATTTCTTAGAATATTAGCTAAACACCGTTAGTCCCCCAGCAACAACACCAAAAACTTGTTAGGTAATTCAGCAAGCGCATTAGTCACATAAGAAATACAATGAAAGGGTAAAAATATCATCCCACAAGAACTAACTCGCTAAGTACTCTAGAAATTTAAACGCATTAGTTAGAAAACCTTTTTGGATCAAAGGTAGCTCTAGTTGGAAATTGAAAGATAAAAATCAGAAGACAATTTTTTTTTTATATTTTTTCACAATTAAAAAGAACGTAATCACAAATTCGGATGAAATTAACTTAATTAAAAGATCTAGGGCTACTAACCCCTTCTTCCGACCTAAGAATTGCTAACTCTCACTAATATTTGCGATTCAATTCAGTCATATACTTTAATCTTAGATACTCTAAAGGTTTAAAGTGATTCTCCCTAACCTAAATTAAGCTACTCAACTCTAACATAATCCCTTATGTGAGTTTAAACCGAATAAACGTTAACCTAATTTGATTGAGCGATGTTAATTAATATTCTTATTAATTAACAAGCAAAACCCCTAAGTTCAACCACTCACCCTAAACACTTAGTGTTCTATAGCCACCTCCCTTGCCAAAGTTCAGTGGAAGCAACAAGCAAACCATGAAGTGATCAATTTCAGAGCAAGCACAACAAAGATGAGTGAAAGGAATGATAAAAATCACAAAGTTAGAGAGAAAAATAATTCCTAATCAAATATTAGGTTCATAGTAACCATAAAATAGAAATTTAGCTGCTCATAGTTCTAAAAATGCAGAAAACAACAGAAAATGAAGAAATCTCCATTAAACAAAGGTTGAGTTGACAAGAATCGGGCTTGAAATTCTTGAAAGATGGATTCCTCTTCTTCCTCTAGCAGAACTCGACGCCCTCCCTTGTATCTCAAACTCCAAATAACCTAAAGAGGCTGCCTTTTTGCTATTTAAACCTCCAGAGAAAAATTGCAGAAATACGATTTGATGCTATAACAGCACCATTCCATTGCTATAGTGGCAACTCTTCACTTAATCAGACTGGAGTCAGGACCCACCATTATAGTGATGAAAAGTAGAGAGCAAGGTCCTGGAATATCTAATACCAGTTGTCACCGCTATAGCAATGAAAGGCATATAGGTATACTTCAACTTCTTCAGCTCTAGCGGTGACCGCTATAATGGCACAGATCCACCGCTATAGCGGTAGATGGCAGAAAATCAGTCTTCAAGGCCTCAGAAATGTCACATTCATATATGTATCCTCCTCACCAACTCAACCTACACCAAATAATAAATAATATTATTAAACCACATGTTAGAGACATGAAATTACTCAAACTAATCAAATTTCAAATAAAACATAAACTAATCTAAAACAATCAAAGCAAGGGCTACGAAATCACAAGCCAAGGCAAGTAAGAGATAAAAAGATAGGGCATTTAGCACCAAAATGGTGCTAAATCCAAAACTTAACACATGGTGTGATGTTTGATTGTGTGATTGCTGGTGTGATGGCTTATGTTGATCCTTGTGTTGTGATTGGGTGGTGTGAATGTTTTGCTATGTGTATATGATGAATCCTTCTTATGATTATGCTATAAGATTACCTATATATATATATATATATATATATATATATATATATATATATATATATATATATATATATATATATATGCACATGGATTGTGATGAGCATTACGTTGTAGTAGTACAACATGAGTGATACATGTTTAAGATTGTGAAATGTGGTTGGTTATACATGTGGTGTATAACAAGAGTTGCATAGTGAATGCGGGATGTGGTATGGCATATGACTTGTGTTGAGCATTGTCATATAGTTGTCCAATGTTGTTGACATGCATGTATATATATTTATATTTCTCATGATTCATACACTCATGTGTTGTTGGGGAAATCATGGGATGGCTTGATAGGTCGCATGTGTGAGGTTAATTGTTTATGCTCGTTTCTTCATACATTCATGTATATGTTTTGGCATGCATAATTGTGAGTGATTGTGGTAAGGTAGGATTTTCTCACTAAGTCAAAGGACTCACCCTAATATTACCCTACAAGTACAAAGGAAAGTGTAGACTAATAAGTTGAGCACTGAGATCACCTCCCCATTGTTTAGGGTATGATGGTATTTTGTTAAGTTAGATCACTAACAAATAGAAGAACCTACTTGGACAAGTGATCAATCATATGAGTTCCATAAATTTCGATTCTAGTATGCCAACCAATTACCAAAGGCCTTTCAAGAGAATCAAGAGTCACCAGCCCAACTCAATTTGACTGAGGAACTTCACAAGTTAATGTATGCCTATTGATGACAAAAGTACAATGGAGAACTAAATGTAGTCTTTCAAATTACATTCAAATTATAGGAAAAAAGATAGTAAAGGAAACAAGCTTAACTTATATTGATAAGATTAATGTACTTACTGCATATTAATAAAGTTGCATTCTCCATTCAACTCGAGTAGCATTGTAGTACAAATTTGCTATTCAAAGGGCTTTAAATTGTTGATGACCTCTTAATTACTAGAACATCAATGGGGTTAATAGAAGAACTTAAACAATACATACTCCAAGTTTTTACAATTAAAGACTTGGGATGTGCAAAATTCTTTTTGGATCTAGAAGTACCTAGATCTAAAAAAGGGTATATATGTAAATCAAAAGAAATATATTACTAACATATTGTTTGATGCAGGTTTGGATAAAGCAAAAGCAACATAGACACCTTTGCCATCTAGTTTGCAATTACAAGATGATGGAGAACCTCTTGCAGATGCTTCTCAGTTTCGCATATTGATAGATTGTTGTACCTAAACTTCACAAGGCCTGATATCACTTATGATGTGCATCATTTAAGTCAGTTTGTCTAGAAGCCTTGTAAATCTCATTGGCAAGTAGCCTTGTACATTGTTAGATACCTTAAAGGCACTTCATCTGCTGGTTTATTCTTTTCAGGAACGAGTAATATTTCTCTAAAGGCATATTGTGATGCTGATTGGGCAATATGTAAGACATATCACTCTATCACTAGATAGAGTATTCTCTTAGGGGAAACACTTATCTCATGAAAATCAAAGAAACAATTGACTATCTTGAGATCCTTAACTAAAGGAGAGTATAGAAGCATGACTTCTACTATATGTGAGCTCCAATAGGTGCTGTATCTACTAAAGGATTCTTCTATTTTTCCCCAAGTACCAATTCCCATTTATTACGACAGTTAAGTTGCAATACACATTTCCAAAAACGCTATCTTCCATGAGCATACAAAACATATTGAGATTGATTGTTACATTATTAGAGAAAAATTCAAGGTAGGATTGGTTAAAGATGAGAGAAGAAAGGATGGGAAGACTAAAGAGTGAAGAGCATGCATGGTGTTCTAACTTTTAAACAAAATTTAACATATCTCACTTCCTTGTTTCCCATGTCTTTACAATTGGTCGTGTGTTTTAAATTTTTTAATATAAATATATAAAATTTTAAAAATTTGTCTTATTATATTAATATAAAATTAATATTATATATATATATATATATACTTATAATATTTAATTATATATTATTTTTTTAATATTTTTAAATACTACCAATTTAACTACAATTCAATTATAATTTAATTATTAAATTTTGAACTAGTATTTCCTTTAATACAATGATTAATCTAATTTTTAAAACATTATTTATATATCTTGTTTTAGTCAACACTATGCACTGGAATACAATGCTCAACATTGCAATAATAGCAATTAGTTTCAATTAACCATTTTTCTTTTTTATTTCTATCTTGTATATAAAACATCTAGTTGTGCTGTAATTTCTTCATCTAGGTGAAAAGTATTCAATTTCACCTATCTTTGTTTTCATGTACTCCGATTTTTAACAATTGTCATAACATGAAAAGTTTTCTTGATTCTATTGAGTAATATAGTACTACAAATATAAAAAACCCTAAAGAAATCCTAATATATAATATATATATATATATATATATATATATATATATATATATATATATATATATATATACAGGACAAAAATAGCAAAACAGACGACAATAACTAAAAAGTCCAACTCAACACTATTTTCCAAGAGGAACTAATGGAATTAAATAATAGGCCCGAGGAAAATTGTGCTAAATACAGGCCACTAAACACCTGGTGCTGCCTCCAAAATGGAATCACACTTAACCATACAGTTTTCGCGGACACTTCTCACAGCTTCCAAGGCAACTTGGCCATTGACATAGTGATAGCGACAGACAGGCATGTATACATCAGCCCCACCAATCAGTTCAGTCTGTGTCTCTTCTGTCTTCCTCAACGTGAAGAAGGCACGTTTGCCACATAGTTCACAACGAGCCGTCAACTTCGTAACAGTATCAGCAAGTGGTATGATGTGGAGCACTGAACCAAAGTTTCTCCTGAATCGATCATGAGGAAGGTAGTACTATAACTAAAGCAACTGAGGAAGGTGGTATATCTAATAGATCAGTTATGCGGACATCATTGAACACTTAAAATAAAAAGATATGAAATTCATTTCTGAACACTACCTCAAGTAGTCACCGTCAAGGCCTGCAACAATGACAGTTTTACCATCATTATCAGCAGCCTTGCAGCAGAAATCATAGAGATCATCAAAAAACTGAGCCTCATCTATACCAATCACATCCAACTGCACCCACGAAATCAGTAATCGGAAGACATCAAAAACAGAAATAAAATAACCACACTTGAACAAACATATTATCTTAACACCAAATTAGGGATCAGAATTCACTCCAAATATGTCTCTTTAAAAGCTCAAAACTTGTCAAGTTTTCAACCATCCGATTATTTGGGAGAAAAGAACTATTGTCAACAAGTTTAAAACAAAATATAGTTACAAGACATTGGTATTACCTTTTCATAAGAATCATTACCATACTTTTCTCTAAATGACAACAGATCTGGCAATGCCCAGCAGGGAAATTTAATTCCATCATGTGTCACGACTGAATCAATTGCATATCTAGTATCCTTGCTCGATTTTAACATCGCCACATTTCTTTACACGACAACAATAACAAACTATGAGAGAGATGTAACTTATTCTTCAAATTACCATGAATTACTCAATGAAGATATGAAAAGTAATAATTATGCTGACAGGAGATCTAACAGAAAGACATACGAAAATATAATACACAATATGCATGTGCACACTGCCCAGAATGCTTGTTTCAAAGTTAAATATAATCCTCTTTTCAGAGAGTCTATCACATAATTTTCCGAGAGTAGAACAAAATTTCAAAATCAGGTCTAGGAAGGAAGAATTTTTCTAATGGCAATTCACGGAAAAAACATAACCCATTGACTTTCTACCTGCCATTGTTACTCTCGGCTTTGATACGACGTAATAGAGAAGTAGTCTTCCCAGCAAACATCGGACCCACAATAACATGAACCTCACCGGTAGCACGACCAGTGGATTGGCAGATATCGCTGCTACGAGCTAATGAATTTGAGTTCGTGGAAGAGGCCATTGATGAAGGAATAAAGAATTGGAAGCTTTGAAAGGAGGAGGTATGGTGAGATGGGAAAGAAAGGCGATCATGGTTGGAATATATATAGGGAAGTGAATTCGAGACGGTGGGTTTGTTTTTTTAAATTTTGGGAGCGTTTGAATTTTGGTTTTGGGTTCGAAAGATTTGAAAATATGGAGGGAAAGAGCTGGGAATTTGAAGAGTTGGGGTTTTGGAGGGAAGAAGAAGCGTTACGCGTGTTCAGTAGTTCACTTGAATAAAATTTTTAAAAATTTAAAAAAAAAAATGAAAGAGGGTCTGTGAAGCTTCCGCTGTTTCGCATCTCCTTGTGTGGATTTGCCTTCCATTCTACCGTAGCAAAATCAGTGGCTTTTATTGAATTTAAATTGTAATAATTTTTAATACTTTAAGAATGACCAAAACAAAGTAAAAGATTATTTAATAGTTCATTTTTGATAAATTTTAATTTTTTATTATAATTTTAATTTATTTTATCAAAATAGCATAATATAATTTAAAGGCAATAAATAAAAAAGTTCTAAAATTATTATGTATTAATATTATATAACTATGCGAATCTGAAGTAGTTGCGTTAGAAATACAAATTGCAAAATGCAACTTAAACCTTGAGATTCTTTTTCTTTTTCCTCTCTTCCTTGTTCAAACGATGACTGAGGATACGTTGATATCAGTTATGAGAATCAGATTGCTGATTGGCCTGGTAGGTCAATCCAGTAACCCTGGGCCGAAATTAATATGGATCAGTCATTTTGGACCAGTTGCATATAATTTGGTTAGGTTAAAGTCAATTTGAGCTTTGACCTAGATCTCTTTTTCTAAATATTTAAATTTATATAAAAATTTAAAAAATGTCATTTATCAAGAATCAAGTTCTATCTTCTTACCTATAGGTTGTGTGTCTTATTATCTTATTATTAATTTCTTCTTAATTTATATGAGTGAAATATTATATATATATATATATATAATCTGCTAAAATTATTCTAATCTAAAAATCAAAATGTCCATGTGGTAAGATGACAAAAACTAAAATAGAAAAAACACTTAATTTAACAAAAAATAAGTATAAAATATTTTTTAAAAATTATTTGTAATTTTATGACAAAAAATGATTTATGAATATTTAGATTTTAATTATTTATGACTAATGACTATGATTTTAAGACTTAAAGTGTGAAATTTGCATATAAATTATTTATTTTACTTAGTTTTAAATTTATTTGAAAACAAATATATATATATATATATATAATTTTAAATTTTTTAATTTATTTACCCGCGCCAGCAATTGACCTAGTAACTCGATGATTCGAAAGCTTGTTCAGGTCAATAGTCGTGCTGGGCCTGACAACACTGAGCTGATATCATAAAACTTCATTTTAAATTCGTTTTATTATCAAAAACTGACATATTTTGGAACTATTTCACTGATAAAATACCTTTGAAATTATTTGCAAAAATTTTATATTTAGATTGGATAAAAAATGATTGGGTTAAATATGGGTCATGTAATATTTTTTTTCAAAATTTATTTAATTCATTTTAATTTTAATAATATAATTTATTTGCACTAACTAATACTTTACATCAATTAATTAATTAACATATAGCCTTATGATATCTTTCTATAAATGTAATATGAAAAATAAATATCCATTTATTATTTTATTACCAATAAAATTATCTTAAAATGAGTAATTTAATCTTTACGAGAGATTAAGGTAAAATATGAAAGATGTTTTAGTACTTTTACTGTTTTACATAGTTCGAGTTTTTGTAAAATTAGATGATTGGTGATTTTTTTTTTCTGTAAATTGGAGGAATATTACTATTGAAAGCAAAGGCTATGATAAGTATCTACAAGTTCTCTTATTAACTACAATAATTATCTCTGAAGGGTAATCCTATCATATTCAAATTAAAACATTTAATATAAAAAGGAAAAAAGTGTTTGTGTGTGTGAACTCAATTCACTTCGTATCATCTTTTGTAAAGAAAAGAAATTATAAAGAAAAAAGTTTACTTTTTACGTATAATAACCTAAAAGTTGATAGTATAACTTATAATTTATTAGAACTTTTCTATTAATTAAGTACTTTTATGTTAAAAAAATAATATTTGGATAAACTTAAATAAATAACTCATTTATCTTAAAAAAATTTTAACATATTTTATGAAACTAATTTTTTAAATTTCTTGAAAAAGTCTTGAGCAAAAGTTCAAATTTACATGACCAAAAAATTATTTTTTAGTTGTTTTTCACTTTTACAAAATAAATATATCTCCACTTATAATTTAAAATTTCATGGAAACCAAATCCCTCATCTCCTTCCTTCCCTAAATAACATAGTTTAAAAAAAAAACTTACGACATAAAAGTTTTTCACATAAAATTTTATTTTATAAGCACTTAAATAAGCTATTTACTCAAATATGACCATGGTAATGAAGAATTTGAATTCGTAACTTCTTGGAAGCTTCAAACATGTTATTCGTTTTTAATAGTTGTTGATTGTTTAAATATTCCTAATAAATATGAATCGTTAATTAAAAGTGTGTTTTAAATAAATAATGATTAAATCTTAAATTTTATTGATTTTTATCGAAATAAAGTTTTGGTTAAATTTTCAGTTAAATAGTACTTTTGGAGCCTACAGTTTCACACAATTTTAAATTTGATTCTTACACTTTCAAAACTTTGATTTTGATACTTATAATTTCTAAACTCTTAGAAAATAGTCTTTATCGTTAACAAAAATTAGTCAACTATTAGTTTAAACATTTGTGGCAATGACTAAAATATCATACTCAACATTTAATTTCATGTTAGCAGTCAAATTATACACAATCACTTACCACATCATATGCTCAGTTAGCAAACTTTTTTAAATTTATTTGTTATCTGAAAGAGGAAGGGAAAAGCCTAAAGAATGTAGGTTGGTTCATGAAATGTTGCTCTGCCATTGATCATGCGCATTTCGAATATTTGTTATTAAATTTTTTAAAATTTTATATAATTTAAAATGAGTTATGTAATAATATATTCTCTTATTATAAGATTTGTTATTATTTTATAATATATAATAATTGGTGTATATTGTTTTAAATTTTGAATACAATAATAGAAGTTCTTATTTTATATATATATATATATATATATATATATATATATAATTTCGCATATATATATATATTGAATGTACAGAAATGGCTTAGTGGTGGAGAGCACTTCTCTCTTATATGAAACTCATGTTCACACATTTCATTGATTTTTCCTCAAAGTAAAGTATATGTCACATGTCGCAATTCTATTGGATACGTCAGATGAAGTGTAATTCCTGTTGTAAAATTTTGGATACCAGCACAAAAATAATATGAGTCGCGTCTTTATAGTAGACACTGTCCTTAAGGAATTTATTCCGCGACCACAGCTAAAATCTGTGTCTACAGAACTCCCTCCATGATTAAACAGATTCTTCTGAGAAATGTTCTCAGGCCACAGAACAACAGAAATTTTGAAGAGCGTAACTCAAAGAGTTTGAGAGAGGGAAGAGAGAAGAGCACAACAGTTTGTTATGTGAGTGTGTAAAATGAGGGGAATGAGTCCTTTTTTTATAGCTGCTGAACATTAATGAGGCAGACAAAAATTTTAATACAATTAATATTCGGTTTCAAAAATTAATGAGCAGTTTCAAAAAATTAATGGGCAGTTTCAGAAAATTAATGGACAGTTTCAAAATATTTAATTATATTTAAAACAAATATAACAAAACTGTCAGCCCTTAATTTTCTGACATTAATCCAAATTAATTTCATAATAATAAAATTTGCCTCTATTCAGGTAAGCTATAAAAATAAATTAAAAAGATATTTTGAAATACAAAGCCTTTAAAAGGTTATTTTCACAACAATCCCCCATATATTTCAAAAGATATTTCAAAAACTTTTGGGTTACATATATGGATGTAGACGCATTAATCCAGTGTCTCTGTTTAGACTATGAACCAGACCTAGACCGACAAGATTTATCTTACACAGTAGTTAGTGAAGCATATAGCTTCTATAAACCAACATACTCTTAGTCGTAAGATAGTGACCTTAAGAGTCGCATCTCACCCCTCACATTTCTGCTGTTAACGCCGTTGTGCGTGTGCTTAGAATTTATGAGTGCTCTAGAGACTTCGCCACGATCTCATAGGAGCGGCCCCACTCCACACTCATATAGGTGACTTCATCAAATGTATCTGCAATGAATACACCACCCTTAATGTAGGGCTATGAAGATCATAAAGAGTTTACGCTCAACCCACAAGTCAATGTATTCTAGCACTTTCACACTTAACATCATAGGAAATGGACTAAGAATATAGTGCTAGCAGAATTAACAGACGACTTGTTATTACCCATATGAACCTTCTTCATGGGATCTCCAATCACAAAGGTTGGGTTCCCACCGCTGTTAATTTCATATTGGCTTAAGTCCAATTCCCCTCGATGTGTGAAGGACTAATTTCCTTCTTACATGCATGTTTAGTCAGTGAATTGGCCAAATTCACTTTTGACTTTACAGAACTGATCAATATACTTCAAATTTCATTTTTGAGAAATTGCTTGATAACTTTGTGTTTCAACACAAGTGTCTACTCTTACCATTGAAAGTTTGTTCTTTACAATGGCTATTGTCATTTGGCAATCACAAAACATAGACACTAACATCATTGGGCTTTTACCCAATTAAAAAATTTGCTAAGTAGTTTTTCTGCTACTTAGTCTTATTTTCAGCCAACTCCAGAGCACTAAACTCTGATTTTATAGTAAACCTATAAATTTGTATAGCTGCTCTCTCCAAAATAACATCCCACCACCCAGGGTGAGGTTTTAACCACTAGTGGACTTTGTCTCATCTGAATTAAAGATTCAGTTAACATCATTGTATTTAAACACAATGGAAAATCCACTTTATATGATATCGTAAATTACGATATCTCTCAACTCTTTTATTGGATTTATGTACTTATCGACACTCATCTGACACATAACACATGATATGTCAGGCTAGGTAAAGTTTATTAAATACAACAGAGACTCTCCTCTGTTTTCCTTAACTGAGTGTTAAAATCATAAGGAGTTTTTCACCAGTTTATCATCTTGATGATCAAACTTTTAAGACAATTTTGAACATAACGTTCTTGTGATAGTAAAATCCCATCACCTTTCCTTATGGTTTTAATCCCAAAATCTCATTTACTTCACCCATGTCTTTCATGTCAATATTAGATGTAAAGGAATATTTGACTTTATGTAACATCTACATCACACATATATAGACAAATATTCATCCTTATCATCTATTACTTTCACATATATACACATCCATCTTTAACTAAAAGAGATATTTTGACTAATCACAAAGAGAAACTATTAACAACATAATAACTAAGGTTTTATAGTTAATTTATTTTTCTCATAGTCATGTAACATAAACTTTGTAAAATACCCCCACATTTTTAAATTTATCAGAGTATGATTACACAACTCATATGAAACCTCATACAAAACCTTATAATTATTATAAGATGGGCATCAAACGCATAACATATATGCGCATCTAAATTCATCCATCATATAATATTATTTTTCAAGAAAATAATTTCACATAATTATTTTGAAACTTTTCAATCTCATTTGTGACAAATAACTCAACAACATTGTACCTCTATGTACAATTAAAGAGTTATCATGGATTGGAATTAAAAAATGTTAATTCCAATTTATATATATATATATATGGCATATCATCATCTCAATGAGATGGTTTCTTCAACTTGAAAATTGACAGCATATCATCATCTCAAAGAGATGATTTTCTTAATTTTCAAATTGGCCCAAAATTTATATGTCAATATCTTCAAATTTGGTCACAAACCCACAAAAATCATGTTCCAAAATAAAACTCTCAAAAGCTTAAGATGAAACCATTTTGGATCCTTAAATTAAAAACCATCACAAATATGTTTATTTCAAGAATCCCACATCTTATGTTCACCCAAAGAATTTGTGGCACTATAAAAATATCGTGTGTGATATCAGTATTTATGTAAAGTTAATTTCTACAAAATTCACAAATTCAATTTATATATGTGAATTTCCTCAAAATATAACCACAACATTTTCTATCCAAAATATCACAGATATGTAATATATATATCTCATATATTTTTTTATTCCATTACACACTACTTCATACCACAACGACACACTCATGTATACAAACACATATAGTGCAAAGTGTCCTCTCATCCTCCACATTGCCGTTAGCCACACTTTAAAATACCATATAAGTCCATTAATATATACTTAAAACATCCATGTGGTAAGGCCAAAATCCAATATGTATATATATTTTTCATTTTCTTCTCACAGCATTTCAATATACAAGATATGCAAATATATAATGTGGGCTTAGTCACATTAAAGCCATATTAAACCCATAAAAGTACATTAGTTTATATTGATGCCAATAATATATATTAATGCACAATTCACAAAGGCTTCCGGTTACCCACTCAATGTTTATACATAAAATTAATAAAACCAATATAATGCCTGTGAGTATATTATACATATAAAAATCAACGTCCACTATGATATTTATAACGTTGGCAATATAAACATGTTGGTGTACATTCAATCCAACTGTTGGCCACATTCAATATATGAAATAACATTAAAATACTATGTTGGAATATCTCAATTTATATTTGATAAGAAACCCAACGTTTATATACATATATATATATATATATATATATATATATATATATATATATATATATATTCAATGTATATAAACTGTTATAATATATAAAGCACGTTAAGGCCAATGTTCATAAAACTGATAGGAACCAAGAAAGCCAACAATCATACAATAAAAGGCTATTAACTCATGTATAAAGCAACTTTAATTCCCATAGTTGTTTATGTCTTTTTTTTTCAACACACTCTCATTATACAAATAAGCAATATGACATGTTGTTAATTCCCAATTAATTGAGAATAAAAAGTTTTTAATCAATTTAATTGTATGTAATCAATACACAATATAAACCATTAATCACCATATGTCAAGCGTCCTTGAACAACTTGATTGTAATTCAATAATATATTCCAGCGTAAGTCAATATAAAACTCATGTTATCAAGGCATTGAATCCAAAAATTAATGGCAATGTATATATATATATAAATTGGGAGTCCACAGTTATATATGAATACACTAACACACCATTGTATCGCATTTAAATCACAATAGACACACACATAAGTGGCCAATGGTTGTATTGATTGATATACTAATAATTAACGCCCACGATTTCTAACGAATAATTATAAAATACTTATTATAATTATCTTGAAAATTAATATTTTATAACAATATTCCAACAACATATATGTAGCTAGCAAATTGGAAAAATCAAATTTCAATATAAAACACCATGTAATTAAAATCAACAAAGGTTGAGAAATATATTACCGGTGTCCCTTAAGAAGACAATCGAGGCGCGACTGTGCCAGCATCAGAATAAATTCCTTAAAATTGTTGTAAAATTTTGGATACCAATACAAAAATAATCTGAGTCGCGTCTTTATAGTAGACACTGTCCTTAAGGAATTTATTCCGCGACCACAGCTAAAATCTGTGTCTACAGAACTCCCTCCAGGGTTAAACAGATTCTTCTAATAAATGTTCTTAAACCACAGAATAACAGAAATTTTGAAGAACGTAACCCAAAGAGTTTGAGAGAAAGAAAAGAAGAGAGAAGAGAACCTCTAGTTATCTCTATCTCTAAAGTGGGGGAAAGGAGCCTTTTTATAGGCATAAAAATGTAACGGTAAAAGACATAGACATAAAAGACTTTTAATAGCAATTAATATTTCATAACCATTTTTATTAATTGCTATTAAAACTTGGCAATTAATATCAATTAAATAGTCGTTACGAAATATTAAAAGCAATTAAAATTCTCTTATTCATTTTTTTAAAAACTCTTTTGAAATATCAAGCTCTTTAAGATGCTATTTTTCCAACAATTCCTTCATGTGGCATATAATATTTGTCACGTGACAGTCTAGTCAGCATTTTCATTAGTTTCTTTGATGGTATTAAAGAAAATATTTTAAAAAAATTGAAACATGTGGGACATATTTGATCTAAAAAAAATTAGAGGCATAGATGAAAATCTATATAAACAATGGACACATGACATATACTTTTGCCTTCTTTTAAAGAATAATAGATCTTATTTAAAAAGCTAGAATTAAGATGGAAAAGAAATAATAGAAATAGTCCTTATATAGTTATATTTTTTTAAAAGAAAATTTCATTTACAATTTGGTATTGAGTTAACTTTTTCTTTTGGTATTTATTAAAATTGAGATGAAAGGAGAAACAATAAACTTTTAAATGGATAGGCTAGAGGTTTAATAAATAATTAAGATAGTAGATGGCATATGTAGTACTAGACATTATTATTGAGAGAAGAAAATGTTACAAAAAAAACCAAATAGTATACTAATTAAATCATAAATTTACACATAACATAAGCGCAAAGCACAAAGGTACTACAATTGTTTTAAAACAAATGGGCAGGTTTATAGGTTGTTTTGCATTCAGTATATTGAAAATTTATAAATTTATTACTCGAACTAATAGTCAGTAGGTTGGGAAAAAATAAAATTGAACCAAGCCACTAATCCAATCCAACCTAACTTAATCTTGTGGGTTAGTTTGGGTTGAGCAGATTAGCAGGTTGACCCAACCCAATGTATAATCATATTTTGAAATATATACTCTCTTCTCCTATGATTATAAGATATGCTACACTTAGTTCAATTTTAATTTTTTTTTTACATCCAGAAAGT
Source organism: Biancaea sappan (assembly GCA_037074585.1). Taxonomy (NCBI): domain Eukaryota; kingdom Viridiplantae; phylum Streptophyta; class Magnoliopsida; order Fabales; family Fabaceae; genus Biancaea; species Biancaea sappan. The sequence continues at coordinate 55,082,815 of CM073494.1, read as the reverse complement.
TCATTATAATTTCTTTTTTATGTTTGGTAATTTTAGATTACTAATTTAATACTATATAATATTTTGATTATAATATATTCTATCAACCTAATTGAAGTATAAATAAAAAAGGCAAAAAGGTACTTCATGTCCCTAATATTTACCTTGATTTTTATTTATGCCCCTAACTTTTTTTGTATCAAATATGTCCCTTATGTTTCAATTTTGTTCAAATATACTTTTTTTTTAAACACTGTTAAAGAAACTAATAGAATGCTGACTAGACGCTACATAGTAAAAAAGCATTTGCCACTTGACAGCTAATCCATGTGGTAGTCCACGTGGAATTTTTTTTATTTTTTTAAAAAAATTTAAAAAAATTAAAAAAATTTTAAAAGTTTCTATTTATTCACTTTGGTCCTTTGTCAAATTTTTTCTCTTGTCCAATTTTTGATATAAACTCATTTTCTACTTCTTCTATGACCCTAGTTTAAGAATCTATTTTTTTGGTCAAAATATCCCCTATAAACTTTTTAGTTTGTTCACTATAGTCACTATTTTTCACTTTCATGCTTTTTTTTCTCACAGTTTGGTTCTCCAAATCAATTCATAATTTCATTTTTAGTAATAATATGATTAAATATATCATTTTATACCCAATAACAATACAAAAAATGAATTAAAATTAAAATTTCATATTTTGCCTTTTATGAGAGGGAGAGATATGCAATTTTTAAAACTTTGAATTTTAATTCATTTCTTGTATTGTTCTTGGGTAGAAATGATATATTTAATCATATTATGACTAAAAATGAAATTCTGGATTGATTTGGAGGACCAACCGTGAGAAAAAACCATGAAAGTGAAGAAAGGGACTAAAGTGAACAAACTAAAAGCTTATAGGGGATATTTTGACAAAAAATAGATTCTTAAACTAGGGACCTAGATGAAGTATAAAATGAATTTATATCAAAAATTGGATAAGAGAAAAATTTTGACAAATGACCAAAATGAATAAACAGAAACTTTTTTAAAAAAATCTACTTGGCATTCCACGTGGACTGGCTGCCACATGGCAAATGCTTTTTTGCCACGTGGCACCCACTTAGCATTCGTTTAGTTTCTTTAACATTGTTAAAAAAGGGTATATTTGAACAAAATTGAAACATAAGGGACATATTTGACACAAAAAAAGTTAGAGGTATGAATAAAAATCAAGGTAAATGTTAGGGACATAAAGTATCCTTTTGCCAATAAAAAAAGATAATGAGGAAAATGATGCACCCATATACTATGCGATTGTTTTCCTTCACTTCCATGTTCATCACACCTCACAAATCTAGATAGAGGCAAAAATAAAGGGGAGCAATTAGAAAGCAAAAGACATTTTTAGAGGGGTTAGTGTAAGCAAATTAAAAAATAAAGCTGAAGTGAGAGAAAGAGTAGAAAGAACAAGAAAGAGAGAGAAGCTATTGCATGCACTCATATTCCAACAAAGAAGAAGAAGTTCAACATGATTGAAGGAAAAGACTGACGAATGTAATAAAGAGATATATCGCTTGAGGGAGAGGCAAATTAATTGATGCAAGAGTTGAAAGGAAAAACTCTGTTTCACTTTCACCTCCTTTGACTCTTTTTTAGCCATGAAAAGTGTTGTTAACTATGTTGCAATGTTGTTCAAATGGAAAGAAAAAAAAAACTCTTCTCTCTCCCCCTCAACAAATACCGATTTTGAGTGGTATGGAGGATTGAATGGTGATGTGAATGGTGTTGTCAGTCATGTTTGGAGTTTGAATGAAAAACACTTTAAACAAAGGGGCTAGAGTTCAACTTGGACACTGGAGTTAAAATGCAAGCTTTTGATAGTGTTCGGATGCTAGGGATTTGGCTAACTTGGCTTTACAATAGTGACATGGCTTGTTGACTCGAAATGTGCCACATCATTTCAACAATGCAACATTATATAAATCTTAATGACACATTAATGACTAGTATAGGTTAGGTTTTTTTTTTTTCATAAATTCTCAAACTGTAGGGACCAAATTATGATAAATTAAAATGTAAGGACTAAATTATAAATTGGAACAAATTATAGGGGTCGAAAGTACATTTTAATTTAATATTTAATATCTAATTATGTAAGACAACATTGATAACAGAAAATTAACAAACTAAGGGCCTGTTTGGTTTGGGCATTTCTTGTTTTCATTTTCACTGAAAACAGAAAATGAACTTGAAAATGCGTTTAGTTGAGTTAACTGAAAATGTTTTCTTGAAAACATTTCTTAAAATATGCCTAAATCTGAGAACACCAAAAAGATGTTTTCAGTGTTTCAGGAAATGCATTTCAAGAAATGAAGACTAAAAATGAAAACAGAAGATGTTTTCATAAACAAAACAGACCCTAATAAAGAGACATCATTAATCATCATAATATTCATTCATATTAAATCTATCATATGTCAATATATTGACATCTACAACAAGATTGCAACCACTAACTCCCCCATGGATTCGGGATTCTCCCTCTAAATGGTATTTAAGTAATGATGAGCACCCTATATTATGACACTTTATATAGTAAAATTGGATTCATTCTTGTTATGTGCATATGGTAACAAACATGTTTCAATATAGAAATATTAAACAATAATTAATGATACACATTTCTCAATAGAACAAATCTCTACTATCCTTATTGCTATAAATATGTGCTACAAACATTGTCCAAAACAATGTTGAAAGAATATCTATGTCCACATGTTAAGAACAATGACAATAGTGCACTTCTGATTTGTCGGCAAAGGTAGATTGCGATGCGATAGGACTGAAGAAGATGATGGACAATGTATGATATGTAACCGTAATATCTATAATATGTATGTTATGTAACCATGTGATAGCAATTTTTGTTCTAATGTTATCAATTATCCTATGCAAACAATAAAAAATATAAATTTGGTTCACAACACATAAGCATCTAGGACAAAAACATATATAAAGTTGATTTATAGCAAATAAGCATCTAGTACAATAATGCATATACAGATCTTCCATAATACAAGCACCTACTAGTACAACAAGACAAAACCACCTACTAGTGACAAAAAAGTTCTGCTACATCATTATAATAAGCCACGACCTGATAAAAAACAAGGCATAATGCCTTACCACAAAAAAAAATGGCCATCTACAAAGCCAAGTCAACAAGCGTAATCTAGTGCATCAAAACAAGGTATCTCAATATCACATATTGGGCATCACATTATTCGACATCTCATTTAACCCATCACCTTCAACATCCATCTTCTCCAAAATGTTTTAGGCTAATTAAGCATCCTTGTCAGTGGCATGATCTTTCTTGAATGTGATGGTGAACTATTTAAAGTAAGGAAATAACTTGTTTCTTAAACTAACTAACTTTTTGTTGAATTGTGGAATAAAAATGAAGTCAGGAATAGAGACTCCTAACGTAATTAAACAAAGCCACAAAAAATTGGTTAAGCTTGATCCTCAAGGCTGCCTTTAAATACTTATCCTACACTATGTTTTCTATTGTGACACTTCTTATTAGGGTCCCATTCAAATCCACTAGTATTTGTTCCATATACCAAGTCATATTCGGCATGCCAACTATTCTTCAATATTTTGAGGTGAGACTGTATATAAGGGACTACCTTCAGGCCACAACTGAGCACTTTCACAATGAGCTTGCCATCTAGAGCCTATAGGTGCCATAGTTTTTTAAACCTTTCTCAGGGAGTTACTTTTCCTTTATCTTAAGCTCAAAGAGGGATTCCACCATCTACATATTATCCTTCTTAGTCCACACATGGTGTAAGCTCATGGTGCCAATCTATTAATGGAATAATGTTTATTGTCTAAAAATAAAAGAATTATCACAAGGTGCACAACACATGAAAATATTAACTAGTACTCAAATAGAAATAGATAATGCATATGGAAGAACCTATCCATTAAGAAACTATAACCAAATGATTTAATCAACTTTATTAGCAAAAGTTTACATAACAGAAGACATAATTAGCAGATCTATTACAACATGGAAAACCAAAAACGAAAAAGCTAAATGACATAAATACATTTACTCTCCTCCTCTATGATGCTAAATTCATTATATTTTTCCTTTGCTAAGCAATCTCGCCAATTACTCCCATTTATTCAGTGGTTAGGACATCGTCTTTTCATGTCGAGACACGATACTCACAAAAGTGGTCTTGTGGATCTAGTTTCAATCGATCTGTCTCCCTACTCACTTGCAAATAGATCCATGGCATTCTCTTGCATTATAAAATTAGTTAACAATAAGCAGTTATGACACAATTATTCATCCTAACTAACTAGAAGGATGGACTTCTTAAGATTTTTCAACAACCTTTCAACATCCCAAAGCACTTCTCAATCATATTATGCAGAGTTGAGTGATTCATATGAAAGAGCTTGTGATGCTTGGCTAGTTGACAATAGCTTACCCATTAACTTAAGTGGTAGCGTTATCCTTTGTAAGGTATTAAGAACCATTCACAATTAGTGTACCCCACTATTTTTGGACCTAAATTGACTTGGGAGGTTAGACCAGCAACTTGGCAACCTAACTTTTAGACTCGTTTGGTTGGTCAATTCAAAATGAAGTGTAATTAACCTAGTCAAAACTTGGTCAATTCAATCAAGTTTTAGCAAACCAACAACTCAATCAATCATTACTAATTACCCCTTTTCTTTAAATTAAAAATTTAATCAAAATTGAGCCTACCCCAAGTCACTGACTTAGGCCACCCATAGGTAATGAAGTAAGGGTAACCACTTCTAGCATTCGTGCTTATAGGCCCACACACGTTGGTATAGATCAAATAAATCTTGCCTAGGGCTCTAACTCTGCTTCCAATAAAATGGAGACCTAGTCGTGTTCCCAATGATGCAAGACTCACATGTCGGATACTTCTCATATCCAAATGAGGGAAGTGTCCCTTCTGTAACCAACTTCTTGAGTCTTTCTTCATTAATATGACCAAGTTTTAGGTGCCACAAGTAAACTTGATTTATCTCATCTCTTTTCTATTTGAGATTAACATTTTCAGTATTTTCAACATTCATAATGCTAGTTTCTTGTTCTAGAAGATAAAGACCATTGTTACATTCTATGATACATATCAAAACATTATTCAAAGAAATAAAACACCTTTTATTTTTGAATAAGCATTCAAAGCCTTCTTTATCAAGACAAGAAATTGAAATAATATTTCTCATAATCATTATAATGTAATAATAGTTCTTTAGTTCTAGTAACTGATTACAAGGCAAGTTTAACAAATAAGCTCCTATAGCTAAGGCATCAACACTTGATCCATTGCCAACTCTCAAGGACACTTCACCCTTGTTTAGCTTCCTTGCATTTTGTAGTCCTTGCATTTTATTACAAATGTGAGAACCACAATAGGTATTTAATACCTATAAAGAAGCATAATTAATTGATAAGTTATTCTCAATAAAGAATAAAATTAAGTTGCATTATTCTTTAAGCTTGCAAGGTAGACCTTATAATGCCCCATCTTATTGTAGTGGTGGTATTTGTCTTGCTCTTGACTGTTGCCTTTCTTCTTTTTTGGTTCCTTATTTTGCTTCTTGATCCTACCCTCTGGCTTAAGGGCTTGATTCTTCTTCTTTTTCCTTTTGTTCTTTTTAGGGAACTTAGGGTTTCCCTCCATTCTTAATGCTAGTTTTTGCATTGGTTTGCATATTAAGGAGCTCATGAAGTTGGACTTCTATCCTATTCATGTTAAAGGCCATGATGAAATGGGAAAATAAGCTATGTAGGGACTGTAAAATTAGGTTAATAACTAGTTCTAGATCCATACAAAAACCAAGGGAAGCTAGTTTCTCAATCAAACCTATTATCTTTAAGACATGAGCACTAACTAACTGACCTTCAGTCATCTTTGCCCCATACAACTCCTTAAACAATATGTAGTTAGTTGTGTGGCTATGCTCCCAATACAACTCTTGTAAGTGAAGAAGTATGTCTAAGGAGAAGGAAATATGCTCATGTTGCCTTTGCAACTCATTTGACATAAAAATGAGAAGTAGGCACCTAGCTTTTGTATCATCATGTGTCCACTAGTCATATTTAGCCTTATCCTCATCAGATAAGGTTTCATTTGGTTCTTGTGGAGAGGGGAATTCAAGAACATAAAGAAGTTGTTGAATTGTGAGAACTATTCTCATATTCCATAACCAATCGGTGAAGTTAGGCTTGATCAACTTGTTTTTCTCAAAAACTTTAGACAACACATTGAAACTAGTCATATTATCTGAAAAACAACAGATTTGTTAGCCAAGTTATTTATTATCTACCATAAGATTTAGGTTTTTAAATATAATGGTAACTAACTATTTATTCAAAATATGTATACCTTAAAATACATATTTATGAAAAAAAGGATACTTTTTTTTCTAGTGGAGATCAAAGTCCTTTACTTATCAACTACAACCTCACATAATAGTTTCTTTGCCATATGGATTTTTAGGGGTATGTAACTCTTTACCAATTTCATCTTATGCCTTTTCCAATCATGTTTTAGTTTCTAAGAGATGGTTACCTCACATAATAGTTTCTACAATCCGACTCTTAGTTAAGTCACACCCACCATTCCAGCAAGTATAGGCGATTGACCCAATGACTTCCTCACATAATAGTTTCTTAGAATCATTGGTTTCCTACATCAACATCATATGTTAAAAAAAGGTATCAAGGACCCATCATAATGCAAAGTCCTTCCTACTAGAGGCGTCCCCCACATGGACAAGGAAATTCATTATAGCTTCCTAATGGCAGAAAATCATGGGACCACATTCTTAATGTCTCCCATTACAACTTAATATATTCAATTAGGGCTTTTGAAAAGTTGCTTGGTTTAATTTTAAGGTCTCATCCTCAAAAGGCCTACATTATCACATAACATATTACAACATACATACATGCATCCACATACATTCATGTATCAAACAAACAAAGCTTTTGATGTACCATTATACACACATACAAACCTTTTGATGTGCTCTCTCCCAAGCTTCTTGGTTGCATCGAACAAGCCTCCTTCCTTCTATTAGAGAAAACTTCCTATAATCTACTTTGCATCATATGCTTAAAAAAGAAACCTTGCTCATGAACACAGGGAGGCACATAAAGAGGGAGATAGAAGATACATATAGAGTAAGAGAGAGGCGAGGCATGCAAGCCTCATACTTGAAAGAAACCAACTCCTATATTACTCATATGCAAACCATTCACATATAGCATAGCATACGTACCTAAGTCCATAACTGGCCACAACTTGCCACCATACATAACATAAGGGCAATAAAACAATAAATAATACATGTAATTACATAAATAATGATCAAAGAAACCAACAAACTTGATGACCATTACCAAGATGATTGAAGAAAAAAACTTGTTTTCTAGTCTAGCGCCTCTTGAGGCAATTCTTGCAATTTCAACTTAGACTTTCAAGAAAACTCTTTTCTTTTCATGTCAATACTTTTAAAACATTTAAACCACTTCAAATATTCATAAAAGTCCAGAGAAGGTCCATGTTACAACAAATTCAATAATATGTATCAATATTATAAGGCATAAAAATCTTTCCTAATTCATTTTATGAATCGACCTAGATGTATACCCTTCAAGATCCTTTGCAACTTAACACATATTTCAGCTGGACCAGATTATTAACATTTAAACATGTAATTAAATGACTCAATATACAAAAAATGTGCAAGAAACTTGAATTACATACTTATTATAACAATTCAATTGGCTAGAACTTAGAAAAACAAGAAAGTCAATTTTTTTTGAATTTTTTCTTCAAGAACAACAGTTTTAACCAATTGGTTATGTGACTAAACATGTATTAACATACAAACATTCATGAAACAAAGTTTCCTTGGATATCATTGAAAGAAAAGAGAGTTTTTGGCTTTGAAAAACATCAAGAACACTTTCTCAATGATGCAATGGAAGCAAATGAACCAAAAACATAATTTAATTAGCTAGATCACCTTTGTTTCTCTTAAATGTTCTATAGAAACAAAGGAAAACACTTACTTGATGTTAGTTGCCCTTGGATTCTTCAAAATCTATCACCAAACATGCCTGAAAAGGAAGAGAAGGCTACACCTACCAAGAAAGACACTAGATCTCTAAGAAAAGTCACCATTTTTGTCACTGATCACTAAGAAGTCAAAATCAATCGGTAGAAGGGGCTAGAAAGCCCTTTCAAATAGTGAAGATCTCTAAGAAAAGGCTGCATCACTATCTAAAGGAGGAGGAGAGGAGGAACACCTCTTGGAGGGAGAGAAGAGAATGTCCAAGGTGGATCTTTAAAAGCCTCCTTCCTTATGAGCCTCAACCTTAAAGAGAATAAAGGTTAAAGAGACTTACAGAACAGCAACGCAAGTGCCTTGCCTTTAGGAGAGATCCTTTAGGACACTGCAAAGTACATGAAAGGGGAAAGAGAGAGAGAGAGAGAGAGAGAGAGAGAGAGAGAGAGAGAGAGAGAGAGAGAGAGAGAGAGCGAGAGAGAGAGAGAACCGAGTGTATGAGAGAGAAAGAGGTTGTAAGGAGATATTATGATGCTAGTTACCTTTCCCTACATGTCTTTTTATAGAATACCTCACCTATCTCATGGGCTTGAGGATCATGTGGTGCCTAGGCCTACTAATCTTTAGGCCTCCATAAACCCCTAATAACCCCCTTGTTATGTGTGTCCCCTAAGGCCTATTTCATGTTAGTAGTAGGTAATAACCTTTTATTCATAGTCAAATTTCCTTTTGACTTTCCTATAATTATAACTTCTTTTAATTCATGTATCATGTGCCATGATTTTAAAACCTTACAGATCATGAGTTACATCTAGCAATGTGTCATAACACCTAATATGAGATGAGTTTGTCCGCAAATCCTTTGAACCTTGTTGAATGTATATATAAATCATCCTTCCATTACGAGATGCTACTAAATGGACCTAGTTGGGCATTGATACATATTAAACCCTTGGATCCATGACATGCATGTTTTCTTGGACTAAGACTATCCTTGAGGAAACTAGAAAAACTCTTTTTCTATGCCTTTTCTCATGCTATGACCATAGATTTTTTTAGTCTTCTCTTTACCATCCAAAGTATTTCACTTTTTCACTGAGAGTAATGGATTGTTGAGAATGCATTCATATGTTTTCATGTATACAACACTATACCCATTCTCTAGCTTTAGCCCGAGTCTTGGTAGACCTATAACCTACTAGAGTCAAAATATGATGCCAACACATATAAGGCATCAATGGTCATTTCAAGTTAAAGGAGGTTGTAGAACTCCATCAGTCAATCTCGATTGGGTCAGCTCAGTCAACTCATACTTGCTATAAGTACTCACATGTTACCCTTATTGTCACCTACACCAATGTCATAGGGATATGCCATTCTCATTATTAAAAGAGGGGATAGCTATGTGCTAACTTTAAATGGATTAAAGTTGTCCTAGTTCCAATTGATCCCTTGTTTAGGAACCATTCTAGACTTAAGTATCATGAGTAAGGTAAGGTCCCTTGAGATGATCATATCACCCTTCATCTTTTCTTATTCGTAAGTATAAGGAAAATATTTGATTTATAGCATAAGTGATGATAGAATGCCATCTATATCATTGATAAGAAACAACATACAATGTTATATGATTGCATTTAAGGCACACATACTGACAACCTCTTCCTGCTTGAGTTGATACACTCTTGACAGGTGGAGCTACCATGGTGGTGTAGGCAAGGAACGGTGAGTTGACGCTTGGCTAAATCCCAACTGAGGACAATCTTTCTTCTTGTGGCCCTCATGTCCATATTGGTAACATGCCCTTGTGCCCATATAGTGCTGCCCTCCATGATGCTTCCCCATCTGAGGCACAAAGAAGTTTATTCTTAAACTATGCTGAATCATGTTAGGACCTTTGTCCCACACTCCTGACCTTAGATCTTTGCCTAAAAATGGTCCCTATAGCTTGAGTTGTGCCCTTGGGCACTAATTGAGATAACTTTGATAAGGCTATGGATTTACCCCTTCAGAAACCTGCCATTATGAGGCTTACCTATGTTGCATTTCTTGCACTTCATTGATAAAAGCACTTTCCTTATTATTCCTATTCTCAATTGTTCTAGCACAAGTAACAAAGTGTTTCATTTGACATGCTATTGCATATTACAAGTTCAATCCTTCAACAAATCATTTGATCTTATGCTTCCTATCAATAATCAAATGAGGTGTGTAGCGAGAGAGTAGAGTGAATATGAGGTGATATTATACAATGCTCATATGGGACCTTTGTTGTAATGTTTAAAACTCCTTGGCCCTGCTGCTCTGTGTTGGCGATTTGGCAAGTGTACTAGTCGCACAAGTAATATAGTAATAAAATGAGTAAGAGTATAGTTCCCACAAGAATTGAGATGCCAAGTACTCATGAAGCTAAAGCAAATACTATCTAGAAGGTCCTTTAAATTGAAGAAGATTTAAAAGTAAACTTAAAAAGAAACATAATTCTAAAAACTATGTAAAATAAACTAATTCTATTAACTAAGACCTAGAGAAAATGAGATTGATTTTATTTGTTTCTTAATCCGATTAATTCGTAGATAAATTAATCTTTGAGTTATTGAAGAACAATTCAATTTAATTACAATTCTTTTAATGTTGGCTAATGTCCCTAAATTGATTAAACCCCAATTCCTTGGTAGAACAATATGACCTAAGAAGAAAAATTGCCTACTTTCTTACTACAACTATCCAATTAAGTGATTAGGATCAAGAAATTATAAAAGTCACATAAATAAGATTATTTATCCCTAAATTAATTCGATTTTTGATAGAAATTACAAGGTCAATGTTAATATCTTGCTATCCCCAGTGGAGATAAAAACTCCAAACTCATAAAAATGGTGATAAAGCATTTTAGAGCAAATCAATCAGTAAAAATCACTCAAATAAATGAAATTTCACTCAAATAAAATATATTCAACAATAAAGTTTCATAAAAATCAAATTATAATAATTCTCTAAAATCTAGGGTTCATCTACATACTGAAATTATAAAGAAAAGAGCAGAAAAACCTAAACTACAGCAAAACATACTGAATTCATGGTGCAAATGAAGAAAAAAAATGGAAGGAGATCACTCAAAGCCAAGAGGGAAGACCCCCCTCTGGCCTTTGAAGACCCAGCCACTGCTCCTCAATCCACACCCAGCCAAAAAACTCACCTAAAAACTCGACTTCAACCTATTTATATGCCGAGAGCACATGACAATAAGTGACTTATTGCTTAAGCGATGGATTTCATCGCCTAGGCGATGGGTTAAGAACATTAAGCTTTAAACAATTTTTCCCATCGCTTTGGCGATCAAAGTGTCGCTAAGGCAACAGGGGTGGCAGAGAGTGTTGGATGATTATTTTAAAATAAAATAAATGAACTATTTGGCTGACAAGTAATTATCCTCAGTGGCACAACAAAATAGTGCTGATTGCTTAAGTGTCAATGTAAGTAACCTGGCTCCGAAATTTGACAAAAATTAGCAGTTTGACAAAGACGAATTCGACAGAAATGAGCAAGAAGGATGAACGTCTTCATGAAAACATCTATATATGCCTGTCAAAGTAAAGTTGTCGGAAGCACGCCATTCAATAAACAAATTTAGACACGGTCGACGAACAAGTTGACTATAGTTGTCGAATGATGAAGACAAGCAAAATTGTCAGATTAAAGCTGTCACATCCCAAAAACTGAACATGTGAAAAGATATCACTTTTAGGAAAACCTCAGTGGTATCCCAAAATCTTGGACAATCTCAATATCCACAACTATTTATTTAATAAAATTCTCAAACATGAGTTATTTACATAAATTCTGTGAGGTTTTACATTCAACCTCTATTATTCATTCCACACGACATAATTATATTCATCTGATAAGCAAATATAGGCATACATAATCTGATGTTTTTATCTCATCGTAAGCCTAGGAGACCTATAGAACGTACAGAGAGTTCCTAGTATTCACATTAATAAGTACTGGTATCCCACCAGACAGAAATAGAGAATAATTCCAAGGGGCTTCTAATCTTCAAACGGATACTCTTCTTCCTTGTTTTCTGTATCTGAAAAGATAATCATAGGGAGTGTGAGTTTATTTAAAAACTCAGTAAGTAAATAACTGTACTATATAAAATATCAAAAGTACAAATACCACATTTACTCATATAATTAATTGTCTTATACATCGAGTAGTATGAAACTCTAACCCTTTCAAACTCGTGAATAAGATTTCATAATTATACATCGAGTAGTATGTGACTCTAACCCTTTCAAACTCATGAATAAGATTTCATAGATATACACCGAGTAGTATGGGACTCTAACCCTTTCAAACTCGTGTATAGTTTTTCATCGTTATCCACTGAGTAGTATGAGACTTTAACCCTTTCAAACTCATGTATTAGATCCCATAGATCTTTACTCATTAATAAGATAGTGAGAATTTATCACATAGTACAATTGCCATGAAATAAAATAATTTCTACATACTCTTATTCCTTTGAATTTCTGTAAAAAAAAATATACCGATCATCATATACTCTCATATGAAAAATTGATTGCTTAATATCCAAATAATATTGTAAATGAGACTTATATTGTACTTTGACTAGTAATATCAAAGCTTAGCAAGGTTATTCACTTACCTTGATATTTGTCCAAGTTTACCTTGTTCCACACTAGAATTTGTGTAGGAAAATTTCCTAGTAAAATATATTACAAGAAAACATAAGAAATGAAACATAAGAAAGGAAACAAAATCACGAAAATGTGCAAAATTTTCTGATTGCTACAGTAACGGTTCGCTACAGTAACAGTTTGCTACAGTGACGGTTCGCTATAGTAACGTTGACTGCCGACACTACAGTAACTCGAAAAATTTTCTCAAATTTTCTGGTTGCTACAGTAAATTCGAGTTTTGTAGAAACTTTCCCAAAAAATTTTATCCTTTCCTTTCTTGTTTCAAAACCAGAATCTCAACTCTCTTAACTGACTATAACTCAATCCTAACTCAAAAATAACCTCTAAAACAACTAAGATTCATGAATTATCATCAAAATCTTCAAGAACAAAACCTCCTCTAATCTTCCATATAAACTTAGATTTAAGGAAAATAATGAGATTAAAGCTTACCTTTGATCCTTACAAAGCTTTTGAACCGAACAATTAATCAAAATTCTGAAGATCAAGGAAAGGATTTGAGAAGAGGATGAAGAAATGAGAGAAAAATTGTCACTACTCACTTTTGCTTCGCTTCAGAATCGTGAATTATGAGAGGATACTATTGAAGTTTTATTTTAAATATTTCTAATGGGTTATTAAATAACCCATGGGTATCCATAACCCAACATCCAAACACATCCAGTCAATTTACAATTAATGTACTAATTGACCATTCTTAAACCATTTTTCCATGAATTTCACCATTCTAAGAATATATCCCACATGGTGCAAATATTCAGTCCAGTCATTTAACTCAATTTTCATAAATAATATTCAAAGAGAATAATTAAATATGAAAATTAAAAATGATCAAAATAAATAACTAAAGTAACGTTGTAAAATTCTAAAATACTCTCAAGCAAATTATATTTCGAAATTAACGGGTATTACATTCTACTCACCTTAAAAGAATTCGGTCCTCCGAATTAAAATCTTACCTCAAGTTTCAAACAAATATGGATATTTTATCCACATTTCATCTTCTGCCTCCCACGTAGCTCCCTCGTGAGAATGATTTCTCCAAAGAATCTTGACAGTAGGAATTTCTTTAGTGCGCAATTTCTTGACTTTTTTATCAAGAATAGCTACTGGTACCTCTTCTGAAATTAACGGGTATTACAAAAGCTATCAAAGACAGTTACTCTACTATCAAATGGCTAAGGCAGTTGTGTTGGACTATGTAAATTGTTACTTAACAAGGGTTTAGGTAGTTATGCTGATGCAATGTAAATATAAACCGTCACAGTACGTGGCACAAGCAGTTACTTCAGTCATTTGTCTATAAATATTAAGGTAATTGTTGTAAAAGGGGTTGACAACTCTTGATTAAAATTCTTAACATTTCACATGAGTAGATTTAAAGGATCAACATCAAAATATGATTTTCACCTTATATTTCAGTCAAATTTAATTCAAAATCTTTTATCATTCCAATCCTTTATCGCTTTCATTTATTTTCCTACAATTTAATCGCTTTTGTTTAATCGTTTTCATTTATATTTTGTACTTTAACTTTCTACTCTTTACTTTTTGTATTTTACCTTTTTGCACTTTACATTCTGTCATTTACTTTCCGCCGTTTACCTTTTGTAGTTACCTTTTTTATGCACTTTACATTCTACATCCTACTTTCTTACAAATTTATCGTTTTTACTTAACTTTTGCAAAAAGCTTATTTTCAAGCCTCACGTTCTTTCATGCAATGCTTGTTGAACCACTTGCATTCGACACATTTGTCTTTTAAATGAGATTATCACATAATTTTGAAAACATATTCGCTTTCGATAAAATCAAATATTTGTTGTTGGATTTGGCCTTTGACCAACCATCTTTGTTAACGAATTGACATAGGAAATTTGTTGTTAGATTCTGGTTAGACAAAAAATACCATAAATAGAGAGTCTTCGAATTTGAGTGTTCCATTGTTTAAGCAATGGATTTGTCACTTAGGCGATATGTTGTAGAGAAAGTCTTCAATCTTGGTATTCTGGATAGTAGGTTAGCTCCAATTTTGGCTTCTAAATTCCCAAGCTTATTATCTTTGATATTCTCTCCATTTAGATCTACCAAAAACATACAAAATAGCAAAAATTACAATTTCAATTTCAAATCATATTATTTTGTATCATAATTTGCAAAGCAAGGCCTATGAACACAATTTGCAACAATTTACACATTAAGTCTTCAAATTGGTCTAAAATGCAATGAAAGTACAGTGATTTCACCTAGAAGTAATATGGAAAAGTATGAATATTGGAGGTTTATCACCCTGACATTGTCAAGAAGAAAGTTTTCCAAAAACTCCTTCCTAAACTCTTCCCACACTATGGTTGGTGTTCCAACTTGCCTTTCCTTCTTAAAAAAATATATTTTTACCATTAAAAAAATGGCTCCGCAAACCAAAATAGGTGGATACGAATACTTTAAAATGACCTTTTTGTTAAATGGATAGAGTTTCCTTGGCTCGTTTAATGATCAGCTTGTAAGGAGCTAATGCAAGCTAAGTTGTTTACAGTATTAATTTTGGCAAGTTTCATCTAAAAGGGTGAGAGTACTTAACAGTCACATGCATAAAATGTAGAGCGTCCCACATTTTGTTTTTGTTTTTGGTAAATCCCATGTTTCAAAATTGGATGGTCGAAAGAGTGGACCTGCCAATGACTCTGAATCTACTATTTGTTTTGTGGATAGTTGAATTTTAGATTTAATGGTCTAGATTTTAATATTTTTTAAAAATTTGGACCATTAAATCTCATATCTAATGATTTACAAAGACATAAATATGTTGATTGTCTTTGGAAACAAACAACAAATCTAATCTCCCTGCCATTTTAGTTACCATTTTATAATTTGCTTGAAGTAACTTTCAGAGATCAACATATAAACCATTAATCAATTTGAGATGAACACAATTTAAACTATGGCCAAAAGTAGACTTGAGAACGACCTAAGTTTGCCTCAAAACAGGTTGGATTTTTGCATAATATAAATGGGCCGAGCGATTGTTTAAAACGGGCTGAGACTTTTTGCAATAACTTATAACAAGAGACATCAGACACGGGGAAGAAACGGTTATGAAGATGAAATGAAATAAGTTGATTATCTTATACACGTGGTGGGGCACTCTTTGAAGTGGGCTTCAATTTCATGAGTCCATGCAGACACAAAAAGCTGTCTAGTGTCTACTATCAAAAGTTTTTACCCCATTAGGTATAAAAAGGAAGGAACGGCAGCTCAAGCAAGTAATGCTAGCTTTTACCTTTTTATTTAAGATGTGAAAAAACATCGTTGATACCCATTTTCTTTCTTTTTCGTTTCTTATTAATTTAAATTTATTTTTATTGCTTCCCACTATAATAATAAAATTGCGATTCCCATCATTTTAATCAAATTCGTTTATTTGAATAACTTTTTTTTGTAAGTCGCAAGAAAAGAAAATGGAAAATCATCTTCCCAATTTTCAGCGTCCCTATATATTTCTCACACTAAGCATCTCGCAACTTCTCTCTCGCCTTCCCTTCATAAAAAGCTTCTGTTTTTTTCTGTAGTTTGCATAATTTTTTTTTTTCAATCGGTTTGGTAACTGAATTTGCATTTGGTAATCTAATAAAACACAACTGGAAGACGAAGAAGGCGGGGAGGCATAGGAAGATAATGAACCTGCCCTCTGTTCGTAATCTCATTGTGCCTCCCCTCAGATCTTAGCTTTCTGCCAGATTTGGCTCTTGCTCGTTTTGAATCGGTGGGTTTGGACGAAATCTGGGTTGAAGTTTTGATCTTTGCAAAAAATTTGATGTGCCTTTGGATCTCGATGAATTCACTGATTGAAAATATTTGTGGGTTTTTCAGAAGTGCTTAATTCTGGGTTTGATTTACTGGTAGATGAAGGATCCGATGATTCCTAATTAAATCCGGGAATATCTGTATTTGCACCGGAAATACAGTTTCTGAATTTGTCATAATTTAAGGTATCGTGTATAACGTTTTTGCTGGTTCTATAAATGCATTAGATGACATAATTGGAACTATGTGTACTTGAACAATTTGATAAATGATAATGCTGTAAAGTTTCGGTTTTATTCTATCCGAGAATACGCTTTTATTTTCATTGTTTTTGATGGTTTTTTGTTATGTTATAATTGTATAATGAATTGGAATTGGATCCACCAAGGACCTGTCTTTTCTTTCATCCTCCGAATTAGGTGCTTGGTTTTTATCCTTTCTGATGATTCTACCACTTGCATTTCCAAGTGTTTGAACTTAATAGATTAATTTTATTTGTAGGTAAAATGCAATCCGATAATGGCAAGTTATTTATCGGTGGAATATCGTGGGACACAAATGAAGAGCGCCTCAGGGAGTATTTCAGTACTTATGGGGAGGTTGTGGAAGCAGTGATTATGAAGGATCGGACAACAGGTAGAGCCCGTGGATTTGGTTTCGTCGTTTTTGCCGAACCAGCTGTTGCAGATAGAGTCATAAAAGAGAAGCACAATATCGACGGAAGGATGGTAATTCTATTAATATTCTCTTTTGAATGGACATTTTACATATTTTTCACTGAGGTTTTCTAATAGGTCCCAGTTTCATATATTGATTTGTACTATGAATTTAAGAATTTGCTCTATTAAAATATATTCACAATGAACCAAAAGTTAATATCATCTTTCTATTTTGTTCCATCCGAGACTATTGTTTTTTTTCTTCTTTTGTTTTGCTGACAATTAATCATGATGCATCTATCATTAGGTTGAGGCAAAGAAGGCTGTTCCTCGAGATGACCAGAACATGCTTACTAGAAACAGTGGTAGTTTCCATGGTTCTCCTGGTCCAGGCCGCACAAGAAAGATATTTGTTGGAGGTTTAGCTTCAACAGTTACAGAGAGTGATTTCAAGAAGTATTTTGATCAATTTGGGACAATAACAGATGTTGTAGTGATGTATGATCACAACACTCAGAGGCCAAGAGGGTTTGGATTTATCACTTATGATTCTGAAGAAGCTGTTGAGAAGGTCTTACTTAAGACTTTTCATGAACTGAATGGTAAAATGGTTGAGGTCAAGAGGGCAGTTCCTAAAGAACTGTCACCAGGACCGAACCGCAGCCCACTTAGTGGATATAACTATGGTCTGAGTAGGGTCAGCAGTAGTTTCCTTAATGGCTTCACCCAGGGGTATACTCCGAGTGCTGTTGGAGGCTATGGACTTAGGGTGGATGGTAGATTCAGTCCTGTTGCAAGTGGTCGAAGTGGATTTGCTCCATTTGGATCTGGTTATGGAATGAATATGAACTATGACCCTGGCTTGAGCCCTGGATTTCAGGGGAATGCAAATTTCAATAGCAATCTGAGCTATGGTCAGGGGTTGAATCCTTATTACATTGGCAGCTCAAATAGGTTCGGAAGTCCAATGGGGTATGATGGTGGTAATGGAGGAAACAATTCTTTCTTCAGCTCTGTTACTCGGAATTTGTGGGGGAATGGTGGTCTTAATTATGGAACAAGCTCTACAAATTCCAATGCATACATGGGATCGGGAAGTGGGAATGTTGGAGGAAACTCATATGGGACTGGAGTGAATTGGGGTTCTTCAGCAGTTTCTGGTCAAGGTGGAATGAACAATGTGTCGCAGAGTAGTAGCAACCTTGGCTATGGAGGTGGTGACAACAATAATTTGAGAGCTGGAGGGTATGGAAGGAGCAGTGGTACCAGTATTGCCCCAACATCGTCATACTCTGCATCAAATGGTGTGTTTGATGAGGCTTTCACTGACTTTTACAATAGTAGTTCAGTTTATGGGGATCCCACTTGGCGATCTTCAAATTCTGAGCGAGATGGGTCTGTTCTCTTTGGTTATGGACTTGGTACTGCAGCTTCAGATGTTTCAACGAAAAGTCCTCCTGGTTATGTTGGTGGTTATACTGTTAATAAGAGACAGCCAAATAGGGGTAAGAACCTCCTTAATTATACTTTGTTACTACTTTTAAGTCAGTCTCCTTTTTTATCCACTGAAATACTTGCATTGCATTAAGTATAGGAGCAGTATAAATATTAATAAAAACCTGGAAAAAAAAAGGATGAGACGATGCTTAGCTGTCATGGTATTTGTTTGTTTTGACTTTGGAGACTTTTTTATTCAATATTCTAGATGAATAGGTAGACTGTTCTCTACTAGTTTATTGACATAATTCTCCATGATCACCTGCATGACTCGTGAGTATATTTCGGATTCATAGATTTATAGCCAATTAATCTCTGATTATTGGAATATTTACTCATGCTTTTGTCTCTCATGTTGCAAATCTCTGATCCTGTTTCACATTTGACTGTTCTATAACTCTCTATTATGGACCATTTCAACTCAATAACTTCAGTTGGTAAGTGAAGGCACATGAATATTTTATGTATAATGTCTAACATGCTCTCTACATGAAAGCCTATTGAGCTTGAAATGTGGACACATGCCTATCTTACCTTGCTAATATTCAATTTTAAATAAGAGGAAATGGGAGTGGTAAGGATCAAAATCTAGACCATTTTGTTATAGAAACTTTGATACCACTGATATGAATGGGGAGAACTATACCCCAAAAGTTAGCTTATGAGGTTAGACAGCCCAAAGTTTATGTAAGCCTTATATTAGAAACCCATACTTACAATGTGGGATTGAAGTCCCATATGGGTCATAACATTCAATGCAGCTTGTCGTTCCATACTACACATGAGAGAGAGAGAGAGAGAGAGAGAGAGAGATAGAGAGAGAGAGGGTGGACTGTAATGGAAGGCTTTGATACTATGTCAAGGACCTTTTCAACTTAAAAGCTTAAGCTATTACGTGAAGCCCATGAATAGTTTTATTATAATCTCTTAACACTCCATTGCCCACTCATTAATTATCAGTCTTGTTATATTGTTAATGAATGCTTGTGGGTGGTCCTTTTTCTCGTGCCCCACCTCTATAAAATAATTCTCACCTTACAAGCAATGGAGGTTTCATTGTTAAGACCTTCTTTTTGTATATTTAGGTGAAGTTTTTAAATGAATAAGGTTACAATGTTGACTAATCATGTCTTAGTGTGTTGCTCTGTGACTATGCCTTTGGAGTTAGGTGATTTCTTGTGTCTGAATTTTCTTTATAGGAAATTCAAAAGTTTCTTGAGAAGTCTAAATTAAGGTTATAGTCTTATAGAGATGAAATAGATGAGAAAGGGAGTGGAAATGATGAATTTTTGAAGTCTTGGTTCCTCCGTATTATTGATATGTCTCTTTTGTACCCACCTCTACCATTCATGTCCTCCATATTAACCGTGTCTCTTTATTCATTTAAAAAAGAGCTACCAGTATGAGGACATGTATTTTAGTAGAAACAATATGTCATTCAATGCCGGGCAGCAAGAGTTCCGTTTACTTAATTTTTGGGTGGGTTATCTTGACAATACATTTCTATTGTTCTGGATCTTTCTTTTTCGAGTGACATGTATTAATATTGTTAGTTTAATTCTGTTGTACAGTTTTCTGCTGTGTTGTCTCTGTTTTTCTTTTTTGTAATCATTTTGTTCTTCTTTTGGAGTTTGAACTACTTTTTATGCCTTGCATCTTCTTTCCATTGATAGGCCTACTTGTGTAATTTAAATGTTTAATTGCTTGATTGTCATGGCTGAATGTATTTGCTATATGTAATACAGCATACTTATATTATCTTGTCATACTTTATGCTGATGCTACTTGCTTTAAATATTTTAAATTCTTTTCACTTATTCTTTCTATTTGCTTCCTCTTTATATAATTTTATACACTTAACAACAACAAGCTTTATCCCACTATATAATTTTATACACCCATCTCACATTACTCTGCTGATAAATTCTAAACTTCCACTAAAGATTTCTTTATAGTGGCTGTGAAAGTGATAGGTTGCATGGGGACAAAAATTCTATTTCTGACTATGGCAGATAGCTATAACCCAGAAAGAAAAAAAAAAAAGAATTATATCTGCTAATCAAATTAGTTGTCTATAGATGTTGAAAAGCTGTTGCATATGGTGGAATAATATCAACAATCCTTAATTTGAATTGTTTTGAGGTCTACTGCGTGAAATTTTAGGTCAAAGATTAGTTTTTCACATAATTCCATAGTGGAGCATTGATCCCAAACTGGGGTATTGTGTTGTATGTCATTGATCCACAACCCTCTTTCCTTTGGCATGGCTTGTGATGCAGCTGTCAGAGTATGAATGGAGTTTTTATTGAACAACAATCCTTGAGGGAGGTTAGAGAAAAATGAATTTTGATCTTGGAAGCATGGACACTTAAGGGCATTTGTTTGCACTTAATGAGGGTTTGAATTTGATTCTTTTAGATTTTAGATCATTTTACAACAACAACAACACAAGCCTTATCCCACTAGGTGGGGACGGCTACATAGATCGCACGACGCCATTGAGTTCTATCAATAACCAACTTTTTAAGTATCTCATTAATCAAAAGATTACGTTCAATGACTTCTCCAAGAGTCCTTTGTGGTCTTCCTCAGCCTTTTTTTTACACACTTCAATATCAACTGCTCAACTCTCTTTATTGGTACCTCTAACTGTCTTATTTGAATATATCCAAACCATCTTAAACGAGTTTCTACCATTTTCTCCTCAATAGGTGCCACTCTGACTCTACTTCATATATACTCATTATAGATCATATCTTTTTTTTTTTTATAACC
Source organism: Biancaea sappan (assembly GCA_037074585.1). Classification (NCBI taxonomy): domain Eukaryota; kingdom Viridiplantae; phylum Streptophyta; class Magnoliopsida; order Fabales; family Fabaceae; genus Biancaea; species Biancaea sappan. The sequence continues at coordinate 55,061,250 of CM073494.1, read as the reverse complement.
ACACATCCATCTCAATATCCTCATCTCAGTTATTTCAATTTTTTGTTCAGGTTGTCCTCCTTTCAATGCCCAACATTCACTCTCATATAATATTGCCGGTCTTATAGCAGTGCGATAAAATTTTCCTTTAAACTTGTTAGGTACTTTATGATCATAAACAACTCCTGATACTTTTTTCCATTTCAACTACCCAGCTTGTATCCTATGTGTAACATCATTGATTTCACCATCATCTTGTACTACTGATTCCATATATCTAAATTTTTACACTTGTGGTAGCATCTGATTTCCAATTTTGACATCCAACTCATTTCGTACTTGCCACTTGTTAAACTTACAGTGCATATATTCTGTCTAGCATCTGATTTCCAATTTTGACATCCAACTCATTTCGTACTTGTCACTTGTTAAACTTACAGTGCATATATTCTATCTTACCCTTGCTCAAATGGAAACCTTTCGATTCCAAAGTATATCTCCATAACTCGAGTTTAGAGTTAATCTCTTCCCTTGATTCCACCATGAGCACTATGTCATATGCAAAAAGCATGCATTTGGTGATTTTTCTTAGATGTGCTCTGTCAGAACGTCTAAAACTAGATCAAACAAATAAGGATTCAAAGATGATCCCTGATACAGGTCAATCTTAATAGAAAAGTCTTTTGTTTCTTTTCCAGACGTTCTCACACTAGTTGTAGGTCCCTCATACATATCTTTTATAGCTCTGATATATACAACACAAACACCTTTCTTTCTCAAGGCTTTCCACAGCACTTCTCTAGATATTCGATCGTAAGCTTTTTTCAAATTAATAAAAAATTATATGTAAGTCTCTGTAATTACTCTAATACTTTTCCATCAACTCTTTTAATAGATAAATAGCTTTCATGGTGGACCGTCCTGGTATAAATCCAAATTGGTTCTCAGATATACATGTCTCATTATTTAACTTACGTTCGATCACTCTTTACCATAACTTCATAGTATGGCTCATAAGTTTAATCCATCAATATCCCCTTTATTCTTGTAAATAGGCACTAAAGTGTTTTTTCTCCATTCCTCAGGTATTTTCTTGGACTTTAAAATCTCATTAAATAGTTTAGTTAGCTAGATAATACCTTCCTCCCATAAACACTTCTAAACTTCGATGGGAATACTATCAGGACCAATGATTTTACCATTATCCATTCTCTTAAGATTTTCCTTGACTTTGTCTTTAATCTTACGATAATAAGCCAAATTTTGTTCACCCTCTTGGGTAGTTAAATCTTCCATATCACTAATTGGCCTTGCTCCGTCATTAAAAAACTTGTAAAAGTAACCCTTCCAAACATTTCCTTCTTTATCCTTAACACATCTTACTTGATTTAAATTTTTCGATTTCTTTTCTCTACTCTTCGCAATTTTGTAAATCTTTTTTTCCCTTTTTTCATTCCTAAGTCCTTGTAGAACTCTTTAAATTCCTTTGATTGTGCTACACTAACTGCTTTTTTAGCCTCCTTATTAGCCTTCTGATACTTTTCCCAATTTTAGATCATTAAGTGCGTTTTTTTTAAGTTAAGTGCTTAATAGTTCTGAATGCATCTTATTAAATCAGATCTTCTGAAAAATCTAAAAAGTTTTCAGACATTAATTGTTCTGTATGCATCTTTTACTGATATGTATTTAATGTATACAAATATTGAAAAAACAAACAGTCTTAATTATTTGGTATTCGGATTTGAGATAATATCACTTATTTTGTTGGACATTGGCACTGTTCCTTTTTAAAGTGTTTTTGATTAGTAGATCTTAAAGGGCAAGGATAGCAAAGAATAAGGAGGGTTATAAGGAATTATTGGGTTTTACAAATAAATTAATTGCAGTCAATGGTCTAGATATTTAATACTTGAATTCTTTTAAGGGCTTGTCTTTCTAAAGCTAAATTGAAAGCTGGGTCTGTTACAAACTCGTGTGCACATACACAAGTATTGTGATAAATTTAAGTGCTCAAACCATTGTGATAAATTTAAGTGTTCAAACTACATTACAGCTTCATTCAAGAACAGAAACTGTAACTTAATAAATACTAATGGGATAACCAAATAGCACTTGTTGTAACCCTGAAATTGGAGTTGTATTACCTTTCTTTGTTTAAGATCCTGGTGGGGTTGGATAATAAAATTGAGAAAATTATGAGGGATTTCTTGTGGTCTAATGAAGGCAGAGGAAAAAAGGTTCACTTAGTTGGGAGATTTGATATAGGTCTACGGAAGATGCAGGGTGCGGTCTTGGAAATTTGGTGTCCAAAAACACTTCTCTATTGGAAAAATGGCTGTGGCATTTTCCTGAGGAACCTATTTCCTTGTGGCATAATATGATCAAGAGTAAATATGGTTCTCAATGGAATGGGTGGGACTGTGGGATGCTAATTCTAGGGTTGGCACTACTCATGCAAGCACCTGGAATCCATCTCTTAGGTATATCCTTCCTCTTCTTCAATGCTTTCTTTGCTTGTTGGAGATGGTACTCGTGTTCATTTTCAGAAGGACCATTGAATTCTTTCCTTGAGCTTTTTCCTTGTCTTTATCTTTCTTTGCGTAATGCTTGATACCCAATTTTTTAACTGAACAAGATTACCATCTCATGGAATTTTCATATTTCAAGAAATTTAAATAATAGACTTGTCGAGGACCTTTTTCTAATGCTGAACATTTTGACTCCATTATGTTCGTATTCTATGCTAAATTTGGACTCCTCGAGTTCTTACACTTTTTCATCCTTCTTTAATTTCTTGATTTGTAGCTTGAATAGTTCCTTTCCACTCACCAAGTCTTTTTAGAAAATTAAGGCCCCTTTTGAGGTAAAGGCTTTTGTTTGGACAACAGTACTTAACAAATTTAATACAGATGATTTGCTTTAGATTAAGAGACCCAAGAAGGCCTATCTCCTTATATTTGTGTTATGTGCCTCATAAATTCAAAGACCAATAACTATATCTTTTTGCATTGTGAACGGTCTGATACTTGTGGAATAGTCTGTTTGCTTATTTTGAGAAAATTGGGTTTGCCCGCACTGAAAAAGCTAGGGGCCTTCTTAGGCAACAACTTTAGAGGATTTGGAAGGAGGAAGGACAATAAAGTAATGTGTCATTTGCTGTGTGTGCAATTTTGTGGTCCATTTGGCTAGAGATGAATGCAAGGGTTTTATGAACAACAAGTTCTTCCACCACACCTCTTGTCGGATAGGTTTCCATTTATGTCCTCTTTATGGGTGCTGGCAAATGATTTTTTCAAGGGGGTGTCTCTTACAGATCTTCGAAGGGATTGGAAGTCCTTGACTCAAGTGTTGATTGTTTTTTAAGATGTTTTCTTTTTATTTTTTCTTTGTATTGGGAAGGATCTCTTGTCCTCCTCTCTCCTCTCTCATATATATATGTATATTTTACTTCCCTTTGTACCCATATTTCTCTTAATATATTCTTCTTTTTTTCTATCAAAGAGATCTCTAATAACATTCTTTTCCTTCTAAGAGCAAGGATGGGATATGGACTTATGTTAAATCCCTCAAAGTGGGTGGATATATTTCTGTGAGTTATCAAGTACCAGATTGATAAAGAAAAAAAAAAAAGGATTGATTTTGCAATCATTTTTCCTTAACTTGATCTTCTTATTAGTACTTAGTAGTTTTATGTTTAATTGTTATCATTTTTGCTCTGGGATCTCTATGACTGTACTATATTTAGTTTGTCACTGCTTTCTTTTTCAAAACTTAGAAAAATGAGAAGAAAGAAGGAAAAAATTTTGACTTCCAGTGAAGCCATAATAAGAATGATAATTGCCTTAACAATTAGCCTAGGACTTAATGAGCATCCTGTTCTTTATTTTTGTTTTTAATGATTTGGACAGTAGGTATGCATTCACAATGATCACTGTTCTTTTGTATGTAGAGCAGTCATAATAGGAGACTTAAATGTTTTGGTGCCTGTTCGTCTTCTGTCAGCCCATCTCTTCTGCATCTGCCACATTGAGGGAAATATAATAAATTTTGACATACTTACACCAGGAATGCTTTGTGTTTCTGTAATTTTTATCAAATGAAATTCTCATTTATCACCAAAAAATCTGGAGTACTTAGATTTGAGACAAAAGTCTCAATCTTTCTATGTTCTGATAAAGTTTCTTTTGTACAATTTAATTTTTCTGAAGCATTGAGGAATTAATACTTATAGGTTAATTTTAATGTAGTTGGAAGTCCTAAGAGTTGCAAGAGAACAGGATCGAAAGCTTGTGCACTCCAGAAAGAGTTGCAAAATAATTTAACACATCTCTCAAGATAATGCAACTATATTATCTTGTGGATAAAAGAGATACTTTTCAACAAAGTAGTTAGCATCTCTTACAAGGAAAAGTAATTGAGAATTATCTCATCTGTAGATGATAAATGTAAGAAAAAAGTACCTCTAGATGGAATGGGATATTTATTCTTGGAAAATATGCATTAATATATACTTCTATTAGGTAAATTTTCTCTTTAGTACCTAAGTAGTTTATGTGTCCTTTACGCTGGAGTGCTAGAATGTAAGAGAGAAGAAGTAATAGAAGATCTTACTATCCTTGAGAAAGAAGTCTGCAGAGAAAGAATTGTAAAGAAAAATTAGAGGGAATGTCTGGATGAGTCTGCTAGAGAAGATTAGAGGGAGTTCTCCTGAAAATGGGTTTTCTGGAGAACATACAATTTGCTGTAAGTTCTCCTGAAAAGGAGTCTGCTGGAAAACATAAATTCTGCAACCAACCAGCAACCATTTGTGGGATTCAAAGACTCATTCTCTTCTGCTGAAGGTGGCATTTTTCTTTCCAATAGTTAAGGTTAGGTTATAGAATTCTGGATATCTCCTTTTCTTTGTTATACTAGTCTCTGAGCTTCTCTAGATTTGAAGGTTCCTAATTCTTTTGAGATATAATTTTTCATTGATGCTGGAATTAACAGTTGATTTTAGCTTGACTGCAGTTATGAATCCTATTGCAATTTTTGTAAGAAATTTATATATTGTGTAGAGAAAGATAGAGTAATCTCAATGATATCACTGATTTGTTTTGTCTGGTTTGCAGTGTGTATTCATAACTATAAATTAGGTCAAGTACAAAGACAGACTGGTACACCTATTAGTTATCAAAATACTTACCTACCTATCACATACGCTATTTTTTTTAATAGAAAAGAATTTTATTAAAGAAAAGAAAAAGGGAAAAATAAAAAGAAATGAAGACAAGGAGTTCTCCCTGAACAAAATGAAACCTAACACATTCTCCTCAACTCTAGCCCAAAAATGCATTGCAACCTCTCTGAAGATCCATGAGACACTCCCCTAAAAAGACCATTAGCAGAAACACAGAAAGAGGACAAAAACATAATCCTTTTCCAAATAAGATGTGGTGAGAGAAAATGCTGTTTAAACACTAGCAAATCTTTCAAGACATATACACCATAAGCTAGTAAAGACATACATACGCTATTTTCACGTTACACATAATTTAGATTCTGATTAGCTGGATGCATTAACAAAATGTACACCATAATCTTTCATACTCTGATGGGCCCCCAATCATCTTACTGTTTTGGGTAGTTTTTTTGGCAGTTTGGGCAGCAGACTGGGTTGTTTTCAGGCAGTTTTTTTTAACTGTTTTGGACAGTTTTGGGCAGCAGACTTGTTGTAGCTGATCTGGACAGTTGTGGGGTAGTTTTGAGGTATAGAAGGGCGAAGAAAAGAGAGGAGAGGTATGGAAAATTTTTGGAGTCATGTATGGGAGATTCCTAGTCTCTTGAATATCTAGGGCAATTTACTTTAGAAATAGACTTATATGTAGTTCTTTATATTTTTGTTGTCAAGTTTTCTTTAAAAAATAAAGCATGTGTTAAAAGTTCTTTAAAGAACCAATCATACAATGATGAGTTGTAAAAAAATATACAATTACTTTTAAAGACCATGCATTTATCGTTTTTTTTATTAAAGAACTATACATTTGTTGTGTTCTAATTGAAGAATCTTATAACAAAAATATAAGGAACCACATAAGTTTTTTCCTTTACTTTATTGCTGGCTTTTTGGTTGTAATTGCTATTTTGTGAATTTTATATAAATTACTGGTTCACGGCTCTGGTCTCCATCAATCTCAAAAGCTTTCTACGTTCTAGTTCATAAATTTATGATTTAGGAATTTCCCTGAAACTTGTGCAATTACGATGTTGGTCTGCGGAGGAAACAGCTAGACACCATGTTCTGTTTTTGGTTCAACAGTTTCATATGTAACTCCTGGTTTGATGTTAGAATGAGAATCCCTTCAATTTATCTTTGTCAAGGGACACACTGTTTTCAACCTTCATGATATGTTGGAATGTGAATTCCTCAAGCCTTAATAAGTAGGCTTAAGTTGATACTTGATTGTTTGACGGAGGCTATACTCTATCTGATTATTTTAATTTCTCTAGTAAGTTTATTGCAATGACTTTCTACTAATATTCATTCTGCTACATTTTATTCTTTTTCTTTTTTTTGGGAATTTCTTTATTGAATTCTAACGTTAATTTATGGAAACAAAAAATTTGGACTGAGCTATGTGAATTATAGTTTTCTTTCTGGTAAAAATTAAGTAGTCTTGTATTCCAACACTGAAACTTCTTTCTCTGCTTCAGGAATTGCTACATAGGAAGATCATTCGAAGACATGGAACTTCTATGTGAAGATAAAACAGTGAAGCAGGTGAAATTGTGAATTTTGCAGATCACTGTTGTTACTGTGTTTCAGAGTAAAGATGTTTGGTTATCTAGAGCTAACGGGAGTGCCGGTTTTGAGGATCAGATATAGAGATAGAAGTTACAAAGGGAATGCTTAAGGCTTGAGTTTTGAGTTACAGTTAGGTTTTCAGTTTTTGGGATTTGAGTGAGATGTAAAATCAGATTGCGGGATATAGTGGAAGTGTATCATGCATCACATGTGAGGCAGCAATATAAAGAAGATCAACAACATTTTTTTTTTGTTTTTTCTTTTTGTTGGTAGATTTTTGTCTGTAATGTCTGCTAAGTTATGGGTTTTGCTCAAGAATTGTTTGTTTCTTAGTCCATAATTTTGTTTTGTTTTTTGTCAGCAGATTGTACCAAGGTTTTTGTTGATTACTAGTGTGAAAACATTGAAGGGATACAATCTAGGATCCCATGAATAAGTTACAAATATATTCTGATTCTTTTTATGAAGAAGGGGTATTCAAATCAAATTAAATCTAATTCCAACGGAATCAATCTAATCCAATCTAACCAAAACTGATCAATATTGACTTGATTGGATGAAATTTTGGTAAAACTAATTTGATCCGATCAATGGTTGGATGGTCATAGTAGTCATTAAATATAAATTGGCTAACTGATTACATAATATATATATATATATATATATATATATGATATAATATACTAATATTTTATTTTTAATAAAACACTAAAGAGTAAAAATATCCCTTTTTGATTGTTGTAAATGTCTATGTTTAATATTAAGATTTTGCAAATGAAAGTAAAATGTTAAGTATTTAAAATTTTTTGAGCATTTTTTTTTTAAAAATTGGTCATCTAATCCAATCCAAACTAATTATAACTGAATTAGATTAGTTTTGATTTATGTAATAATTAAATTGTGGGTTAAAGTGTTCATTAACATGATATTCAAGCTTAGAAGGAGAGTAACCCTTCAGTAACTGTGTAACTCAAGGGTTAAATTTTTTCCTTTTAGATTTCGGACTTTCTTGTGACTGCTCAATCCTTTTTTCTTAAAATTATTAGTTTGATCTTTAAAAATTATAATTGTATAAATTTGGTCTTTAAAAGATCAAATATATTAAATTAGTTTCTAAAAGTTTATATTTGTTTCAAATTTATTTTTTTATCTATCAAAGTGATTTTTAGAAACAAAAGAATTTGGGAATTAGCAAGAAAAATTTGGCAATTTAATAATAAAAATAACTAAATTGAGGTAAGGACAATTTTTTAGAGAACTACGACATCTGATTTTTCAAAGATCAATTTGAGGCAAATGTAATTTTTTATGATTCAAATCAATAAATTACTCTTTTTTTTTTCTTTGTTTGAACCACAAGTATATGGAAATTCAATAACTTTTGACTAATCTGATTTGAATCAAATCCAAACACATGAGTGTAAAGCTCTTTCAACATTGATTTTGACCATTCACAAAATTTGAACTTGAGTATTTACTTAAAAAAAATTAAATAATTTGACCTAACTGCCGTGTTTTTTTTTTCTTTTTGTTTAGTTACTTAAAAACTTTTGGTGTATATCCTTTTAGTTAGGTGATTCTATGATCAAGGACCCATTGTGAACAATGATAATAGATGTTAGTCCATGTGCACGCACGCACACGAAGGAGATTTTTAGTAGCATTCCATATGCTAGCTCATGGAAGCTTTAACCATATTCTTGCTAGCTAAAACAAGGGCCACTTGAACTTTAACACCTTGTCCAGTGATGCAATTATTCTAGATATAAGCTGGCAAATCACTACTAGTTTAAGTAATAAAATGAAGAGTAAATAACTGATTTTGTCCTAAAAAGATCATATTTGTTTTAATTTGATTTTTAAAAAAATTAAATGTCTCAATTTAATTTCAAAAAGATTATATTTGTCTTTTTATTGCCTGTTAGTCCAATAGATACTCTAGAGGGGGTGAATAGAGTATATGAAATCTTTTTGTGAAATAGACTTTATTCTTTAAGATGATTTGTGTTCACTTGTCTTTTGAAAAACAGATTACTAGATACCTATTAGCAAATATAGAACAAGTAATGTAAAAGATAAGAGAAGAGAAGAGAGATAACACTGTGATTTATAGTGGTTTGGAAGAATCACAAAGATTCATCTACATCCACTCTTCACAATATAGTTATAAGTATTTTATTAAAGGGAAATATCACCAAGACAAGAAACCAAATTAAAGCTCAGGTTCCAACTTTTTCACTACCAAGTGGCAACCTTCAGTTTGGATTAGTAAACTCCTACTTTTGCTCTTAACCAACTATAACTTCACATGTTCTTAGTAGATGTTTATAGACACCTTCTCAAGTAGAAAGGTACAGCTCATCAGCTTTTAGTTCTACAACAACAGAATACCTAACTAGGAATCTACTAACTATCCACACATAGACAGAGAAAACAAAATATAGAAATATTCCTTTCGGTTCACTCAGAATAAAAGATGGAGAGAAAATTCAATAAGAGGAAATATAAACCAATACAATTCTCTCTCACTAAGAACACAAAGAGTTACAACCAAAGTATGATAGCACAACAATTCTCTTTTTAAGCTTCGGTAGTGAACATGTTGAATGCTTCTGCCTTTTATATTTTCGTATGAACTAGCCGTTGGCTCTGGACGCTCCTCATTGATTGGAAGAATTAATTCTGATTAGATTTGGAGATCTCTTCCTTAACAAGTACCTAGTGCTGAATAAGGAAATAATCAGCTACATAATTGATAGACATTTATTGTAAATCAGAAGCTGGATGTTCCTTTCTTTTTGCGATTTAAAAACTCCTCATTAGCTACAAATTTCTTTGTTTAATGAGTGATAAGTTGACTTCGAATATCACCAGATACGTTCCTTGATATGCGGCTTGATTCAAGCTGATCTTGTCTATGCAGTATTAATTGATCATCAGGTAGCTAGGTACCTCGTGACTTCTACCAGGTACTACATGGATTTCAGAATCAGAAACTTGATCAATCATTGCCTAATTGCAAAATTTACTATTGTTAAATTTTAATTTTTTTTTTCATTGCTAAAGATTACTTTAACAAATAGAAAGGCGGAATTGGGATAAATACAATATTTCAAGAATTAAATTGAGAGACTCAATATTTTAAAGTGATGCGTTTTTTGCTGATAAAAAAATATAATTCATGCAACGTAGCAAGTGTACTCTTAGTAATCAACTATTATACTAATGAGTATAGTATTGTTCCCATGAGGATTATGTTGCCAACTACCTGCTTGTGGCTATTTGGACTAAATTTGATTTGATTAGGGAATATGCACTTATTATATTTTTGGACTTCAGAGTGAATAACTCTAATTTAAACTACTAATTATGAAAAATTTAAACACTTATATTGTCTAACTATTGAAACTAATCCAATAAAGACGTTATAGATTGATTTCACCTAATTTTTATAATTAATGAATAAATATTTTTTCCAATTTTTATAATTATTAGTTGAAAGTTAGGATTCCTAATTTAACTAAAACCAACTCCTTGGTAAATTAGAGCTCTTTAGTCCTAATTCAATTAACTAATTTCTTAGTCTACTTAAATTACGTAAAGGTTTTATCGAATTAGAATCTTATTCAAAGGATTACATAGGCAGTTTTTTTATTTTTAGATATAATATATACTACGCGATTCGTTCAATAAACATACATTATATGAGTTTTCCAATCCTATATACAAGTCTTAGTTCAATTTTATAAATGACCAATTAATTAATCACTCAACATTGAATTCAAGAAGGGAGAAGAAAAGAATCACTCAGTTCATCAAGAATGGGTGCATGGTCCCTAACAAAAAGATTGACTAAAGATACAATTTGGTTATTGAAAGGTCTTTTCATTCTTTGTTTGGTCCCTAAAAGATTTTCGTTATACTTATTAGTCCCTGAAAGTTGAAACTGTTATATTATTTAGTCTAGACATCCATTTGCTCCATTATTTTAGCTGATGTAACATTATCTATCTATGCGTGTTTGTTGAGTGACTTATATTCTTGACCTGACCCAATTGAACAATGGAAGAACCCAATTCAGGAGTAGTTATGTTTTGTGGTTATAATTGGTGTTCTCTCATTGTACTTTGTATCTTCAACACTATTTTGCTAGAAATAAGATATATCTCTTTGCCTATGGACATATGTCACATTGACCGAACCATGTAAATCTTATGTATTGTTTTTTATTCCCATATTGTTTAATTGCGTAAAATCATAACAAGTGGTATCAAAGCCAGGTTACGAAATATTACATTTTGGGAATTTTTCACTTAAGTCCCTATTCAAAAATAAATTACTGTTTTTGTTTTTTCACGCAAGTCAATTTCTGGGCACTATGCGCGTCTGTTATAGTTTCTGAAAGTGCAGTTTTTAGTACTATACACTGGTTTGATCTGAGATGGATTCTACTATTTTTTTTTCTTCTCTGGTTCATGCACTTTATTCTCACAATACTGGGTTCACGTCTTTGGTTCACGAATTCCATGTTTTGTGTCGACAAAGACAATTTCGAATTGTTCTGTACTAGTTTCACACTGTTCTGGTTCATGCCCTATTCTCGAAAATTCTGGGTTTGTGCGTTTTGGTCATCTTGTTTGGTTTCTAGGTTGTAGAAAAATTTTGGTTCGATTTTCTAGATTGTAGAAAAATTCTGGTGCAATTTTCTAGTTTGGAGAAAAATTCTGGTTCAGTTTCTGGTTTGTAGAAAAATTTTGGTTTAGTTTTCTTGGTTGTAGAAAAATTCTGACTGGTTATTGTTAGAATTTTTGGTTTTCTGGTTTGCTCTTGTTGACTTTTCTGGTTTGGACTGGTTGAAAATTTTGGTGCTTTGGTGGTGAAAAATTTTGCTCAGGTTGTTTGAAAGTCTAGTTTTTAAAAGAAGATGTTACTCATAAATTTGACATTGAGAAGTTCAATGGTCAAAATGATTTCACTTTGTGGAAAGTGAAAATAAAGGCACTTTTGGTTCAGTAGGGATGTGCGGGGGGAACTAGATGAAGAAGGTACACGGCTTGACACACTGTCAGCAGATGAGAAGACGAAGATTCTGGCGAAGGCTCATAGTTCAATACTATTAAGCTTAAATGATGAAGTGTTTAGAGAAGTAGTTGATAAGTCAACTACTACAGGTTTGTGGAAGAAATTGGATGAGAAATTCCAGAAGAAGTCTCTCACAAACTAATTATATCAGAAGCAACGTTTTATACCCTATGGATGATAGAAAATATACAAGTGAAGGATCATCTAGATAAGTTTAACCAGATTATCCTGGATTTACAGGGTGTTAGGGTTAAAATAGATTATGAGGTTCAGGCTATTATCCTCTTATGTTCTCTACCTCGTTCATATGAAAATTTTGTAGATACTATGTTGCATGGGAGAGATAGTATGTTGGTTAGTGATGTAAAGGATGCTCTGTAATCGAAAGAGTTGAAGAAGAGAGTCTCTAATTCGAATGATGATGATGCGAAGTCAAGCCTATTTGTTGCTAGAGGCAGAGACAATAAAAAGGATACTGGAAAGAGAAGTAAGTCAAGATCTAAGTCGAGGACCAAAGAAGGACCTCGATGTTATCACTGTAAATAGCAGAGACACATAAGGAGAGATTATCCTTAGAGGAAGAAGGGAAATGATAAAAAAGAATCGAGTAGCAGTGGTAGTGCTGCGGTAGTGTAGAATAGTTTTGATGAAGGAGCGAGTAGTGATGTTCTTATTGTTAGTACTTCTGGTTCTACAAATACTTGGGTCTTGGACACTAATGTGTCCTATTATATGACTTTTTCATGTGAGTTGCTTACTTCTTTTAAGGAGTGGAATGGTGTTGTGAGGTTTAGTGATGATGAGGAGCTTGGAGTTAAGGGTAGTGGCTCCATGAAGATTAGATATATGATCGAATAGTCAGGACACTTAATGCTTAGTTTATTCTTGGTCTATGAAAGAATTTGATTTCTCTTGGTACTCTTGACAAACAAGGGTACAAGTATTCTAGTGAATATGGACAATTGAGAATTTTCAAAGGTGCTCTAGTTGTCATGAAGGGTAAACTGTAACATGGCATTTACATTTTGATTGGTAATTCAGTGATAGGGACAATGGCTGTATCTAGATCCTTAAAGCAGCATGATAATTGTACAGAGTTGTGGTATCATCGATTGGGTCACATAAGTGAGAAAAGGCTGTCACTTCTGAGTAAACAAGGACTGTTAGATGAGGTAGAAACTGGGAAATTGAAATTCTATGAAGTTTGTATTATAGGCAAATAGCACAAAGTTAAGTTCAGTTCGAGCAAGCATACATCTACAAATATTTTTCAATATATTCATTCAGACTTATGGGGCCCTTCTTTAGTTGAATCTCATAATGGATGCAAGTATTTTGTAACTTTCATTGATGAATACTCGATGAAAGTGTGGGTATATTTTCTAAAGTCAAAGGATGCGGTGTTTGAGAAGTTCAAGGAGTGGAAGACCATGGTTGAGAAACGAACTGGAACACAGGTCAAGACACTCAAAATAGATAATGGGTTAGAGTTTTGTAATTTTTCCTTCGATAAGTTTTGCAAGAATGAAGGTATAGTAAGGCACCACACTGTACGTCACACACCATAACAAAATGGTATTGCAGAATGTATGAATCAGACACTATTGCAACGTGTGAGGTACATGCGAATCAACGCTGGCTTGTCAAAGGCTGAAGCAGTTAACACTGCTTGTTATTTGGTTAATAGATCACCATCTACTGTACTTGATTTTAAGACTCCTCAAGAGGTATGGTCTCGTAAACCCTCTGATTATTATGGTCTTCATATATTTGGTTGTCCTGCTTATGCTTATGAATGATGGTAAACTAGAGCCTAAGGTAATGAAATGCATATTACTTGGGTATGCGACTGGAGTTAAGGGATATAGTATACTGACAAAGATAGAACTCCTAAGTCTATTATTAATAAAGATGTTACTTTTGATAAGTCTACTATGTTCGATCAGAAGGAGGAGCTTGGTAATCATACAGGTAAAGATCAAGGTGCTAACCATAAAGTGGAGTTTGAATTTGAACCTTCAATAAGGATTGAAATGAATCCTGTACAGCAGCCTAGGGTAGAAGAAGAGTCTCAACCTATAGTAACAAGGAGGCTAAGGAGGGACATCAGAAAACCTATAAGGTATACAGATTGTGTTAGTATGGTGGATACTAATTCTAGTACTTATGCCTTGGGAGTTAGAGAAAATCTCGATTATGATGATCCTAGATTGAATAAGGAAGTAGTTGAGAGTAGAGAAGCTTCAAATGGCTGGTTGTAATGAATAAGGAGATGTAGTCCCTTGAGCAGAACAAAATATGGGATCTTGTACACCTACTGAAAGGTGTGAAACCAGTGGGATGCAAATGGGTCTTCAAGAAGAAAGAAGGTATTCCTAGAGTTAAATCACCTAGGTTCAAAACACGACTTGTGGCCAAGGGCTTTTCGCAAAAGGAAAAAATTGACTTTTATGAGGTTTTCTCATTGGTTGTGAAGCCATTTGTGTCTTTTTGACCATAATAAGTTTTTATGATTTCGAGTTAGAACAGGTTGATGTGAAAACTGCATTCTTACATGGCAATTAGGAGGATTAGATTTATATGTCACAGTTAGAGGGCTTTCTTGATTTTGAGAAAAAAGATCATGTGTGTTTACTACAAAAATCCTTGTATGGTTTAAAACAGTCTCCTAGATAGTGGTATAAAAGGTTGATGCCTTTGTGGTTTCTCATGATTGTGTACGCAATTAGTTTGAAATTGTGTATTCTTTAAAAGACTCTCTAATGATTCCTATATATATTTTTTGCTATATATTGATGATATGTTGATTACAACAAAGAACAAGGTTGAATTGATAGTTTGAAAGTCTTGTTGAGCAATGAGTTTGAGATGAAGGATTTGGGTGCAGCAAAGAAGATATTGGGCATGGAGATTTAGAGAGATTGGAGTACAGGTTTACTGTATGTATCTTAGTAGAAATAAATAGAAAAGGTATTGCAATCTTTCTAGATGGATGAGTCCAAGCCAATAAGTACTCTGTTGACGGCTCACTTTAAACTTGAGGCTAATATAATTCCCACTATAGCTGAGGAGAAAGAGTACATGAGTTCGATGCCTTATTCTAATGTTGTTGGTAGCTTGATGTAAGCTATGATGTGTACTAGGCTTGATTTGGCTCATGCAGTTAGTGTGGTAAGTAGGTTTATAAGTAATCCTAGGAGAGTTCACTAGAATGCAGTCAAATGGAACATGCGTCTGAAAGGTACAAGTAATATTTGTTTGGTTTATGATGCTAATAAATCTGTTAGTGGTTTGGTTGGTTATACAAATTCTAATTATGTTGAAAACCTTGTGAGGAGGAGATCCTTGACATGCTTTATCTCGACTCTATATGGATGTGCTGTTAGTTGGAAGACAACACTTCAATCTATAATTGCCTTGTCTACCATTGAAGCGAAATACATGTCTTTGTTAGAAGGGGTTAAGAAAGGTATATGGTTACATGGTTTAATTAATAGCTTGGGATTGATTATTCAGAGACCTCTCATTGTGATAGTGAGAGTGCATTATGATTGGCCAAGAATCCAATCTTTCATGAGAGGTTGAAGCATATTGATGTCAGGTTAAATTTATTCAGGATGTATTAGAAGATAAAAAACTATTCATTGAGAAGATAGCCATAGCAGATATGTTGACAAAGGCCTTGCCTTCAGAGAAGTTCAAGCATAACTTGGACTTAGCAAATGTTCGTAGTGCATGAGGCCCTAAAAGGCATGAATATCAGAGATCTTGATTTTTGCAATTTGAGAGATTTCAAGTCAAGGAGGGAAATTGTTGAGTGACCTGTATTCCTGACCCCGACCCAATTGAACCCTGTAGCAACTCGGTTTATGTTTTGTGGTTATAATCAGTGTTCTCTCATTGTACTTTGTATCTTAGACACTATTTTGCTTGAAATAAGATATATCTCTCTGCTTATGGATGTAGGTCACATTGACCAAACCACATAAATCTTGTGTACTATTTATTATTCCCATACTATTTAATTGTGCAAAATCATAACAGTGTCATTAAGTGCTGACATGGCATTAGTTACACTGTTGGACATTAAAAGTTGTAATTTTGACTAATGTTAGAAATGTTGCTGGAGTTCAATTTTTGACGTAATAAAATTCTTGATTTATATGTTTAATGATTTCTTATGTATGCTTGAAATTCGGAATGGTAACTTAAATTTGTATTGTTAGAATCAATGAGATGGAAATTTACACAATTGTTAGAAACACTACTGGAGTTCAACAATATAGGCATTTTCTATTTTTGTGTAGCTTTCTACATGTTTTGTATGAATTTTTTAGCCCATATAAACATTTTTGTGTAGCTCATATGAACATTGAAGAATTTTTTAGTGTTTTGTGGAATCTTTCATGGGTTAATAAGTGTAGTTTTTAAGATTTTTCAAGGATTAATAAGTGAAGCTTTTAAATCTTTTAAAGATTTATTAGTTTTTTTTGGCAGATACCTATAGAATGACAGCGTGGCATGTCATGTCACTAACAAAACAACATCATGTTTGTAGACGTGGAGACCCACTAATGCCATGTCAGCACTTAAGAACATATGTAGGTAGATAACATGCCATGTTAGCTGATAACATACTTTTTCCATTTATTTTAGTCCCTATTTTAGTCCTTTTTGCCTCTTTAATTTTGTCAATTCTCTAATTTTATTATGTTTTGGAATTTATTGGGTATAAACTATTTATGGATTGAATGTGTCTCAATTTTTATATTTTTAGAACTTGAATTGTAAAATGCTCAATTTAATTCCTACAAATTTTAATTTTGGAGAGAAAAGTGTTGACATGGACAAAGATGACGATTTGGATGCTAATGTGGCACTTTTTGGGTGATGTAGATGCTTACTAGGATATGCTGGATGTGGGGCCCACTTGAACTCTTATTCAATGCCATGTAGTCAGAATTTTTGGGCAGAAATATTAATTTTCGTAGGTCAAGAAAAGCATGGCTGAAATATTAATTTTGCCATGATATTCTGCTGCTGTTCTGCTGCTATTTGTCACTTTCTGCTGCAGAAATATTAATTCTGCTGCTGCTGCCATACCATTCTGCTGCTGCCATACTTTTCTGCTGCTGTAGAAATATTAATTTTGCTGCTGTTTTGCTGTCAAAGTGCTGCCATATCATGGAAGAGGCATCCAAGGAGGCATCTAGGACAGAATATCCCTTTAGGCATGTGTTAGATTAGTTTTATATTTGCAAAAATCGAAATTTATTAAGGAGGCTAAGTCATTTTTCAGAAGAGAAGTGCTAACACCATTTTTCTGCCTTCCTTGGGCAGCAGTGGTTGGGAGCAACATAGAGGCAACTCTCTAGCTTGGTTTGAGGGAAAGGAAGCCTTCCCACTTGGGAATGGCTCTCCTTCTCCCATTTTCCTTCCTTTTCTTGCATTTTCCTTCATAGTTTCTTATATTTCTGTTGTATTTTCTGTTTTCTGTCATGTTCTTCTTCTCTTCCATGTAATTTCTGAGTTTAAGGATTGATGTAGTTTGGTTCTATGATGTTTTATTGCTGAACAATTTCGATTTTAATGAACTTTCGTTTAATGGAATGGATTTTACCGATTATTCTTCCTTTTGAATGTTTGATGAACCTTCAATGAGTTTGGGATTTTGATGTCTATGCTAGAGTTAGCTAGATATTGAGCTTGACCTTGTAATTTCCACCATAAATTAGATTATCTAGATATAGATAGTTTTATTTATGTGGCTTGAATAATTTTCTTGAGCTTCATAGTTTAATTGAATGGTTGATCTAAGATTTTAGTCAATTATTTTGGTTAAGTTAGATTGTAATTTCAAAGCTTTTGGATTCAATCATATTTTAGAAAATTGGCCAACATTGAATGGATTGTAATTTAATTGAGTTGTTCTTCAATGATTCAAAGATTAATTTGTCTATGAATTAATCGAATTAGACCAACGAAATCAATCTCATTTTCTTGTGTAGTCGGTCATTTGATGAAATGGAAATTGTACTTTAATTCATTTGGACCAATGAGTATTTTCTTGGCCAAAGTTCTATTTTATTTATTGTCCTATGAAGCTTGTTATTTATACCTGCATGCGATTGCTACGTATTTGTAATGAGGAGGACAAGAGATAACATGTCATATGCGATTGCGGGGCATTGATGTGATTAGGACTTGATCGGATTATATTTGAATTATAGATTAGTGAAGATCTTCCTAACTATAATTTTAATATAATTCAGTGTTAGAAGACTTTCTAAGAATTTTAGATTGAAGATTACATAATAGAATTAGCCAAGAATATTCAAAGGAAAGGATGATGATGTACAATTCCATGGAATTTGTGACCAGTTGCACATCTTTTGTCTGTTTTGTTTTCTGTTTAGTTATTTAAATTTCAGTTATTTATATTTTGTTGTTTCAATCATCACCCCCCTTTTTGTGTAATTTCTACAATTTCCTTCATAAGTCTTAATAGCATTTCACTTGGCCTAATTGAATTTCATTTGATACCTCAATCTCTGTGGGACGATACTCTACTTATCACTTTATTACTTGTTGCGACCCAGTATACTTGCTGGAATATTTTATGTGCTATAAAATATACGCACCATTAGCTTAGATAATGAAGCAAATGGATGGTTAGACTAACTAGTATAATAGTTTCAACTTTAAGGGACTAACATGTATAGTATTAATCTTCCAAGGACCAAACAGAGTGAGAACAAAATTATTCGATTCATCAAGAATAAGTGAGTACATTGCTAAAGATTTAGCGACTCATGTTCAAAACAAAAGACATCAAATAAAACTAGAAACCATAATAAAATAAAGATATAAAGGGAAAGAAAGTTCCTAGACTCCTACAAAAGCTCTTAGCTAGCCTAGTGGTCGAGTTTAGAAAAAATAACCTAACCTAAATGGGTGGGATGGGCAAGTTTGGCGGGTCAACCCAAATCAGTGCCCACCCCTAATGCCAGAGCTGAGCGCTAGCGTCTATACTAGCACACGAAAGCACCCTATGTTTGCCTCCAATTCTCTTCCTTTCCACCCCAAATCATCCAAGGCTCATTTTCA
Organism: Biancaea sappan; assembly: GCA_037074585.1. Classification (NCBI taxonomy): domain Eukaryota; kingdom Viridiplantae; phylum Streptophyta; class Magnoliopsida; order Fabales; family Fabaceae; genus Biancaea; species Biancaea sappan. The sequence goes on along the minus strand of CM073494.1, from coordinate 55,042,298 downwards.
GTAATTTAGGTCATCAAATACATGTTTTTTATCAACCAATAACACCTTAAAACATCAAGTACAAGTTGGGTTCAAGATTATATCTATTTTTCCCTAATTTCTTTCTCATTTCATCTTATGCCTAATAAGTGTTGTCATCACCATGGAAATCAAGTTGTAAGCTTAATACATCATCCTAAATTATAGAGAATGGAGGGAAGGATGTTTGGAAGTTTAGAACACAATTTGGAAGCATCAAACATCCACATTACCAAGGATTTCTCCAACAACTCAACTTAGGGTTCATATGAATGAAAGTGAAGGAAAATAGGTAAAATCTTGTCTTACATCAAGCCCTAGATATTCCCAATGTAAAGGGAGGTCATTGGAGACCGGAACCCCACCGGAGATGGTGGTGGAAGTGACGTTTTATGGGGATTTATGGTGAAGAGGGTGGGAATGACATGAGAGGAGAGAACCATAAGGAAAGAGACAAGAGAGTAGAGAAATGAGGCATGTGTTTTTATATTTTTCTAATGTGCGTGGGTTTGTATGAGTATATTGGTGCCATAATTACCCTTTTGCCCTTCATTATAAAATAAGAGAGCTTTTAAGTTCAAGGGGCAATCTTAGAACTTACTAAAAATCAGTTTGCTCTGACATCTAAACCATACCTCAAAAAAACTACAACACCACAGATAAATTCACAACACACATTTGCTAAAATTTTCCATTTTCCAAACATTTTCATTGAGGCACAAAACAATAAATTTCATTCACTTTGGTCCCTATCCCATGTTCATAAGCATCACAGTTTTTTCTGACCTCAAAATGGCAAGGATTCCCTACTACCCACACACCCTAAGGCACTATATCGCCCTTTTCACCGAGATTCCATGCTCCTTATCTCATTTTCATTCTATTCTCTACTCAAGGACTAATTTGCGCAAATCTCATCTCCAACCCTTACGCATATCGAATTTGTACCATTAACCCACACGTGCACCCCAAGTTGTGGCTTCATTCATTTTCAACACTCATCCTTCAAGAAGATATCACATACACATTCCCTTATGCACCCATGCATAAAAGAAAAATTTTTGCAATCGTAAAAACACACTTTCTTACCCAACCATGAATACCTCGGGTATTACATAAACAAGAAATAGAGGCTATATGATTTTCTTATACGCAAAGAAATTTGTAATTACTACCAATATTACTGATAAACAGTAGCAAATAAAATGTCCATGTTGCAAATATTGCCAAAAAAAAAGAACCTAATTACAAAAGAAACAAAATAATGATTGATTACTCATTTAACTAGGTCATATAGTATATAAATTAGGTTTTTAATTATATATATTTAGTTTTTAAGTTAGTTTTATAAATTATGTGTTTAATTAAATATTGATATATTAGTCATTAATTATACAATTATATAGATTAGGTTTTTTAAACATATAATTATTTATATAACTATATAACTAATTACGTTTTTAATTATATAAATGAGGTTTTTAAGTTAATTATATAAATTAAATAAACTAGGTCTTCAATTAAATACTATTATATAATTATATAATTAATATAATTAATTAGCTTTTAGATTATATAATTATATACTTAATTAGGTATCTAATTAATTAAATAAATTAGGTGTTTTAATAAAATACTGATATATAATTATATAATTAATATAATTATATATTTGTATTAACCATATTAATTAGGTTATAATTAATATAATTATAAAATTATGTAGATTAGGTTTGTAAATATATTATTATATATAACTATATAACTAATTAGGTTTTAATTGTATAAATGAGGATTTTAAGTTAATTATATGAATTAAATAAATTATAGGCAAACAGAACACTATGTCAGAGAGGGAAGAACATACTATAATCACAGGAAATGTAAGTCAAACTAGAGGAAAAGTGATGGAATAGGGATCAATGGCAACTCACGATCAACAATAGACACCAATGGATCATGTGACGATAGAGTAATGAGCAAACACCAATGGCAAAGATGGGGGCAACACAACCAACAACAAGACAACACAAAGAGAAATGGTTAGAGGCCAAGAGGAAATGGGAAAAAAAAGGCAATGGGAAGGGCAGCACAAGAAACATGGATAAGCTTTGGTTGAACGTGCATCTATGAGGCTTAGAAGTATCACAGTCCTGTAGTGGTTGAAACCACGATTTGAAAATGGAAATGTGGTTAACAATTTGATGCAACGCTAAAACACATGCTAGGTGGGATCCTAGGGAGATGTAAACGGCATGTAAATGCATGTTTTGATTAATAGAAACTTATACTTCTTGGCTTTGAAATGGTGATATATATATATATATATATATATATATATATATATATATATATATATATATATATATATATGTCTGATTATTTTATTAAGTGTGATTTTTTATGAGATAGGATAGGATGGTATTGGTTTAGGCTTACGATGGTGAGTTTAAACTCTCTCATTGTGTCAATCACGTGTTTGGTTTTGGGGCGTGACATCTAAGTTGACCATAAAACAAATCAATTTACGTTCGAGTCACCAAAAATATTAGGTATTAGACTATTAAAATTATATATACTATTTGATACATCCACCTAAGAGCTTCTTCAAAGGTCTCCAGGGCCATTAATTTCAATAACAATAACAATAACAATAACAATAATGATAAATAGCCCAGTCAAAATAGGCTAACGAGCTGTCCAATTTTTCAACTGTCCTAGACTCTAATGTCCAGGCCTGCTTGTGGGCCAGACTTTTTTTTTGTTCTTTTTTTTTGCTTATCAAGATCATTCAAACAACATAATTATAACAAGAACATTTTTGTTTTGATTTATGAAATTTTGCATTTGTGACTTTATAATTTTTAGTTGTTTGGCTTGTGATGTGTGTAAATTTCCCTTCAGCAACTATGCTGAATGATGACACTTTGACTTTAAATGACATGGAGCCAACAATTGATAAAACTCTGATAGGCTTTTTATCTGCATCTACATAGAAGGAGGACTGCTCTAGGATGTCATGTAACTTACCTCAAGAGTCTAACAACTTGTCATAGAAATTAAATCTCTTTGCTTTTGACAATGTCAAGGGCATGGAAAAATGTTGTATTTATGCTATAAGTTTTCCTCTCAACATGTCAATTTAGATAGATGTTTAAGTGGACTCCCCATTAAAAGGTCCTTGGTTAGCTCATTTGAGCAATCTCTGTTGTCTGGTCGATTATTCTCTAGCAAAGTTAGTTAGGTTGACCTTTTTTTGATTTATGAGCCTCTTATCTCTTCATTTATTTATATTGACGTTGGCATATTTTGAATGATGTCCTTTTTATTTAGTCTTTTATGTTGGCTTCAATTTTTAGAGAATTGATGGCTTCTTTATTGTGCTGAATGTCACTGGGTTGAACTTCTCACCATAATCCCACAAATTCTATTTTAGTAACAAGTGTCAACAGACATAAGCACAAGCTGTATTATTCATCAATTAATCTTTTAGGAAAGTTGACATCAAACACATCTAGAGTAACTAAAGTTCAGATAGTCCTAAGAATGGAAAAATGTTGTATATGTATACCTATGAACTTCATATTCAATTTTATCAGCATCATCCAGAATATATTGAATGTGCATAACCAAAACAATTAACCAAAATATCAAGAAATCATTTACAAGACAATGTAAATAGTGGAGCACGATCTTTGGCTATTGAACTATCCCCTTTTGAAATGGGGATTTACCTGAAAAGAAAATATGGAAAACAAAATCAAGATAGAAAGAGTAACTATAATCTAGACTGTATAAAAAGACAAAACTTACCTTTCTTTACTATCACTGGCGTCGAATATCCATGTATTTCATGATGCCTTTCTATATGGAAAGGATCTTTGCTAGTTTCACCGCAGCATAGACAGCTTTCCTTTTCTTTTGGTTCGCAAGGGGAAAGAAGGGAAAATAAAACAAAATAACTATTATAGCCCTTTGATTTTAGATAAATATACAACAAAATAAAGAATACAAAGATCAGAGAAATATGCAGTATATGAATCAACACAAAGAAGCAGTACATAAATTGCTTTACGAATAGAAACGATGATGGCAAACAGAATCACAGAAAAAATAGGGAAGTTACAAACAAATAGAAAAAATTAGAAATATACAGACTAGATATTTCAGAAACAAAAAAACTGTATGAACAATACAACAAACAGTGATGTTACAGTACCGATGAACAGTGCAATTAACAGTATGCCACAGTAACGATGAACAATACTTCCTAAAATTATTTTATAAAGAAGGTAATGAAGGAAATAAACCAAACTTGATTAATTTGAGCTTTGATACCATATGAGAGTGATTCTATAGAGAGCATTGACGAAGATGCCACTATCGAATTGAGCTACGATTGACATTATAAGCGTAGGGAAAGGATGATGGGGATTAGGCTTAGAGGACAATTTTGGTATTAGAAAAAATATTAAGGACACTTTCATCTTTTTACATGGTTACAATTTTCCTTCTCTCTAAATTCTCCCATTTTCAGAGGCAAAGAAAATGAAAGGGAGGGAGGAAATTTTCACCTCTTTTCACCCTCTCCTTCCAACCAAACAACTCGTAAAGGAATGACAATTGAACAATAGCTATCCCCTTTTAATCTGGGGATTTTCCTGAAAAGAAAAGGTGGAAAACAAAATCATGAAAAAAAGAGTAACTAGAATGTATTAAAAAAAACAAAACTTGCCTTCCTCAGTGTAATTGGCATCAAATATCCATGCAATTGACAATGCCTCTTTATATGGAGATGGTCTTTGTTTTTTTTTTTTTTCTGCAATGTTGGCAATGATTAAGTACTTCTCCCTCATCTTCCTTTTTTCTTGTTTTCTTTGGTGCTTTTTTCTTCTTCTAAAAGTTATTTTCCTTTTTATATTTACCTCCCATTTTTGAAAAAAGAAAGAAAGAAGAAAATGGAAAAAGAAGGTGGAAAATAATAGCATAAATTAAAAGAAGTGTAGAAGAAAACATTAGAGTGCAAAGAATGGAGGGCGGGAAGTAGAAGAAGGAGGAAGAAGAAGGAAGAGGGATTAGTTTTAAAACAAGGTACTTTAAACAGCCTTACACCAAGACCGAATGAGATCCAATTGAACCGGCCAGGTTTTGGCCAAACTGGTGATCCCATCACACACTCTCCCTCACCTTTCAAGTAGCATTGAGGTTCTACATATGTGAAAAGGCATAAGGGTTGAGGCGCAATGATTCTCTACTTGGTAAAAAGAGACAAGCACTCTTTTAGCGGATTGTGGGCTATTGGATCTACCCATTAACAACCACAAATGCGAGGCAAATGAGAGGCGCGTGTACTGTTGGATTGTGATCGATCCAACGAACCAGAATAGCGGTGAATTGAAACGCATAAATCAGGATTTTATTTATGCCCAAGGACCTTTTCTAAAGGAGAAAATCACAAAATGACCCCAAAAACTAAAATTTCTTTCATAAAAGCTTCTCCAAAACTAACTGAGTTGTGTTATTTTTCTTTAAACACCAATGTGAGCTCGACACGTGTCAGTCTTCTTGTCCACATGTCTGTTTCCCACCATTCCATATTGTCAAGCATCGTGAGCTTTAATCTCCAACATCGTGAATGTTATCTAGTACCTTAAGCTTCATCGACATCTTCAGTGTGTGCATCCAACATCGTGAGCTTCATCAATATTTTCATTGTGAGCCATTTTTAAGTGCATTATTCATTTCTCTTTTAGCGACGACAATATGTTAATATGCTTTGGGTGTATGTGTGTGTGTGTATGTGTGTGCGTGTGTGTGTGTGTGTGTGCATATATGCTTTGAAAGTGTGTGTATATTCTCCATTAATATGCTCTAGGTGTGTGTATGTATGTTCACCATTAATATGCTTTGTGTGTGTATATGCTTTTTATTTGCCATGTCTTTATTTGCCTCTGTGTATATATGCTATTTATTTGCCAAGTTCTGCTAGATGGTCGCTTAAAAATTGTCATCTATATGTGGCAAGCAGGTTGATTTTTAAGTCAAGTCTATAGCCCCTTCTCTTTTCAGTGGCATTGGAGTATATTCCAGCAAATTCACTTTAAGAAGCGAAAAAATATCGATAGAGAAATTGTAATTATAAGACAATGAAGGATTCTAATTTTTAAAAATGTCTGTATAGCTAGTAGTGTCAAACAAGCTAGCCTAGCCCATTGCAGGCCAAAGATAAATAGGCTAGTCCTAGGCTCCAAACTACCTGTCTTCTACTGCGGGCTTGAACGAGCCAATTTTCTCAATTTTTATTTAAATAATATTATTTTAATTTTTTTAGTAAAAAATTTAATAATTTTTTTATTAAAATACAATTTATACATTGAAAACATTAATTCTTTAATTTTTTAAATAATCAATAACTTTAATTTTTCACATTTTCTTTTTTAAATTAATTATATTATATTTAAATTTGAAAATTTAACATTTATTTTTAAAAATTACAAAAGTTTTTATATCTAAAATTACTATATTTATTGAATATAATGTTATAAAATATAAAAATGTGATAAAGTGGAGGTTATACTAAATAATACAATTTTTACAAAAAAAATAAAAAAAAAAAAGAAAACTTAAATAGGCTAGCCTGTTTTTAAAATGACTCTAAAATGCCATGCCTAAGACCACCAAATTACGGGTGACTGCGAGCTGGCCCCTAGGCTTTAGCTCGTTTTGACACTATTATGTACAACTAGCTAAAATAGTCAATGAAAACCAGTGTTAAGAAAACTGGACCGGTCGGTTCAACTAGAAAATTGATTAACCGACATAAAAAATAGCTTCAGATCATTCATCAGCAGCAAAAACAAAGAAGATGAAGCCACGACATCGTTGATGGGAAGAAAAAATGGTCGGGAAAGTGGCGTTGTTGCTAAGAAGAAAAATAGCTGGAGAAAGTGGCCCTGAAAAATAGAGAAGCAGAAAGCAGCCAAAGAAAGGAAGAGAAATATTTTGTGGAAGGGAAGGGAAGAAGACCATAACAATAAAAGAGAGAGAGAGAGAGAGAGAGAGAGAGAGAGAGAGAGAGGAAATAGAAGAGACGTTCTTGAATGTTGAGTATGGGGTTGAGGTAGAGGTCATACTTTTTGAATGTCGAGTGTGGGGCATGGAGAAATTTACTCACAGTGAATGGTGATAGTAATTTAATTGTAATATCTTCGTTTCATCTTCCAAGCATCATACCTTCATCATTTCATTCACAAAATCCACTTTCATTCTCTTTGAGTCTTTTCAAACACAATTTATGATTAATATAAAATATTTTAATATTTTTAATCATATATTTTATTTTTAATTTTTTTAAATACTATTGGTTCAATCACAGTTCAACTATTAACTCTTAAATTGGTACCTCCACTGGTCCGATTTTTTGAACGTTGATGAAAATTGACCAAAATATATGTCTTAGTAGATACACCATCATCTGGAACACTCATTTTTAATCCTCACATACTTATAGCTCATTAATAAACACATGGCACTACCACTCGTGTCTTTAATTTTTGTATTACACATCAAAAGTAGACATCACTTCAATGAACAATACAATTAAATTCTAGCGCTTTAAATAGGTTGAGCACATAGTATATCAGTACAGTGATGAGTATTCCCACCAACTAATCAATTATTAATCTGGGATATGAATGAAAAAAATATTAATCTTTGATCTGTCTGATGTTCATGCAAAGAGAACAATATTAGAATAGAGAATTAATTTTTGTGATAATTGCTTGCCCATTTTGATGACAACATAAGTATCTTTGAGATGAGAGAATCAAATTTTTTGTAATAAAAGTCATGCTTTTTAAGATGAAAAATTGATGTTTTATTTTCCTTTCAATCTCCAGCAATGGCTCCACGTTCACATAGGTGGTGGGTTTAGTTTTAATCCGTATGAGTATTTTTTAGTGTCTTGGGTCATTCTGTAATTTTCTCCTTCAAAAAACCCCCTGGATATCCAAAAAAATCCCGTATTAGTGAAACAATGCATTTCATTTCACCGCTATTTTAGGCTATTGGATCGATCATAATCCGCTAAGTAATGTGCTTGAAACAGCCTATTGAGCCATCAAATCAAACATCACCAATGTCAAAGATTTAATTAGCGAGGTGTGTTATGAGTCATTAGATCATGGGCAATCCAACAGTTAAGTCATTAATTGAAACACACAGTTTCACCCTATTTTTTTAATCTCAACATTCAAGGACCTATTTGAAAGAGAAAAATACAAAAAAGTTCCAACTCCTTAGTTTTCTTTAAAAAAGATCTAGCCCCTTTGTTATCTCACAGAAATATCAGACACGTGGGATTTGCTTCCTCTCCAGTGTCCAGCATCCTCCACTGTTGTTAGCTTCATCGGCATTTCTAGTAAATTCAGAGCTTCGCAGGCATCCTCTTGTTTTTATTTTTCCTTCTCTTCATTATGATATTGTATTGCATTTTGATAGAGGATATATTATCCCTTCTTTACGTTTTGTCCCTACTCTGTGTTCTATCCGTTCTCTTTGTATTGTTGAAAACCATAAGTCATTGTTATTGGTTTGAATGGGTTTGGGTTCGCCATAGGGATAAGGGACTGGTGGGGGTTTATGCTCTGTTTTGGGCAAGGTTAGGGTTTGAAAGGGTATGAGGCTGAGATAAGACATGCACAAAGTTGCAGAAAGGCATAAAGTGATTAAGTTAGATGAAAAATTAATCACTTCTGGCTTCTTTATATAAAATAATTACAAGAATATTAACAAGAAGTTAAATCCATAATTGGTAGGCTTGTGTTTTCTAAGTTTTTTTAGTTAGAGGACTAGACTTTGAATCTTATATTTTGCTTTTCAGTATATTATTTTAAAAAATAACTTTAGGTGGAAACTAAATTCATCACTGAAAAATCTTTAGTGGCAACATTTATAATTTCATCACAGAAAGCTGAGTCAAAATTTAACATCTTTGAGTTTTGTTGGCGACTTAATCGGAGTCACCACCGAAAGTGAGACTTTTAGTGGCAACTTGTCACCATTGGAAGTCCTTTTATTTATAGTGCACCTTGTTTCTGCTGTGCCCTTAAATGCTGCCCAAACCCCTTCCCTCTCTCTTGGTTAGTTTTGGAATGAAAATAGAGGCTTTGGTTGAGAAATTTGTGGAGAAAATCATGCTGAAAAATACTAGGTACTATTCATTTACAAAAATTATTGTTCATGTCCAATTTTTCCTCTTCAAATTCCACGGTTTTGAGTTTGATTCTTTTAGGGGATTTGAGTAATGAATTCCTAGGTTGTAAACACGCTTAAAATATGGACAAAACAAGTGCTTATACCTAGCCAAGAGGGAGGGGCCGAAGGGAGTCTTTTGGGGAAGTTTTGGCTGTGTTATGTAGGCTACTGTTTTGGTGCGGTCCAACATATTATAGCCACCCCATGAGCCTTCTTCTAGGGCCTGTGCCTAGGTATGGACACCTAAGGTGTCATAAAACCTGAGGAGTGCATGGGTGAAGCCATGGATGATGTTGGGTGCTCACTTTTAGTGGTGACTTAAGTTGTCACTGAAAGCTGCCTTCAGTGGCGAATTTCAATAGTCACCACAAAGGTGACCTTTGGTGGCAAAAAAAATAATAATAAAGGTGACCTTTGGTGGCGACTATTGAAAGTCGCCACATCAGACCTAAGTGGCAACTCTGGTCGCTACTAAAAGCTGCCTTAAGTGTTGACTCTTAATAGTCGACCTTTGGAGGCAAAAAAAAAAAATCAAAAGTAATCTTTGGTGGCAACTATTGAAAGTCGCCATCGAAAGCCTTTAGTAGCGCTTACTGAAAGTCGCCATCAAAAGCCTTTGGTGGTGACTTTTCTCACCACTAAGGGATGCCTTCAGTGGCAAGGGATACCTTGAAATTACATGTTTTTCACCCCATCACTTAACAACTCCTTCAATTCTTTAATCAATGGTTGGAGGTAGATCATCTATATAATGTACTAAAATAAAGTCAAAATTACAAGGATACCAATAAGTGTTGCATGATTTTTAAAAGATGATATAATTTATCACTACACACAATTATATCTACAAGAACTAAATCAATTACTAAGTTCAAGATCTGTCAATATAAAAGATCTTCAATTGCATCTTTCACTACACACAATTTATCTATCGTCTACAACTACCTATAGAATTAATTTTTGGCGTAGGCTAAATATTCTAGAATATCTAGTCTGATGTAAAAGTCGTCGTTTGATTTTTCCTTATAAACTGTTAATTTTTGTTTTGTCCATGATAATTTTGAGAATTCATGTGTTTGAAATGTGCAAGATGTGTGTTTGGCATGATGTTGTGGTTTGATGATGTCATATTATGCAATTTGACTGTGGGCTTGCAACATATGGTGCTAAGCTAGACAGAGACTACAGAGAAAATCACAAGGACTAAAGTGAAAAAATAAAACTTTGTTGGGGTTGGACGAAATTAATTGAAAAGGGACCACTAGAAAGGGATCAATGTTATAAGAATAATGTGAGGCTTGAAAGTTAAATTAAATATTTAAAGATAATAGCATAATTGAATTAAGAGAAACTAGAAACAAATAAAGATAGGATATGGCAAACAAATATATATAATAGTGTTAACAAACACAATAGAACGCCACCTCAAGGGAAAATAATAAGTAAAAATATAATTAAAATAATATTATATATATATGTAATATTAATAAATAAATAAATATATATTCTAATTTAAGTCTTCTCTTAAAAGAAATATAATTGAGAATTGAATAACCAAATAGGATTACCTAAATCTAATTAATCTATTCATTATGTTTAAGTGGAGTTAGGATTAGAGTAAGTAGATAATTAAAAGTAAACAATATTATTAAACCAAGATAAACTAACCTAAATCACATAAATTAGATCTAGTATTCAAATACCTAATCTAGATTTTAATAAACTCACTAAACTTAGACTCATACCCTAATGGCAATATACACTATACAAGCAACTAACTTAGATCTTGCTTAAACTATTACAACATGAAAGTCACCCCACGGCCAAACCCTTTCTTGGAACCCAAAAATCAATCTCTACTACAAAACCAAGAAGCATCACCACCACCTCTTTTTCCCTCTCTTTCCAATCATCATACCAAGCTGATTCCAATTTGGCTTCCTCCTTCACTCCCATCTCAACCCCTTGATTTTCTCTCTTTTCCTAATCATACATATTCACCAAATCACTTCAACCTACATACTCACACACCCTCACACCATACCTTCATACATCAATCACGCACCATCATGCCATCCATCAACCATACACCAAGGCCTTAGCAACCAAGACCACGCTAGCCACCCTAGCCTAGCTGCCACACTTTTTCCTCTTCATCATGAACACTATAGTCTCACCTTGAATCCAAAACTTCCATACAAATTTCCTTCATACAACATACATCAAACATCGAGAAAGCTTGTTGGATAAGCACCACTTAGATGCCCACGAGAACACCAAAAGCTCCAAACTCTTTCCTACACAAATTCGAGAAAAAAAATCGAAATAAAATTCCTAAAGCAAGGTACGAATTCCTAAACCCAAAATCTTGACGGTTTATTTTAAAAACTTAGTTTTTTAAATTAAAAGGCCAATTTGAATAAGATTCCTAATATAATCTATGTAAATTTAAAACACCACATTGTAGTTGTCTAAATTCACATTCGTGGCTAAGCAGTCGGGCATTAAAAGGAGTCGTTGGAATACAAGTGAGTGAATTAATCTCTCTTTAATATTATCTTAGTGAAAAAGTAATAAAGTAGAAAGATAGGTAAATTCATGGTGGGAAGAGGAAATTCGATGAAGACTCAAAAAAAAAAGATTTGAGAGAGTTTGAATTCAAGTGTAATGAATGAATTTACTAACAGGAAACGTTAGGGGAAAAATGATCATATGATATATGATGAATATTTTTCATGATGAGATAATGACACTTATTTATATTAGATTTTGGTTGACATAATTATTGGCTAGACTATGAGTGATTGATTTTTAATTGATTATTGATTATGTTTGAGCAGGATGGTACCCCATCTCATTTCAAGGCGGGAAACCCAAGAATTTGGTGTCTTGACCTCTAAGAGTAGAGAGAACAATTCCCTCGATAGGGAGATGAGTTCGAGTCCGGGATTAGGATTAGGGCCCGTGAGTCACCCTAACAGTAGTGGATAAGGTTGTGCTTCATAATGGGTTTTGATGAGATTGGTTGAGTGGGCCTACGGGCGCTCCCAGATATTGTGCCATTGATGAGTATCAATTTCGTTGGTTTGGATTATTTGACTTGAATTGCATTATCTCTAGTATGATTCCTTTCCTTGTGATTTCATGATAAATGCCTTTGGATTATTTTATTATTCTTAACATTTTCTGAATTTTATTAAGGTAGGGATTGACTTGCTCACTAAGATTATTATCTCACACTCGTTGGTTTCCTTTTTTTTTTTTTCGATCAGGGAGTGGACGAGAATATTCTGCTAGAGAGTAGTGGTCGGGGATCTTCTTATTATTATGTAGGCCATTTATTTGTTCGATTATGTTATTAGGTCGTTTTGTAGTCATCTAAGACATCTAGGTCAGGGGGTTGGCGTTATGACATAAACAGATTTATTTCAGAATATTTTCGAATTAAGACTTATCATTTTGATTTAATATAAATGAAATATTTATTTTGAATTATAAATTAATGTTACCTATGAAAGTCATTACTTTGTTAAGTAATGATGTGGTGATGATGGCAGGTATGTCGTCTCCCTATTCTGTGTATTTTATATAAGAGTGAGGAAAACATGCATGCTTCCTTTGAATTAATGGCATGAAAAAATGGATTAGGACTAGTTATCTTTTAAATATGGGAATGAAATAACTGAAATAAAATGAGTAAATCACTGGTAATGTAACTTGCAAGTAGGATTCTGGTAAGGCTTACAGGGATGACAAATTCATCATTGTGTCGGTCATGTATTCGGGTAGTAGGGCATGACAAAGTTGGTATCAGAGCCAGGTTGTTAGGTTTCCTAATGACTATAGAGTAAGGCATCTTTAGTGGGCCTTTCTCTATTGTCATTTCTGCAGCAAGACCATAGGACGGGGATCCACAAAAGGCCCTATAGAGTTATGTGTAGTCCTATTTCTTTCATGACATATAACTTAATAGTATTCCTATAGGCTTTTCTCTACCTTGAGTAGAGTGCTTGTAGTAAAAACGTTGTCACCTCTGGTAGGACACGGAGGGCATCAGTTTTGGTTAACATATAGACTGTAAGGAAGCATCTGCGCGGCCTCGTTACATCAGTGAACAAGCAACTTTGAGCCAGTCGGACACTTAATTTTGCCTAAGACATATATGAGATAATGTTTATCATACTTGCCTTATAGATGAAGCAATATTGTAAGATGCACAAGTTTATTAGAAGTCATTACTGGTTATTAGACGAGATACAAAGATAGGGAAATTGAGATAACATGGGATTGTGAAAAAAAGATATCATTTAAACTCCCTAGAAAATTGATAGTAAATTCATCAAAATATAAAAACCTTCTTTAAAACAAGGAGGACATGACCTTGATCATAGAAAGATTTCATTCCATTACAACATGTACCTAGTGTAGTATGCAAATAATAGTAGGGAAGGGGAAATGAGAGAAAAGATAAGGAATTATGCTTGCTTGAAAGGGAAAGATACCCCAAGTTGTCTTAGCATCCTATGAATCTATTGTTGATGATAAATGTGTGTTTTAGGCATAATGCTTTAATAAAAAAAATTTCATAAATTCCAATATGGTTAAAGGTGGGACAATGCTTTAATTCAAAGGAAAAAGATGAGTACTCGTTTAATTGATCACTACAAGAACTCGGTTATATCTTCCTATTATATGTATTATGGCTTAGATTTCATTTAGTTTTTGGACATTTTGAACCACAAATTAGTAGGTAGAGATAGATTTAAGGATAAGGATTTCATAACTAAACTGTGTTAAGACATACCAGATATGATCTTATCATGCTAAACTTACCCTTATAAGTTGAAAAGGTCTTTCTTATGTGAAATGTTTGGGATTGGATGATTTGTTTTGTGATTAAGGACCTCTTAAAGAACGTTAGTACACCCTGCTTTCTTTATGGGTGCAACCCAATTTGGATTATGGTAAACCTTTTTGGTAATGTTAGTGTGTCCGTTCCAATTAAAAATAGTTGGAGTATAACTTACTCTGCTGAGTTACAAATTGGAGGCTTACGAAACCCTGTGGGACATTGGTATTTATTTGACTCTATTGAGATCATGGTTGGGCATGGGATGAAGTTATGGCATCGTTAGAAGTGTCACTGTGAGTGGGAAGACTTAGTTAAGAGAAAAAGAAGGCGAAACTCTGAGTAACCATGAGATGTCTTTGTGGAAAGGAAATGCTCAAGTGATATAGAAATTTGACGCAATGATGTAATGTTCGTAGGAGTATGTTATATCAATGGTAGGTGGTGTGCAAACCTAAGTGGCTGGGATGAGCCTGTATGGCAGAGTGAGAGCACGTGACTACGAGGCATTAGTGCGATTCAGGATGAGAACCCATGAGACATAACAGGGGGTTGAACCTTTAAGGGGGAAGTCCTCAAGGGGACTTAGGTGCCCCAGGTGCCAAGCCACCCCAGACATGAAGGGCTAGTGCATATTATATGTTAAAATGTGGGTTTTTGACCCTTTTCTCGTGTATCCTCTGTCCTTAGGTGTGAATGACATCTTGGGTCATCTTTGGACTCTTTGGAGCTTGCAAGGCTGCTTGTAAGGAGATAAACTCAACTAAAGGGCTTGAGAAAATGTGAGGGAGCTTATATTTTTTTGTGTTGTAAATTTCTATGATTATATTCTTAGAATTTAATTATTGTAATTATATGGAAATTATGATGGTATGTGCAACATGTTAAAATTCTATTGTTCTCACTAAAGCATTGTTAGAATTCTATTGTTCTCACTAAAGCATAGCATCATAGTTGCTTGGGAAGAATGAGTACAAGGAAGAATAGGAATCATGGATGTTGCATAATTAAAATTAATGATTCTATATGATGAACACAAGTGATGTGCAAATTTAATTATAGTCGATTGTCAAGACTTGGTTTATCCCTTGAATACTTTAATGTGATTATGTATACATGGATGATATAAATATTGAGATGTATTTTCTCCTCTTGTATGATTTGTAGCGATAAAATTCACATTGGCAATATCATGGAATGGAAATTTTAAACTTTCTAGTAATGGGTATGTTAAATTTAAATTGTTGTGAATACTAACCACATTTCCTTTCCTTGAGATGGGGGAATCTAACCTACTATGATATATTGGACTTCTATCCTTCAAGTTAACGACGTGCTTGGATTGTGGATTAACTAGAGGCGGGGAAACTCCTAATGGAAATCTTTTGATTGCATGTGGACGTGTTGAGTTATGTTAAATTACTCTTATTTCTAGATAATTATATTTTCTTAAATTTATTCTTAATTATATGAGTGTTTCCCTTATGATATTAAACCATGGGTATGAGCCCATATTGCTGGATAATAGCCTTAAGTTAGCTACCTTGAGATTTGAATAGAGAATATTCTATTCTATAACGTTGTTATTAAGCATTATGTGATGGGTTGTATAATGTGGGTGAATAGCTCCTTGTTATATTATATTTAATATTATATCTTCATTGTATTGGATGAAACTTCTTATGCATTAGAGGTGATTATTGATGAGGTAAATTAATCACGGGTGAGTTATATTACTTTCGTTCATGTTTTGTGCTGGTCATGTTTACATACATTAAAGTATGAACGCGCGTGGGCATTACCTACATATTGGTTGTTATTGTATTCTAGTAAATAAATTGCCTTGTGTGCTACCAAATGTTCTTATTTTCAATGAAATAATTATTTTCTATTTTTTACGTTGAGATGATACGAAGTGAATTTGTACATACTTGACATAACTGTATACGGGTAACCCCAATTGCTAGGGAGGATGCAGTGAGGAAAGAGCCCTAAGATATCATCGTCATTTTGAATATGGGTGATCACAATTGCTATGGAAGATACATTGAGGGAAGAGCCCTAAGATATCATCGTCATTATGAATATGGTACGGAGGATGCATTGAGGGAAAAGCCCTAAGATATTATCATTATTATGAATACGGGTAACCCCAATTGCTAGGGGGATACATTGAGGGAAAAGCCCTAAAATATCATCAGAAGTCTATGAGGCTAAAATGGCCTCAGTGGCCTTCTTATTGTGAATTGGCCTTAGTAGCCTCTTTATGGTGAATTGGCCTAGGTGGCCTTACTATTGTGAATTAGCCCTAGTGGCTTTCTTATGGTGAATTGGCCTTGGTGGCCTTCTTATTGTGAAATGGCCTCCGTGGCCTCCCTATCATGAATAAATTTGTTGTTGGAATAATTGAAAACTTTATGTTTATATGTGTTGGACGTAAATATATAATCATGCCTTATTTTGGTGAGTGATGATTATACATATGGTCGATGTTGTGGTCGGAATACCTTTGTCTAATCGAGTTAGCTATGTAGAGAAGGATCAGGTTGGTTTAGTTGTTTTTATGAGTAGGATACTATCCAAGGTCCCACTCTTATGAGCGGTACATAGGTTACAACTTTGGTTAGTGTTGTTTTTCCTCACTAACTATCTTTTGTACTCACCCCTTTTTATTGTGTACCCTTGCGAGATCTTTGTTCAGTTGGTGAGTCTCTGTAAAAGGAGTAGTGGAATTTCTGAATTCACGATCCGCCTCAACTTCGAGTTGATGGTGATGTTTCTAGGTATGTTCGGGTTGTTGAGTCACTTTGTCATAAATAGGACTCCTTGGTCTATGGTGAATGTTGTGATGAGGTTATAAAAGGTTAAATTTACATCTACTTCCACAAATAATGCAATGGAAATGTTTTATTTTTATTAGTCTATTAAAGTTATGTATGTGCTGAGTGTGTGTGATGTCAGGCTTACGGTGGTGGTGTGGATCCCACTACCATGCCAATCATGTTCATGGATTTAGGGGCATGACAAATTTGCCTTCGGGCAAGGAGATTATTTTGCCCTTAGGGCAAGGAGACCATTTTTCCTTATAATAAAGAGATCATAATGGTGCCTTCGAGCTGGGAGATGTGGATGCTTTATTGCTCCACAATTTTATTTTTTTGTTGGTTTGGTAACTACTCACTAAGACTTTTGTATTTCACTTTGTTTTCTCATGTTTCAGAGCCCACTTTGGTTGAAGAACATCTGCCCGAGGAGTAGTGGGAGTTCGAGCATCTCAATCCTACTTGATTCTTGGGTTGGTGTACTTTTTGATGTACCCTTATTTAATTCTTTTTTGGTAGTCGCTCTAAAGGCCAATGGGACAATTAGGAGGGGTATCTTGGGAGTTGTTGTGTAATAACCTTGGTATTACAATGTAGTAAGAAAGCATGAGTGCGGGCATGTAGCAATTTTTTTGTGAATAGACGGATGCCCGTAGGAATTTTTTCGTGTCTGTTATATTAATTTAGTATACCTAGAGTACCTGTGTGATTTTGTCTCTGTGTGGATGTTTGATTGTTTGCAATATGCATCCATTTATCCATGAAATATGTGGTATAATGTGATGGTTGTCTTATACATGAATTTTAATTTAGGCTAATAAGGGATTAAAATGAAATAAAACTAGTTAGGGTTTGGACGAAGTTTCACGAAAATGGGACGAAATGTGAGACTTTTAAAAAGTGATTGGTAATTTAGAATTAAAGAAAAATAAAAATAGTCAAAATGAAGAAAAGAATCCCTTTTAGATAATATAAATTTTAAAGAAAATTAAACAATAAGGAATTAAATAAATGGAAACCTACAAGGAGGCAAGTAAATTAAATAAGTAAATATTCTATAAATTAGGCAGGTAAATAAAACATGTAAAAAAGGAAATTAAGGATTATATTAGAAAAAGGAAAATAGAAAGATTAAGTGTTGGTAGAATAACACCTTAAGGGTCTAAACATAATTAACATAAGATTAATATAGCCTAATTTATTGATCTAGCCCAAACCAATTAAGAGTGGTGTGTGGCCCATTAACCTAATTAAAAAAGAAAAGAAAAGAGGAAAAGACTAAGTTATATCATTAATTAATTAAGGATTGACTAATGGATAATCCAATTAGGATTAGGATAGAGTTAAAATAATATATTATTATTATATATTAATTAATGGAGATATTTCATCTAGAAGACATAGATATTATTAATTAATTCATGACTAATTAAGAGATAATCCAATGAGGATTAAGATAAAGTTAAGATTATATATTATTATATATTAATTAATGGAGATACTTTATGTAAAAGACGTAGATATTCTTAAATTTGGATTAGGACAAGATTAAATTATAGTATATAATAATAATAATAATAATAATAATAATAATAATAATAATAATAATAAGATATTTAAATAATAAATAAAATAAAATAAATAAAGGAATCTTAGTCCTACTTAAACTAAGCTAGTGGGAAGCCATTGTATCCCCTCTATAAATACCAACCCAGCCCTCAAAACCTAGCAACCCAAGATACATCCCACATATCTCCCACTAAGAAAACCTTGACGTCTCTTTCCTTTCTTTAAGAAGCCCTAAGCCACTGTCTCACTCTTCCTCTCTCTAAAACAAAAATAACCCTAGATGCCACACCTTCACATATAATCTTCAAGGAACACATCTACAGTGGATCTACCCGATGATGGAAAATTTCAAGAAACAAATGTGATTACTAGAAATCTTGGTTTATCATACCTTTAGTTTTCACATAACTTAAATCAGTCATGACTCCCTTTACTGAACTACATTTTTCACATATGAGGTATCATTGGAAAGCCCTTTAAGTCTAGTTTTAACTTAAATTTTGCTAAAAAATACTTTACCGATTAAAGATATGGCCAAAACAATGACGGAAGGTCAGAAGCAAAAACGAGTAACTTTCTTGTTTCAACTATTTTAATATCTTTTGAAACCCTTTTGTCGTAGTGGTTGAAGATTAATCTCAGAAGCCTTGGACACTCCTTTTCTCTCTCCAGATAGCATACGAAACCTAGTAAAGATAGCTTGGAACCTAGTGAGTAGACTGACCTCGTTTTAACCTAACGTAGGTCAATCCTAAAATCATATGATGTGTTTGTGGTAATGAATCCGGGTTAAATTGTATGTGCATTTATGAAAAGAGGATGACTAAGATATGCATAAATTCAGTGGTGGATTTGATTGTTTAATTATGATGATTTAATCTTCTGAATAATAGGGTGAGACTAAATGAATTATTCTATATTATTGATTGATGTTGATATGTGCCTGAGACATTATTTGTGATTGAGTGGGATGGTACCCCGTGGAAGGCCCGGGTTATAGGGCACCTTGGCTAGCAAGTGTAGAGACATTAATTCCCTCGGTAGGATGTATAGCCTGGGTCGGATGATAAAAACGTAAGGCGCCCTGACTAAGGAGATGAGGTTGTGCGTCATGGAAAAAAAAGAATTTAGTGAGCCCGAGTCATGTGTGCTCTCAGTGATATGTTGCCATTGATAAGTACTAGTTCTATTGGTTTGAATTCAATGCATTTACTGTATTCCAGTATGTATTTTCTATGATTTTTGGTTGATTATATGGCCTTTGGGCATATTTTAGTAATTGGTAACGTATTCACTAAGTTTCCAAAACTTACTTTCTATGATTATTTTTCTTATAGATGTAGTCATTGTTGAGGAGCACCCGCCTGAAGAATAGCAGGGCTTACTGTGGACTTTCCAGTTGCCAATATGCCTTGTCATATATTTTTAGTTTATGTCCGTAGGTCATCTGTAATTACATAGGACGCTTAGAGGGATTTTGGGACTATTCGCTATGTAATTTTTGCCTCTCTTTTCTTTTAGACATTTTTGAAAAAAGGAATTGACGTTGAGTTTATTTCAAAAATTGATTTTTATTCTGAAAATGTTTCATTTTGAAATAGGCTTTCCATTGAGACTTATTTATTTTAAAAGGATATTTATTTCATTTGAAAATTTAAACATTTCGAAAAAAAGATATTTATTTAATTAGATTTAAAATTTTACATAATTATGATAAGAACCGTAGGGTATTTCAAGGATAGGTTAGGCTTACAGTATCAGGAAGTGTTGTCACTGTGCCGGTCATGGGCCTGGGTAGTGGTTAGTAACATGTTGTACCAGAGATATTGGAATCCATTCTTTTGAATGTGTTTCTTTTGATTCCTACTTTATGTATGCTGAACTGGAATAGGAACTAGGACTAGGTAGAAACATAGAAGATAGTCATGTTGTGGCTTGTTATGATTTCATTTATGTAATGAATACTTATTTTTAGGATATGAAGCATTTCACATTCAGGGAGTTGTGAAGGGTGAGTTCCACTCACTCTTTATGTTTTGTGTTTATTTGTGGAATTGGAGTCAAGTTTAGGCTTACGGTCATGGGAAATATCCATATGTCGTGCTGGTCATGTACTCCGGAGTTGGGGCATGACAATAATTGTGATACTCGTGGATGAATTTTCCTTTATTTCTAATTTTTCTATTTGCATGTTATATGTGTATAAGTAAAAAGGGCATGCATCACATGTCCATGTTGCACATATTGTGTGGGATGACGAGTTACATATGATAAAATATGATGTTATGTGATCCAATGTACAAAGGGACTAAATTGAAAAATAAAGGTTAGGGACTAAAGTGAAAAATAAAAGTTAGCTAGGGCTCAGACTAAAAATACTTCAATTTGTGGCATGGGATGGGAAACATTAAAGTAAGGCAAATGTGAGACCCTAGGAGGATAAAAAGTGTCAGGATTGGAGGAAAATGAAAAATAGTCAAAATAACAAAAAGAAACCTCTAAGGATTTAATAAAATAAAATAAATAAATAGTAGAAATGGATTAATAGTTTAAGGCCCAAGTATAGGTGTCTAATTAAATGTAAACTATGCCCAATAGTGATTAAGTGAGATAAGCTAGGGCCTTGTATAAATAAGTTAGATGCTAATTAGAAGGCCCAAATTAAAAGTCCACTAGGTAGGCCTATAAACCAATTAGAATAAATGTGGGCTGACAAACTAATGGAGTATGTCTGATTAAGGCTACTAGGCGTGAAGCCCATTAGACAACAAGACAAGTGTGGCTTGAGCCCATTAAGAAAAATAATTAACTTAAAATCTTTAGAAGACTTTAAATAATATTTGGATAAGAATATCCTAAAACTAATATAAATAATCAATTAAATAGATTCTAAATAAATCAATATAAAAGAGAATATTTTAATCCAGCTTCTAGAAGGATAATTAAATAAAATAATTAAACTAAAATAATATAATATGATTAGGATTAAATAATAAAAATATTACTTAAATAATACCTAATAGTTGAAAATTACAATTAAAGTATTAAACAAAGGAAATAATAATAATAAACAAATACACCAAATAGGATTAAACCTTCTAGAAATAAGATAAATGAAAATAAAATAAGAGAATCAAGATAAAGTATTAGATAAATAAATGGACTTAGGATAAGCAAAAATCTATAGAAGCTAGTTTAAATTTAAATTCTCATTCCTATCTAAGCATAGATCGCTACCTATAAATAGACCACAAGGCATTCACTTTTCTTCACACTCTCTCCTCCTTCTCTTCTCCCTAGTCATCTCTCTCTCTCTCTCCTCCAGCCACCATACATACGAGCCTCATTTAAAGGTAAGCCCTATAGCCCTAATTTAAGTTGTTATTTTTGAGATAGTAGGTTAATTAATTAATTAATTTAATTTATTATTTCTAAAATATTAGGTTAATTAATTAATTTATTTATTTTAATTTTTAGGATAGTAAGTTAATTAATTAATTAATTAAATTTGTTATTTCTACGACGTTAGATTAATTAATTATTTAATTTAAATTTATATGTTAGGATATTAGGCTAAGTTAAGGGCATTTGAATTTAGGATGGAAATTTAACGTACTAGGATTAGAAGAAATGTCTAATATGATTTACATATTTTGAAAAAGGTCCTTCTTTGTAGTGATTCGGGTCCACGTGCGTAGGAAAAGTGTTCGGGCTTCTAGAAGGAATCGTCATGATCCCAAGTAAGTGAAATGACCCCATCTTAATAGGGTTTTAGCATTATTAGTGATAAAGAGTATGACATAGAATACTCCCAAGACTCATAGAGGGTGACTGGGTTCCATGGCAAATCCACGAAGGTAATTCAAATTAATAAAAATCTAAAAATATGGATAAGTCAAAATGTGTGTTTTAGGGTAATGCAATGGCTAACGTTTGAAACGTTTAGGATAAAGTTTGAATCTTTTCAAAGAACACTTTAATTGTTATCTTGACTTACGATTTGTAAACCTGTGATACGATAATGTATGACATCTATTATATGAATATTACATTGTACTTCTGTTTATGATATGTTATGTTTTATCATTGATTATGATTACACAAGATAGTACCCCCTCTCACGTCAAGGCAGGAAGCCTAGGTTAGAGGGTATCTTAGCCAGTGAGTGTGGAGACAATGACTCTCTCGATAAGAAGTATAGCTTGGGTTGGGTAAAGAGAGCCGTGAGGTGCCTTGACCAAGAGGATGAGGTTGTGTGTCATGGCAGGAATAAAATTTGGTGAGTTGACCTATGTGCGCTCTTGGGAATATATGGCCATTGACGAGTACTATTTTCCACTAGTTACTTGGATGAAACTTTTTATTTTCCAGTATATATCTTCTAACTATGAGTTTTGGTTGAGTTAGAGCCTCCTAGTATACTTTCATGACTGACGATGTCTTTGAATTCTATTAGGGTGAGGCCGATTCTTCTAGCATATGTGTTTCCCTTTTTAGATTAGGTTGCCAACAAATATTTCTCACTAGAAGAGTAGTTTGTTTTGGACCTTCCCGTTGTTACGTAGGCCCTTCGTTGTTTTAGTTTATGTTATTAGGTCACTCTGTAGTTATCTAAGAAATCTAGGTCAGGGGATTGGCATTATGACATAATTAAACTTTATATTCAATTGAGATTTATTTTGGAATACTTAAGAATTAAGGCTTATCATTTCGATTTAATATAAATGGAGTATTTATTTTGAAATTTAAATTACTATTATGTATGAAAACTATTACTTTGTTAAGTAATGGTGTAGTGAGGATGCCAGAAATGTTGTCTCCCTATTCTATGTATCTTATATAAGATAGAGCAGCAAGGAAATCAGGTATGCTTCCTTTGTATTAATGACATGAAAAATGATAATAACCAGTCATCTTTTAAATATTGAAAAAAAGTAAATTAAATGAAATGTGTAAATCACTAGTAATATAACTCATGGGTAGAATTATGGTAAGGCTTGTAGTGATGGTGGCTTTATCATTATGCTGGTCATGTGCTCAAGTAGCGGGTTGTAACAAAGTTGGTATCAGAGCCAAGTCACTAGGTCTCCTATAGATTACAGAGCGGGACATCCTTAATGGGTCCTCCGCTATGGTTGTGATCGTGGCACGGGTATAGGCCAGGGAATCCACAAAGGACCCTATAAAGTTTTATCCTTTCATTCATGTCTTTTCCTTTAGAAGAAACATTGTACATTTTATTTTCTGAACGCTAGCATTATACGTGTAGATTTAGACTTTTAAATGGCAAGCAAGCAGTCAGCTACCTGAGATGGGTGTATGAGGTTTGGTAAGGCCCTGGCTCTATATCTCACCTTGTTAATGAATGCAGGGTCTGTGACTCTTGACCTTGCTAGGAACAAATGCACTCAAAGCAAAAGGTAACCTATCAAAGAGTTCGAAGAAAGTGATGGAGTGCCACCACAGATTGACAAGATGGTAATTATGGAAGTGCTTACTGCAATCCAAAACTGAGTAGAAGGACTGGAGGAATGACTCGTTGGACAACCAGCTAATGATTTCCAAGCATCGGCACCAGCAATGCAGAAGGCACCATGGATGCCACTCTTTTCCCCCTCTGTTTCTGGAAAAGGCTATGGCAGAGATTAAGAACATGGAATTCCTAAAATTAAAATTAATGGTATTTGTTGGGGAGGACGCTAGTGATGATCCCCGGCATTTTCTGGAAGATTACAAGAAGATATGTGACGCCCTAGAATGCCCCAACTCTCGAAGGGTGACACCCGTTAATTTTCAACTAAGGGGTAGGGTAGACAAGTAGTGGAGAATCTAGAAGAAGGGCAAGGCTAGTAATGCTCGGCCCATCGAGTAGAAGGAATCCTAGAAGGCTTTCTGGGATCAGTTCATCTCGAGGAGCGTACGAGAGGCCAAAATGCAAGAATTCAAGACCTACGACAAGAAGCTCGAACTGTCAATGAGTACGATGCCCTGTTCCTAAAGCTATTGGACTATGCTCCCCACATGATCCTAAACCAAGAGGAGAACATTCAGAGATTTATGGAAGGTCTCAGAGACTCTCTGTTTTTGGAGGTAAGGTCCAAAAACAAAGAAGGTTAAAATAACTTAGTCTCTTAACTTATAAAAAGGATAACAATCAGTACAATGCATAAACGCGTCTGTTTTAAATCACTAGATGGGAGCACAAATGAGGACTTTCCCATCTTACATAATAGCTATCGCTTATAAAATGGAGGCGAGGGCAAAACACCAAGAGGACATGAATAATAAGGGGAAGCATGGGCAAGAGAGGAGACCGTTCAGCTAGGGAGAGAATACGGGACCCACGAGATCAAACAAGCCAGTACCTTCCTATGCTAGTACTTTTCAACTCCAACAAGATAGAAAAAGGGCCTGAACAAGCCTTAATGCCCCAGTTGTGGTAAACATCACTACAAACAGTGCTATGGTAGAGGCACTAGCAATGGCAATATTACCTCGACATGCTACCAATATAGATAGGTAGGTCACTTCAAGAGAGAATGTCCCCAGCTAGTCTTGATGTCAAGACACAGATAAGTTCAACTTGTACTCACTTAGGCAGAGGCCACTCATGCTAGTAGGGTAGCACCTATAGCCATAGGTGGCGAGAAAGGTTTAAACAGAGGACAGGGAGGCTGGGTCAAGGTACTGCCCGTGTCTATACTATGACTTTTCAGGATGCACAGTCATCTAATACAATGGTCGCAGGTAAATTTCCTCAGCCTAGCTCATTATGTAAATTGTGATGAAAAGGGAATTTCTTTGATGCATTCAAATATTACTATCGTCAGGCACCTTGTTTGTTAATTCAAATCATGCACATGTTTTATTTGATTATGGCTCCATACATTCATATGTGTTGCTTTTCTTTGCTAAGAACTTTGAGGAAAGATCAGTTAAATTAGATTGCCCATTTCTAGTGGCTATACCTACAGGGATACCCTGTTAGTGCAAGATGGCTACAACCCTTGTAAGGTGATGGTGGGAAAAGCATATCTGATGATGGATCTTTTATTGTTGGAGATGGTAGTTTTTTACATCATCTTCGAAATGAACTGGTTGGCATCCTGTCAAGCAACCCTGGATTGTCACGACAAATTAATTAAGTTCAATATACCAAGAGGACCTTCTTCCACATTTTAAGGTGAATAAAGTGAGGTACCCATAAATCTCATATCCCTGATGAATGCCCAACACCTTTTGCGAAAGTGTTGCTAGGGTTTTTTAGAGTTAGTAAAGGACGTGGCAAAGAAGGAGCCAAGAATTGAAGATGTTCCAGTGGTTAAGGAGTCAATGGACGTGTTTCCAGATGACTTGCCAGGCGTATCTCCTGACTGTGAGGTGGAATTCTAGATTGAGTTAGCACTGGAGACTAGGCCAATTTCTATGCCTCCATACCGAATGGCACCAATAGAACTAAAAGAACTTATATGGCCCAATTATTCACCATAGAGGGCTCTCATTCTATTTGTGAAGAAAAAGGACAGATCAATAAGGTTGTGTATCGATTATAGGAAACTGAACAGGGTGACAATCAAGAACAAATACTCGTTAACCCATATCGATGACCTCTTCGGCTAGTTGCAAAGAGCAAAATATTTTTTAAAAATTGACTTGAGATTTAGTTATCACCAACTCAAGATTAGGAAAGAGGATGTGCCTAAGACGGCTTTTCCTACACGGTATAGACACTATGAGTTCTTGGTGATGTTGTTTGAACTAACGAACATGCCAATAGCCTTTATGGACTTAATGAATAGGGCTTTCAAACCCTTCCTCGATAGTTTTATCATTGTGTTCATAGATGACATACTAATTTACTCAAAGAGTCTAGAAGAACATAAGGAGCATCTTCAGATTGTATTGTAGACACTAAAGGATCATCAACTGTACGCTAAATTTTTGAAGTGTAAATTTTAAATCGATCGTGTGACCTTCCTAGGGCATGTGATCTCCAAGGACGGTATCCAGGTGGACCCAAGTAAAGTGGAAGCAATCAAGACAATGTTTTAAAAATTGGACTGGTTATTAAACTAGTAGAAACACCAGTTCAAGGGTTAATAGTTAGACCATGGTCGAATTACAATCGAACCGGTAGTACTTTAAAAATATTAAAAAATAAAATACATAATTAAAAGGTTTTAACATCATTAGTGATAAAGAGTATGACGAAGGACACTTCCCAAACTCGTAAGGGCTGACTGGATTCGGGGTGGCGAACCCAAGAAGATAATTCAAATTAATAAATTTGAAAATATGGATAAGTCGAAACATGTGTTTCGGGGTGATGCAATGGCTAACGTTTGAAAAGTTAGGGATAAAGTTTGAATCTTTCAAAGAGCACTTTAGTTGTTACCTTGACTTGTGATTTGTGAACTTGTGATACGATAATGTATGACATCAGTTATATGAATATTACATTGTACTTTTGTTTATGATATGTTATGTTGTATCATTGATTGTGATTGGGTAGGATAATACCCCTTATCACGGTATGGAGGGAAGCATGAGTTAGAGGGCCTATCAAGCCCCTAAATCCTGGAACATGACTAGTACGACAGTGGAATCCACACCATCACCGTATACCTGATATTGTACACTCAACATGCTCAACATAATTATATATATATATATAATGATAATAATTAAATCCTCCCATCATATTATTAGTCAAACCGAACGCAACCAGAAATTTTACTTAGGAGAATTAAATGCGAATTAATCCTATATAATTCCCTCAGCGCATATACATAATTCCTAAGAGTTCTATTCACTAAAAAGCAACTCGAAGATCCCAAACATACCTAACATGATGTCGACATCAGCCCGTAATTAGAATGGGTTAATGATTCGAAGGCCCTGCTACTCCCGTATGGAGTCTCATCAACTAAATAAGAACCTGCAAGGGTACACAAGAAAGGATAAGTACAAAAATACTCAATAAGGGGAAACAAACAGAAGGTAAAATGTAACATGTGTATTGCTTATAGAGATATGACCTTGAATAGAATCCTATCCATAATTACAACCAAGCCAACCTAATCCCTCACTGCACAATTACATTGTTAGGTAAAGACACCCTAAAGCAAGACATATATCATACAAGGTTACGACCAACGACAAGTGGCCCAACAAAATATAATATACAACCTATGTGCAAACATGATACTCTTATCCAACATACATCAAATGATAATAGGTAGACACACATATATATATATATATATATATACATATATCCAACACAAGATCTAATCAATGTAAGAATGTGTTCATGGAGTAAATCTATGATTCCATGGGTTCATCCATCTCAAGAATTTCCTTCACAACAATATATATGTACATGTGAACAAATGAATACACTATAAGATGTTCATCTCCTTTCCTTCACAAGGCGGCATCCCCGAGTGTGGCATTCTTGAGGGCTAGGGTCATTTAGCCACGTAGCGATTCGTTGCCAAACCATTCCATTGACAACTTAGTAATGCACCATCACAACATTTTAATTTAACGAAAATGTATCCAATGCTTTAAGGAATTCCCAATTTGGTTGACCCCACAAACAATTATATGTCACACATGATAGTACTTAAGAACATTTCCTTCACATTTCGGATAACAAGGGCTACTATAAATATACAAGAATAATCCCAGCACAATCTACCACATTCAAAGAGTATGTATATACAAGTATGTATGTTTGTAATAATGCAACCAACATATGCCACACATAAATACATTCACCATCCACCACACAAGCAATTACACGACTATACATAATTTCTTGAAGATAAAAATCAAATAAGCAAAATCGCTCAACACATTTTAACATTAGAGGATTATATTGAGCATATAAGGGTAAATCCTACACACAAGGATGTGTTCAATACAGACCTATATGTAGAGAAATGTCCTTTACATTCAACTCATATAATCTATAATTGGTGTGATCTATTATGCCATAGGAAATTGACATCATTTCTAGGCCAACACTATTATTAAATAAAATGATTAAAGGGCAACACAAATAAATTCTGGCATGTGTCCAAAATAAAGAGAAAATTCCATACCAAATTTTTATACCATGGATTTATTTTGGCTTAATACTAATCCTACTTTAATCCCATCACATGTCATAGTGTTATGAAGATATAAAGAAATAATTTATTCACATAGTTAAGATGGACTTATGATTTATTCCCCCTTTATAGTGAATTCAGTTAGCCAACACCCCTCCATCCACTAGGGTGAAAATTACACTTTAAAGTTGTGGTCTTACCCTCCCCTTAAGTACCCCACCACGACTTTCCATAAATGTATATGCATAAAATGAGCCATCATGGGATTGACACACAAAAAATATTTATTACACACAAAGTTTGAATTCAAGTTTCTATGCTCATGGATATATATATATATATATATATATACATATTATAGCTGAACGAATGATCCATCATAAAGTCGATTATTTAATAATTAGGTAGGTCAAACCCTAAGTTGTTTTAGACTTCACTCAAGTTGGATTTCCCATAGCACAAAAATTTAGCAACATATAAAGCTATAGCCAAAATATGGTTAGCATTAATCCTTTACTAACATCTTCATAGATCCATGGTGTTCAACACCGTCATACACATAATAAGGAAATATTATTTCCTTATGAAAGTATTAAACCTTGATATCCTTCTCCCATTAATGACCACTCCAATTAATGTATTACCATATACCACAAGTATTTATCAAGGCTTTGTAATTAACTAACCCACAATTCAAATAGAAGTAAAAACATCCCCCACCTTTGTTTAATTCTTTCTTACCAACTTTTCCTCTTTAAAGAAGGATTTGCAAACTCGAAGATGCCCCAAGAAGCTCCAATATATCAACCAATACCTAAGGTTTAAGACAACATGAGAAAGGGGAGTTAAAACAACACTTTTTGCCTTAGGTGCAGGTGGCATTGTCCTCGGCCTTGGGCTGCCTAGACCTTGGCGCCAAGGCGCTTACAACTACGCAGCCATGTTTGGAGTTCAAAAAGTGACTCCAACCTTGGCCTAGCTCCACCCTTTGGTTCCCAAAGCTTTAAGGATCATCTTGGGGCGATTTTGGGTGATCAATAGGCAGATAAATTAACTTAAAACACACAATTTCAAAACAACACCTAAGAGGGAGAGATTTCACGAAATATTTCAAATTCCATTCTTTCAACATCTTAAGTTTCTCCCAATGATTTAACTATATATAACAATGGTTTTCATCTACCAAGACTTTAGAACAACAAAGCCACACCAATAGATCAATGACAACATTATTCACAATCTTCCCAAATTGTTAACCTCAGATTTCCTTCTTGAAATAGAGGAAAAGAAGAGGAAGAAGGAGAAGAAGAATACTTACCACTTTACCTATACTTCCATAACTTCCATTTTTAAACAAAAACCATGGTTGGATCTTGGAGATGATGCTTGAAGGAGGAGGGAGAGAGCTCCAGCAGAGGAAGAGTAATGAATAGGAAGGGGATGATGAGTGTTTAAGTGTGTCGGTGTGGGCCTTACTTCATTCCTTTCAATTTGGTCCCTTTGAAATAATTTTAATTGAGACTTATAAAGAGATTGAAAAAGCTTGATCATGCTTAACGCTCCCAACTACGCTTTCACAAAAAAAAAAAAAAAACAAATACACATCATCACATCCCATTTTTCACTAAAATACCAAAATCCCTCATTTGTTCATTTTAGTCCCACTTGTTGCCTCAAAATCCACTCTAGCCTCTAATCCATCATCCTTAAGGTACCAGCCTCTTAATTTATCCTCATTTAATTTATTCTCCCTCTTAGGTTCTTATTAAGTTTTTTTTTCAAAAGTACTCCATATTTTCTTTTTTATTCATTTTTAGTCCTTGAACGTTCTTCTTACACTCACCACATATGTTTTCTTTTTCTGTTGAAATTTGACTTGATCCTAGACATATCTTAGTTCTTATGAAATTTCAGGATCCCTTGTTCCTCTAGTCAAATCTCCTTAATTTACAAAAAATTTTCACCCTCACGGGGTTTACAAACCTTTTACACCGTAATACCTGGGGTATTACAGTGCTTTAGCCAATGAGTGTGGAGACAACGACTCCCTCAGTAGGAAGTAAAGCTCGGGTCAAGTAGAGAGACCCGTGGGGTGCCCTGACCGAAAGAATGAGGTTGTGTGTCATGGTGAGAAATAAATTTGGTGAGGTGGCTTATATGCTCTCCTAAGGATATATGGCCATTAACGAGTACTAATTCTATTGGTCTACTTAGATAAAACTTCTATTTTTTTAGTACGTATCTTCTAACTGTGATTTTTGGTTGAGTTTGAGCCTTCAGGCATACTTGCATGACTAACAATGTATTTGAATTCTATTAGGGCGAGACTGATTCGCTCATTGAGTTTTAAACTCACACTCCATGTTTTTTCCCTTTTCAGATCAGTTTACGGGCAAAGATTTCTAGCCAGAAGAGTAGCTTGCTTTAAACCTTCCTGTCATCGAGTAGGCCCTTCATTGTTTCAGTCTATGTTATTAGGTCGCTCTATAGTTGTCTAGGACATCTAGGTTAGGAGATTGGCATTATGACATAATTAAACTTTGTATTTAGTTGAAATTTATTTTGCAATACTTTTGAATTAAGACTTATCATTTCGATTTAATATAAATAGAGTATTTATTTTGAAATTTAATTTACTATTATATATAAAAGCTATTACTTTTTTAAGTAATGGTGTGGCGAGGACGCCACGTATGTTGTCTCCTCATTCAGTGTATCTTATATAAGATAGAGCAGCGAGGAAACATATATACTTCCTTCGTATTAATGGCATGAAAGATGGATAATAACCATTTATCTTTTAAATATGAAAATAAAGTAAATTAATTGAAATGCGTAAATCACTGGTAATATAACTTGCGGGTAGAATTCTAGTAAGGCCTACAGTGATGGCTGTTTCATCATTATGCTAGTCACGTGCCTGGCTAGCCAATCATGATAACAATTAAAGGTAAAAGTATAATTAATGTCCCTAATATTTACACTGAGTTTTATTTATACCCCTAACATGTTTTTGGATCAAATATGTCCCATATGTTTCATCTTTTTGCAAATATGCACTTTTTTTTAACACCGTCAAAGAAACTAATGGAAAATGCTGACTGGGTTGCCACGTCACAAATATCATCTACTACATCACTTGCCACGTGGACGAGTTACCTGAAATTACAAAAATGTCCTTAATAATAATTAAAAAATGTTTTCCTTTTCATTCGTCGTCCTTTTTTCTCACTCCTCAATCCCTCTCCTCTTTGTTGCTACCCTCTCTCACCTCATTCGTGAGTAGATCGAATTATTAATGCGAGGATGATGAGATAGTGAGAGAGTTTGTTAAAACAACGAGAGATAGAGAGACTTAATGAGATAGGGAAAGAATAGAGGTTGATGGGCTTCTCTGCCTTGTATTTGCTTCTGTAGAATAGGGCAGACTTGAGATAGTAGGAGAGAGTGAGTGTGGAAGAGAGAATTAGAGATCTATGAATGTGAAACATGGAGAAGAATGAGAGAGCTCAAAACAAATAATGATAACGAAAGATCAGAGAGAATGAGAGAGAGAACCTAAGAGGAGAAAGAGAGAGAAAGCCCTTTAGGCTGTGAAAAGAGAGAGAGGAACAACAAGAGTGAGGGAGAGCAAGGCAGAGAGTGATAGTGAGAACCCAAGAGAGTGAGAGGTTGATAGAGAGAAAGAGAAACAGAGGTCGATAGGGCAAGATGGGAGAAGACGAAGAAGTTGAAAAGGGGCATAGCTTCCTCTTTTTTTCTATTACAAAACAGAGTAGGGTGTGAATGATAGACAGAGGAAAAGAGAGCATGAAACCAAAAAAAAGAGGAAAGGGAGTAGAGATGACGATGAAAGAGACAAGAGAGGAGTAAAAGATAGATATGAGAGAAGAGAGAGAGTATGTTGTTTTCTTTCCACTTTTTTACTTTCTCTATTCTGGTTCACGATGACAGAGTGAGAAAAGAGAGATGAGTAGAAGACAGAGATGAGAGAAGAGAGAGACAGAGAGATGAGATATTTGCCACATCACTTACCACGTGGCAGCCTGTCAGCATTTTCTGTTAATTTCTTTGATGGTGTTAAAAAAGGCATATTTGCAAAAAAAAAATACGGGACATATTTGACCAAAAAAATGTTAGGAGCATAAATGAAACTCAATGTAAACGTTAGAGATATGAAATATATTTTTGCTGTAATTAAAAGAAAAAAATAGATCTCATAAGGTATTTTTAATTATCTTTTGATCTAGACCGTTCAATCTTAGATGGATAGTCTAGATAGAGGATCTAAATTCAGATAAGCTAGATTTGGATCCCCTCATGTTTTGGTAGGAACATGAGAGTCATATTCTTCAAATTTAGACCATTCATCTCAGATCGAACAATCTAGATTAAGGAAAATAATTAAAAGAAAAAAATAAGACCTCATGAGATATATATATATATATATATATATATATATATATATATATATATATATATTTTATCTAGATTGTTCAATCTGATATGAACAGTTCAAATAGGGAACATGACCCTAATGTTCCTGCCAGAACATGAGGGGATCCAAATCAAATGGTTATAATTACAATACTTTTCTCTTTGTTTCAGAGCATTCAAGGTGGATTTGTTTCCTCTAGTAGTTGTTGCACGTGTATTTCTCTACAAATGAATGTCGTTGATTGCAGCTTTTAATATTTGAGCAATTTGCTTCATTTCATAAAATGCTATAAGTTATTCAAATAAAGCTTGTGTACCAAATACTATAATTTTGGTCAAACAATATTATAATTTTGTCAAATAAGCTATAAATTAACTTATTTGACTTACTAGACACACTCTAATTTGGGAATAGTAGATTTTATGATTTAGCAAAAAGGATCAAATTGAGACAAATATAATTTTTTAAAAATTAAATTAAGAAATTTGATCTTTGAAAGATTAAATTAAAATAAATATAATATTTTAAGGACTAAACCAATAATTTACTCATTTTTTATTGATGATCATTTGTATGGTGAGGCAGGTCATTGTTGGTGTCTATGATATGGTTTGTTTCCCTTTATTAGTCTTAGAGTGGACTCTCATCAACTTGGTTGGTTTCCCTTTGCTTGCCTTTCTTACCACAGAATGTGACTAAACCCTAAAGTGGCATTTTCCATTCATTTATGCCCTTTGTGTTTTCTCTATTTTAAGACTAAAACATCATTTCAATCCCTTATAGATCGAGTGTTTCACACTTTGATATCTTTTTTTTTTTCATTTTACTAGCCCACATATATAGGATAGTCCTTTTAAAACTATCTTTTCATTTTAATCCCTCATAAATAGGGCAATTCTCAATTTAATCACTCACAAATAATGTTGTTACTAATAGCATCCTTCTATCTATTTGCTATCAATAAATCTAATTGTTAATCTGAGTATTATATATAATAACTTGTCAAAAAATATGTTACATATAATCATATTTGTTAATTTCATCATCGATAAAATGATTGAAGGATATTATTGATAACAAATTTATTTGTGAGGGACCAAATGTAAAAATATCTATTTGTAAGGAATTGAATTGAAAAGACAATTATATATATATATATATATATATATATATATATATATAAGGGACAAATTTGGAAAATAGCTAACCTGTGAAAAACCCAGTGTTCAGAGAACCAGACTAAACCTGTTAGAGACTAGTTTGGTTTGGACCAGTGAACCGGTGAAAAATTGGTTGAACTGGTAAAACAGGCTGGTTTAACTAGTTGAATTTAATTTTTTGATTTTTTTGAATTTTTACTAAATATTATTATGTATTTTTAAGAAATATCCAAAAATTTAAGCTTTTAGAGAAGATCTAGGATTTGTATAAATGTATATCTATAACGTGCCTAGAATATTTTAATATTATATATTATATATTTTAATATTTAATATCTGTAACATATACATTAATTATATATTTTAAGTACTACCAGTTTGACTGCTTTTGCTTTTTACTATTGGAGATTCCTTCTTATCTCTTCTTTGTCTTGATATGCCGACGGTTCTCGTGGCTTGGTGATAATTTCTGCCTTCAGATACTTTTGTTAGGTGTGCCAATAATTCTTTTTGTGGCATCTTTTTCATTCATCCTTTTTTCTTAAATTACTGATAAATCTATACTGGGCTCATCATAGTCTTGAGTCTTTTCTTTTTTACAATATTTGCATCGATGTCCTAAATTATCTAATAATAATTCACAAGTTCTTCTCTTAGTGGGCTCAGATAAATTCATTTCATTTTTTCTTATTTTTTCGGCCCATAATTGAAATTCTTTTGGTAATCTACTAGTTCTTCCTACTGAGTAAATACAAGTAGTGGGACCAGTAAAATAGGTCCATTGCTGTTCGTCTTTTTCAGTTAGTGTCCTCAATATTTCTTGCATGATAGTAGCTACTTCTTGAGCTCGAATATTATGGAGTCGATACTCAAGGTCTTCTTAGTCTTCAATAATGTCCTTCATTTGTTGATCGCATTCGTAGGGCTTTCTGGTTGTTCCAAGTTTAATAAGGTTGATAGGTGGATAATATTTGTCTGGAGTTATTTCACAATAGTTGAATAAAATCTAATGTATATCTGATATTGGGTAACAATTTTGGAGTAGTGTTTGGCTGATTCTAATAAATGTTTTGGTAAATCTGTTAATTCAGAAAGGTCTTTACTGGGATAAATAGTTTGGATAAATCCATAATCGAATAAGGTTTTTACTAGCTTTGGATTAGTACCTGGCATAATAATGGCTTTATTTAAGGCATAATGTGAAGCATACTTTATGGTCTTTGATAGGATGGCTAATTTGCTGGTTCTTTTGATAAGAGTTAAAAGAAACTCATATTGTTCTTTTCTTTGGAAGTTGGCTATATTTGGGTCTGGTATAGTTCTTTTTTATGTTTGGGATTTACTGGTTTGGGCTTGTTCTTGAATTATTTTTGAGAGTGATGTTACTGTGGGTGTTACAACCATTGATGGTGTAATTAATTTTGGTTCTTGGGTCTTGGCTTTATTGGGCTCAATTTTGGACGAAAGGTCCGATACTATTCTTTCAATACTTGTAATTCTTTTTTCTAGTCCATTTAGACTAGTCTTTACTTGACTTAGTATTTCGTCAATATTTGACGTTAGATGATACATTTCAGTCTCCATTAATCCTTTCAAATAAAATATTTGGGATTTTAGGAGATTAATTTGCAATAATTCTTGATCAACAGGAATTAACTCCTGGTTACTTTTCTCATTTATTGGAGTTGTTGGCTGGTTACTTGCCATAATAATACCTGCTCAGATAATCAGCTATTAGATTATTTGTGCCTTTAATATATTCAATAGTGTAATCATAATAAGCTAAATCCATTTGCCATTTTATTAACATTTTGTTTCTAAGTTTACAATTACTAATTCCTTTATCTAACCAATGTTTTACTTGAGTGTTATCAGTTTTGATAATGAAATTTGTATTTACTATGAATAATTCAAATTTTTCTACTGCTTTTATAATAGCATAAAATTCTTTCCAATTATTATGATATTTAATTTGGCTATCATTTAATTTTCCACTTGAATATCTAGAAATATATTCTTCTCCTTTATATTCAAAATATAATGCTGCTCCCCAATAATTATCACTTGCATCGGTATAAATAATCCATCTAATATTTGTTGATTTTGGAATATATAATTTTGGTAGAGTTTTACATAAATGTTTTATTTCTTCTACTACTTTTTCAGTCTTACTATCCCAAGTCCATACACTTCTTTCTCCTGCTAGTCTAGATATTTTTGAAGTTAATTTTGATAAATTAGGGATATAATGCCTTGCTTGATTTACTAGTCCTAAAAATGATTGTAATTCTTTTTTATTTGTTATTTTCTTAAAATCTAATACCTTTTTACTAATATGTTCTTAGAGTTCTATTCCGTCTGGTGTAATAGTTTGTCCTAAAAATCCTATAGTAGTTTTTCTTAATTCAGTTTTATGTGGTGTTATATTTAGTCCTTTAGTTTCTATAATATCTATAAATTTACTTAAGTGTTTTTCATGTTCTTCTTTAGTTTCTGAAAATATTAGTATATCATCAATATAAATTACTGCAAAGTCTTTAACTGGTTCTAATAATTTTGTTACATAATCCTGGAATATACTAGGCTATTATTGAATCCCATAGGTAGTACATTCCATTTGTATAATCCTTCTGATGTACTGAATCCTGTATATTTCTTACTATCTTCTGTTAGTTTAATCTGATAAAAACCTGATTTACAATCAAATTTACTAAATATATTTTTTCCTTTTAGTAAATTAAATAATAAGTCTATTTTTGGAATTGGATATCTATTTTTTACTACTATCTGGTTTAATTTTCTATAATCTATTACCATTCGAGATTTTCCTCTTTTTTCTTCACTGTGTTTTATTACTATCATTGCTGGTGATGAATATTCAGATTTACTATCTCTAATTAAATCATATTTTTTGAGTTCATTTATATGCATTATGAATTCTTGTTTTTCCTTTTCCGTCCACGGATAAGGTTTACAGTTGATTTGTTTACTATAATCTTTTAATTCTATGCTGGCTATTGGTTTTGATTTTTCCCAATGAATTAATGGGTTTTCATTATAATTTTCTTTTATTCTTTGTTCTATAGTTTTGCTAATCATTATTCCTATCTTAGGTAGTTTTTCTTGAATTTCTATAGGTTTGTTATTTGGTACAAATTGTATTTCGTTATCTTGATGTTTCTTTTGGAAAGCTTCATCTTTTCTCCTATATGGTCTAGTTATTCTAATTCCATATGCTTGGTGTTTACATGGTGTTGTTAGAATTAAAGCTTTATTATGAAATGTTAAAGGGTAATATTGTTCTAAAAAGTCTAATCCTAATAGTATGTCACATGTGATTTCATTATATTGGTATATCTTTGGTATTTTTAATTCGTAGTTTCCTATTTGTATATATACTTCTTTTGCTGCTAATTCTAGCATATGTATTTCATTTCCTGCACTTGTCATTTTTAATGGTGTGGCTTCTTTCTTCCAATATTCAGGTGGTAATACATTAAATTTACAGGTTGTTATGTTAGCTCCTGTATCTACTAAGGCATGATATTTTCTAGATCTATATTTTTTATAATTTAATTTTATTAAAATGTAATACAACATTATATTAATTGTACTTTTGGAATTATTATTGTTTGGTTATTTAATGTTATTAGGATATCTTTATTTCTAATCCTAAAAGGTTTTACTGAGTTTAAGAATTCTTTTCCTAATATCATTTTATGTTCTGCATTATTATTTATCATATTGTCTACCCATATTCTTAATTGAATTACATCTCTTTTATTAAATCTTATTGTAGCATTTGTAGTTGTTCCTATTTCTTCAATTATTATATTATCGTCTGCTAATTGTAATTGCATATTACTAGTTTCTTCTGTTGGATCTATAATAGCTAATATTTGATGCCATTGATTATTTTTCCTAATTTCTAATAATATTAAGTGTCTATTATTAGTTAAATCTATTTGGGGGGTTGTTATTTCTTGTAATCTAGAACTTATTGGTATTTCTGCTAATCTTAATCTTTCTAGGTCTGGATAATTTCTGTAACTTTGTGTTCTTGTTATAGGTCTATTACTATAACTACTTTGAGGTCTATCATATTCTAGACTATACCTTGGTTGTCCTAAATTTATATTTATTGATCTATTTCCTATTCTGTTATCAAATTCTAATTGTCTTCTTAATGCTTCTTGATTGGTTATAGTGTTATCTATATTAAATTGAATTTCTGATGGTAAGGTTATTCTTTGGTTATCTAAAGGTACTTCTCTTAATACTGGTGCAAAATATCTATCTAATGATATTCTTCCTTGTCTTTTTCTATATATTTTGTGTTGATTAGTGAATACTAATTCTACTCTTACTTGTATATTGATAATCTTACTATGAGGTGGCATTTTTATTCCTTTAATTTTATGATATACATTTAATGTTTTATCCATATTTCCTTCTACTCTACTGATTGCAAAATTTGTATTTATTGTAAATTTTAATTTTTGGTATATTAAATTTTCACTAAGTATTCCTAAGATACTATTTCTTACATCATCTATTATTCTTCCATCTGTTAGTACTAATTCTACTGGTGTATCTATTTCTTCTCTAAAATAGGCTTTTACTAATAATTGTACTCCTTGAATATATATTTCTGATACTTCATCTTTGAATGGTATTTTTGATATTTCATTTTCTATTAATGTTTTGTTGATTAATGGTATCCTTAATACTCCTGTTGCTAATTCAGATTCGATCGGCTGTTTTTTATCTAATATTACACAATGATATTTTTCTTTATGATTTCTTTTTATTATCTTACTTACTCTATTAAGGATATTTTCTTGTTTTAAATCTGTTTCTTGTAAGTCTAAATTTATCTTGGATATTCTATCATATTGTTTTTCATTAAAAGTTATCCTGGTTTCTGTTATTCCTTCTTCTGATTCTATTTGTTGGTTATATGATTCATATTCTTTGGTTATATGATTCATATTCTTCTGCTGCGCTACTTGTTTCTCCTAAATCTGCATTCATCATATAAATATTTGGTTCTTCTTCTATGTCAAAATAATCTATGTTACTATCACTACTTAATTCTTCTTCTGATTCATATATTTTATAAATTTCTATGTTTTCTTCTATTTCACTTCCATATTCTTCTAATAGTTCTAGGTCATATTCGTCAGCTAGTTCTAAGATTTTTATGGTCTTTTTATTTTTTGGTTTCTTACAATTAGTTGATATATGTCCTAATTCTCCACAATTATAACATCTACATGTTTTTGGATTCTTTTTATAATTAGTTTTTCTTTTAAAATATCTTGTTGTTTTTTCTGGTCTGTATCTTCGTTTTTTATAATAATTTGGGTATTTTTCTTTTGGATATTTTTTAAACTTAAATTTTTTCTTGAAGTGCCTTTTCTTTCTCTTGTATCTACTTATCTCACATCCCCATTTATGAGATGTTTGTAATTCTCCACATTTTAATAAGTATTTATTAATCTTATAATATTTTTGGCTTCTCCATGCATTTTTACATTTATCTGATAAATATTCTCTTAAATAATCTTCTTTTCTTCCCATTGTGTCTATTGCTTCTAATGTCGTTATATTCTTACTTTCTAAAGATTTATAGTATTCATCAATTATTGGTTGACTAATCAATTTTGGAATTTGTCTATAAAATAGATCTAAGTAATATTTTTGGTTTTGATAATTTTCTCCTAATCTTGCTTCATAATAATATTTTTTATATTCACATATATATTGATTTAAATATTTTGGGTCTAATGAACATAATTCTATGTTATGCATATTTGTTATTGCTCTATTTATTTTTGTTTTTTCTTCTATTAATACATTTCTTCCTACAAATTCATTTCTTAATACTTGTTCATATTGTCTAATTAATATTGCAATTTGTTGTCTTCTAGTTAATCCTTCTAAATTCTTGATAGTTCTAATATTGTCTCTAAAATTATGATCTTTACTTTTCCACCATTCATGTACTATTCCTATGAATGATGATTCTATTAATATACTAGTAGTTTGTAAATCTATTCCTTTAGTTAGTAAAGCTACAAGTTGAGATTTAGTCCATTCTTCTATTCTTTTATGATTATCTAGGTTACAATCTAAATTTAACCATAATCCTGAGTTTGGTATTGGTTTGTTTTCATATTGGTCTAATGGAGTTGGAGTATATCTACTATTTTTTGGTGTTTCGAAATTAGTATTTATTCTTATATAGTCTTCTGTCCTATTTGGTTCTTTATGTTTTAATTCTTCTTGTTCTAATTCTTCTTCTCTAGTTATACTAGTTCCAGTTGTGGTTATGTTAAATGATGGTTGATTAATGTCAGTGGGTTGGAATTCTTGATTCTGTGGTTGATTTATTGATGTCATATCACTAGTTTGCATATTGATCTCTGCTTCTGTTATTTCTAAATTTTTGTTTAAATCTCCTAATTCTATTTTTAATTGTTCTATATCTATTTCTTTTTCTTCTTGGCTCATTAGTCTATCTATTTCATTTTCATCTTCTGTATCATATTCTGCTTCTCCTATTCTAATATTAATTTGTGATTTTTGTTTTTCTTGTGCTAAACTTAATAAAAAGTCTTCGAAGTCTTCATACATTATTTCAGCTAGTTTAGATCTTTCATTTTCGACATAAATTTCTTCTTCTTCTAACTTTTCTTCTCCTTTGTCTAATATTATCATTTCCTTTTCTAGTTCTAATTTTGGTGGTTCATTTTGTATTTTTCCATATAATCTTTCTTCATCATATTTTCTTACTTCATCAAATATTGTCCATAAATTTTTATTTATTATTTCTTGACCTCGGTATAATCTTTCTACTTCTATTCTGGTTTGTTTTGTATTTTCATCTAAAGTTTGTCTTCTTATTTCTTGTTCTGTAATTCTTTCTTCTTCATCTAATATGTCTAATATATTTAGCATATTAATTAAATATCTATATAAATATTTATATGTAATATATATATATATATAATATAATAAATATTATATATATAATATAATAAATATTATATATATAATATAATAAATATTATATATATAATATAATAAATATTATATATATATGTAAAATAAATATGTTAATAAGGTTATAATGAGTATTTTTATAAAATAACAAGGGTAAAAAAAGAAGAAAAATATAAAAGCTATAATCTATAAGCTATAAGTTACTTAAAGTAACATATAAAAATAAGCTATAAACTACTGAAATAAGCTCGTTTATTAAATACTTTTAAGTTCTAATAAGCTTATAAGTTAAATAAATAAGTTATAAACTAACTTATTTTACTAGCCAAACATATCCTTTTATCGTTGTTCCGCTTGGTGCTTTTATTGCGGTGGAAGCTCCTCCCACTTTCATTTTCTTGGTAGATTAAAAAAAGAAAAATCAATTTGTGATCTTTTACTCAAATTCTCATTTTACTCTACTGCCTGAGCTACCTGAGCTACCTCAGGTGGTTTTGTCGAAATTATTTTACTTCATGATATCAATATAGACAAATCAAACAAATTAAGGAAAATTACATTTTACTCCTTTAAATTTTTTTATATGCAAAAAACTAAAGTTTCAAACTTAGCAAAAGACCCCCTTCAACTTTCATTTTGTGCAGAAAACCCTCTAAAGTTAATTGATCGTCAGTTAACCGTTATTTAAATGCTAATGTGGACTGAAGCTCTTGCTATGTCATCTTTTTTTTTTTATAGCTCAACTTTCCTAGTCAATCATCTTTTTACTAATCACTTGCCACATGATCCCCGCCACATCACCTTTCTTTTATTTCCCTACTCAGTTGTAAAAAAAAAATGACATGACAGGAGCTTCAGTCTACATCAACATTTAAATAAATTCAGGTAGGGAAATAAAAGAAAGGTGACGTGGCATGGATGATGCAAGTGATTAGTAAAAAAAATGGCTGACTAAGAAAGCTAAACTATAAAAAAAGATGATATGACAGGAGCTTCAGTCCATATCAGCATTTAAATAACAGTCAATTGACAGTTAACTAACTTTAGAGAGTTTCAGCACAAAATGAAAGTTGATGGGGTCTTTTGTTGAGTTTGAAACTTTAGGAGAGTTTTCTGCATATAGAAAAAAATTTAGGGGGATAAAGTATAATTTTTCCAACAAATTATAAACAAAGCACATACTATAGCATGTTATGCAATGGGGATATATTTTAGTATTTGTAAAATGTTCAATTTGGTGTCTTGGTGTTAATTAAGTCAATCATATCCTCAAACATTTAAAAATATACAGTACAACTAAGTCTTTTCATCGTAATTCTATTTGTGTTATTACAAAAAAAAAATTCAATCAATTTGTTTGCATAAACTCGTTTTGTTGTTTCATGGAATTGCGAGATAACAGATGATCAATAAAATCACACATTATTGTAAAATTCATGTGATTTTATTAGATTACTTGTCATCCAAGAAATCCATGTAATCTAAATCACATTCATGCATACAAGTTGATAACAACATTATTATTTTTTAATGTTACAAAAATAAAACTTCGATGAAATAACGTAGTTACACTCCTTTTAAATATTAAAGGAGAATACTGATTCAATCGAAATTAAAAGAATTAAAAGTGTATTAAATATTTCAAACCTAACAAAATTAATTCATTGGTCAAAAAATAAAAAGGTTATCAAGATCGAAGGCTAGAAGTCGATGATCCATACACGTGGTGGGACACACACAAGTGGGCGTCAATTCCATTCGTCCATGGAAACACAAAGGCTGTCCACCATTACAGAGTTTTTACCCCATTAGGTATAAAAGGAATGCACGGAGGCACAGGCAAGCCGTGCTCGCTTTACATTTATTTTTTCAATGAGCAAAAACATCTTCGATTCCCATTTTCTTTCTTTTTTTTTTTTCTTCAAATTGATTTAATTTAATTTATTTTCCTTTCCCCTCGAATATTACGATTCTCACAATTTCAAATCAAATTCGTGAAGTTGGATTTTTTTAATATAAAAAGAAAACATAA
Organism: Biancaea sappan; assembly: GCA_037074585.1. Lineage (NCBI taxonomy): Eukaryota > Viridiplantae > Streptophyta > Magnoliopsida > Fabales > Fabaceae > Biancaea > Biancaea sappan. The sequence goes on along the minus strand of CM073494.1, from coordinate 54,999,029 downwards.
GAAAAAAAAGAAGGAAAAAATCGTCTTCTTCCATTTTCATTGTCCCTATATATTTCCTGCAACAGGCATCTCGCAGCTTTTTCTCGCCTTCTCTTTATAGAGCTTGCGTTTTCCGTGTAGTTTGTATATATATATATATATATATTCCTCCAATCGGTTTAGTAACTGAATCTGCATTTCATAATCTAATTAAACCCATCTGGAAGACAAAGAAAAGGGCGGGGAGGCATAGGAAGATAATGAACCCGCTCGCTGTTCTTAATCTCATTGTGCCTCCCCTCAGATCTTAGTTTTCTGCCAGATTTGGTATCTTCGTCGTTTTGAATCGGTGGGTTTGGACGAAATCTGGATTGAAGTTTTGATCTTTGCAAAAGTTGGTATGCCTGTGGATCTTGATGAATTCGCTGACTGAAAATATTTATGGGTTTTTCAGGAGTGCTTAATTCTGGGTTTGATTTACTGGTAGATGAAGGATCCGATGTTTCCTTATTGAATCTGGGATTATCTGTATTACCATCGTAAATAGAAATTCTGAGTTTCCCGTAATTTAAGGTATTGTTTGTATTGTTCCTGATGTTTCTATAAATGCATTCGGTGACATAGGTGGAACTAAATACACTTGAACAATTTGATGATGTATGGTTTTATTCCATCCGAATACACTTTTGTTTTTTATCGTTCTAGATGGATTCTTGTTTTTGTATTACATTTATGTAATGAATCGGATCCGCCATGGACTACCTTGTCTGTTATCCTCTGAATTAGGTGCCTGGTTTACTTTACTGAAGCTTGGCTTTTTTTCATATCTGATGATGCTGCCTCTTGCATTTGTGAGTACTTGAACTTAATGGATGAAGTATTTTTTGTATGTAGAGAAAATGCAATCCGATAATGGTAAGTTATTCATTGGTGGAATATCATGGGACACAAATGAAGAGCGGCTCAGGGAGTATTTCAGTACTTATGGGGAAGTTGTGGAAGCAGTGATTATGAAGGATCGAACAACAGGTAGAGCCCGTGGATTTGGTTTTGTTGTCTTTGCCGATCCAGCTGTTGCAGATAAAGTCATAAAAGAGAAGCACAATATTGATGGAAGGATGGTAATTCTATATGTATTCTCCTCTAAATTCATGCCTCATTTTGTAGTTGAGGTTTCTATGTTGAATTGACATCATTTTTCCTATAAGGTTTCAGATATTGACTTTTACTATGAATTCAAGAATTTGTTTTGTATGTTATATTTTGTTTAACTATAATTAAAATGAACAGAATCTTTTCTCCTTGTTTTATTTTCTGAAATACTATTGCTTTTTCTTTCATTATGATGTTTTCTAGGAAGGATTTATGCAGTTTTTGTTGACTTTTAATGCTGATTCTTCTATCATTAGGTTGAGGCAAAGAAGGCTGTTCCAAGAGATGATCAAAACATACTGAGTAGAAACAGTGGTAGCAACCATGCTTCTCCTGGTCCAGGCCGCACAAAAAAGATATTTGTTGGTGGTTTAGCATCAACAGTTACAGAGAGTGATTTCAAGAAATATTTTGATCAATTTGGGACAATAACGGATGTTGTAGTGATGTATGATCACAACACTCAGAGGCCAAGGGGCTTTGGATTTATCACCTATGATTCTGAAGAAGCTGTTGAGAAGGTCTTACTTAAGACTTTCCATGAACTGAATGGTAAAATGGTTGAAGTCAAGAGGGCAGTTCCTAAGGAACTATCACCAGGACCAAACCGCAGTCCACTAAGTGGATATAACTATGGTATGAGTAGGGTCAATAGTTTCCTAAATGGCTTCAACCAGGGGTATACTCCTGGTACTGTTGGAGGCTTTGGACTCAGGGTGGATGGCAGATTCAGTCCTGTTGCAAGTAATCGTAGTGGATTTTCTCCAGTTGGATCTGGCTATGGAATGAATATGAATTTTGAGCCTGGTTTGAGTCCTGGATTTGGGGGAAATGCAAATTTTAATAACAATCTTAGCTATGCTCGGGGGTTAAATCCTTATTATATTAGCTCAAACAGGTTTGGCAATCCTATGGGCTATGATGGTGGTAACGGAGGAAACAATTCTTTCTTTAGCTCTGTGACTCGGAATTTGTGGGGAAATGGCAGCCTTAGTTATGGAACAAGCTCTGCAAATTCCAGTGCATACATGGGCTCAGGAAGTGCAAATGTTGGAGGAAATACATATGGCAATACTGGAGTTAATTGGGGTTCTACAGCAATTTCTGGTCAAGGTGGAAATGTGTCACAAAGTAGTAGCAACCTGGGATATGGAGGTGGTGACAGCAGTTATGGTTTGGGAACTGGAGGGTATGGAAGAAACAGTGCTACCAGTATTGCTCCAACATCATCATACTCTGCATCAAATGTTGGTTTTGATGGGGCCTTTGCTGATTTTTACAGTAGTAGTTCAGTTTATGGGGATCCCACTTGGCAATCTTCAAATTCTGAGAGAGATGGGTCTGTTCCCTTTGGTTACGAGCTTGGTAGTGCAGCTTCAGATGTTTCTGCCAAAACCTCTCCTGGTTATGTTGGTGGTTATACTGTTAATAAGAGACAGCCAAATAGGGGTAAGACCCATAATAACTATAGTTTATTCTACTTTTAACTGTTATTCTTTTTGTTTAGACTCAACCATAACTATATTTTATACTAGCTTGCTTTAATGTACATGAGTAGTATATATATATATATATAAATTTTATATTGAAAAAGAAATATTATTAAGGAAGAGAGATAGATACAAAGAGAAAAGGAAAACAGAAAAACACAGAAAAGGAGGATAAGATATCCTCCTAAAAACAAGAGAAAACCACAAGAACAACCCAAAAACCCCACATCAAGGCTAATACACCAAAGCTCTCCAATTCCTACAAGCATCATCGAAAGGCACCCCCTTCAAAAACCCATTAGCTGACACCTAAAGAGTAGCAACATAGCGGATTCTATTCCACAACAAGAGAGGAGGCAGCTGCCACTGCTTAAAGATTTTGGCATTTTTTTCTATCCAAAGGCACCACATGGTTGCAAACATAGCCGCCTTTCGCAAAGCCCTTATTATCCTTTCTAAAACAGAAACCCGTAAAATTAATGGCAAAGAAAGCACCAAGGTCAAACGGATAAACCCAACTCTCCTCAAAGAGGACAAATAACCTATTTCACATCTCCCTAGCCACCTTTACAATGTAAGAACATGTGACTATTTGTCTCGAAGGTCATCAAACACATCCCACAAAAATAAGAAGATAAAGCCATAGAAGGCCGCCTGATCTGACGCAGATCGTTAGTATTTAATTCTATTGAGAAATGCAGTCCAGGCAAAAGCCTTAACCTTAGAGGGCACATTCACTTTCCAAAACGATTTTTTAAAATGCAACGAACCCTGGGGATTACCAATCAAGAACTTAAAAAAAGAAACACAAGAATAAGGGCTCGAGGAGTCCAAAGACCACAATCTCCTATCAGGGAGAGAAGAGCTACTAAATGTAACCAAAATATCCAACAATAGAGTAAGCTCGTCCACAAGTCTATTACTAATATTTCTGGAAAAATGAAAATTCCAAGAAACTTGGTCCCCTTGGGAGCATAAAAAATCAACAATAGGAGCTTCATGTATAGAAGACAAGGAATAAAGACGAGGGAACCTTTCTATGAAAGGGGACTAACCGATCCAACAATCCTTCTAAAAACGAAAACGGGACTCATCACCAACCCGTAAAGACATCAAAGGAGAAAAGTATAAATATTATTACAAAGTACAAACTCAAAAAAAAAAAAAAAGGCAAGACAGTGTTAGACTGTAATTGTATTTGTTTTGAGATATTTGCACAATAATCTAGATGAACAGCCAGACTGTTTTCTACTAGCCGATTGACATGATTCTCCATAATCATACGCATGACTTGTGAATAAATTTCAGAGTCATGGCTAATTGATCTCTGATCAGTGGAAGATTTGCAATGTAACATTTTCTTTTTTTTTTAAATTTCCGTTCCACAGAATCACTTTGATCTTGTGTTCTTGTGGAGGGTATATGTTGGTGGATTGTGATCAAATGTATACTAGTGCATTTGGTCGAAATTAAAAAAAAAAAAAAGCTATTGTAAAGCTCCATTTTATGCAGCTTTCTATTAAATAAAGTGACTGAATGAGGAAATAGTTACATGGTGTCAGACAAGTATGATGCAATGTTTTTGCTTTTGGTTGATTTCCCATAGTTGATGTGTGGTATACTTCCACCCCCACCTAGTGGGATAAGGATTGTGTTGTTGTTGTTGTTGCTTAGTTTCAGTTTTGGTCAAATTAAGTAGTTTTATCCAAATTGATGCAATATTTGACTTTTCCCTTTGAAACTTTCTTGTGTTGATACTTTATTTTGGGGTTAAATAGAGAAGACAATAAGTCACAAGTTTACTTGTGTGTCATGTGGAAATAGAAGGAAATGAAGATGTTAGATGAAGTCTGTAGGATTGTTGAGACTTGAGGTGCTTAAAGAATTATATTTTGTTTCCCATAATTCAACTGTTTGATGTGGTTCACACTTGACAGTTTATTACTGTCCTTTGCCCCACTTGTTATTTTATAAGCTATGCTATCAATTTATTTCCCATTTTTGTAAAATTACTGTTTTATATTCAAAATTTCAAATCTCCATGACCCATGCTGATTTATCAATCTCATATTTCTTTAGTACAAGAAGTTATGGTTTCCTTTTCTTAGGTTGCTGGTTCGAATCCGGTATGTCGGACCAATTGATAGAACACCAGAAAGATTATATTGCTGAATGAGAAAAAACAGAACAGAACAAGAGCAAAGCTCTTACAGCAACAACAAACACAGACAGAAAAGAAAAGAAATCAGGTTAAACAACATGCCCAAAGCCTAAGGCTCCCACAGAGAATTCCCCCTGTCCCAATACATCATCATAATATTTTCCATGTGCCTTACGCTCTCCCTCCCCTTCCTATATATAACCAATTCTGTCCCATAGAAATTCCCTTTTTATCCCTCTAGCAAACCTGATAGAATAACAAAAGCCCACTAACCCGTGATACCTATCAGAATGCTTGTAGCTTGTTCTTCTTCTTGTGCTCCACCCCTAAAATTTATGCTTTGCTTCTCACCTTATAAGCAACAGAGGTTTCCTTGTCATAGTCTTGCATATTTTTGTATAGTTAGGGGAAGTTGTTGTGTGAATTGGGGTACATGTTGACTAATAATGGCTTATTCTGTTGCTTTGTGGCCACGCTTCTAGAGTTTGTAGATTCTGCTTTCCTATTCTTTTGTCTGAATTATCTATGGGTAAATTATGTTAAACCCTAAACCTTCTTTGAGGTTTTTGAAACATACGCTCACATCCCCTCTAGTTTCAGTTTGTACAGAGATCTCCCTTCTATTAATGAGGTTGTTAATAGTTTTTCCAATGTTGTAAAATTCACCAAAAGGCTAAATTAATGCTTATGAAGACCATATTGAGGGAGGTTAAGGTAGTTTTTATTTTATTTTATTTTTTTTCTCCCCAATATTAAAGAGGGCATTGTATTGGAGATTTTCCAGACTTGGGGGCATTATATTGAAACTATATGGGGTAGTGGAGTCTGAGTGTAGATTTAAAAAAGGTCCAGAGATGAATGTAATTGAATTATTTTTTTCTATGTAGAATAATACCTTATTTTCTTGAGAAGGCAAAGTTAAGGTTATGGAGATGAAAAAGGGCATGCAAATGACAATTTTTAACCTTTGTGTGTATCATTAATACGTTTCTTGTGTTTCCATCTCTACCAATCATGTCTTTATTAGTTATTATCATCTGTGTTGGCTGAGAAAGTGAGCTTCCTGCTTAGACACGTCTTTCAATGGAAAAAATCTGTCATTCAGATGCTAGGCAGCTGGAGTTCCGTTTACAGAAGTTTGGGCGGGGTTGTCTTGATATTTATATGATTTTCGTTTGTTCCTTTTTGTAAGCGATATGTTTATATATCGTTAGGATAATCTGTTGTACGGTTTTCTGCCTTGTGATTCTCTTCCTGTTTGTTGTCTTTATTATTTTTTTTTCCGCCTTTCCTCCGCAATTCTTTTCTAATTTTTTCAATTTTGGACTTTGTACATACTGCATCTTCTTTACAAACACCTACTTGTGTAATTCAAATGTCCTTGATTGTTATGGCTGAATGTATTTGTTGTATGCAATGCAGTGTACTTATCCTTTATCGATTGTACTTGAGTTGAGGCCATTTACTAGAAAATCCTTCAAAATGCTTCCACTGATTCTCTTTTTATATCTTTCTTCCTTCTCTAGTTTTTTAGATGGTCAGTTCCAACACCATGCTGCTGAGAGTTTCTGAACTTGCGTGGAATAATCTTGTTATTGGCTGTGAAAATTGAGAGGTATTGTGGGTATAGAAAAGCTATTTTTCAAGATGGAAGAAAGCTATTATTTGAAGCAACAAGTCTTGAAGAAAAAATTAGTTTTGTCTATAGAATATGTCAAAAAGGTATTGCATATGGTAGAATAGTAACAGCATTCAGCCCAGACTAGGAGAGTTTTTATTGTATGTCATTGTTCCCCATCTCCCTTTGTTTAGCCTGGCTTGCAACACAGCTGTATCAGAGTATAAGTAGAGTTTCTACTGCATGATAGTCCATGACGGAGCTGAGTGAAAATTGAATCTTGATCTAAACAGCATGGACATGATATTTGGTGGACACAAACATGGCTCCTTTCGAAAATGTCCTGTGATTTATAGATCTTGATGGACAAGTATATGTTACATAAAGATAATAAGGAGGGAAATGAGGAATTATGTGGTTTTTTAAATTATGAATGATGCAGATATTTAATGCTTGAATTATTTTCTAGGCATGAGTAGTATTTAGTTTTTCTGAAGCTAACGTCAATGCTGGGTCTTTTAGCTTCTCACATGCATGCTTATGTTTTGTGATAAGTTTAAGTTCTCAAAAGTAGATTACAATTTCATTCAAGAACTGAAACCCTAAATCAAATTCAATGCCATAGTCTAATACAAATTAGTGTTTTAACCCCCAAATCTATTTGATTGTGATGATGAAATTGAGTACAATGATTTATGTTTCTTGACACCCCTTAAGAAGGATGGGACATGGATTTATGGGCTCAAATCCAATACAGAACTAGCAATTACCACAAACACACCTGCGTACTGTCGGATTTTTGTTAGTAAGCAGGTGCGTTAGTAAGCAGGTGCATTTGAGCTTCTCTATATCTGAATTTGAAATCAAGGTTCTTATCAAATTGTAATTAATGGTTGAGTTTAGCTCAAATCGAGTGTGGTTCCTATTCATCAACAAATTTTGTTTCCAAATTATGTTGTTTATCTAGATGCATTAAAAAAATTTACTTCATCGTCTTTAATGCTTACAAGTTTACTACATATTAATTCATATATTTGTTGTATGATACAGTGTTTACTTGACTCTTGATCAACTGTGACAGATTATATAGTTCCAATTGGTCCTTTAACAATTTTGCACGTGACTGCTGGTTTTTATTGTTTGGATGGCTTTTGGTCTGTCAAGGAAACAGCTAGACCTTGTTTTGTTTGTTGTTGAACTGTTTTATATGAAACTCCTGATTTGATGTCAGAATCCTTTGGTTTGTCCTTCTCCAGGGAGCTTATATGAGCCTTGTTTTTTCTCTGGCAAAACAAAACACATGCTATTTGCTAGTGAACTTTTGCAATGATTTTCCACTGATGCTCTATGTTATATTTCAATTTATTCTGTTCTGTATTTGTGGCATTTGCTATCGGACTGGACCTTGTTAAAGTTCCTCAAGCGTTGACTTCAGTTCTTAATAGACACATGACCAAACTGGAAAAAGAATCCACTTGTCATTTTTTTTTTCAGAGAACCTATAGCAATTACTTAATGACTATAACTAAGATTATGTCCTTTCCTGTATGATATCAGTTTACATAAAATATGTTAATTATAGTTTGTTTTCCGGTTCAAATTATGTAGCCTTGTAAGCCAACACCAAAAATTCTATGTTTGCTTTCAGGAATTGCTACATAGGAAGATCATTTTGAAGACACGAAATTGTAGGTGAAGATAAAACAGTGAAGCAGGTGAAATTGTGAATTTTGCAGATCACTGTGTTTCTGTATTATTTCATCAAAGACATAAGATGTTTGGTTATCTAGAGCTAACTGGAGTGCCTATTTTGAGTATCAGATAGAAATAGAAGTTACAAAGGGAATGTTTAAGGCTTGAGTTTTGGGTTCCCGTTTTAGGATTTCAGTTTTTGGGAGTTGAGTGAGTTGTAAAATCAGATTGCGGGATATAGTGGAAGTGTATTATGCATTTTGTGGCGGCGAATATAAGAAGATCAACAGCTTTACTTTTTGTTTATGTCGGTAGATTTTTTTATCTGTGATGTCTCGCTAAGTTATGGGTTCTTAGGAATTGTTTGTTTCTTCCACAATCATTGTTTGTTCTTAGAAGATTGTATCAAGTTTTTTGTTGATTACTAGTGAAGGGTCCACATGAATTTGTTGCAAATATATTCTGATTCTTTTTCTGAAGTGAAATATTTGATCCTACAGGTTAAAACTCCTTGTGTGAGAAATGGAATTTTTTTTTTTTAATTATCCATTCGCTCACATTCCAAATTCAGTGAACTATTGTATTTTTTAGTAAAATAATTTGACATCTCTTGTATTTACTAATATATACAAACCTTTTACTATTTTGAATTATATACAAATCTTCCATACAGGTTAAAGTATACTATTTATGGTATCTTGTCAGAAGGGTAAAATATTCACCACCATACCGCTTAAAACGTTTTTTTTAATTGATTAATCATTATTTGATATTTTATATTAAGGGATAATTATGTAAATGTTTAGATCGTAGTAATCTTCAAATAAGGAAATGATCAAGGTTTATGTGAAATATAATTTTGATAACTAACATGATTATATTGTGATGAGTAATCTGCATGAAAATGCTAATGCCTACTAGTTCATCTAGTTAAAACAATTTAGACTGGATATTTGTATCATGTATAAAGACTTTGGGATATCTTTTGGCACCTAGAGGTCTTTAGAGGTAGGAAAAATTATGGCCTCAAAAAGCTCATCAAAACTATCTAATTAGTATTTTGTGGAGAGCAGATAAAAAGAAAAAAAAAAGGTATTAGTGGAGATTTTCTATCTATGGTTAAAATAGTGGCAATATTGCATAGTCCTGTTGTCTGACCAATCTCTCTAGCTCCTCTATTCTTTTCCCCAGAAGAGTAATCTTGTCTTCTGATGTATGGCCAGTACTCACTTCCTCCAGCTCTTCACTTTGCCTCTTCCTCTTCCTCTTCCTCTTCTTGTTCTTTTCAGGAGACCCCTCAATAGGTCTCTTACCCTTGTCTTTCCCCAAGCACAACATTAGGTTGAGTGGCTCGTTCATGGGTCTTTATGGTCTTCATGACAATACAAAATCGTCGTGAAATAAGCAGACAAGCTCAACAAAATCATCTCTATACTATTTGGCATTTGCAATTCTCTTGACGCGTTGTTGCGTTGATCGTGATCAAACCTACACATAATGTGAAAGGCAACTGATGGTGGAGGTAAGTTTACTTGTTATTGTCGCAATTTGGTGCTCTATATTGCATCAGCAACATTGATGATTTTAGAGATAGAGCAAGCTAGTGTAAATTCTTTTTCTTCTGTGTTTTCTATAAAGCCCTTAGGGAGCACATAGAAGACTTAGAATTACGATAGAAAAACATACTAAGCTTACTTTCTAGAAGATTATGGAATTGGTAGACTTGTCTTCGAAAATAATTAGTAACCTCTCGTTCCTCGTCTCGTCATCTTTTGCTAAACTTTTGGAATCTTGTGTTCGATTAAAATATGGACTAGAGATGTCGCAATCATGCTAGAGTCATTAAGGCCCAGTTTTCATCAGAAATATTCATTTGGAAATAAGCTGATAAAAGCATAGAAAATGCAGTTGTTTAGATGATGCCCACAAACTGTTTGATCATATGCCACAAAGGAGCACTTGTAGTTAAAACACGATTCTAAGTGCATGTACTTAGTTTGGTAGTCTTGATGAGGGTGCATGTCATTGGCCATAGTCATATTGAGTAGTTGTTGCCAGCAAAACCGTTTGTACACGTATCAGATTCTCGTTTCATGTTAACCGCCTACCACTTTTCATCCATCGTTTTGTGTCATACTGTCATAGACTCATAGGGGCATAGCCATCTATTCTGTAACTCATAAATTTTGCATGCATCTTTGTAAGATGGGTGTTGGCTTATATTTGACTGAAGTTGGTTCTTTATCTGCGTGTGCTGGAATTAATTGCTACTTTTATTTTGCCTTCAGAACAAGAGCGATATGACTGGTTGACAAAGGTGATATTGGTCGAAACGGCATAGTAGCCTTGTGAGATTTAACTATAACTATAAATGTCTATTTGTTTAGATTACTTTTTTTTTCTTTTGGATAAATCACTATGCATCTAACTGTCTTAGTCATGGAAAATTTTGACCATCTTCTACCTTTAGGATAAATGGGGAACTATACAATTTTGTTAATCTCTAATGTATGGCATAAATGTTGAAACTTTTACCATATAATGGTTATAATAAATTTGAAAAATTGGATTTTACCCATTTATTGCAAGATTGTTAGTTATTAGTGAACATCTTTTTTCTCTCTATTAGGAAACAAATGAAAGCATACAACAATTGGAGCAGAGACTGAAGTTTCTAAGATTAGTGACTTAGAGAAAGATGTTTTAGCAGTCAATATATAAATTCATCTTTTCCTTCTTCATTTTTCATAAAGTTTGTAGGGAGCATAGAGAAGGACTTAACTTGGGATAAACAAGCATATGAAGCTTACTCTCTGGAAGATTATGGAATGGCAAAACATGGTTTCGTTAGGCAAGTGGTCGATGACTTCGGGTCTATTTGGTTTGTGAAAACATTTCCTTTTTTTTTTCAGTCTTCATTTCCTAAAATGCATTTCCTGAAACACTAAAAGCATCTTTTTAGTATTTTTAGATTTGGGCCTATTTTAAGAAAACATTTTCAGTTAGCTTAACTAGATGCATTTTCAAGCTCATTTTCTGCTTTTAGTGAAAATAAAAACAGAAAATGCCTAAACCAAATAGGTCCTTCTCTTTCCTCGACTTGTCACCCTTTGCAAATCTTTTGAAATCTTGTATCCGATCAAAATTTGGAGTTGACGTGTCACATTCATGCTCGAGTCATTAAGAGCTAGTTTTCCTCAAAGATATTCATCTAGAATAGGCTGATTGACGCTTACGGAAAATGTGGTTGTTCTGATGATGCACACAAACTGTTTGATCGTATGCCCCAAAGGAACACTTTTAGTTGGAATGCCATTTTAAGTGCCTTGACAAAGTTTGGTAATCTTGATGAGGCTGCAAGGATCTTCAAGTCAATGCTGGAGCCAGACCAGTGCTCATGGAATGCAATGGTGTGAGGTTTTGCCCAACATGATCGCTTTGATGAAGCCTTGAAACTTTTTGTTCACATGCATGGCGAGGATTTTATACTTAATGAGTATTCCTTTGGCAGTGCTCTTAGTGCTTGTGCAGGGTTGGAAGATTTGCATATGGGTATACAAATCCATGCTCTAATTTTGAAATCTTGTTACTCATTTGATGTTTACATGGGTTCTCCTCTTGTTAATATGTACTCTTGTTTAAATAATTTAATCTTGTGACAATATCCGACCGTTTACCAAAGTTCACGAAGTTTACGCTTTGAAGGTTCACAAAAACGGAAGGCAGTGATTAAGGCTAGGTTTCACGTTTTGAAGGTTCACGAGAGACCCATAGATTAAGTTGGACCAGATGACAGCGATTAAGGCTGTTGAGAGATCTTGCTATCGATGCCAAAGATTCACGAAAAGAAGCCAGCAATTAAGGCTAGGTTTTACGAAGCCAGCGATTGAGTTTATGATTTTTTTGTCTGGATTAAATTCTGACTTTGATATTGTACGTATTCAAATTCTAGGAAGACCTGAATTTCCCTCTTTAGCAGAAGCAGTATCATTGGTCCGTGCAGAGGAGAGTCATAGAAGCATTATGATGGAACCAACTTCAACAAATACCTATAATTTGGGCACTCAAGTTGTTGAAGGTTCAGCTGTGTACACATACTATTCATCTCAAGACAATAAACATAGAAGGGGGAAGCCATGGTGTGAACATTGCAAGAAACTTGGTCACACTAAAGAAACATGTTGGAATATACACAGGAAGCCTCCAGATTGGAAGCCTAGTCGTATACGGAATGATCAAGACAACCATACAAATACTACCACTATATCCGACAACAAAAAAATAGAGATCAATCCATTCACCAAAGAGCAGATTGAGGCACTACAAAAGTTACTTGACCAAATCTCCACATCATCTTAATCATCACCATCTACTACTGAACAACATACTAACTTGTTGGTACATCAAGGCAGCATATTAGAGGAAGATGATTGGCATTGTTGAAAGAAAGTCCTCTACATAGACAAGTTTATTCCAAGCTAGGATTGTATAACATATACAACCTAGCTTGAGGGGGAGTGTTGAAAGAAATCAGTCCTTATACTTAAATAATTTATTCTTAGTTTAGTAGATTAATCAGTCCTTATATTTAAATAATTTATTCTTAGTTTAGTAGATTAGGATACATTTAAATTATTTATTCTTAATTTAATATTTTAGGATTTCAGAATGAAAAGTAAACTAGGTTGTAAAACTCAACCTGGCTCTGATACCATGTGGATTTTTGATAAAAAGTAAATTCTTAATCTTCTTTCTTATTCAGAATGAAACTAAAACCAAATATTTATACAAAGGAATCCTAACTAAACTAGGAGAAAAAATAAATAAGAGAATCTCTCTTAAACAAGGAATCCACAATAAACTAGGAAAGCAAATAAAATAACATATAGGATATCCTAAATTATTAAATTAAGAATAAATAATTTAAATGCATCCTAATCTACTAAACTAACAATAAATTATTTAAATATAAGGACTGGCTTCTTTCAACAACTCTAAATGTGGGGTGATAGCTTGTGCTCAAAAAGCTTTTGATGGCATAGCCAAGCAGAATATTGTTTTTTGGAGCAGTTTGATTACATGCTATGAGCAAAATGGTCCTGCGGGTGAAGCTCTTCAGGTTTTTGTAAGGATAATGAGCAATAGGATTGAACCGGCTGAGATTACTCTAGTCAGTGTTGTCAGTGCTTGCGCAAGCTTCTCAGCTATTAAGGAAGGTTCACAAATTCATGCTCGTGTTAAGAAATGGGATAAATTCAGGGAGGACCTTGTGTTAGGTAACGCATTGGTTGTAGAATTAATAAAGCCAGATTGGTTTTCGATAGGATGCCACACAGGAATGTGGTGCCTGAAACCTCCATGATTAGCGGATATGCAAAGGCATCGAGTGTGAAGGCCGCCAGATTAATGTTTTCAAAAATGATGGAGAGGAATGTAGTATCCTGGAATGTACTTAATTTCAGGGTATACACAAAATAGAGAGAATGAAGAGGCGGTCAAACTGTTCCTCCTCTTAAAAAGGGAATCCATTTGGCCAACCGATTACACCTTCGGAAATCTACTTGATGCTTGTGCAAATCTTGCTGACCTGAAGCTTGGTAGACAGGCTCATACTCACATTTTGAAGCATAGCCAGATATTTTTGTGGGGAATTCTCTCGTTGGCATGTACATGAAATGTGGGTTGGTTGAAGATTGGTGCCCAGTTTTTGAACACATGATAGAAAGGGATAATGTCTCGTGGAATGCTGTGATTGTGGGATATGCACAAAATGGTTATGGCATACAGGCTCCTGAAATTTTCAAGAAAATGTTGATATCTGGAGAAAAACCAGATCGTGTTACTATGATAGGAGTTCTATGTGCCTGTAGCCATGCAGGACTGGTTGAAGAAGGGCGTCAACATTTCCACTCAATGAGGACTGAGCATGGTTTAGCACCATTGAAGGATCATTATACGTGCATGGTTGATTTACTAGGACGGGCTGGTTGCCTTGATGAAGCAAAAAATTTGATACAGGCAATGCCATTGCAACCTGATTCTGTTGTATGGGGATCTCTACTTGCAGCTTGTAAGGTTCATGGAAATATTACATTAGGGAAGTTTGTAGCAGAAAAGCACTTGGAGATTGATCCTTTAAACTCAGGAACTTATGTTCTTCTTTCAAACATGCATGCTGAGCTTGGTAGATGGAAAGATGTTGGTAGAGTCCGGAAACTGATGAAACAACGGGGAGTAATCAAGCGACCCAGTTGCTGTTGGATTGAAATTCAAGGTCATGTGCATGTTTTCATGGTGAAAGATAAAAGGCACCCCTGGAAGAAGGAAATCGATTTAGTATTGAAATTCTCATGAAACTGATGGAGCGAGCTGGCTATGTACCAGAAACTGACAATGAGACCTTTGAGGAGGAAAGTGACTCTGAACTAATATTGCCTTGCGAAATGGAAATGCCTGTAGATGCTGCGGTAGGATGAATTATTTACCTTAGTTGATTATTGCTTATGGGAATCTATTATTAGGAAGAACCAGTAGACGTTTCTTATCTTTTAAGTGGGAGGAAGGCCATAAATTAATAATTGCTTATGGGAATCTATTATTAGGAAGAACCAGTAGACGTTTCTTTTCTTTTAAGTGGGAGGAAGGCCATAAATTAATAATGAATGAATGGTCCTTCAAACTTTTCAAGGTGCACAAGCCTGTGGCTTTAGAACTTTGTGTTGGGAAAAAACGGCGGTGTGCGCAGAATCAAAATAATTCCACAGACCCAGGATAATTCCCAAAATACAATAGACAAAAATAGCACCAAAAATTTTAACGTGGAAAACCCAAATTAGGTAAAAACCACGGGACCCTAGGCCGCTTAAATCTTCCACTATAGTAATAATGAGAATACAATCTTCACCCTTAGGTGGACCTCTTACTCACAAAAAAATACTACAACAGTATTTCTTCAATTTGTGAACAATAACCCTCACAAATTGGACTCACTATTTTTCTCTCAGAAACTTTCTGAGGCACTCTCTCTATTTTTCTTCTCACTCTTTTCTCTCAAAGGTGAGGCTTCTCTTTGGGTTGATGAAGAATGATTTTGAGGATGGTTTTTGAATGAGGTGAATGACTCTATTTATAGAGTCATTCCCCACCAACCCTCTCTAAATTTGCCTGCACGTTGCCTGCACCTAACTTCCTTCCAAGTTTTCTTCTGCGCAGCCCCTTCAATTTCAAAGGAGGTGCCTAACTTTTGATAAAAAATTGACTTTGGAGTAAATTACAAAATTTAGTTGCAACTTTAGTTAAATTGTAATTTGGCCCCTAGGGTCCCACTTATGGAGGGACCCACCTTTCAATTCTCCCCCTCCCGACTTAAGTGGGAGGTTCCACCAATCCTGCAGCTGATCGACAATATTCAAACTTGCTTCTTGGAAGAGTCTTAGTTAACATATCAGATCCATTTTCATCTGTATGGATCTTTTCAAGCTGTAGTAGCTTCTTCTCCAATGCACCTCTTATCCAGTGATATCTCATATCAATGTGCTTCGATCTTGAGTGAAAGGAGGCATTCTTTCCAAGGTGAATTGCACTTTGATTGTCACAAAATAGCTCATACTTTTCTTGGTGGAAAGTAAGTTCATTTAAGAACCTTTTCAACCATAGCAACTCCTTACTGGCTTCAGTTGCTGCGATGAACTCTGCTTCAGTGGTGGACAGTGCAACACACTTTTGTAATTTTGACTACCATGCCACAGCTCCCCCTGCAAAAGTGATCAGGTAGCCCGAAGTAGATTTTCTCGAATCTATGTCGCCGGCCATATCTGCATCTGTGTATCTAACTAACACAGGTTTGATATCTCCAAAATATAAACATATTTTAGAAGTTCCCCGAAGATACCTGAATATCCACTTTACTGCAGCCCAATGTTCCTTTCCAGGTTTTGAAAGGAATCTACTCACTACTCCAACTGCATGAGCAATATCCGGCTGTGTGCACACCATGGCATACATTAAACTTCCAACTGCTGAAGCATATGGAACCTTGTCCATCTCTTCCTTTTCTTCATCTGTGGAAGGGCACTGCTTAGAACTTAGCTTAAAGTGATTAGCAAGAGGACAACTAACCGCTTTAGCTTTGTCCATGTTGAACCTTTGAAGTACTTTCTCAATATACTTCACTTGTGACAACCATAATTTCTTGGCGCTTCTGTCTCTAGTTATCTTCATGCCAAGAATGTGTTTTGCTGGCCCTAAGTCTTTCATAGCAAAAGACTTGCTCAACTGCTTCTTCAAGTCATCAATTCTAGAAATATTTTGGCCAACAATCAACATGTCATCCACATAGAGCAATAAAATAATAAAATCATCATCAGAGAATTTCTGCACGAACACACAGTGATCTGAAGTAGTCTTCTTGTAACCATGCTCCCCCATAACAGACTCAAACTTCTTATACCACTGTCTTGGTGCTTGCTTCAAGCCATACAAGCTTTTCTTCAGCTTGCAAACATAGTCTTCTTTTTCGTTTTGCTTGAAACCCTCTGGCTGCTCCATATATATTTCTTCCTCCAAATCACCATGAAGGAATGCAGTTTTGACATCCATTTGCTCAACCTCAAGGTCAAGGCTTGCTGCTAACCCTAGCACTGTTCGAATGGATGTCATTTTCACCACTGGTGAAAATATCTCATCAAAGTCAACCCCTTTTCTTTGGCTGAATCCTTTGACGACCAATCTGGCTTTGAATCTTGGATGGGAACTGTTCTCTTCATGCTTAATTCTGAACACCCATTTGTTCTTCAAAGCCTTCTTACCTTTTGGCAGCTTCACCAGTTCAAAAGTTTTATTCTCATGCAATGATTTCATCTCATCTTGCATGGCCTCAATCCACTTCTTCTTGTGTTCATCATCCATTGCTTCTTCGAAGCTTTCTGGTTCTCCCCCGTCAGTTAATAACACATACTGATTTGCAGGGTATCTAGTAGAGGGTTGTCGAACTCTAGTAGATCTTCTCAATTCTGGAGAACCCATTGGAACTGGTGGTTGATCATGAACACCATCATCATCATCAGAATCTTCTGATGGAATCTCAACGGGAGCATCTGGATCACCTTTTTCAGGCTGATCATTCTGTATTTCATCTCCAACTTGTCTTGGCACCAGTGTTGGAGGAATAACTTCCGAACCAGTTGAATCACCATTGGCTTTAGAAATGTCTTCAATGGTCTGATCTTCAATGAACACAGCATCACGACTCCTGACTGGTTTCTTCTCTACTGGATCATAAAATCTGTAGCCAAGCTTATCTTGACCATATCCAATGAACACGCATTGTCGTGTCTTACTTTCAAGTTTGGACCTTTCATCCTTTGGAATATGTACAAAGGCTTTGCATCCAAACACTCGCAGATGGTTGTAGGAAACATCTTTTCCTGACCATACTTTTTCTGGAACATCTAGCTTTAAAGGGACACAAGGTGAGCGATTCAGCACATGTACTGCTGCTAGTAAAGCCTCACCCCAAAATTTCTTTGGTAACTTTGCATGAGAGAGTAAACATCTGACTCTCTCCATCAAAGTTCTGTTCATCCTCTCAGCCAGGCCATTCAGCTGCGGTGTTTTTGGAGGCGTTGTCTGATGCCGAATACCATGCTCTTTACAGTAGGCATCAAAAGGCCCAATGTATTCTCCACCGTTGTCTGTCCGGATGCATTTTAGCTTCTTCCCAGTTTCTCTTTCAACTGAGGCATGAAACTCTTTAAAGACACTCAGCACTTGATCCTTTGTCTTTAAAGTGTATGCCCATATCTTCCTTGAATGGTCATCAATGAAAGTCACAAAGTACTGAGCACCACCAAGTAACTTTGACATTGGTCCACATAAATCTGAGTGTACCAAATCCAATACATTTGCCATTCTAGAAGGAGGGTGGCTTTTAAACGTAGCTCTATTTTGCTTTCCTACTAGACAATCATCACATTTCTTCAAGTGAACTTGATCCAAACCAGGTAGAGCATTCTTCCTAGTTAAATGGATCATGCTCTTCTCGCTCATATGACCGAGACGTTTATGCCATAGCTCAACTGTACTATCATTCTCCGTTGTATTCACAACATCCTTGGAGAGCTTTGCTTGCATAATGTACAGTTTGGAGTCTTTGTTCCCTCTGGCCACCACCAACGATCCTTTGGTGAGCTTCCATTGGCCATTAAAGAAGGTATTGCAGAAACCTTCATCATCTAGCTTGCTTGTTGAAATCAGATTCAGGCGCATATCTGGAATATGCCTCACATCCTTCAGGACTAATCGCGTACCATTCTCCGTCTTTAAACAAACATCTCCCTTACCTGCAATTATTGAAAGATTATTGTTTCCCATTCTTACAGCACCAAAATTGCCTGGTGTGTAAGATGAGAAAAATTCCTTCCGAGATGTAGCATGAATGGTGGCACCACTGTCAATCACCCAGCTTGTCTCATGGGTTGTAAGATTGACTACATCATCATCATAGACAATGTTGAACTCCTCAGCAACATCTGCTTACTCATCATCACTACTGTTGTTTTTCTTCTGTCCTCTGCCTTTGTTCTTTTCTTGATCCTTTTTGAACTTGCGGCAGTGTATTTTGATGTGACCTTTCTTTTTACAGTAATGGCATTCAACATTGGCATATCTGTTGGATTTGCCTCTGCTCCTTCCTCTAGGTTTTTGATCCCTAGACTGGTTCCTCCCCCTTAAGTCTGAAACTAGAACATCTGGTTGTGATGAAGAAGATGAGCTTTGAGATCTTCTTCTCATTTCTTCATTTAAGATACTGCTTTTAACAGACTCCATATTAACTATACCATCAGGTGTAGTGTTGGTGATGGAGATCTTCAGAGTCTCCCACGACTCTGGTACAGAGCCCAATACCAGCAGAGCAAATATTTCATCGTCCAGATTTATGCCCATTCTGGACAGTTGATCTACGACCCCTTACATCTCATTTAGATGATCTGCTACAGAAGTCCCTTCCCTGTATTTCAACTGCGTCAATTTGGTCAAATAAAATAATTTATTGTTACCAGTTTTTGACGCATAAAGCTGTTCAAGCTTATTCCATAGCGTCCGGGCATGAGTCTCATTGCAGATGTGGTTGTATACGTTGTCTTCGACATATTGTCGGATGAAACCGCACACCTGCTCATGCTCAAACCCCCATTCCTCATCCGTCTTGCCTTCAGGTTTATTTGATGTAAACACTAGTAGATGCATTTTCATCACAAATAGGAGATCCTTCATCTTGCTTCTCCACATGTGATAATTTGTGCCATTTAGGCTGATCATTTTGATGTTTCTTGTCTCCATTGAAATCAGTAGTCAAAGTTTTAACTGATCCCAAAACTTTTCTGGCAGTGAATAGTACTTCCGTACGTATGAATAGTACTTTCGTATGTATGAACAGTACTTTCATACGTATGAACAGTACCTACATACGTATAAACAGTATCTCGTATATATGAACATTACTTCTGTATATATGAATAGTATTTCATACATATGAATAGTACTAGTATGTATAAATAGTACTAATACGTATAAAAATACTAGTATGTATGAACAGTACCTGTATACGTGAATAGTACTCGTACATCTTCGTACAGTATTTGTGAATAATACTCGTACGGTAATCTTCAATAGTACTCCAACCAGAAGCTCTGATACCACTTGTTGGGAAAAAATGGCGGTGTGCGCAGAATCAAAATAATTCCACAGACCCAGGATAATTCCTAAAATACAATAGACAAAAATAGCACTAAAAATTTTAACGTGGAAAACCCAAATTAGGTAAAAACCACGGGACCCGTAGGCCGCTTAAATCTTCCACTATAGTAATTATGAGAATACAATCTTCACCCTTAGGTGGACCTCTTACTCACAAAAAAATACTACAACAGTATTTCTTCAATTTGTGAACAATAACCCTCACAAATTGGACTCACTATTTTTCTTTCAGAAACTTTCTGAGGCACTCTCTCTATTTTTCTTCTCACTCTTTTCTCTCAAAGGTGAGGCTTCTCTTTGGGTTGATGAAGAATGATTTTGAGGATGGTTTTTGAATGAGGTGAATGACTCTATTTATAGAGTCATTCCCCACCAACCCTCTCTAAATTTGCCTGCACGTTGCCTGCACCTAACTTCCTTCCAAGTTTTCTTCTGCGCAGCCCCTTCAATTTCAAAGGAGGTGCCTAACTTTTGATAAAAAAATTGACTTTGGAGTAAATTACAAAATTTAGTTGCAACTTTAGTTAAATTGTAATTTGGCCCCTAGGGTCCCACTTATGGAGGGACCCACCTTCAATTCCTTGGACTGACTCTTCTGCTTGTTACTGCTGGCTTCAAAGCAACAGATGAAGATACTTTCACTCTGCCAGCTTTCTTGCAGTCAAACACGTGATTTGTTGATATGATCATTGATAACTCTTTTTTTATAGAGTTATTTAATTTATATTTTTTCAATTAATAAATTGAGTAAATTCAATTATTTCAATTTTTTTTTTGATTTTGTTTAGTCTTTTTTATTTGTTAAGGTTAATTTTATAGGGAGTTAGATTTTTTTTAGGATTTGTCTTATAATTTTTAATTTTTTGTGTTTATTTAATTTAGTTTATGATTTATCATTTAACTCATATTAGTATTTATTTTGGTTATATTCTTTAGAATTTAACTTAAGATTAGGATTTAATTTATCATTCCTGTGTGGCATCCTATCGAAAACCAACCTGGCTTTATTAATTCTATTGCATTTTGCATACATATCAACCAATGCGCCAATCCGTCTCTGCTCCAATTGTTGTATGCTTGCATTTGTTGTATGCTTTCATTTAATCTATCGAAAAACACTCGGTGTCTGCTCCAATTGTTGTATGCTTGTATTTGTTTCCTGGTAGAGAGAAAAATGATGTTCACTAATAACTAACAATCTTGCAATAAAGGGGTAAAATCCAATTTTTCAAATTTATTATAATCAGTATATATGGTCAAAGTTTCAACATTTATGCCATAAATCAGAGATTAACAAAATTATATAGTTCCCATTCATCCTAAATGTAGAAGATGGTCAAAATTTTCCACGACTAAGACAATTAGATGCATAGTGATTTATCCAAAAGAAAAGTAAAAAAAAAGTAATCTAAACAAATAGATATTTATAGTTACAGTTATATCTCGCAAGGCTTCTGTACCATTTCGGCCAATATCACCTTTGTCAACTGGGCATAGTGCTCTTGTTCTGAAGGCAAAATAAAAGTAGCAATTAATTCTAGCACACGCTACTTCAGTCAAATATAAGCCAGCACCCATCTTACAAATATGCATGCAAAATTTACGAGTTACTGAATAAATGACTATGCCCCTATGAGTCTATGACAGTATGAAGCAAAACGATGGATGAAAAAGGGTAGGGGGTTAACATGAAACGAGAATCTAATACGTGTACGAATGGTTTTGCTAGCAACAACTACTCGATATGACTATGACTAGTGACATGCACCCTTATCAAGACTACCAAACTAAGTACATGCACTCAAAATCGAGTTTCAACTACTAGTGCTCCTTTGTGGCATATGACCAAACAGCTTGTAGGCGTCATCTAAACAAATGCATTTTCTATGCTTCTATAAGCCCATTTTTGGATGAAAATTTTTGATGAAACTGGGCCTTAATGACTCTAGCATGACTGAGACATGTCTAGTGCAGATTTTGATCGGATACAAGATTCCAAAAGTTTAGCGAAAGATGACGAGACGAGGAACAAGAGGTTACCAATTATTTTCGAAGACATGTCTGTCAATTCCATTAATAAATCATATTCTAATTGTGTTAATTTTCTTTTCATTATTCACTTGTATTAGTTAATTCTTTATTTTTGTACTTCTAATCAATTTATTAACTCTTATTTTAAATGCAGTTTTTTGTACAACCGAGTGGAGAGAGTTCTGGTCAAGCAACAATCTCTCTATTATCTTGTAACGAAGAAAGGGTCTCTATTATCTTGTAACGAAGAAAGGGAGGACGATGACAACAACGAAGATGCATGATATGTCTTATGTTGTCTTGTTTTAAATTTTTACTGTATTGAGACTTTTTTAAACTTGTGGTGCCTGTTTTTATATTTTGCTTATATTAAGACTTTTGTTGTATATGAAAGTCTACTTATTATATATCAGTGAAGAAATCATTTCTAAATTAAATTTGAAAATTTAATTATGAGTTATTGTGTTTTTTGGGCTATATATTGAGTAATTTGACTGAAAAATATATGCAGGCATAACTAGGGGAAAAGCAGAGAAGCAAAATGAAAATGAATTGGTCTATAAATTTAGTGGTGGTTTTTAATTAATTATAGTGGTGGTTTACACTGCCACTAAATTGACACTTATATTGGTGGTTCATTAAAGAACAACCACTATATAGTGACAGAACTGCAACTATTTAGTGTTAATTCATTTTTTTTAATGAACCAGCACTAAATTTGTGCAGGTGACAAATGAATTAGTGGCGGTACAAAACGCCACAAACGACTGCCACTAAATATTTAGTGGCGGTTATACCGGCGATTATACGGAACCGCCACTAAAAGTCTTGTTGCTCCTGATTTAGTGTCAGTTCAACTAATCGCCACTAAATCTTCTAACCGCCACTATATGTAGATTAAAATCGCAACTAAATCTCAAATTTCTTGTAGTGAGTGGAGAGACACAAAGCTCGTCATGTGGCGAAAGGTTTTCAAACAAGATCCTAGAGTTAATGTAGGAGAGACCTTTAGCCATGTGGGGAAGATGATAACGCTCAAAATTGTCCTTGCAATTGCTGTGTCATTGAATTGGAAAATTAAACAAATTGATGTGGACAATGCCTTCTTGAATGGAGAATTAAAATAGGAGATATTCATAGTCCAACCTAAAGGGTTTGTGAGTAACACCATCCTGGTCATGTCTGCAGATTAATCAAAGCCATCTGTAGGCTTAAACAAGCCCCAAGGGCCTGGTATGACAAGTTGAGAAATACCTTACTGCATTGGGGGTTTGTACATACAAAGAGTGACAACTCACTCTTCTTTTGCAAAGTTAAAAATAGAGTTCTGATTGTGTTGGTGTACGTTGATGATATATTAGTCATAGATAATGATCATGGTTGTGTGCAGAAGTTTACTAAGGAGTTCAATGAGGTCTTCTCACTAAAAGTCTTGGGTGACTTACATTATTTTTTCGGGTTAGAAGTGCACAGAGATGAGACATGAGAATAAAGTTAGAAAAAGTATATAATGGAGCTGTTGGAGAAGTGTGATATGTTCAACACAAAGCCTTGTTCAACACCTATGGTTTTAAGGAAACAATTATCTACTACTCAAGGAAGTTTGTTTGAGAATTCCATACTATACAAAAGCATTGTAGGGGATTTACAATACATGGTCAACACACTGCCTGGCATAGCTTTCTCGATGAACAGTCTCAGCCAATTCCTAAGCAAGCTAACCTTTGATCACTGGAAGGTAGTGAAGAGGATCTTGAGGTATTTGAAAAGGACCTCTAATCTTAATCTACACATCAAACCCTCAATGAGTTTAATTTTGGTAGGCTACATTGATGCAGATTGGGCAACAATTCTTCATGAAAAGAGATTAGTTGCTGGTTATTGCATTTTTTTAAGGGATTCTCTTGTGTCTTGGTCATCCAAGAAACAACGAATTATCTCATGGTCAAGCACAAAACCAGAGTATCGCTCTCTAGCCAACCTAGCAGCTAAGGTTACTTGGATAAATTCACTTCTACAGGAAATTCAATTTCCTATGGTGAAAAAACCAATGTTGTGGTGCGACAACATGAGTGCAGAGGCGTTAGCAAATAATTCTATGTTTCATGCCTGAATGGAACACATAGTGATCGATGTTCATTTTGCTCAAGAAAATGTTCTCTCATGAGAAATCAAGAGTTGGGTATGTGCCATCTATAGGTCAAATAACAAATGTTTTCACCAAGGCTTCTCCTAGCACTCAAATTTATGTTCTTAGGAGCAAATTCGGGTTGTGTGTTACACCCTCTCGTTTGAGAGGGGATGTTAAAGGAGATTAGTTTATGTTGAAGTTTACTATAGCATTACTGTAGCATTTTACATTGAATTTTGTTGAAGTACGATCATTTTATTGTTATAGTTTGGTTTTATGGATTATATAGGCTGTTTCTTGTTAGTTGTTTAGGTTTGTAATGGTCTTGGGTGTCATTAGGCTGTAGGTAGTTGTTTTCTATTGCGGGTAGTTATTTTCCTCTCGTTGAATGTTGCATCGACATGTATAGTGTCTTTCGTCCTCTATTTCATGTGTGGAAATAATACGTACTATTCATTTTTCTCTCTTTGTGTATCTTTTGAATCTTTATGTCAATTCTTTATTTTTTTTTGAGTTAGGAACATGGTTCTCCCATTTATTTGTAATCTCTTGTGTAGATATATTCTCTCTCCCTATAATTTTTCCTACTATTGTCTACAATTTAAAAAAGGATAGATATAAGAACTCATGTATTTAGAGAATCATACCTACTAGGAAAGGTTAAAGGAGGCGAACATGGGTCAATGTTCATCGATTTAAATTGTTCAACACTTGTTTCCTCAAGTAAGATCTTAAGTTCGAGTCTTGTAAATAGAAAAAATCAATATTGAAGAGTTACATCTTTATATTCCAATCTAACTTGAACCAAATTAATTAGTCACAATTTAATGAACTTTCAAATATTGGAGGTTTAAAAGAGACAGAGAGAGATGGAAACAACAAAGGAGGGGTTGCAAAGATTTTGTCAATTTCTTAAAGGATGAGAATTATATGCAGTTGCTTATTTCTTTATAATCACGTCCTCCACTAAAAAAAAACATGTGTAAAAAATTCCTAAAAAAAAGCTAATTATGCAATGCTTAGTTGTAAAAAAAATAGTTATTCTTTTAAAAAAAACTAAACACTTGTTATATTCTGATTAAAAAAATCATGTAGTTGTTATATTTTAATTGAAAAATTTGATATAAAAAATCTAAAGAATTGTACCTAAATTTTTTTCTTTCTTAAAAATTCAAGAATGACAATTTAAAAACAGAAAAGATAAATATAATATGTATGTATACACATTTAAATCATACAAGAAAAAGTGATAGTAAACAAAAGAGGAGAAAAAAGAGAGAGAGAGATATGATTGCTTATGATTATGTCAACTTGACCAAAAAAAAAAATTCACAAAAGAGGTCATCCGATAGTTAATATATACGGATTTAAGAGAGGTCAATAATTTGGATTTAGAATCCCTTGTACTACCCTTGTATTAGTTTTTAAAAAGATAAACTTTAAGACCAAATCAAAAATTTAAACAAATTTTAAGATTATAAATAAATCCTTTTAAAAAACTTATAATATTTTTAAAGTCAGGTTATTCTCATCATATCATGCACAGTTTGGACAAGGAAATTACTTGGTGCTTAAGCACAGATATACTGAAGTAAATTCTGAGATTGAGACAACCAGGTCTATATATTCTGCCGTGTGTTTTGGGTCTCCGTTTCCTGTGGCCCTCTGATCTTTTGGTAACATAAACATGAAAGAAAAGAGGCAAATTTATATTTTATTTCTTGAATTAAAGTTTAATCATACAATCTATATAATAGACTAAAACAATTTTACTCTAGGGTATTAATTGTCGATAGGTCATTAAATTATGTATAATAGAATAAATTTAAATGAATAAATTTAATGAATAAATTAGATAAATTAATAAATTTGGTAAATTAATCACATCACATTAAATGAATTTGAAACAATTAGGGTAAATTGTTATATAATTAGTATATAGTTGCTATATAATCACGTTAAATAAATTTGAAAAAATTAGGGTAAAGTACTATATAATTGCTATAATTTCTATATAATTAGTATATAATTGCTGTAATTTCTATATAATTGATAAATTCGGTAAACTTTTTGATTAAATATAATATGTTGTCCTTTGGTGAATTAGCATTTATTATATACAAATAATCAAAAAATTAGTTACTATATACCTATCTTCAGAAGTGATAAACTACAGAGTTCTATTATCCATAATGCTTGTCCATTTTTCATCTCTAAATCTATTGGTGCAACTCGACAACGCTCTCTCTCCCAATCAAGCTCTCACTACTCATCTATCGCCATTTGATCATCTTTTTCTGTCGATTGGGAACCCAACTGACACTTAGTGATATGGCTTCTTAAGGCTCCCCTTTAGGTACGTTTCTTCAATTCTTTTTTTTTCGTCTATATATATCTCAAAGAAGAAGATCATGATACAATGAACTGGCACTATTTTCCTGCCACCATTTTTCTGATTAAAGAAAAGATCATGATCCAATAAACTAGTACCGTTTCCTTGGCGTCGTATTCCTCTATAGCTCTGATAGACTATCCACTCAATCTTCATGTCTATTACCGCAACAATCTATTTCCTCTTAGAGGTGCAAATTTTCCTACAAAAAGAAGTTAAAAGGCATTAACTTTTCTATAATCCCCACACTAGTAAGTTCTTTTGATTTGTATTGTAAGTATATTATCACTTTTTTTATACATTTTGTAAAATTTCTATTTTTAACATGTATCCTCACTCCATGAACTCTTTTTTTTTCCACATTTGCATGAGCTTCAATATTCTCAGAGACTCACAGTAGTTCTTATCCCAAAATCTAAACCCATTTTTCCATATATCTCAAATGCAGGTATTTCCGGTTAGCAATAGTAAAAAGAGTAGTGCATATTGCCAAGTTAGTCCCTTTGAACTTTCCAAGGTATATAAACTTTCATCTTCATCAGATCTTAATATTTTTTTTTTCTATCTGACTTTCAAAATAGATTCTTCCTATACAATTAATCTCATATAAACTTGAACATCGTGCTACACTGTTACACACAATATCCCTGAAATTATGTTTTGAAATTGCATTGTTTGAATTGTGAGGTAGCGAAAAACATTGAATTAGAAACTGATACACGTGACATTACATAATATTAATTACTTGATTTGAATTGATTGAAATTATTTGAATTGAAATTAAAAAAGAACTAGTGTTGTGACCTATGCGATGCACGGATTAATACAAATGTCACAATTTTTATTTATCAAATAAATAAAAATAATTAAAAAATATATAAAAGAATACATGTACAAAAATAATAAGACATTTAAGTCATATTAAGACACATATAAGATGATTCATTAGATACAAATGCCTTGAATATTAAATGTGAATTACATCAAATGAAGAAAAAAGATATTATATGAATTAATTTAGATAAATATATTAATTAATGATAAAAATGAGTTAAAATAAAAGTTACTAATCTAATAGGTCTGCTAGAATCAAAATGTTTGTCTTCCTTTGATTGTTTCTTCTTCTATTTCTGCAAATATACATTTGGATTAGCAACAATGATAACAACTATAGGTTTATTGAAATTTAAAACATAACTTACATATGCAAAAAATTTTAAAATAACAAAAAGAAGATAATCAAGGGAAATATATATCACATTCCAATTTTAAAATTTAATATTTTAAATCCTAAATTAACATTCAATCAATCCGCACACATGTAATCTCCGCATTGCTTGGAGTTTCTCTTCATAGGGAGGGCTCTTCCCTTTGCTCACAGTAAGCCTAAAAGGGATTATTCATTAATCTTATTAGATGAGAAAATCAGAAAAAATTAATTTAAAAATAGTCAAATTATATTATTCAAACATAAGTAATTACCTTAATGGCATCATTTTTTTCTTTTAGGCTTTGATCTTTCTCATGATCTACTTTCCTCAAGAAAACATAATGACAGAAATAACAAGGCGAAATTAGAATTAGAAAATCAGAATAATACAAAAATGAAATACAACAGACAGGAATAAAAAACTAAAAGACCAAAAAGAAACATAGACGAACAAGAAACACGAAAAACAACAACAGAGAACAAATACATAAATGAAGAAAGTAGAAAAAAGAAGAAGCAAAGAATGAAAGAGAAACATAAAATCAAACATCACAATCGAATGAACAATAATCGCGAATGCGAACAATACATGAATTGCATAGACCAGAAAAAATAAATAAAAAGAAAACTGAGCTATGATACTAAATGATGTAAAAGAAACAACACTTTAAAGCCTTGATGATTAATCGTCATTGCTGTCCTTTATCCATGTAAAGGAAGAAGAAGCAAAATCAAAGAGAAAAAAGAAGGAAAATTGTATAAGAGAAAGAGATATGCAAATATGGATGAGATATTTGAAAGAAATATATATATATAAATATCTACATTGATTTTAAATTTTAAAATTTTAATTTTGAGAAATGAAAAAGCCTCCAAATTAGCTGATAATGATGGTTAATTTTTAAAAACCTTTCCATAAAGATAAGAAATTGGCCATTGATGATAGTGCAATAAAGAAGTCTAGTATGTTTGTATAGAAAAAAATAGTGATAATTCATTATTATAGTTTGATTTGATATAGGTAATTTTAAATTTTATTATAATTATTTAAGAAGTGAAATAAATAATATGAACATTTGTATGTCAGTTTTTATATAGCAATTAATTATTTGATTATTTGTATATAATAAATGTTAATTTATCAAATAACAACATATTATATTTCAATTGAAAAGTTTACCTAATTTATCAATTATATAGTAATTATAGCAATTACATACCAATTACATATCAATTATATCAATTATAAACCAATTATATAGCAATTATAGCAATTACATAGTAATATACCCTAATTTTTTTAAATTTATTTAATGTGATGTGATTAAGTTACCAAATTTATTTATTTAAATTTATTCTATCATAATAATTTAATGACTTACTAACAATTAATGCCTTAGAGTGGAATTGTTTTAGTCTATTATATAGATTACCTTTATTATTTGATTTGAATTGAAATATATACATAATAAATTGTTGAAATATATATACACGAGGATCAAGACATATTGGCATTAATTCTTAATTTCTTTATAGTTGATTATCCTATATTCCATATGAACATTTTTAATTTGATTATTATTTTTTTCCAGAAAATTTTAAATTAGGAACTTTTTATTGATTACACATACATCTCATTATTTTATTCCATTTAACTTATTCTACATAATAATATAATGTGGTTGTTTATTATCATAAATTTTATATTAAAATTTATAATTTATATTTGTATAAATAATCAAAATTTATATTAGAATATTTACGTTTAAAAAGTATATGTCATAACTCATAAGTTTCATAAATTTCAAAAGTTTCACAAATTTATAAATTATAGTAATATTATCATATTATGTGGGTCTCAATGTATTTAATATATTATGTGCGTTATTGTTAAAATAAATAGTAGAATATATTTTTATCAGAATATATTATCATAATTATTAATTAGTGAAGTTAATAATTAGTGAATTTAGTTATTTTATTTGATTTGAATGAATTAATAAATTAGGCAAATTAATAAATTTGATAAATTTGGTAAATTAATGGCATCACATAATATCAATTATTTGATTTGAATTGATTTAAATGATTTGAATTGAAATTTAAAAATAAATTACCTTTATTATTTGACCATTCTAGTGTCTTAGAGGATTTTTTAGTAGGTAAAATAAATTTGATTATGGAATTGATATGTGAATTAAAAATTTTGATTTAGTTGAATTTATTTTGATTTCTCTCCAAAATAGTTCTTAATTTAATAAGTTTCAAAGTTTGAGATATGAATCTTTAAATCATAATCTCTTGACTGAAGAAAGAGATCAAAATCAAATTATTGAAAGACGAAATATGAGGCTTGGAGATCCACTCCAAACATAGTAGTAACCTTCAGTGTTTTTTTTAATTCAATTGAAACAAAAAAAACGCATTTAAAAGTAAAGATGGAATCAATATTCAATCAATCACCGATCTGTACAACAAATAATTTATAACAAATAACAAATAATTCACAAATTAACAAATTTACTTATTTTATTTATTTAAAATTATTCTATTAAATAAATAAATCAATTCAAATTAAAGTTTAAGTAGATAAAATATATTTGATTATAAAACTGATAAATCAATTTAGAATATTTACATTTAAAAGGTATATGTCATAACTCATAAATTTATATAAATCAATTGTAATTATTATTATTTTTATAAGTTACAAAAATTTTTAGAATTGTGATTTACCGCGTGCATTGCATGGGTCACAACACTAGTTGATATATAAATCTTAGAATATAGTAATAAATTTTCTTAAAGTTGGTTTTTGGTGTTTAATGCTAAACAAATATTTTTTCATGTTTTCAAATTTAAAGTAAATTTCACTTATTTAAAATTATACAATTTTCCTTCCTATTTTCAAAATATACACTTCTTTTTTATATAATTATGAAATTTCTATTCTATAGCCCCATTTTATATTTTCTATCGAGAGAAGTTTGTTACAATATACTTTTGACATGTGATATCTAATGTCCCTTTTGTTTTTTATTTCTACTGAAACATTAACCTTAGAAGTGAGTGATCGAAACGCAAGTTAAGAAGTAAAAGGTGTATTTTTGAAAATCAATTTGGATTTATACCAGAGTAGTCTACTATAGAAGCTATTTACTAAGAGGGTTGATGGAAAAGTACCGGAGTAATCAAAGAGACTTACATATAGTTTTTATTGATTTGAAAAAAGTTTACAATCAAATACCCAGAGAAGTGCTATGGAAAGCCTTGAAAAAGAAAGATGTTCGTATTACTTATATTAGAGCTATAAAAGATACGTATGAGAGGGCTACAACTAGCGTGAGAAGGTTTGGAGGGGAGATTAAATATTTTCCTATAAAGATTGATCTGCATCAGGGATCAGCTTTGAGCCTTTATTTGTTTGACTTGGTTTTAGATGTTTTGATAGAGTACATCCAAGAAGAAATTCCCAAAAGCATGTTTTTTGTGGATGATATAGTTCTCATAGTGGAGTCAAGGGAAGAAATTAACTCTAAAATCGAGTTATAGAAATCTACTTTGGAGTTAAAGGGTTTCCATCTGAGCAAGGGTAAGACAGAATATATGTACTACAAGTTTAACAAGTGGCAAGTACGAAATGAGTAGGAGGTCAAAATTGGAGATCAAGTTATACCATGTGTCAAAGTTCAGGTATCTAGGATCATTAGTACAAGATGATGGTGAAATTAATGGAGATATTACACATATGATACAAGTTGGATGGTTGAAATGGAGAAAGAAAACATGAGTTATTTGTGATCAGAAAGTACTTAACAAGCTTAAAAGGAAGTTTTATCGCACTGCTATAAAATCAGAAATATTATATGGGAGTGAATATTGGGCATTGAAAAGACAACATGAATAAAAAAATTAGGGTGACAGAGATGAGGATGCTAAGATGGATGTGTAGTCATATAAGAAAATATATGATCTGTGATGAGTATATATGAGGTAGAGTCGAAGTGGCACATACTGAGGAGAAAATGGTAGAAAATCGTTTAAGATGATTTAGACATGTTCAAAGAAGACAGTTAGAAGCACCAATAAGGAGAGTTAAGCAAATGATATGGAGTTCTGTGAAAAAATGCCGAAAAAGACCAAGAAGCACTCTTAGAGAAGTCATTGAATGTGATTTTTTGATTAATGATATATCTAAAGATTTGATTATTAATATAGCTTAATGGAGTTGTGCGATCCATGTAGCTAACTCTACCTAGTAGGATAAGGCTACAATTATTGTTGTTTTTAACCTTAGAATATCATTTTCTATATATTGTAATACATATCTTTATTGTTCATCTAGAATAAGGTGTCACAGTTCTTTTTCCTTGTAAAAATAAAAAAAGAATCCAATATGTATTTATATTAATAGATGGTATTTTAGTAAAAAGAAAATGTTATAATCTGTTATTGAACATCAAAAAACAGATTATAACAAGCTTATTTGAATTCAGAATACAAAGTTAGACTAAAGTGTTGCAATTTCATTAATAAAAGGGAGAGGAGTATATATTTTGAAAATAGAAAAGCGAGTTGTATAGTATTTTAATATTTATGAAGAATGGAAGTATAATTTACTCTAAAATTTATGTATTAATTTTATCATAAATTTTAGGCAAAAAATTACTATATGTTCATAAGGTTTACACCAAGTTTCATATAATATTTGTAAATTTCTTCCTTTTCTTTTCTTTTATTTCTTGGAACTAATTGTGTATAGAGTGCTGATTTTTATATTTTATGATTTTTTTATTTTCTTCTTTTGATCTATTTTGTGAATATTTTGTTGACATTTTTATTTTTGGGTACTGTGATATTTATATGAATTATGGAATTTCATGTTCATGTGTGGAAAATTTTATGCTAAAACGTGACTTAGAAATTTTATGCTAAATTTAAAGAATTATGTGGAGAGGGACGAAAGTAGGAAGACTAGACAAAATAATAAACTACGAAAGGCTAGTATAATGGGTCCCACCACTCTTGCACCTCTTCTCCCTCTTTCTCTTCCTTCCCGTGAGTGAGTGTGTATGTGTTACTCTACCATATCTCTCATTCTCTCCCTCTCGTGCTCTTCCCTATGTGCTGGCCAAAGATATGATTTTGGGAGGGAAGGATCTATTCTTGCTGAGTTAAGAAGAAAATTCAAGTAAGTGACCATTCCACTTTCTTTTTTCCTCTGATTTTTTTTAAACCTCCAAACCCTAGGACGAGTTTTGTGTGTTTTCTTGAGCTATGAGTGAGAATGGGTCTCCAAGTGGCTTCTATAGTGATTTCTTTTAGTTTGATGCTTCTAGTGTGCCTTGGGTAGTTGAGGATACATTTATTGAAAAGAGAAAGGTTGTTGCAATTATTGTTGAAATGAATTTGGCAAAAATGGAAAGAATTTGGATATTAGATGACACAACCTTTCTCTTGGTTCCTAGATAGTGTCAAACATAGTTTAAATAAGATCCTAAACATCCAGGCAAGTTTATTAATCTACCATGGAAGCTCTTGGACCTAAAAAGTACATTTTGGGGAAAGATCATGAAGGTTTCTACTGTGCTGACTTTGGGGAGCCTAGGCACCGGACATGGCACCTCGGGCACCTAGCAAATTCAAGAGACAGAGAGTTTTGGGCTTGGCGCTTGGAGGCACCACTCAAGGCTCATCGAGAGCCCAATGAACTTCCTAGGCAGAGAGTTAGGGGCCTGGCGCCGAGGGGGCGCCACCTAGGGTGCCCAGTACCTAAATTGTGGCGCCTCAGGTGCCATGGGTGCCATCCCCCATAAACCTTTCCAACTTCTTGAAAACTCAAAGATCCTTGCCTTTTATTTTTAGGTGTTCCCATTGTTCCGTTAGCTCTTCACACTCATTTTCCTTTCCCTTTCGTTTGATCTTAGGTGAGGGAGCTAACTAAAATCATGTGTTAAAGATTGTACTTATGTTTACATTTCCGTATAGGAACATATGTATATCGGTTCTACTCCTTTGAAAGGATTGAATTCTCAAATCATCCGAAGTCACCTCTATTACTGATTTGTATTACCATAAATTTTGTATAATGCTTGCATTTATTAGAAAGACATGCGACCCTCTGTTTAAAGATTAAAATTTTTGTAGATAGTTGAGATAAAATCTTTGTCATGTGATTTTATGCAACCATCCAATTATTTATCTAATTATTGTCATTGTCCTGGGACGGTGGATAAGACTTCATTTATTTAATTATTGTCATTGTCCTGAAATGGTAGATAAGACTCCATTTATTTAATTATTGTTATTGTCCTGGAACGGTGGACAAGACTTCATTTATTTAATTATTGTCATTGTTCTGAAATGGTGGACAAAACTCCATTTATCTAATTATTGTCATTGTCCTGTAATAGTGGACAAGACTCTATTTACCTAATTATTATCATTGTCTTGGAACGGTAGACAAGACTTCATTTATATAATTATTTTACTGTCCTAGAACAGTGGACATAGTTTATACAATTAAATTAGCACTATAAATGTGTTGAGTTGCTTAATTCTACTTAATGGGGAAGAAGCATGAGAATGAACTATATTCATGAATATTTTCACCAAGTTGTGATTTTGTATGCTAATGTGTGTGTATCTAATCTCTCATCTTTGAACGATTGGAACGATTGGACTTAATGATAAATATCTACTTGGTCATGGTGATCCTCCCTTGGTGGGAAGTAAGCGGTAAGTTTATTTGGTGTATTATCTCACTGAGTATTTTACTCGCTCCCATGTGTGTGTGTCCCTTTGCAGATTTTGTTGTTGCCGGCGAGTCTCCGAGAGAAGTAGCGAGGTCTCACATCACAGCAACTAATTCATCGTCAATGATTGCTTCTTTTTGGTCTTTTTGGGAATGGGTCGTCGCTTTGTAATCGTTATGACTCCTAGGTCTTGTATGAGCGTTATTTTGGGATTGTCTATTCTTTTGTATTCAAAGATCATGATTAGACTATGTTTTGACCCTTTCCTCACATTATTTTGTGATCGGGAGGAAAGCTTGGAAACATAGATTGTTGTGGTAGGTGTATCATTTGAATCAATCTTTATTGTATGAAACGCTTTTATGTATAATTGTGCATTATTAATGGTTGATTGATGTTGTTAAGATTCAAGCTTACAGTCATGGAACGGTTCCCTGATCGTGCCGATCACTTATCCAAATTGGGTCGTGACATTTCACATATGCCCTTAAACTTTTTTTTGGTCCACTTATATCTTACATCATACAATTTTTGTCATTTATGTCCCTTTTTATAATACAATTAGTGAAGTTAACAACAATGTTGACTGGACTGCCATGGGCAAAAAGTATCTGCCACGTGGACAGCCAAAGTTTTTTGTGGTCCACATGGCAATCCATGTTGACTACCAAAAAATTACTTAAAATTATTTTTTTAAAAAAAGTTTTAGTTTATTCACTTTGGTCCTTGGTTAAAATTTTTCTCTTGTCTAATTTTTGATATAAACTCATATTCTACTTCATCTAGTTCCTTAGTTTAAGAATCTATTTTTTTATTTGTCAAAATATCCCCTATAAACTTTTCAGTTTATTCACTTTAATCCTTATTCTTTACTTTCACACTTTTTTGCTAATGGTTTGGTCTTCCAAATCAATTCATAATTTCAGTTTTAGTCATAATATGATTAAATATATCATTTCTACTCAAGAACAATACAATAAATGAATTAAAATTTAAAGTTTTAAAGATTGTATATTGTTGATCACGTGCCTAGCTGTCAAGGTTGTTAGGATAAGTCAAATATGTTTTTTTAAAACTTATATGTTAGATAAGCAAGTGCTCCTGATTTTATATTAGTTGTTTTTTATGTTTATTATATTTGTTTAGAGGATAATGCTATCTAAGATTATGGAGTTTTATTCTCAATTTCAGTTATTTTGAATGTATTTAAGTTTATGACAGCAAATTAATAAAACATAGTCTTCCAGCACTAAGTTTCTTTCTTGTCTCGCTTATCTTCACGTTACTTTTCTTTCTCTTCTCGGTTGGTTTTCAGTATTCAAGATTAGCATCTGTTAAAACAGTAACACATATCTCTCCCTCTTATAAAAGGTAAAATGTGAAACTTGAATTTTAATTCATTTATTGTATTGTTTTTGGGTAGAAATTATATAGTTAATCATATTATGACTAAAAATGAAATTATAAATTGATTTGGAGGACCCAACCGTGAGAAATAAAGCATGAAAGTGAAAAATACAGACTAAAGTGAACAAACTGAAAAGTTTATAGGGCATAATTTTGACAAATAAAAAATAGATTCTTAAACTAAGGACCTAGATAAAGTAGAATACGAGTTTATATTAAAAATTAGATAAGAGAAAAATTTTGACCAAGGACCACAGTTAATAAACTGAAACTTTTTTTTTTAAAAAATAATTTTAAAAAAAATTAAAATTTTTTTTGTTATTCCACGTGAGTTGCTATGTGGACTGCAAAAAAATTTTGACAATCTAAGTGGTAGATGTTTTTTACCATGTGACAACCCAGTTAGTATTGCCGTTAACTTTACTAACAGTGTTACAAAAAAAGGGCATAAATGACTAAAATTGCAAAATGTAGGACATAAGTTGGCCAAAAAAAAAGTTCAAAAACATAGATAAAACTTGATATAAATCTTAACAATATATATTACCCTTTTCCTTAAATTTTAGTCAGAACTAAATAACATGTTGCCAAAAAAGCAAATTGTCTAACAGTATACACGTAATAAATTTATAATCCTACTGGACTCGTAAATGGTAGAAGTTGCTAAAAGCCACCAATAAATGAGTCCCAAAACATGATAATCATGTTTCACATATGAACGTTTATATTAGATTGAATAATTTAGATCAAAAGATAATAATATATCATGAAGTTTGTCATTTTTTAATTATTTTATTTGATTTGAACTATTCAATTTGAGATGAATAATCTAAATCTGTAGAACATGACAGTCATATTCTCATCAAAATATAATGAGATAAAAATCTTCAAAAAAAAAAAAAGATTGATCAGGTCATTACTTGGTATGTTTAAATTTTGATTTTGCCAAAAAAAAAATTTCCACATAGTGAAATTTTGATTAGGTTAAAGTTCTGAGTTTCTAGACTTCAAATTTTAAAGACGAATGCATAATTGCATATTATATTTGAAACATACAAAAGGGGAAAAAATGCTTAAATGATTATGGCCTAGCTTCAAAGCAAAGCATACAGAACTAATGCAAATTTCTTTTTTTTTTTAAAAAAAAAAAAAAAATCTTTTTGTCATGAATATATACACAGCGCAACCACCTTCAGAAGACTAGTAGGCGCACAAGACAACACGGTATATTATATATATTACGCTAACATAATAATGTGTTCTCTTGCTACATGTTAACGTTTTGAAGGTACAAGAAGCCAAAGTTTCCATTACTACGTCCACCAAACGCACCCTCAATTTCCTTTCCTTCAAAGTTAAGCACTCACTACACTAGAGCATTTGTTCTCGGAATTCATGATGGCCCATAATTACAAAACACATAATATGTTAACAAAAAGGACTAATCTGCTCATCTTCTTCAATTCCACTCTCTCCTTACTGCACCACCAAAATGCATCATCGTCATCTTCTTCATGTTCTTCTTCTTCTTCTTCTTCTCACAGTCTTTTTCTTTCCCTATTTTGCTTATTCATCACACTGCACCACCGAAACTGCAACTAAAAGCTTTCAAAAATGCATGACACTCCCTACACAACAAGCCTCCATTGCTTGGACCTTCCACCCCCATAACTCAACCCTAGACCTTGTCTTCTTCGGCACCTTCATCTCGCCGTCAGGGTGGGTCGGCTGGGGCATCAATCCGACGTCACCGGAAATGACCGGAACGCGCGCATTGATCGCGTTTCCCGACCCGAACTCCGGCCAAATAGTCCTCCTCCCCTATATCCTGGACCCAACCGTCAAGCTCCAAAAATCCCCCCTCCTCTCCCGCCCCCTCGACATCCACCTCCTCTCCTCCTCCGCCGCCATGTACGGCGGCAAAATGGCCACCGTCCACGCCGGCGCCACCATCCAAATCTCCTCCTCCCTCAAATTAAAACCCAACAAAACCAAAATCCACCTCGTCTGGAACCGCGGCCTCTACGTCCAAGGCTACTCCCCCACCATCCACCCCACCACCTCAAACGACCTGTCGTCAATCGCCACCTTCGACGTCCTCTCCGGCTCCTCCGCCGCTCAACACTCTAGCAATATCAAAACTCTAAGAGTCATCCACGGCGCAATCAACGCAATCTCGTGGGGGATTTTACTCCCAATCGGAGCCGTCACCGCCCGTTACCTCCGCCACATCCAATCCCTCGGCACCACGTGGTTCTACGTCCACGCCGGAATTCAACTCTTCGCCTTCACCCTCGGGACCGTCGGATTCTCAATCGGAGTCTACCTCGGGAAGCTCTCTCCCGGAGTGGAGTACCGGCTACACCGGAAGCTCGGATTCGCGGTATTTTGCCTGGGAGCGTTGCAGACGGTGGCATTGCTGTTCAGGCCCAAAACGACGAACAAGTTCAGGAAGTATTGGAAGTCGTATCATCATTTTGTGGGGTACGCGTGCGTGGTGCTAGGGTTTGTGAATGTGTTTCAGGGATTCGAGGTGATGGGGGCAAGTAGGTCGTACGCGAAATTGGTGTACTGTTTGGGGGTTGGGACGTTGGTGGGGATCTGTATTGCGTTGGAGGTGAATTCGTGGGTGGTGTTTTGCAGAAAGTCCAAGGAAGACAAGTTGAGGAGGGAAGGACTCATTGGGGGAATTTCTGAGAAGGGGAGTGGCGTCCTCCATTGATGAATGAGGAGATCAATTTAACTTTAAGGAAAAACAATTAAAAAAAGGAAACTTTACTTTTTGGCGGTTACAAAATAGACATATGTGTATCAATTATTCGATCTTGTGAATTTTAAGAATACTTGAATATGTTTTTCTTTTTTTTTTTTTTGAAATTTTGTGTGTTTGTTGCTATTGAGTTTTTACGTTAATTTCGTTTTTATTTTCTTAATTTATAAGAGATTAACAAGTAAAAGAGACGATTGTTTCAAAAAATTAAACAAAATTTTTTTGATTTGGTAAAAAAAAAAGACTATTGACAACAAAAAATTTAAAATTTAGTTCAGGTATTTTTTAATTTTTAGCAATGAAAATGATAAAAATAAGACAAATATAATTTTTAAAAGAATATATTGAGATAATTATAATATTTTAAATATTAAATTAAAATATATGATCTTTTAAAGATCAAACTGAGATAAATCTTTTAGAAATTAAATCAGTAATTTATTCAAAATTAAATATTTTTAAATTTCATGAAGGAAATAATTAAAATCTATCTTTTTAAGAGAAGGAGAAGTATATAGTTCGTTTGGTTGTGTTTTTATTTTATTTTTTAAATATAAGTTTTATAAAATTATATTAAAAACTCATTTTTAAAATAAAAAAAGCATTTGGATTATTTGTTTTAAAAAAAATTTTTAAACTTGAGAAAATAAAAAAAATTGTATTTGAAAGATTTGCTTTTAAAGCCAAGATCAAAAAATTATTTGATTAAAAATTTTAAAAGAGACTGAAAATAAATACAAGTCAAATATATTAATTGTTATATCTTGTATGCTTGAAAAACAGTTTTAGTGAATTGATTAAATCTATTATCTAAATACATAAATTGTTAAGAATAACTTTATAAAATAACATAAAATGGTTATAATTTTGATAAAATTAAGTATATTGGCACGAATTATTCAAAAATATATATAAAAATGAAAAGAAAAGGTACCTCAACCGTTGCCATATGCATAAGAAAGATTTTCTAATTTTTTGCAGCATTTAAAACTGCTAAATAAAAAAAAGATTTTGCAGTGTATTTTTTTTACATAAATGCCGTTGATTAAGTTACGCATTTACGATTTCACCATTTTTTAAACATCTAAAATATGTTTTGATTTTTCTATTTTAAAAAACAAGTATTCAAAAACAACTTTTAAAGCAAAATTTTTCAAAATAACACACCAAATAACATTTTCTTTTTCAAAAACAAAACAATATTGTTAGAAACAAGAAACAACAAACAAACAGGGCCACATTTTCTCCTACATTTGGAGTTCATATCTTTTAATTTGGAGGAGCTATTTCACCCTAAATAATAATACTAATTGGAGGAGCTAGGTCAAGTGGATTAATTGATTATCATCTTAATGTCTATGTTATGTCCATTAAAGTGAGCTTTACGTCCATTGTTGATTTTAAAGCAGAGACTATAGATACCAAAGTTTAAAATCAATTGATGTTCCTTACGCCTTTCTTGGGGAAGTTTATCGATCCTGATTGGATTTTGATGGATGGTGTTCTCTTAACTCTTGCATATGGATAAAATAATAGGGAATATAATATGAAAACTCACTACTAGAGAAACAGAAATTAATGATGGAAAATTAGTGACAGAATTTTTCCATCACTAATTCTGTCATTTATCCGTCATTGATCCATTGCTAATGTTAGCGGATTTTTTCATGTCAAAAAATTTGTGACCAAATTCTTTCGTCTCAAATTCCGTTGTTGATCTGTTGCAAATTCCATCACTGATTTGAAATTGAAATAAATAAAAATCAACAGCTGTAATACCTGCAATTTTAGGGTCACGTGATTAGCGGTTTTATAGTTTTTATAATAAAAATTTTCATAATTTTAATGGAATTATTTGGTCATTTTTAATTTTTATATTTAATTTATTCTTTTTGAATATTATTTATGAAAATGGAGATAAACAACCAATCGGGTATTTTATTACGGATAATATTTTTGAGATTTGAGAAAGATAAGAGGAAGAGGAAAATTTCATAGAAATAGTATTAGGGGATAGGGAATTGAGAGAAAGTAATCATGAGACATAAAGGGAGTAAGTACCTATGAGGTCCAGAGTGGAACTAAAGTGAAATGAGAAATTAGGGTGACAACTAGAGTGAGAGAAATACGCAAATTGAGAAAATTACAGATTTGCTACTACCAAGGTTAATTAGGAGTTACTTGAGAGCAAAGTAGTAATTTTATCATGGGCGGGTATAAATAGACGGCCCTACCTATTTTTCCTCATTTCTCACATTTGTCTCTCTCTCTCTCTCCTCACTATGTCTTTCTCTTTTTCTCTTCCTTCTTTCTACCTTTCCACCCATATCTTCTAACCAAGCTCCAATGAGCTATTATTCGACGATAGGGTAAGTCATCAATAGCCAAGCAACTTAGGAAAAGCAAGGAATTGAGGTAGGAATTCTGATTTACTGAACTTTTCCCTATTTTCTAGTTTTAAGGCTATTTGGGGAAAATTTGAGTTTTTGGCTTCGTTTGTCAGTTAAAATTGGGGGTTTTGATGTCTAAATACTCCTTACACATCAAGGAGGAGAACCTATGGAAGAAATAATGAAAACGGTGAAGATCTAGTCATATCTGACCCAAAACGAGACCAAATTGCATAGGACACAATCATGGCGCCCAGGCGCCACACTTTAGAAGGGGAAAAGGGGAAAAGGCCTTGGCACCCAGGAGCCAAGTATGTTGACGTCAAGTTGCAATGTTTTCTTGGTCCATTTTCAAATAGCTATAACTCTTTTATCTAGACTTCGTTTTTAACAAATTTTAGATCGTTGGAAAACTCTTTGAGTCTAATTTCTAATGGTACAAGTTTCATTTAGAAATTACTTACTAAATAAGAGTTATGACCAAATGAGTAACCAAAGGTCAAAGTTAGTGGTGAGGATTTTCCTTATTTTATTTATTTACCAATTTTGGTTGGTTCTAGGTGACTTGGGAGCTTCATTGGCTTCGTCTCCTAGGATTTCTTATATGGTAAACCTTGTTGGTATTAAGGTGAGTGGGTGACCTTGCTACTTTTTTCTATTAAAAATTACTCAAGTATAATATAAATCTCATTTACACCATAATT
Source organism: Biancaea sappan (assembly GCA_037074585.1). NCBI lineage: Eukaryota > Viridiplantae > Streptophyta > Magnoliopsida > Fabales > Fabaceae > Biancaea > Biancaea sappan. The sequence goes on along the minus strand of CM073494.1, from coordinate 54,957,390 downwards.
GGATTTATATTTATTAAATTCCTTAATTAGTTATGTTAACTAATTAATGGAAAGTTGGTTGTGATTTATGAGACTGTTATATGGAATGTGTATAGGAATAGTGGACTTATTGTTGGTTGTGGTTTGTGAAATATTGCATCATGTGATTGCATTGCATATGAAAAAGAATTGTGTCGGAATGTGGATCCATGAGAGGGAACAGAGGGTTGGACCTCTGGGATAAACCCATTGAGCAATAATAGTCCAAGGAGAAAAATCTAAACTGAGTCTCAATGTGATAAGTGTGGGAAAGGGTGGGAAAAATATTGCATATTTCACTTGCATATTCATATTATGAGAAGGAACCGGTTAGTAACTTATGGATGTGGATATTCCTGAGGAGAACGTCAGAAACTGGGAACAAAGGGGTGGACCTCTAAGATAAACTTGTTGAGTAATTATTGTCTGAGGAGAAATTTCGAACCGGTTCTCAGCGAGGTAAGTATGAAAAAGTGTGGGAAAACACAGCATGTGGTTGCCTGCATATTTGTAATTCGTGTGTGTGGTTATTTATGCTTATATGTGCTTTGGATGTGATTGATGTGGATTACGATAGTATAGACTCATAAGAAAATAGCACGTTATGGTCATATAATCATATATGCTTGTGTTTGTATATCTATATATGCCTGTACGTGATAGAGGTATCTATTTAAATTATGGTTGTGATTCTAATATTTGTACTTGTGCTTTATTTATTGCACAGTCATTTACTCACTAGGTTTTTGATAAACTTACACTCTCTGTTATTATCTTTTTAAGATTTAGCAACTGAGGAGGATGAGAAACCGCTAAGAGTTTGGCGGCTCTAGAGATATATCTATTTTTGTTGGAGAGTTCTTAATGAACCAATTTTTGGGCTGTATGCCAATAAAAATGCTCTGTAATCCTGTAGGCCACTTAGGTCTTGCTATGTTTTAGGGGTTTATTCAATTAGATTCAATTTACTTTGCATATTAATTGTATATATAATTCCCGATGTTATGGGAATTAAAAGAAAGTATTATGTAAATTTATTTCTGTTGTAATTTATGTTTTTCTTATTTATGGATATTAGAGTTGTTCAAGGAAATTATGGGCTACCACTGAGGTACACCCTAATATGTATGTTAAGTAATGTGCCCATTTTTTGGGGCGTTACAAAATGGTATCAAAAGGAAGTTTGTGTTTAGGTCTCCAATAGATTATAGAGCTTGGTTTTCTTTGCGGGCCATTTCCCATTGTTGTGATTTGTGTAGCATGACCATGGGTTTAGGTTCCATTAAAGGGATTATAGGACGTTTAGTTTCTCTTTTGTGACTTATTCCTCGGTGGAGTGAGTCGGAAATAATTTTATTAACATGAGAAGTGTTTGTTTTTATCTGTAGGATTTTGGCTGCAGATGGAGGAGAAATCCTCGAAGCCCAGGGATCTTATGAGCTTAGATGTAGCTTTGCTACACTACTACTTGAGTAGTTGTATATATTTTTGATAAGGATGTGGGTGCTTGTGTGGAAATGTATTATGGAAAAGTGAATTTTTCCATGAGAAATGTAATTATATATGTGGTATGGTTTATAATAGATCATTCCAGATTTGGTATGTTGTGAAATGTAAATTTATTTGTTTGATGGAATGTATATATATGTTCATATATGTATCTATAAATAGTTTGTAATAAACAAACCTTGGTAGTAAGTGGGTTGTTAGTGGAAAGTGTGGAATCGGGTATGGATTATCAAATTAGAAAGATACTATGGGTCTTGATTAGTTGATGCGTGGTAATGATACATATATACATACATACATATATATATATATATATATTTGTATCCATGCAAGTAGAGAAAAACTTACTGGGGTTTCTTGTGGTGGGTGCCTATGTATATATTTTGCACAAATTTTTATTAATATATTTTAATGAATCGTGGAAACGGGTTTTTTAGGGAAGGTTTGGATAAAATGGTATGGTGTAGGAATAATATAAACATTGTGCATGCTTGCGTATATTGTTATGCATTTGCTAAGAATATGAAATGCATACCAGTAGGAAGTGTGAGAATTCTTTGTGGCTTGGCTGGTTAGTTAAGTAAAGTGATGAGTTTTGGCATTTGTGAATCAACACCTATGTGGATTGGTTTATAATCCATTCACCTAAGTGTTGATAGCATTCTAGATGAAACGTGTGTAGGCAGGTACTTCAACCAAATTATTTGAGTCGAAGTCGAATAGTAGAGGTTGAAGAATAAAGACGTTAGGAATAAAGAGGGCATAACAGGGGAGAATGCTCATGTGAAATAAGTTGAGGGTTAGGATGTAAGTTTCATCCTAAGGATTGAAGTGGTTGTAGTTCTTCTAGCAAAGGTAGGTCTTAGGCTAGAAGATAGCGACCTAGATGTTTAGAATACAGAAGGCTCTGTTCAAGTAACTACTATAAATAGGCAGTAGGTTAGGGCTGTTTCTTTTACAGCCAGAGGGGATACTTCAAGAGGAATCTGGAGGTAAAGAACTTAAGTAGTCAAAGTTGGGATGCATACTTTAGTATGCATCCCAGAGTAAACTAGTAATGAAAGACTTAGTTGGCAGAATCGATCTAGATTATGAAGTTTTTTGGAGGAGACACCATAGTGAGGTAGAGAGCAACGTAAGGGAGGTTGGAGTGAGTTGTAAATCTTTTAGGACAACTTGATTAAGTTTCACCAATTTGGTTGGAGCTTAGTAGGTGGTGATAATGTGTAGTAAGTGCGCTTAGGTAGGCGGGATTAGTCTTAGAGAGAAGAAAAACCTCACGTGACTAGTTCTTAGTAGTCAATGAGTGAGGATACAGTCGGTGTGGGGTGTGAGGATGCATGAAGTCCTTACACCGAGAAGTTCAGATGAGGTAAATAGTGGGTTATAAGAGTTTCTATCACAGTGAAAGTATGGATACCTCATGATCTTGGAGTAGTCTAAGTTTACTATGGATAGGCTTTTGGCATGTGTGCCATTTGAGTTGAGTAGAAGTGGTGGTGGATGTGTGATTTCAGAGGTTAATGGGAGGTTCAGCCCACTTTTCTATGATAAGAGGGCCTATGAGTCTATAGTGTGTACATGTCAGCTGATATGTAAGATGCTTGGGTGTTTGCATACAACTAGGTGAGGTGGAGGATGTAAGTTAGTGGAGTGGACATCAAGGGTGTTTCATATGGAGAATAAAGAAATGGTGCCATAAATATGGCCTGGGATGAGTTTAGGCTAAACCTAAGCTCATTGATGTTAGAGTGAGTACTTTAGGAGCATGTGTGTTAGTTTGAGAGGGAATACATTTAGGTATGTGTTGAAACATGATGACTCACATATGAACATACATGGAATATGTATATATGTGTAGCTACGTAAGGATCCCAAATGAGAGTTTATTTCAGTACAATGACCTTCTTGGGACCAGTAGTCCCAAAAGATTGAATCAAGAGACGATGGCTATAATGGGGAATCTTGGAATCAAGTTGTTCCATATCATATTTATAAGTACATCTTCTCTTGCGAAAAAAGTCGATGAACTTTAAAAGAGACTGTATTTACCAGAAGGGATGTGAGGCCTAGCTGGTTGGGTGGTACCACGTGGGGCAGGCCTAGCCGTTTTGTAGCAATAAATGTATTGATGAAAGGTATGAAATGGGTTTTAGTGGGCTTGGTACTAGTTGCTTGGTTTGGAGTTAAAGCCTTGACCAACACTTGTGTTTGCAGTTGAAGGCATGATCTTAGTGACCCATTACTGGTTACGGACATGGCCTAATGGATTGAGCGTTGGGACATGCTTAGTACATCTATGGGTCCAATAAGACTCAAAATGGGGGTTTACGTTAAGAGAGCTAATTGGGAGGTTCATGTTATGAACTGGGTCCCTAGAATAGGCTTGCTAGTGATTGTAGCCAATTAACATCTTTGAGACTCAAAGGCTAAGATATGGAAAAGGGTGGAAGTCCAGAACTGGCCTATAGTAGGACTTAAATTTGTTGAATGCTTAGTGGATAGAGGTGTGGAAACTGAGTGGTGTACTCCTAAGGTTTGAAACTAGTGGTTACCATTATGGGGCATGTGGACTGGGACCAAGAAAAATGCACTTGAAAGCTAGAAGGCTTGGGAAACAAGAATATAGAAAGGGTTCATTATGTGGTTGTTGATTATGATTGCTTGTATTGTTTTGTGTGTAGGATACACGTTATGGTTGAAGGCATAATCCAAAAGACCGAATACGTGTTATGGCTGATAGTACAACCCAAGAGGCCAGACATATGTTATGGTTATGGATATGACCCAAGAGATCAGACAAATGGTTGGATTCCTCGTGGGAATGTAGACCGATGGGGAATGAGACAAGGTCTCATGGTACACTCTTGGGGCTAAGATGACAATTGTCGTAGTTTGGTGTAAGCCGAAGCTTAGGATGAGAGTCGTACTAGAGGGATAATATGCTTATGGGCAGGAATATAGCCTTCGGGCAAGATGATGCCTACAGGCTGGGATATTGCCAATGGGCAGGATATTACATAAGAGCGTGATGACGCCTTCGGGCAGGGTGCATATATTCTATAATACTGTGAATTATGTGTGTGGTTCGTGTTTGTTGCATATATAGTGGAAAGTGTCTAATTCGTAAGGCTATTGACTGGGATGTAGTATATAATGGTATCAAGGTTACGCTCTATGAGAATTGGGAATGAGATACCATATTATGTATATGCTTCTAGGGTGATCGGATATTGTGCGGGATAATTATCCTGATAGCATCTTTTATGCATATGTATGTGGGTGCTTTTGGGTTGAGTAGTAGAGGAACTTATGTGTGGAAGGTACTTAAGCCACCCTAAGCTCCTTAAGTTTGCTTGTAGTAATAGTTACCAGAACAACATAGATATGACGCTTTCCAAGGCTTTATGTGAGAGGCTCTATGTTTTGGGTTTTGGTCGTGGGGTAATTTGTACACATCCTTGAGTGAGAAAAGTTATAAATTTCCACAGTATATTGGAGATGTATAACAACCGAGGATCTTAGTTCTCACTTTGGTTCTGGAGAACGCAGGGTTTTATGAATGGCAGTGTATATGCTTCTATTTTTTATGGAAGCTGGGAAACGCCGCTTCTCATTGATTGACGTGGTACCTTTCGAGGCTTGTGGTGAGTTTTTGAATTCGGGGGACCGAATTCTGTTAAGGGGACAGAATGTAATACCCACCAATTTTGGGGTCACGTGATTAGCAGTATTACGATTTTTATAATGAAAATTTTTATTATTTTAATGAAATTATTTGGTCATTTTTAATTTTCATATTTAATTCATTCTTTTTTAATATTATTTACGGAAATGGAGATAAACAACCGAATTAGGTATTTTATTATAGATAATATTTATGAGATTTGAGGAAAGACAAGAGGAAGAGGAAAATTGGATGGAAATAGTGTTAGGGGATAGGGAATTGAGAGAAAGTAATCATGGGGCATAGAGGGAGCAGGGTACCTATGGGGTCTGAAGAGGGACTAAAGTAAAATGAGAACCTATGATGGTAACTAGAGTGTGAGAAATATACAAATTGGAGAAATTATGGATTTACCATTACTGAGATTAATTGGGAGTTTCTTGGGAGCAAAGTAGTAATTTCACTATAGGCGGGTATATATAGGCGGCTCCAACTATTTTTCCTCATTTCTCACTTTTTTTTCTCTCTCTCTCTCTCTCTCTCCTCACTCTCACTCTCTCTTTCTCTTTCTCTCTTCCTTCTCTCTACCTTTTCACCCAAATCCTCCAACCAAACTCCAATGAGTTGTTCTTCGGCAGTAGGGCGAGTCATTAGTGGCCAAGCAACATAGGAAAAGCAAGGAATCGAGGTAGGAATTCTAATTTTCTAAATTTTTCTCTATTTTCTAGTTTTAAGGCCATTTGGGGTAAAATTGAGTTTCTGGCTTCGTTTGTCAGTTAAAATTGGGGTTTTAGTGTCTAAATACTCCTTAGACATAAAGAAGGAGAACCCATGGAAGAAATAATTCAAAACAGTGAAGATCTAGCCTGATTTGACCTAAAACCGAGGCCAAATCACATGGGATGTGATCGTGGCACCCAAACGTCACACTTTAGAGGGGGAAAGGGGAAAAGGCATTGGTGCCCAGGCAGCAACTATGTGTGGTGCCACGGTGCCAAGCATGCTGATGTTAGGCTGCAATGTTTTCTTGGTCCATTTTCAAATGGCCATAACTATTTGATTTGGACTTCATTTTTAATAAATTTTATATCATTGGAAAACTATTTGAGTCTAGTTTTCAATGCTTTTCATTTGGAAATTTTATATCAAACTTAGTGGTGCATATTTTTCTTGTTTTATTTATTTACTGATTTTGATTGGATCTATATGACTTGGGAGCTTCATTGGCTTTGTCACTGGCATTTTTTATACAGTAAACCTTGTCAGCATCAAAGTGAATGAGTGACCTTGCTACTTGTTGTTATTAAAAATTACTCAAGTACAATATAAATCTCATTCATACCATAATTGAATTTATATTTATTAAATTCCTTAATTAGTTATGTTAACTAATTAATGGAATATTGGTTGTGATTTGTGAGACTATTATGTGGAATGTGCATGGGAATAGTGGGCTGATTGTTAGTTGTGGTATGTGAAATGTTGCATTATGTGATTGCATTGCATATGAAAAAGAATTATATGGGAATATGGATCCACAAGAGGAAACAGAGGGGTAGACCTCTGAGACAAACCCATTGAGCAATAATAATCCGAAGGGAAAAATCTAGACTCTCTCAATGCGGTAAATGTGAGAAAGAGGAGGAAAAACATTGCATATTTCACTTGCATATTCATATTATGAGAGGAAACCTACTAGTAACCCATGGATGTTGATATTTCTAGGGAGAACGTCGGAAACTAAGAACAAAGAGGTGGACCTCTGAAATAAACCCGTTGAGTAATTATTGTCTGTAGGGAAATTTCAGACTAGGTCTCAATGAGGCAAGTATGGGAAAGTGTGAGAAAACATTGCATGTGGTTGTCTCCATATTTGTAATCTTTGTGTGTGGTTATTTATGCTTATATGTGCTTTGACTGTGATTGATGTGGATTACGAGAGTGTAGACTCGCAAGGAAATAGCACGTTATGGTCACATAATCAGGTACGCTTGTGTTTATGTATTTGAACATGTCTGTATGTACTAGAGGTATCTATTTCAATTGTCGTTGTGATTCTGGTATTTGCATTTGTACCTTATTTATTGTACAGTCATTTACTCACTAAGTTTTTAATAAACTCATACTCTCTATTGTTATCTTTTTAAGATTTAGCAACTGAGGAGGATGTGATTTGGAGATATACTATATTTTTGTTGGAGGGTTCTTAATGAACCAATTTTTAGACTGTATGCCAATAGAAACGCTCTGTAATCCTATAGGCTACCTAGGTCCTACTGTATTTTAGGAGTTCATTTAATTCGATGCAGTTTACTTTGCATATTAATTGTATATATAATTCCTGATGTTATGGGAATTCAAAGAAAGTATTATGTAAATTTATTTCTATTATAATTTGTAGATATTAGGGTTGTTTATGAAAACTATGAGCTACTACTGAGGTACACCCTAATATTTACGTTAAGTCATGTACCCATTTTTTGGGGCGTTACAGTGACAAATTCTGATAAGAAAAATTTTCATCGCTAATACTTCTGTCAATTTGTTCACTTAAATTTGAATTGTTTTATTATTCCACATACATTTGATGAAAAGATAAAACTTAAAAGTAAAGTTTGAGATAATTTTTTTCAATAAAAATAGAACATAGAAATAGCTTCTTCTTCTTCGTTCTTTTCATTTATACAATTGAATCCATATTTAAAACTTCTTACAAACTGGCCATTTGTGTAATTGAACCTAAAATTTATTTATAGGATTTGAAAATTCATAAAAACATACAATCTAATTGCTTAAATAATTGTAAATTAAATTATATATAGGAATAGAATAACTGCTTATAGGGTCATTAAAAGGGATTTAAATTGATAATGCCTTTTCATTTGAACATTAATTATGAATAATGAATTAGCTAATTTAGGCAAAAAAAGATGTCTAAATAACCTAGAAATAAGAGTTAGATAATCTAAAAAGTTCTAATACACCTTGGGATAAGGCATTAGACGGTAGGGAATCTCGAAACATTAGAAAATAAGAATTAAGCAAGATTGAATTAAAATCATGATTCAAAATAGAAAATTGCTAACCACTGCCCTTAAGGCACTGGTTAAGAATGCATTTAATATTAGTAGGGTTATAAATATATTATTATTTTATAAGAAGTACAGACAATGTTATTTAGTAGGTCTAACTATAATTTATAAAAGGCAAAAGTGTGCTTTACGTCTCTAAAGTTTACTTTAATTTTCATTTATGAGGAAAATTTTTGCTATCAAACTAATGACAATCTCTTATCATATATATTCAAGATTTGATATATATAAAGGCATTATGTAGTTATATGCAAAAGAAAATATACACAAATTAACAATAACAAATCTTATAATAGAAGAATATACCATTATTTTACATAAATAATTTTAAATTACATAGAAGTTTAAAAATTTTAATAACAAATCTTATAATATAAATCTAGTATTATATTTTAATATCTGTGACACATACATTGATATCTGTAAAATTTTAATATATGAAAATATTAAAATATTAAAACATATAATTAATGTATATGTCACAAATATGAAAATATTAAAATAAAAGATCGTGGTTGAACTAATTGAATTAAAAAATTATAAAAATATGTTTAATATGCATAATATATTTTTAATAATAATCAAATTTATATTACAAGATTTGTTATTAAAATTTTTAAACTTTTATGTAATTTAAAATGATTTATATAAAATAATGGTATATTATTCCATTATAAGATTTATTATTGTTTTATAATAATAATAATAATAATTTATGTATATTTTCTTTTGTATATAACCACATAATGTCTTTATATATCAAATGTTGAATACATATGACAAAAGGATGTTAACAGCTTGATGGTAAAAGCCTTTTTTTTTTTCCTACAGGTTCTGTTAACACATTGACGGCGTTAAAAAAAAGAGTATATTTGTACAAATTTGAAAGTTGTAGGATATATTTAACAAAAAAAAGTTGATGGATACATAAATAAAAATCAAAGTAAACTTTAATGACGTAAAACACAAATTTGCCTTTATAAAAACAATAATACCCTGTATCTAACATCTTCAAATTCTCAATTTAATATTAATTTAAATAATTTTTATTAACACTTCCTATTAATCCTCTTTTGGTTACTGACGTTTGAGACAACTATTCTCCACTTTTTTTAATTTAAATTATTTTTATACTCTTTTTATTAACTTGCAATAGTTTTTATTTATTGTTTTATTTATTTAATTAATTAAATCACTTTATAACTTGATATTACATACTCTTAAAATACATGTGTAATTTTTATTTATTATGTAATATATTTGATAATTTGTAAAAATGACTCAGCTCAATTAAAATGTCAAATAAAAAATTCTATAAAACTCAAATGAAATGTTAAATAATTTGTATATTTTTTTAAACCTCTTTCTATTGGCCTTTTATTTGAAGGCAGTACCAAAATCCTTTTTGGGCTTACAACAATTGAAATATTCTTTACCTTAGCTTGGCCTTGCTCTACCTTAGTAAGCATAATTTTAGCCATTTATACAAATTATTTAACATTTTATTTGAGTTTTATAGAATTTTTCATTTGACATTTTAATTGTACTGATTCATTTATACAAATTATCAAATGAATAAAAATTACACATATTATAAAGTGTTTCAAATAAATAAATTAAATAATAAATAAAAATTATTACAAGTTAATAAAAAGAGTATAAAAATTATTTAAATTTAAAAAGTAAAGTGGTAGGCTCAAATGACAGTAACCAAAAGAGGATTAATAGGAAGGGTTAATAAAAAAATATTTAAATTAATATTAAAGTGAGAATTTGAATATGTTAGATAAAGGTTATTATTGTCTTTATAAATCATAATCAAACCTACTAAATAATCTTGTTTGAATTGTCTATTAAAATAATAATATATTTATAACCCTTCTAACATTAAATGCATTCTTAACCGTGCCCTAATTAGCGATTCCCTTCAAAATTAAGTAGTGAAATCAAACCCTAGCTTTTTTAATTATTTAGCTTTAGTCATTTTATTTAAGTTTTCAAATCAAAAATCCAAATTTAATTATTGATTTTTTTGGTTTTTCATTCTATTGACATGGAACACGAGACTATCATGATTCTACATCAATGTTTTTAAAATTAATTAGTTGTAGTTAGTAAATACTTAACTGAGTATAATCCTCATAAGATTGACACTTTACTCATTCTTTATAACTTGACCTGACTAGTATACTTGTTATAAAAGTGAACTTGTGTGTGTGTTTCTTACTTTCCAATCATTATTACAAACTTTCCATATACTATTTCACTAAGTCCACATCAAAAATACATGAATGAAACATCATAAAATGCTTCATGTACCCTCATTTTTTACAAGCCAAACTTGTGAATACTTTAAAGGCTTAAACCTCTACAAATGATTAGTAATGCAGGCGATGTAATATTACATTTTAGTTCACCACCAACATAGATTTTATAGTTACAAGTGACTTTGAGATTATTAAGAGCCAAAGCTATATTATTTGATTTGAGAACAATTGTGGTGTTTGGAACATTATATGTTAACGTAATTTTCTAGCTTTTGACATCATTAGTGAGACACCTTGTTATATAACTAGCTAATATTGATGAACTGTGTAAAAATAAAGAGAAAGAGAACAAAGAGAATAGAAGAAATGATCTCTGTGCATATTCAACACTGTACAAGGTAGCTATTTATACTACTAGGGCCATACATCATAATGGAAATAAAATGAATGAGATCCTAATTACATCATGATATTAAGCTAATTACATCCCTAAATATAAGCTACAAATTTGGGCAAAAATGGTGTACAAATTAGGTTGAGTTTAACATCTTCCATCAAACTCAAGATGGTAATATAGATGACAACTCGAGTTTGGAGACAAGGTCTTGAAATCGACATGGTGAGTGTGATTTGGTAAACATATCTACAATTTGAGATTGTGAAGAAGTAGGAACAAGTTGTATCGTGCATTGAAGGATATGGTGTCATACAAAGTGACAAGCAATCTTTATGTTTGGTGCTTTCATGGAAGACATCATTATGAGCAATCTAAATGGAACTATGATTATCACAAAATAAGGGGGTTAGAAAAGGTGAGGAGACACCCAAATCTTGAAGCAACTATTGTAACCAAAAGAGCTTAGATATAGTATCAACAAGAGCCTAGTATTCTACTTTAGTACTAGAGCGATAGATTATTGTTTGTTTCTTGTTGCACCATGAGATGAGAGATGTGCCAAAAAAAAACAATAGCTAGTAGTGGATCAGTGATCAGTAGGGTCTCCAACCCAATCAACATCAAAATATCCTAGCAATTCCAATGAAGAGGAATGGTAGAAGTGAAGACCATGAAATAAGGTTCCTCTAATATACCAAATTATGTGAAGAACAACAAAGAAATGAGTTGTACATAGAGTAGTCATGAATTGGCTAACAATGTGAACAATATATGCAATATCTGAATGGGAGACAGTGAGATAAATAAGACTATCAACTAATTGATGATAAAGAGTACCATCACTGAGAGGAGTCCCATTAGTTGTAGAAAGGTGAATATTGGGTTCAAGAAGAGTACTAGCAGTTTTTGTGTTGATGAGACCAACACAGGAGATAACATCAGTGGCATATTTGGCTTAAGACAGAAAGTAGCCAAAATCATTAGATGAGACTTCAAGGCCAAAAAAATAGCTTAGAGTACCTAGGTCTTTCATTTCAAACTGTTGATGAAGATAAGATTTGAGAGTGGAGATACCTTGGGTGTCATCATCGGTGATAATCATATCATCAACATAGAGAAGAGGGAAAATGTACCCTTGATTAGTTTTGCAGAGAAATAATGCATGGTCATAAGAACTAGATTCGAACCCAAGTGAGCCAATAGTTGAACTAAATTCGGCAAACCAAGGTCGAGGTGCTTATTTGAATTTGTATAAAGCTTTTTGTAGGTGACAAACCTTGTTGGGTGGATGATCCTAACAAGGCAGAGATTTCATGTACACTTTTTCTATGAGAATGCCATTAAGAAAGGCATTTTTCACATCCATCTGAAATAACTGCCACCACTTGCTAGTAGCAACTGCAATAAGAGTGTGAATAGAGGTTAAGCGGGCTACTGGAGTAAATGTTTTCTCACAGTCAATGCTATACTCTTGGGTACATCCCTTAGCAACAAGTCTGGCCTTATATCTCTCAACAGATCCATTGGCTCCAGCCTTGATTTTATTTGGTGGTAGATCGACCAAGTCCCACATATGGGTACTTGTGAAGGCTTGTAGTTCTTCTGTCATTGCTTTCTACCATAAAGGGTCAAAGCTGGCCTCGCGATAGATGCGAGGTTCATATAGAGAGAGACAATAGTGGAATAAACATGAAAATCCTTAAGATGAGTAGGTGGTTGACTTACACAAATATTATGACGGAGAGGTAGTAGAGAAGGATTTGATGATGAGTGTGCAAGTGAAGAAGCGGCAGGATCCACAACCAAGGGCAATGTAGTAAAGGCATAGGGGGCTAGGTCGAACAATCTAAACTAGTTAATGGACCTGCAAGAGAAATGTTAGGAAACAAAGAGACAGAAGGATTAGAGAAGAATGGAAAAGGCCATTCGCTAACTTTAAAGGTTGAAAGATTTGAGAACATTTTGTGTTCCCAAAAGGTCATATGGCAAGACATACAAAGCCATTAAGATAGAAGATCCCAACACTTATACCCTTTATGTTCTATGACATATCCAAGGAAGTAACATAAGTGAGCTCGTGGTTCAAGTTTGTTGTATTCATGAGGTTGGAGGAGAACAAAACAAGAACATCCAAAAACTTTAAGATTGTGATAATCAGGAGCACAATTAAACAAGCATTCATAAAAAAAGATGTTCCCCATGATAGGAGAGGGAATGTGATTCATGGTATAAATGATAGTAAGAGCTGCTTCAACCTAAAGAGATTCTGGACAAGAGGAAGATATGAGGAGAGCTCGAATAGTATTAAGAATATGGTGATGTTTCCTCTCAACCCGACCATTTTGTTGAGAGGTTCTGGGACAAGATTTCTAAATGATGGTACCTTGTTGGGGAAGAAGGTTGGTGAAGGATTTGTCTTTATATTCCATGACATTGTCAATGCGAAAAGTTTTGATCTTGCAAGAAAACTATGTCTGAATCATATTAACAGAACGAGAGTAAATAGCGAATAGTTTATACCTATGTCACATAAGATGAATCCAAGTAGAGTGAGAGAAATCACCAATAAAAATTACATAATATCGTAAGCCTCCCATGGTATCATGGGGAACAAGACCCTAAATATCAAAATGGATCAAGTCAAAAAGTGATGAAGAAATTGAATCATTAATAGAAAAAATAAAGCATGTCCTCTAGAGTTTTAATAGGAAACACAATCAACACTTTCAATTTTAACATTGCTTAAAGAACCACTAGAAATTAAAGATTCCAAGTGACCATGAGAAGGATGGCAAAGGCAAGAATGCCAAATATGGGACGTGACAACTCCAGCAAAGAATTTGGATGAAAGATGCAGAGATGTGAGCTTAAACAACTATCCAACTTTATGCCTTGTCCCAAGGATCTTGCCTATTTGTGGATCCTGCACAATACAACAATGACTCGAAAAAATAAGTTAACACCAAGTTCACATAATTGACCAACAGAAATGAGGTTCGAACATAGTTTAGGAATAAGAAAAGTATCAGATAATGAAATTTTAGATGTCTGAATGGTGCCTATGCGTTAGACATGCATAATGGAATTATTAGCAATATGAATAATATGAGGGACAATCGGTGTTTTTGAGGAAGAAAATAGGGAAGAGTCAGAAGTTATATGATTGCAACAGGCAGAATCAAAATACTAAGAGGTTGGGGTACTTAAGGTGATAGATAGAGTTGAAGATAAGACAATACCAGAATCTGGTTGGAGTTGTTGAAGCAGAGTGTGAAGATCCTTTAGAGAAAATTTGGGAGATGTACTCTCTATTGGACCCTTGGTGGTAGTAGCAACCATGGAAGAAGACTAAGAGGCCTTAGATAGATTGCTATGTCCAGCGTTTTTGTTAAGTCATTTTTTGCAATCAACCATATGATGGTTGTTCTTTTTGTAGTAGTTACAGACCACCTTCTTCTTGCTTGGATTCTGAGGACCCTGGTGAGTAGCAAGAACAACATCAGTAGAGAGAATAGACTTTTCCATGCGGAGAGCGTTCAAACAGGACTTTTCGATAATAACTTCTTTCTTCTTAGTATCCATGTTTGGTAGGGTGCCACGATGAAAGAGTGAGCTGCAGATGGATTTAAATTCATTTGAATAGTCATCAGGAAATGCCAGATATGCTTATGATTATGAAGATTGGCACAAATAGTGGCTACATTAGTGCTAGGCCATGTCAGATCTCCAAGTGATATTTGATCCCAAAGTTCTTGTAGCTCAAACACATAATTATGGATTGTTTGGCTTGGTTGTTATTGCATGCGATGAAGCCTTCTAGAAAGTTGAAATTGGTTGACATCATCATACACTAAATAATGATGCTTTAAAAAATCCCATACCTCTTGAGCAGTGTTAAAATGTTGAAAATCAAGTTTGATAGTTTTGGCACAGGTATTCGAAAACCATGCCAGAATCTGATGATTCATTGCATCCCAAGAGACTAACCTGTCAGTGAAAGCATTGTCCTCATCTTCTTTCTTGCGTACAGGTTTAGGTATTTCTATAGTAACAATTGGGCCCCAAGAGTCTCCTTTTAAGGAAGCTACACATTTCCTCAGCCTACAAATCATAATTAGATCCATCAAAGGTAATATTGATAGGATTGAGAATGTATTAAGGAAGTTTAGAGGCGTTCATTATGAAGAAAATGCAATAAAAAAGAGAAAACCTATTGATAGAGCAAGAATTTGACAAATTTGACCGCAAAATGAATTTAGGATGTCAAAAAACCTTAGGAGCAAGTTTGGTTTATAGAAAAAATGAAGAGGAAGGCATTGAATTGGTTGGTCAAAGTGATAGTTGACCGTTGACACATGGAAGAATGAGTAGGAGACACGTGGAGCTAACGTTAGCAAGAAGGAATCTACCTTAGTGACATGGTAGTACACGTGGCAGAACCCCAGATGTGACACATGGCTGTTGATGTGGATTCTTGCTGACATGGCCAATGACGTGGCAAAACCAAAAAGTGACACATGGTTGCTGACATGGAAATTTGTTGATGTGGTAGAGATATGTGTTTGATGATGTGGCACCTTGATGATATGTCAGTGACATGGAGGACACATGGCAGTGACAACAATGACGTTTTGGTGCCGTGGCTGTTGACATGTTGATTAGACACTTAACCAATGACTTGTCGTTTGATAGATATAACACTGGAATGACATCATTTGGTCGAAAAGACGTGTTGTTCACGTCGTCTTCAACCTCTTGCTGTCATGATCTGTAGCTTTCTAGCAATGGCTTCTTTCAGCGCATAGAAAGGCTTCTGGAGATGCAATTTTTCCAGTTGTTGTTGTTGTTGTTGACACAAGACGATCCTTCTAGTTGCAACAAGAGGATGATTTAACAAGCAAGACAAGGACCAGAAGCTTGAGCAGAGAAAAAATGAAAAACAAGTAACCTTTTTACAAAGGTAGCTTTGATACCATGTAAAAATATAGAGAAAGAAAATAGAGAGAATGAGAGAAATGATCTTTGTGTATATTTTGTGATTCAACACTGTACAAGGGAGGTATTTATACTACTAGGGCCATACATCATAATGGAAATAAAATGAATGAGATCCTAATTACATCCTGATATTAAGCTAATTATATCCCTAAATATAATCTACAGATTTAGGCAAAAATCATGCACATATCAGGTTGACTTTTAAAACTGATTTTAATTTCATCACTCTCACCACCACATTTTTGCTTTGCTTAATCCTTGGCATATATGTCCAACAATTAAATAGTTTAGCTCAAGCTATCAGTATCTCTCTCCTATTTCTTGCCATCCTTGTCATGTGAAGTCATATTCATTAAGTGTGTATGTAATACACATAATTTTGTAATGCTTGGAATAATAAAGATTTCTACCATCATGTTACGAGAGGAATTCCTAAAACCAGATTTAACTTTTTCCTTAATAAATAATTTTGGAACAGTGAAAGTAAAGTGCTACAATTGCGGCAAATGCTTGGTATCATACTCAATTTGGGAATTAATGGCAAGGGCCCATGATTAGGGACTTATGTGAATTTAAATTGTGAAAAAGGAATTATGGGACTAATGGTTGAGATGAAATACTAAGAGCTTGCTAAGTATGGGAAGTAAGTAAGAAGAAAAATATTTTAATTGGGGTTGGTTGGGGTTGGTTGGGAAAGCACTTAAGTCCACTCTTAAAATTATGAAGGAAGGAAGGAAGGAAGGGCCAAGTAGCAATTTAGGAAAATGAACCTCCTTTACTTAAACAATTTTTAGACCGAATTCCTTATTCTTGCCCTCTCTCTCTTGTGAATAAGGAAGGAAGGAGAAGTGAGCTCCCCCTCCTCTCCCATTGATCCAAACATACCAAAGTTTCTTCTCATTTCTTAGCTTAGACTCAAGGAGATTGTAGATGGCTCTTCTTCATGGAAGCATGGACTTGAGGTAAGCTTCCCATTTCTCTTTTATGCTCATTTGCGAAACCCGAAGGGAAGCTAAGTAGAAACGGGTTCAAATAGGAAATAATGGGCTTGGAAATTGTTCTTGAACCTACCTTTGTGTTTGGTGATGGAAATGGGACAAGAAATTCATGGGAATCATGAACAAGAGATGGAAAATCATGGGTTAGAAGCTTATATCAGAAAAAGATGAAAAGTTAGGGTTCTTGGAGGGGATTTTCATGATTTTGGGTTTGATTCTTGGTTATAATCTAAGATTAGTATATGTTTATGTCTCCTAATGATTCCTAGAGTAAAACCATGGAAAGAATCTCTGAATTTGGTGGATATTTGGGCTGGCATGGAAGGAAACACGAAGAGGAGCCTTTTTCACAAAATTAGAGTTTTAGGTTATGATATCCATCACAACAGCGATGAGGGTGCTCTGGATTGTCACTGTAGTGACAGTTTCTATCACTACAATGATAGAAGACAGAGAAGGATTTTGGATTTTCAATGGCCATCACTACAACAATGGATTCCACCACTGCAACAATAGGAGGCCGAGACCAAGTTTCTTTTTAATGCATTTTCAGTGTTGCAACGGTGTGCTAGGCGCTATAGAGGCCGAGTAGCTTTCAAAACTTGGTTTTCCATGTCCTTTCTCTTATGAATGCTATTCCAAATGTTTATGATGCCTCTTGGAAGGATTTAAATAAGGATTGAGGCCTACAAACATCAAGAATTGAGGTGGATTATCTAGTTTGGAAATTAGATGAGGGATAATTTCTATTCTTAACTTGAATATGTGATGAATCTATATCTAATAAATGGAACTTGTGAATGTTATGGTTGATTATATAATTACTTATGCTAGAATACCTGGATAAATTATATCTAATATTGGATTTTGAGGAATGACTTTCCATCCTCACTAAATTGTGGGTCTATATGATTCAAAGTATTGGAATACCCATTCTTGTGTATGCATATTCATGGGAAAGGTGTTTGATTGGTTATGAAAATTGTACGAGTGGGCTTATTAATAAAGGATGAGGTTGCTCCTAGCTTGAATGTGAAATAATTTATTTTTAAATCTCTTGGGAGTCTATAGTTAAGCTTCCCCAATAATTTAAGTATCATCTGAGTTAATTGATATAATAGGTTAGGAACTTAAGAGTGTTAAACAAAATAATAGTGGGAAAATAGTTTCCCTCATTCAATTTGAGATATTAACATAATTTTTTTTTTGGAATCCTTGCATCATGTGGATGGACTCTACTTAGAATGACATTGTGTGGAGGATGAAAATTTCTATAGCTGGGCTTTTCGATAAAAGTTGGACATTGCTTGCTCTAAATTATGTAATGGCTTATTTTCTGAATCCCAAGAAATACATTTGTGAGGAATAATCGCTCTATTTCGTGGTCAATTGGTTGGGAACTTGTCTTTTTCTCTCCATTTAAATTCATAACTCACATATGACCATGTATTTCTGGATGATGGATTGTAGCACTGTAATGGGATATTAATAATGTGCGTTCTGAATAAATTTAATGTGAGCCCTTGGTCTTAATTCTAATGAGGAGCTGATACTTTATAATTCTCGTAATAAATTAAGAGATGGTTCTAATTTGAAATTTAATCTGGTGATAGAATAATCATGTTCAAGAGAAGGATAATGGTATGAGTTTTTGTGATGGAATAACTATCTTCTTTTCTCTACTATGGTTATGCTTACCATTCTTGAAATTATATTAGCGAAATATTTACATTTATATGGGCAAGTGGTTGGATGGTGCCAGTTGACCCTCTTCTGGAAAATCTGTGAAATATTTACATCTATATAAACAAGTGGTTAGATGATGCCACTTGACCTTTTTATGGAAATTTTGTGAATTATTTGTATTCGTATGGATGGTACCACTTGACCCTTTTATTGGAAATTGGTGAATTATTTATATCTAAATAGGCAAGTGGTTGGATGGTGCCATTTGACCTTTTTATGAAAATCTCATAAAACATTTATATCTTATGGTCAATTATTTGTGCGTTGGACAATTGGTGATGATTGGTGAATTTATGCCTATGTTATTTTTTGGACACACTAGTTGGTTGGCCTTATTACTATTGTTGTGTGAGATTTTGCATGGCTTTGGTTGGTTGCATTGAGCTCTAGTAATGGAAATAAATTGTCAATTTATAAGTATATTGAGTGTAGGTTATGTGGACCAAGTGTGCGGTGTGGACTATTGGTAATAGGAGTCTTCTATTGTCTCCGTACGGGAAGTAGCGAAGTCTCCGAGATTCCATCCCTTTGATTGGGATCTTGGCTTGGTCTAAATAAAGTCAGTGGGTTGAGTCACTCTATAGTTAGATAGAACACTTTGGGATTCTTTATTGATATTGGAATGGTGTGGAAATGTGATATATATATATATATGTTTTGATTATAATTTATATTTTAATTATTCCTTGGAAATAATAATCAACATGGTTACCTAAGTAATAATTATATTATGTTGGAATGAAACTTCGAGTTATATGCTTAAAGTGTGTTGGTTGTGTATTTGCTAGGCTTACAGTGGGTGCCCATTCTGGTTATGCTCTCATATTGGGGGTGTGACAATGTAAGAATTGTAACACTTTTAAATGATGATGTTATTAGAGAATAAAGATAGAAGAAAGAGAATAAATATCATTATAGACATAATATATTTGGTTTTATAATAGACTTTTAAATGATTTGATAGGTGAAGGATCTACATTCGGTACTAAAATTTCACTTCTATTGTCCAAAGACACACACACACACATATAATAGAAAATGGGAACCAATTTTGTGATTCAACAATTTATTTCGTATTGCCTTATTGAAATTTGACTTACACATTGATATTTCCATCATATGGATAGATGAATAGAAAAGGACATTAATGCTGAGATAAATAATCACTGGCATGGCTTGAAATTCTTATGTGCTTGTAACTTTGTCTTATGCATGGCAACATCAAGTATTGGTGGAAGTTCTAGTAGGTCTAGTACGAGGCTGCAAAACAAGCAATGTTATTGTGGTAGAAGAGTAAATGTTAGGATATCGAAGTCGTAGAAGAATCTAAATAGACTGTATGCAAGGATGCGAGGATTACCAAAGAACCTATTCCTATTTTGTGTGGTTGATGCCTAGTGTGGTCTATGTTGTGAAAATTAGAGTATTTCAAAAACAACATTTAAAATTATTGTGAAAATGTTTTTGAAATATTTTAAACTTAAATATGTTAGTTATGATTTGATAACAACCCATTTATAATTTTTAATTAAAAATTATTGTAATTAAATATTTTAAATTGACTCTTTTCATAATTACCATGATTTTTTAAAAATCCTAGTGTCACCTCCCATTATTCCCATAATATGTCTAGTAAGTTTTTAAGGTTATTATTATCCTTTAAAATGGATTAACTCCCTCATTTCTTATATAAACACATATATTACTTTTTAGTAGACGAGAGAGAGAGAGAGAGAGAGATTAGAGAGAGACTAGAGAAAGATTACTATAATTTTTTGGGTTACTTATTCAATTTTAATTCTTGTTGTTCTAGTACCAGGTTTCATCTTAAAAGAACTTGTTTAATCTTAGGGGGAAATTTTGCTTTAAAAAATTATTAGGTGTCACGAAATATTCCTTAAGGATAATGTTCTTCAACACAACTCAAGCTAAATTAATTTCCAAAATTGCTCCAATTTATACAACAATCCTAAGGAATATGATGCCAATACTTCCTGTGCGGCCTCACATTATCTTTTTGTGTCTCTTTTAGGTTTATGTAGATCATCTTCTTTTACTACTTGATTACTATAGACCTTTTTCTGGTGAAATTTTGATTTAAAAATTTATTTGGTGTCACGAAATATTCTTTAAGGACAATGTTCTTTAACATGACTCAGGCTAAATTATTTTCCAAAATTGCTTCAATTTATACAACAATCTTAAGGAATATGATGCCAATAATTACTGAGCAGCCCGCATTATCTTTGTGTCTCTTTGAGGTTTTCTATATGTAGATCATCTTGTTTTACTGCTTGATTACTATAGACCTTTTTCCGATTGGTTCCCTATTGCCAAGCAGGCTCGTGAATCATTTGTTTGTCCATGGTTATCACTTCGTTTTGCTCAATGATTTATGTGTTAGTTCAATTATTTGTTTGTCCCATCTGAAAAGCATCATAAATTTTCGTTGTGTCACGCCACAAATACGGGCACATGATCAGCACGGCGTAGAGCTACCCTGTAGCTGTAACCTGTACTCCCTACCCCTATTCTCCCAAACATATGAAAGAAATCATGCATGAAGATCAATTATGTTTACCAAGATGCAAATTTAATCTACTTAAGTTAGGAATATTCAAATAAGAAATACAAGAAAACACACACAAAGCTAATGTAAGCACATAATACATATGTCTCCATACATAAACCCCTCCCTCCTAAATGTCCTATTCGACCATAGAGCTGACTCAACACATACTTAAGGAAAAAAGACTCCAATCTAAAACGGGTTCAAGTTGATCTATTTTGACAACTCTAACAAAAATGGAAGGAAATAAACCTTGTGACCAAATCACAAAGAGAAGAGGAAATGCATCATTGTGGAAGGCAGAAGCTTGCGTACATAAGATAAAAAGAAACCACGTAATTAATGTCACTTACCCATAGACCAAACTCTAAAGCATGAGAGAAGACATGCATTGGGCAAAAAATTTGGAGGTTGTAACAGAAATAAAATGGATACTTTTAATAATTTCCTATATATGGCCAACTTATTATACTTAGGCTTTGTAGGCCCAAGATTTACTTGGGTTAATGGTAGACAAGGAAAGGCTATTATACGTACTCGAATAGACTCTGCATGCTAATCCTGTGGCTAAACCTTTTTCCCGAAACTAATTAAAGTGTTCCATATGCCTAGGCTCTACTCAGACCACTGCCCCTAGGTAGAAAGAGGAGAAAAACCCTTT
Organism: Biancaea sappan; assembly: GCA_037074585.1. Lineage (NCBI taxonomy): Eukaryota > Viridiplantae > Streptophyta > Magnoliopsida > Fabales > Fabaceae > Biancaea > Biancaea sappan. Next base: position 54,935,468 of record CM073494.1, on the reverse strand, counting down.
AGATTTGAACCCTACAGCATAAAGCATCACTCCTTTAATCAAATCGCTGAAACAGCCTGGAATAATTTCCCAAATGATCTTACAAAAACTATCTTTGAATTTAAAAAAGTTCTCACAAAATGGAACAAAGAAAACTTCGGCAATGTTAGCTATGAAATCAAAAGGACCAAAAATAGATTAAGTGGTTTACAAAAAGCTTTAGAATTTAGCAAGGATCACTAACTCCTTGTTCTCGGAAGAGACCTCCAAACGTACCTGGCTTTCCTCCTAGACAACGAAGAATCTATTTGGCACATGAAATCTAGAATTTAATGGCTAACTTTGGTGGACAGGAACACATCTTACTTTCACATAGTGGCAATCAATAAAAGAAGGAAAAACAAGATAAGCCAATTGCTCAAAACAGATAACACCTGGACCTTCGATCAAAATGAAATTGAACTGGAAATTATTAATTATCTCAAAATGCCTACGGTCCAGATGATCTAGATCAGGCCCAAACTATGGCCTTCCCAGACTTAAATCTACCACATCTCCATCCAAATGACCACCCAGACCTTACCAAGGTACCAAATGAACAGGAAATTAAATTAGCTCTCTTTAGCATTAACCCCCTAAAAACACCTGGTGAAGACCGCCTGCACTCGGTCTTCTACCAAAATCATTGGAACAATACAAAAAACCAAATAGTTTATGGTATCCAACAATCTTTTCTAAATAACTCTACCTGATGATTGGGGTACAACACTGTTGTGCCTCATTCCAAAAGTAGACAACGCCTATATGCCAAGCCACTTTAGGCCCTTAGGTCTTTGCACTACTCAATATAAAATTCTCTTAAAAAATCGCTGTTAATAGAATTAAACCCCATCTCCCTTATCTGATTTCCCCATTTCAGGGGTCTTACCTAGTAGGGAGACATTACTCTGATCTCTTCTTCATAGCCCAAGAAATAATGAACTCCATGAAACTCTGAAAAAGTAGAGATGGCTGAATGATTAGTAATATTGATATTAAAAATGCCTTTGACTCCATTTATTGGAACTTTGTGGAAAAAATGCTAAACCATTACAATTTCCTTTTGAAATTGAAAGTCTAATTATGTCTTTCTTAAAAAAAAAAAAAGTTCACTACACCTCTTTAATAAATGGAAAAAAAATCTTCCTCCTTCCGCCCTTCCAAAGGTATTAGACAAGGAAATGCCTTATCTCCTTATATTTTCATTTTAGGCATGGAACTCATTACTCACCTCATTAACCAAAAAATCACTTCAAACAAAAGGTGTCCTTTCACTTTTAAAGATAGAGCACCTAAAATCTCCCATCTTCTTTTTGCTGACGATATCCTCTTCTTTGTGAAAGCTGATGCTACTAACATAGAGGCCATTAATGATGTCATCACCACCTTTTTCCTCCCTAAGCGGACATAACATACAACAACAACAACAAAGCCTTATCCCACTAAGTGGGGTCGGCTACATGGATCGCACGACGCCATTGAGCTCTATCAATGACCAACTCTTTAGATATCTCATTTACTAAAAGATCCCGTTCAATAATTTCTCTAAGTGTCCTTTTTGGTCTTCCTCGACCTTTTTTCATAGGGCTCCAAACTATCTGCTCAACTCTCCTAACTGGCGCTTCCAACGGTCTCCTTTGCACATGCCCAAACCATCTTAAACGATTTTCAACCATTTTTTCCTCAATAGGTGCCACCCCAACTCTACCTCGTATATGATCATTACGGATCTTATCTCTTCGTGTATGACCACACATCCAACGCAACATCCTCATCTCCGCCACTCCAATTTTATGTTCTTGTTGTCCTTTCATTGCCCAACATTCACTCCCATATAAAATCGCTGGTCTTATAGCAGTACGATAAAACTTTCCTTTGAGTTTATCAGGTACTTTCCGATCACAAACAACCCCTGATGCCATTCTCCACTTCAACCACCCAGCTTGTATCCTATGTTCCACATCTCTAATAACTTCGCCATCATCTTGTATAATTGATCCCAAATACCTAAACGTTGACACTTGTGATATGACCTGATCACCAAGTTTAACTTCCAGCTCGTTCCTAGCTTGTCGCTTGTTAAACTTACAATGCATATATTCGGTCTTACTCCTGCTCAGACGAAAACCCTTCGATTCCAAAGTAGCTCTCCATAACTCAAGTTTAGAATTAATCTCTTCCCTTGTCTCTGCTATGAGAACAACGTCATCTGCAAAAAGCATGCACTTAGGAATATCTTCTTGGATGTGTTTCGTCAGAACATCTAAAACCAAGTCAAACAAATAAGGGCTTAAGGATGATCCCTGATGTAGGCCAATTTTAATAGGAAAGTCTCTAGTCTCCCCTCCAGACGTTCTCACACTAGTCGTAGCCCCCTCGTACATATCCTTTATGGCTCTAATATACGCAACCCGTACACCTTTCTGTTCCAAGGCTTTCCACAGCACCTCTCTTGGTACTCGATCATAGGCTTTTTCCAAGTCAATAAATGCTATATGAAGGTCTCTTTGTTTACTCCGATACCTTTCCATCAACCCCCTTAGAAGATATATAGCTTCCATTGTAGACCGTCCTGGCATGAATCCAAATTGATTTTCAGAAATACTCGTCTCGATAAGCGGACATAACATAAACTTGGAAAAATCAAAAGCTTGGGTTTTTGACACTGAAACTTGATACAAGGAATATTATTTCAAATACGGTAGGTATTAGGATTTCAAATTATCTAGGTTTTTATCTAGGTTACCCCCTCAAACCCAAATATAAAAAATCTGTCTCCTCCTTTATCATAGATAAAATAAGCAAAAAACTTCAGGGATGAAAATCAAATTTTCTCTCTAAAGTAGGAAGAACGCAATTAATAAATTCAACCTTATCGGCCATTACTAGTCACCTAATGAAAGCTTTTCTGCTGCCAAAAGAGATGCTACTTAAGATTGACCAAAAATCAAGAAACTTCTTCTGGGGACACTCAGAAGAAAATAGATAAATCCACACCATTAGCTGGGATAAAATCTCTTGCCCAAAATTTTTCTGGTAGTCTTGGAATTAGGAAAGTTGAGCATCAAAATAGAGTTCACTTGCTTAGTCTAATCTGGAAATACTACAATACCCCCACAAAACATCTGGTGCATGATTATAAGTAACAAGTATGGAATGGATCTTAAATATAAGAAATAAAAGGGTTCCTATATTTACAAAAACCTGCAAAAAATTCTCCCTCTTTTTCACCAATGAACAAAATCCATCCTAGGGAGAGGAGATAAGATAAACTAATGGTTTGACTGCTGGCTGAATAAACCACTGAGATATAAATTTATTGGTCCTCTAGCTAGAAATGAACAGTAGAAACTATTATCAAATCTGATCAAGGATACAAATACTGGTATCTCAGGGACCTCCCTGTAAATCTCCCAAGTGATACCATTCTTGAAACCATCTCCTTACCCCTTCCACAACAGCCAAATTCGCCAGAGGACACTAAAAGTTTGGCTTTCACAAAAACAGGGTTATTCTCCTTTAAATTAGCTTATCTCAAGATAGTTGAGCAAAATCAGGACCCCACAAATAACGTCACATCCCCAAAAACTTCGTACTCATGGATCTGGAAAAATAACGCACACCCCAGAGAAAAACTTTTCTTCTATCAAATCTATAACAAGGACCTCCCCACGAACAAGTGTACAATAAAAAAAGGCTACAACACATCTCTGAACACTGCCCCTTGTGTAATATTGCCCTTGAATCACACATTCATGCTCTCAGAGACTGCTTCTTTGTAAAACAAGTATGGGAAACTTTAAATGCACCCCAAAATTTCTTTATGATTGACTATAAACACATTCATGCTCTTAGAGACTGCTTCTTTGAGATGCCTCCTACCTACGTATCAAAAAAATTGAAATTCAATCGGACTGCCAAAACATTATGAATCTCTTTATGCATGATATCAGTAATACTCATCCTCTTGCAATTATCATGATGAATTGCAGGTTTTGCTCCAGTCTTTTGAAGGCTTAAAAATGTCGAAGATTTCTAGAACACAAAATAGATGTGCTGACGGGATGGCAAAGGAAGCTAGGGAAGAAGAAACTGCTCTTGAGGACTTATAACACTGCTTCTCATTTTGTTAATGCTCAATATGTAATGGACAGCTAGTTAGCTGCCTCATCTTTGCTTCCCCCCCCCCCCCCCCCCCTTCTCTCTCTCTCTCTCTCTTTGGCTTGTGTCAGCTTTTTGGCTACTCTGCTCTACTTTAATCTAATTTCGTATTTTCACCCAAAAAAAAAAAGGTGGTGGGGTGAGACATGCATGGGAAAAATAATTATTTATTATTTGTAATTTTTAATATAAAAATTGAATTTTTATATTTAAAAATAAGTGCTTTAATTTTTTAATATATGTATACATATATATATATATATATGTATTAATTCCTCTTTATTTTTTATTGAAGAATATTATATATATATATATATATAATTATTACTGGTTTAATCATGGATGAACCAATACACTTTGAATCGATATTTTTATCAATTTAATAATCAGTCCAATGTTTAAAACATTAGATTTTACATATTGTTTAATGTCTCGAAGGAATTCACTTTAAAAATCGTATTGAAGCCATCAAATTCAAACTTAAAAACCCACATATTATGTTTTTATCTTTTTTTAAATGACTGTTAATTATTTTTTAAAAAAATTAAGAACATTCAAATATGCTGTCTGTGGTTTTATAGTATAGGATGTGAATAGATTATTAAGAGGAAAAAAAAATAACCTTTGCTAATTCATGTACCCAAAAAAAAAATTCATATTGGTATACGGTGAATTCTTCCAACAAATTGCAAGATCTAGACAGAAAGAGCATTCAATGGCTTCACAAAGGAAACATGGAACCAAAACAAAACCAAAAAAAGATAAAGGGAAAAATAATTGCAGGATCTAACCTGTAAGAGTATTCAACATGGAACTTCACAATTCTAGGGTCCAAGAGTGGCTATCTCTCTAATTATTTCCCCTTTATCTTCTTGAAATTGCTCGTCTTCTGCAAAAAACAAGGCAAACTCTCAGATGAGATTTAAAAGTGAACGAAATTCTTTCACATCCTAGGCCTCTGATGTCTTTTCTACTTAAATTTAATGGCTACATTTGATAGACTGTCGTGTGATTATATGAAATACCAACCTGTATCACATCTCAATAAATATGCTGTTATAAATAACATCTTTCTGTATCTCACAGTTTTAAGGTTAAAGTTAAAAACACTTGTTAATACTTAATATATGCAATTAAACCTAGGAATCGTAAATCCCTCTCTCATCATATCAAACTTGAGTTCCTTATAGTCTAGCTTTCTATTGATAGAATTTGGATTAAAATAAATTTGGTGGAGTGGCAATTTTGTAAATATAAGTGATGATGAACAGGAATGATGATAGATGAAAGAGAATGATGATGGACGAATTAATGATGGAGGGAGAGAGAAAGTGATGATGGCGTACACAAGAGTAGAAAAGGCAGAGGCTGGAAATGGTTTATTGTATTGATTCATATATAGAATTGCACACTCCATGCTTATATATAGGTTTTGCATGTCGGTTACACATATGTCTGGAGACTTCTTTCTATTGCCTAGAAAAATCTTCCGCCTAGATCATTCTACATAACGCATTATGCTGCCTATCATGTATTATCCAGTGGATTCTAGAATTCTCTATTTAACATATATTTAGTACATTAAAATTTTTTTTTGATTATTTCCTAATACTCCCCCATAATCAAAAAAATTCATAACTCCAAGTATTTTTCTGAACTTGATGAATTTCTCTACGGTAACTGGCTTTGTGAAAATATCTGCTAACTGTTCTTCAGTCTTGCAAAATTTTATCTTGATTTCTCCTTGTTCTACTAGCTCTCGGATAAAATAACGTCGTATTTCAATATCCTTGGTGCGGCTATGAAATTCTAGATTCTTCGTCATTGCGATGGCTGACATATTGTCGCAATATATTATTGTTGGACTATTGTCATGTTGATGTAGATTCTCCAGAATTCTTCTGAGCCAGACTGCTTCGCTTGCAGCACTTGTTGCGGCCATGTATTCTGCTTTAGCTGATGAGAGTGCAACAGTCTTCTGCTTTTTTGATGACCATGAAATTATTTTAGATCCCAGCAGAAAAACACATCTAGATGTGCGCTTTCGATCATCGACGTTGCCTGCCCAATTGCTATCCGTGTAGCCAATTAACTTGCAATCTTCTTCCACTTTGTACATGATGCCAAAAAAATTTGTTCCTTTAACATATCTTAGAATTCTCTTTGCAGCAGTCAAGTGAGATTTATTGGGTTCACTCATAAATCTTGAAACAATACTGACTACGTGAACTATGTCTGGCCTTGTGTTTGTGAGATATATCAACGTCCCAACTAAGCTTTGGTAACTTATCTCATCCACTTTTCCTATTCCATCTTCTTTTGATAATTTTTCATTTGTTCCTATCGGCGTTTATATTGGCTTACAGTTCGTCATCTTGAATTTCTTCAACAAATCGTCTGCATATTTTTCTGAGAAATGAATATTTGTTCAGGCCTTTGTTTTACTTGCATTCCAAGAAAGTATCTCATCAGACCGAGATCTGTCACCTCATACTCCTTCATCATAGCTTGCTTAAAATCTTCAATCATCCTTACATTGTCGCTAGTATATATTAAATCATCAACGTATAAGCATAGGATGAGAAAATGTTCTTCATATACCTTAACATATAATGATGGCTCACTTGGGCTTTTTGTAAAACCTTGATCAAGAAGATACTTATCTATCTTACTATTCCATGCTCGTGGTGCTTGCTTAAGCTCATATAATGCTTTCTTCAGCCGGTAAACTTTGTCCTTTTTTCCTCGAACAATGTATCCTTGAGGTTGTTCTACATAGACTTCTTCAATTTCTCCATTTAGGAATGCAGACTTTACGTTCAGCTGGTAGATGTTCAGCTTTAGTTGTGCAGCTAAAGCAAGTACTAGTTGTATGGTCTCCATCCGCACCACAGGAGCAAAAGTTTCATTGAAGTCAATCCCAGGTTACTGTGAATAGCCTTTTGCTACGAGTCGTGCCTTGTATTTCTGGATTGATCCGTCTTCATTATATTTGATCTTGTAGACCCATTTTAAGCCAATTATGTCTTTTTCTTTTGGTTTCTCCACGAGCTCCCATGTTTGATTCTTCTCGATCATCTTGATTTCTTCATCCATTTCTTTTCTCCATTCTTTTTCTTTTGCAACTTCTTCATATTTTTGAGGCTCACAAGAAAAGAACGCGACATCATAAGTTTGGTAAATGTCTTGCAATGATCGCATCTTTCTTGGAGAAGATGAATCTGATGAAAAATCTGGTTTGAAATTTTGGCTTGTGCTTTGGCTTATGTCGTCTCTTGATTCCTTTTTCAACATTTGTATGTTGGACTCCTTTTGGTGCCTCATTGTTCCATTCCCAGCTTTCTCCTTCATTAAATATAACATCTCTTGAAATGATAAATTGCTTCATTTTTGGATTGTAGAGATGATAGCCTTTAGACTAGTCACTATATCCAATGAAGATGCATCTTTCTCCTCTTTCATCAAGCTTTTCTCTATTGACTTTTGGAATATGAGAGTACGCAATGCAACCAAAGACTTTGAAGTGATCAACTCTTGGCTTCCTCTCGAACCATGCTTCATATGGAGTTCTATTTGGAACAGCCTTTGTTGGGGATCGACTGAGAATATAGACAGCTGTGTATACTGCTTTAGCCCAAAATGATTTGGGCAGTTGTTTTTGTTGTAGCATAGCGCGTGCCATTTCCAAGATGGTTCTATTCTTCCTTTCCACAACTCCATTTTGCTATGGTGTGTATCAAATAGTGAGCTCCTTCTTGATGCCATGCTCCTTGTAGAACTTGATGAATCTTTGATCAGTGAATTCTCCTCCACTATTAGTTCTTAAAATCCTGAGAGGATACCCACTTTGCTTTTCAGCTAGGGCCTTGAATTGAATAAAATAATTGAATGCTTCAGATTTCTGCTCAATAAAGTAAACCCACATCATGCGGGTAAAGTCATCGACAAAGAGTAGAAAATATCTCTTCCCACCAAGAGTAGGGGATCTTGAAGGACCCCAAATATCTGCATGCACCAATTCCAACTGAGCTTTTGCTCTCCAAGATGATTTTGGGAATGGTAATTTATCATTTTTCCAAAAATACATCCTTCACAAATTTTTCTTTCAAAATGCATAGATGGTAGCCCAAGCACCATATCTTTTTGATTTAATACTTTAAGGCCATTAAAATTCAAATGACCATATCTCAAATGCTATAATGTGGCTTCATCCACATTTTCACATTTCATAGCATATTGCCCAAGTGGCATATTTAAAGGAAAAATTTTGTTAGGGGCCATTTTAATAGTAGTTATAATTTTCCCCCTATTTTTATCAAATATTGTGCATTTATCTTGATCAAAAATCAGATTATAGCCTTTTTGAATCAATTGGCCAACACTTAATAAATTTTGACTAAGGCCTGAAACATACAAAACATCATGAATATATTTTTGTTGACCATTTTTTGTTTTTACAGCTATCATGTCTTTTCCTTCAACTCCTTGAATTTTCCCATCACCAAGTGTAACTTGGGATTTTATATTTTCATCTAAATTGACAAAGCAATTTTTATTGCTTGTCATGTGGTTTGAACAACCACTATCTAAATACCAAATATCCCTTGATTAATATTGAGTAGAAAATGCAGAACAAAATATTTGATTAAGGGATTAGTCTTTTTAGTAAAATTTGCTTTGTTTTTCTGCCAATACCAACAATCTTTTTCAAGATGTGTGTGCCTTTTGCACCTTTTACATTTATATTGGCAGTCTTTTATATCATGATTATTCTTTTTGCATAAATTACAGTAGGAGCTAGGTCTATTTTTGCTCCATTGATTATTATTTCTTCTCCCCCTTCCACAGTAATTAGATGATCCTCTATCTTGAGGGTTTTGTCTGTGGTCATGCTTTTTATCTCCATTACTTTTGGAGATATTTGCTTTTGTTTGAAAAGCTTGTTCTAGTGGTTGCTCAAATCTTTGCATTCTCTCCTCATGAGCTTGGAGAGATCCCATTAATTCTACTAGAGTGAGCTTTGTCAAATCTTTAGCTTCTTCAATTGCTGCCACCACATGATCATATTTGGAAGGAAGGCATCTTAGTGATATTTTAATAATTTTCTCATCTTCTATTGTGTTTCCGTAACTTCTAATTTGATTAATAATATTAGAAACACGAGAGAAGGAGGTTTGAATTGATTCACTTTCCTTCATTAATAAATTATCAAAATCTTTTCATAAAGATTGGAGTTTAATAGTAATTACTTTGTCAGATCCCTTGAACTGACTCTTTAGAATTTCCCATGCCTCCTTAGCATTGCTTGCATTCATGATTCTTGGAAAGATTGAGTTGCTTACCTCTTGTTGTATGAGGAGTAACGCTCTTGCATCCTTCTGAATAATTTGCTTGTACTCCTTTTGCCTGGTAACTGACCATGTCGCTTGCTCTTCAGGCGTTGGATGTTGAAAGCCTTCTTGCACTATTTCCCACAAGTCTTGTGAGTTAAAAAGTGTCTTCATTTTTGTGCTCCAAAAATCATAAGCTTCTCCTTCAAATATTGGAATTAAAGTTTGTGTATAATTAAAGGTGGTTGAATTGGGATTTGATGTGGAGGCCATCAGGGTTCATGGTTAGAATATTAGAATGGGGTGGCTAGAATATGGCTAGGAGTTTTTCGAACCACGGCTCTGATACCACTGATAGAATTTGGATTAAAATAAATTTGGTGGAGTGGCAATTTTGTAAATATAAGTGATGATGAAAAGGAATGATGATAGATGAAAGAAAATGATGATGGACGAATTAACGATGGAGGGAGAGAGAAAGTGATGATGGCGTACACAAGAGTAGAAAAGGCAGAGGCTGGAAATGGTTTATTGTATTGATTCATATATACAATTGCACACTCCATGCTTATATATAGGTTTCGCATGTCGGTTACACATATGTCTGGAGACTTCTTTCTATTGCCTAGAAAAATCTTCCGCCTAGATCATTCTACATAATGCATTATGCCGCCTATCAGGTATTATCCAGTGGGTTCTAGAATTCTATTTAACATATATTTAGTACATTAATTTTTTTTTTTGATTATTTCCTAATATCTATGTCATGGTGTCTCATACTATCATCAAAATATCAAAGTATCTGAAATATCAGAGACTACATATGAAAACAAGACCTCTCTCTACCTTTCTCGATATTTGCCAATAATCGAAGAAGCTTAGTCTTGTTGGTGACAAGTATGCTAACAATCTCAACGGGCTTGTTTTGATTTGCAACAAATAACTGCCAATACCAAAATCAAACAATTTAAATTTCGGACCAAGAAAGGGCACTCAATTCCAAAGACACAACGTGTGTGTTCCATTAAATACCTTAAACACCTGGAAGGCTGCGAACTGAATTGACTTGTTAGAGTCCTGCAATTCAAAAATAAAAATAAAAATGAGTACTTGACTCATACTACATAGTAGAGAATACATTGTGCGCAAAGGGGCATACCCTGAGGAGATTCATAAGAATCCTCAAGTTATCCAAGGAGCTCACAAACCGAACCATCACATCAGCATTTGAGCGATCTAATAACATATCTCCCAATAACTGCAACATTTTTGATAATGGACAATTAAGACTACAATCAAGATGGCCATTGAAGTACTGAGAAAACTGCGTATACTCAAATCTAGGGGTGGCAAATGGGTGAGTTGGGTTGGTTTTGGGTTGGGTCAACAATGGGTAGGTCAAATAACCATTTTTGACCCATGGTAAATCTCTTTATGGATTATGCGTTGACTCCTGACCCACTTTTTAGGGTCAAAACCCAACCACTAACCCATATTTTTAATTAGTGCCATTAAAAGAAGTCCAGCTTAATTACTTATAAGCTTTTACATTTTGTTGGTTAATTTAAACAAAGATATTAACGTTGATTGGTTCAAAAAGTTCAATACTTGTTCTCTTGAAATAAGGTCTGGAGTTTGAACCCTATAAATAAAAAAAATTAGCCCTAAGAAAGTTTTACACGGTCTAATCCGACTTGAACCATATTAGTTGAAACCCAATAAACTTTGCAGATATTGGTGATTCATAACCTAAAGATAAACATGTGTAAAAGAATAACAATGCAAGTATTTTGACAAAATGAGTAAATTAAATTTAAAAAATCAAAAAATTGATTTTTTTGAAAAGAAAAAAAAACACATTCATTACCCTTCGGAAAAAGGAAAAAAAAACATTTTCCTATGGATTGATATTCCGACTAAAATCTTATAGTATATAGCTCAAATAAGCACTTATTTAAAGAAAGCTAATTAAATAAACTCTGCAGATCTAAACTAATCAAATTAGATCTGTAGGTCAGTTGGTAAAAAGATAACTTATAGTACTTCTCCTTAAAATGGGTCTGATTTCTACAAAGAGCACTCTAAGACCAAATTCCTACCAAAATAACCCAAAAATAAAAGCACTCCAAAAAATGCTTAAGCAGTTAAAAAAGAGAGTAAATTGTTAGAATGGAAAAGAGAGAAGTGTTTGATATTAGGAAGATGAGCAAATGTGAATATTTGAGAAAGAAAAGTGTTTGATATTAGGAAGTAAGCTTTCAAGTCTCATTAAGACAATGAAGCTCTGATATCACTATTAGAATGGGAAAGAAAGTGTTTGATATTAGAAAGAAGAGCAAGTGTTAGAGAAAAAAAAATCTTTGGAGTATAAGAACAAAAAAATGAGAAGAAAGCTTCCTACATACATTTCATTCATAATAAAGGGCATTTATAATTGCAAAATTCTTTTCCACTTTGACAAGATATTGGTAACTTGTTTGTATAGATTCACCTTCCTTACAAGTTATAGTTAACTTGTCTACATATCTATTCTTACAAGTTACTCCTAACTTGTTTCTATAAGTTAACTTGAAAGTATGATTAACTTGTCTTCATAGGTTTAACCAAACTTGCAAGTTAGACCTACTATTCTGTAGTGATAATCATTATTTCTAGTTGTAGCAAGCTTCATCAACTTCAATACAAAGTAATCATTTAGTCCTTGAAAAATTTTTCATTCTTAATTTTATCATTCAAAAATAAATTCTCTCAATTTAGTTGCTAAACATTTTCTCCTAAACAAAGTGCTCCCACATGGCTGTTAAGTGATTATATAAACTTGTAAAGGTGTCTCCAGTCCCCAAAACGATAGCATTTCGTATCAAAGTTAGATTTCAATGTACCAAAGAACAGAAAAACGATAACATTAAAAGAACTTTCATTTTTGAAGGATTAAATAGACAACAATAATCTGTGGAGGATCAAATTGAAAATAAACATAAGAAGGTAATCTAGACACATAAAATAGTTGATAACTCCTCACTGGAATAGAATAGATAAGATCCGACAAACTGTTGATAAACCCATCCAAGTGGAGCCATAATGTAATGTAAAGAATGTTAAGCCCCTATCATTGTCATCCTACTTTGGCAAACATGGTTGAACAGATCAAATTAATTTAAAGTCTCTAATTCAGAAAAGATAAAATGATGATAGTGAAAACTAAAACAACCATGTAATTGAAAATAATAATAATAATAATTCAAGAAATAAATATTTAAAATAAAACGTAAACCTTGATATATAGCTGGTTTATTCTCCAGGAAATATAGTGTATACCTCGATGGCTTGTCGTTTAGTGATATAGGACTGAGATTCCAGTAACTGAGAGTTATATTCTTGGAAAAACTGACAGACATGAACGAGAGAGAGAGAGAGAGAGAGAGAGAGATAAAAGAAAAGAAGAAAAAAAAAACTTCAGATAATAACCATTAAAATATAGACAAAAATGTAAAAGTTAGATAACATAAAGATACTGCAAAAACTATAAGTATAATATTTACCCAGTCAAAATTTTCATCAAGAAATGCAGAGACTGTACTTTTATGCCTTGTCAATAGCTCCTGCGTGCATCAAAGGAATGGATAAGCTTTTTTTGCTGATAAGATTAATATAAGAACAAAATAACAACAACAGCAACAACAACAACAATAATAATAATGTAAAAGAAAAAACATAAAAAAGTGTTTTGGATAATTTGCAGGAGATTAGGCTCAAAGCTCTTTGCACTAATTTATAATTAAAAAAAAAAGTTAAGGAAATGACAACTAAATAAAGAACTGAGTGAAAGGCTATGAAGTAAGTTGTAACAAAGGTTTCATTAAAACTACTTGTCTCTTTAGACATCTATGAAAAATGAAGCAAGACATATTTATCTACTTGCTACTATTCATGAGGAGATATGTCACAGTAGGATCATATGAGGCGGTTGAAGGATTGATGCAGAAAGTTAGATTTTCCTGCTCAGAGCAGATAAGTACTGACAGCTAATGTGTCTTAAATTCCTGAAAAATATGAAGCACAAATTGTGGAAAAAGAGTAATTTTCATTCATCTACAAAAAGATTAAGTCACCCTTGTATATATAAGTTGTAACGGAATAAATTCCCATGACACGGGATTAATTATATATAACTAAGGAGACCCATTTTTAGCAATATAAAGAATAATGGTTTGTTTGCTAGGGATACAATAGATAAAGGAGCTGTCAGCTATGGGCCCATAAATCAAATATTTTCTAACAGAAAGACTTGACATATTTCAACGCAAAAATATGTGTATACTCTATTATTGTCAGTATTAAGTTGTCTGAATGAAGCAATAGAAAATCAATTCTATAAATGCTCAATCCCAATTATAGTTTCACTAACCTTTTTCTACCACCCAACTCTATTTAGGGGGTCAACATACTTAGTTCACTTCTCTTGTACAGTGAAACAATTTTTTTTTGGATAGAAACAGTGAAAAAAGCGTGTGTGTGTGTGTGTATATAAACTTGACACCAAAAAATAACAAATAATTTGGACTTTTTCTTGAGGGTGAATGAATAAACAACCATAAAAAAAAAAATGACAAGGATCTGGGAATATATATTAAAAAATGTTGCTATCTTGGGCTTACTCAACTTTAAAGGTTGCAAAAGCATCTGTTGCAATTTCAAAATTTGGATTTTGAATGTAACCAAAAAGCTTCCTCATTTGCTCTGATTCCAGGACATGCCTAAGCCATTGTTTAGCTTGTCAGAATTTAGAAAATAAACAAGAAAAGAAAGCAACTTATCACAATATAGAGATGCATCATTCCATCCATTAAACGAGTAATCAGATGGCAGAATTGGTGTTTAAATCAATTCCCCTTCATTTTCTGTGTCTCTTAAAATAAGCATCTAACCTATTTTATTTTGTCACTATAGTAAGGATATTCTCAGACTTTGCCTGAGTTATTTCTTGATATTAGCACACTCCCTCACATCAGTCCAATATGTTTAAGATTTAATCCCAAAGTCTAGCGAAACCGAACATGATTATTAAGAAAAAAAAAAAAACTATCTCTTACAACTGACTGAATTAACTCCTTTAAATAAGCATCTAACCTATTTAAATCAACAAAAATAAGAGTAAAAATTTAGGCGTTCCTGGAATAAGAGAACTTGAAGGAACTAAAAGTAAGCAAAGTGTCCAAATTAAAGTAATTCTGTCTATATTTGTATATTCCATCTAAATAAAAAGTAGACACATATTTTTAAATTAAATACAAAGGATAAAATAAAAATTTATTGTTCTACTACTCTCCTCACGTGATTATTTTGTCAGATGAAAGGACCCAATCCAAAAAATAAATATGATGAACACTCTTGTTACATGATTAATTGGAAAATGGTTCCCATATAGCGTGTACAAGATCTAGTAGGCGAGAGAGGGGGTGGAACCCATATTGCCCTGCCCCAGGAAAGCCAATGATTGACTAGGCATAAGGGGCAGGTTCAAGAAAAACTCAAATATTTTTATTTGGGTAGAAGGCGGGCTTGGGGCATGTATATGCTGCCCCGATTGTATCGATATATCTACACATACAGACACACTGACTAAATTTAAATAAACTAAAATGTTATTAACCATTTAATAAATAAACACTTATTCCATTCTATTTAGTTAATGTAGTTTCTAATATAATTTATATAGTTGACAATATAACTCATACAACTTAGTTCATTCAGTTTACTTAAAATAGAATGCTACTAATGGTTTAATAAAGAAATACTTATATCAGACTTAGTTTCACATAAAAATTATATATCTTACTATATAACCCATTCACACTTAGTTCATTCAATCTAGTTAAATAGACTGTTATTAATGATTTAATACAGAAAGCATATATAACGCATGGTTTCATTTGATAAGTGTTTGCATCTGGAACAGGACGGAGCACTACCTGCAGGTTTGGAAATCAGAAAGAAATTTTTTTTAAAAAAAAAGGAATATGAACAGTGTCTGAATGGGACAAGGATGGGTAGGGAAAAACCCACCCCAATCTTCCCCTTTGCCATTCCTACTTTTTCTCCTCCTGTAGCACACCCTACAATATTGCAAAGGATCCGGATACCATCAATTGGAGTCAGACGAGTCAAGTAGCTCACCTTGCTACACACTGATGGCGTATGCACTCTCTTGTAATTGCACCATAAGTCAAAGCAATGTCACTGTCTTCATAACTAACAAAACCATCTTTCCTTTAACCTTTCAGTAACACTTAAGCAGCTATCAAACATTTCAAATAGAAAGTGTGCATCACAGAAAGCTTACCCTGGTATCAGAATATCCATAAGATCCAGGTTCTTTTCCAGATACTGCGAAGCAAGTAGCTGGGAATTAACACGCTGCCTTTGCAAATTTGCAATCACATGAGTAAAATTTAAACGGGCCTGCATAAGGAACAAACAAATAACATGGTTTCTTATGAAACAAGAATATTACTATGAAGTGAAGAAATTGGCAGCAAGATTTGCTATATAGTCCAAAGACAAATTGATACAAATGCTTCTTTGATAAGTCTTGCAAGTTGATTTTGATCATTGGAGCCTTTGATTTGGGAATTGAGCTTAGATTTGGATTTTGAATAATACCTTTTGGGCTTGTTATTTTAGCACTTTGGATTTAGGGTTATATTTGTCCATGTCCTATCTATAATTATAATAGGCGCCTATTCAAATTTATTTTACCAATTTTTTTTCACTTATTCACAATGTTCTCAGAGTGTTTATGTGTTCTCTCTAGATTCTACACCACCAATAAGTCAAAATTTGAACTCTCTCAAATAAAAAAATATGGGGAGGGATTTGGCACATCGTTGCCTCGCATTCTATGATATCTTTAATGCTGTGGCATAAAATACCAAGGTGTGGTATTTAAAAAGTTAATATTTGGTATGACACTTGAAAATTATCTTTGGAAAAAAGCAAATAGTATTTAATAAAAATGAACAAAGTTAAAAGGGTAATGCGATATATTCACGATAGTGATATGATATATCACAGAAAGTATAGTGATCTTATAATACCCTCATATCTTGGATGAATATCAGTATAAGAAATATAAATATCCTCGATGTCGAGGGCCAACCTCACAATATATCCAAGGATCCTAATATTTAAGGGATTGAATTTGCTTTCAAGCCAATTTAGCTCTAGGCTTTGCAACTAACTAGTTCAGGCTTACCCCCACGTCCAGATTTGGAGCACAGATGACAAGAAGGCGAAAAACATCCTCTTTAAAAAATTCCTGGGTTAGCTGAACACATGCATCAGGAATTGGCTCTGCTTCCCCATTTCCAAATAGAACAGTTCTAATCGCCAGTATAGTCCTGCTTAGCTCTATTAGCTGTAAAGAAAAACAAAAAACTAGGCACATCATGACCAAGATAATTAAATTTCCCTTTTTTTTTTTGGAGCGGTTGCCAAATGAATCCTTCAGTGAAGCGGCATAAAAATTATGGGCAAAAAATCAAGTTTCGGGTAATAATATCCTTCCCAAAAGGATATAGGACCAGAATTAGAGTATAAATACACCAACCCCAATACAGAAAGAGCTCCTTGTCCTGATAATGACATCAAAACCCATTAATTTACCCTCACAGAGGAGACGACATAGATATAACAGAACGTATCCAACACCTCTTGATTAATTTAGGCCAAAAGAAAACGAAATGTAGCAAAATTCATTGATCTAATTACCTTCTCTTCACGCTTTGTTTCACTAGTATCTATGTCCGTTTGGACAAAGATGAGAAGTTCCCGCGCATGCCTTACGAGTTCTTGTGGTGACCTTGGCTTCGGCTTGAAAAGTAACTTCATCATGTCTTTCTTCATCGTGACTTTTCCAACTGTGAAATTTCGACAGGCGAGGCTCGAGGTTGTGATCCTTACCCACTTCCCTCGCCGTCGCGCTCTTAACCACCTGAGTTAGCCTCAGGTGGCTTTTGATCGTGAATTTTGATTAACAGATAGGGTTCTAGGCAATGCGTAAGAGAATGAGGAAGAAGATGAAGACGAAACGGATCACGATGACAGTTATGTTATCAGCGCAAAACAGTTATTTCCGGAAGAAATGTTAGTTAGAAGAATGGAGTGCTCTGCGTTTGCCAACTGTAATGTGGAACCTTGATGGTGGACCTATTGCCAATACATGGGGCAATACAGAGAGTTTCTCGCTATAGAAAGTCATGGTTGATTTATCACTTTTAACTTTTTGAGGGTCTCCCCGTAAATTTATTTCTAAGGCTATTTTTTTTTGGATGAGTTTAATTTTTTTTTTCGTTGAATTATCTAAAAGTTACTTTTATCATTTTGAAAAAAATTGGAGAATAATTTGGAATAAATAACTTATTCAGTCTCTAAAAAATTACAAATATGTCAATCTGATTTTTAAAAAATTAAATATTTTAATTTAATCTTTAAAAAATTATATTTATTTTAATTTAATTCATTTCGTTGCTCAATCACAAAGTTTATAGTTGTTAAAACTTAAAGTTTACAATTGCTAAAACTTAAATTGTTTTACGCAGTCAAAAGTTAGTTTTAACAAATAGATGGACCAAATTGAGACAAATACAATTTTTTTAGCAATAGATCAATAATTTCCTAAATAATTTTTGTTTTTTATTATTAGAATATATTATTGTGCAAACATTACCCAAAAATTCATATGCATTATTGTCACAACTTGCTATCTGGGCCTGTAATCGGCATAGTGACGATTAACCCTGTGACTATAAGTCTTACCCTTAACGTTTGTTACCCTTAATTTAATTTAAATTTTAACATAAATATTTCACGTACAATTCCAAAGTAATTACATGATGACTAAAGTGATTACTAATTTCATTGCATAGATTCATGCACCCTCACAAGTAAAAATGCGGGGGTTCGTACTTGGGCTCCACACCATGTGCATTAAGCATGCATTTCCAAGTTTACATATCATACAATCTTTCCGTGATAATAATTAAGTAAAATTTCTATTCATTAAGCTACAACATGTTCCACACATCGTCTTATATCAAATACCATGTTTAGATTTCATACTACATTAACTAAAATTAAAATACCAAATTATTCTATTCAAATCCTCACCATGATCAACCACAAATAACATAGGGAGTACAATAGAGTATTTATCTTAAAATACCCAAAACATGAGTATCTTGAATTTGGGAAAAAACATAATTAAATAACTGAATTCCCAATATCCTGTTGAGCCCATTGCATGAGAAAACAATATTTTAAATTTTGATGAATAATAAACAAATTAAAATAATAAATTTTTGGTAATATTGACATTTATTCTTTCAGAAATTTTGATCGAGTCAAAGGCATCCAAGAGCTAAAGAGAAGTCTTTATTTATTTATGTCTTAGGACTTAGATTATTTTGTAAAGTAATTGAAAAGCAAGAAAACTTGTTTTAAAATCTTAGAGAATGTTTTTGAACTCTCATGTATATTGGAAAAATATTTTAAAAATGTTGGAATGATCTACTTGTGTCTTAGAAGTTTTCAAAACTTTGAAAAATTATTTTTTGACTCCTAGTAGGCTACCAGTGACCGATTGCTAAGAACTAGTCAACTAGTTACTCTTGGGTAAGCTTTTGAAAAAGTCCTAATAGGTTACCTGTCAACCACTTATTTGCAAGCAGTCAACTGGTTGATCTGGGATGAAAATGGCTAAGATTTTAGTGGACAACCAATTGACTGCTTGTTTGCAAGCAGTTGACTAGTTACTCTCTGTCTTAAAATTTAATTTCTTCCAATAACCTACCAGTCGACCATTAGTGTCTATAGAGTAATTTTAAAATAGATAACAAGAGCTACCAGTCATCCACCAGGTGCTTATTGGTCGACCGACACCTTATTAAAAGGCGTTCAACTATCAAGGACTTACCAGTCAACTTCTAGCATGATGACATCAAGAACAACGGCTATTTTTAGAAGAAATATGCTGATATCTTTTTGATCTTCTTCTAACGGATCTTTTATACCCTGACTATAAATATAACTCTCAGATGATATCAAATAAAAAAGAATACACTTTCTTGCATCTGAATATTCTAAATTCAATTCTTGCTGATCATTTATTGATTAGAAAGCTTTCAATTGTATATCTACTTTATCAAAGAGGGTCAACTTAGCTTCTTCCATTATTTTTTCTAGGTGATTTGATCAAAGAAGGTTTCTTTAGTTAGTATATGAGAGAAAACACTTTGTAGGGGGAGAGATAGTGTATGAGAGAAACCACTTTGCAAGGGGGAAAGACACATTAGAGAAAGAACAGATCTCTATTGTAGTGGGTCACAAGTGTTCAATTTTATAACCTTGTGGTTTATAGTGAAATACTCAATAAGTTGTCTTGAGAACTAGATGTATACTTGGTTATAAGTTAAACCAATATAAACACTAGTCCAAAATTCCGTTTGGACTAAACCGATCATCTATATAACACACGTAATATGAATATTATTGTCAAATTATGAAATTGTCTTATCACAAACCACCAAGACTAAATTATGCCAATTTTACTGGATTATCGTTTAGCCACACAATTTCCTTATCTTATTATATTAGATTAGAATTTTAATAATTTCTTCCGATAGAACCATACGGTTTCCTTAGCCACATGGTTCTCTTATCTTATTATATTAAATTAGAATTTTTATAATTTCACAATTATCACATAAACATGTATTAGATCTCTACAATTTCATCCTGCTAAATTGATTCTTAATATATAGAAATATCTTTTTATCAATTAGTGGATTTTTATCACAAACTATTATAACTAGATTACACAAATTTTACCATATTATCATCCAATCATACAGTTTTATTATAACCAATTTCTTTAAAATACCTTTTTATAATTTTCCTAGGACTAAAGTCTTATGGTATCCTTATCACAACATATTAAATTCGTAATAAGAAGTTATCCGTGTTACCACTGTACTACTATTCATTATCCCGATTATGTTTTACAAAATATGTATTACACCATGTAATCTCACAGAAATTGGGAAAACTATTCTACGTTACATAATATGATGATTGATCCTAGAACTGAGTTAAAGAGGGGTCGTCCACTCACCTAGCTTCCAACGTTAA
The DNA here is from genome assembly GCA_037074585.1 of Biancaea sappan. Classification (NCBI taxonomy): domain Eukaryota; kingdom Viridiplantae; phylum Streptophyta; class Magnoliopsida; order Fabales; family Fabaceae; genus Biancaea; species Biancaea sappan. The sequence continues at coordinate 54,914,772 of CM073494.1, read as the reverse complement.
TCTTTCTATTGTGTCCCAAGCGTTACGCAAAGAGGTATGGGATATAAAATAGCTAATTTACCACTACAAGGAAAAATATAGCATTGAAGGATCAAAATTTTGAAACTAGAAAAAATGCATATCACTGCACATGAGCTATTGTCATTATTTTGGTCATAACTCCCAAATGGTAAGGAATTTTTGAACAAATTTTGTTGCGTTAGAAAATAGACTCATAGGGCTTTCCAGGATATCTAATTTGTAAAAGAAAAGGAGTTTGGATGAGGGAGTTATGACCATTTTAATCAACATGAAAAATATAGTACAATTTTGTTTTTTTGGGTTTTCTCATTCTTACTTTTGTCTCCGAAGCACACGAGTGAACTAGGTCTTTTATCCTCTCCTTAGGTGCAAATGGCGACTAGAACCAAGGAAGGGTTGAGAGTATGAGTGCTCTCCCTTGAGTATGAGTGGCAGCTAGGTTTTAGGATAATGTGTGAGAAATTTGTGTAAAGAGGTGCCTAGGGTTTCTAATATGAGGGTGGTGTGAATCCATGGGGAGATGGGAGAAATGGCTATGTGGTCAACTAGTATTTGGGATGCAGAGGGATTTGATTGAATTTGATGATTTAACCAAATTTTCCTTTTTGCTTCCTGATTGATCACATACCTAGTTTTTAGCAAATTTGCCAAATTAGAGCTCCTCCTTCTCTTTCCTAATCCTCCACTTTCCTATTCCCTTGATTCCCTTCCTTGATTCTCTCTTCATTTATTTCCTAGTTCTTTGAGTTAACTTTCTCTCTTTTAGGTAAATTCCACAAGCCATGCACCTTCTTATAAATTTGAATATTTATTTAATTTAATTATTTTTTAATATTTATTGCTCATTACTCATTTATTTCTTATTATTATTATTGTTGTTATTATTATTATTATTATTATTATTATTATTATTATTATTATTATATTCATATTCGTTTGTCATCTATTGTTACTACAAATATTTATTTTATATTTTATTTATTATTTATTAATAATTATTATTATTTCCATTTATTGACATTTTATAATTTTTACTTGCCATTGTCACATTAATGACACATGGCCCCTACGTCACCTTCTGGTATCCAAGGTGTCTCCACGTGGTATCTCAGTCAGGCATTTCAAGCATACAAGTCTAAGTTTTGCACTCACAATAAGGCCCAAAAGCAATATGGGCATGTAGCCCAACATATTATTTATTTCTTTATTTATTTACTTACTAATCCTCTTATTATTCTTTGGTTGAAATTAAATTATCCCATATTTATTTTATTTAATTCCCAATTCGATGTAACACCATCAAGCCCCTGGCCAAACTTTAATTTTTTTCATTTAAATCCCTAGTCAGTCCGAATCACAATTTACATAACCCACAACTGGTGCATCAAAGTAGCATTCATAATGTCATCCAATTCAAGCACATGTAACACATGCTTTTCACTTGCACACAAAAATGACAATCCATACGTAACAAAAAAAAGAAATAGACATTGAAATTTTAAATCCACAACTATTACAACATTACCCTCTTTAGGAAATTCGGTCCTCCGAATTTTTGTTACCTCTGGTCGTGAATAAGTGTGGATATCTAGTGCATAGGTTTACTTCGATACGCTATGTTTACCCATGGTATCCGTCTATTCGCGAAAAAAATTTCACATTCTCGAGCTTACGCTTTCTTTTGGCATCGTAATACCTGGGGTATTACAATTATATTTTTAGCTTCCTATTTTAAAGAATCATAAAATATTCCTCTTTTTCTTTAAATATGAGTAAACATAAAAATTAGTTCCTAAAAGATTTATTTTTTATTATTTAGCCCTTAAAATTTAAGTGTTAAATGAATAAGTCTTTATAAGTTATATTCATGTTTGTCAAGATCGAGATCTTATGCAGAATCGGAAGGGACACAAGATAGATTGAATCGTAAGATCGAATCGAAGATTATAATATCCTATCAAAAATATAAAATAATATATATATATATATATATATATATATATATATATATATATATATATATGTAATGACAAATTTTGTAAATATTACAAAATCATTAAAGTCTCATTACATTTCAATAAAATAAGCTCAAATGTCATACAGTTAGTAAAGAAAAAAAAATTAAGAGCAATTCCCACTTTCTATTGCATTTAGATACCTTTATTTTCTCACCAAATAGACATTTTCTTCTTCAAAACTTATTATACCATATCTCATTGTCAGCCTTCATGAAACTAAGTTAAAAATTGAACAAATTATAAGTGGTAAGACTGTAATTGTATAATATTAGTAAAGAGTTAAAAACTTAAGTTAGTTTAACGACTTTTTTCATTCCAATTAACCTAATAGATTAGAAACATATCAATAAATAAAAAAATGAAAAAAATTCAAAACGTTATAGGATTGATAAAATAGTAAAATAGTAACATTTTAATATTTAAATTGAGATCCTAGCAAATTTAGCTCTTACATAAGATCAAGATTGTTCAGGTTGTTTGGAATCGTAAGATCATAAGATCTTAAAATTTAAATCGAGATATTGACAACCATGGTTATATTAGTCATTTCATAGGACTAAATTGTATATTTAATTAGTAGTGTCAAACAAGCTTACCTGACCTAGTCCTTTTATCAAACAAGCCAATTTTTTTTATTTCCACATCCATCCACAAAAATGGGCCAGTTTGTGAGCCACTTTCTTTTTATTTTTTGTATTTAAATAATTAAATATCAATTTTTTTAGTAAAAAATATTTAATAATTTTTATTAGAAGATAATTTATACTTGTAAGATATTGCTTCTTTAGTAATTTTTTAAACTATCAATAACCTTAACTTTTTATACTTTCTTTTTAAATAAATTATATTATCTATAACTTTGAAATTTCAATTTTCATTTAAAAAATACAAAACTTTTTATAATTTGCTATATTTATTAAATATAATGTTATAAAATATGAAATGTGATAAAGTGAGATTTTGTATATAAAATAAATTAAACCTTAAAATATCATAATTAAATTTTTTTAAAAAAAGGTCGGGTCGTAAGCCCCCCTCTCGACCCATTTAGCTCATGTGCCAAAAAAAGTACAATCCTACCAAAAATATGACCAGCCCATAGGCCTAGATCCATTTTAATAATAAGTACTATATTTACTTATTTTTTAGGGACTAACTTGTTGGCCCAAATGTTGGTAATTGACTTTGATAATGACAAAAAAATTATTTTCAAAATATTAAATTCTTGTGAAATAAATTTTTTTTGACATTTTAAAATTACCCATGTGTTTACGATGATTTTTGGTCTGACCAAGATCTGACAACAAATTGGCTGTGTGTCAATTTGTCAACAGAGATCGTTGGTCGAAGGCCAAATCCGACAACAAATACTTGATTCCATCGAGAATGACTGTGTTTTCAAAGTTATGTGGTAATCTTGTTTAAAAGAGCAAACATGTCGAGCGAAAATGCTTTGACAAGTTTTGTATGAAAGATTGTCAGGCCTGAAACAAGCTTTTTGCAGAAGTTAAACGTAAACAGTAAAATTGCAAGAAAGTAAGTTGCAAAATGTAAAGTGCATGAGAAAGGTAATTGTGAAAAGTAAACGGAGGAAAGTAAATTATAGAATGTAAAGTGCAAAAATGTAAACAGTAGAGAATTAAAGTGCAGAACATAAGTGAAAGCATGTAAATGAAAGCGAGAAAAGGACTGGAAAGATAAAGAACTTTGAATTAAATTTGACTGAAATGTAAGGTGGAAAACACACTTTGATGTTGATCTTTTAATTTACTCATTTGAGATGTTAGGATTTTTAATCAAGAGTTGCCAACCCTTTTTACAACAATAAAGCTAGTATTTATAGGAAAATGACTGAAACAATTGCCTATCTAACTAATCGTCACGTATATGATGGTTTACAATCACATTGCATTGGCATAACTACCCTAGCCATGTAACTTAAACCCACGTAAGTGGCAATTTACAATGACTGACATGACTACCTTAGTCACGTGATGATGGAGTAATTGTCTTTGATGGCATCGACCCGACAAATTCCCATGCTTTTGACGTTCGAAAAACGAATTATGTCCAACTGACATACCTTTATTTACCAAAAGTCTTAATCTTATTCATTCGTCGACCATGCTTAAATTTGCTTGTCGAATGGCACGCTCTCGACAATATGATATACATACACAAATTTTTTCACAAAGATGTCCAATATTCTTACTTCTTTTTCCAACTTCATCTCTGTTGAAAAACTAACCTTTGTTGAATTGTTGATCTTTGTTGAGTTTGCCAGATCATTGCTTTGACACTTAGACAACTAGCACTAATTTGTTGCAACAAAGGATGATTTATTTGTCGACCAAGCAAATTTGTCTGACAAATATAAATATATTATTTTTAAAAATAATTGTCCAACATATGCCCCTTAAAATTTTTGTTCTTGACAGACATGGAGAGAATTAAAATTTAAACGGCCTTGTAACTGACATCAGATCTCTAGGGATTTGGCTCAGGATCATGATTATCCCTAATATGATAGCCTTATCTCGGCACCTGAATCGTCACTTCCCTTTTGATGTTTCGTATTCTTCAAGCCTTTAAAACCCTAGTCATCAGGCTACTTACTCTGCTATTTGCACTATTCACACTTTTTTTGCATTATCCCTATTTTCAGCATTTTCAGAAACCTTCATCCCCAATCTATTCTCAACAATGGCCTCTTCTTCCAAAGTTGATACTTCTTCTTCTGCTAAGTAATCTGCCATTGTCAAGAACAAGAACACCATCCAAGATCCAATTGTAGACCCTTTAGAGATATGGCAGAAATCAAAGGTAATCATCCCTCTCGATTCTTCTTCTATTCCTCCATCTGCTTTTTTGGGACCTGTGTTATCCCTAAGCATTCAGCTTCACCTTCTACATCCAATGAACCAGACCTACCAACTAAACAACGAGTATGATCCTTTGACAAAAATATTCATATTGGACATTTATTCCATTCATCTTGAGATTAATAAATTTTGTTTCAAGATCTGGGTCGGGAGGTCTTAAGCCCAAATGTGGAGGAGTCTATCGAAGTGCCTGAGGACAAAGTTCTTAACACAGGTACGTTTGTTGGAGTTGCTTCACAAGCTGAAGCTCTTTAAATTATGGCTCTGACAACGTCACTACTAGTCAAGACCCAACAAGGAGAGCTTACCGTCGAAGCGACTAAAGCTTTTCTTGCTGGGGAATCGGGTACTATACATTCTCCATCTCGACAATCTCCATGGCTAGAAGAACATGGACTAGTGATAATACCTTTTAGTTCTTAACAAAGGCAATCGGCTATTGACTTGCCTCTATAGAGTAATCTGCCATTTGTGATTAGAGATAACATAGATATGGAGGTGTTGATGGCCGATGTCTCTCCCCAATCTCTTATCTCTAGCTTAATTCACCCAATAGTCTAGGAAGGATCATCTAATTGTCCAAGTGATAATGATTTGGACATAGATGAATTAATAAATATCTTATCAAGTGGACCAACTTCGTTAGCTTTTTTTGGTTCCAAAAGAGTCTTCAACAAACCCGAGGGTCAATGAACTGGTAAACAAGTTGAAGAAATTCCTAGACTTCTCATTCAAGGTTATTGCTTTTAATGATTCTTTAAGAAGAAGAATTCAAACTATCCTGAATGAACTCAAACTGGCTAAATCAAAGCTCACTACCTCCTGTCGAAGCCTTTATTCTTCCTTTAGAGACTTCATCAATGATTTATCTGACAAAGCTCCTAGTTTTAATCAGGTCATCTCTGCTTATAACAAGCAAATGTTGGGAAAGAAGTCATTCTCGGTTAATTGTGAGAATTAAAGGCTAAGAGAGATTGACAGTATGAAATGATTGCAAATTAAAGGCAAGCTGTATAGATATCAGCTATACCACTAACTGGCAAATAGAGAGTGCCTTGACGAGTTAGAGGAAAGAGTTCAAAAAAAGAAGAAGAGCTGGCATCAACTGAAGCATTGAGAGACAAGCTTAAAAGTGGTTTGACTGTAAAGATGGCAAAATAAGAGAAAATAAAAGAAAGTGCCACAGCTATTGCTATCAATGCCCTAGCAATTGCCAACAAGATGAATTCTATGGAGACTGGTTATCTGATGGCTTGCATAGATAAAGAGACACTGGCTTCGATTGGGAACGTCTATGCCAGAAGGCTTATCCGCCACAATAGTTTTTGTTTTGTCGATTTTTTTAATCTGACAAATTTGAATAAATTTTTGTGTATTATTTATTAATTTTTTTTATAACATATGACAATAATTGTACAAAATTCATCAAATGCAATAACAATTCATTATTCAACTTTTGCTTCACAAATTTTTGGCCCGTATGGCTTTAGGCATTTGTCATTGATTGATCTTACCGTTAGTCCAGAGTTAAATTCGTTGAGTGCGTAAGCATTACCAAAAAAGACTTGCGTAACTATAAATGGTCCTTCCTATTTTGGTCATCATTTGCCATATTCTCGGTAATGTTTCTCAATAAGCAAAATTACCTTCCATACTAAATCATCCAAATTAAAAGACTTGTATTTAACTCGATAATTATAAAATTTAGCAATTTTCTCTTTTTGTCGAATTAAACTTTCTAAAGTAATTAATCTCTCATCAGTCAATTCGTTTAATTTGTCAAATATTGAATTCCAATAACTTTCGATTGGTAATTCATCTTGCTTTCGAATACGAATTGATTAGAGATTAATCTCAACAGGAAAAATGGCATCATGACCATAAACTAATTTATATGGCAATGTACCTATCGATTCTCTTGGCGAATTTCTGTTTGCCCAAAGAACCTGATTGAGGGTATTATACCAATTTCTAAGCTGTCGACCAACATGCTTTTTTATCAGGCTTATAAGTATTTTGTTAATGGCCTCTACTTGGCATTTGCCTACATATAGTATGGTGTCGATGTAATTAACTTTATCTTTCTAGACTCGACATATTCAACAACTTTCTGTCTAAAAAAATGGTACCTCGATAAGTTGTCAGAGTTTGAGGTATCTCAAACCTGCATATGATGTTATTTTTAATGAAATTGATCACATATTGTTGGGTGACATCTTTTAACATGATTGCTTCAACTCACTTAGTGAAATAGTCAACCCAAACTAAAATATATTTATGCCCTTTTAACAAAGGAGGATGTTTTTGACCAATTAAGTCCAAAGCCCATCCTCTAAATGGCTAGGGTTTAACAATTGAATGTAGCTCACTAGCTGGAATGTTTTGTATATGACCATGTCTTTGACATTCTTTGCAAGCCTTGGTAAACATTATACAATCCTTTACTAGTGTCGGCCAGTAAAATCTTCATTGTTGAAGGATCCATTTCATTTTTTTACCTACTTGATGAGCTCTACAAATGCCTTCTTCGACTTCTGACAAGGCAATGTATGCCTTTGACTCACTCAAGCACTCTTCTAACTGCCCGTTGACAGTCTTCCTATATAATTATCCACTCGACATTACAAAATTTAATGCTCTATACTTAAGTTTCTGTTCTACGTCAAAACTTAGATTCTCTAAATAATCAATGATTGCTTTTCTCCAATCATTAGTTGTATGAATGCCATTTTGTAACACATCCCTTTCCTCCAAAGGATATAAAAGCTCTCTGATTTCTATTAGATCCAACAGAACTTTTTGAGAAACTTTATACCCAGAAGCTATCTGAGCTAAGTTGTTGGCTTCTTCATTTGATTCCCTAGGAATGTACTGGACAATTACTTCATCTAATTTTTTCATTAACTTATTGATTAACACATCTATATTCATGAGCAAGTTGTTTGACTACTGATAACATGAAATTTTTCATATATTTTAGCCTCTATTCTAGCCCTTTTTGCATCTTGATTTTTTCCAAATCTCTAGTTTTATAATGTTTTGAATTATTTTGGGTGGAAGTTAATTATAGATTTATGTGCTTTAACTCCATAATTTTACTCCAAATAGGTTCATTTATGTGTTTTTCAAAGTTTAGAGGCATTTGGGCTTGAATCAGATAATAAACAAAGCAACAAAGAGTAAATTAGAAATGCTGAAAAAAATGGTCTAGTGCCTGGCACCAGGAAGCCAGAGCCCGGTGCCAGGAATAGTGAGTCAGTAGGATGACGTGGTTTAGAGCTTAGTGGAAAATTAGGTTAACCAACGCCGGGCGCTGGCACCGCAGAGAGACAATATAAATGCAATTTTTAGGTCAGAATAGAAAGACTTAAAATCAGACTTTAGACCCACAGTTGTTGCAGACAGAAGAGACTTCCAGAGCTTGGTTTGAGAGGAAAAGAAGCCTTCCTACTTGGAAATGGCTCTACTTCTCCCATTTTCTCCCATTTTCTTCCATTTTCATTCATAGTTTCTTAGCTTTCTGCTATATTTTCTGTTATTTGTCATGTTTTTCTTTTCTTCCATGTAATTTTCTTTGTTTAAGGATTGATGTAGTTCGGTTTTATGAAGCTTTATTGTTGAACATATTCAGTTTTAATGCATTTTTGTTTAATGGAATAGATTTTACTGATTATTCTTCCATCTTGAATGCTTGATTAACCTTCAATGAGTTTGGAATTTTGATATCTATGCTAGATCTAGCTGGATATTAAGCTTGACCTTGTAATTTCCACCATAAATCAGATTATCTAAATTTGGATAATTTTATTTATGTGGCTTGAATAATTTTCTTGAGCTTCATTACTTAATTGAATGGTTGATCTAAGATTTTAGAAAATTATTTCCTTAAGTCAGATTGCTCTTCAAGATGTTGGGTTCAATCACCTTTTTTAGAAAATTAGCCAACATTAGAGGAATTGTAATTTAAGTGGATTGTTCTTCAATGATTCAAAGATTAATTTGTCTATGAATTAATCAGATTAGACCAAACGAAATCAATCTCATTGTCTTGTGTAATCGGTCATTTGATGAAATGAAAATTGTACTTTAATTCATTTAAACAAATGAGTATTTTCTTGGCCAAAGTTCTGTTTTATTTATTGTCCTATGAAGCTTGTTATTTATACATGTATACAATTACTGTGTATTTGTAATGAGTGGGACAAGAGATAACATGTCATATGCGATTGCGGGGCATTGATGTGATTAGGACTTGATTGGATTATATGAGTTATGGATTAGTGAAGATTTTTCTAACTATAATTCTAATATAATTTAGTCTTAGAAGATTTTCTAAGAATTTTAGATTGAAAAATTACATAATAGAATTAGCCAAGAATATTCAAAGGAAACAATGATGATGTACAATTCCATGGAATTTATAACTGGTTGCACTATTTAGTCATTTAAATTTCAGTTATTTATTTTGCATTCTTTCAATCAGCACAACCCCTTTTTTTATGTAATTTCTGTAAATCTTTCAACAAGTACTTAACTTAATTAAATTTTATTTGACACTCAATCTCTGTAGGACGATACTCTACTTATCACTTTATTACTTGTTGTGACCCAGTATACTTGCTGGAATTTTATATATGCTATAAATTATACGCATCAACTACTAATTGGGAATCTCGAAATGTATGCACCCTTTGTGCTTTCATTTGACAAAGTATCTCTAACCTGACAATTAAAGCTTCATATTCAGCCTCATTGTTAGAACAAGAGTACTTTAGTTCAAACATAAATTAGCTGGAGTTCCCTTTAAGGAAATTCTTAAAACCCAATGCCACTTCCCTTTTTGTGCCTTGATCCGTCAAAATAAAGATGTCATGGTTTCAATTCGACAAAATTTATGTCATTACCTACGTCTAGGCCAAGATGGTTAACTAAAAAGTCAGCCAATGCTTGGCCTTTAACGAACTTTGCTGGAACAGATTGTAGGGAAAATTCTAACAGTGCAATAGTCAATTTACCGATGCGTCCATTAAGAACATGTTTGGATAACATAAATTTTATGATATCTGTATTTGACACAACAAATACATTACAAGGAATCATATAATATTTTAGCTTGGTACAAGAAAAAAATAATAAACACAATTTCTCAATTGCACTATATCTTATCTCAACATCGTTTAAAACTCGACTAAGGTAGTAAACAGCTCTTTCGACATTATTTTCATCATCTTGAGCCAGTAAACATCCTATAATCTTTTTAGAAGTTGAAATGTATAACTTGGATGGCCGTCGTGGCACTGTTGACATCATAACCAGAGGGTTTGTCAAATAATTCTTGATTTGATTGAAAGGCTCTTAGTGACAGGGCTTCCAGATGAACTCTTGCTCAGCTTTCAACTTGACCAAAGGTGAAAAGACTTTGTTCCTTCCCAACAAGGTAGATATGAACCTCCTTAAGAAGTTCACTTTCTCTAAGAAGGATTGTAATTCTTTCTTATTTGTCGGTGTAGCAGCTTCCAAAACTACCCTAGTCTTATTCTTGTCCACTTCAATGCCTTTTTTTATAGACTAAGAATCCTAGAAATTTGGCAGTTGGTACTCCAAAAGCACATTTCTCTGGATTCATTTTAAGGTTGCTCTTTCACATTCTTTCAAAAGCCTGCTTCAAATGTGTCAAGTGGTTTTCCTTATCTTTCAAATTGACAATGACATCGTCGATGTAAACCTCCATAAACTTCCCTATGACATCATGGCAGATGGTGTTCATTGCTCTTTGATAGATGACCCCTACATTATTTAAACTAAAAGGTGTGACAACCTACTCATATGTCCCAATAGATCCTGGACATCTAAAAGAGGTTTTCAACACGTCCTCCTCAGCTATGAAGATCTAATTATAACCTACATGACCATTGATAAAACTTAGGATTTCATGCCTAGATGCCACATCTACTAACATGTCTGCTATAGGTATAGGATGTTCATCTTTAGGAGTTGCCAAATTTAGATTCATAAAGTCAATGCATACCATTAACTTACCATTTTTCTTAATAACTGGAACTACATTAGAGAGCCATTTGACATACCTGGTAGTTCTAATAAACTTAGCTTTAAGTAGACATTTGGCCTCCTTTTTTATTTTTAACACCACTTTAGGTGTGAATCTCCTATTGTCCTTTTTAACAGGTCTACATCCTTCTCTAAGTAGTATTCTATGTTTGACGAGGTCTCTATTTAAACTAGGCATTTCATTGTAATCCCAGGTGAAGTAGTCTTTGTATTGCATGATTAATATGACAAGTTCTTCCTTGAATTTCTTTGGTAGAAATACGCTTACAAATATTGGTCTCTTGTCCTCTTCGGTGCCTAAGTTCATCTCTTCCAAATGATCATCTGCTTTGACATTAATCTTTTCATTGGGCCCCTTTCAGATCCCAAAGGGCCATCATCTATAATGCAGTCCAACAATATACCTTCTGATGTATTGATTGCTTTATTGGCCAGGTAGGCCAACAACTTGTCCATTTGAGTCTTAGGACTTATGGCTGGCACTTAGATGATTCTTGTCGGCTTTTTCTACACTTGGCCAATTTTTGTCAACCTTGTCCATCAATTTAACACTCAATTGGTCCATTAAGCACACTTCCAGAGCCTCCTTATTGATCAATCAATCCTCTATTGCGACTAGTCTGACATTCGGAGGTAAATTCTAAAGTCAACATGAAGCTGCTACAAATAGCAAAGGCTATCATCTACTTCAACCACCTTTACTTGTCCTTAGCTATTCCAAAGGATCAACTTTTGATGCACAGTTGACAAGATTGCTCCAACATCATGGATCCAATCTCTTCCCAATAAAATATTATAACTAGATTTCGAGGGAATTACTACAAATAGGGTTACTCTTTCGACTGATCCGACACAGATATTCAACATCGCTATGCCAGCAGGTAGGGAAGACTTGCCATTGAAATTAGTGACAACTATATCTGTCTAAATTAAATTAGACTTATGTTTCCCTAGTCTCTTAAACGTGGCTCTCTGTATTAGATTGACAACAGCTCCACCATCTACCAAAACCCTGTTAGTCAGCTTTCCTTCCAATAAGGCCTTGATATGCAAAGGCTGTAAGTGTTTTTTTTGCACGTCAGTTGGTTTTTAAAACTTAGCCAAATTGTCAAGTTCGTCATCCCAGTCATTGTGTAGACTGTTGAAGCTTGAAATTATGTCATCTTCCACAACCAGCCAATCTTCTGACAAATCTTTTAAGTCTTATTCATTCTCACATAAATTTAATAATGGGCTTCATATTCTGGTGGAATGACAGAAATAAGGTTAAGACTCATATTGATAGGATGCTTATCTATATTTTTTTTTCTTTTAACATCTTCTTTGGTATCTCTAAATTTTCCTTCAATTGGATCCCAGTCTTCTTCATCTATGAAGAGCCTAAGTTTATCCATGAAAGGCCCAAGTTTAAAATAATCCTTATCCACTGGACAATCATCGAATCCTGCTTTTGACAAAGTAATTCTTATAGCCATGATCGCGTTGTCTAGATCTTTATCTATATCAAAATCTTGATCGAACTCTTCTTCTTCATTGAGACCCAAAGGGTCTTTGGGATCATTAAGGGCTTCAATGACCTCGTCCGCTGAAAAATCCTTGTTTGTAGCATAACATTCGGGTTTGAACTCGACGAGTTGCCTCTGAGTTTCTTTCTTTTATTCCATGTTGGTTGTGGGATCCTCCAAGATTGTCTTGATCACTTTATGAGACCACTCCTCGTAATTGTCTTGATCACTTTATGAGACCACTCCTCGTAGTCTTTCACCTCCACATAGCCACTTGTTTTCCTTTATCTTTAGTGGCTTTCTCAGCTTCTATTAGTTTGAAAGGCCAGCTTTTCTTGGGAAGGGAGAGGCATATACTTTTATCAATTTATGATTTCAAAGGCTTCAATTGAATCAAATTTTGTGCTTTTGCAATCTCCGCTTCTAACTATGCACTTAAAAGATTTGGCTACGACTGTGCATTCTCTTTCTATGAATTAGAAGCTTGTTGTCGAATTGCTTTAATTGTTGGTCTGGTTTCGACCACCAAACAATTTTTCCTCTACCTTGATGGTTCTTCTTTGATTAGGAGTGCATCCTCCAAAGCTCTTCTATTTTGTGCTTTTTGATACCTCTGCAACCTCTATTTCTGACTTTTTGACAATGGTCGACTGGATATTTCAGGATTTCTTTGACTAAATGGCACTACCTTGCCATGTCAATAATCTTTGTTCCAGAAAGGATGATCCTTTTGGAATCTACTCCTCTTGGCATAATCTTTGTTTTCCATTGTATAGTTCTTAACTCACTGGCCAACCTTCACATTTATAGGTGGCACTTGTGATTTGACACGTCGGATGTGGTCTCGAGAACTTGGATTACTACTCTCGACTGACTTCTTCGAGTTTTTAGCTTACTGGCCACTAAGATTTGGCTTAGCCATCTGTTGCGGCTGAGTTTTTTATGTGTAGGATGGTTTTGGCTAATGACGGGAAGGCTTGTCTTTTTTTGGATCTTCTAGTGACTTAGAATGAGTTATTGCCTTTCGACGTGTGTCTATTGCCTTTGGGTCGTATAGGAAAACACACCCCAGACATATCTTGATTGTTACTTTTTCTCTCTTTTTGAATTTAAACTCTTCATAAGTTTCCCATGGCTTTTGATATATGTCAAAGTCATCTACCATAGGGTCATCATCCATATGTAACTTATCTGAGTCTATTTCAGCATGTGTATTCCCTTTTCCTTTTAAATTTACCATGCCAATTTTTAGGGAAATTTAGCTATCGATCTCAGCTTTATTTATCTAAAAAGGGTCAATGTCAATCTTCATATCTATCTTTTTGTCAGCTAACTTCAATCTACCTTCAAACAAAGCTTTTTGGATTAAGTCCCTGAAATGTACACATTTGTTAGTCACATGACCGAATACATTATGAAATTTACAATATTTTTGGTCTTTAATTTCATCAGGCTTTAAAAGCCTATGATTATTTGACAATTTTATCTATTTTTCTTTCAATAAAACGTCAAAAATTTGTTTGACTTTAGTAATATTGAATGTGTATACTTTTCTATTAACATAACTTATTTTATCTTTGGCCCTCATAGGCTTTATAGCCTGACAAACATAAAGAGTTACATTCTTCAATTTAGTAAGATTTACATCATAATCTTCATCCTTATCATCTTTGTCATCTTTTTCCATTCCGACATAATTTACTTTTTCTTTTTTAAGGAATTTCTTTTGTTTTTGCATATTTTCAGCTTTCAATTATTTTATTTGTCAAACTTTGCCCCCTAGTTGGGCAAGATCAACTAGATGTTGATTGACAAGCTTTTTCCTGATGTAATAATCTAGGCCCCTGATAGCCATTTTGACAATTTTGGCTTTGAAAATTGGAGTAAAACATCTACTCCTCATTTGCCTCAATCTTGCTAGATAATCCTCGACAAATTCGTTGTATTGTCTTTTGATATTAAACAAATCTATCAGACCAACTTTTAGGTCCCCTCTGAAGAACTGGTCATGGAAGCTTCTCTCCATTTGTGCCCACAAATTAATAGACTTTAGTCTCAGTGTCGAGACCCAAGAAAAGGCATTTTTTGTGAGGGAACTAGAAAAGAACCTCATTTTAAGTCCTTTATCAATTGCTAGATCTCCCATTTCGATGGTGTACTATGCAATGTGCTCGACGGTCGATTCACCACTTTCCCTAGCAAACTTAGACAATTTAGGAATCTTAACCATTCCTCTAGGTAATTCTGCTTGTTGAACCCAATCAGGGAATGTTGAAGGGAAATAAGGTTAATTAGTATAGCCTACATTGAAAGAAAATCTATTAAGGACTTGTTCGACGACTTGGTTTATGTTGTGTTCGACTTGCTTTCCCATGAGGTTTTGTCGAAACTATCTTATGACATTATTTACCTTTAGCTCATTCCGACGCAACATCTATACTTGACCACGTCTCAACTATGGTTGAGGTTGGTTTTGCCCTTATATTACGTTATTTGTTGATCTTGGCCTTAATCTTGGGCCATAATCGCTTGTTTTGGTTGGGCATTTTCAAGCTTAACAATACCCAAGGCCTGAGTTAGTTTACCCATTTGTAATGCTAATGTATTACATGCATTATTTTTATTTTCTATTAAGGGCTTTAGTTTGACACCCACTGATTGTGTCAACATACTCACCAGATTATGATTACTTTTGTCCATTTGTTGTCAAATGTTAGCCAATGAACTTACAGTGGATGTGGCGCCAATATTGGAAATATCCCTTGACATATTTGGGAATACAAGTCCCAAATTCAATCTTTCCTTTTGGAACACAGTGGGAATACTGGTTCTTGCTATGTTTGCCAATGCAAAACTTATTGCTTGGCTTTGAGTCATCTGACTTGTGGGATTGGCTAACTGACTTCCAATCCCAAGTTGAGTCATCAAGGAGGAACGTACCCTTGGGGTAATCCATATTGAGGTACAAAACTTATTATTTGGCTGCCTACTAGACTTGGTGACACTGGTGTCGATCCGGACACTTGCTCTAATGCAGGGTTTCTCAAAAGGGATACATTTAGAGCAACGTCTATAGGATTAGCAATTGTGGTAATTGCTGGCACGTTTGCCATGGTTATGACATTTAGTGAACTTATCACTTGATTAGAGTTATTTTTGTTATGATTTTAGAATTGTGAGTATGAGAAGAACAAGGCATGAATTTACCACTTCTGAAACGTATACACATAACGAGTTACTTTGAACTCGTCCCACCAGGCGTGCCAATTTATTTACAGTGATTTTTTGTCTGACTAGGAACCAACAATAAACTGGCTGTTTGTGAATTTGTTAGCAAAGATCGTTGGTCAAATGCCAAATCTAACAACAAATACTTGATTCTATTGAGAACGATTGTGTTTTCAAGTTATGTGGTAATCTCGTTTAAAAGAGCAAACGTGTCGAGCAAAAATGCTTTGACAGGTTTTTTATGAAAGATCATTAGGCCTAAAAACAAGCTTTTTGCAGAAGTTAAACGAAAATGGTAAAATTGTAGGAAAGTAAGTTGTAGAATGTAAAGTGCATCAGAAAGGTAACTGCAAAAAGTAAACGATGGAAAGTAAATGACAGAATGTAAAGTGCAAAAATGTAAAGAGTAGAGAATTAAAATGTAGAATGTAAATGAAAGTGATTAAATGAAAGCATGTAAATGAAAACGATTAAATTGCTAGAAGATAAATGAAAGCGAGTAAAGGACTGGAAAGATAAAGAACTTTAAATTAAATTTGACTTAAATGTAAGGTGGAAAGCATACTTTGATGTTGATAATTTAATCTGTTAGTTTGAGATGTTATGATTTTTAATCAAGAGTTGCCAGCTCTTTTTATAGCAATAAAGCTAGTATTTATAGGCAAAATAATCGAGGCAACTGCCTATCTAACCAATCGCCACGTACATGATGGTTTACAATCACATTGCATTGGCATAACTACCTTTGCCACATAACTTAAACCCACGTAAATGGCAGTTTACATTAATCAACACGACTGCCTTAGTCACGTGATGATGGAGTAATTGTCTTTGATGGCATCAATCTGACAAATTCCTTTGCTTTTGACGTTCGACAAACGAATTATGTCCAATTGATATACCTTTATTTACCAATAGTCCTAATCTTTTTTGTTTGTCGACCATGGTTAATTTTTCTTGTCAAATGACATGCTCCTGACAATTTGATATACGTACACAAATATTGTCACAAATATGTCCATCCTTCTTGCTTCTTCTACCGACTTCGTCTTTATCGAAGAACTAACCTTTGTTGAATTGTTGATCTTTGTCGAGTTTGCCAGATTATTGCTTTGACACTTAGACAATTGGCACTAATTTGTTGCAACAGAGGACGATTTACTTGTCAACCAAGCAAACTTGTCTAACAAATATAAATATATTTTTTTAAAAATAATCGTCCGACACCATGATTATGAAATCATTGTTTCCAAAAGCATATTTATCACATGGAAAAATCAATTTGATCACATGATCTTAAATGTTTAAAAATATTCCTTAATAAAGTTTCAATAAATATCTTTTGAAAGGAAACCATATTATATGATGCATGAATATACACTTCACATTTTTTGCAAGTTTTTTTTGACATATCCAAACATAAAATGAAAATATATCAATTGAGGTAGATCAAGCGAAAATTGGAAAAAACTCAAATTGAATATTAAAATAACTCAATTAAGAAGACAACATTTTGGTCAAGGGATCCAAGAAAAAGAAAGATTTAAATACAACATCAAAGAAGAAGAAATCAAAGAAAAATGCAGTATCATTGCCAATGGTCATCAATCATATCATAAAAATTGAAAGAATCAAGAATCACAAGACTACATCTTGAAGATTTTGATCAACAACTGATTACACAACTAGGACTAAATACAGTATTATGGACGATTATTTTTAAAATAAAATATATATTTTTTTGCCATGTGAAAGTTAATTGCTTGGTCGACAAATAATCGTCCTCAGTAATGTGACAAAATGGTGTCGATTGTCTAAGTGTCAAAATAGTGATATGGCACAGAAATTTGACAAAGGTCAACAGTTTGATAGAGATGAATTTGACAGAAGAAAAGTAAGAAGGATAGACGTTAAACTCCTAATAGTTCGTAGACATTCATATATGTCTATCAAAGTTCAATCATTGATAGCACATCATTCAACAGGCAAGTTCAATTACACATCATCAAAAAACAAGTCGACAGATAAAAGATGTTGAATGATAGAGATGTCAGTCAGTAGTAGCTTAGTTGTCGAATGATGAAGGCAAAAGAAATTGTCGAACGAAAGCCGTCGAAGACCATTACTGCAAAACTAAGACAATTGTGTCGAACCATGTAAACTGTCATGTATGTGGGTTAGGGTAGTTGTCAAGCAATATAAATCGTCACTTACATGGCAATTAGATAGATAGACAATTACTTCAGTCATTTGCCTATAAATACTAAGTTAATTGTTGCAAAAAGAGTTGGCATCTCTTATTAAAATCCTAATATCTCACATGAGTAGATTAAAGGATCAATATTAAAGTATGCTTTCCACCTTACATTCCAATCAAATTTAATTCGAACTTTTTAATCATTTCAGTCCTTTATCGCTTTCACTTAAATTCTTGCAATTTACTTGCTTTCATTTAACTTAATGGAATTTAATCGCTTTCATTTATGTTCTAGTAATTTAATTGCTTTCCTTTAAACCTTCCGCACTTACTCTTTGCAATTTACTTTCTGCAGTTTATCTTTTTGCACTTTACATTATGCAATTTCTTTTTTGCACTTACTTTTCGCTTTTTACTATTTTCATTTAACTTTTTTGCAAAAAAGTACATTTCAGGCCTCACATTCTTTCGTGAAGTCATTCTCATTCAACACGTTTTCATCAAAAATGAGATTACTACATAACATTGAAAACACAATTGCTCTTGACTTTCATTATTTATTGGCAGACTTAGCTTTGACCAAAAAACCGTCGTTAACAAATTGACATGCAGGACATTTGTTGTCAGATTCTAGTTAAACCAAAAATCACCTTAAAAAAATTGGGAAGCCTAATGGAACGAGTTCAAAGTAATTCGTTGAATGTATGCATTTGAGAAGTGGTTAACATATACTTGCTCATAGTTCTGAAACTATCAGTAACACAAACAATGTCAATCAAGTGACAAGTTCACTAAGTGCACTACTGACTGCCGTAACCATAGCAAATGTGCCAGCAGTTTCAACAACTGCTAATCTACAGAATTCGTTCCAAATGTGTCCCTTTCCGGAAATCCCATTTTGGAACAAGTGGTGTCTAGGTCGACGCCGATATCACCAAATCCAATAGGTAATCAAACAACGAGGTTTACGCCACAATATGGATTACCTCAAGGGTATGTCCCTCTTGTAATGACACAACTTGGGATTGAAAATCAGTTAGCTAATCCTACATGTCAAATGGTTCAAAACCAAGCAGTAAGTTTTGCATTAGCAAATGTGGCAGGGACAAGTATTCCTATTGTGTTTTGTCAAGAGAGATTAAATTTGGGACCTATTTTCCCAAATATGTCAAGAGATATGCCAAGCACTATCACACTGACTATAAGTTCATTAGTAAATATTCGACAACAAATGGATGAAAGTAATCATAATATGGTGAGTATATTAACATAACAAATAGGTGTCGCATTAAAACCTTTGATGGAAAATACAAACAACGCATATAATACATTGGCCTTTCAAATGGGTAGAATAACTCAGGCCTTGGATATCATTGTGACTGAAAATGTCCAACCAAAACAAGTGATTATGGCTCAAGATCAAGGCCAAAATCAAAATAACATAGTACAAGGACAAGACCAACTTCAACCTCAGTTATGATATGGTCAAGTGCAGTTATTACAATAGAATGAACCACAAGTAGAAAAACATAACATTGTAAGAGCATTCTGACAAAACCTCATAGGAAACCAAATGGAACAAAATATCAATCAAGTGGTTGAACAAGTTCTCAACAGGTTTGGTTTCAATATGGGTTATACCAATCAGTCCTATTTTGCCTCAGCATTTCCAAATTGGGTTTAGCAGGCATAAATGCCTATAGGAATGGTTAAAGTCCCAAAATTATCTAAGTTCTCTAGTGAAAGTAGTGAGTCAATCGTTGAACATGTCGCACGGTACACTATTGAAATGGGAGACCTAGCAATGGATGAAGGACTTAAAATTAGATTCTTTCCAAGTTCGCTCATGAAAAATGCTTTTTCTTGGTTCTCAACAATGAGAACTAATTCTATTCACTTGTGGGCACAGATGAAGAGGAGTTTTCATGATCAAATTTTCAGAGGAGATCTAAAAGTTGATATGACAAATTTGTTTAATATTAAGAGGTTATATAACAAATTTGTCAAAGATTATTTGGCAAGATTTAGGCAGATGAGGAGTAGATATTTTACTCCAATTCTCGAAGTAGAGATTGTAAAAAAGGCAATCAAGGGCCTAGATTACTATATTAGAAAAAAGTTTGTCAACCAACATTTAGTTGACCTTGCCCAATTAGGAGGCAAAGTTCAACAAATAGAACAGTTGAAGGTTGAAAAAATGCAAAAGCAAAAGATATTTCTAAAAAGAGAAAAAGTAAATTACATCAGAATGGAAGAATCTGATGAGGAAGAAAACCCTAATTACAACATAAATCTTGCCAAATTAAAAAATGGACCTCCCTATACTTGTCAGGCTATAAAGCCTATGAGGACCAAAGAAAAGATAAACTATATCAATAGAAAAGTATATACATTCGACATAACAAAAGCCAAACAAATTTTTGATGTTTTATTGAAAGAAAAATAGATGAAATTGTTGGATAATCATAGCCTATTGAAGCCTGATAAAATTAAGGACCAAAAATATTGTAAATTTCATAATGTATTTGGTCATGTGACTAACGAATGTATACATTTCAGGAGCTAAATCCAAAAAGCTTTGACAGAAAGAAGATTAAAGTTCACTGATAAAAAAGTAGACATGAAGGTTGACACCGATCCTTTTTGGACAAGTATTACTGAGATCGATAACCAAATTCTCCTGAATATTGGCATGGTTGATGCAAAAGGAAAAGGGAAGATACATGCTGAAATAGACCCAGATGAGTTGCATAAGAGTGATGACCATATGGCAGACACCTTCGATATACAAGAAAGAGAGAAAATGTAACAATCATGATGTGTCTAAGGTATGTCCACCTATACGATTCGGAAGCCATAGAAATGAGTCATAGGCAATAGCCAATTTTCAATTACTGGACAAACAGAAGAAAGAAAAAGTTTTTTCAAAAGAAAAAATTTTAGCCAAAGCCATTTTATACTCCAAGAACTCGGTCGCAATATCCAGTTAGGCCAAATTCTAAGGAGTCGATTGGAAATAGTAATCCAAATTCCCAAAAACTATATCTGACACACCAGAACACGAGTACCACCTATAAATGTAAAGGTTGGCTAATGGGTTAACAATTCCACAACGGCAAACAAAGATAATGCCAAGAGGAATAGATTCTAAAAGGATTAGCCTTTCTGGAATAAAGACTATAGAATAACAAGATAGTGCTATTTTGTCAAAAAAATTTTGAAGCATTTGATTAATCATTGTCGAAGACTTAAAAATGAAGGTTATAGAGGTATAGGCAAGTGCAAAAAAGGAAAGCCTTGACAGATGCACTTCTAATCAAAGAAGAGGCATCAGGGTCGAGAAAAAAATGTTTGGTAATCGAAACCAAACCAATAGTTTAGAATATTGGAGCAATCTGACAAGAAACTTCTAAACCACAAGAAGAAAATATAAAACTACAACTAAATCTTTTAAGTGCATGGCTTCAGGAAGAGATTACAAAGGCACAAAAATTGATGCAATCAACTCCTTTGAAATTAGAACTTGATAGAAGTATACTTCTTTCCTTTCCCAAGAAAGACTAGCTTGTCGAGCTAGTAAAAGTTAAGAAAGCCACTAGAGATAAAGGAAAACAAGTGGCTGTAGTGGAAGTAAAAGATTATGAAGATTGGTCTCACAAAGAGATCAAGGCGATCTTAGAGGATCCAACAACCAATATTGAGCAAAAGAGAGAAACTCTTGCTAAAGTTAAACAAGGGGGCAACTTGTCGATTTCAAACTTAAATGTCATGTGTCTGACATAGATTTGTCAGCTGGGAGATCATAAAAGCCTTTGATGATCCTAAAGACCCTTTAGGTTTCAACAACGAAGAAGACTTTGACTTGGACTTTGATATAGATAAAGATTTAGATGACATGATCATGGCCATGGGAATAACTTTGTCAGAAACAGGATTTGATGATGGTCCAGTAGACAAGGATTATCTTAAACTTAGCCTTTCATGGATGATGATGACTATGATCAAGTTGAAGGAAAATTTAGAGATGTTAAAGAAACATATGTTGAAAATAAGAAGGACACTAATGAGCATCCTATAAACCTAGATCTTAATCTCATTTCTATAATACCACAGAGTATGAAGCTCATTATGAGATTTATGTAGGAGAAAATGAAGAGGATCTAGAAGACTTATAGGACTATTGGTTGTTTTTAGAGGATGATACAATTTCAGGATTTGACAGTCTAGAAGATGACTCAATCACAAGATTCGACAATCTAGCCAAGTCTGAAAAATCAACTGATATGCAAAAGGTACACTTTCAGCCTTTACATATCAAGGCTTTATTGGAAGGGAAGCCCACTAACAAAGTTCTGGTGGATGTAGAGCTGCCATTAATCTAATACCAAGAGCCACATTCAAAAGGTTAGGAAAAAAATGAGTTTGACTTAATTCAGATAGATATGGTTGTCACTGATTTTAGTGGCAGATCCCCTTCATCTGATGGGGTAGTGATGCTGAATATCCACGTCATATCAATCAAAAAGTCAACTCCCTTTATAGTAATTCTCACAAAGTCCAGTTATAATATACTATTAGGTAAAGATTGGATTAATGCAGTCAGACCATTTCATCGACTGTGCATCAGAAATTGATTCTGTGGAATGGTGAAAGACAGTGGAAGTTGTAGAAGTAGATGATAATCCTTGTTACTTACAACAACTCCATTTTGACTTTAGAACTTACACTCTAAATGTTAGACCAGTCACTATAAAAGATGGAATGATCAATAAGGAGGCTTTAAAGGTCTGCTTGATGGAACAATTTGGTGTCAAATTAATAGATATGGTTGACAAAAATTGGCCATGAGTCTTAAGACTCAAATGGACAGGTTGTCGGCTTATCTATCTAATAAAGTAGTCAATACCACGGGAGGTATTTTGTCAGATTGCATTATTAATGATGGCCCTTTGGGTTTTGAAAAGTGGCCTAATGAAAGACTAAATGTCAAAGCAGAGGATCTTTTGGAAGAGGTGAACTTAGGTACTGAAGAGAATAAAATGCCCATCTTTGTAAGTGTATTTCTGCCAAAGGATTTCAAAGAAGAACTTTTCATGTTAATCATAGAATACAGAGATTGCTTTGCCTAAGATTACAATGAAATGTCTGGTTTAAATAGAGACCTTATCAAACATAGATTACCACTCAAGGAAGGATGCAGACCTATCAAGCAAGAAAATAGGAGATTTACTCCTAAAGTGGTGTTGAAAATCAAAGAGGAGGTCAAACGACTGCTCAAAGCTAAGTTTATTAGAACCACCAGGTGTGTTGAATGGCTCTCTAATGTAGTTCCAGTTATTAAGAAAAATGGCTAGTTAAGAGTATGTATAGACTTTAGAAATTCAAATCTGGCTACTCCTAAAGATGAATATCCAATGCCTATAGCTGATATATTAGAATATGCCACGTCTGGGCATGACATTTTAAGTTGTATAGATGGTCATATAGGTTATAATCAAATTTTTATAGCCAAAAATGACGTGTCGAAAATCACTTTCAGATGTCCAAGAGCTATTGGGATATATGAGTGGGTTGTCATGCCTTTCGATTTGAAGAATACTGGGGCCAACTATCAAAGAGCGATGAACACCATCTTCTATGACCTTATAGGTAAGTTTATGAAAGTTTACATCGATGACGTCATTATTAAGTCAGAAGATAAGCAAAATCACTTGACACATTTGAGGCAAGCTTTTGAAAGGATGTGGAAGCACAGCCTTAAAATGAAACCGGAGAAATGCGCTTTTGGAGTGTCGGCTGCCAAATTTTTAGAATTATTAGTCTATAAAAAAGGTATTGAAGTGGACAAGAATAAAACTAAAACAACTTTAGAAGCCACTGCACTGACAAATAAGAAAGAATTGCAATTTTTTTTAGGGAAAGTGAATTTTTTAAGAAGATTCATATCCAATTTGTAGGGAAGGAATAGATTTTTTTCACCTTTGATCAAGTTGAAAGCTGAGCAAGATTTCATCTAGGAGCCTTGTCACTAGGAGGATTTTGAGCAAATCAAGCAATATATGATTAATCCTCTGATTATGATGTCACTAATACCACGTCAGCCACTGAAGTTATATATTTTAGCTTCTGAGGAAACTATAGGATGTTTACTGGCTTAAGATGATGAGAATAGCGTCGAAAGAGCCATTTACTACCTCAATCGAGTATTAAATGATGCAAACAAGATACAGTGCAATTGAAAAATTATGTTTGTCATTGTATTTTTCTTGTACTAAGCTAAAATTTTATATGATGCATTGTAATATATTTGTTGTCTCAAAGACAGACATAATAAAATTTATGTTATCTAAACCTATTCTCAATGGACGTATCGGCAAATGGACAACAACGTTGTCAGAGTTTTCTTTACAATATGTTCCACCAAAAGCCATCAAAGGCCAAGCATTGGCTGACTTCCTAGTCGACCATCTTGGCCTAGACATGGATAACGACATAAATTTTATCGATTTGAGACCATGGCGTCTTTATTTTGATAGATTAATGCACAAAAAAGGAAGTGGTGTTGGAATTTTAATAATATCCCCTTAGGGAACTCCAACCAAATTTATGTTTGAACTTAAATATTCTTGTTCTAACAATAAGGCTGAATACGAAGCTTTAATTGTCGGATTAGAAATACTTTGTCAAATGAAAGTACGAAGAGTGCATATACTTGGAGATTCCCAATTAGTTGTCAAACAATTTACTCAAGAATACAAATGTGCTAATCAAATCCTGATTAAATATTGTGTTGTGACTAGTAAGTTAATGAAAAAGTTTGACGAGGTGTTTGTCCAACATATTCCTAGGGAGTTAAATGAGGAAGCCAATGACATAGCTCAAATAGCTTCTAAATATAAGGTTTCTCAAAAGGTTTTGACGGATTTAATAGAAATCAGAGAACTTTTATACCCCTTAAAAGAAAGAGATGTATTACAAAATGACTTTCAAACAAGTAATGATTAGAGGAAAGCAACCATTGATTATTTAGAGAATCAAAGTTCTAATGTAGAACGGAAACCCAAATATAGAGCATTAAATTTTGTAATGTCAGGCAGACAACTATGCAGAAAAATTGTCGACAGACAGTTAGAAGAATGCTTAAGTGAATCATAGGCATACATTGCTTTGTCGGAAGTCCATGAAGGAATTTGTGGAGCTTACCAAGCAGGAGAAAAAAATGAAATGGATCCTTCAATGACGAATATTTTATTGGTCGGCACTAGTTAAGGATTGTATAATGTTTGCTAAGTCTTGTGAAGAATGCCAAAGACATGGCAATATACAAAACATCCCAACTAGTGAATTACATTCAATTATTAAATCATGACCATTTAAAAGATAGGCTTTGGACTTAATAGGGTAAATACACCTTTCTTCGTCAAAAGGACATAAATACATTTTGGTTGGAGTCAATTATTTCACCAAATAGGTTGAAGCAATTGCTCTAAAAGAGGTGACTCAACAAGACGTGATCAATTTCATTGAAAATCACATCATAGGTAGGTATGTGATACCTCAAACACTAACGATTAATCAAGGTTCTGTTTTTACTAGACAAAAAGTTATAGATTATGCCAATACTAGAAAAATAAAGTTAACTACGTCGACGCTATACTATGCATAGGCAAATAGTCAGGTAAAGGCCATCAATAAAATACTTATAAGCCTGATTAAAAAGCATGTTGGTCGACAGCCTAGAAATTAGCATAATACCTTTGATCAAGTTCTATGGGCATACAAAAATTCACCAAGGGAATCAACAGGCACATCATCGTGTAAATTAGTTTATGGTCATGATGCCATTTTTCCTGTCGAGATTAATTTTCAATAAATTCGTATTCATAGACAAGATGAATTACTAGTTGAAAGTTATCGGGATTCAATGTTTGATGAATTAAATGAGTTGACTGATGAAAGATTAATTTCTTTAGAAAATTTAATTCGACAAAAAAAGAAAATTGCTAGATTTTAGGACCGTCGGATTAAATACAAATCTTTTAACTTAGGAGATTTAGTAAGGAAGGTCATTTTGCCTATTGAGAAACATTGTTGAGAATATGGCAAATGGTCACCAAAATGGGAAGGACCATTTATAGTTATCCAAGTATTTCTTGATAATGCCTATGCTCTCAACGTCGTTAACATTGGATTCAAAGTAAAATCAATCAATGGCAAATACTTAAAATAGTATAGGCCAACAATGTGTGAAGTAAGGATTGAACAAAGAATTTTTATTGCATCAAAATTTGTACAATTATACTTCATATAAATTATAGAATACTATGTAAATACACTAAAAAATGATTAAAACTTGTTGGATTAAAAGGACTGATTATATAAATCTAACAAATTCGTTGGATAATTACATTTGGCACAAACATTCCCATACAGAGGCTAATGTCTCCTTTTTCCACACAGGCAGTCAGATAACCAGCCTCTAAAGACTTTATCTTTTCGACAAAAGCTTGGGCTCTGACCGTGATGGCTGTAGTGCTTTCTTTAATTTTTTCCCATTTTGCCAAACGTTCGATCATAATATTGTGAAGGCTGTCTCTTAGCACTTTAAATGATACCAATTCTTCTTTGGTTTTCCTGATTCTTTCTTCCAACTCGTCGAGGAATTGTTTGTGCAAGTTAATATTATTATTAACACTACTCTAACTTTCCCTCCCTTTAACTATTAGCTCGTCCTGTCGATCCTTTTTAGCCTTCAGATCTTGTAATTGACTTAAAATGATTTCTTTTTTCGATATCTCCTTATTATAAGAAGAGATGACTTGATTGAAAGCAGGAGCTTTGTTGGATAAATCATCAATAAAATCCTTAAAGGTCGAATAAAGGCTTTGAGAGGAGATGGGAAGTTGTAATTTGACTAGTTTAAGTTCACCCAAGACGACTTTAATTTTGCTTCGCAAAGATTCATTAGAAGCAATAATCTCAAAGGAATAATCCAGGAAGTTCTTCAACTCTTTTAGTAGTTCTTCGACCCTCGGGTCTATTGAAGAATCCTCTGGAACCAAAGAAGAAAATGTTGAAGTTCGATTACTAGATAAAAGGTTTATTAAAGCATATATATCCAAGTCATCAGTGCTTAGATGCCTAAAAGGTCCAACTTAGACTGTCAAGTGAATTAGACTGGGGTTGGGAGAGAAAGGAGAAACATGGGCCATCAAAGCCTCCATGTTTATATTATCCCAAATCACAAAGGGCAGATCGGGAGGGGAATAACTTTATGGAGGCAAATCGACAGTAGAATGACTCTGGTCAAACTATTAGGAACTAGAAGGCACAAGCTTTTATTTATGCTCTTCAGACGATGAGGACTATTGATTTGGAGATCAAGCAACTGCCGTTTCCCCAGCAAGGAAGGCTTCTGTCGCTTCAATAGTGAGCTCTCCTTGATTGATTTTGACAAGCTATTCCAAGTTAAGTGAAATTGTTAAAGCCTCAATCTAAAGAACTTTAGCATGCGAAGCTTCAATCTGAGGAACTTCGACAGATGTTTTAAGGTCAAGAGCCTCGCTCTGAAGAGCTCTGAGAGATTCTTCAGCAATTGGACTCAAAATTCCTTGGCCCAAACCTTGAGACAAAGTTTATATTAGTCTCATCAAAATGAAATATATGAACAATATAAAATTTATCAGAGGATCATACTCTCGACAAAGTCTGCAAGTTTGGTTCGTCAGACACAAGAGCTGAAGTTAATTGCTCAGGAGCTGAAGCTGATTGCTCAGGAGCTTACTCTTTGTCCTGACATAGGAAATGAATAAGTATATTTTATTTTCGATAAACTATGACATTCAATAATTGTAAAATTTACCTGAGACCCAATGGCTGGGTCAAAAACTATTAGGCTTTTGGCGATTTAGGTTTTTTTGAAGCATGTTTGACGTCAAAAAAGATTATTTTTCTCTTCGTTGGAGCCTTTTCTTTTTCAAGTTTAGTAGCTGCCTTTTTGGATTTGTCGAGTTGTAGAGATGTAGCAGTCAGCTGGTCACTCATTCTAGTCATTGATTGGTCACTCACTTTGACCAATCTCCTCCTCTACGGCCACTTATAAGTCAAAGTCTCCTTTGAGGGGAGAGCTGCAAATAAATCACAAGTGTGACTGGTTGAAAATGAATCTTGCCTTTAAATAAACCAAATCATATACTATACCTTGAGGAAATTCAGTGGCAACCCTCACGACATCAAATTACTTAGAAGGGAGGGCAAATCGATGAGCGAAAGTAACTTTGTCATTCTTTGTTTGAAAAAGGTTTGTGATAGATAAACACATTTCCACAAATTTGAAGTTACTTGCTGTCATTGGTTCCCCAGGAAATACGTCAGCTAAACCAAAATGAGCACAAAGCAATGAGACTGGTCCAAAAAAGGAACTTTTTCAATAAATTCTGGTGGAATATCAAGGAATTATAAATATCTAAACCTATGTCAGGCCCTGTGCTCTTGTTTTCATTTGCTACGATTTCTTCCACATTCTGAACAATCCAATGATTGTAACAAGGATCCTATTTTATCTTGTAAAATTTCTTGAAGGCTCAAATTTCCTTCAAGTGCTCACCTTTGGTTTTTGATGCTGGATTGCTTTCCTACACAGGAGAATCTACAAGGATGTCAAAACAGGTTCTAATACTTTGATGATATGACTGGTAGTAATTTGACCATCAATCAATGAAACAATTTGACACTCCTTGTGAAATTTTAAAGGAACAAGCTTGAGGCATTGTTGGTGTCAGTCATTTTCTTTCATCAGCTCCCTAACATCCTCTTCTTTAGAGATATGAGCATTGATAAAGTGGTCATCTGGCATGGATAAGTAAGGAGTTAGAATAGATTGGCAAAAACCCATCTATTGAGCGACTGTATTGGGCAGATAGACATAAAAGTTGGCGTCTTCCGTGTCGGGAGCACCTCCAAAAATGATCTATAGATAGAGAAAATTCAACCAGATCGAGACTCCCTCCTTGTCAGATGTTAATGGTTGAGTAAACCATCTCGGCCCTTTCTGACGCTCAGTAAAAAGGACAAAGTTTATTTTTGTTGAATTCCAAGCAATGGAATGAAATATCTTGAAAAAGTGGAAAAAGTTATGTTTTTCATCCTTTATAAGGGAGTCACATGCCAAATAGTAAAACTTCAATCCATACGAACCAGACATGTAACCAGCCAACTCGTTGCATAGAGGCTTAACAGTTAAACGCTACTCTAAAATTGAGTTCAACCATAGTTACAACAACCAAATAGGGCCTCTGACCTTCTCGTTCTTTGACTGAGCCTAATGTTGTCAACCATTTGGCTCATGCTTTGGAAAAGGTTGGCAAGGAGCCATTGGCTTAAGGCAAGTCGAGTACTCTCATAGATAAGGTTAGCTAGAGGCTGAAGAGATTTGGCTATATTTACAAATTTTAAGCCGAAGGCGTAGGCTGACAGCCAAAGGAGAAGAAAGGCAACATGTTCTTCATCCTACACGTCAGATAAACTTTTATGGTAAAGGTTGACAAAAGAAGAAAAAGAGATGTGTTTAGGTGAATATACATCTATGGTTTAGCGAGGTCGAAGGAATGGATTTATAACTTTTTCGTCCAGTTGAAGGCTCGTAATGGCTGATACATCAAAAAGCGTTGGACCCATCATGCCATAAGAAAGTGGAAATTATTGGTGGTATTGTTCTAGAAAAAGACCGAAGCTCTAATCTTGTTGGGGTCGATTCTAATGGTATGTCAGGAGAGTTAGATAAAGTTAAAAATACCCATCTTTTTCCAAAATATGCCTTTTTGTGCTTGCACTCTGTCAAGCCAGGCATGATATCTATCAACTCGAGAAGGTGGTGTCCAAAACATTCTCTTGGCCTTCTGAAAGTAGTGAATAGGAATCGTTGAACCCGAGGTGAGAATAGCTTCATCAGGGGTTTTGCAAGAGAACGCCAGATGGAGGTTTGTCGGGAATGTTTTTCAGAGATAGCACAAGTCCCAATAACACAGGTGGGGGAATAAAAGAAGAATCAGAGACAGGGATGATTACCTTCAATTTCTGCCATAACTCTAAACGATCCACTACCAGGTCATAGATTGTGTTCTTATTCTTGACAATGGTGGACTGCTTAGCAGAAAAAGAGGCTCCAACATTAGAAGAAGATGCCATTGTTGAAGGTGACTTGGAGTTGAAGGTTTTGAAAGTTCTTGAAAAGGGAATGGCATAAGGAGAATGAAGCAGCATGAATAGCACAGTAAGTGGCCTGATGACTAGGGTTTAAGGTTTTAAAGGACTTGAGGAATACGAAACATTATGAAGGCAGTGATAACTTACATGTTGAGAAAAAGCTATCATATCAGAGATAATCATGATTTTAAGCTAAAACCCTAGAAATTCGAGTCATTACGAGGCCACTTAAAATTTTAATTCTCTCTATGTCCTTCGAGAACAAAATTTTGGGGGGCCTCTGTTGGAAGATTATTTTTAAAATAAAAAATAATTTTTTGCCATGTGAAAGTTAATTGCTTGGTTGAAAGTAATCGTCCTCACTAATGTGACAAAATAGTGTCAATTGTCTGAGTGCCAAAATAGCGATCTGATATAAAAATTTGACAAAGGTTAGGAGTTCGACAGAGATGAATTCAACATAAGAAAAGCAAGAAAGACGGACATCAAACTCCTAATAGTTTGCAGGCTTTCATGTATATCTGTCAAAGTTCAATCATCAGAAGCACATCATTTGACAGGAAAGTTCAATTAAACATCATCAACAAACAAGTCGACAGACAAAAGATGTTAAATGATGGAGATGTCAGTTAGTAGTAAGTTGGTTGTCGAATGATGAAGGCAAGAGAAATTATCGAACAAAAGCTGTCGAAGACCGTTACTCCAAAACTAAGACAGTTGTGTCGAGCCATGTAAATTGTCATGTATGTGGGTTAGGGCAGTTGTCAAGCAATATAAACTATCACTTATGTGGCGATTAGATAAAAAGACAGTTACTTCAGTCATTTGCCTATAAATTCTAAGTTAATTGTTGTAAAAGGGGTTGGCATCTCTTGATTAAAAATCCTAACATCTCACACGAGTAGATTAAAGGATCAACATCAAAGTATGTTTTTCACCTTACATTCCAGTCAAATTTAATTCAAAGTCTTTTATCATTCCAATCCTTTATTGCTTTCACTTAAATTCTTGCAATTTACTCGCTTTCATTTAACTTAATGCAATTTAATCACTTTCATTTATCTTCCAGCAATTTAATTGCTTTCCTTTAAATCATCCGCACTTACTTTCTGCTCTTTACTTTATGCATTTTACCTTTCTACACTTTGCAATTTTCAATTTCCTTTCTGCACTTACTTTCTACTTTTTTACCATTTTCATTTAACTTTTCTGCAAAAAGAACATTTTAGGCCTCACGTTCTCTCGTGAAGTCATTCTCATTCGACACATTTTCATAAAAAATGATATTATCGCATAACTTTGAAAACACAATCGCTCTCAATTTTCATTATTTGTTGTCGAACTTGGCTTTAACCAAAAAACCTCCATTAATAAATTGACATGCATGACATTTGTTGTCAAATTCTGGTTAAACCAAAAATCACCGTAAACAAGTACATATTTTTTAAGACTCTAAAGCTGGAAAGAAAAAAAAAGAAAAGAAAAGAAAAGCTTTCTAAGTTTTGTACCAAAAATCATCACCTTTACTTGAGCAAAAATTTGTGAGTTTAGTATCTTAGATTATCCTTTTTTTTAGAGTATAACATACAGTGAGTTATATTTGTAACCCGCCTTGTATTAAGGTTAAAACCTTTTCTTCTCTCTATGTTAGTTGTGTGTAAATTGTTCAAACCCTCTAGTTGCCGGTGAGCTAAGAAACCCATATAGTTACGGGTGAATTATGTAACCCTCTAATTTAAGGTAAACTAGGAAACCTTGTGTGAGAAAGTTGTGGGTGAACTTTGTAAAACCTTTCACTATACTTTATTTTGCTATAGTTAAAGAAAATTTCTTACCTTACAAGAGGACTAGACATAAGCAATGGTAGTGCCAAACTAAGAAAAATTGATTGTGTAATTTTTAAAACCCTTTCTCTTTATTTTTTGCATTTTACATATGTTTTATTATCTACTTGTTATAGTTGATTGTATCCCATTTTAGTTAACTGATTCTGAAAATTGGATTTAATTGTATTAATTGGGTAAAATTTTAATAAACACCAATTCATCTCCCCACTAGGTGTATTTTATAATTGGTACCAAAGCTTGGTTTCTATACTTGTGTTTAACCACCATGAGAAAAGGTCCAATTTTTCTTCTATGTGCCAAACGAGAAACATGTCATGCTCAAACCATCTTAATAGAGCTTACTCCAATGAGGGACACTCACGTGCAAAGCCACATACATCAATGGCAACCACTACTTACATTGGAATGAGTATATAAAGATTTTCATCAAGTCAACAAACTATCCAATTTGGGACGTGATCATGAGAGGCCTAAGAATTCTTGCCAATGCTAAAGGAAATCTGAAATTGAAGAACAAGTAGACTGAAAATGGCGTGAATATGGTGCAAACCAACACTTGAACCATCAAAATTATTTATAGTGCAATCAATGGTGTGTTGAGTATAACAAGATATTGAGCTGTGAAAACACAAAAGAGATGTGGGACAAACTGCAAGTGACACACAAAGGTATAGATATAGTCAAAGAAATTAAGAGAAACATGCTTGTGTATGAACTCTAACTCTTTTATATGAATAAAGGACACTTTGCAAAACTTATAGGAGATCTAAAGGCACTAGGGAGAGCCTGCACTTAGTAAAAGCAAGTAGTTAGAATCCTTAGAAGTCTTCATGTGGTATGGCAATCAAAAGCAGACTCCATTAAAAGTAGCAACATCTTGAATGAACTCACTTATGATAAGTTACAGGGCATGTTCATCTCCTATGAAAAAATCTACATCAAAAGGAAGCTAGAATAAAATAAGCAAGTAAAACCATCAAGTTAAAAAGCAAATCTAGTAAACTGGAAAGTAAATTGGAAAGCAAAACCAGTCAAATATAAAGTAAGTCTAGTGACGCGAAAAGTGTGACAACATGGATCCACAAGAACTTGCTATGCTCTCAAATAGACATGAACGATTTGTAAGAAAGAAGTAGAGCTAGAAGTAGAAACATGGCTCATCCCAAAGGGATTACAAGAATGATCATCAAAAGGATGTTTCATGGTATGAATATGAAAAACAAGGGCACATCAAATCCAATTGTCTTTACCTCAAGAGGAAGTCTAGCAACTACTCAAAGAAAAAGAAGGCTATGGCTACCTAGAGTAGTGACGAAAATAGTGATGAGGATTTTGATTCAAATGTTGCAAATTTGTGTTTAGCTCTTGAAGATCAATAGGTAAATCATGAAACCCAAAGTGATGATGAAGATGGCATTCAAAGTGCATATTGTGAGTTATTTGACATTTTTGAAAAAGTTGTGTTCTAAATGTGAAAATATTTCAAAATTCAAAGTTAAGTTTGAAGAAAAGTTTTTTGATATGAAAAAATCTTTAAAACCTATTTTTGAAGAAAAAGGAAAGTTGGTTTTTATCAATATTGATAGTTTTCACCTACTAGAAAATAAATGTTTAAGTTAACTAAAAGTTGAAATTAGTCTTTAGAACAAGAGATTGTTGTTTTGAAAAAGGACTTGTCAAATTTTGTTAAAGGAGAAGAAAATCTCAACATGATTCTTGGAAGATAAAGAAGTGTTTTCAACAAATCTAGTCTTAGTTATAAAAATGAAAAAGAACATCAAGCTTTACCAAAACTTCTTCAAAAACTCATCTAAACCAACTTTTATTATGTCTTAAATTTGGATATGCTTGTTATAAGTTCAAGAGCTCTAAGAAGTTGGTATAGGTTCCAAAGAGTACTAAGGTACTATGCTATACTAACCTCTATGAACATAAGAAAGTTTGGGTACCTAAGAAGTCTTGAACTTTTGTAGGTTTGTCTAAAAGGAAAAGTATCTGAAGAGCAATGGATATTGGATAGTGGATGTTCAAGGCACATAAACATAGATGCCTCTAAGCTTCCAAGATTTGATTATGTAAAAGGCCTTCTAAAACTTGATTTTTAAAAAGATTGCTTTTGTGATGCATGTCAACAATGTAAGCAAACAACATCTTCTTTCAAATCAAAAGAACATGTTTCAACATCTTGACCACTAGATTTGTTGCATATAGATCTTTTTGGTCCCACAAACATTGCTTGGGCGGTAAAAAGCTATGCATTTGTCATCATTGATGATTTCTCAAGATCTACATAGGTTATTTTCATAGCTTATAAGGATGAAGCTTTCAAAAACTTTGAAATATTTTGCAAACATGTTCAAAGAGAAAAAAGGTTACTTCATCTCAAGTATTAGGAGTGATTATAGTGTTTTCAAACTTTTTGAAAACCTTTTGTAACCAATGTAGTATTAGTCATAATTTATTTACTCCAAGCACTCTTCAATAAAATGGAGATGTTGAGAAGAAGAATTGAATCTTGCAAGAAATGGCTAGAATCATGTTTATTGATAATGATATTCCTAAATACTTTTGAACTAAGGCAATCAACACGACTTTTTTTATCTTAAATAGATGTTTAAAAAGATCAATTCTTCAGAAAATTTCATATGAGCTATGGAAAGGAAGAAAGCCCAATGTAAGTTTCTTTCATCCTTTTGGGGTGCAAGTGTTTCATTCATAATAATGGTGAAGAAGTATTGGATAAGTTCAATACAAGATGTAAAGAAGGTATATTTCTCGATTACTCTTTATCTAGTAAAACTTATAGAGTATTCAATAGAAGGACTAGAGTAATTGAGAAATCTATACCAATATGTTTAGTATGCATAAAGGAAAAGAATGGGAATAGGAATTTTAATATAACTTTAATAAAATACCCCAACAAAGATAAAAGAAAAGAGAAAGCTTTCAGTATGAGTATTTTTTTAAAGATGGCAGCAAGGACAATTTGGATAATCAGGTAAAAGAATCTTTTAAGAATTTAGTATTTCTCTTTCATGTGTTATTTGTAATGTATGTTGCATATGGAGGCTAAATTGAAACGAATAAAAATTTTATGGATAAATGTGAAAGTGACATTTTCATTTATGCATGTGATTAGTTGATGACTTTGGAACTTTATAGGGGGTATGATACATGTGCATTAGACAATGTTGGAATTACAATATTACCTCTCCCTAATATGTATACCTTACCTTCATGACACTTAGCTAATTTCACCCAAAACTCACTAAGTCTTCCTCCCTCCATTCTCTCCTAACCATCTTCACCATTCATCCATAACTTTCAACCACTCAAACCTTCTCTGGAAAGACCCTGTGTTCCTTTGACCTCCCTCCACTCCAAGAAGCTTGAATTGAGGTAGAGTAACCAATATTCTCTTTTCCTCTTTACAATTTTTTCACACCTTCACAACCCTCAGTTAGACAATATGGGGTTGTTGAGTTAATCATGTGGTATGGGTTAAGATAACTCCCTTTATGTTTTTTTCACATTACATTTAACCTAAACATTTTGAAATTGATGGATTATTGCTAAAATCAAGAAAGAACATTCGTAAACCCTAGTTAATGAAAGATTGAGAATTTTAGGATAATATGATGAAATTGATGTCATATGGCTTAATTTTAATATGCGTTGGTGCTCAGTAGTGTTTTCTATGGGTGTTGGGACAATTAAGAAGCCCTAGTTGCCTGGATTCATGAGTTAAGTGGTTGGATGAGGTGAGATATGGTTATAGTAGAAAAATTTTGTGAAGAGGAGAGCTCCCAAGTGTCGACACCTATTGCATACCTAAATGCAATATCTATGACAGAGGTAAGAATCATTGCCTAGGTTTTAGTCTCTAAGGATAAAACTAGGAAAACCCTAAACAAAGAATGGTAAGGCCAAACACAGAGACCTAGGGGCTTGAGAGTCTATTTATGCACAGGGAAGGTGTTAGACACCCCATGACACCTGTTCAAAGAATGGTTACCCTAATGTGACTTCCAGATGTTTTATGTGGCTTTTAATGATTGAAAAGGTGCTTCAAAAAGGGTTTTTAAATTAATGAGACTTGATTTAGTGTGAAACCTAGGGTCTTATGTACCCCATCAGAGGGGATCAAAGTCAACGTAGTTTGAAATTTTAAAAAGCGATTCAGTGAATGTTAAGTTGTTTTGAAAATGATCTTATTTGTTGAAAGGATGGTTTTGAAAGGATTTTTGCAAAAGAGGTACTTGAGTTTTATTATTTCAAAATGAGTTTTTGATAAAATCTTGAAGAGAACACATTTTTTTGTTTATTTTTGAAAGAATTTTCTAAAATGATATTTGAGAGAAAAAAAATCATTCTGATTTTTTTTTAATTTATTGAAAAATAGGTCTTTTATTTTTGAATTGTCAATAAGTGTTCCTAAGGTGGACTGGCAAAGAGTCAATGTCACACACAATTTTTTTCTTAGTAAATTTATGCCAATGTGGAGGTTCAGGACCTCATGTGAAAGCCCTAAAAGATGAAGTAAAACAAAATAAGAGAAGAGAACATACATTTAGTGTTAGGGTCTGTAAGTGTATAATTTATAATTTTTCACTACTTTTCCAATAAGTCCAAATCTAAAACAAAAATATAAAGGAAAATATAAGCATAAAGAAATGGAAAACTAATCGCAGAATGAAATAAAAGCTAAAGAAACTGAAAGCTTAAAATATATTTGGCCAAATATCTCAAATGCTCTAAGTCTTGTCTTGGATTTTCCTCCCTTGGTTTCCATGGTATTCATGCCACAAAATGAAAACAAGTCACCCTTAAAGCAGGGGATTCTAGTATAGAGAAAATTCAACAACATTTAAATTCATGATGCATCATGTAGCTTAAAATGGAGATTAAAGATAGAGAGTACTTAAGATGCAATAAAGAGTGAAAAACCATAAGACGTGAGAGCCAGAATTTAACCATGTAGAGTCAAAATTGGTCTAGAATGCACTAAAGACTCATAAAGTTTCAACAATGCCTTAAAGATTTTGAAATAAAGAAAAATACAAAACAGAACTATTCTACATTGCTGTGAAAAGAAGGAGAAAAAAAAATCTAATTGCATCATAATAGAACTAAACTGATTTGAAATGCTTACAAAGATTGATAAAGATTCAATTATGCATGTAAATTTCATAGAAATGCATAACAAGATCATGTTAAACTAAATTAATCTAGACACAAATCCTACTTAAAGAAATATGATGGCATAAATGTGAAAATGCACAGTGGAATCAATCAATAAATCATGAGAAAAAAAATGTAGAATAGAAATAATCTATTGTGTAAGAAGGAAAGATCCAAAAGGCATAAGGATCTAGGTTTTAACCATGCCAAACAAATAGATTTTAATGCAATGAGAATTTACAAAGACTCGTCAATTAAGAACCTTAAACAAAGAGAGAAAAAATGCATAGGATTGATCCATAAGGCAGTAGAGCAAGAACATAACTTATTTGAAGCAGAACCAAGTTAATCTAGTGAATTAAAGATCCATAAAAATTCTCGAATTCACCACATGCTGATAAGGCGTGATCTATCTATGTAAAAAGGAAATGTGGAACCAAAACCATATAATAAGCCATTCTAAAGGAAGAAATACCCACGTGTAATATCTGCCATTTTCGGATATTAGTTATTAGGATTTTATTTAGTGAGTATTTTAATTGCAAAAAAAATTTTGCTTCAATAAGTCCAAGGACTAAAGTGAAAAGAAATGAAAATATGGAATATTCTAGAGAGTCAATCATATAAGTAGATCAAGTGGCAGAATAACAATAGATAAAGATGATTGGGAGGCCGGTACCTTAAGGACGATAAATTGGAGACTAGAGCAGGTTTTAAGGAAACAAGAGGGACAGAAGTGAACAAATATAAAATTTTGGTATTTTTGTGAAAATAGGATTAAATGGTATGTATTTTTATGGGAGTGTGATTAGGTGCCCTAATGTTATTGAAGCTCTTCCAATTTCCTTGAAGACCCTAAACAAAGTAAATACCAAAGGGACCAACTTGAAAAAGATTAAGTGGGCCCCACACTTCACATTTAAAATACCCATCACCCCCTTCCTTCATTCATTTTCTTCTTCATTTCTCTCTCCCATAGCCTCTACCTACTATCCCTCTCCCTTCATCAATAACATCCACGGCCAGCCTTAATAGAGGCAAAGACAAGCAGGTTTTTGAGAAGTGGTAAGTGCATTTTCCTCCCTCTTTCCTTCATCTTCTTCTTCCTTCCATTATTTCAAGAACATAAACCCTAGATGAGGAAATTAGGGAAAAATGTTGTAAATGTTTCTGTGGACTAATTCATATGAAATTGTTATTCTAAAAGGTTAATAGATGAGGAAAAAACTAGGAATTAAAGGAATGGTCATATAAATGATAAGATTGGAGAGTATGAGATAAGAATGGTGAAAGTTAGGGTTTAATTAGGAAATTCTTGATTTAGAGCTTGTATGGTTATTTCAACTTAAAAAATTGGTGCCAATTTGATCCTAGAATGTTGGGAATGAAACCCCTTTAAAAGAATCAAGGAAATTAGTGGAGATTTGGAGTTCTTGACCCAAAATCAAGCTATCTGTCATTGCTGCAGATCGTGGAACCCAAGGCCCCATGAAACAGAGACCAGGGGTGTTGGCACCCCAGGCGCAGGATTGGCGCCCTAGGCACGAGCACCTGATGCTAGCTTTTGGCCTTGAAAAGGTCGTGGCGCCTAGGCGCCCTAGCCTGCAATTGCGAAGGCCTCTTGGTTTTGAGTTCTAAGGTTCTCTTTGATGTCTCATAGGCATGAGCATGGTTTAAGGCTTGGATGGGACATTTGTTGGAGGCTAGAAATACTATAAATCCAAGTGAGGGGACCTTCTTATCTTTTCTTGTTGGGAATTGCTTTGATTCAATTCGTAGAATTTAGTCAACATAAATATATGAGGATTATGATGGCATGCGTGGCATGTTCAAATTTCTATTTAATCTCATTTAAATAAAGCATCATAATTACTTGGAAGGAATAAATATCAGGAAGAGTAAGAAATCATAGGTGTTGCATAGGTAAAGTTAATAATATTATTTGACGGACACAACTAATATGCAAATTTAATTATATGGGACTATTTAGACCCGAATTGTGCCTTGAAAACTTTGGCGTGAATGTATATATGTTGAGGATATGAATATAAGGATATGTTCTCTCTTCCTGTATGGTTTGTGGTGATAAACTCAGTGGCCTATATCATAAAAGTGAAATCTTAAATTTTCTAGTAATGAATTTTTTTATTTTAAGTTACTGTGAATGCTAACCTCATTTCCCCTCCTTGAGATGAGAGAACTTTACCTATAATAATGTATTAAATTCCTATGCTATGAGTTAATGATGTGCTTGGATGGTGGGATAACTAGAGATGGGAAAGACCCTTAATAGAAATCTTGTGGCTGCATGTATATGTGATGGCTTATGTTAGATCACCATTATTGCTTGGTAATTATATTTTCTAAATTTGTTCCCACTATGAGTGTTCCTCTTGAGATCATAGATCATGAGTGCAAGTCCATATTATTAAGTATTATGTGATGAATTACATAATGTGGATAAACAACTCTTGTCACAAAAATGTGTTAATAATGTGTAAATGTACATGGGTGTCTCCCATAAGTTGTTGTTCTTGTGTGTTAATGATGAAATTGCCTTGTGCACCATTAAACCTTAGTGTCTCAGTGAGGTGGTTACTCTCCATATGCTTAATTTAAATTTTGTTTCGAAATGATATTGAGAGAATTCATTGTTATATGATCGTATAAATTATGGAAATATTTTATTGTCTTGGAATGGTAGACAAACCTCAATTATAAATGTCCTGGAATAGCGGACAATAATCAACTTATAAATGTGCTGGAACGATGGATAATAATCAAATTTCAAATGTCCTGTAATGGTGGACAATAATCAAATTTCAAATGTCCTGGAATAGTGGACATATTGCAACTTTAGATTTGTGCTAAACTACGGTCAATTATTCCATGTGTGTTTTATGTGGAGACATTTGATTTTATTCTTGTTTAAATATGGTTATACATGCATATACATATATAACGATCTGGGTGAAAATCTCTGATCTTGAATTGCCTAGTGTCATGTGTTATATTTGTATAGCTGAGTCATTTAACAATGTGGACTTTGTAATCTCCTTGTGACGCACGACTTAGTGATGATTGTGTACATAGAATAGGATTTCTTCACTTAGCTATGTAGGTTGTGTAGGAAGATACCTGAGCCAAGTGTGGATGGATAGGATATTAATTTCGTGTCCTGTCCCTGTGAGTGGCATGTGGTGGTAATTGGTTTAGTTTAATTATCCTCTCATTGAGTATCTTCATACTCACCCTTTCTTGGTGCCCTTGCAGGTTCTGCTTAGTTGGTGGAAATCCGTATAAGGAGTAGCAATGTTCTAAGTTCTCAACTATTCCTAGTTTGGGAGGACTTTGATGTCAGGTATGTTGGTCTCTTTGAGTCGCTCTGTAGTGAATAGAACTCCTAAGTATGTTGTGAACCTAACGATAAAAAGAGTTTACTTAATTGTTATGTTTATGCTATATGTCCTTAGTGTGATATTAGGCCTACGGTGGTGGTATGGATCCCACCGCCATGCCATTCATGCCCCAGATTTAGGTTGTGACATCAGGATTAGGGTCTATTAATGTAACATCCCAAATTATTATGGAATAAATATTTAATATTTATTATTATTATTATTTTGAGACTCTAGAAATCTCTTGAATGTCCTTGATGAATCTAGATTGTTCTAGAGGAATCTTGTATGTTCTACAAATATCTTGTATATTCTTGAATTTCCTAGATAAGTGTAGAATGTTGTAGAATGGTATAGATAATTCTAGAGAATTCTCTAGAAATCTCTTGAATGTCCTTGATGAATCTAGATTGTTCTAGAGGAATCTTGTATGTTCTACAGATATCTTGTATATTCTTGAATTTCCTAGATAAGTGTAGAATGTTGTAGAATGGTATAGATAATTCTAGAGAATTCTAGGTTAGTCTAGGTTTATCTTGAGTTATCTTGAGTTTTCTAAACATTTCTAGTATAGATAATTCTAGAGAATTCTAGGTTAGTCTAGGTTTATCTTGAGTTATCTTGAATTTTCTAAACAATTGTAGTATAGATAATTCTAGAGAATTATAGGTTAGTCTAGGTTTATCATGAGTTATCTTGAGTTTTCTAACCATTTCTAGTATAGATAATTCTAGAGAATTCTAGGTTAGTCTAGGTTTATCTTGAGTTATCTTGACTTTTCTAAACATTTCTAGGCTTTAGAGAGATATTTGAATATTCAAAAGGAATTTTCCACTTGCCTCCCATTCTTAGCTATAAATAGCAATATCTTTATGTTTAGAATTTCAATTATTATGTATAACCAATTATGATTTGTACTGAGAACAATTGTAGAATGTTCTTTTTGAAGATATGAGTATTAAGCATTAGAATTTTTAAAAATTTTTTTTCAGATTTTAATATAGTAAAATAAGGACGTTACAATTAGGCATCGGCATTTCACGCATAACTTAAAAAAGAAACCCAAAGAACAAGAATGAGAAGTGAAACAATAAGATTTGCCATAAATGCGAAGTATGAAGCATTCAAACAAAGATGAAATTGTGACCAAATCGGGGAACCAACCTCTGTGCTGAAAAATCATTCAATTTAATCTCATCTCCTCCTTCTTCTATTTTACTTACCCCGTTTATGCCATTTTCTTGAATTTTGTTCAATCTCCTATCATTATGCTTTCTTGGATTTTTCTGCTTTTCAAATCTATAATGCATTTTTTCTTCATTCTTTCTCTCAATTCAATCTTGCTCTTTTCCTTTTGTTTATATTCTTTTTCCCGCTCACTCACTCCTCTGTTCACTCACTCCTCATTTCGTTCTCTCTGTGTGATTCTCTCCAATGATCTTCTATATA
Organism: Biancaea sappan; assembly: GCA_037074585.1. Classification (NCBI taxonomy): domain Eukaryota; kingdom Viridiplantae; phylum Streptophyta; class Magnoliopsida; order Fabales; family Fabaceae; genus Biancaea; species Biancaea sappan. Next base: position 54,872,773 of record CM073494.1, on the reverse strand, counting down.
TATAGAGAAGAACCCTATTTTAGTCCCCACAAATGCCTCTTTTATCAAAATGGTCCCTCACAAATGGTTTTGCTCAAAATGGTCCCTCACAGGTCAGTTCATTATCAATATAGTCTCTTCATCTAGTTGTCGTTAATATTTTAATAGAAATGAGGTTTGTTAAGTTCTCAATTTAGCACCATTTAGGTGTTATTTACCTTCTCTTTTGATCTCCATCTTGCTTAGACTTGCATTTCTCAACCCATGATCTGAGTAGTTTAGATGAGTTTAGGATTTCTTAGAGTTTTTAGTAATTGAGTGATTTCATGATTCAATGCTGCTAGTAATTGATGAATTATTGTTTTCTGATGTAGGTTGTTGGTGAAGAGCTTGTACAAAAAGATGGACCCTATCAGAGCTGTAATTTTGAAAATGCTACAGAAGAATTTCCTTTCTGTCTCTCACCGCTATAGCAGTGAACTCTGCACCAGAAGATTTTGAAGCTCTTCTCTCTGCCACTCATTGCTATAACAATGGATTTCACCGCTATGTGGCAGTCGCATTTTTCTGCCACCTATTCTTGGTTTAAATAGCGAAAAGGCAAGATTTTTAGGTCATTTTGAGCACAGGAATAACCAAAGGAGGCTAAAGCTACTAAAGGAAGAAAAGGAATCCCATTTCGAAGCTTTCTGGTCTCGATTTTCATCAATCCAACATCGGATTCATCGAGTTTTCTTATTATACTATATATATATATATTATATACATATATGTTATACAAATCTTATATATCTTATCTATATTATATATTTTTTTAAATAATATAATTTATAAATTTTTACATATGTTATATACTTATATATATTTATATGTAATTATACTGTTTCTGTCATTTTTCTATCATGAGCAGCTAAATTTTCATTCTAGAGTTACTATAAACTTGATTCCAAAATAAGGATTGTTCTCTCTCATGTGTATACAACTTTGATTCATTCAATATACGTCTTTTTATTCATTTTGTTGGTGCTTGTTATGGATTTTGTTATGGATTTGATCATTCTATAATTTGCTTGTTGCTTTTACCAATCTTGGGAAAGAAAGGTGAGAGTAGAACACTGAATAGAAAGGACGAGTGTGTGAACCTTAACTTAAGAGTTTTTGCTTATGAATTAATAAGGATATTAGTTAATCTTGTTTAATCAAAGATAGGTTGGTTCGTTATAGACTTAGCTCACTTAAGGGATTAAGTAGGGGTTGAGTATCTTAATTGAGGTCCGAAAGAATTCTTTTAAGTTAATAGAGTGACCTAAGATTAACATATGCTATTAATAGAATTTATATGTGCGTGAGAGAGGTTTTACAATTCCTAAGATAGAAAAAGGGGATTATTAACTCTAATCTTAATCGTCTAACTAACACAATTAAATTTCTCGAGTAATTAGCGAGTTAGTCCTTGTGGGATTAACATTCTTATTCTATTTTTACTATATTACTTGTGCAACTGATACACTTGCCAAATAGCCAACAATGACGTGTACTGTTAAATGATGAGTTGAACTATTAAATGTCATGTATTTTTTTCTCCTCCTAGATGCCACATCATCAAAAAATTGGCATCCCTTCCCCTAGGCATTTAATCTTCCTGCACTTCTAATCTATTTGACGACAACTAAAAAGTCTTTTATTTTCTGCTAATCTATTCAATGGCAATTATAGAATTGGTCTTTTCTTTTAATTTGTTCAATGACGTGGAAGTCGTTGAAGAATAGAAGGCTACAGAATTGGGGTATGCTAACATTCTTATTCTACATGTATTTTACTTTAAATATAGAGTATACTTTAAATACAAAATTAGGGTATACAGACATTCTTATTCTGCATCTAATTCAAGAATTGCTCTAAACAAGGCAATTATTCCTTATTGTGAAACCTCTTTTCCTAGAATTTATTTACATTTTACAACCATATATCAAGCAACATAGCTAAAATGTCAAACAAGTATACTCTCATGTTGTCAAACATAAAAGAGATTGGACCAAAGAGAAAACAAAAGAGAGATAAGATAAGAAAAAAAAAGAAAGAAATAATAATTCTCAAGTGTTTTTCATTAATCATTAATGTTGAATATACATTTGATATTTATAATTTAGGAATTACCACAGAGATACATAACAAAAATACAATTCAATTCCTAACTACAATAACTGATTAACACTTTGGTCTAACTGGCAATTATTTTATAACTACCTTTTTGAATCCTTCAATATGCCCTTGTAAATTGAGGATAGCAGAGTAGAAGGGAATCCTTCAATATGCCCCTGTAAACACAACTACTCAGCTATTTGAAGTTTATCATGTAATAGACTAAACAGAGGAAAAGACAATGGTTTGGTTAACAAGTCCACCCACTGATGTAGAGAAGGTACATGAACTAAGTTTAACATCCCACCATTCACTTTCTCTCTTACAAAGTGAAGGTCCAGTTCAAAATGCTTACTTCTTTGATGAAGAATGGGATTCTTTGATAAGAGAATTGCACTAAGATTGTCACGACATACCAGAGGCTTTTCTGTGGTTTTAATTTTCAGTTCCTACAGCAATGACTTCAGAAATACTATCTCTATAATAACCAAGGTTAAACTCTTATACTCTACCTTAGTGGAGGACCTAGCAATATTGACTGCTTTTTAGAACTCCAAGAAATTAAGTTACTGCCAAGGAAAACACTGTAATCTAAAATTGACCTCCTATCATCCACATCATTTCCCCAATTTGCATTACAAAACCTTGTCAACTTCAAGCTTGGGGACTTAGAGAACATGATACCATAGGCTGAAGTTCCTGCTAGATACCTCAATATTCTTTTTTCAACTTTCAAATGGTCATCAAGAGAAACTGACACACCTTGTTCACTACATAAGTTATTTTCGGTCTGGTCATTGTCATATACTACAAAGCTCCAACAATTGATTTGTACAGGCATAGATCATGTCCATGCTTTGAACGTTTCATATTAGTAACCATGGGAGGATTGATTGGTTTTGCCTTATCCATGTTTGCTATTTTTAGCAGCTCTTGAATGCACTTCTTTTGACAAAGATGAATATTGCCAGTTGCTATATATTTTCCTTTAATGCCTAGGAAATTGTGTCGGAGACCAAGGTCTTTGAGAGCAAAAATCTTGTTAAGGTTTTGCTTTAAGGTCTGAATATAAGTTGGAGAACTACCAGTAATTAGGATATCATCAACGTAAACAAGAATATAGATAGTGGAATGAATTGTAACTTGAATAAACAAAGAAGGGTCACATAGACTAGGTACAAAACCAAAGCTACATAAGGTAGTGTCAAGCCTTTGAAACCATGCTCATGGGGCCTATTTTAGCCCATAAATTGCCTTGTTCAACTTACATAATAAATTCTCGTTCTCATGCTCAATTCCTGGAGGTTGATCTATAAAAACCTCCTCCTGTAAATGCTCATTTAAAAAAGGCATTATTGACATCCAATTGATGAATCTTCCAATTGGATGTAAGTGCCACTATAATGATAGCTCTCACAGTTGCTAGTTTTGGCACTAGTGAAAAAGTCTCTTCAAAATCTACTCTATATTACTGATGGTACCCCTTGGCCACAAGTCTTGCTTTGTACTTGTTTAGTGACCCATCTAAATTTTCCTTGACTTTAAACACCCACTTATAGCTGACTACTGACTAGTTTGAAGGCAAATCAACCAAAGTCCATTTGTTGTTTTGCATCAATGCCTGATATTCTTCTTTCATTGTTGCAAACTACTTATCATCTGCTAAGGCTTATTTTATTGACATGGGAGTGGTATGGTTGAGCAAAGCTTAGGGTTTAAAAACACCTGCTTTGGATCTTGTTAGCATTGGATATGTATTTGCCTATTGGGAAGGAGAATCACGCACTACAGTAGCTGGGGAAGATGATGCTACTACATTTGTATCTATTGTGTCAGTAAGTAATGATGAAATTGTGTTTGTATTTTTTACATCAATAGGTGATATGCAATGTTGTATTCCTATTGATCCTTCAGGTTCTACAGTGGCAGTGGCAGTGGCAGTGCCTTCACTGATTGAGCTAGTACCTACTGGTTCCTGTAGCAATTGATCAAAATAATGAGTAGCTTCATATCAAGAGAGTTTAAAGATGGAACTATTATAGGAGGAGTAGCAGAACATTGAGGCAGACTATTTTTATTTGAAGAAGAAGGAATGGCTGAAGTGAACAAAGAGTTATAAGGGAATTTGTACTTATTGAATTACAAATCTTTAGATATGTATATTCTCCCATTGGGTTTAAGGCATCGTACCCTTTGTGTTGTGCACTATATCTAATAAACATGCACTCTAGAGATCTATAGGACATTTTATGATTGTTGTAGGGTCTTAATAAGGGAAAACAAGAATACCCAAAGATTTTAAGAAATGAATAGTTGGGTTTTGTGCCAAACAATTTTTGTAAAGGTGTTGATTGTTGATAACTGGTGAAGGTAACATATTTATAAGTTAAACTACTGTTTCAAAAGCATCTTGTCAGAAAATCAAGGGTAGACTTATTTTTACAATTAGAGCTAGACCAGTCTCGGTTACATGTCTGTGTTTATGCTCTACTACACTGTTTTGATGATATGTGTGAGGACAAGAGAGTCTATGGCTAATCCCACAACTTTTAAAATGACTAGAGAGGATTTGGAATTCTCTTCTACCATCAGTTTGGACTTGTTTGATTTTACAATCCAGTAGTAACTCAATCATTCTTTGAAAATGGATGAAAACATTATGAACATTGGATTTTCTTTTCAAGCAATACAACCATGTGTAACGGGAATGAGTATCAACAATACTTAGATAGTATAAAGAAGGTAAAAGACCCCATACATCTAAAAAGATTAACTCAAGTGGCTTTGTGTATTTTGTGACAGACAAGGAAGTTGGTAGTTTGTGTGCTTTAGCCATACAACAAGAGGAATAAAAGGTCAATGACACTTTTATTAGAATGATATTAATGATTTCAAAATAGAAACAACAGTAGCACTATGTGGATGACCCAATCTGTCATGCCACAGCAGAAAAGATGATGACTTGGGTTGAGTGGAGTTTGAAGAAGAGAAAGCATAGTACTCAGGTTGAAAGGACTTGAGTTAAGAAGGCTTTGAAGTCATAACAGTGTGATTATTGTAAGTTGGTGTATTAGATGAAATAGAAGCTCTTTTTGGATGAAAGTTTTCAAAGCAGTACAGTCCATTAAGTCTAGCAACTCCTCTGAGAAGTGTTTTGTATCCTAGTTTTTTAAAAGGTTAGGATGGAATTCAAAAAATACTTAATTATCCTTAGCAAATTTTGACACACTGACTAGGTTTTTAGTAATAGAAGGAACATGTAATAAATTTTGTAGAGATAAAGAAACTGAGAGATTAAAATTTGACTGAACAGAGGTATTTCCAACTCTCTTGATAATCAAGTCTATTGTAGTCAGATCCATGTAGAAGATTTCTCGGATCTGCATCACATGACTTGATGCACCAAAATCGAGAAACCAATAAGAGTCATAGCCATAGTCAGGTTTACTCAATAGTGCTGCCATATTCCCAGTGTTGGAGTTGCCTGAGCTATTGGAAAAATTATGATGCTGATGTTGATAGCCTAGTTGTATTGTGTATGTAGATTGAAGTTTTGATCAAACTTGTGGAAACAGTGAGCTGCCACATGTCTTGGTTTATAGCATGCTTGACAAATAACACTCCTTTCTTCAAAATTCTTTCCTCAGCCTCTTCCTCTGAAATATCCGCCTCTTCCTCTGCCATGGGACTGGTAGTTGTTTCTAGAATTTTGACCATACGACTGTGTGCCATTAGATTGTTTCTCCAAGTTACGATTCTTATCTTTTCCATTTGTGTTAGCTAAGTTCGCACTCAAGTCTATTATGGTTTGTTTTTGACTTTCACCATCAACATGAATTTCTTGGGCCAATAATAAAGATTCAACTTCTGTCACACCCTAAATCCAAGGACATGACCAACACGACGGGGATCTATACCACCACTGTAAGCATGACTTCACACATATTGGTGCCCAGAAATTTATATATAAACTTAAAATCTTTCCATCATAGAGTTCACAATAATCCTAGGAGTTCTATTCACTACAGAGCGACTCAAAGAAACCAATATACCTGATATCAAGTCATCCCAAATCGAAAATGGTTGAGAACTCAGAGACTCTGCTGCTCCTCGTACAAAGTCCTACCAATGAAGCAGAACCTGCAAGGGCATAGAGAAAGGGCAAGTATGAAAATACTCAGTGAGAAGATAATTAAACTAAACATATTACCACCATGTGCTGCTCACATGGACATGACACGAAATTAATATCCCATCCATCAATACTAGGCCCAAGCCTCATCCTACACAACTTGCATAGCCAAGTAAAGAAATCCTACCCTATGCACACAATCATCATTAAGTCATGCATCATAAGGGAATTACAAAATCCATATCATTACATGACTCAGCCACACAAATTTAACACGTCACATCAAGCAATTTAAGATAAGATAATTTCACCATAATCGCTATAGATGTATATGTGTATATATATATATATATATATATATGTTTAATATTGTTGCTTGGACATTTGAGAGCCATCGAGGCAACATCCATGTAAATGATTATTTAAAAATTCTACTATGTGCCTACTACAGGGAAGAGGATAGCCATATTAAATAAAAGTAAAACCAAAGTCTCTACATAAAACACACGAGATAAATAACCATTTAATTCAGCACAAATCCAATTTTGCAATATGTCCACCATTTCATGACATTTATAATTTTTTAACATGTTTACCATTCCAAGACATTTGAAATTGTAACATGTCCACCGTTCCAAGATATTTGAAATTGTAACATGTCCACTATTTTGGGACATTTGAAATTGTAACATGTCCACTGTTCCAAGACATTTGAAATTATAACATGTCCACCGTTCCAAGACATTTGAAATTATGAGCCACCAAGGCAACATCACATAAGAGAGACCACTAAGGTTAATCCATAATAATTAACACCATTCCTTCTTGGCAAAGCCGCAGGATTATAATATGCATATGGATTCACAATAACTGTTACATAATGCTCACATATCACATTCAATAACAATTAAATTCAAAATTTCATAACAAGAGACCATAATTCAATAAGTTCCATGGTCATTTTGCAATTCGCACTTAACAAACAATTTCATTAAAATTCATCAATTTATGTGGCGACAACAAGGCACCAAGATCGATTACATGGGAGTCACTTATACTCTTAACAAATATGTAAGTGATTAAGATCTCATATACTTCCGCATTCTTAATTGCACATACTTTACACACATTTACAATTGGCCAACTATTCCTAGCCACATACTTGCAAAACACAATTATGTAAAAATCTGTATAGAAGTTCATTTCAAGCATTCATATACTTATTTTTTCCTTAATGTAGTCACCACATGGCTCACATTGTCTTAGCAATCCATAGCATTCACAATCATAACCAATATTTACTTCATGAAACCCTTACTTGAAAGATTGATGAGGGGCAAACACATGAATATCATGTCACAGCACACACACACACATATATATATACACACCCAAAGTAGGATAGGAATTCTCTCATAAGACCATAGTCCTTAGTTTCAACTAAAAAGAATATTATTAATAAGGTTACACAATAGAGAAATTCCCAATCACAAATTTTGACCTTTGATCACTTATTTGGTCATAACTCTTAAATCATAAAATATTTTCAAGTGAAACTTACATCATTGGAAACTAGATTCAAAGATCTTGCCAACGATATAAGATTTGATAAAAACGGAATCCAGATAAAAAAGTTATGACTGTTTGAAAAATGTCTAAGAAAAGTATTACAGTCAGGCCTCAGTATGGGTGGCGCCTGGGCGCCACGGCCTTCTTCTTCCAATTCCCTTTTGTAGTATGGCACATGGGCACCACGACCTGGAATTCACAATTTGGCCTCGGTTTTTGCCCAAAACCAGCCAAATCGCTACCGTTTCTCATGATTTGTTCAATGGAATTTCATTCCTAGTGTCCTAGGATCAATTTGGCACAAAAACCCCAAGCTAAAACCAATAAAAGATGCTTGAATCATGAATTTTTAACTTAGAACCCTAACTTCCACTATTTTCCTCTTACACTCTTAGATCTCATTCATTACATGATTCTTCCTTAAATTTCTAATTCCACTTTCACCATTAATCATCCAAGAGAACTTAAAAATGTTACCCAAATTCTAGAATCCATGAATTACCTTCAATCCTACCCCATTTTCTCCAAATCCAAAAATGGAAGACAAAGGGGAAAGAGAAAGATGCTCACCTTGTCTTCCTCGCTTTTCCAGTGTAGTGGCTCGTCAAAGTTCGACCTCTCACCGAAGAGAAGTGGTTGAAAGCTCGGTTGGAGGAGAAGGTTCATGGTGCTAGGAATCCGAAAGAAAGATCGCGAGGGAGAAGAGAGAAATGGAAGGAGAAGGTGATGATGAATATAAGATGGTATATAGGGACCACTTGCCCTTCTTTAAATTTAGTCCTTCCTTGATAACAATTGACTAGCATTTCATAAGGTATTGAAATAACTTAATCATCACTAGAGTACCCATATACACTCCATAAAATATTCATCATCACATCTCATTTCATTAAAATACTAAAATTCTCATCTGTTCACTTTAGTCCCTCTCTGACCTAGTAACTCTCCACGTCTATTAGTCCCCTGTGCGTTCTCATCCCAAGGTCGCTTTATTTATTTTACGTGCCTTATCACTTTAACCCTTGAATTTTCCCTTCCAAAAAAATGAAAAATTTTCTTGTACTCAAAATATTTCTTAAGAAATTCCAATAAACTAATATCTGAAAATGGCAGATATTACATCTTCGCCTGCCATGTATGCTTTCTTCCTTGTACATAGTGCTATTGAGAAAGCATCGTGTTCATTAGGTAATCCTTCAAAAATTATTTCAATATGCTCTTACTCTATGATTTCATTTCCAGTTGCGATTAATGCATCTGCGATAGTTCTAGATCCTTTCTTGGTACTCCTCAACTCAATTTTATATTGATGAATTTTAGCTCCGATATGGGCTGTGAAATACTCACCAATTTCCTTCCACACTTCATTCAACCTAATGCATCTACCACTCTTGTTAGTACACTTTAAGCCATTGATGAAAGCAAGCAAGAGAGCAGAAGTTAATCCTGCTTGTGCCAAGCTAAATACTCACTGCTTGTTCGATTTGCAACAGCAAACTTGTCTTTGATGATTTTCTGGAGCTCATGACCATTGATCGATGCTAGGATTTGTTGTTTCCACAACGTATAATTCTTTTCATCTAGCTTCACCAATAGTGGATGATTAAAGGTAACAACATTCTTCTGAGTGACTACAGGAGTCGCATTTGGCAAGCTCGATCCTCCTTCCATTGATGGCTTTAATACCATAAAAGAGATTGGACTAGAGAGAAAACGAGAGAGAGAGAGAGAACAAAGAAACAAATAATACTGAAATAATTCTCAAGTGCTTTTCATTAATCATTAATGTTGAATATACATATGATATTTATACTTTAGGAATTACCACAAAGATACAGAACAGAAATAAATTTAGTTCCTAACTACATTAACTGATTAACACTTTGGTCTAACTATCAACTGTTTTATAACTTCCATTCAGAATACTTCAACAAAACATAATATATAGGAAACAATTAAATTCTAAAGCAACTAACAAAATTCTAAAATAATTATCTTAAATAGCACTAATCTCAATTTTATACATTAATATAGTCTACAGGTATGGGGGTGGTTTGGTTGGTACAGTACCTTGTCCTGGACCCAAACCAGTAAAAGTTCTCAAAAAAGTTCCATGACCCGATCCCATTTAACAAATCCCCATACCTGGGCCCAAGTGGATAAAATTTGTGGTACTCATCATGTATGTGTACAATAGCCATCCCTCTGCAGAATCACTTGGTCCTTTAAAATCCAGAGGTGGTTGCATCCTCAAATTTATATAAGGTTGGAGGGGACTGAAAAGTGATGATTGTCTGTATTAGAACTTCAATAATGTAGGATGATTAAGAAAATGAAGTGAGGAACTGAACTTATATATTATTTAATCCCCTCTGAATTCCTCTCTTCTTCTTTTTTCTGGGGTGATGACGATTAGTTTGTTTTGTTGGGGGGGGGGGGGGAGGTTATTTCCTTAAAACTCCTGAATATGTTCCTTAGAAAAATAAGCAAAATGTTTTTATACTTGCTTAAGAAGACTTTCAAAAATCCACCTACAATGTCGTCTGTCATGAAATCACAATCACAAATCATGTGTTATTAAACAAGTAATAGAACACCAAGAAAATAAAGGCACACATCTGTCATGAAATCACAATCATAAATCATCTGTTATTAAACAATAGAACGTCAAGAAAATCATCTAAGTATAAGAATATTTATTTAATTTGTGTAGGTCCAGATTTGGATAATACAATGCTCACCCTATCTTCTACCTTTGGCCATTCCTAAATCTACATTAATGTGTACTCTATATTTAAAGTAAAATAGATGTAGAATAGGAATGTCAGCATACCCCAATTATGTAGCCTTTTATTCTTCAACGACTTCCACGCAGTCAAACAAACCAGAAGAAGAGACCAATTCTGCAGCTGTCATCAAACATATCAGAAGAAAAGAAAAGACTTCGTAGCTGCCGTCGAACAGACAAGAAATAAAATCCAACTCTGTAGCTATCGTCGAACAGACCAGCAGAAGCGCAGGAAGATTAAACGCACAAGGGAAAAGATGCTAGTGTTTTTTTTTTTTGATGATGTGGCATGGAGGAGGAAGGAAAAAAAAAATCATATGACATTTAACAGTTTAACTCATCATTTAATAGTACACGTTATCACTTCTGTTAAAATATCAAATGGCAACTAAATGGAGGGACCATATTTATAGTGAACTGATATGTGATTAATCATTTACAGTAGAACCACCTGTGAGGGACCATTTGGATAAAAGATACATTTGTGAGGGATCAACATGGAGTTTTTCTCTATACTCTTTCTTTTGCCAACATTCTTTGTTGATTTTTTTTTTTTATCATACATTCTCTTGATTAACACAATGTATAACAAGACAAAATAGCATTAATAACATATTTGAATTTAAATTTGAGAGAGCAAAATATGCTAATTGAAATATGTCTTAAAATGTGGGCTTTTATAAAGATGGCTAAGATTGTAAATAAATTAGAATGTATCCTAATATTACATATGCACATCAAAAGGCCCATTTCTAGAAGAAAAAAAAACATATGTTTCTATCCTCAAGAAGGCCAATTAAAATCATTTTTATTATAAGTCAAATTTTGCTCTTTTACCAGAAATCTACTCTAAATAAATGATTGATTTTAAAATAGCCTCTTTTAAAACCATTGAGATTTATCATTTTAAAATATTGCCTCAGCAGACAAGATAACCAATCTTTAAGTAGAGATCAAATAAAATGTTTTTTTTTTAAAACCTAATATCTTTCAAAACACTTATATAAATAGATTTATTAGGGGAAAATATAGAGTAATATGATAATTTTAAGAGTCAAATAAAAGGTTACAGAGATATTTAGAGTATTAATTGCATTATCTCACAATATACAGTTGCAATTGACACAAAGTTTATGTTCAAGTGAAATAAGACAATTTTATAATATGTTTAATTACTAATATTTTTAAATTAAAGTAATAAAATCTATTAAGTAAAAAAGTGTCAATATCTGTGCTACTTTATGCAAATTAATAACATTGAGAGAAAAAAAAAAAGGAAAAACAACTTAAAGACTACAGAGCCAAACAAATGAGAAAAACATATTCAAATATATATCTTGGTTTGACTTTTAATCAAACCTAAATATGTCAAATATGTAGCTGGTTCTAAAATAAGCTAAGCCTAAATTAAATTGGCTGGGACATAATTATAACTCCTAAATTTGTTAAGGGAAAAATTGCAAACCTGACAAAGTAGTTTCTTTGTGTGAAATAGGAAAGGTGAAAAATAGTAGGGATCCTCAAGAGACGAGGATGGGTCCGGCTTCCCTCAAGCACTTATTCCTTTCAGGTCCCTCTAGGTCTTCAGACAGCTACTAGATTTGTTTAATCCAACAGTTGACAAAAATTTACAGCTTAAAGTGAAGATTTTTTATTTATTTGTAATGTTTTTGAGTTTGTTGTCAGTGCAATTATCTCAAACATGGTTCATTGAGCATACTTCTTTCACTTCCAGTTGTTTACAAGACTTTTACAATTTGAGTTTCTCAAACCTTTTAGAATTTAGAATTTGAATTTTTATAGGTATTATAATTGCACTGACAACAGACTCAAAAATATCACAATTCAACAATTACCTGAAGACCTGGAGAAACTTGGAAGGAGTAAGTGTTGGAGGGAAGCCGGACCCGATGAGGATGGCTATAGACAATAACAAAACAAGAGGACAAACAATACAGATCAATAAACAAATAAACAAAAATACTAAACATATGCCAACCGTGCAACGAAGCCATCGTCTAGATGTGAAACCCTAGGCTTAGAACCAAGAAGAACTATCATGCCATGTAGAGGAAGTGAGCTATATATTTATTCAACTCCATGGTTGTATTTGATGGGTCTGCATTGCTTTCTTTCCTGCAAGAAACACCTGTTTGCTCCTTCTTAGATGCGTGAGATGTATTCTTAGGAGAGTAGAGGATTTTGCATCTGAAAATTCATTATCCCTTTTGCACTCTTGAGATGCGTCAAATCAAGAGTACATTTGGTATAAATTAAGACTTTTGAAGGAATGGGAATGAAATTGGAAAAAGGAATGAGAATTTTAAAATTATGTTTGACATATATGAAAAGAAATGGAAATGATTGAATATATTTTGTTTGGTATAGAGTTTAAAGTAAAATAAAAGAAAGAATTTGATATGAATTTACTAAATTGTCCCTTACTAAAAAAATTAAATACAAGAAAAAAAAAGCACTCATCTCTCTCTCTCTCTCTCTTGCCAGCCTCCTCCTATTATCATCTTTCATCTTCGTCTCCTCATCCTTCTCTCTCTCTCTCTCTCCCCTCTGGAATCAACTTCCTTACTCATCGCCATTTTTGTTGCAGCTCGTCGCCACCTTCTATGGCCCTTGGAAAGAAATGGGATGACGATAGAAGCATGACGACGACGACAACAAAGAGGGACAAATTTAAAAATGAGAGATTCTCAAAGGACAAATTAGAACTTCTTTAGTGGAAATGATCCGTACAAGAGTGAAGGAAAAGGAATTATGTTTCCATAAAGTTAAATAACTACCAAACATACCTTTGAGCCTCGTAGAATGGGATTTCCATTTCTTAAATGTCTACCAAACACAACCTAAGTGTGGTAGGTAGGCAATGCAAGTAAACTAGTGGTTACTCCATCTAAGCAATTTAGCCAAGTATGGATCCGATCTTTTTCTGGGCTTGAGAGGAGGAGTATTCTATGGTTAAGAATGGTAAAGCTTACCTATATAGCTATCTCAGCATCATTATCATTCAATTCCTTGATGGGATTGAAACTCCTTCACCATTTCTTTGCATCTACAAAGCAATCATCGAGAAACCAGAATTTCTGGGGAGCACCAAGTTCCACAAATCCTTTAAACTGTCTTGGAGAGGGTTGGTTCCTAACTTTCTTCCCCAAATTCTTATGATCATGCAATCCTCCCAAGTTTTGCTTAACTCTACCCATTAATTCTTGGTTTGAGAAATGAACTATCAAGTAGTTGGTTTCTTTTTGGTGATCTTCCAATTCTTCAATATCAGCTAACCCTATTGCCAGATGACTTGCCTGTTCTTGAGTTCCCAAATTTTAAGTGCAGCTTTTGACCTTCTTCTTCAAATTAAATGCTGCCTTGTATGTTCTCTCCAAGTCATTTTTTGGTTTCTTTTGGAACCTTTCTTCTGCCTTTAACATTATGATAACTTAAGAATTTGATTCTCTATGATGTTGAATTATGGAATTTTGGGGACTTTGCTTTTTTTAAAAAAATGCTTTTAATATGATAATACATTAAATACTTGCTTCTCTCTGCCGAAACATTCAAAGTAGATCTACTACTTGTCTCTTTATAAGTCGTTAGATTTGAGATCTAACATCCCAGATTTCAAGTAATGCACTTTTCTATTCTTTAAAAAAATATTGAAATCTAAACCGTTGGATCTCAGATTCAATAGAGACAAACATACTTCTTATCTTTAGAGAAAAGTATCGAACCCCTATGTCGAAACATCAAAGGCTCATTAGAAAATTCTGGACCCCATCTATCTTCTTTTAAATAAATATTATAGATCTCTATAATAGATATTACAATTATTTTGCTAAATAATTATAATTTTATAAAAACTTACTTCTATGAATTATACTTTACTTAGAATGATACTAATTGACTCATTTAAAATTTACAGATTAAAATTCAAATATTGTGATTGAAAGCCCAATTGCCATTTATATTGTCAATAACTAATTAATATGATGCTTGAAAGTTGAAACAAAGTTTTCCTTTTTCTAAACATGTTATTATCCATGTATGATTTTAAAAATATAAAAGACGTTTTCATATTCAACTTTAATTCAATGGAGATCAAATTATTATACTCAGAATTGATTATAAAAATACTATTTATTAATAAAATTTTATATACGTTAAAGAATGCATAAAATTATATGAAGGAAGAAGATTACAAAATAAGGACAATACTGTTAATTTACATGAGTCAAAGTAGAATTAAATCCAACAACATTTTATGTTGAATCAAACTTTAGAGAATCAAAAGTAGTAGCATATGATTTATTAGCCCCATTGAATGCATGAGTTGACAATCAATAATGAAGTAAACAAATGAAGCAGTACTGAAGAAAAATGCAATATTTAATTAGTTAATTCTTGAAATGTAAATGTTAAATGAGTTGTTTTTATAAATTATATATTCAGTACGAAACTACAAACGTACAAATGAGTCCTTATTAACTCATATTTAAAAGATAAATCAAATAATAATGTGTAGCGAGTTGATAGCTTTCAACATTTAATGGTTAATTCATATATCTATTAACAATTAAATTATTAATGTTATTATAAATAATTAAATTTCCAAGTGACATGAAAACCAAAATCAACTTAGCTAGCAATTTAGCATGACATTACTTATTAACTACTAAGAGTACAATTTACTTAGTATTTCCTTTATTTTAAAATTTATGTACGTCTCCCTTCTAATTTTTTCTATTAATGAATTAAGTTAACTTCTTACAACATGTATATTATTTTAAAAAATAAAATTACTTAAAAATTTTATATTAAAAAATAAAATTATAGTCTCGTGAAAATTTAACTGCCTTTATGATTATATTATAAGAAAATTATAATATCATATTCTGTACAAAGTTCATTTCTTTAATAGAAAATAAATTAGATGAATGTTTTTATAATATATATCAAAATGCTGAAAAATAAGTTAAATTTTTCAGAAATTATTAAATATATTTTAATCAAACTTAATTAAAATAATAATAATAATAATAATAATAATAATAATAATAATAATAATAATAAACTAAAATATTCAGTTCAAGTGTAGCAATATTTGTGTAGACCATAAACTAAATTTAGAGCTGTAGGACTACCATAATTTTTTTTTTAAATAATCATTTGATGTATGAACACTAAATCGTGAGTGTCGACTAATCTAAATTTAAGTCAAATAAGATAATAATCGGTGACAAAATTCTCTCTACTAAATTTTAATACAACAGCTTTCTTAAAAATTTAAATTTAAAATATCTGATTAAATTAAAATTACTCTTTACCTTTGGTCGGGAGTACCATAATTTAAGCCCTTGTACGGAGATGACAAATTATACCTTATACCTCAATACATAATAAACTAATAAAAAATAATTTAAAGCAAATTTTTACAAATATCTTGTGTGGGGCCAAAAAACTGTGGATCGCCTTATAAAACAAATTGGAATTCTTTAAAGTATAAAATTGCACCGACTAATTCAATCAAAAAAATTCGGTGAATTAGGCAGAAATTCGATCGGTCTATTCAATTATTAAAACCAGCCATCTCAAAAATTAATTAATTGGCCAAACCAAACTGGCCAAAAAATCAATGAAAAACCCAGCAAGACAACAGATGGACTAAATCTGAAATTTTAATTGTATGATGTTTTTATACATTTAATCAGTATTAATGTATTATTTTATATGTAGATACTATTCATATAATATTTTGAAATTAAATTTTGTTCTATATTCATATATTTATCTTAATTGAGTTATGTAATAAGTACAAGTTGCTAGTAGTGTATCTAAACTTTTATAAGTTTGTCGAGTTTAAATATGAAAAAAGAAAATATTATTTATTATATTAAATTTTTTAATGATAAAATAGGTAACAAATATTTACTTGCTATCAATAAGGATTTTGAACAAATTTCTCCACCAGCTTAATTTTAAAAAATATTGTTTTTACTTTATCAGACAAATTTGAAAAAAGAAAAAAGAAACCAGATGTAAAAGCCGGAGAACACTGAACACTGAACCCCCTCAGATGAGTCTTATTTGGGCCACACCTTTTTTACAGCAGTAACTGAGAAAATTAATGATTTAATCTTTACTAATATTCCAATTTAATCCTTCATACCTTCTTATCAATCATAATAACCTTCTAAAAATAAATTCGCACGTGACCACCCATTACTATTGATTTGTTCAAATGTCTTCAACTTTTAAAACATATTAACTTTTGTATAAAAAGCATACAAATACTTTTGAAAAAGACCATTTTGATCAAAAGAAAACATTTAGGAGATTAAATTAAAATTACTTATCTCTAAATGACTAAAAAATAAAAGAAGAATTTTTTAAAAACTAAATTAAAAAATTGAGTAAAATATTAATTTAACCCCAAGATTATAATTTTTTCAATTTTTAAAAGATCAAATGTTTCAATTAAATCCCTGAAAGATTTTATTTGTTTCAATATAGGCTATGTTTGGGAAAAATAACTAATAAACTAGTTGAAAATTTAAAATCTAATTTTTTGTTAAAAGTTGTTAAGCTAACTTATTGAATTAAAAGTATTTAATAAAATTAGTTATTGAATTAACTGATAAATGTAAAATGACATAAAAAGATATACTTCTATAATATTTTATCCAAATTTTTCTTTTCGCTGAAAAAATATTTTTAGGTAATTATATTTTTATATTTTTTTCAGTTAATTTGAACTATTACAATATTTTGTTTAAAGTTAAAAAAATTATTAAAAATTCAAATAAATATTACAAATAGTGCAATAATTAAAATAAATATTTAAGATTCCAAAATAATATTATTTTATTATGTTATCCCAAAATAGTATTATACTTATCAATTTTTTTTAATAATTATATTTTATTATGTAATCCTAAAATAATACAAAATAAACATATCAATTGTAAGTTATAAGCTACTCAAAATAGTATTTCATAAAAAATTACAAGCTACTCAAATAAATTTGTATATGAAACACTTAATTCATTCAAACAAACTTATAAGATAGTCAAATAAACTAGTCTGATTTGCCAAACACACTCCTAATTATTTTCATTGTCAAATCATACAATCTATCATTGTTAAATCTAAATTTTCTTGCTAAGTTACTTCAATAAAAAGAAAGATCAAATTAAAATAAATATAATTTTTTTAAAAGTTAAATTAAAACAATAAATTTTTTGGGAGCCAAAGTAGAAAGTTACTCCAAAAAAGTTTATAAATAAAAAAATGAAGTTAATAATTTAGGGATTTGAATTTTACTTGATAGGAGAGTGTAAAAGATTCTAACTCCCAAAAAAGAGGATTCGAAAACAAACATTTGATAATGAAAGGAGTGTGGTGCCCTGTGTGTACAATCGCTCATACAATGTCAGCCCCATGTGACAGCAGGTGCCCCTTCCCCACATGTGGACCCCACTCCCCACAATACAAGACAAACTAGTCCTTCCTTCCACCTTTATTTTCCCACCACCTATAATACCTGCTCTACCCCCAGTTCCCTCATATATCTAGTTAAACTTCAACTACATCAAAAGTAGCTTATGTCCCTCTAAGGTAACACTCCCCACTTCCTTCACAAATTTATGAGATGTGCATAATTGCACATTCTCTCATACAAGGGTTTGCTCTTTCCAAAAGGGTTAATACCCCAAGATTCGAATCTATGCTGAAAAAGCTCCCATATTTAATGTTATTACGTATCTTAAATAAAATTACTTCTAGTAAAAATACATGTGAGAAACCAAAAAAATAAAATAATTTCAGAAGTAGATCCTCTGATGTTTGTGGCATAAGTATAACCCTAGTGTTTTTAATTGTAACTAATCATTTCAGATTGGATCATTCAAATTCAAAGAAAAAATTACCTCCAAAAGTCTTAACTTTTTTTCTTTTAATTTTTTCTTTCATCTAAACCGTCCATATTTAAATAAATGGCTTTGATCAAGAATATAAAAGTCATATTCCTACCACAATCCGAATGAAAAATTTGAATCCCTCGTGTTCCTGACCAGAGTCTTTCATTCTAGATTGAACAATTCAGATGAAAGAAAAATATTAAAAAAAAAAAAAAAGACAAACCTCATGAGATAATTTTTTCATTTAATCTACCACCACAAACATGAGTACTTGAATGGATCCACTTTCAGTTTTCACTTAGAATGGCTTACAAAGGGATTCAAACTTCCACCTTGTGTTGAATCCGAAATAGAAAAAAGGTTCAAACACTATATTGCGTGTGATCTGTCAAATGATAGATAACTTTCAAGATAGAAGATAGAATAAAACTCGGTGATAATGAAAGAAGAGCTGTATATATTACATTAAGTTAAAATCTACAGTACAATGTTCTGCCAGTCTGATCATAAACACACCTACAGAGAATGTTTAGGGAAGGGTGTGAACTGAACTGAAAGGGGAAAGAAAAGGAAAGAGAAAATACTTATAAGCTAAGATGTCTGCCAAGTATGGAATATGTATCGCTTGCTGTTAGTAGTATGTATGGAAAATCATAGGGACCTTGAATCATATCTAAGGATCTAGCCTTTGGTCTAGTTGTATTCGGCTACACATCTAGAGGATTCTTCTGTATGCTTCTATAACCTGCATAGTAACAAAAAACCATAAAAAAGGGAACCATGATATAAAGGAGGAACGAATCCTGAGTAAAACTTTAAAAATAGCTAGAGTAAATTACTGATTTAGTCCCTGAAAATTAATATTTTTTCAATTTGATCCTTGAAATATTAAGTATCTGAATTTAGTCCCTAGAGATTGCATTTGTCTTAATTCAGTCATTTTTGTTGCTAAATCACAAAATCAACTATTGCTAAATCTCAGAATTCTTGTTGCCAAAAGTCTTTCTGACAAAAAAAGAGATCAAATTTAAGCAAACGCAATCATTCAAGGACTAAATTGAGATGTTTGATATTTCAAAAACTAAATTGAAACATTTATAATATTATGGGAACCAAATTAGTAATTTACTCAAATAGTAATAAAGAAATGAAGAAGACAGAAAAATCTTACCCTAATAAAAACCAACCCCTGATGGCCACTTCTATTGCCTATACTTTAAATCCTAGGAAACATGTGTCAACTTGTCAGCAAGATTTACCCAAGAAATAGGGTCATACAAACTGTAACCTTACCTGGTAATTCAAATGAAAATTAACGAGACGAGACGCCACTAGATGTGGTGGGAGGTTCTACATTGTTATCTGCAGTGCAGCTAGTCAAGAATGCAGCACTGTCACTGACCTCAGACAATGCAGATAAGTCGGATAGATCTTCTGCGGCTTTTGTTGGTGAAGCAGATAGGCTATCAGGAAGGACTTGCTCCACACTGCCCCGTGACCCAGAAACAAAGAATAAAACATTATTAGAATTCAGAAACCTAAACAGAAATCAGATACCTAAAACGAAGGGAACTCCATACTTATTATCAAAGACTTCTGTATTTGTGCCATCCTTTTTGTTTCCACCAGCATTATCTTCCTGCAGCGGCTGATGTTTCTCAGCAGGAGCAGTAGCGATAGGTAAAGAAATAGTAGGAGCCTGGCTGCCACTATAGCCTGCAACAAAATACACTGAACAATGTGAATTTTCTGACCCTGCTTCACTAGAACTTCACGGCAAAGAGCTAATATCATTTTTGTCTAACCTGCAATATTATCAGAAGAAAGAACTGGATTGCTATTATGACTATGAACTTGTTGCTGTAAAGGCAGAGGAGAACCAACAGAGAGACTGCGTTGGTGATGGTGCATGGCATTATTCTTGAAGTCTGGAAGCTGCAGATTCATCAGCCTTCTTTCTTGAAGTTCGATGGCTTTCTGCAACTCGGCCTGTTCCTCCAATTTTCTTCTCAAAAATATCTCCTGTGGATTATAGAACATTCTTGCTCCTGCAGAAAACAGAGACAATGAAGCCAAATTGGAAGTAACGAGACTCCATGGAAGTAACTGGATGCACACGTCCAGAACAAAGTAATTCCAATAAGAAATTTGATTACCAAGATGAAGGTCATAAGGTTCTTTGGAATCAAATCCTGAAGGACTCAAAGATGGTGAAAAATCCCCCCTGTCAAACTGCTGCTGTTGATGCTGTTGTCGCCTGCTTAAATTTGTCATCATGATATTATTAATAGGAACAAGAAGATATAACCCATTGACCAATGAAAGAAAATGGTGGCAGCATACTTTTCGGTGGCTTTTCCTTTCTCCTTGTAGGGCTTGACAAGCACCCGCGAATCACAGATAAAATGAGGATTCCCTTTGGATAATATGAGTCTCACTGTCTCTGGATAGACAAAAGTAACAAATCCAAACATTCGCTTTTGCTGGTACGGAATTCTCACATCTTGCACAGGTCCAAATTTGCTTCAACAAAATAAAGGAGCCAATTCAATGAATTTTGTCAATTTGGATTAACATGACATGCATACAGATATAAATACTTACACAAGAATAGACAAGCAACGCTACTGTGTTAGACGTAAACCATCTATAGGACAAAATATGGTTAATTAGAAGAAACCATCCTCCTAACATATAAATCGCTCTCACTTACAAGCACTAAATGTCAATCCCTTTGCAGAGAACAATCAACTTTTGGAGAAATATACTAGTTTTTTAAACTGCGACCTTGTCAGTCCATAATCCCTAGGACTCAAATCTTAAAATCTTGAATGTAGAATTCCTTCCATCCTGTAAAGCTTCTCAACAATACTTCTTTTGAAAATGAATCCCAAATTAAATCGCATCTTCACTTCACAGGAAATTGTGCTTCATTAATTAGATCATTTTAAGCCATGTATCTTGTCTGTGGGACTTAGATTGATGTATGTATCACCAGATGGGCATTATTTCACAGTAACATCGTATATTAAAAAAACATAAGCAGCCTAATAGTCTTATTTTTTTAATTGTTAAGATTGTCATGCCGTAAAAAGCACTGCTAACTTCTTTTCTATAACATGATACTTATGATAGATACATTTTACAAAAATTGAAGAAGACTGATAATATAATTTCACCATTGTAACTAGGAGTACCTCATGCATATCTACTGCCTTTGACAACTTGAAGAATAACAATCCACTTTGATCAATATCGAACAAAGGAGTTAAAATGTAACATTTAAACCATCCAACAATGTATATCTAATTATAGTTTAAACGGATCATATTCATTAGCCATGTTGAAGAACCTTCATGTAGTTTGAAGTTCAATGTAGATTTTTAACTCGTCGAAACCAATATTCACTAACAAGCAGAAAAGACCCTGGACTATGTTCATTGTACATGCTGCTGACTGAAAATTTAAGGTATATGAATTCTATAACAAGTTGGTAAAGTCAAGCAAGGTATTTAAAAATTTCACCCTTCATTTTTCTCTCCTAGGGAAGAAAATACATCAAATTGATACCTGTCGCAATTGACTCAGTCTGCTCATGGGAGACACACATCATATCATTCTCTTCAAACTATATTGCCTCATAAAAAAGATTAACTATACAGGATAGATGTGAAATGATGGGGACCTAAGCAAGCAGGGGAACCCCACCTTAAAACCAGCTTTTTAAGGGGGAAGAACCATGCCTCTTAAGTACCACACAAATCAACTGTGGCTCCTTGATGTGAGACTACATCATCGCACCAACACCGTCAATGGACACTGAGGTGCTCTCTCCACCTCACCACAATTTGGGGTGCTCTCCCCAACAAGCATTTTAGGGGCATTGAGTTACCTTCCTGCCAGGTTGCACCCTATGTAAGTAGCCCTTTTTTGCAGAGGTCAGTCCAGTTCTTATACCAATTGATAGAGACCTAAGTAATTGCGGGAACCCACCCTCAAAACTGGTTCGTAAGGACAAAGAACAATGCCCATTAAATACTAAATGGATTACTCATTGCTCCCCTATAGGGACTCCACTGAAAAACCTATGACCAGGTTAACTAACCAATATACATGATTTTAGGCTACCCCTCCCTTGTTTTTTTTCCTTCCCAAAGCCAATTTTTATTCCTAATTCTTATAGCCCTCAAACCAAGCCAGAAGATAATTTCTTGACTTTATGTTCCAACTAATGATTGCTGAAGATTGCCTATGGCCCCCGAAAAACTCATAATAGAGCAAGCTCACGAGGCAAAAGACACTCATAAGTTAGAAACAATATCACAGTCAACAAAAACTCGAGATTCACAAGCGTTTCAAAATCATGATCACACGACACAAAGCAATACATTCAAGCCACCATTTACAGCTGTACTCACTCAAGTCAACAACATTGGAAAACTTTAAACTTTTAATCTTCTTACATGGAAATTGAGTATTTAAATGCAAGAAACAACAAGAGATTCCAACAATGTCGCAATATATCATGTCGCTAAACCATAATATTTTAAATGTTGTACAACATTTCTACCTTGATATCAGGTTCACTGATATGCATGATAATGCAAGGATAACAGGCAGCCCAATGGAAAAATGGTTAACGTGTTATACCTAAAGTAATCTGAAACATCTTCATCTTTGAATGTGCTCTCTGCGGGAAACGTTAAATAAATCTGTCTGGAAGCGGAGTTCAGTTTTTCTGCTGATAACATGGCTGAAAAGTCATTCCTTTCCGGCCTGCCCCGTGCAAAGTTAAAAAAGTCTTCACCCATCATTAATGCTGCTGCAGCAGCTGCTCTGAGATGAGTCACAAGACACCCATGTACAGGATTGAGTGAATAAAACCATAATTAAACCGGTAACTATTTTGAGATATAGAAGAACGGAAAGAAATTTTATTAATAATTTCTAGGAAGATACCTCTGGCTCTGGGGATCATTTGGTTGCTGCATCAAATAATTTATATACTGATCGTGCGAGGATGGTGACACTCCAGTCATAAGGCGCGATGAAGCCATCATTCTTTGCTGCGTGGCCTTCAACCTCATAATCTCCTCACGCTGTTCGAACCCCTCGAACTTACTTGGAGAACCAATGATGGGAGCATCCAGTGAATCAGTTAAAACGCCATGCACAAACTTGCAATTGCTGCCGTTTTTACAGTTCCCCCTCGCAAAGTAAAGGCAGGGCTTGTACCCAATTCCCGAACCTGCTTCTTCAGACTCAAAACACACATCGCTAGCCGAGAAGCTTCTCCTATGGAAGGGAGGAACATCGCCATTGTTGACAGAGTGCCAATTGTTAACCCCAAGTACTCCCAATTCAAGCCGTGGATCGGCCAAATCCTCGTTCTTGGAGGACTCGTTGAGGAAGGAAAAGTAATCGGTCATTGGATTTTCATCTACGAAGTCGTTAACAGTACCGGTGGGGCTGTTTGGGAATCCAGCACGGATATTCTTGAAAGAAAGCAAAGAACCTGAGTTTGGGCTAATGGGGTTCTTCGGGAACCCAGAAAGTGTCCACGAATGCGAAGATGGCGAAGATGGGTTCCTACTGAAGTTAAATCCATTGTCACCGATTCTTGGCGACGACTGCGAAAATGGGTTGCTACTGGTGGGTCTCGCTATAGGGTTGAGAGGAGAAGGAGAGGAAGGAGTAGAAGGGGTTGTCGACGAGCTGTTTGAGGAAAGACCCAAGTGAGCCTTCGCCCTGAGAATTAGAGCGTGCAGAACATGGTCCGGGCTACAAGACAACCGCACTAACTCACTCTCTTCCAGGCTAATGAGAAGAAACCCCATGATTTTTGACGCATTTTCTGGGTCGAGGTTTTTTATTTTGGTCAGCACTACATTCGTGGCTTCATAAGAATCCATGAGTTCCAGACGAAAAAGAGGCAACGATAGAAGTGGCGGTGGGTGGTGTGTGTGTGAGGGGTTAAAGAAGGAAAGGGCTCTATTTCGCCGAAGAACACTGTTATCTGGATTTTGGAGTCTAGCAAGCGGGATTTGGTGGGTACTGCATAACACTCACACTCACACTCACTCTCCCCCTTTCCCTGTCTCTTTCTCTCTCTGTAATCTCTCTCTTCTATCCTTGGGAAGATAGCGGTAGATTTCAGATCCAGGGTAATCGTCAACACTCTCAAGTCTCAACAGCAACAAGCCTGTGGCCGCTCCCTTTTCATTTCTTTTATATTTTGCCCAAAGACTATAATTATAATATTAATGATGGCCAGCAAATGATATGATCCAACAGTAAATTTGAACATTGTGCCTGTCAAGTTACATTAACTTGTTTTCCAATTATTATTCACTATTTAATTTAATTTTTTTAAAATGTATATTGGTAAAGATAAACTGCAGGTATACTCATCTTAACGAAAATGACAGAATGTCTATGTATTTATTATTTATATAATACAATAAGTATCAAATATAATTTAATTAATATAATATATTCATTTTCTAAATTTTAAAATTTTAACAATTATTTTATAGAAAAATAGTTACTAAAAATAAAAATATAATGACAAAATCGTTTATTAAAAAAATTAACCTTTTAAACTATATTAATTCAAAATATTTATTATAACAATGATATGTTTACGAACATGAACATTATTATAAATTTAAAAAAATTAAGTTGATATTTTTAACATAAAAATAAAAATATTAAATAAAATTTAATAAATATATTTTTTACGAGTTATGTTTTTAATAATTTATTATTTAATGTATTTTGGTCATCTAAGGATTTTGAAAAACTATATGTATTTTTTTATAATAAGAATTAAGTTATCTATCAAAAGAAGAAAAAACTTATTCAACTCCAAAATTATGAAATAATAAATTGTTTTAGATATAAAAGTAGGATTAAAGTCATCTATTTACTGAAATTAATGATAAGTTTTTTAATCAAAAACTAATGATAAATGTTAAATTAAGTAAACAATTTTCTTTGAATCATCCAACTTAATATCAATCATATTAACTAGTGATCTGACATACATTAAAGTGTACGTCAATTTTTTAATTTTTTATTAATTTTCTGAATAGAAATTAGTTTTGGTTATTTTTATTATGTTTTTAATATAAAATAAGTATTAAAAAGTTATTTAACTTTTCACAATTCTATAAATATTTTAACATATATTACACTTTATATTTTATTATATTAATCTTATGTTTTTTCAAAAATCATCGACTTAAGGCTTTATAATAATAATAATAATAATAATAATAATAATAATAAGGTTATATTATTCTTTCTATTTCTTTAACTTTTTTTAATTTTAAAATCAACTTCTTATATATTATTTAAAAATTTGTAATTGAATTCTTATAATTTTCAAAACATTTAATTTAGTCACAATTTTTGTAATTTACTTAATATTGATTATGTCATATGTATATTCAAAGTACCATATGCAAGTGTAAAGTTGAGTGAGATGAGTAAGAAGAGTGAACAGTGTAGGTCGGAAAGCTTGTTGGAAAACCTAGCAAAAGAAAATGGAAGAAATCAAAGCGTAGGAAGAGGGAGGCAAAAGTAACTCTGGAAAATCTTGTAAGGGAAAAAATTAAGGATCGATGCAAAAAGATAGAAGCTGAAAAAAAAGTTGTTGGAAGAGGAAAATCTGAGTGGATCTTGGTAGGGAAGAAGTTGAAAGAAAAACCCCCTTTTAAAGGAGGGAAAGATCAACAAAATGGCAAGGAAATCAGAAGCTCAAAGGACCGGTACAAAGTATCAAAGGGATCATAAAAGAAATTAAGAAAATGGACTGTGGACAATAGAACCATAAACGAAACAGCAATTGAAGCTGGTGAATCAACCAGTCATTTAGTACTTCTAAAAGTCCACCAGCAGACTTTCAACGAGCAGTCTTAATGGGATATGCAAAAAGCACGACCATTGAAACCTACACTTCATCCAAAGAGACACATAAATCATCGAAACGACAAGGATCAAGAAAGGAGCTAAAAAATCAAGCTCAAGACCTCCCGAAAATGACTAATACCCCTTCAATCGTCTCACCCCACCTTCATACCCTCCCCATACCAAAAAGCAACCTTAATTCCAAAGATGCACTTTACTAAAATCTCCAAAGCAATTCGTCAGAGGTAAATCGAAACAAACGTCCATCAAAGCCTTCCTTTACCTCAAAAATACTATCTCCCATAAAAACCACACCTATCACCCTGATTCTGGAATCAAAAATTTTAACCTAGAATATGGAGAAATCCCTAGCCTAACCTTCTCGCCCTCCTTCAAAAATCACCTAAACTCTATGTGGGAAAAGAAGCCTTATCCTAAGAATCCATGCCCAGATTTCAAACTCGGAGATCCTAAAATCCAAACTTCAAGACTACAAAAAATCCGAGCTGACTTTGAAATTGAGCAAATAGGCTATGGTTTTTTTCTAGTGCACAATCTAATCGAAGAAGACAAAAGGCATCTCATCACAGCAAGACCATGGAAGCTAGGAACTTCGCCAATCCTGGTTAGAACATGGAGTTCAGATTTCTCAACAAAAGTGTTAGCCCTAATGTATTATGCTATAAGTTTTGATGATGACAAATATGTGGGAATTATAGTATGATTTAACTTCTTGGCCCAATTGTATGATTTAATCATTCTTAGCCCAAATAGTATGATTTAATCTTTTTGACCCAGATGAATGATCTTCTTGGCCCAAATGTATGATTTAATCTTTCTTAGTCCAAATAGTATGATTTAATCTTCTTGGCCCAAATGCATGATTCAATCTTTCTTAGCCCAAATATATTTAATGCTTTATATATTTAAATATATTAGTATAAATTGATTTTTGATAAAGTTTATTGGTTGTTGAAAAAGTATGATAAAGTTTATTGGGTGTTGTAATATAATTTGAAAAAGAATATCTTTTACTGTAGCACTTTTGAAAAAAGAAATTTGATTGTTGAAAAAGTATGATAAAGTTTATTGATTGTTGAAAAAGTAATTTGAAAAAGAATATCTTTTAATGTAGCACTTTTGAAAAAAGAAATTTGATTGTTGAAAAAGTATGATAAAGTTTATTGGTTGTTGAAAAAGTACGATAAAGTTTATTGGGTGTTGTAATATAATTTGAAAAAGAATATCTTTTACTGTAGCACTTTTGAAAAAGAAATTTGATTGTTGAAAAAGTATGATAAAGTTTATTGGTTGTTGTAATAAACTTTGAAAAAGAATACTTTTTACTGTAGCAAATTTGAAAAAGAATATTGATTATTGAAAAAGGTTGATAAAATTTTTTTGGTTGTTGTAGAAAGGTTGAAAAATGATGATGAAACTTACTGTAGCAATTCTGACTAAAGCAGTAACTGTAGCAGCAAGGTTTCACTATATAAAGGGGACTTCACAACACCATTTGCAATCAAGCTTCAATTGTTCTCATATTATCTTGAGTTTCATTCTCTCTAAATTGCTAGAGAAATATTCTGAGCTTAATTTCTGCGTTATCTACACTTTGAGAGTGTCCACCATTATTTTCCTTAAGCCTTCAAATTTAGTTGCTCAATGACTGGTTCCTTGAGTTAGTATTTGAGAGAAAACATATTATAAGGGGGAGAGACACCTTTGAGGAAGAAAAGATCTCTATGTTGTAGTGGCTTACAAGTGCCCAATTGCATAAACTTGTGGTTTATAGTGAAACACTCAAGAAATTATCTTGAGGACTGGATGAAGGCTTGGTTTAAGCCGAACCAGTATAAATCTCGCTGTTTGATTTTCTCTTCCCTTGCTCTTTAATTATTTATATGTTCTTTACTTTCTTGGACTCTATATTCATTCATCTCTTTAATTGTTTTTGATTAATTGTACTCTATATTTATTCATCTTCATCATACTTATTTTACTTTCATAAAAAGCTTGGCATTGTTTTTAAAACTTCTTAAACTTCCATCAAGTCTTCGCAATTTTTTTTAAACCCAATTCACCCCCCTTCTTGGGTGCTAGCCATTTCTATCAATTGGTATCAGAGCTTGGGCTCTTGATCAAAGACTTAATCGTCTAAGAGTTGAAATATGGTTGGCTTTGGTGATTGTGTTTTACCTGAAGGAAGTTCCTTTACCAAACCCCCTGGTTTTAATGGAAACCATTGCACTTATTGGAAGTGTAAGATGAGAATGTTTTTCGATGCGGTAGACCTTGATCTTTGGGATGTTGTGGAAAAAGGTCCCTATACTCCTACTAAGGAGGTTGAAGGGAATGTTATTCCAAAACCCAAAAGTGAATGAAATGATACCGAAAAGAAACTTGTCCATCTTAATTCCAAAGCAAAGATGATCATAGTTAGTGCTTTAAACCAAGATAAATATTTTAGAGTTTCTAGCCGTGCAAGTGCTAAAGAAATGTGGGATACTTTAGAAATTGCACATGAAGGAACTCTTGGAGTCAAAGAGTCAAAAATAAGTACTCTCACCAATGAATATGAAAATTTCAAAATGAAAAGTGATGAGAGTATTAGCGAAATGCAATTGAGATTCACTCATATTACTAACCATTTGAAAGCTCTTGGTGTTTCTTATTCAGAAAAATCACAAACCACCAAGATTCTAAGATGTCTTACCCCGGAGTGGGAGGCAAAGAGGACTGCGATTATGGAAGTAAGAGGAGAGTCAATGAATTCCCTTACAGCCTTGTTTGGGAACCTCCAAAACTATGAGTCCAAAATAATAGAGATGAGGCAAGAGGAAGAAACCAAGAAAAAGAAGACTCTCTCCCTTAAATCATCTTCTTCCAAGAGGGTGGAAATCGATAGTGATGAGGGAGAAGAGGAACTTGAAATCAATGATGAAGACATTGGTCTCCTGGTCAAAAAATTTAGTAAATTCCTAAAAAGGAAGAATACAAGAAGATGGAGAAGAGACCAAGATAGCAACAAGGAAGGTCTCACTTGTTATGAATGCAAAAAGGTTGGACACATCAAATGGGATTGTCCACAATTCATCAAGAAGCAAGAAGGAAAGAAAAGCTATGACAAAGTGAAAAAGAAAGCATATATTTCTTCTGTATGGGGAGAAAGTGAATCTGATGAAGAAGAAAATGAAGAAGCCAACCTTTACCTTATGGTAAGAAAAGATGAAGAGGTAAACATTCTTGAACCTTTACACTCTTTTGATGAATTACAAGATGCTTTTGAAGAACTACACAATGAATCTTTAAAGCTTGCTAAAAAGTTAAGTTTTTCAAAGAAAAAAATTTCCTTACTTGAGGATGAAATTTCAAAATTGAAAGATAATCTTATTGCACTTAAAAAGGAAAGGCATGTTTTTGAAGATCAAAACAAAATTTTGCAAGAAGAAAATGCAAGCTTAAAAGAATTGATTATCTCTCCAAAAGAAAATTGTCCTTGTTGTGAATGCATTGAATTAGAAAGGGAAAATAAGGATTTAAAAAACACCCTTGCAAAATTTACACTAGGAAGAGACAATTTGAACATATTGCTTGGAAAACAAAGATGTGTATTTGACAAAGCCGGCTTAGGATATAAGCCCAAAGCTAGTCAAAAATACTACAAGAATTTCTTTGTTCATGCAACTATGTCAAGTAGTCCCTTCACTACTTGTTTTTATTGTGGTTTAAAAGGACATAATTCCTATTCTTGTTGGTATAGAAAGAATATTTCCTATGAAAATAAAATGAAATGGGTTCCCAAAGGAACAACTAACAAAGAAGGACCCAAACAAATTTGGGTACCTAAAAAGAAAACTTGATTTTGTGAGTTAGGTGTGCCTCAAGACAAAGAGTGAAAAATGGTACTTAGATAGTGGTTGCTCAAAGCACATGACCGGCAACCAATCAAAATTTCTCTCTTTGACATCAAGAGTAGGCAAAGTGACCTTTGGAGGAAATAACAAAGGTCTAATCAGGGAATAGGTAAAGTAGGTAAGAATTCCTCAACTTCTATTAAAAATGTCTTATTTGTTGAAGGCTTCAATCACAATTTGCTTAGCATTAGTCAACTATGTGACAAAGGCAATAGAGTGATTTTTGATTCAAATCGTTGCATAGTTGAAAATATTAACGATAAGTAAGTTAAGATTGTCGGTCAAAGGATCAATAATGTTTACGTTATAAATCTCGATGAAGATCCTTCTATAGACTCTACATGTTTAATTAGTGTTAGTAATGAAAGTTGGTTATGGCATAGAAGACTAGCTCATGCTAGTATGAATCTTTTGGATAAACTAGTCAAGAAAGAACTTGTAATTGGCTTACCCAAAATTAATTTTGAAAAAGATAAGCTTTGCGGTACTTGTCAAATGGCAAAGCAAGTTAAAAACTCTTTCAAGACTAAGGATATTGTTTCTACAACTAAGCCTTTGCAATTACTTCATATGGACCTTGTAGGACCATCTAGGACAAAAAGCCTTGGAGGTAACTCCTATGTACTAGTTGTTGTAGATGACTACTCAAGGTACACATGGACTCTCTTTCTAACTCATAAAGATCAAGCTTTTAAATCTTTTCTAAAACTTGCAAAGTTTATTCAAAAAGAGCTAAGCTTGACCATTGTGAGGATTAGGAGTGATCATGGTGGAGAATTTGATAACCATGACTTTATGGAATTCTGTGATGAAAATGCATTGAGCATACCTTATCATCTCCTAGAAATCCTCAACAAAATGGTGTTGTTGAGAGGAAAAATAGAACTTTAGAGGAGATGGCTAGAGCTATGCTTAATGAAGGGAAACTTCCTCAACATTTTTGGGCGGATGCGGTTAATACTGCTTGTTATGTAATGAATAGAGCCTTGATAAGGCCAATTTTAAATAAAACCCCATATGAGCTATATAGAGGAAGAAAGCCCAACATTTTTCATCTTCATGTGTTTGGTTGCAAATGCTTTGTTTTAAACAATGGAAAAGATAATTTAGGAAAATTTGATGCCAAAGCCGATGAAGCCATTTTTCTTGGATATTCTAGTACTAGTAAAGCATATAGAGTCTATAACAAAAGAACTTTACTTGTTGAAGAACTATGCATGTTGTTTTTGATGAATCTAACAATTCCCTTAAAGATTGTGATGATCAACATGAAGTGTTAGATTACTTCAAAGACCTTTCATTAGATGATAAAATGAGGAAGAAGCAAGAAATAATACCAAAAAATGATGATGATCATGATGAGGGTGCTAAATTGCCACAAGAAGAGGAGAAGCCTCAAGAAAAAGAAAAGCAACAAGAAAAAGAGAAACCACAAGAGGAACCAACAAGCAACAATGATAATCTTCCAAAGGATTAGAGGTATGCAAAAAGTCATCCTAAGGAGCTCATCATTGGAGATGCCTCTCAAAAGGTAATAACACAAAATTCTCTTAGGAATGTTTGTAACCATTTAGCCTTCCTTTCTCAAGTTGAACCAAAAAATATTGATGATGCAATTATAGATGAACATTAGATCTTAGCTATGCAAGAAGAACTAAATCAATTTGAAAGAAACCAAGTTTGGGAATTAGTTCCTAGACCCAATGATCATCCAATAATTGACACAAAATGGGTTTTTAGAAACAAACTTGATGAAAATGGAATAGTGGTTAGAAATAAGGTTAGACTTGTTGCAAAAGGTTACAACCAAGAAGAAGGCATTGATTATGATGAAACTTTTGTACCTGTAGCTAGACTTGAAGCTATTAGAATGTTATTGCCATTTGCATGCATAAATGATTTTAAACTATTTCAAATGGATGTGAAAAGTGCCTTTCTAAATGGCTATATCATGGAGGAAGTTTATGTTGAACAACCTCCCGGTTTTTAAAATCATGATAAGCCAAATGATGTTTTTAAATTGAAAAAGGCTTTATATGGTCTCAAACAAGCTCCTAGAGCTTGGTATGAGAGATTGAGTTCATTTCTTTTAAATAATGGATTTTCAAGTGGAAAGGTCGATACAACCTTGTTCTTCAAAAATAAAAAGGATGATTTAATTATAGTGCAAATATATGTTGACGATATAATATTTGGTGCTACTAATGAAAGTTTGTGTAAAGAGTTTGCTAAGATCATGCAAGGTGAGTTTGAAATGTCAATGATGGGAGAACTCAACTTCTTCCTTGGGCTCCAAATCAAACAAATGGATAATGGAATATTTGTTAGCCAAACCAAGTATACAAAAGAGTTGCTCAAAAAGTTTGACATGGAGAATGCAAAACCAATTGTTACTCCTATGAGTACCTCAACAAACTTGAACAAGGATGAAAGAGGTCAACCATTTAATGTGACGAAATATAGAGGTATGATTGGCTCTCTACTGTACTTAACCGCTAATAGACCCGATATTATGTTTAGTGTATGCATATGTGCACGATTTCAAACTAACCCCAAGGAATCTCACTTTAAGGCTGTGAAAAAAGAATTTTTAGATACTTGGTTGGCACATCTCAAATGGGTTTATGGTATCCTAAAGGATCCTCTAATTTTTTAATTGGCTACTCTGATGCGGATTTTGCGGGTAGCAAAACAGATAGAAAAAGTACAAGTGGAACTTGCCAATTCTTTGGTAGTTCTCTTGTCTCTTGGTTTAGTAAAAAGCAAAACAGTGTTACTTTATCCACAGCTGAAGCTGAATACATTTCAGCTGGGAGTTGTTATGCCCAAATCTTGTGGATGAAACAACAACTAGAGGATCTTGGTGTATTTATTAAAAACATACCTATTAGATGTGATAACTCAAGTGCCATATGCTTATCTAAAAATCCTGTCATGCACTCAAGAACTAAACATATTGAAATAAGACATCATTTTATAAGAGATCATGTTCAAAAGAAAGATGTCTCTCTTGAATTTGTGCAAACGAATTTTCAGTTAGCTGACATTTTCACGAAGCCTCTTGCTGAAGATAGATTCAACTTTATTAGGAGAGAACTTGGGATGGCAAATCCAAATAAACTTTAAAAATTATTTTTCCATTGCATGATTTTTAAATTTTGCCTTTAATCTTTGATTTACATTACTAACTTAAACATCGGAGTGGTTGTCAAAATTTTTGCAGGTGCTCATCCTCAAGATACATATATAAATACATCTTGAAAATTACATTTGTTTAATATGTATTGGTTGAGGGGGAGCCTAATCTATACTTAAATCCTCTATATCTTTAAGCTCACTTTATCTAACATGCAATGTTTTCCTTAACTAAATATTTTTGGCATATCAATGATAAGTTTTGATGAAATTTTACCCTATGACATCATATGATATTCTTGTTTAAAGAAGGAATATGATTTAGCCTTTATATATTGCCTTTCTTATACTTTTTTGTTGATGTCAAATAGGGGGAGGAGGATATGGAAAGAAAAATATGTGTATATTGTATAATGATTATTACATTGTAACATATTTTTCTTTGGTGATTTATCATCATAAAAAAGGGGGAGATTGTTAGCCCTAATGTATTATGCTATAAGTTCTGATGATGACAAATATGTGGGAATTATAGTATGATTTAACTTCTTGGCCCAATTGTATGATTTAATCATTCTTAGCCCAAATAGTATGATTTAATCTTCTTGACCCAGATGAATGATCTTCTTGGCCCAAATGTATAATTTAATCTTTCTTAGTCCAAATAGTATGATTTAATCTTCTTGGCCCAAATGCATGATTCAATCTTTCTTAGCCCAAATATATTTAATGCTTTATATATTTAAATATATTAGTATAAATTGATTTTTGATAAAGTTTATTGGTTGTTGAAAAAGTATGATAAAGTTTATTGGGTGTTGTAATATAATTTGAAAAAGAATATCTTTTACTGTAGCACTTTTGAAAAAAAAAATTTAATTGTTGAAAAAGTATGATGAAGTTTATTGGTTGTTGAAAAAGTATGATAAAGTTTATTGGGTGTTGTAATATAATTTGAAAAAGAATATATTTTACTGTAGTACTTTTGAAAAAAGAAATTTGATTGTTGAAAAAGTATGATAAAATTTATTGGTTGTTGAAAAAGTACGATAAAGTTTATTGAGTGTTGTAATATAATTTGAAAAAGAATATCTTTTACTGTAACACTTTTGAAAAAGAAATTTGATTGTTGAAAAAGTATGATAAAGTTTATTGGTTGTTGTAATAAACTTTGAAAAAGAATACTTTTTACTTTAGCAAATTTGAAAAAGAATATTGATTATTGAAAAAGGTTGATAAAGTTTTTTTGGTTGTTGTAGAAAGGTTGAAAAATGATGATGAAACTTACTGTAGCAATTCTGACTAAAGCAGTAACTGTAGCAGCAAGGTTTCACTATATAAAGGGGACTTCACAACACCATTTGCAATCAAGCTTCAATTGTTCATTTCTCATATTATCTTGAGTTTAATTCTTTCTAAATTGCTAGAGAAATATTCTGAGCTTAATTTATGCGTTATCTACACTTTGAGAGTGTCCACCATTATTTTCCTTAAGCCTTCAAATTTAGTTGCTCAATGATTGGTTCCTTGAGTTAGTGTTTGAGAGAAAACACATTGTAAGGGGGAGAGACACCTTTGAGGAAGAAAAGATCTCTATGTTGTAGTGGCTTACAAGTGCCCAATTGCATAAACTTGTGGTTTATAGTGAAACACTCAAGAAGTTATCTTGAGGACTGGATGTAGGCTTGGTTTAAGCCGAACCAGTATAAATCTCGCTGTTTGATTTTCTCTTCCCTTGCTCTTTAATTATTTATATGTTCTTTACTTTCTTGGACTCTATATTCATTCATCTCTTTAATTGTTTTTGATTAATTGTACTCTATATTTATTCATCTTCATCATACTTATTTTAGTTTCATAAAAAGCTTGGCATTGTTTTTAAAACTTCTTAAACTTCCATCAAGTCTTCGCAATTTTTTTTAAACCCAATTCACCCCCCCTCTTGGGTGCTAGCCATTTCTATCAAAAAGCAGCAGCAAAGGATTTCTATATTGCAATATGGGTCAGCATCAACTTCCTACCGATTGAGTACCATTCCCCAAACGTTCTACAAAAAATTGGTGAACTGCTAGGCAAAACCCGGATTTCTATATTGCAATATGGGTCAGCATCAACTTCCTACCGATTGAGTACCATTCCCCAAATGTTCTACAAAAAATGGGTGAACTCCTAGGCAAAACCCTAGCCATTCAGGTAAAAAATGGAGGTTTAGCGTACTAGGTACGTATTTGCATTGAGATTAGCCTCAACAATAATTTTCCTAGCCAGATTAAAATTAATAATAGATTTTGTCAAGTTCATTATGAGTTTCTACATTCGTTCTATGCTTTTCCTAGTATTTTATATGTTCTTCCTGCTGCTTTTACTGGTAAACATTCTCAATTCTTTTTTGCATCAAAAATTTTTTTCAATAAATTGGAGAAAACTAATAACAATAAAAAAAATTCAAATTTAAATATTAAATCATCCTACACTAAAAATCTTTTAGAACTAGGAGATTTAACCCAAAATCCTATAAAAGGCCGAAACAATGATTGCAACAAATCTTTTGATATAGAATTAAATAGCAAGGATACTCTCATATCTAAACCCATTATACACTCTGGCAACCAATTATCAGGCCACCCACCTCTTAAACAAAACCCCCTCTATCAAACGTAATTAGCTTACAAATAAAGCTGAGTCAAAAAATATTTCCTACTCTAAAAATAATTACCAAGAAAATAAATTAATTTACAAGAATTCCAACATAGGCACACCTACAAGTAATCCATCACTAAAAGAATCTAATAGTGGATTTATAATTATTGGGAAGAAACATATAAGTGAAAGCACCCTATCTAAAAACCTTGTTTTAACCTCTCTCCCCTCTCCCCAACTGAAAGAACAAATTGTACCTAAAAACAACCTAATTAAAAATAATTCTTCATTAAATACACCACCTACTTCAGTTTCTCTATCATCCCTAACATAAAAAAGGAAATAGATAACATCCATGCCCTAACCCCTCCTTCATCACTACCCCTACCACCTAACTCATTGAGCCCACCACCCATAATAGCAAACCTTAATGCTGGAAATGACCCAAAACAACCCATATTTACTCTAACATACCATTAGTCTACTGAACCCATGGAAATAAATACTACTTCCTCTTCTAGTAAAAAACAGAAGTTACTCAATTCTCCAAAAATAGCACCCTCCTTTAATCCTTTATTCGAAAATGCAAAGAAATATCTTCAACATGCATGCAAACCCCCCATACTAGCCCATTTTTCAAATAGAGATGGAATCAGAATACCCCTAGCCCCCTCCATCCCCAAACCAACCCTCCCCCCCATAATCATTCTTCCTATTTTCTAATCATACCCATCCATAGACCCTCATCTCACCAGCTAGACACAGACAACAATTCCCCACCAAACAACAAATGCTTATTTCACCTAAGCAATCTCTACATATTCTACCAAAACAACCCAACCTTGGGGATGGAACCACTCTTGTCTGGATAAACCTCTTGAGAGGCATCCTCAACAACTCTTCTTGGACTCTAGCTTGGAGCCATCTCATGACAGGTACCTTCCTAGAAACAAACAACAACTCTGCCACAAAAAACTTGATGCGTCAAAACAACATCACGATTTTTCCCCCTCCAAGAACACTTAACCAAGCCCATCATTACAATTGGTTCCCTCTAAACCCTTTGAATCAGAAGCCAGATGCTCTAAGGAACCTTTTGCGTGCACCAAATCCTACATTCATAGCAATAGAGAATATAGGAAATGTAATAGAGCTAAGAAGAGACCAAGACCTCGTTGCTATTCTTACTCCCCACCCTTTAAACCCTTACATCCTCAGTTAGACATATATGTCATATCATCTCTAAACTTAGAGATAGGGGGACAGATCATAACCTAGTATTTAATCATTCTGTCTTCTATCAACTACCTCTTCATATTGCTGCAAACATTTACAACCGAATTACTCCAATGAATATCCTAAGTTGGAATGTTAAAGGAGCTGGTATCACTAATTTTAGGAGTGTTTAGAGAAATGAAAAACAACCACAATCCAGACATAGTCATTTTAATCGAAACTAGACTTAGTGACAAGAGAGCCTCTTCTGTTATTGGAAATCTTGGTTATGAAGGCTTCTTTAAAGTGGACGCAATGGGATTTTCTGGAGGCATATGGATCCTGTGGAATCCTGGAGCTGCAATGGTTGACTTTATATCCTCCTCCTTCCAAGAAATCCTCCTCATCGTTAAAGCGGCTACTCCAAACTTTTGAACAGCTAAATATTGCAAAATATTTCTAGAGCACAAAACAAATGTGCTGATCTTTTAGCAAAGGAAGCAAGGGAGAAAAGAATGAAGTTATGCAATTATAATTATGCCCCTTCTTTTGTTAAGGCTCAATATCTCTTTGACTTGTCTAATGCTAACTCATAGACAACCTTCTAGGGTTTCCTTTTGTTTAGCCCTGCTCTTTATTTCTTCTACACTTGTTGTTTTTTATTGCCTTGTAATCGTGGACACTTTTCCTTGTGTTAATATATTTCCTTTTTATCCCAAAAAAAGTACCATATGCAAAGTATCATAAGCAAGTAGGTAGCTAGATTTGTAAAATATAATGAAACACTAATAAAAGTTTAATGGTAGATGTTAGATTAAAAATTTATAAATTGTAAGGACCTAAATAAAAATTTTTAAACTTTAATAATCAAATTAAAAATTGAATGAAACTATAAGGGCCAAGAATATAATTTAATTTAATAATAATATAGATACTACGTAAAATTTAACTTGCATCAAATCAATTTAATGACGGCCCACCTTATACACCACAAATTTAGAAACCCTAATTTGTTCATAGATTACTACTCAATCTAGCTCCATTATGTATTTATTGCAAAAAAACTTTCTAATTTAACATATTTTAATTTAATGGAAGTCTCTCATCAAATATCAGGATAGAAGTCTCTGCTCTCTAGCATTCTCCAATTCATTGATATGATCATAATTTTTTAATTTCAAAACACCAATTTTCAAATGTTTCAAATGCGCAAAAGTTGATCACTCCATTTAATATAACAAACGATTACACATGACAACCTTTTTTCTTTTTTTTTTGGGCAAAAATAAGGCATTGCTTATTCATTCATGATTTCAGGCTTGAAGTACATAATTTCTACAAGTCTAACCAGAGTATCGAGGAAGTTTTCCTTCCATGTATCAGAGGTGTCATTTGCTACATGTTTTGCCAATTAAACAGTGCGCAACATTATTGCATGTCCTTGGAATATAAGGAATTGAAAAAGAATAGAAATAAGATGTGAAAATTATGCAGTCATACCACTAAGTGCATAAGTCAACTAGTAAGGGGTTATCCTAACTTAACTAAAGGTCTTGAGTTCGAGTCCCTAGGAGTGTAATTGCATTAAAACTTGGAAGGGAGAGCTTTGCTACCCATTGTGGTCTTACCCGACTCGAATCCAAATTAGTTGACAATTGTGGTTTGGTGCTTGGACATTAAATAGTTGTTCACCCAAAAAAAAAAGAAATTATGTAGTCGTCATTATAAAATCCGTAACCAAGCTATCTTTCGCTATTGGAATACCTTTACGATTGTCATGCATGCAATTCATCTCAGCTACTATCTTCCATAGGTTGTGTTATCCAGCTACTATGATAAATGCCCATCACATACACATTGCCTCCGTTGTCTTTATGTTAATTGGTTCCTGACTTTTAGAGGTGGCTACTAAGGTCACTTCCCCTCCTGAGTTCTTAATAATACAAGAAAATCATGAATTCATCAAAATTTCATTTCTGATTGATCAAAGACAGAACAAACTTTGTCTCTGATATGTTTGTTCCAAATCATCTGAGAAGAAAAATAAATTCTATCTCAAAGTTAAGGATAGAAGTTTTTTGTCTCAAAATAGAATTTATGTCTCAAAATTATTTTGCAAGTCAAAGACGAAAATCAGTTCCATCCCTTATTCTGTCTTAGGTAATCCATCCTTGATTTCGTCTCAAATCAAGGAAGTAAATTTCATCCCTGAATCCGTCTCAGACAATCTGTCCTTGATTTTGTCTCAGATCAAGGAAGAAAATTATGTCTCTAAATCCATCTTAGATCAAAGATGAAATTTTTGGTCCCATAATCCATCTCATATCAGAGATGAATTTCTCCATCCTTGAATCATTAGGATGGTTATGATTTCGTCTCAAATCAGGGATGAATTTTTCCATTTCTAATTCTGTTTCTAATATGCTATGAGTTATATATATATATATATATATATATATATTAAAATAAATCTAGACCAGATTTGAAAGATGCGAAAAATAGAAAAATGTAGCCAATTTCTTCAACAACTAGCAACAAAAATAAATGAAGATTCGTTATATAAATAGTCAAACAATTACAAGTTCAAATCAAAAGTGTACACTACGTAATTGTCAGTACAAAACCTAACAAATGTTTACAGAAATAAACTACTATAAGAGGAAATTTAGGGTTGTGTCTCATCATCATTAGCAACACCAGTATCATGAGGGGTCTACTGGCTCAGGAAGCAGTCGATAACTTCCTACATATTCTAGAGCAGAGCTGGCCAACATTGAATCATCTGTGCCTAAGTCCTAATATCCTCCTTCAAAGGTTCCATGCAGTGCTCCAGCTCCAACTAAAAATCCGGATGGAGGCCTAAAGATGGTGGGCCGGATGTCCCACTAGATGAGCCAACCTTACATGCCACAAACTTCATCCCAAACATTCGTCTTTTCTTGTTCCTCCCCCCATTGCTTATAGTTATAGTTACGTATCGTTAACCTCTTCTTTTTCACCCCCAGTTGATGCAGAAGCCTGAGATGACCTAAGTCCCATATACTCTGCCTCTTCCAAAAATACAACCACATAAATAATAATAATAATCAATCAAATAATTGAGAAAATTATTAGAAGAAAAAGAGAAGATCTCACTATTCTTATGTAGACCCCAACCAACCTCTCATCGACAAAATCCTCGGTGTCCTTCCTCTTGTGGGTGCGTATAAACAGATCCAACAGGCAAGGCTTTCTTCTAGATTGATGCTCTTATATATTATAGTGAATATTATATATCTTGAAAATGACCATGTGTAACCAAGAAATTAAAAGTAAAAGAAGAATATTATATGTCACGACTCAAAACCGGGGGTTGTGATAAATGCAGACAATGTGACATCTACCGTCATAAACCAAGATCTTACAACTTAATCTAGCGAACATAACCTATATCTTAAGTGACCTATTTGATCTTAAGTGACCTATTTGATTACAAAGCATACTAGGGAAATTTACTTAGAAATAAAATAAAATTACCTTACCCCAAGAAATGAGGAAGTATCCTCGATTCACGAGTCCTCAAACTAGTCGTCTTTTTGTACCTACAATTGTGAGTGGATAAGTCCAATCTACTGACTCACCCAAACTAACCCTACTCTACACAGACATGTAATATATATATATATATATCATAAAAATATCTATAACTATATATATTACAATATATATATATATATATATATATATATATATATATATATTATATCTATTCATACATGGGTCTCCATATATGACAGCACGCACGAGCATCAAGCCATCTCGAATCATCCCTATGACATCGTACCTCTACCCCTATTAGAGCAAGCATTTGATGCCTAGTATATCCAATTCCGCAATCCTATCCAGACTGAATCATATGCATAAACTTTAGTTTACACCCCTAGGGCTCACACGCTCTACACGTGGTCCTTATCCATACCGGGCTACTTACACACACATATACATATAGGCATACCACAACAAGCATCACATATGTTATCACACATATAAATCATCCCCGCACGTAGGTATACATCCCTATGGGAACTCACTCAAGAACTACCTTATCGAGGGTCTATGTTCCCTTAGATGTTCTGCTCAAGAGTTTTCTTATTTGAGTATGCATCATCATATTTTTGTTTCTCAAGGCTTCATCAACGTGGGTCTATATTCTCACGAATTAATCACCAAGATACCATCCATGGATCAACGTCTCCATAAAGTAAACCGTGGATCTCATGTCCACTAACTTTATAGTGCGACTCCATTTTGAGTCCTAGCCCATGCCTTGATAAGGCAACTACCAGTGTCTGACCCCAAGAGTGAACCACTAGGCCTCATCCGAATACAAACACAATCACATGCACAAGCAACAATAATATTTACAATCCCAACCTAACAAATCCTACATTTATTGAGTATGTCGCCATCAAGTCACCCATTGAGAAATTTAGTAGCCAAACTTAACAATTCTCAAGTCGGGCATTACCTTGCCCTAATTTTCCCCTTGAGAGGATCGTGTAGCCCTTCTAGGCTTTCTCAACCCGGGCATCCCATACTGCCTCACTTACAAGCCAAACCCACCTTTAAGATTTTAATCTTAAAAGTTATCTATGTGGTCAACGAATAATTGCATGACATCAACAACGTACAAATATTTATTTTCCCTTTTTATAAACATACATAGTCCCTTTTTAAATCATGGCAAGCATACATACATTCAACATGTAACTGCATTTGAATTAAATTTAGGAAAAACAATCCTAAAATATATAAAGTAGAGCTAGATCCCTCACCTGAGATTGAAGCATCTCCTAGCCTCCGTAGAAAGTCTTAGCAAAGCCCCAAATCATAGTCGTACCTATGGGACATTACACACACATATCAGCACATAACCCTACAAGGAAACACATGGCATCAAGCTATGGCTCCTTCCTAAGGCCCCTACACGCATCAAGCTTAGGAGCCTTGGATGCCTACCTTGGCCCCTGAGGTGCCTAGTGTTAAACGATTTGGTAAGCGTACCAATCGCTCAAGTAATATAGTGATTTAAGAGTAAAAGTATCGTTCCCACGAGGACTAAGCGACTAAGTACCCAAGAAATTTAATTGAATTATTTAGACGAATCAATTGGATTGAAGACAGCTCTAATAAAGAACTGACAATTAAAGCAAGCTATGACAGTAAATTTTTATAAATTTTCTTTTAATGACAGTAAACAATGCAAATACTGGTGAAATTGATTTAAATTAAAAGCCTAGGGTTACTAATCCCTCTCATTCGTCCTAGAAATTACAAAACCCCTCTCACGCACTCGCAACTTATTCAACCCTATAGGTTAATCCTAGGTTATTCTAATAACTTAAAAGAATCCTCTCGAATCTCAATTAAGTTACTCAACTCCTACGCAATTCCTTGTGTGGGCTAAGCCTAATACAACCAACCTAGCTTTGATTAAACAAGATTAACTAACATTCCTATTAGCTAACAAGCGAAAACACTTAGTAAGGTTCACACACTCGTCCTTCCTATTTAGTGTTCTACTCTCACCTCCTTCTCCCGAGTTCGAAGACAGCAACAAGCATACATATAGATTGATCAAGTCCATATAATGCAACAATAAAATGGATAGAAAGACTTATATTAATTGAAATAAGGTTGCAAATACATGAGAGAATGTAAAATCTATTCAGGAGTCAAGTTCATAGTAACCCTAGATAGAAAATCTAGCTACTCATAGAAAATAAACAGTAGAAAGCAGAAAAAGGGATAAAGATGGCCATGAATATGATGTGGGATGATGGATTGAGCTCCCCAAGCCTTGAAAATTAGGTTCCCCTTGCTCTTCTCAGCCAAAACGGCGCTTCCCGTTCTCCCTCGGATCAGAATCCCCTTTGAAAATAACCTAGGAAGCTATTTAAAGTCTTTCTGAAAAGTTGACTTTTTGGTTCCGCCGCTATAGCGGTACGAATTCACCGCTGTAGCGGGATAATGCAGATTCAATTGTGCTGATTTTGGGCTCCACCGTTGCAGTGGGAATATTTCACCGCTGCAGCGGTGGAAGGTAGAAAAACATAAACTACGAAAATCTTCAGTGCATCGCTGAGGAAAGCAGCGGATAAACTACCGCTGTAGCGGTAAGAACTCACTACTGCAGCGGTGAGTGGCAGAAACATGACATTAGCAAGGATTTCCATTCTTTGCTTCTTTACTCAACAACTCTAAGGCTTCTTTTCCTCAATTGACTCCCAACTTTTGACCTTGCATAGGATTCACAAAAATACACAAATCAATAGTAAAAATTGGGATTTAAGATAAGAAATATGCAACAAGCCTTTAAAGTTCAAGAAGTGATTAAGAGGACAAAAATTATTTTAGAGTAAACATGTTTAGGTAAATTGAAGGTAAAATCATTAAATAAAAAGTACCAAATTAGTGTTAACTTGAGAACTTAACACTCCCCCAAACCTAAAATTTTGGTTGTCCTCAAGCAAAGGCCTCTTACGAGAGAAACTCTGATATGAAAATGTGCAACCAAGAATATATGCAACTAGGAGGAGGATCTGAAAATATGTGACTTAAATCAAGCCAAGCCTTATCAAACCATTACCCATAAGATTTAACTCAAGAGTTTGCAATCTTAAGGATTCAAATAGTAAGTGTTAACCAAATCATAAGAAAACTTGAAATCAAAGCACCACCTCTTAGAACAGTTTATAAAACCAAATTCACAAAAAAATTTCAAAACTCAATTACCTCTTTGTTCTCAAAGGCATCGTTTTATTTCGATTCTCAAGGGCTTCACTATTTTGTTCTCAAGGATAAAGCTTCCATACTTTCCTTATTTCCTTGGAAATTTGCAAATTGCTCATTTTATTTTTATTATAGGAGCCTACCCCTTATTGAAAGTTTTAGCTATCCCCTTATTGAATCCTTTTTTCACTAGCCCCTTATTGAACACTTATATATATATATATATATATATATATATGAAAATGATCTAGAAACCATTCAAAGAGACATGAACATGATTACTGGAATTTTGAAGTAATTAGGCTAACACTCATAAAAATATGTAAAACTTAAAGATTTGCAAACTCAAGAGGTAAATCTTATATGCTTTTGTTTGAACTGGCTTAACTTGCAGAAAAATTTTCAAATTTTCAAATTTTCCTCCTGCAACACATAATCATAAGGACAGCACAAAACCAATCAGAATTTCTCAGTAAAGGAACCCATATACA
Organism: Biancaea sappan; assembly: GCA_037074585.1. Lineage (NCBI taxonomy): Eukaryota > Viridiplantae > Streptophyta > Magnoliopsida > Fabales > Fabaceae > Biancaea > Biancaea sappan. Next base: position 54,828,155 of record CM073494.1, on the reverse strand, counting down.
TGCTAAACCACTCCCCCAAACCTGAATCTGACATTTCCCTTAATGAACTAAGGAGGGTTCAAAACATGAGAATGCAATCATCAATTTTTCTATGAAATACACAAACAACAGAAAAGTGCTATGCACAGCAGAAATATGTAACATGACAGCCCAATATCAACAACCAAGCATAGTCATAAGCTCAATACAATCTCAAAATCCACCACAACAACATCAAGTCCCAAGGAAATAAAGTTCACACTAACACAACCTCAAATTCACAGCAAAGTAATAAAGACTACTAAAAACTAAGAAACAACACAACAAAAACAAAACAAAACAATTAAAACTCAGAAAGCAAGGAAACTTGGGTTGCCTCCCAAGAGCGCTAAGTTTATAGTCTTCAGCCAGACTTTACCGATGCTTGTTCAAGGTGGCTCATCCAATGTCGGTTGCTTCTTAAATGCTTTTGACTGAGTCACAACCATTTTTGCAATGTCAGGCGGTTTGAATTCATGGGGATCATCACAAAGCTTTTCATATGCCTCCGAAGTTCCAAGAACTCCCCTTGTTCTTTCTCCCACATAGTCAGCATCCTTTAGACAATTTTTATCCATCCCATCATGAAAATACCCATGAGATTCTTTATCAATTATCTTCACGAAGTAGCACTCCTCCAGCTTATTAGAAGCTTTCGTTGCCTTGTTCATGTTGAAGGTGACTTCTTGATCATTAACCCTCATGGTTAACTCGCCTTTTTGAACATCTATTAAAGTTTTTCCAGTTGCTAGAAAAGGTCTTCCCAAAATGATCGGGATTTCCTTATCTTCCTCATAGTCCATGATGATAAAATCAGCCAGAAGAATTAACTTGTCCACCTTGACAAGTACGTCCTCAATGATTCCGTTCGGATAGCACATTGAACGATCAGCTAACTGTAGAGTCACTGTGGTAGGCCGAGCATTACCCAAACCCAATTTCTTGAAAACAGAGAGCGGCATCAGATTCACACTCGCTCCCAGATCACACAGTGCTTTTCCAAAAAAGTTGCTCCCAATGTGGCATGGAATGACGAAGCTACCTGGATCTTTCATTTTGCTAGGCAACTTCTTTTGGAGAATGGCGCTACATTCTTGAGTCATAGCTATAGTCTCAAACTCACTCATGCACCTTTTCTTTGACAACACATCCTTCATGAACTTTGCATAACTAGGCATTTGTTCCAATACCTCTACGAATGAGATGTTGATGTGAAGTTATTTCAGGATCTCCAAGAATTTCCTATATTGCCAGTCCAGATTAAACTTTTTCTGCCTTTGAGGGAAAGGTAACGGTGGAATAAAATTTTCAGTCCTAATGTCTTGCCTTGTATTGTCCCTTTTACCTTGATCACCTGAAGCATCAATTTTCTCAGTTGCCTTTTGTTGAGGCTTGATAACTTCTTCATTCTCTTATGCACTAATCATCCCTTGCCTCTTATCATGCGACTTAACAACATTAGGGAGCTCCTTACCACTCCTTAATGTAATGGCCTTGCAATGCTCCATGTCATCTCTTCTTGGATTATTTTCTGTATTACTTGGGAGGCTGCCTTGTTCCCTTTTGTTCAAAGCACTTGCCAATTGGCCCATTTGAATTTCCAGATTTTTAATGGCTGCACTCTGGGTCTGACTTATTGCCTCAGTCCTCTCCATAAATTTCATGAATATTTCCTCCATTGATGATTTATTCCCCACCTGAAGTGGTGGAGCTCTATTTTGGGGAGAAAAGTTATTCTGACTATTAAAACCAAGAGGATGAGATGGATTACCAGAAGATGAAGTTGAGGGATTAAGGCAGTGATTATTACTCCAAGAGAAATTAGGGTGATTTCTAGAATTCGGATGATATGTGTTGCAGTATTGGTTGTTCTGGTCCTTCTGCAAATTACCCATATAGTTTAACTGTTCCACTGATGGAAATTCCTCACAACACCCATTAACGTGAGCCCCTCCACAGAAATCACATTTTGTACTCGGCATAATTATCGTATTCACCTTTGCTGATTCATTCTGTCTTGAGCATAACAAGTCCAATTTCCTAGTTAATGCTTCATTCTAAGCTAAAAAAGCATTTAGGGTGTCTAATTCCATGATTCCCCTTCTTGAAGCATTCTTGGATCTGCTAGATGTATTTTGGCTCGCCCCCATTGTCTCTATTATCTCTCTTACTTGCACTATAAATCTTGCCATCAAAGCACCACCAGCTGTAGTATCCAACTTATCTTGAGTCTCATATGCGAGACCACTGTGAAAAATAGTGAGCTGCTGCCACTCTTGGAGACCATGGTTTGGACACTTCATCAATAAATTCTTGAACTGCTCCCAGGCCTCATATAAACTTTCACCTTCATGCTGATAAAAGGCTGTGATCTCATTCCTCAATTTGATTGACCTGGAAGGAGGAAAGAACTTATCTAAAAACCTCTTTTGGAGTTCATCCCAAGTTGTGATACTCCCTCTCGGTTGAGTGTTCAACCAACTCTTAGCCATATCCCTCAAGGAAAAAGGAAACAGACGAAGACGTATGGCATCATCACTTACCCCATTCATCTTAACCATGTTGCAGATATCTAAGAAGTTTGTGATGTGGTTGTTTGGGTCTTCTATCGGGCTCCTACCAAACTGGTTCTGCTGGACCAAATTCATCAAGACTGTCTTTATTTTAAAGTTGTTTGGGCCAAGCAGAGGTTTCACTATGCTGGAGGCATGTCCAGTATTGTTGGGTGAGGCATAGTCCCACATAGCTCTATTTTCATCTTGATGCACATTTGCAGCTCCATTTCCTCCATTGTTTTCAATACCACCCAGATTTACATTATCATCTGCCATTTCTTCTTGAGAACTTTGTCCTTCTTAGGTTCTTCTAATTCTAGCTTCTTTTCGAGTTCTCCTTGCAAGCCTCTCGATTTCGGGATCAAAAAGAAGATCAGCTTGATTAATTGTACCTCGCATGCACAAGAAGAAGATACCAATTAGCAATGACAGCAAATTCAACAGCAAAAATCAACACAGCAAAAACTAAAAATGACTCTATAATAAAAAAAAGAACAAAAGTAAAAGAAAACAAAACAAAACAAGATAAAGCGTCTAAGCTAACCTTTTAAATTTCTTTGAATATTAGCACAAATCTTAGTCCCCGGCAACGGCGCCAAAAATTTGTTAGACGATTTGGCAAGAGCACCAATCGCTCAAGTAATATAGTGATTTAAGAGTAAAAGTATCATTCCCACGAGGACTAAGCGACTAAGTACCCAAGAAATTTAATTGAATTATTTAAACGAATCAATTAGATTGAAGACAGCTTTAATGAAGAACTGACAATTAAAGCAAGCTATGACAGTAAATTTTTATAAATTTTCTTTTAATGGCAGTAAACAATGCAAAGAATGGTGAAATTGATTTAAATTAAAAGCCTAGGGTTACTAATCCCTCTCCTCCGTCCTAGAAATTACAAAACCCCTCTCACATACTCGCAACTTATTCAACCCTATAGGTTAATCCTAGGTTATTCTAATAACTTAAAAGAATCCTCTCGAATCTCAATTAAGTTACTCAACTCCTACGCAATTCCTTGTGTGGGCTAAGCCTAATACAACCGACCTAGCTTGATTAAACAAGATTAACTAACATTCCTATTAGCTAACAAGCGAAAACACTTAGTAAGGTTCACGCACTCGTCCTTCCTATTCAGTGTTCTACTCTCACCTCCCTCTCCCGAGTTTGAAGACAGCAACAAGTATACATATAGATTGATCAAGTCCATATAATGCAACAATAAAATGGATAGAAAGACTTATATTAATTGAAATAAGGTTGCAAATACATGAGAGAATGTAAAATCTATTCAGGAGTCAAGTTCGTAGTAACCCTAGATAGAAAATCTAGCTACTCATAGAAAATAAACAGCAGAAAGAAGAAAAAGGGATAAAGATGGCCATGAATATGATGTGGGATGATGGATTGAGCTCCCCAAGCCTTGAAAATTAGGTTCCCCTTGCTCTTCTCAGCCAAAATGGTGCTTCCTCTTCTCCCTCAGATCAGAATCCCCTTTGAAAATAACCTAAGAAGCTATTTAAAGCCTTTCTGAAAAACTGACTTTTTGGTTCTACCGCTGCAGCGGTACGAATTCACCGCTGTAGCGGGATAATGCAGATTCAATTGTACTGATTTTGGGCTCCACCGCTGCAGCGGGAATATTTCACCGCTACAGCGGTGGAAGGCAGAAAAACATAAACTACGAAAATCTTCAGCGCATCGCTGAGGGAAGCAGCGGATAAACTACCGCTACAGCGGTGAGTGGCAGAAACATGACATTAGCTAGGATTTCCATTCTTTGCTTCTTTGGCTTCTTTACTCAGCAACTCTAAAGCTTCATTTCCTTAATTAACTCCCAACTTTTGACCTTGCATAGGATTCACAAAAAATACACAAATCAATAGTAAAAATTGGGATTTAAGATAAGAAATATGCAACAAGCCTTTAAAGTTCAAGAGGTGATTAAGAGGACAAAAATTATTTTAGAGTAAACATGTTTAGGTAAATTGAAGGTAAAATCATTAAATAAAAAGTACCAAATTAGTGTTAACTTGAGAACTTAACACCTAGACCTGATGGGCTCGGGGTAGGTGGTGCCTAAGGTGCCACACCTGGTGCCTATGGCAATATATCCTTTTCTTTACTGCCTTGGTGGCGCCATGGGTGCAACCCTCAATGCCTCTATGTTTTTCACATTTTTGGCTCAATTCTTCATCATTTAACTCAATTATTTCCATGGGTTTTCATTAGGGATGTTTAGGGGATGTTTTGACATCAAAACTCCCCAATTAATTACAAGTATTCAAGTTTGAATCAAGAAATTTCACTTAAAACCTTAACTTTCTCTTCTTATTTTTCCTTCTTTAATTCTCCTCTCTAAACTTGTTTTTCCCATCAATCCTTACTTTTAATTTATTTATTAATCAACAATAATTGTTTTAAAATAGAACCCAAGCTTTTAAACTCTTTAACAATCCCAATTTTTACCTAAATCCTCTTAATTTTGAAAATAGAGAGAAAATGGAGAAAGTGGAACACCTATGTTATTTCTTTACTTTTCTTGTGGTGGTTAGTTGCTGGAGAATGGTAGCTGGAAGCTTGGGTCTTGAAATTGAGTGGAGAGGGTTGAGGGTAACGAAGAGAAAAGATAGGGAGAGCTTGGGGGAGGGAGAGAAAAATGAGGAGAGGGGGTGGGGTCACCTATATATAGCCCTTCATAGTGAAATTATTATTTTGCCCTTCGGTCAATCTCCAGTAAATGTTAGCTCCAACTCGAGTATTTCTCATATCCTAGGTACCACACAATTTTTCTTATTATATTTTTATCCCTCCTTGGACTTAGTAATTATCTGACTCCCTTATTGCCACGTGTATGCTCCCTTAAGTCGCCCTCACTAATTATTTTATATACCTTACCATTTCTTAATCTCACATTTATTTATTAAGCAACGAAAAAATTTCCCCTGTATTCAAATTACTTATTAAAACCCAATTATATTAACACTTAAAAATTGTGGGTGTTACATTATAGATCTTATCGGTCAGCGCATGTGCTTGGAGGCAGGAATGCTACCTCCGGTATGCAATGTCCCCTTGGTAGTGGATGCCCTATTTCTTCATGCCTGCTCTCACTTTTCTTGGTACTCCTGCTGCTCTTACTTTTCCCAGTACTCCTGCTACTCCTACTCTTGGATTAGCTCAGCCATTATACCCTTACTAATCCAACTAGGCTTGTCAAGGGTTCGATACACATTGCAAACCTAGCACATCATGTAGCATAAGAACTCACTGCATTTCTTGTTCTAGTTTTTCTGTATCTAAGCCTCATGTTCAGGTAACCACTTGTTTCATTTCTGTACAAAATAAATAAAAAAATTGTTATTAAGAAAATCATGAATCTTATCGTCCATTATTGGAACCATAACTACTTCAATTTGGCAAAAGTAGTCTTCTAGATATAGGTTGGTGCCTGTATGATCGGGAAAATCTCTCGAATCACGTCAACCACTGGATAAAAACTATGCAGTTTGAATATAAATGTTAGTATATATAGAATAAGAAATTAATATTCTTTTCAAAAAAATTGAAAAAAAAAAAGAACTATCGTTCACATATCTTTATCCAAGCAGATCCAACGACGCCCATCAGTGGGATCACTTCCGCTTGGCTGCAGGGTGGACTGAGTGTTGGCACAACAAATGTGTCACGGCCCAAAAATAGGGTACGTGACTGACACTGATGATGCCTAGCTTGTACCACCTCAAGCTTATCCCTTTCATAAAAACCTACACCTCTATTTACTTAACTCTTCTTCCATTCGTATGCTAACATAAGTAACATACATATAATCAATATCTTTACATTTAGTTCATCTTAATACAATCATAATTCATTGACTTCGTGCTAGTTCCTACTATTTTTTTCTTGAGTGCACAATATAACATGGCTGATATCTAGCATTTTTATATACATTTTAATTCCTATCTTGGTCTATTTGCATTTTCATCTATGGAAATTCTCCAATTCTATTACACTTTCTGATTTATTGGGTCTAAATCAATTTTGGATGGAAAATGAATTATTTTCATATTTTATGACTTAAATTATTAAAGACTCAATTTAATCCATTTGTGTATTTTTCAGAAATTAATTTTGGAGATTTCTTGATGATGTGGCTCTGAGGTGGACGTTTCTGCTAACATGGATGCTGATATGGCACTCTTGGGAGGAGTAGGATGCTAACTTGGCACTCTTTTCTACTAATCAGATGACATGGGCGTGTAGGGCCCTCAATTCAGATTTGTTCAACCTTTTTGCATGCATCCAGCTTTTGCCTCTTCCCAAACTTTGTTGAAAATGGCAACAAACCCACATCAGTCTTTTACTTGGAGAAAGAACTCTGCTACTACACTTATTCTATGTTTTGCTGCTAGTATTCTGGCTGCCTCTTCTACAGAAGAAAACAATAACATTTCAGCACCTTTTAAAAGTCAACTTCATAGCATCTAGGGTAGAATATTCCTTAGGCATTTTGGGTTTTTGTTTTGTAACTCAAAACATTATTCAAAACTTTAGTAATAGCAAAATTCGCAGCTCCTCTTTCCTCTATCTTTTTCTCTACTATTTTGGTGTTTTTGCTCTCATGGAGGGCTAAATTCCCATTATAATAAGTCATTAGGAACTTGGGGTGTTGTAGCTTGAACTTTCAGTGCAAGATAAGTGTTTTATTCTCTATTTCATCTCATTTTCATTTTCTGTTATGTTCTTTTGTTTATGTTGATGCTAAATTCTGATATGAACTTGTAAAAGCATAAACTGATATATATTTGAGATATAATCTTGCTTAACTGATTGGGAAAGCAAGTAAAATGAAATGGCTAGTTAGATGATATCTAACTTGATTTAGTTAAGGTCTTTTTAAGTTACATCTATTTATAGATTAATGAAGTTATTCCTGACTATAGTTAGAAGCATTATAATTTCTAGAAGTTCCTCTAGAATTCTTTTTATAAAAACCAAATGGTGAAATGAGAATAAGACTGAATCAATAAGTAAAGTAGTGATAGCTACACATCCATAAATTCTAGTGGCTCGTTACATATTCTATTTATTGTTAATTTCTCTATTACTGGTTGTTGGTTTGTTGTTGTTTAATGTATTTTTATGCTACTGTCATAACCAAAACCCCCCATTTATGTGTTATGTTATTAGTGTTTGAGTGTTAAAAACAATTAGTTAGTGGTCAGAAGTAAGGCTCCATGAGTGAATACGATTTGGGGATCACTATATTACAAGATTGCCATGAATTCAATTCTGGGTGATTCGGCATCATAGTGGCGTGACTAGAATTTTGGCGCCGTTGCCAGGGAGCCAATGCGGCCATTTTGCCAAATTTTATCGTTTAGGCCCTCTTTTCTATTTTTTAATTTTTTTATTTTTCTAATTAATTGTGATTTTTGGTGTGATTTTTGTAGATCAAATTTTTAAGTTCTGTTTTTTTCATTTGTTCCTCCAACTATTGATTGATTTTTCCAAGAAAAATCAAATTTTTCTGAGATACTTCATTTTTTGGTGATTTTCATTGGTTGGAGCTTAGTGTAGTGCTTTTGCTGTTTTATGTGTTTCTTCTATTTTCTTGTGAATCTTGCCCTTCCTAGTGTATGAAAAGGTCTCCCCATGTGGATTATCCACCTGTGATCCAGAAATTGATAAGACCTTTCATAGGCTAGTAAGAAGCAATAGCATTAAGAGTAGCATAGTTTCTGAACTTCTTTTTGAATTTATTGATCTTGCTGTTAATAGTATAGAGTTGGAATCAGATTTTGAATATGATATTGTGATAGATTCAACTAATTTTGAGTTAGCTGGAACAACTGGGATGGATAATCAAAATGCAAAAGTGCCTCAAAATAGGCATGAGCAAACCATTAAAGAGTTGAATGCACCTGATGTGCATTATCAACCACTGTGCATAAATTATCCTAAGTTGTATGCTAACTTTGAATTAAAGTCTGGTCTAATCCATCTGTTGCCAAAGCTTCATGGTCTTGCAAGTGAAGACCCACATAAACACCTAAAGGAATTTCCTGTTGTCTGTTCTACCATGAGACCACAAGGGATGAGAGAAGAACAGATCAAGCTAATAGCCTTTCCTTTCTCTTTAGATGGGGCAGCCAAGGATTGGCTTTACTACCTGCCAACTGCTGCAATAACGAGATGGAATGACTTGAAAAAAATGTTCTTAGAAAAATTCTTTCCAGCCTCTAGAACAGTAGTAATTAGGAAAGACATAAGTAGTATAAGATAATTAAATGATGAAACTCTGCATGAGTATTGGGAGAGATTTAGGAAGCTTTGTTCAAGCTGTCCAAACCATCAAATTTCAGATCAGCTTCTCATCCAATATTTTTATGAAGGATTAATGCCTATGGATAGATATATAGTTGATGCAGCTTCTGGTGGGGCATTAGTAGATAAAACCCCAGCAGCAGCAAATGAATTATTGGCCAAAATAGATCAAAATACACAGTAATTTGGTACCAGATTGAGTGGTCTAGCAAGTACCGTGAATGAAGTAAGAACACCTAACATGGAGCAACAAATGATAGAAAATAAATTGGAAAAGTTAGCTTCTATAGTGAGGCAATTAGCATTAAATCAGAGAAAATAATTAAATTAGATATCACAGTTGCCTCCTTCCACTTCAGTGTGTGGTATATCCTCCTTGGACACATATAATACAGATCAATGTCCCTAGACACATATACTTCAGTGAGGCAATTAGCATTAACTAAGTCATGTGTTGGCATATTCTCTAATAGATCCATGTAGCTACCACAACAATAGAGGTTTGACCCATACTTACCACCTATAAATATGCAGAATTCTAGAAACACAGATTGGTCAATTGGCTACAACGGTAAATGAGTTGAAAAGTCAAGGTTCAAGGAGTTTTCCATCTCAACCAGTAATAAATCCAAGAGGCAATGTTAGTGCCATCATTTTAAGGAGTGGTAAGCAAGTAGATGGTCCACTTTCTGAATCTGAACCACAAAAATTAGATGTGCAGAAAAGTGTTCCTTCATCCTCAACCAGTGAGCAAAAGAAAAAGGATAAAGCAGTGGTTCAAAAAATACCGCTCTCCTTCCCACATAGGCAAACTCAATCAAGGAAAGCTTATGAATCTGAGATGGATAAAGAGATTATGGAGACTTCAGAAAAATAGAAGTCAATATTCCACTTTTGGAGGCGATTAAGCAAATCCCTAAATATGCCAAGTTCCTTAAAGAGTTGTGCACCCACAAGAAGCGTTTAAGGGGCAATGAAAGAGTAAATTTGGGGAGGAATGTGTCACACTCATCTAACCACCCACGCCACCAAAGTGCAAAGATCCTGAAACTTTCACCATACCATACACAATAGGCAATATGGAATTCTCCAATGCTATGCTAGATTTGGGAGCCTCAATCAATGTCATGCATAAATCAATATACTCCAGCCTTAAGATTGGTGTCCTTTGACCAACTGGAGTGATAGTCTAACTTGCCAATCAGAGCACAACACACCCAGCAAGAGTCCTTGAGGATGTCTTGGTAAGAGCTAAAGATTTAATTTTTCTTGTTGATTTTTATGTTTTGGATATGGAAAATGATAACACTCGTGGTCATGCACCATTGATACTTAGTAGACATTTTCTAAAAACTGCAACCATTATCAATGTGCATGAAGGGACTTTATCCATAGAGTTTACTGGTAACAAAATTGATTTCAATATTTTAGATGCCATGAAACATCCTATGAAAAATCATTCTAATATGTATGTGGTTAACTTTCTGGATTATTTGGTTGATAAGGCATGTGAGGATTTCCAAAATGAGTTAATTTCTGACTTTTCTGAATTTTCTGATTTGGTGGATGCCTTTGAATGCAATTGTGCTGGTTCTAAATTTTGTCAAGCTTGTACTGAAATTGAAAATTCTTGAAGTATTGATAATTCTGATATGCATTCTATTTTGATTCTGTCACTTTCTCTGGTTTAGATTTTGATTCTGTTTCTGTTTTAGGTAGTTGTAAATGTAATGATTTAAACTGTAATGTTGTACATTCTTCATCTCTTTCTTCTTGTGCTGCTAACCCTTCCTTTTCTTTAGCCAAGGATTATGTCTTTGAGCAATCTGAATATGTAGGTGCCTCCTTGGATGTGACTGCACAAAAATTAATTTCACAACCAACTACATGCATTAGAGTTGAAGGCACTACTAGAAAATCTCAAGTATTCTTTCCTGGAAGTAGGGGACCAACTTCCAGTCATTGTAGCCAACAATTTGAAGCCTGATCAAGAAAAATTGATAAATTTGCTGAAGAAGAATAAGAAGGTGATTGGGTGGACTCTAGCAAATATTCCTAGAATTAGTCCTTCCATGTTCATGCATCGAATTCTTCTTGAAGAAGAGGCTAAACCAGTGAGGCAACCCCAAAGGCCACTCAACCCTATGATTCTTAACGTGGTCAAGAAGGAGGTAAATAAGCTCCTCCAAGCTGGAATAATTTATCCTATCTCTGATAGTAAGTGGGTAAGTACGATACAAGTGATACTAAATAAAACCGGGGTAACTGTTATAAAAAATGAAAATAATGAGTTAGTGCCCACTAGAGTCCAAAACAGCTGGCGTGTTTACATTGATTATAGGAAGTTAAATCAAGCAACTAGAAAAGATCACTTTCCCCTTCCTTTTATTGATCAAATACTTGAGAGACTTGCTGGAAAGTCTCATTATTGCTTTCTTGATGGTTTTTCTGGATATTTTAAATTCACATTGCACCTGAAGATCAAGAGAAGACCACCTTCATCTGTCCCTTTGGCACTTTTGCATATAGATACATGCCTTTTCGTCTATGTAATACACTTGGCACTTTTCAAAGATGCATGATAAGTATATTTTTTGATTTTTTAGAAGATTGCATGAAAGTGTTCATGGATGATTTTTTTGTTTATAGAGACTCATCTGATGCATGCTTAAAAATTTTATAGAGAGTTCTTAAGATATGCATAGAAAAGAATTTGGTTTTGAATTATAAAAAATGTCATTTCATGGTAGAGCAAGGGATAGTTCTAGGCCACATAGTGTCATCCTGTGGCATAGAAGCAGATAAAGCAAAAGTTGATGTTATCTCCTCTTTACCTTACCCCACTTCTATGCAGAAAGTTCACTCTTTTCTTGGCCATGCAGGGTTCTATAGGAGATTCATCAAGGATTTCAATAAGATAACTCTACCCTTTTCTAAACTCCTCCAAAAAGAAATTGATTTTATTTTTAATGATGCTTGCAGGTTAACCTTCAATGAGTTGAAGAAGCAACTCACCTCCCCTCCTATCATTCACCTTTACGGTGGGAGCTCCTCTTTGAGCTCATGTGTGATGCTTTGAATTATGCTATGGGAGTGGTACTTTCACAAAGAGTAGAAGGGAAGTTGCATGTCATACTTATGCTTCACGTACCCTTGATTCAACTAAGTCAAATTACACAACCACAGAGAAGGAGTTTTTAGCAATTATCTTTATCTTAGATAAATTTAGATCATATTTGCTTGACTCTAAAGTGATTGTATTTTTGACCATGCAGCTTTGAAATATTTGCTAAAAAAGCCAGATACGAAGCTGAAATTGATTAGATGGATGCTACTTCTCCAAGAATTTAATGTGGAGATCAAAGATAAAAGTGGAGCAGAGAATGTAGTAGTAGATCATTTGAGTAGGCTTTCTGAGCTTCCATTGGACCATCTCCCTATCAGAGATAACTTCCCATATGAGTGCCTTTTCTTTTTACATGGTACTAGTGAGCCTTGGTATGCTAATTTAGTGAATTTTTTGTTACATCTAAATTACTTGCATACCAAAATAAACATTAATTGAATAAATTAAGAAGTGAAGCTAAGTACTATGTGTGGGATGATCCTTATTTATAGAAGATTTATAGTGATCAAATTGTTAGGAGATGTGTTCCAGATCATGAGTTTGCATCTGTGCTTACTTTTTGTCATACTCTTGCATATGGTGGACACTTTAGTCCCTAAAGAACTACTACGAAAGTATTAGATTCTAGTTTGTATTAGTCCATTTTGTTTAGAGATACGTATGAGTTTTGTAAAAATTGTTCTAGGTGTCAAAGAACTGGAAATCTGTCAAAGAGAAATGAAATGCCTCAACAACCTCTTCTTTTTTATGATATTTTTGATGTGTGGTGTATAGACTTTATAGGTCCTTTTCCAGTTTCTTTTGGCTTTACGTATATTCTAGTTGCTATAGATTATGTGTCAAAGTGGGTGGAAGCTAAAGCCACAGAAACTGATGATTCTATTGTTGTTGTATATTTCCTTCGTTCACATATTTTCTACAGATTCGGTGTCCCCAAAGCCATAATCAGTGATCAATGATCACACTTTTGCAATAGAAACATGCAAGGATTATTGAAGAAATATGGGGTGGTGCATAAAACTTCTACACCTTACCACCCCCAAACTAATGGGTAAGCAGAGGTCTCCAATCGAAAGATAAAGCAAATATTAGAGAAGACCATACAGCCCAACAGAAAAGATTAGAGGAAGAGGCTTGATGATGTGCTTTGGGCCTATAGAACGGCCTTCAAGACACCTATTGGCATGTCTCCATACCGTTTAGTATTTGGTAAAGCATGTCACTTGCCGGTGGAGATTGCACACAAGGCATATTGGGCGGTTAAGCAATGCAATATGGACATGACCCTAGCCAGTAAAGAAAGAAAATTGCAACTTCAAAAATTGGAAGAAATAAGGCTAGCAGATTATGAGAGTGCCCGCATCTACAAGGAGACAACAAAAACCCTCCATCATAAAAAAAAATTGAGAAAAAAGAATTTCAAGTAGGAGACAAAGTCCTTCTTTACAACTCCCGCCTTAAGCTCATGCTCAGTAAGCTTCATTCTAGGTAGGTTGGCCCTTTTGTTGTTACTAATGTCTTTCCCTTTGGTGTAGTGGAAATTCAAAAAGAGGCCACCAACCAACAATTCATGGTGAATAGGCAAAGGTTAAAGACATTCTATAAGGGTTTCCAAGAAGAAACTGTAGAGGAAATCTGACTCTACAATGTACCGACTCCATAATAAGGTCGTATTCTTTCCCTCCTTTTAATTTACCTCCTCTTTATTTTATTTGATGTTTGGTGCTGATTTGCATTGAGGAAAATGCAATATTTAAGTGTGGAGGGAGAGAATTTAATTGGAGAAACATTAGATTTTGATTTAGAAATTTTTTTGCATGTTTTCTCTGTTTTCTCTATTCTGTCCAGAATTTTTGAGCTATCTTGCATGAATTTTTTGTACTAATTGGCTACAAATTTTTCTACTTTCTTTACATGTTTTTAAAGCTTTATATGTCTTCTAGTTGTAGGATTTTATTTGGATTTATTTGTATCAATTTTGGTGTAGTTTTGTGTTGGTAAATCTGAGTCACTAGAAATTCTACAGTGAAGATTTTTTTTGCTCTGTTTTGTTCAAATTTGATGCTCTCTTTTTGAAAAATTTAATGGAATTTTTGTGTGAAATCATGCATTATGAAATAGCTTAATTGTGGATTGATTTAGCATGAAAAGAATTCAGTTTCTTTTTCTAAGAAATTCAAGTAAAATGGCAATGACGTTGTTTTTATTGAATTTTTAGTAATAGTCTTTAAACCACGAGAATTTGAGCCTTTATTGTAAAATGTTATTCTTTCTTGTTGTCTGTATTCCCTATCATGATTTTTACTCTAGAATTTGTCTTCAATCTTTATTGAGGCTACATTACATGTACATGCTTGGAAATAATTTAGGCATTTGTTTCTTGTAACCATTCTAGCCAAATAGTCATCTTATGTGTTATTTCCATTGTGTACCACTTTATGCCTCACTTCGACCTTTTTTTCTTGTGTTTCAAACCCTTTTCCACCTTAAAACAAATTCTTTCTTTTCCCAAACTTAGGATTTGAAGAGCTTTAGAAATTTCTTTTGAAAAGAGATTGAGCATGTGCAAAAAGAAGGATTTGTGGGCTATTTTGAAATTTGGTTTTGCTACTCAAAAGAAAAGAAAAATTTGACAATTCTTCATGAAAAATATACTGTATGGAGATCTTAAAAAAGAAAAAAAAAGAATTTAAAAAAAAAGAGAAAAAGAGAAAGAAAGAAGAAAATGAGAAGTAGCATTTTTGTACCCAAGTTTCATGGTCCAATCTCTTATGACTTGATTGATGCTCTTCATTTCTTTAAGTTTTTGTTAAACTTTGTTTCGTGTATTCCTCTCCATCTTTCTTTAACCCAACCTTACATCTGTAGTAAAGTCCTAATAATTCAAGCATGTATATGATTCAGGTAGTGGAGATTTAGATTCTTGACAAGTTTATGGTAGTGAATTTGTGATAGGTTGAAATATGAATGCATTACCCTAAACACTTGAGAGAATAGAGCATATACACCTTCCCCTTGTGAGTAGATTATTACTTAGATTCATCCTTGTCAACGAAATTGCCATGATTCTTGAACTCTTTAGAAATTTAAGACTTGTTTTCTTCTAGCGTTAAATCTTTTCAAACTTGAACTGTTTCATTATTGCATACTTTCTACACTTCTTGTTGTGTCCTTTGGTGTCTTTGTTGCTTTTAATTGATTTTGCCCAAGAGTGCAAAAGGCTAAGTATGAGGGATTTGATATCTAATATTTTTATATACATTTTAATCATTATCTTGGTCTATTTGCATTTTCATCTATGGAAATTTTCCAATTCTATTACACTTTGTGATTTATCAAAAACTTGTTAGTCGATTTGGCAAGCGCACCAATCGCACAAGTAATATAGTGATTTGAGAGTAAAAGTATCGTTCCCACGAGGACTAAGCGACTAAGTACCCAAGAAATTTAATTGAATTAGTTGGACGAAGCAATTGGATTGAGGACAACTCTAATGAAGAACTAACAATAAAAGTGAACTATGACAGTAAATTTTTATAGATTTTCTTTTAATGACAGTAAACAATGCAAAAACTGATGAAATAGTCTAATTAAAGCCTAGGGTCACTAATCCCTCTCCTCTATCTTAGAAATTACAAAACCCCTCTCATGCACTAGCAACTTATTCAACTATATAAGTTAATCCTAGGTTATTCTAATAACTTAAAAGAATCCTCCCGAATCTCAATTAAGTTGCTCAACTCCTACGCAATTCCTTGTGTGGGTTAAGCCTAACACAACCAACCTAGCTTTGATTAAACGAGATTAACTAACATTCCTATTAGCTAACAAGCGAAAACACTTAGTAAGGTTCACGCACTCGTCCTTCCTATTCAGTGTTCTACTCTCACCTCCCTCTCCCGAGTTCGAAGACAGCAACAAGCATACATATAGATTGATCAAGTCCATATAACGCAACAATAAAATGGATAGAAAGACTTATATTAATTGAAATAAGGTTGCAAATACATGAGAGAATGTAAAATCTATTCAGGAGTCAAGTTCATAGTAACCCTAGATAGAAAATCTAGCTACTCATAGAAAATAAACAGCAGAAAGCAGAAAAAGAGATGAAGTTGGCCATGAATCTGAGGTGGAATGATGGATTGAGCTCCCCAAGCCTTGAGAATCAGGTTCCCCTTGCTCCTCTCAGCCAAAACGGCGCCCCCTTCAGTCTCCAACTCCAGAATACCCTAAAAATTTCATCTGAAGCCTTTTATATCAGTGCAGGATCGCGAACTACCGCTATAGCGGTAAGTACCCACCGCTATAGCGGTAGGAGGCAGAGAAGAAGGCTTAAAATTGAGTTTTTTTAGGTTTTACCGCTATAGCGGTGAAGATCCACCGCTATAGCGGTGGCTGGCAGAGAAGAAGGCACCAAAATCTTTTTTTCAGCAATCCACCGCTATAGCTGTAAATTTTACCGCTATAGCTGTGGGAGACAGCAATTAATTCAGCATTTTCAGAATTTCAGCTCTAGCATTCCATCTTTTAACACGAACTTTTTACCAACTCAACCTACACCAAAAATAGCAAATAAACCCATTAAATTGCATAAAAGAATCATCAAATCACTCCATTTATTAAAAGATCAAAGAAAACTAAAACTAATATAAACTACTCAAAATATGAGCTAAGAATTACAAGACAACAAGAAAGAGATCAAAAGAGAGGGTATTAAACATCAAAATGACACTAAATTGAGAACTCAACACGGGTCTAAATCATTTTTGGATGGAAAAAGGATTATTTTTCATTTTTTAGGACTTAAATTATTAAAAACTCAATTTAATCTATTTTTTTATTTTTTAGAAATTAATTTTGGAGATTTCTTGATGATGTGGCGTTGATGTGGACGTTTCTGCTAACATGGACACTGATGTGGCACTCTTGGGATGAGTAGGATGCTGACTTGGCACTTTTTTCTATTGATCAGATGACATGGACGTGTGGGGCCCTCAATTCAGATTTGTTCAGCCTTTTTGCATGTATTCCAGCTTTTGCCTCTTCCCAAACTTTGCTGAAAATGGCAACAAACCCACATCAACCTTTTGCATTGAAAAAGAACTCTGCTACTACACTTATTCTATGTTTCTGCTGCTTGTATTCTGGCTGCCTCTTCTACAGAAGAAAATAGTAACATTTAAGCACCTTTTGAAAGTCAACTTTAGAGCATCTAGGGTGGAATATTCCTTAGGCATTTTGGGTTTTAGTTTTGTAACTTAGAACATTATTCAGAACTTCTGTAACAGCAAAATTCACAACTCCTTTTTCCTCTATCTTTATCTTTACTATTTTGGTGTTTTTGCTCTCATAGAGAGATAAATTCCCATTGTAATTTTTCATTAGGAACTTGGGATATTGTAGCTTGAACTTTCAGTGCAAGATAAGTATTTTATTGTCCATTTCATCTCATTTTCATTTTCTGTTATGTTCTTGTGTTTATGTTGATGCTAAATTCTGATATAAACTTGTAGAAGCATAAACTGATATATATTTGAGATATAACATTGGTTAACTAATTGGGAAAGCAACCAAAATGAAATGGCTAGTTAGATTATATCTAACTTGATTTAGTTAAGGTCTTTTTAAGTTGCATCTCTCTATAGATTAATGAAGTTATTCTTGACTATAGTTAGAAGCATTATAATTTCTAGAAGTTCCTCTAGAATTCTTTTTATAATAACCAAATAGTGAAATGAGAATAAGACTGAATCAATGAGTAAAGTAATGATAGCTACACACCCATAAATCTTAATGGCTAGTTACATAATATGTTTGCTGTCAATTTTCTCTATTACTAGTTGCTGGTTTACTGCTATTTGCTGTATTTTTATTCTACTGTCATAACCAAAACTCGCTATTTATGTGTTATGTTATTAGTGTTTGAGACAATTAGTTAGTGGTTAGAAGTGAGGCTCCTTGAGTGAATACGACTTGGGGATCACTATATTACAAGATTGCCACGAATTCAATTATGGGCAATTCGATATTGTAGTGGCGTGAACCAATGGCCTACCCAATTTCAGAGCTCAACGATGAAAATCTAATTTAATGGACACTGAGGTACAATACCTTACCCGAATAATGGGACGGTGATTCCAACTCGTACACCTTCGGTTTGTGGTCTTCTATACCTGAAACTGTGAAGCGGTAAGTCAAACTACTTGACTCACCCAAAGCAGTCCTACTACCATTCATGAATACACACACACACACATATATATATATATATATATGTATATATGATGTAATAATGAGTATGATTACATTAATGCATACATAATAGGTAAAACTCATAGATTAAACATGCCTCATTAAACAGAGGGCATCATAGTACACACTTACACAGGTGTGATTTCTTTATTTGTCTCTTTAACTTATGTATATATAGAAATAATAAGGGACTACACTCAGAACACAATATCATGATCAGTCAACTAGCTATTAGCACTTACTCAAATTATCTTGTAATAAACAAGAACTCAGTTTACATTTTGTTAACATCAAAATCATATTCATAGGCATGTCAAAAGCAAGAACTCATCTACAAGCTATTACAATCATAACATATCACATAATTGTCAAACATGCTTAGTCGATTGGGTCGCTATGGACCATTACCATAACTGGTGTAATGGGAGGTTGTGTATTCTGAACTTTGAACCCTTGAAGCGGGAGATTTTACAAGAGGATCACGGTGCACTATATGTTGTTCATCCTGGTGCCATCAAGATGTACCAGGACTTGAAACAAGTTTATTGGTGGGAGGGCATAAAGGGAGATGTGACTAACTTTGTCGCTTGATGCTTGACATGCCAATAGGTCAAATCCGAACATCAGAGACCACTTGGGTTGATGCAAAGGCTTGAGATTCCCAAGTGAAAATGGGAACGGATTACTATGAACTTTGTGGTGGGTTTGTCTGATCTTTGAATAGGTAAGACTCTATATGGGTCATTGTGGATTGACTTACTAAATTGGCACATTTCCTTCCTGTTCATACCATCTATAGAGTAGCGAAACTTAGTCGACTATACGTGAAGGAGATAGTAAAGCTCCATGGCGTACCAGTGTCCATTATATCAGATCGAGGACCTCAGTTCACTTCCCGATTCTGGAGAACGTTTCAAAAAGCTCTAGGCACTAGAGTGGACTTGAGCATAGCTTTTCACCCTTAGACTGATGGTCAATTTGAGAGGACTATTCAAACCTTAGAGGATATGCTGAGAGCATGTGTGATGGATTTCGGTGGGAGATAGGAAGACCATTTGTCACTTATTGAATTTGCTTATAATAATAGTTATCAAGCTAGCATTAAGATGGCTCTTTTTGAGGCATTACATAGGAGGCGATGTCGATCTCCTCTTGGTTGGTTTGAACTAAGTAAACCCAAAATGGTGGGACCCAAGATGATACAAGAGGTCGTGGATAAAATTAAGCTGATCAGGGAGAGGTTATTAGCCACTCAAAATAGGTAAAAGTCCTATACAGACAACCGACGATGTGACCTAGAGTTTTCTGTTGGTGATATGGTTTTCTTACGAATCTCACCGATAAAGGCAGTAATGAGATTCGGAAGGAAATGGAAGCTCAGTCTAAGATATATTGATCCTTATGAGATCGTGGAGAGAGTGGGTAAGGTGGCATACCGCCTAGGCTTGCCTTTGGACCTAGAGGGAATACACCCGGTATTTCATGTATCGATGCTACGTAAGTATCTTTCTGACCCCTCTCACGTTATTTAGCCACAATAAGTGCAGTTTGATGAGATTCTTATCTATGAAGAGGTGCCAGTAGCCATCCTCAATAGGCAAGTCAAGAAACTTCGCACCAAGGAAATTTTCATTATCAAAGTTCTGTGGATGAATCATTCTCACAAAGAGGCTACGTGGGAAACAGAAGATGAGATATGGACAAAATATCCACACCTGTTCAAATCATGAGGTAAGTTTTCAATTTCGGGGGACCGAATTCTTTTAAGGGGGTAGAATGTAATATCCGCTATATTTTAAAGTTATAAGTGTTCAAGAATTACGATAAATTTATTTTGGAGAAAATAAATTTCCCTATCTGTTTAATTTTTGTATGCTTGTTTGTGTATATTATTGAAAATACGAATTTTCATTTATAGATTACATAAATTGTGAGATATAATGGATGTTATGATATGGAATTTATCCCTTAGGTAAAATATGGCTTGAGCAAAAGAAGAATTTGAAAGAAACTGGGAGAAAAATAATGTTTTATATGAGAAAATATCCTTAGGGACTAAATTGAAAAGGATAAAAGTGAAATGAAACTTAAAGGTTTAGGAGAAATGATCATTTTCCCTTTAGTTTCTAATAGTAATCAATAATTCGCCGCCATCGTGAAAATCATGTGTGCATAGTAAATCAAATTATTAAAGTGCATAGTAAATTAAATTATTAAAGTGCATAGTAAACTAAATTATTAAAGTGCACAGTAAAATGAATATTTTATTAGCACATAGTACCCTGACTTCTCCTATAAATAGGTCATTCCATTTCACTTCTAAACTCACACCTTCAGTTTTTCTTCTCTCCTCTCCTTAAAACTTCTCTTGCTCTGATGTTAGGGCTCTGAAATTCTAGGTCTTTCCTCCTTAGCATATATCCAAGGTAAGGATACTATGCTTCTTTAAATTCTTGTAAATATTTACAGGTTAAATTCTTAGTATGCTCTGTGGTTGTGGCTTTAGCTGATCCTCCACATCAGAAAAGAATTATCCTTAACTGCTTGAGAATTATTTTTTGATCATCGGAGTAGAGTATAAAACTATGAAGAATACATGTCTAGGAAAGGTCTGGCTAAAGAAAGATTTGGTACTTGAGAGTGTCAATTGTGACCCACCTCCCTTTCTTGGAAACTTTCCTGGTATACTCTTTTACGGCTTATGTTCACTATTCCTAATATGAATAGTATCCATACGTAT
This sequence comes from Biancaea sappan, assembly GCA_037074585.1. Classification (NCBI taxonomy): domain Eukaryota; kingdom Viridiplantae; phylum Streptophyta; class Magnoliopsida; order Fabales; family Fabaceae; genus Biancaea; species Biancaea sappan. Next base: position 54,807,130 of record CM073494.1, on the reverse strand, counting down.
GAATAATATTCGTACATACAAAGGGTATACATATATATGAATAGTATTCATACATACGAATGGTATACATACGTATAAATAGTATCCATACATATAATAGTAACCATACATATGAATAGTAACTATATATATGAATAGTATCCATACACATGAATAGTCCATAGACATAAATAGTATTCATATGTATGAATAGTGATTATACGTATAAATATTATTTTGTACAAAAGCAACCTAACTTTCTATATCTGATCTTTGTGAAAATCTCCGTAGTGGAACCTAAAATCCAGCTACATGCTCTTCTCTGTAACAACTCAGAAAAGTGACTTGGATACAAAATCTATATGAGTGGATGACCTTGCTAACCAATTTTATTTACTTTTATTCGAAGTACAAATAAATCCTACCTCATATCGCAATTAGATTCCATATTCAATGATGATAGCTAGTTAATTAAATTTATTGTTATGTTGATGAAAATTATGATTTGAAAATATACACATGAATTGGTTGAGGGCTTGACCCAAGATACCAATACATGCAAATATACATATAGAATGGTTGAGGGCTTGACCCAAGATACCAATGCATGAAATTATACACATGGAATGGTTGAGGGCTTGATTCCTCAAGATACCAATGCATGTAATAATTGTAAATATAAATACAATAGGAACTAAATCCCTAAACATAAACCAAATACATAGGTATAGAAACCATGAATATGAATATAACTATTCTTATAGTGATAATGATTATGGTATTTGTACTTGTGACACATTTATTATTGCACGGTTATTTAGTCACTTAGTTTTGATGAAATCACACTCTCCATGAACATTTTTTTTAGATACAGTGGATGAGAACGAAGGAAATCCACAAGAAGATTAGTATTCCTTGAGGATACTTTGCGTGTTGTCTAGAGGGCTTATGAATCTAAAAGCTTAGGAAATGCTTTGTAATCTCTATAGGTTACCTAGGCTTAGAAAATTGTACCATACTGTATGATATTTAGCTTGTGTTTACTATTTCGCTATGTTAAACTTTTTATATGTATATATGCAAAAATCTCTTTTTTGAAAAATTATATTATGCATTAGTATTGATCAGAGATTTTATGGGATACCATAGAGGTACACTTCCGAGTTTCTAGAAATGCTCACATGCCCAAAATTGGGATGTGACAGAGAATAAGGCTTACCCATTTAATCTTCCTCTTAGCTTCCATGATCTCCATCTTCTCTCAACTTGCTATGGATAAGGCCGAAAGGAGTGCTGGGTGTTGTGCAAAGAGGGGTTTTAGGATGCTAAGGAAGAGAATGAAGGAAAAAGGGTATATTAAAAGTATAGTGTAGGGCCCACTTGGCTCATTTCATTTTGGTCCTACCATCAAAACATTATTTGCTTAATAAAAAGATGCAAGGTGTTTAATAAAGTTTGATCATAATTGAAGCACCTAACTATACTTCATAAAAATATACACAACACCATGTTCCATTTTCACTCAAAACCCATAATCCTGTAATTAATCACTTTAGTCCCTCCTGACGTCTAAAGCTCATTCTAGCGTTATATCCAACTTCTTTTAGATAACGACTCAATACTTATTCTCGTAAGATTCATTCTTCTTCATGGGTTCTTGTTCGATCTTTTATCATAAGTATTTCCAAAATTTCTTTTCTTTTCCCTTTATTCCTTAGATGTACTTCATATCCTCCTTATCTTTTTTTTTTTCCTTTCCGTTGCAGCTTTGCTTAACCCTTGACATGTCTTAGGCCTTTTTAAACCTTAGGACTCTTTGTGTTCCTAATTGGAACTCTTAAATTATGAAAAATTTTCATCCCTATAATTATGCCCTTTTTAAAATTGCACAGTAATACTTAGGGTGTTATAAATGTTACTCTTTTTTTAATTTCTTTTAATTTAACTTCTAAAATTTTTACTCTTTTTAAATAATTTTATCATAAAAAAAATAGCCACTTAATTTTGTCCATAAGTATTTTTTTTCAAATTAAAATAGTCTTTTCATTTTACAAAAAGTAAAATCTCATGTGGACATTAGTTAAATCAAGTTTATGTAACACTTTATCTTTTAAATTATGACAAATAATGAAAATGTTACATATCAATTAAAATTTAATAACTACATGATTTAGGGAAAAACACAAGTCAAAGATTATAAAAAGACAACGTTAGAAAAATATCCCTTAGTCAGGTCAAAGAATTGATAGATTAATGTTTTAGCAATTGATATAAAAGAAGTGTTTTTAATCCAAATTATCAAAGTCCTTGCGTAGGTTAACATGGGGTGGTTTTAATGGGTTTTTATTTTATTTATATTTTTTAAAATTTAGTATATTTTAAAAAAATTCAAGTGTAATTTTTGAAGTTTTCTGATTTCAACATTTAGTTCTTATCATATAAATTGTTTTAAAAAATATTTCTTAAAATAATAGTTGACTCTAGACTTCTCTTATTCTTATTTTTCTTTTGAGAAATGATAGATGTTATTAAATAGGTACTAAATCAGGATTATAGAAGATGCAACTTAATGATATTACTAAAGATATAGAAATTGTTTGAAAAAGATACACACTTAAGAAGGAGTGAACCGGGGTGATCAATAGAATTTGAAGAAGAAAAAGTAACACGATTAAGGGATACTTAAAACCAAAAATTTTAAACTGCAACAAATATAAAAGGACAGGGTAGAGAAGGTCAAACTCAAGAATTTATTGTGATTTATCTTGTTAACATGCCTATTCTAATCTCCAAGCTTTCACTTGAAATTTTTCACTATATACCACAAGGTTATAATGGACACTTTTGAGCCACACAATACAATACACTAGAAAATTCTTCTTTTTATGGGTCTCTTCCCCTTACAAGGCAATTTTCACAAAATATAACTCAAGGAATTCTACATCTTGAATCAAGCAATTAGAAAGTATGAAGGAAAATGGTTAGGTAACTCAAAATAGTATGAACACATGCATGTTACAAGCAGACTATAAAGTCTAAGAGTTGCAAATGAGTTGAAAAATGAATTTCAAAACTTAAAAGCAAGATTCCTAAGTGTTTTTGAGTCATATGCAGCTCATATTTATAGTAAGAAGTGGCTAAACAAAATTATCAACACTTAAGAGAAGACTAGAAACTAAACAGTAAAAGAAGACAATAAAAAACAACACAAATATCAATGAGAAACCAGAAACGAAAAGAAAATAAATATAAATATATATAGAGTACAAACCATAAACCATAAACAAAAAAAATTAAAAAAAAGGAAGAGAATTAGAAAAAACTAACCTTCAAAGAACCAAAATTTCTTGTAGTGGTGCAAAGAACCACGTTGCAACAACAAAGGAAGGATAAAAAGAGAGAGACGATTGGAACATAATAGATATTTTAACCATAAATATGATAGGAGAAAATGCAAAGGAAGGAGAGAAGAGAGAGAGAGAGAGGTACCAGAGGGAACACGAAGGATGAACGATGGTGGCAAAGCTAGCAGATGGAGACGATGATGGAGAAGCTCATGGCAGGCAACACAAATCAGCAAAAGTGGAGAATCATGGAAAGGGGGCTCGGTTAATGGAAAGAGAAAACAACATCATGTGGCAAAAACGATATTAGAGATAGAATATTTCGTCTCTAAAGTAAGCACAACATCTTTTTGCATTGACTAGATTAGGGACGTATTTTTGACATGTCATTATTTATCACAAATTATTATATTATAATAAATTTAATTCATTTAAAAAATACAGACGAAAATTCATTCAAAGACTAAAAATTTTTATTCCAAATTCCGTCTCTGATTTATTGGATTTCGCACCACTTCAGTTTAAGGACAAAATTTGAGACGGACAATATTTTATCTCCAATTTTTGTCCTTAATTTCTGCTCCAAATAATTAATTTCCAAAAAATATACTTAAATTAACAATCAAGGACGAAATTAAAACACAGACAACCAGAGATGGAAAATTACCATCTCAGATTCCGTCTTCAATTTATTGAATTTCAAGAATTATGTTTAGGGACAGAATTTGAGATGGAAAATATTTCATCTCTAATTTCCTGTTAATTAATTTCCAAAAAATATACTTATATTAAAATTAGGGATGGAATTCAGACATGGACAGTTAGAGATAGAAAACTTTATCCTAGATTTCACCTCTGATTTTAGATTCAAATCAGAAATGGATTTGCAACCCTTCTAGGACAAAATTTGAGACAGACCAAATTTCGTCTCTAATTTCTGTCTTTGATACATGATTTTCTGTGAAGGCCACCCTAACCCCACTTGTGGTCCTACAAATTCATTGCATCAATGTTCATCTTTATGTATCTCCATCGAGTCTCTTGTTCAGTGTTTCCATCCTGGTTGTGCTCTGCCATGCACTGTACTCTTCTGCCTTGCTTCATCCATGCATGTCCTGTAGGAGTAGATGTATATTAGTCATTGCAAACTTGAGGCTAATATACCTTTGACGGAATAACAAATTGTTTCGACAGCTCTAGATTTCCAACATATACTCGCTAGCCAAGCCATTATTTGTTCTTCTTCCTGCTTCAGTCTGTCAAGGATCCAATCTACAAAATCAGAATTATTAGGTAATTAGGTGGGGCAAAACTAAGAGGGAACCTATATCCTCGTCCGATCTCCTTGTTTCATAAATTATAAAAGCATAAACATATTAAAAGTTTATTCCAGGGTTTTAGTGAAAATACCTTTGTTGCTTCCATGGGTTTTACCCCTTTATGACCTTTTTCTTTTGGTGAACAACTATTTGTTTTCTGAACACTACACGAGCATTGACTAATTTATATTTGAGCTGGGTAGAACTACAATGGATGGAAAAGCTTTCTTTATCAATTTTTAACACAACTGCATTCCTAAAAACTGAACTCAAGACCTCTAGTTAAGCTAGGATAATCCCTTACCAATTGATCTAATTGCTTGGTGGATTTACCTTTTATAACCTTAGTCACTAGAGATTCTTCATTGTGGTGAAGTCTCCATACTTGTTTAGTCAAAAGGGCCATAATTTTCTTTAAACCACCCAATAAATTTTGTATGATCCTTTTTCACTTACTCACCAAAAATATGCAAGCAAAGCCTCCATGTTTTCACACACACCTTTGAGAATCATAAAGCAACTCATAATATAAGATAAGATAGCTTGTCTTATTGATTTAATAAGGACTTCCCTCTTGGCCTGCAATGAGCATCTCTCATTCTATTTGATAATTTTTTCCCCATAACTGATCCTACAGATTAGAGAAAATAGCCTTCTTACACTTACCTACAATGGTCGATAGGCCCATATGCATGTCATGACTCTCCATAACCTTAACTTTCATCTGATTCTGGATGTCAATTTTTCTAGTTTTTGGTGTTTTTAGCTAAAAGAGAGATCTAGCTTCTCTAAGTTGATTGTTGGCCTAAAACTTTTTAGTAGTTCGTATTATAGTTATTATATGACCTATAAACTCTTCATTTTCTTTGGATAAAACAATACTGTCATTTGCGAAAAAAAATGTATGATAGATAGCGAACTTGTTCCTACTTTAATTCTTTTAATCTATTTCCTGTGTTTCCCTTCATCAATAAGACTTGAAATGTTTAGGACATATAATAAATGAATATAGGGAGAAAGGATCCTTGTACTTCAAACTTTTGCTAGGTTTGAAGGAGCTTCCTAGCAAACACACCTCATTACGAGATCAACGAAGGTTTTGAAGAAGTTTATCTTTATCATGATGTTATATAAGAACCTCCACTCTACTTGATCATAAGTAATAAAAAATTTTCAATGTTATCAAAGCATTATCAGTAATCATTAACTACCTAGCATGAAGGAACTCTGAGTTTCATTGATAAGAAAAAGAGGATTCCTTTTCATTTGATTAGTGATAGTTTTTGTCATAATTTTGATAATCACATTGACTGTGATATCAAGCGAAAATCTTTTGCAAACTCAGGATAGTTTATTTTCAAAATCAGAGTGATAAATATGTGGTTCATATTCATTAGGTCCTTGCATTGACTAAGTACTTCTAACACGGTCTTCATCACGTCTTTCCCTACTACCTGTCAATAGTTTTGGTAGAAAAATGTCTTGCGACACTCCATCTAGGCCTAGTGCTTTGAAGAGTGCTTCAATGACTTCATCAAGTGTAAAAGGCTTTGAGATCTCATTTGCCACTCATTGACCAAGTTTCCATATGATCTTTTTTACATACTTGCTCTACATCACTAAGTGATAATCTAATTTTTAGAATTATTTTTAATCTTAATTTTATCTTAAAACAAAACAAAATAATTAATTTTAGGTAATTTTTGGATTAATTCACTAAAAATTCAACTTTATTAAAATTAACATCATGAATTAAAAATTTGGTTATAGGAAATTCTAATTAAATCAGGTTTTTAATTGTTAAAATTAACCAAAGATTTATTGTAGACATTTTAGAAGCCCAAAGTTGATTAAGAAGGAAAATGAAAGCCCATAGTAAAGCCTAAAGGAGAAAAACCCAAAGAAAGAAGAGTTAATTATCTAGAAATCGTGGCCAAAGGCTCAATTTTGGGCTTGGGAACTAGGAGAAAAGTCCTTCACGGCCTACCTAGTGCTTGAGGTGCCACGACTTTGGAGTTTCCCCCTTGTGTGATTTTTCTACCCTTCCACATTCCTAAACTTTACCCAACCACCTAATGCATTAATTGTCTCATTTGGGACTTTATAAATTTTTCAATAACCATAAGGTTTCATCAATAAACACTCCCAAAAATCAAAATCAAGTCACAACTCAAATTAATCATTTTACACAAAAATCCCCAATTTCACTTAGTTAGTGTTCATGATAGTTCTTCCGTGATTTATGCCATTACCTATCAATTTTTTACATAATCAACTTAGATAAACCATAAGACGTCATAAGGGAACCAATGCATACCTATCCCATATGAGTTCACTTAAGAATCTTGTCTTTTTATAGCCTAAGGCTTAAAGATTTGAAAATTTAAGAGGAGAAGGAGAAAGATTATTACTCTACCATATATCTTTCACATTCCGATGTGGAGGGGATCGCCAAGAACAAGGCTTCACTGGAGAATAGCTTGGGTGGCTAAATTGTTGGTTAGAGGTGAGGGTAGTGGAAGAAAATGGGAGAAGGGAGAAATGATGGAGTTGTAAAGAAACATGGCTAAGTATCAAGAGTGAGGGCCTTTTATATTAATAAAGGTCATATTGGTAATTTTAGTCACATGCATCATACCAACCATTAAATTTTTCCAAAGCCATCATACTAATCACAACTACAAAACCATTTCAATTTCACCATAAACCAAGAATTTCTCATTCTTTTTAGTTTGGTCTCTCATGTATCATACATAGCATATGGTGCATATAAAAATTAGAATTTCTACACAATAAAAATATACGAGTATTACATAAACTATAAAAGAAAGAACAAGTTAAGTAAGTAATTTTGTCAACCTATAATTTGCCATCTAGTTTAGCTTAAAATGAAGTAATGCAGTTATGTATCATAAATGCATATTAAACAATATAAAATAAGAAATACTTACTAAAGATCTTATTAATTACCATGAGTACTCCTATTGTCTGGCAAAGAAATATATTGTCTAGTGTTAAGTTCTGGATTTAGCACCATTTTGGTACTAAATACCCTATCTTTTTACCTCTTACTTGTCTTAGCTTATAATTCTTAACCCTTATTTTACGTGTTTTTATGTTTTATTAGATTTTAGATTAGATTGAGTAATTTCTTGTCTCTGGCCTGCAATTTGATGTTATTATTTATCTTTTGGTGTAGGTTGAAATGCGAAGGAGGTTATGCATGCAAGTACTGCAATTCTGAAGTTCTGAAGCCTAATTTCTATCATCCACCGCTATAGTGGTCACCCAGTGTCATTATAGTGGTGACTGCTGGAACCAGCAGCTCTAGGAACATTCTTCTCTGCCATCCACTACTATAGCGGTGTGTGTTTACTGCTATATCAGTGGCCCTTGGACAAAATTTCATTAAAGTCATCTTCTCTGCCTGATACCGCTATAGCGGTGGGTCGCAATTCTGCAGTCGTTTAAATGGCATCTGAACAGTAATTTTACGGCATTCTGAGTGGGAAGGGAGCCAGAAGTTGCTGATTTTATAGAGGGAAGAGGAGGAATCTCATCCCGAAGCTCTCCGGGCCCGATTTCTGTCAACCCAACCTTGGATTCATTAAGTTTTCTCAACTTTTTACTGCTTTTGTAGTTCTAAGGCCATGAATGGCTAATTTTCCTATTCTAGGGTTACTATGAACCTAATTTCATATTACAATTTATATTTATCTTTAAACTTGTGATTCTTTTCAATTTAATACATACCTATCATTTATATTATTGTACTTGTTATAAAATTGGCCACTTTATGATTTGTTTGTTGCTTTCATCGAACTCGGGAGAGGGAGGTGTTGGTAGAACATTAAGTGATTAGGGCGAGTGGTAGAACCTTAGTGGTTTTTAGCTTGTTAATTAATAGGGATATTAGTTGACCTCGCTTAATCAAATTAGGTTAACGTTCATTCGGCTTAAACTCATATAAGGGATTATGTTAGAGTTGACTAGCTTAACTTAGGTTAAGGAGAATTACTTTAAGCCATTAGAAAACCTAAGATTAATGTGTATAATTGTTTTGAATCATAAATGTTAGGGAGAGTTAGCAAATCCTAGGACAAAAGAAGGAGATTAGTAACTTTAGGCTTTTTAATTGAATTATTTTCATCCAATTTTATTGTAATTTGATTTTACTTCTTAGTCCTTTAATTAGAGCTACCTTTGATCTGAATTGGTTATCTAACTAAGGTGTTTAAATTTCTAAAGTACTTAGCATGCTAGTCCTCGTGGGAAACGATAATCTTACTCACTCTTTATTACTTGTGCGACTAGTGCACTTACCAATTTGCTTAACAAGTTTTTGCCGCCGTTGTTGGGGACTAATGATTTTTAGCTAATATTCTGATGAATTTAAAGGTGCTAGATTAGGCATTTGTTTTGTTTTATTTTGTTTTGCTTTATTTCCTTATTTTATTTATTTTTGTTTAAGTAATCATTTTTGCTTTTAAAGTTGTTTTTTCTTATTTCCTATTTATCAATTCTAACTGGAGTTTTCTACTGTGTATGCGAGGTACCACTCAAACTTTTGATCTTTTCTTCAAGCCTTAGATCAAAAGACTCGCAAGGAGAACTAGAAAGGAAGCAAAAGCTTGGAAAACTCAAGTGAGCCAAGCTATATAAGAAGAAATGGTTGAAGATAATCAAAATCATCAAGGTGATAAGGTTAATGTTAGAAATGAGGTTGTCAATAAGCCTCAGTTGGGATACAGAGCGATATGAGATTATGCTTCACCCCATAACATTGGTAATACTTCAGCATAGTGAAGCCTGCTATTGGAGCCAACAATTTCAAGATGAGGGCTATGATGCTAAATCTGGTTCAACATAATCAGTTTGGGCGAAGTCCCATGGAGGATCTGAACAACCATATTGTGAACTTCCTTGATATTTACAATATGGTCAAGCTGAATGGAGTTTTAGACTATGCTATCCACTTCAACTATTCCCTTTTTCTTTAAGGGACAGTGCAAAAAATTGGTTGATGACTCTACCGCCAGGAAGCATTACTACTTGGGATGAATTACAAAAGAAATTCCTGAATAAATTCTTTCCTCCCTCAAGGTCAGTAAAATTGAAGAATGAGATTACAGCATTTTATCAATATGAGGGAGAGATGTTATACGCTGCTTAGGAGCGATTCAAGAAGATGTTGAGAAAATGCCCTAATCATGGCATTCATGAGTGGCAGTAAATATCTATCTTTTATAGTGGTCTAAATTATAAAACCAAGGATAAACTGGATACCGCAGCTGGTGGTACATTGATGGCCAAGTCAATTGAACAGGCCCATGACAGGAGACTATGGAGGCTAGTCAGAATGCTTCCATCAGAGCCAAGAGCAACTCAAAGAAAAGAATGCTAGAATTGGATACCCTTAATGCTATATTGGCCCAAAATGAAGCCTTAACTAAAATGGTTGAGATGTTGTGTGCTAAACGACAAAAGCCGATAATAGTGAATGCGATAAGTAATCTGGAACCAAGCTATGACTTTTGTGGGGGTGCTCACATTAATGGTTGCTGTAAGGAAGTTTCTACCATGGAACAGCTGAATTATATGGGCAATCATCAGAGAAGCCAGAATACCTCCTATTCAAATTCATACAATCGAGGAAATAGGAATCACCCGAACTTTTCATGGAGCAATAATCATTATCTGAATCCCATGGCTTCATCATCATCTAGTAGGCCTTCTAAACCCCCTAGCTTCGATAACCAGAACAACTACATTCTTCATAATAGAGCTCCACCACCTTAGGTGAAAAAGAAACCCACTTTGGAAGACATGTTCATGCAATTTATAGCCAAAAATGATGCCTTAATCAAGAGTCAGGCATCTTTAATTCAGAACTAAAATGTGACTATCAAAAATTTAGAAACTCAGATGAGCCAGCTGGCACTTGCTTTGAATAATACGCCATAAGGTAATCTCCTTAGTAATTCTAAGAACAATCCAAGAAGGGAGAGCAAAGAGTATTGTAATGCCATTACCTTGTGGAGTGGCAAAGAACTTCCTGATGCTGTAAAATCACATGGTCAGAAGAAAGGGGTGATCATGGAAGAAGATAACGAAAAGGTTGATGAACCTCAAGAGAAGGCAAATGATAAAGTACATTCTTCTGGTGCTAAAGGAAAGGGTAAGAACACAGTAAGAAACACGAGGGCTGAAAATGTTGTTCCACCACTACTATATCCTCAGGTTCAGAGGTCTAAAAAGCACAATGAGAAGCAGTTCAACAGATTTTTGGAGGTATTTAGTAAGTTACAAATAAACATACCTTTTGCTGAAGCCTTGGAACAAATGCCTATGTATGCAAAATTTATGAAGGAGATGTTGCTGAAAAAGAGGAAAATGGGAAGTTATGAAAAGGTCACATTGAATGAAGAATGCAATGCAATTATACATAAGAAGTTGCCTCCGAAACTTAAGGATCTAGGGAGTTTCTCCATTCCCTGTACTATGGGGACATCACATTCAAGAGGACTTTATGTGATCTTAGGGCTAGCATCAATCTGATGCCTTTATCAATTTTTAAGAGACTTGAGATTGGTCAGGTGAAATCAACTAGGATGACCTTCAGCTCGCCCACCAATCGTTGAGACATCCATATAGGGTAGTGGAAGATGTGCTAGTCAAAGTGGGAAAGTTTTTCTTTCCTGTGGATTTCATGGTATTAGACATGGCAGAAGATGAGGAAATCCCTCTCATTCTGGGTAGGCCATTCTTGGCGACTTCAAGAGTGGTAATTAATGTAGCTCATGGGACGTAACTCTGACAGTCCACAACGAAATAGAGACTTTTAATGTGTTCGAGATTGCAAAATTGTCTATGGAAAAGGAAACTCATGATAATAAAGAAGAAATAATGCTGGTTGAACAGTCTGTGCCTCCTCCAGGCCAAGCCAAATAGCCAATTAATAAAAAAAAATAAAAAAAATGGCAAGGTGAGGGAAAAGCAATTCAGCTTCAAGACTCTTCCATGGGTTATTGTGATCCAAGATAAAATCGGTAAAGTCTGGCTGAAGATTATAAACTTAGCGCTCTTGGGAGGCAACCCAAGTTTATTGCTTTGGTTATATTTTTTGTTTCTATGGTTTAGTGTGCTACTGTTAAAAATATTATAATTGTTATTTATTATTTATTTTGAGTTGAAATGATAAATGCTGAACGTGATTATGATTATTATCTTAGTGAATGGCAGTTAGTATATTTTGTGATAGCATTTTGTTTTATTTTGTTGGTTTGGTTGTTTTGCTCTTCTTCCTCTGCTTTACTGATTTGGGATAGTGAGGACACTATCAATTTTAAGTTTGGGGGAGAGGAATCGTGTTTTGCTTAGGTTGTGTCATAGATAATTGTGTAAGCATAGCAGAATTTTGGCAGATTTTCAAATTTTTATTTCACTTTTTAATTTGATCTTTGCAAAGGAAAGTGTTGTTTTGTTGTTTTAAAAACTTGACCATTTTGTTAAAAATTTAAATTCTTGAAGTTGTTTTAATAAGAATTAATCTTATTTGCTATAATATTAGGAGATTTTCTTCAAAACTTTTGTTAGACTAATTGAAATTTGAGAATTCTGAGAGTGAATGCCATAGTTTAAGTTAATCTTTCCTACAACCAAAAGTAAGCTCAATAAGGGTATTAATTTCAAATTCCATAAAAAAAATATATATGGTTATTTAAATAAGAATAATTAGCTAGCTTGAAGATGCAGTTTATGTTGAGGCAGTGTCGTGTGGATTAGGCGCATGGACACTGTTCCAACCAATAAACCATGCTTTTGTTTGGTTGAGAAAATGAAAGGGCAAGGAAGTGTTGTGTGGATTAGGCACACGGGTACATTTCCTACTCCATAATTTTATCTTTGAGTGTGAAGGGGGAGGAAGAGTTGTGTGGATTGGGTGCATAGACTCTACTTCTTTCTGGTTACATCTCATGCTTTGTGGCTGAATGGATCATGGGAATTTGGATTGTATACCCTTGATTTAAGCATTAATATTTCTGCTTTTTTAAGTTTCTGATTTCAAAGTGTTTACTTAAGTTTTGAATTAAATCTCCTGGTTATTATTATAAATATGATTGCTCTTTTGGTAAAAACATTTCTTGAATTAAATTTTTAAGGGATAGATTTGTTTTTATTTGTATAATGCACACTTCTCTCTTGTTGAGTTCGAATGTTGTTTTATAATCTTATTTGTGAATCTGTTTATCTGGTGTCTGCTTTGCACTGTTGTCTATTCTGAGGGTTGATTTGCTTGAGGACAAGCAAAGGTTTAATTTTAGAGGAGTGTTAAGTTCTGGATTTAGCACCATTTTGGTGCTAAATACCCTATCTTTTTACCTCTTACTTGTTTTAGCTTGTAATTCTTAACCCTTATTTTACGTGTTTTTATTTTTTATTAGATTTTATATTAGATTGAGTAATTTCTTGTCTCTGGCCTACAATTTGATGTTATTATTTGTCTTTTGGTGTAGGTTGAAATGCAGAGGAGGTTACGCATGTAAGTACTGCAGTTTTGAATTCTGAAGCCTGATTTTCTGTCATCCATCGCTATAGCGGTGACCCAGTGTCATTAAAGCAGTGACTGCTGGAACCAGCAGCTCTAGAAACATCTTCTCTGCCATCCACCGTTATAGCAGTGGGTGTTTACTGCTATAGCGGTGGCCCCTGGACAAAATTTCATTAAAGTCATCTTCTCTGCCTGATATCTCATAGCAGTGGGTGTTTACCATTATAGCAGTGAGTCACGATTCTAAAGTCATTTAAATAGCGTCAGAACAGTAATTTTAGGCATTCGAAGATTAATGTTTATAATTTAGGTTTGGAAGAATCACTTTAAGCAATTAGAAAACCTTAAGCAATTAGAAAACCTAAGATTAATGTTTATAATTGTTTTGAATCACAAGTGTTAGGGAGAGTTAATAAATCCTAGGATGAAAGAGGGGAATTAGTAACTCTAGGCTTTTTAATTAAATTATTTTCATCCAATTTTATTGTAATTCAATTTTTACTTCTTAGTTCTTTAATTAGAGCTACCTTTGATCCAAATTGGTTGTCTAACTAAAGCATTTAAATTTCTGGAGTACTTAGCACGTTAGTCCTCGTGGGAAACGATAATCTTACTCACTCTTTATTACTTGTGTGATTGGTGCACTTACCAATTCGCCTAAAATCTAGTGATATCCTAATACAATTTCTTTTGTTGTTGTGAGGCATCTATAATGAACTAGGTATTTCAAATTAATTTAGTGAATTTTAGTATGAATTATAGGTGACAATTGGGTAATAAAGGAGATTAACAAAATTTGAGTTTAACTCCCATTTTAAGTCTACTCAGGGTGGTTTCCATTTCTGTAGCAGTCCTCGTTGATGTCATCGTCGCTTCTTAGTCCAGCTTCTAGGCATGGTCTTGCTAGTCTGGTCCCATGTTATTGCTTATTCCATCGTTGTATTCTGTCAATAATCCTATCCTTCTACCTTTCTTGAAGGTCATTCTTGTTGATTTTCTTGACAATCATGCCATATCATTATCATTGCTGTGAAGGACAATACCATTCTTGCTTTGCAATCATGAATGAGATGGAGTTAGAAGTGGTGGAAGATGAGGATGAGGTGGATAACAAAGAAATACATAGATTTAATCTTTGTTTGGCAGGTAGGCTATGGACAAATTCTTCATATAACTTAGGGGTCATACAATTAACTATAAAACTTATATGGAGGCTAAAAAATGGAGTGGAGATAAGGGAGATTGGTGAAAATGTGTTTTCCTTTCAATTCTTTGACTGGAAGGATAAAGAAAGGGTTATCCAAGGAAAACCTTGGCAGTTTGACAAAAATAATTCTAGTTCTATGTGAAATTAAGGGAATGGAGCAACCATCAATGCTGAAACCACACAAAAATCCCTTCTGGGGTTAAAGTTTATGATACTCCCTTTAACCTAGGAATTGAAAGAGTGATTGAACAAATAGGTAATGTTATTGGTGAATTCTTGGAATGAGATAATAAAGGAGAAGGAAAGTGTTAAAGATATCTACATCTGAGAATTCTAATTGATCTAAATAAATCTCTAAAGAAAGGCATCATCTTAAAAAGCAAGGAAGGAATAGTTTATAAGATATCTTTTAAATTCAAAAGGCTTCTAATTTCTACTACATTTTTGGGAAAGTAGGTCAACTTCTAAAGGATTGCAGTGAGAAAGAACAAGTAGGGGATAACTCTAACTTGAATTTTGGACCATGGATGAGAGCAAGTCCTAAAAGGATGAGGCAGAATGCAGAAAAGGAAGATGATAAAGCCAAGAGAAACTGAAAAATGATCTTCAAACCTAAGTTTGAGATAGGAGAAACAAACTCCCCTCATTAATCTGGAAAACACAGTGAAAGGAAGAACAATTTCATTTTTTCAAGCCATAAATATGAATTATAGAGAGAATGGGGATATCAAGAATGTATGGTGATTTCAAATCCAGGTACTACCCTTAATAAGACCATTCTAAATCCTGATCAAGCAAATGTGTTGAACTCGATGCTAAGCTCCCTAACAGGATGTCATATATCGCCTGATAGTTCGAAAAAGGCCCAAGGAATACAAACTAGTATGGAAAATAATGTGAATAGTAAGGATGTTGTCCTAGAAGCAGCTTCTAAATAATTATAGGTGAACAAGAGTGATGGGGAACATATAAGCATAGGGCCAAAAGACAACAAAGCTTCAAAGTCATCAGAACTTTTGAAGGGAGATGAACCAGAGTATGGAAAAACCAGAAAGACTTAGAAGAGGATGAAAATATGAGAGATGAATTAGTGTAAAAATACTAAGGTTGATCCCTTGGAATCGGAATATGTGGAAAATGTTGTTGTGAATAAAGAAAAAGAGAGAGATGGTAGGAAGAGGAGGCCTAAAAATGTTTCTTTTGATGCTAAAATGGCAGAGGCTACTAAGCAGCCTCGCAAGTTGCCATAAAGTCTATTTGTTGGAACTGTCATGGCTTGGGTACACCATGATCAGTAAGAGCTTGTCAAAAGTTGATAAAATGAATGCACCAAACTTTGTTTTCTTGATAGAGGCAAAGTTGAAAACAAGGGAGGTAGAAAAATTAAATAACAAATTGAGATTAAAGAATGCTATTTGGGTGGATTGCAGTGGGGAAGGGAAAAGAAGAGCATAAGGCTTGGGTCTATTATGGGATGAAGAAATGGATGTTGTGTTGCTATCCTATTCTATTAACCATATTGATGTGAAGATGAGTGAGGTAAAAGATGGAAAAGAATGGAGATTTACTTTGTTTTATGTTTATCCAAAAGAAACTAACAAATGGCTATCTTGGAACCTATTATCTATGTTGAAAAGTCAGTGTGACTTACCTTGGCTTTGTGGAAGGGACTTTAACGAAATTCTCCTTGAATTTGAAAAAAAGTAGGGGAGTAAGCAAAAGAAGATAGTCTATAGATATGTTCAGAGAAGCTGTAGATCAATGTAATTTAGAAGATAAAGAGAAGATATATTGGAGACAGAGATCAATAGTTTTCAGGTTAAAAGAGAGGGACAAGAATGTGAAGTTCTTTCATGCAAAAGCAACCAAAAGAAGAAGAAGAAATACATTCCATAAAATAAAAAACTCAAGGATACTGACTGGATATACAATGAAGGAAGAATTGGAAAAGAAGCTATTAATTTTTTCTCTACTATCTTTTTGGCCAGCAACATAAGAAATATTGATGATGTTTGCTCACACTTAAAAAGATGCCTTATTTCTAAGCAAACAATGCTTTAACCCACCCTTTCACCACAGAAGAAATAACAAAAGCTTTGAAGTCAATGGGTCTGTTAAAATCCTCGGGCAATGAGGGTTTACCTTCTCTCTTTTTTCAAAAAACACTAGAGTATTGTTAGCAAAGAGGTGAGTAACTTAATTTTGGGTATCTTGAATAATAAGATGGATCTAAGAGAGATAAATCATAGCTTGATTGCCTTGATTCCAAAAGTTAAAGCCTGGATAATTTCTCCCAGTTTTGCCTAATCAGCCTGTGCAATATGGTAATGAAATTAGTGACAAAAAACAATTACAAATAGGCTGAAGAGAGTTTTACCTGAGCTAATAAGTGAAAATTAAAGCATCTTCATCCCTCATCAACTAATCACTGATAACAAACTTTTTGCATTTGAAATTTTCCATTACCTAAAAAAGAAAAAAAAAGTTAAGATGGGTTACTTTTGCATTAAAGCTAGACATGGTCAAAGTTTATGACAGAATAGAATAGAAATTCATTGAAATTGTAATGAAGAATATGAATTTTCCTACCAGCTTTATTGAATTGGTGATGAGATGTACACGTCAGTCTCTTACTCAGTTTTGATCAATAACAAGCATGGCTAATCTTTTACCCCTCGAAAGGGACTGAGACATGTTATCCCCTCTCTATACATTTCCATTTTATGTGTAGAGGTCTTGTCTTGTATGCTAGAGAAAGTGGCAGAATTAAAACTTATTAATGGTGTCAAAGTTGCAAGAATGACCCCCTGACTACACACTTATTTTTTGAGGATGTTAGCATAATTTTTTCCAAAGAAAATGCAAAAGCTGCAGATACAATTATCCAAATCATTAAAGCATATGAAGACGCTTTAGGACAACATGTAAATCTGACTAAAATGGAGCTAACCCATAGCAAGAATGTGCCAAAAATGGTAAAAAAATCTAATCTAAAGGAGGATGAAAGTTGAAACTGTAGAAAGCTATGATAAGTATCTAGGACTACCTATAAAAAAGTTAATTTTTGCAAATATTCAGGATAAACTATGGCAAAAAAAAAAGATGATGGAGGGAAACGGAGCTTCCTCAAGTTAGGAGAGAAATTTTAATTAAAACAGTAACACAAGTAGTCCCTAACTATGTTATGAGCTATTTCAAAATTCATATAGGGTGCTCTTTAAAGATGGAAACTCCGATCAAGCAATTTTGGTAGGGTGATGAAGAATGAAGTAGGAAGATACACTGGATTACATAGGAGACAATATGTAAATTAAAAAAAGAAAGGGGTCTGGGCTTTCGAGAACTTTAAACCTTTAATGATGCACTGCTGGGGAAGTAATGGTAGCGACTCCGCAATTATGAGCAAAGCTTACTAGCAAAAACCATTAAAGCTCGATATTACCCTAATAGTAGTTTCCTATATGCAAGCCTTGGCTTTTAACCCTGTTATACATGGAAGAGCATCTGGAACTCCAGGTGATCATTAAGGAAGGTGCGAGGTGGAGGATAAATACAAGCTCAAGGGTCGATATCTAGAAGGAAATATGGCTACCTGAGCAAGTAGGAGGTAAGATTTAGACCCCAAAACCACCTAACTCTGAGATTGTGCTGGTAAGTGATCTAATAGACCAAGATTTATGTTCTTGGGACAAACAACTAATACACAAGGTGTTTCTTACTTTTGAAGCTGATAAGATATATAGAATTCATTTGGCTTAAAAAATTTATAGGGACCTTCTTATATGGCCATAAGAGAAAAATCAGCATTATTCGGTCAAATCTACTTATCACTTAGCTCAGAAAAAAAAAAGGTCCTAAGGTCAAAGTCATCTGAAGATAAGGAAAAATGGAAGTGGATATAGAATTTAAAGATTCGCCCTAAAATAAAAATATTCACTTGGAAGCTTTGTCAGGGTAGTATTCCAATTAAGGAGAGACTACAGTCTAAGGGTGTTAGAATTGACCCAATCTACTTCTTCTATGGCAAAAAGGAGGAAACCATAAATCATTTATTTACTAAATGTGAATGGGTCAAGAAGGTTGGGTTCTTATCTCCACTAGGTAAAGGTCCTTAGTTGCAGAAGAATATAAGATTTAGCGATTAGGTGATGGAAAGAGCTGAAAAAGAACCAAGAATATTTTTAAACCTTTTCGTTTTCTGTCCTCTAGAGTATTTAGACTATAAGGAATAAGTATGCCTTTAAAGGATGGACCCCTGAGCCAGCCTTGACTAGTAAAAGTAGTGTGCATACAATCCGAGTACTGGGAAGCTAACCTTGCTGACCAGAGGAAGGAAAATCCCAAGGGAAAATAGAAGCCCTTTCTGCAAGGCCTAGTGAAACTGAACATTGATGCTGCAAATCTCAAATCCTATCAGTGGGGACTAGGAGTGGTTTATAGGGACTGCATAGGAAAAATCATAAGAGCAGCAACTAAACAAGTAGAGATGGAGAACAGCCCTGCTGTGGCAAAGTGCTTGGCGGCGAGGTAGGCTTTGGATCTCTCTCAGTCATGGGGATGAAGGAACTTAGTCTTGAAAAGTGACTAATTGCTTGGAGTCTTAGAGTATCAGAACCTCAACCCACTGTCACCACTGTTTTTCTTCTTAAATGATATTAGAAATTTAGTTGGGCTTTTCAGTTATTTCTCCTTTGTATTCTCAAATAAAATGTATAATTGTGTAACCCACTCCCTTGCTAAATCGCACTGTAGCTAGAATGTTAGGATTTGGAAAGATTCATTCCCAAATTTAATCCTTAAGCTGGACTACGAGGATGTACAGTTTCAAGACCCAAGTTGTGATTAATCAATAAAGATGAATCCCTTTTTAAAAAAATAAAAAATTTTGAGTTTAACTAGAA
This sequence comes from Biancaea sappan, assembly GCA_037074585.1. NCBI lineage: Eukaryota > Viridiplantae > Streptophyta > Magnoliopsida > Fabales > Fabaceae > Biancaea > Biancaea sappan. The sequence goes on along the minus strand of CM073494.1, from coordinate 54,787,829 downwards.
ATATTTCTTTTTTTAGTGGAAAAAATAATTTTGTAGTATTATTTGAGCATCTTAAGTAATTTTGAATAAATTTAAATTGTCCAAATGAACTTAAGACTAATTCCAAAAATTTTCCCCATATTTTGCCTAATATTCTAAAAAAAAAGGGTCTTGGAAGATTTTAGATATGAACTAAATTTTTATTTTCCCATATTGTCCCACATATGCCATAGAAGTTCCATAAAATCTTATTATCACCACTTTCACATCTCTTTTCCCCAATTCCCCTATACCTAAAGCCCTTCTTTATTTTGGATCCTTTTTCTTGGTTTCTATCATGCTCCCATGCAACTTCAGTCTCTTTCACACAATTCCCTTGATTCTTCCCTAGCTCCACCATGAGTTCTCCTTCAACTCAATCAAAAGTACTCTTAGTTAGAACAATCAAGGAAATTGATGGAAGAAGATGGACAAAAGGGGAAATTGATGCAGTGGAAGAGAAAGAACAAGCAAGGAAGACAAGTATATGAGAAATGAAAAAGAAGAACCAAGGGAAATTATATTATTCTCAATCCTTAAGACGTTAGTCTAAGCAACACACCCAATCAAGTCATGGTAATTTAGTACTTTAACATACCATAGATAGCTACAAGTGTACTGTTGTCCATATGTGTGCGAGTGTCATTCAAGTAAAAGGAGAAGAATCACATATCAAACATATTTCCCATACTCTACTCATCCATTTAACTTCATAATATATACAACAAGTTCTTAAGACAAATTGCAAGTAAGCAACTAAAAGATGTGTTTCAATATAGAGTAAATGTTAGCCACTAACTTTAGCACCGAACTAAGCAATTTATATACCTTTTTGGAAAGAATTCAATGAGAAAATCTTTTTCAAGGACCCTATAAAGGCATAAAATAGAAAAGAGGTGAGGAAGAAAATGTTTAGAATTGTTACAGCACTTGGCGCCAACCTCTAGAGTTAGCTTGCTAGCATGAACCCCCTTCTTTAACTCAAAATCCTCACCGACTCACCAAAACTCAATAAATGCATCAATAAGGCATCATAAATGCTTCCAATAACCATAAAAATTACTAATAAAGACTATCTAACTTCAAAAAATCAAGCTATAAGCTTTTAATTGATCATGAACTCAAAATCCCCAAATTCCATCAAACTAGGGTTCATGAGCTCTCTTCCAAAATTTCAACCACCAATCATAAATTTTAACATAATCTAGGCTAAACTCATCTTAGGAGAGAACTTTTCCAACCCATTCCACAAGCAAAAATTAAGAATCCCATACTCTAGCTTTAGAGATTGAAAGGTACAAATTTCACAAGAACAATGGAGGAGATTGGATGATTCTTACCTCAAATGATGTTTCCAATATGGAGGAGATTTGTCAGAAAGCAAGGAGTTGTCGAAAAGTTGAAGGGATTGGAGTTGTGAAGGTTGAGTGATGGAAAGAAGGGAAGACGAGGTGTGGAAATGGTGTATGAAAAAAATTCTATGTTAGAGGATGGGTCTTATATGGAGAGAAGGGACTAAAATGAAAATTTCTTACCTTATATGTTCATGCCTCACATAATCACAAAGTTATTAAAATCATCACATAACATCATGACACATAAAAGAATGCAAATTTTCACGATTAACTACCAACTTTTTATTTCTTTCTGTTTGGTCCCTCTAGAGTCTTGACACACTTAACCCAATTTACAATGGAAATACATTATCCCACACATACAAAATTTACAGGTATTATATATATATATATATCAATTTTGTCCCTCGCAAATAAATTTGTTATCAATAATGTCATTTTGTCAATATGTTATCAATAATGTGTTGACCCTAAGGCTATATGCCATAAGTTTTGATGATGACAAATGTATTTGAATAGTAGCATTAATATATAGAAAGATTAATTATCATATATATGCTACAAGTACTTAAGCATGATTATGTTATTTAATATGTATGTTGCATATATTGAATCATGCTATTAAACTAACCATTGGGTTTGCAAGTAAGATATATTTTATAGGTTGGTTCAAAAGAAGAAGAGTGAGCATTGTATTGAAGAACAAGGAAAAACAATATCATGCTTCACTCAAGGAAAACAACATGCAAGGATGAAGCTCCAAGAAATGAAGAATTAGAAGATTTGAAGTCTTGGAAGCTTGGATGCATCAAGATAGCCTATGTGTTTACATTAGGTATATTTTATATAGGCTAGTATACTTGTGCAACTCAATGATTTAGATTTGCATACATTGGCTCAATTATTTTGAACAAAAAGATAGTGAGATATGAAATTTTACAAAAGTTAGTTTTTGATCTTTGGTCACTCTTTATATCATATCTCATAAACGAAAAATCATTTTTTCAAGTATCTTAATCTCATTTGATAGTAGACTCAAAGATCTTTCCAAAGGTATATTATTTATTGAAAACAGAGTCCAAATGAGAAATATATGACTATTTAAAATATAGTTTGAAAAATTAAAAGTTGATTATTCTGTTTTGACCTATAGTCAGTATTTTGATTATATCTTTTAAAAGAAAAATAATTTTTAGTAAAACTTGGCTCATTTGAAACTAGACTCCAAGAGCTTTCCAACGGTATATTATTTGTTTAAAACGGAGTTCAAATGAGGGAGTTATGAATTTTTAAAGAAAGCTCAAAATCTGGACTGCACTATAAGTGCTGTAACGGCTATAACTATATAACGGCTAGTTTTGTAAAATCTTATATATATGACCTTAGATACACGATTTTGAGTAAGAACAAAGTCCTACAATGTGATATTAACTTCTTCTATCATCTTTGAGAGAAAGGAAAGCATTCTTGAGCCAAATCTTGCATATTCTCTATCATTAGAGTTATTAGAGCTTCATTTGTTTTCATCTACTCTTTAGAGAGAGTTTCTTTGTATTGTTGATTTTGATCAACACATATATTATTCTGAGTTGAGGTTCGCAAGTACCGGTGTTGGAAGAACTTGCTTTGGGTTGAGGAGGAGCCCGGATTCATAAATTCTTCATTGTGGTTTCGCAAATACCCGGATCGAATTTGCGTGGTTGTAGTGGTTTGCAAGTACCCGGATTAAACTTGCAATTATAGTGGAAATACTCAAGTGGTCTCTTGAGGACTGGATGTAGGCTTGGATTAGCCGAACCAGTATAAATCTCCGAGTTTGCTTTCTCTATCCCTTACTCTTTAATTTGTGCATATTGATATCTATTCTTTAATTCCTTGATCTTTATAATTATTTATCTTAACAGCACATTGATTTTATGTATTGTATTTATTATCCTAAGCATTGTACTTTTACAGAAAATCATTTTAACTTCCAATTAATTCTTGTGAAAAATTTATAAAACCCAATTCACCCCCCCTCTTGGGTTCCAACCATTACTTTCATAATGTTCTTTTGTCAATATGTTATCAATAATTCTCTTTGGTCAATATGTTATCAATTATATTCCACCTAATTTAACAACACTATTTTTAAATATTAAAAATTAATAGAGATAATTTTGAAAAATTGCCAAATATTCTTAGAAATATTGACATGGACCAAACATATGAATGTCACATATATTCCTAGGAATATGAAAAAATATTCTCAGAAATATTTGTAATAAACCAAATATGGAAATGACACATTTCAATGAATCTTTTGGAAATGTAAGATTTTTTTTTTTACTAAACACCCCAAAAGAAATTTAGTCGATTACTAAAGTCATGACTTTATTTTAATAATTTTAAGAAATTTCAAGAATGCTTACACATCTAGAGATTAAATGAAAGTGGTAATAAGAAGCATCATAGCATTACGATTCCATTATTATGAGCAGATAATTCTAGTTATTTATCTTTTGGAATACCATTAATTTTTAATATCTGTGATTTCATTTTATTTAGATTTGCCTTATTTTCTGCATGTTGTGCATTTATTTGTCTTGTTTGAGATAATCCTTTTATTTGTTGTGATGGAAAGAATTTGCAATGGAAATTTAAGCTAGTTAATTAAATTAGTTGTCTCAAATAAGGGACTTAAGTGAAATAATTAAAGATTTCTCAATGGAGGAATCAAATGGTAAACCTCATATGTTGTGTTGAAATTTTTGGCTAAGTATAAAAGATGATATAGGAAGGGCAAGGAAAGTAATAAATAAAACTTATGGTCTAAGAGGAAATTAGTGAGGTGGGCCTCACAAGTCTTGAAACTCTTTTCTTTTCTTTCTCCTTCTTCTTTCTCCTTCCAGCCGTACATTTGTGTGTGTGTGTCTTCTGTGCCTCTCTCTTTTCTCTCTCTCGCATTCCTTCTATGTGCTATGGTCGAAGAGTGGGTTTTGGGAAGGGAAGGTTGTTTTGCTGAAATTGGTCAAGGAGATTCCAAGTAATTGTTCTACCCTTCCTTTCTCCTTCTTTCATTTTTGGGTTGACAAAACCCTAGGTTAATGATGTTGATTTTTCTAAGATAGGTGATGTCTTATACCTCCAAGCATTTCCATGTTGATGTAATATGTTTAATAACTCTTCTTGTGTAAGTTTGGGTGGTTGAGGTTCATTAATGGTGGGGGAATGGAATGTTGTTATAAATTTTGAAAAGAGAGAGGACTTGTAATATAACTCCATCTCTGACTTCAATAACGTTTTGAGTTTGATTTTGTGGCACCCAATCATCTAAACCTACTATTTTTTGTTGGTCATGGAAGCTTTAGGGTTCAAGGAGGGTGATTTAAGCTAAAGAGAAGGGCTTTTTGAAACTAATGACCTGGGCGTTAGTGCCTATGCCTGGAGTGTGAAAGGGAATTTTGGGTTGAGTAACCTCCATGTTTCTTGAATCTCAAAAATCTTATTACTTATACTTAGGTACTTTTCCTCCGATCACTTATCCGCTTGTTCTATGTTCTCTTAGCCCTTTGTAGAACTCTAGATATCATATGAGGGATTCCTCTATCAAATCTTATTAAAATGTGTTATGAATGAGATAATATTCTTTGGCCATGCATGCTAGCCACTACTATTAAATTGAATCGAAATTAGTGTTGAGGAATTAATTAAATAAATGAAGAGTTTGCATGCATTGGCTGTAGTAAATTACATAAACCTAATTATAATGCTTTGGTAGAGGAAAGGAAATAATAATTGTAGCGGATTGTATATTGATGAATATTGCCTTGTGGGTGAATCTAAATTACACTAAATGGAGGTAATGTGAAGGAATTATTTCTACCTCTCTTGCTTGGAAATGGAAAAGCAGGGGAGAAGGTCCTAGAACGGTGGACCTATTAATTATAGTGGATTATGTATTGATGATCGCTTATCCCTCAAAGATGCCGCCTAAGTGATGGATAGACGATAACAATTAATTTATACCTGGAAGTAGGTATCTTGAGATGGTGGCATTTCTTACCGATGAATTATGAATTGGCCTCAGTGGCCTCTTTTTGTGAATTGGCTTTGGTGGCCTCCCCATTGTGAATTGGCCTCGGTGGCCTAATTGTTGTGAAGCTGGCCTCAGTGGCCCCTTGCTATGAATTGGCCTCAATGGCTTCCCTTTTATGAATGAAATTCCTTGTTGGATTAGCTAAATACTTCATGTTTATGTGTGTTAAATGTAAATTTTAGTTTTATCTTCATTTGTGTCTAGATGTAGATTAATTTGATGATAGTTTGAGATAGATTTGGGATGAGGCAAGTTTATGGATGTCCTCTCCCTTGTATGAGGCAGATGGTAAGCTTTCTTCATGATATTTCCTCACTGAGCAAACTTACTCACCCTCTTTATGTATGCCGCTTGTAGTTTTTGTTGTTGCAGGCGAGTCTCCGCAAGAAGAGTAGTAGAGTCTTCCATCACCACATTGTTGCCAATTAGTTGGTGATTATTTTGAAATTTTTGGGAAAGGGAGGGTCCGCTCTATAATTATTAGGACTCCTAGATCATATAGGGCATTCTTTTATGATGTAAATTCTTTTGTATTTAATGCTCATGATTAGGCTATGTTTTTAAAACTTTTCTTCATTTTATTTTTGTGGTGAAAAAGGGAAAGATTAGAAACATAAGCCTTCTTTTGTAACATCATAAATTTACGTAATGGATGTTATGTTATATGAAAGGATTTGTGATTATAATTATATAATTGGCACCAAATTAAATTTACCTTATGTTTGTTGAGATTTGAGAGGCTTATGATAATGGGATGGGTATCATACTGTGTAGGTTACTTGACCCATTTTAGAGACATGACATAATTACTCGATCATACATAAGAATTTTAGAGTAAATTATTTATTTGATTTTTAAAAATTACAATTACCTTAATTTAATTTTTGAAAGACTAAGTATTTCAATATTATTTATTTAATTTACTTACCCTTATAATTTTAATATTATCTCATTGACATATAACTCTAATTTACTTTGCCTTATAATATTGTCTTTGAGCATTGTCAACTTTAGCATCGCATTTGGTATGTGAGCAGAGGAGGGAAAGGAACCTAGCTTTCCATTACTGTGCACTATTCTAGCGTTTGGTAAGGATTTCGATACAGTGTCGCAATGGAGAATGAGATTCCTTTTGTTTTTTTTTTTTGGTAACAATATTTTTCCAAAGTTGAAGCAGTGGAAATGCAGCAAAGGAAAGGGAAGAGGAGAAAAGGTTGTCAGATTAGCCCTTATGAAGCACCCCCCAGTAGCAAGTTGTGAACAACATGGGATTCTCAACCTTATCCTCCTTCTTTCCAGCGAAGCCACCAACCTATCCTCTCTTGTATAAAAAGAGAGAAGGGGTCGACGAGCAAAAGACAAGGTTGAGTGAGAAGACAATGATGACAAAAGAGATCCAAAGTGAGGAGAAACAGAGGTTGAGCAGGGCTAAGATTGGGGGGGAGAGAGAGAGAGATGATGATGATGATGATGAATTAGGGGAGACAGACAATCAAAATTTGGGAGCAGGTTTTTTTTTATGATTTTTATTATAAGGGTAATTTAGTAAAATCATATTAAAATCTTTCCTTTCTTTTCTTTTAAATCCTATACCAAACAAAACAATACTTCTTTTTCTTTATTTTTTTTCCATTCTATTCCAAACAATTTTTTTCTTTTTTTCTTTCTCTTTCCTTTTTCCTTTTCATTTTTGTTTTACTTTTCTTTCCTTTCCTATCCTACGTACTAAACAGGCCCTTGAAGTTTAAGCAAATGTATGTCTCAACTTAACAACTTGTCAACCTATACAAATAATTATTTACTTAAAATACATGTATTGCAAATGTAAATATTAATATCTAAGTCTATAAAAGTGTCAATCGCAGATAATAAATGCATTTGGAGTGAAGTATAGATAAGTTTAAATATATATTTACACACAAAATGTAATTGTATGCGTATACAACACACATGAAATAGAATAATATGTACATCAATATAAATATATAATTGTACTTTACCAAAATCATATGCTGCATATTTGGTACAAAAGGAACAATCAGTGGAATGGGTGAAGGAAAAAAGAAATATAGTGATAAATTATCTAAATTATCTTTATAAAAATATTAAATTTTTTTAAGTTGAAGTATTTTTAGTAAAATACTCAATTTCTATTTGAAGTTGGATTTTCTACTGACTAATAAGGTGGTGGTCCATTTGGAGCATTTTACAACCTAGAATAGGGACCATCAAGAAACCTAATTTTATTTTTATTCTCATTCTTATTCTTTTTTTTTTTCCTTACTTTTTCTATTTTTTAATATGTTTGTACCAAAAACTAGTGTACCAAAAAAAAATCATTTCCCATTCAAAATCAACTAGAGATAAACTAAAATTGTTTTCAACCAACAATTAATTTCAAAGTCAAAAGGCGTCAACGAACAATCAATTTAGTTAAAGGATCTACAATAGTGGATCTCATTTTGGTTTTTACTACGCGTCTTATAGTGCCACATCAGTTTAAATAACTTCACATTATTTTAAATAACTATCCACTACAGTAATGAACCTCTTAAAAATTTATAAATAGATCTCACAATTAACTCTCCACTATTTGAATATTTATTACTCTCTACTAACATTTATTATAAGTTATTATTTTATTATTACTTTTTATATAAGAACTATTCTTATACATGTTAACTAGCGTGACGAACTACAATAATGAATCAAAATAAAAACTAATTCTTAAATTTAAGAACTCCTTAAAAATCGCTATTGTAAATACTCTTGTATAATTATGAAATAAAAAGTATACACTCCTACCATTAACTTGCAAAAACGCATTCCATTTGACGAAGAACATAAATAATTATACAATAAATTGAGATTATTGACAACCATACATCGTATCGTGCCAGCACCAAAAAACCACATCAATCCATGTTGAAAGTCAAATATTCGTAAGTTGAGATTATTTTCAACCAACAATCAATTTTAATGTCAATTATGCAGAAGTGAGATTCCTGTCAACGAACAATTAATATACTTTCCCGTACATTTGTAAAAACGAATGTACACTTCCTGTCAAGAAAAAAATAATTTGCTGAAAGATACTCTTCCGTCCGAACAATTAAACCTTATGTCATCATTTTTTTATAGGTTTGATAAAAACAAATATGTAACACATATTAACACAACTGTGGTTTGACTTGAATTAAAGTGTATATTAATTTTAGTTTTAATTTATTCTTATATAAATTTTACAGTAAAATTAAATTATAATAATTTTTTTGATAAATTATACTAAACTCTCTTGAAATTTAATTAAATTACACTTGGTACCTCTCTAATTTATTTTTTGTCAATAAATTAATTTTTTAAAATATATATTTCTTCTAGTAATAAATTACTTAACAATTTTGATAATTTTATTAGAAATAAAGTCAAAGTTTCATATTAGATATTAATTACAATTTAACTAATTTTATTATCATGTTAAAATAAATTATGGAGTCATAATATATGAAAAATTAATTAACATCACAAAAAATAAACTAAGAGAGATTTATGCAACATATATCAAAATGTTAAGGAAGCAAGTATAATATATAAAATTAAAATATTGGTAAGCATAATTTAATTAAACCATATAAAAAATTTACCCTAATTTTTTATATTTTAAAAAGTGAAAATAATAATAATAATTTAAATTTTCATCATTTTACATTCATGTTATTTTTTAATATTATACTTTTATTTTATTTTACTCAAATATTAGCATATGATTTTTAATTAGTAATTTAAATATTTAAAAATTAAATATGTTGATACAATAACTATAAATTTAAATATATATATATATATAGCTCAACTTCAAGTTTTATGGTAGAAAGACAAAGATAAATAAATAGTAGATGTATAAATAACAAAATTTTAGAAAGAAAATTAAGTGCAATTTTTGTGCTTTTATTTATTTATTATCCAAATTTTTAATTAGAATAAGATAAGTGTATTGAAAAAGAATTACTATTAAATATAATATAAATATATATATTTTTTTATAATTTAATACTATATTATTACTTTTTCAAAATCTTTTACATATATTATATTTTTTATTTAAGAAATATAACAACTTCCAATCCATAACAAAACGATAATTAAGTTATGTCCTTCAAGCAGACATTATTTTCTAGTAGACAAGCCAGGCTCCACTGGTTTCCGTTTCCGGGGTCTGATATCGTAGTTTTTCTCGAGAGTCGAGAGTTTCAAAGATGCAGGCAACAGCAGCTGATGCGGAGGCCGTGGACTTCGAGCCGGAGGACGATGACTTGATGGACGATGACGGCGTAGCCGACGGTTCCGCCTCTCCTCGTGCCCTACCTCTGCCTAAGCTCAAATCTGCCATCACAGGCGGCGGCGGCGCTTCTTCTTCACTATCAGCCCCTAAGAAGACCAAAGGCCGCGGTTTTCGTCAGACTTCCGATGCCGACCGTAAAGCTCGCCTTGCTACCTCCGAATTCGACTCTCTTACAACCGAGGGTGGCCCCGGTCCTCAACGATGTTAGTTCCCTTCCCCTTTGGTCTGCTTTAGTTTTACTCATTCATATATCTATGTAAATGTTAGGGTTAGGGTTTGGGCGCTTGCGTGGTTACTGCGTATAATTTTTTTTCAGGGATTTCCTTTCTCTTTATGAATGAATTCGCAATGCTCTGAATTTCTCTTCGCTGAAAGATACGATCCTATAGCTTGATATATGAACTTTAAATGTCGAGTTCTAGAGCGCAGGAATGAACTTGTTAAAGCCTTAGAGTTTATCTTTTTTAGTTTCGTTGTTCTCATCTCCTATGTTTATTTGTAACATCGGGAACATAGTGCCACAATTTAACTGAACCTGAGAGGTTCAGAAAAACCTAATTGACTCCCTCTCTGCAAGGGTCAAGTCTGCAATAACGAAATTCGTTTCTTCGGAGAGTTTGACTAGATTAGTTTACTAAGATAAAGTTTTTTAAATATCTAATTGACTTGTGATACTTCAGAGAGGGCCCCAATTTAGGAAGACTATATATTGGTTGGGATGCTTTGCTTTGTTCTTCTATTCTGTAAGAGACAAAATCTGAGAGATGCATCAGTTAGGTATTGAGACAGTTACAGAACTTTGCCAGTTCTGTGTCTTTTTCTTTTTTTCTTTTTGGTTTACCTCTTTTTATGTTGTAATATTAGTCATCCGGGCTCTCCAAATTGATACAGATATGGAATATCATAATTTTAAACGTAAGGTACCAGTATCGTTACATATACTATAATCAACCAAAATAGTTATCCACGTTTCCTGATATGATTTCAAAGTTCATATAAGTTAAAAATAAAATAAAATAAACCAAAGTAATATATGGTAATATTGCTGTACATGCAACTTTATGTATGCGGTTTTAACTTAACCTTGTGATGCTGTGTTGGTTATAAGTATAACCTAAAAAAAAAAAAAATTCCGGTTTCCTAAGTCCAGAGCTAGAGATTTGTGATGAGGGAACGAGCGTACTCATACCGTAGCCAATATTTATCTAAAATCATTTTTCTTTTCTTTTTTAATGAAACAGGTAGCTTGTATGTACCCTAGAGCAGCCAAACAGTACAAGAACCAATAGGTACCCCGTAGAGGTACAGCTTAAAAGTTGCTGTACCTATGCTTCATAGTCTGCAAGATTCTTGGGTGCAACTGACTGCTAAAGCTTAAATCATATATGAAAGTAGGCTAGCCCTCACATGCCACATTTCTATGTTATGAAATATTCTTGTTAGGCGTACCATGATAAACCATTTTTGAAGTGTTAAGCTCCCTGAAGGTTAAGTGTGCATTATATATATGTGTGTGCACTGAATCACCAGCCCCAAAATAATTGATGTATTGGGTGCTTGGCTGGTGAGAGATACTCGCTTTTTAAAGAAATTTTCAAATTCCTTAATTTCTATGAGCATATTTATTTATTTTTCTTTGTTTTGGTGTTCTGTTTTGCATGTGTTGTGGAGTATATCTTATACTTCTCCTTATTTGTATTACTGTTGCCTCTCTAATAGTATTATTTTTTCTTTTATATAAAACAAGCGCACATATACATGTAAAGTTGTATATAATTACATGCTTCTAGCAGATTCCCTGTTTAAGCGTACCACTCATGCATAGTGCTCATCTAAGTGGTAACCCGTCCATATATTTATGATAATGCTGAGGGGTTATTAAAGACCAATCTGAATATTATTCTTTTTTCTTTGCCTATATCTGCTTGAAATATTGGATCATAGTTTCAAATTATTTTTGACAAATTGATTGCAGCTATTGAAGGATGGATTATTCTGGTCACTGGGGTGCATGAGGAAGCGCAAGAGGATGATCTGCAAAATGCATTTGGTGAATATGGAGAGATTAAGAATCTGCATTTGAATCTTGATCGTCGCACTGGTTTTGTTAAGGTAAGTAGTAAATTTTTTTCCCAGGTCAATGAAATGTTAATATAATTATTTTGATTAAAATTTTGAATGTAGCCATAATGTTGAAGAGGTTTTGAAATGACTTTATTCTATTCTTACACTCAATCACCAGTCCTTCTACCAGCCATTTGACCAGTTTCACCAACTTAAGCCCCAAAGGTTGTCAAGGAAGAAAGATGATTTTCCTTTTATGTATTTTTTCCCCTTTTTTTGGGTAAATTACATTTTCCCTACAATGGTATTGGCCATAATTAGTTTTCCCTTCCTGTGGTTTGAATTGCCTCATTCAACTTCCTTTTAGTATGTTTCATTACCATTAAACCTCATTTTCGTAAACCAAAAAAATCATCTCATAGTTAAAATGATGGACAATTTCATGTGATTATTTTTCTCCATTCGGGGGCATATGGTAAAATTGGAATGATACACATGTTTTTTGATTTTGGTCTTGAATAATTTTATAGTCTTTTAAGGTTATTACTAGAATTAAGTTGATATTTCGAAGTTGAAAATGTCTATTTAATCACAACAATGGTGTCGAAATATTATAGCAACATTCAAATATAAGTTATACAAACATTTGACAATGAGACCGATCTTTGTTCTGACAATCACATGATTATTTTTGCTAAAACTCTGATGTAAGATTCCACAGGATGGTTAAATGGTAATTGAATAAACTATAGGAATGTTGAATTACGCACTTTAAAACACAAGGAGACAAACTGATTTTGGGCCGTATCACACAAGGGTAAATTACAATTTACCCTTCTCTATTTTCTTGAGTTATATTCCCCTTTTTACTCTCATCACTTCTTTCCTTTTTTTTTTTTTAAAGGTTAAATTATGGTTTAGTCCTTATAGTTTTACTCAATTTTTAATTTGGTCCCTATAGTTTAAAAATTTGTAATTGAGCCCTTATAGTTTCATAATTTTTTAATTTAATCTCTATTATTAAAATTTTTTCAATATTCTGTTAAATTTTGGTAATATGACCAAATTATATACCATCTTAACATTGAGAATATACATGATTCAAATTTGTCCTAATTATTTAACATAAGTTACATTACATGTCATATATATGAGAGTTAATATCACTTAATTATCTATTTTTTTTGTTTTGTTAGAATAAATCATGTACATTTAGATTTTAATATGCATATGGTTGGCCACATTAGCAAAATTAAATGAAATACCGACAAAAGTTTAATGGCAATGACCAAATTAAAAATTTGTGAAAAAATGAGGAATCAATTAAAAATTTATAAACTATAGGGACCAAATTAAAAATCAAGTGAAACTATAACAACAACAACAACAACAACAAAGCCTTATCCCACTAAGTGGGGTCGGCTACATGGATCGCACGACGCCATTGAGCTCTATCAATGACCAACTCTTTAGATATCTCATTTACTAAAAGGTCCCGTTCAATAATTTCTCTAAGTGTCTTTTTTGGTCTTCCTCGACCTTTTTTCATAGGGCTCCAAACCATCTGCTCAACTCTCCTAACTGGCGCTTCCAACGATCTTCTTTGCACATGCCCAAACCATCTTAAACGGTTTTCAACCATTTTTTCCTCAATAGGTGCCACCCCAACTCTACCTCGTAAATGATCATTACGGATCCTATCTTTTCTTGTATGACCACACATCCAACGCAACATCCTCATCTCCGCCACTCCAATTTTATGTTTTTGTTGTCCTTTCATTGCCCAACATTCACTCCCATATAAAATCGATGGTCTTATAGCAGTACAATAAAACTTTCCTTTGAGTTTATCAGGTACTTTCCGATCACAAATAACCCCTGATGCCATTCTCCACTTCAACCACCCAGCTTGTATACTATGTTCCACATCTCTAATAACTTCGCCGTCATCTTGTATAATTGATCCCAAATACCTAAACTTTGACACTTGTGATACGACTTGATCACCAAGCTTAACCTCCAGCTCGTTCCTAGCTTGTCGCTTGTTAAACTTACAATGCATATATTCGGTCTTACTCCTGCTCAAACGAAAACCCTTCGATTCCAAAGTAGCTCTCCATAACTCAAGTTTAGAATTAATCTCTTCCCTTGTCTCTGCTATGAGAACAACGTCATCTGCAAAAAGCATGCACTTAGGGATTTCTTCTTGGATGTGTTTCGTCAGAACATCTAAAACCAAGTCAAACAAATAAGGGCTTAAGGATGATCCCTGATGTAGGCCAATTTTAATAGGAAAGTCTCTAGTTTCCCCGCCAGACGTTCTCACACTAGTCGTAGCCCCCTCGTACATATCCTTTATGGCTCTAATATACGCAACCCGTACACCTTTCTGTTCCAAGGCTTTCCACAGCACCTCTCTTGGTACTCGATCATAGGCTTTTTCCAAGTCAATAAATGCTATATGAAGGTCTCTTTGTTCACTCTGATACCTTTCCATCAACCCCCTTAGAAGATATATAGCTTCCATTGTAGACCGTTCTGGCATGAATCCAAATTGATTTTCAGAAATACTCGTCTCGATTCTTAACCTACGTTCAATCACTCTTTCCCATAATTTTAGAGTGTGACTCATAAGCTTTATCCCACGATAGTTTGCGCAGTTCTGAATGTCTCCTTTATTTTTGTAAATAGGTACTAAAGTGCTTCTTCTCCATTCTTCAGGCATTTTCTTAGTCCTTAACATCTCATTAAAGAGCTTAGTTAGCCAGATAGTACCCTCCTCTCCTAAACACTTCCAAACTTCAATAGGAATACCATCGGGACCAACAGCTTTACCATTATCCATTTTTCTAAGAGCTTCCTTGACCTCATCCACCTTGATCCTGCGATAATATGCCAAATTTTGTTCTCTCTCCAAGGTTGTTAAATCTTCCATATCACAAGTCGACTCCGTTCCATCATTAAAGAGCTTATGAAAATAACCCTGTCATCTATTTTTAATATCTCTGTCTGTAACCAGAACTTTTCCTTCTTCATCCTTAACACATCTTACTTGATCCAAATCTCTAGATTTCCTCTCTCTAGCCTTCGCAATCTTGTAAATCTTTTGTTCCCCTTTTTTCGTTCCTAAATCCTTGTAAAACTCTTCAAATGCTTTAGATCGTGCTTCACTTACTGCTTTTTTTGTCTCTTTTTTAGCCTTCCGATACCTTTCCCAATTTTCCGAGTTATTGCACAGATGGATAGCTTTAAAGCATTCTCTTTTAAATTTGATATTTTCTTGAACAGCCTCATTCCACCACCACGATTCCTTATCTCTTTGTCCAAAACCTTTTGATTCTCCTAAAAATGCTTTAGCTACTTTTCTAACCTTCTTGGCTATCTCTTCCCACATGGTGTTAGCATCTTCTCGTACCTCCCAAGATCCTTCCTCCAACAATCTTCTCTTGAAAGTCAGTTGATTCTCCCCCTTTAGCTGCCACCACTTGATCCTAGGGTTCATCACCTGACGATGCTTTTGTTTCCGACCCTTAATAACCACGTCAAGGACCAAAACCCTATGTTGAGTTGCAATTATATTTCTTTTATAAAAGAAAGGACCATTTTCACAAATAAAGTATTTGTAAACAGGGTGTATTTGTGGTAGATGTAGTTTCTGCTATCTACGCTATGCTTCTTAATATTGTATTGATTGACGTTGAAATATTAGTTTGACAAATGGCAGATGAGATATGTTTTTACCTGCAATTTCACCTAGCACATTTATTTTATTGGTGACTTGATCACATGAAGTGTTTAATTGCTGTGGTGTATGGATATTAACTTATAATTATTCTGATGTTAGGGTTATGCTCTGGTTGAATATGAGCATGCTGAGGAAGCCCGGAATGCAATAGAGAATTTGAATGGATCTGAACTACTTACACAAACTATTTATGTTGACTGGGCCTTCTGTAGGGGACCTATTAATGCGTCATTCAGAAGAAAGAATGCTAGGTATGTATCTAAATGGTTTAATTATTAAATATGTTGATTGAGATTAAAATGGATTATTTCTTTTGTACCGGTTGTCTTACATGTCTCATGAGTTGTAAAAACTGGATTATGAATTAAGTTCCATATCGATAATGTCTGAGATCTACTCCCTTATTCTGGTTAACATTTGTCCAAGTTGGTAAATCTACTATACCTAGAGCGAACTCTCTTAGAAGTTTGGAGCTCATATTCTACTTCTGTATTGCTTGCTTATCCTTAGAACTATAATGGTAAGCTTGGTAGAGATGTGGAAAATTCGTAGGGGAGTGAAACTGAAACAGGAACTGTACTAAGAAAGTCTAAAATGATTTGCATCTGAATTTCCAACTTGTTCATTTTCCACCATTCCACTTTCATCTCTGCCAAGCAGACCGTGAAAGCAAGCTTTATTTTTCCCGCATTCCAAACCTATTTCTCTATTTCTATAATAGCCAAAATTTACTTATTTAATTTTTGAGTCGCTTGAATTATCTGTTACATTTTTACAGAATACAATGTTTAAATTTCTGGAACTGACTTGTGCAGACCACAGCGGGAACGACGCTCAAGGAGCCCTAGGAGGAGGTTTTGATAGTGTGCCGTGATTGGGGGGACACTTTGAAACCTAACTTTTTATATTTGGTCTACTTGCGGAAATTTTTTTTCGGTTGATATGGATTCTTCTTTAATGCGTCCGTTTCTAGATGGTCCTAACTCTGCTTGGATTACGGTATGGCTTATTTCGATGCGATGTAGTAATATGTTCTGGCCTCTATCTACTTTTTTCTTTTGGGGTAATGTAATGGCGATGTGTCGAGACCCGAGGAATATGGATAATTTCCTTAGGTAGGATGATTTTGGTAATATTAGGTAGTGGTAGGATGTTTATTCCAACTTGGGAGTGACGAGGCTTCTGATGTTCTGATGCTTTTCCTCATGGTTTCATGTATGCTATTATTAAAGCATGAGGAAGTTTTTTTTTATTTGTGAGCTCTATTTTTTTTTTTTTTCTCTTGCGTTACGCTTTATGGTTGTCTTGAAGATTTACGATTCGTTCTAAAATATATAGGATTTCATCGTGGTTGGACTATCGCAAATACACGAGCAACGGTGAATGGTAGACGGTAATTTAGTAAAGAGATGCTGGCTTTTGAAAGATCTCAAGTTATTTTGAAAATTTAAAATTCGATTATTTTCGTATATATTTAATTTCAAAATAAGAAACCGTAATTGAAAAAGAAGCTGGCGCTTGTGTAAGTGCTTCCTATGTTGGAGGGGAGAAAAAGTATTCTTTTTTACTGTAAAATGTCATTTTCATGAATTTTTGAAATGTGATTTGATGAATAAGCAATGAATGAAACGTAACTTAAAAAAAAAATTAGTGCAGACTTAAATAATTAAAGAATGTACTTTTTGAATAATACAGTGAATATTAGGAAACAAATTGAGTACTCGAGTCTCTTAGGTCCTTTTTGAGTAGGCTTGATTTTGGGTTAGAAAAATTGTCCGATTTAATGACAAAATAAAAATAGGTTCGAAAATTTGAGTTTGAATAAAAGAAATTATTTTTTAAAAAAATTAAAAATACTCGCCAAGAATGAGCTTGTTGTTTTAGACGTGGTTCAATTTGAATTAGTTTATTATATATATATATATATATATAAGAAATTACATAATTAAATAATAAATTATTCTTTATAGTATAAAAGCCAAAGTACCTTTTCATCCCTAATGTTTATATAAGGTTTTAATTTTGTTTCAAAAGTTTTTTTTGACTCAATTTTGTTCTAGTATTTTATTTTTGAATAATTAACAACATTAAAGTGCTGGATAAAAAATGTTGACAAAATCGTCCATGTGATTTGTTACGTCAAATTTTAATATGACGTGGCAACACACATGGACAACTAATTTGACGGGTCAACACACGTGGACGACTTTGTTAGCATCTTTCATTCAATATTTTAATGCTGTTAACCAAAATGACAAAATTGAAATATCAGGGACATAATTGAGCCAAAAAAAAATTTTGGGACAAAATTGAAATTTCACGTAAATATTAAGGACAAAAAAAAATACTTTTGCCTTATACATTATAATATTTAGAATTCTATATACATATGAAATACTAAAATATATAATTTATATATAATTTGGATGCCTGACTTGATGTTCAATTGATAATTAATAATTTGAGTTATTATGTATTTTATTTTAATTTGAATTGAGTAGAAAAACTTATTTTTAATTCTATTTCACCTCTCTTAAATACCCTTTCAATTGTATAGCACTATAATTGAGATCTTTAGTCAACGCGAAAGCGCAATTTTCTTTCACTAGTTAACATATGAGAATCGCTTATACAAAATGGGCCTGACTCAAATTAATATAGGATATGCATGAATTCAGGTCCCCTTTTCATTTGTTATTACTTGTAAAAGTTCGACCCTTTTATATTTTTTAACAAATTCAGCTTATGATCAAGTCTATTTTAATAAAGGGTGTCATAAAGTATTAAAGGATGTTGAGAATGATGGTTTTGTGCTTGTTAGAATGAGGAGAAAACATAACTTTGATAATTCTTTAGGAGTCATGTTTAACCTTGAATGTGATTTCAGCAATAATCTTTCGGACTGGTAGTGAAATAGAGTGGGGGACCAAATAAATTTAGTGAATCAGGTTGTTTCAAAAAGTCTTGAATATATTACAAAGGAAATTTTCGAACCTAGTACCACTTATTTAACTACTTAAGGATTTGAAATCCATCATGTCAAGAAATGATGAAAACTAACCAGTGACGTCACCAACTTAACATTATTGCAAGACAAAATATCAGATAATATTATAGCTTTTTTTCAATTATTATTTAATGAAACATCTTAGTTAACCTCTTTTCCTAATTTGTATATTGAGATATTACTTGAGAAAATTAGGAAAGATTTAATTTGTCATGGATCACCATCTATCAATTTAAAGAATTATCTTTTATATTAGAAATTTAAAAGGGAGAATTTTATTATGATAATAAAGAATAAAATTTCCTAAATATAAGTCTTAAATTAAAGACCCAAGATCCATAAGAGATTAATTTATAGACATAGGTTAAACTATAAAGTCACAAGGGATGTAAATATCATAAAGGTGACTATAAAACGAACTAAACTATATGGAATAAAAGAGAGATTGCTACTCATCTGTCCACTCACCACCATGGACGGCATTAATCTCTCTTACAAAAGGGACACAAATGTCATAAAATCCACTATAAATTAACTTAGGATTATAAATTAATCTCTCTTAGGACGACTAATACAATCTCATGTCCTCAAACACTACATTTGGTCCATCAGTTAGCAAAATAGCCGAGAGAAGTGTTGTAGAAGAAGAGAATATATGGAGTAAAGAACAAAAGAAGGAAACAAAGGAATTAAGACAAGTTTTTTTTTTCTTTCAAGATTTGGTTCTTTTCTTCTACAACCAACACCTTTAATTTCCCATCCTTCCCTTTTGTTACCATTAAATCAATTAAATAGGGGGAAAAATAGAGGAAGTGGCGTGAAGAGGAAGAGGAAGAAGATGGAGAAAGAAAATAGTGAAATTGAAGGTAAGTTTTCTACTACTAATGATCATTAAGCACCATAACTCATTCTCTTAGCTTAGCATAGTTTTCTTCATAATTGGAAGTTGAATTTGTGTTAAAATAGAGGGAGAAATTATGCCCAAATCGTAAGAAGAAATTGAAAGGGGGTGAAAGTGTTAAAAAAAGTGAAAGGAGACAAATTTTGTAGGATTTAACAATTTTAGCATGTATTCTTATTTGTCTAAGTAATTTTTAAGTAATTTAGCTGTATAATTGCACTTAAACTGGGCTGAATCAGAGGAAATAGGAGTGTTGGAAACTGTTAGGGATGAAAAAATAGGATTAGGAACATGCTAATTAGCCATTTTAAATTGGGATAACTAGGATAAGAAAAGTATTTATGAGACTCTGTGTGTGTGTGTGCATGCGTGCGTGTGCTCACAGCCTTTTCTCAATAAAAAAGAGAAGCTCTTTTGACCTAAGAAATGAGAAAAAAAGGCCACAATTTGAGGTAGCTAGCTTTACTTCATAAAAGCATGAGTTAACTGTGTTTTGCTATAGTATTTCCTATTTATGAGTTATCGTTTTCATGAGATGGGTTGGCTAATATAAGACTTGCTCATGATGATTTATGAAACACGGCTATGTTATGATTTAGCATGAAAAATCTTGAGACTTGATCTTTAGGAAATTTGCATCTAAATCTTGGAAGTTATCTTCCTATGTATGCTTGGGTCATTTCCTTTGTGATGCAAATCTTGTTGTATGGCCATCAACTAGTCTCTCCCTTGCAAGAGTGAGTTTGCTTTTGGAGAACATGTCAAAATCAAGTTCATATGATTTAGATCATGAGGGACTTGGTGCATAGCATATGTAATTTTGGTTGTAATGAGAATGTAATATTTTGTCTTGCCATTCCATGAAATTTATATGAGATATAACTAGTGCTTTTATGCTGTAAAAAGGACCCTTTGTATGTATTAACTACTGAGATGTATATCTCATTATTTTTTAGGTGAATACTAACCCTTTTTCAGGTAATCAAGAGGGCAAGGACAAACAAGGCCATGCCTGGTTCAAAATGTAGTTTAGGCCTTATATTTTGTGGAATTTACCTTGTTGGGATGTGTAAATATGTACACATAAGTAAGGTTGTGTGTGATGTGTGTGTGGGTTG
Source organism: Biancaea sappan (assembly GCA_037074585.1). Classification (NCBI taxonomy): domain Eukaryota; kingdom Viridiplantae; phylum Streptophyta; class Magnoliopsida; order Fabales; family Fabaceae; genus Biancaea; species Biancaea sappan. The sequence goes on along the minus strand of CM073494.1, from coordinate 54,767,201 downwards.
GAAGCAAGCTTTGTTGTGAGAATGACAACTACATTTTGAAATCATGTATGATATGAGTTAAAGACTAAGTATGAGTATATCAGTTGTAAACATGTTGAAGTGAGCAAATTTGAACATGTTATTAAGTAGAGTAGATTAGTGTATCAAATAACCTCCATTAGCTGTAATTTTTGGTGAGTTATTATAAATGTTACCAAGGAATAAGTACCTGAAATATCATGAATTTTCATATTGGACAAAACATCAATTGCACTCAAAGTTGTGACCATTTTTATGACAATTTTGCAAAGAAAATAATTTGTGTGAAAAAGGTAACCAAAAAAATTATTTTTCTTTGAAATTTATATGAGATGCTCTTGACATGTGGAAGATGTATACTAGAATGTCCGATAATTTTTGGAATTTGCTTCCTTAGTCAATTACCAACTAAATAGTACTTGTCCAATTTTTAACCAAATCTAACTAGTATTTATTAAGGTACTGTTTGGGTGATCAAATGACCCTATTATGCACTAAAATTTCTTAAGTAGCATGCCAAGATACAAGTTATACCCATGTCAAATTTCGTGACAATTGGATTCGAAATGATACGTCAAATACTCTAAGAATCCCGACTCTGTAATTCTGGGATAGTCTGGAGGTCAACTTAGATAATGGTTAATTTGGAGGGACAAAACTTAGTATTTATTCCTGAAATTTTTATCCAAATTTCTAGACACATGAAGGGTTCTACATACAAAATTCATGAATTTTGGATTGTGTATCATTCCCAGAAAATTACCAAAGTTTGAGGTCCGAAATTGCAAATAAAACAGGGCAAATAATTACAATTTTACCAAATTTCACTTTATGTAACTTTCGGGTCTTAAATAAGTACATTTCTTATAAGAGGCAATTATATTTGATTTAGTTTTAAATTCCTAGTGTTACATCAGAGTCCCTGGTGTTACATTTAAAATATCTTATTATTATTATTATTATTATTATTATTATTATTATTGTAATACCCAAGAAAAATAAAATATAAATATTTGTTTACAAACTATGGTTACTATGCTAGTATACGGTACTGTTTACATGTATAATACTATTTACGTATACGATACTGTTCATTTATACAATCGAAATGTCAAGTACTAGATGTGGTTTGGTCATAAGAGAAAACTAGAAAGAAGTTTGTAGGAGAAAATGACGTTTTATGTGTAAAAATACGCTCAGGGACTAAATTGAAAGAACTGATTTGAAAAGAAACTTAAAGGTTTAAGGTGAAATGATAGTTTTCCCCTTAAGTTTTCAATAGTAAAGCCTGTGACTTTTCCGAAATTGCACAGTAACCATAAATGATTAACGTGAATTATTTTATTAGAAATGTCATTTTCATGAATAGTAAATTAAATATTTTATTAGCGCATAGTGTCAAATAGTACCCTTGACTTTTGCTATAAATAGGCCCTTCCATTTCACTTATAAACTCACACCTTCAACTTCTCTTCTTCTCTCCTTAAGTTTCTCTTACTCCAAAGCTAGGCCTCTGAGATTTTGGGCCTTTCCTTTTCAGCTTAGGTAAGGATACTATGCCCTTTCTATGTCTTTTAAATTTTAGAAGTTAATTTCTTAAGTATGCTCTGTGGTTGCGGTTTTGGCCGATCTTCCACATCAGAAAAACTGTCCTTAGCTGTTTATATGTTATTTTGATTCTCTGATTACCGAAATAGAATGTAAACTGTGAAGAATACATGTCTAGGAAAGTTCTGGCTAAGGAAAGACCTGGTTTTTAAGTGTGTCCAGTGTGACCCTCCACTCTTTCCTGGGAACTTACCTGGTGTACTCTTTTACAGATTGTATTCTCTATTTCTGGTATGAATAGTGATCGTACGTATGAATAGTGACCGTACATATGAATAGTAACTGTACATATAAACAGTATCTGTACGAAAACAATCCTGACGTATTTTCTCTAATCTTTCATGAAAATCTCCGTAGCAGAACACCGAAATTCACCTGAGAACTCTTGTCTGTAATGACTTAGAGAAGCGATGTTCGTACGGAATCCAGGTGAGTGAAACGACCCCGTTTTAATAGAGTTTTAGCATTACTGGTGATAAAAAGTATGTCGTAGGACACTCCCAAAATTCATAGGGGGAAATTGGATTCAGAATGACGAATCTAAATGAGATAATCCATAAGTATGGATAAAATGAAATAAGTATCTTATGATGATGTGAAGTTTGAATGTTTTCAAAAATGGATTAATTGTTATCTTGATATGTGGTTTATAAATCCATAATATAGTTATATACTATACCTGTTATATGGATGAATATTATATTGAGCTTCTGATTATGATATGAAATGCTATTGATTGTGATTGAGCGGGACAGTACCCCCTCTCACGGCAAGGCGGAAAACCCGGTTGACAGGGTGTCTTGACCAATGAGTGTGGAGACAACGATTCCCTCAGTAGGGATATAGCCCGGATTGGTGATAAATCCGTGAGGCGCCCTAGCTAAGAGGATGAGGTTGTGCGTCATGGCGGAAATATACATAATTGGTGAGCCGGCCTGTGTGCGCTCTCCGGGATATATTGCCATTGACGAGTACTAGTAACGTTTGTTGAATTGGATGAATTTTTATCTTGTATGTAAGAGGATGATGTTGTGCGTCATGGCGGAAATATACATAATTGGTGAGCCGGCCTGTGTGCGCTCTCCGGGATATATTGCCATTGACGAGTACTAGTAACGTTTGTTGAATTGGATAAATTTTTATCTTCTGTCTATTGGTTGAGTATGAGCCTTTGGATATGCTTGCATGACTGGTAATGTATTTGAATTTTATTAATGCAAGGCCGATTCGCTCATTGAGTTTAAAAGCTCACATTGTTTGTACAACCTTTTTGTTCAGATCAGGTTGCCATCGAAGAATATCTGCTAGAGGAGTAGATCACTTTGGACCTTCCCGTTGTCGAGTAGACCTCTCTTCTGTTATAGATTATGTTGCTCTGTAATCGTCTAGGACATCTAGTTCAGGGGTTCGACATTTGGCTTGTATGTCAGTATAATAATGTATTTTAAATTGATAATCTATGATTTTCATATAAGAAAATTTGATATATTTATCGGAAGGCTTACAGTGATGAGAGATTCATCATTGTGCCGGTCATGTGCCCAGAAAACGGGTCGTGACAATTATTATTATTATTATTATTATTATAAACATACCTATTTTGGCCATGTGTTTTTTAAAATAATTTTTCCCCTTTTATGTCATCATTTAATATTTTTAATGTATGTTGCCATTCTAAATATCTTGAATCACAATTTAAGAATAATCTTGGAAAATGTTTAGGGATGCCAATGGTTTGGGAGAGATCTAAGGTGTATGGCCTAATATAAAGGAGAAAGTTGTCACCAAGTTAATAGAATGGAATAAAAATATTTTATCTCAAGGAAGGAAGGAAGTTTTACTAAAGGTTGTGGTGAAAGCAATTCCTTCCTATGCCATGGCTCTTTTTCATGTTTCCTAAAAAATTTTTTGCTATAATCTTTGTTCCTTGGTCGTTGATCCATGTTCATGAGAGATTTGACATAGTTTTACGTTGGTTGTCGAGGGCTTAACACAACCTTCCTCCTTTTCCCGGGCTTGGGACCGGTTATAAAACATAGGCAGAGTTCAATGGCTGTCGAGGAAGACCAAAAAGGACACTTAGAGAAATTATTGAACGGGATCTTCTAGTAAATGAGATACCTAAAGAGTTGGTCATTGATAGAGTTCAATGATATCGTGCGATCCATGTAGCCGACCCCACTTAGTGGGATAAGGCTTCGTTATTGTTGTTGTTGTTGTTGTTGTTGTTGTTGTTAATCTTTGTTCCTTGGTGGTAGATTTCTAGTGGTATGGTTGTTAAGGACCGAGGCATCCATTGAGTGCATTAGAAATCCTTTACGAAGAGGAAAAAAGATTGAGGCCTTAAGTTCAAAGATTTTCTAAGCATGATTAAAGTTCTAGTAGCCAAGCAAGCTTAGAGGCTCCTAAAGAATCCTAATGACCTTTGGGCCCAAGTTCTCAAAGTGAAATAGTTCCTAATGTAGATTTTCCTAGAGCCGAAAGATCCAGAAGCATGTCATGGTGCAAGGATGGGTTGATGGATGATACTAGAATCCTAGTGGTGTTGGGAGGTGGGCAATGGGGGACGTATAAACATATGGAGAGACTTTTAGGCGGCACCTAATATAGTCTTAAACAATTCTATAGATAGTTCACTAGCGAAAGTCAATCCCTTTAACTAGAAATTGAAACATTTCATTTTCTTAGAGAAATCCTAGAACCCTTTTATGGTTAAAGCTGTTCAAGCTAAGCATATTTCTAGGGTTAATTAGAAAGATTAGATTATCTAGCTTTTATCCATAAGGGGTGGTGTTGGAGCAACAACCTAAAAAATAAGAATAAACACAAAAATTGAGGGAATTGAATATTAGCAATAAAATATAAATTATGTGGTACTGGCTGAGATTCGAGTAGCTCATTTTTTTAAAGGTAATTTTATGCCTCCCATGGGTGATTTTGCCATATCATCTTATGCAAGGATACACAGACGTGTTACTTTCAAAATATAATAGTCTAGGAGTTACTTGTTTGGTCTACATATACCATATATATAGTTTGTAGTTAGCCTTCCATATACCATATAAATAGATTTGTTGGCCACCATAAAATGCATGTTAAAATCAATCAAGAGGCATTAAGATGCATTAATGCATGATTAAAACTTTTTTATGTTTTTTTAATGGTGCCAACGTTCCTTACCAATTAAAAGCATCCTAATAACATTTTAGTGAAAACAACATCCAATTTGAAATAAAAGGCACGATTAGGATATCAAGTTTTGATGGCATATACATCTTAGTTAAGATTTTTTTTAATAATAATATCTAATAGGTGGTTACTTGGTTAAACAAGGGTATTTGGTAACGAATCAAAACAATCCCCTTCCCTACAACAAACCCTTCCATTTCTTTCTTGGTGAGTTGCACTACTTGGAAAACTATTTGGAAAAGTAAAGTCCTAAGGTTAATCTTTTTCTTTGGATGGTATTTAAGAATGCAATTCCTACCTGTGTCAATTATTTCAAGAATTGCATCCCTTCCCTAATGTGTCATATTTGTAAAAATCATGAAGAAATTAGTAAAAACGTTTTCCTTGGATGTGACTAGACTAAAAGTGTTTGGTTTGGTAGTAAATTTCATTTCATTGTCGAAGCTCAAGATATTGGGGATTGACGTAATTGAATTAAAGAAAAAAATTCAGTCTTTAAAAAATGGAAAGAGTTCAATGAGGATAGAATTTCAAAGCTTTCTCATTCTTTGGAACATTTGGAAATTTAGAAATGTTGTTTTTGAGCATCAATCTATTTGACCCAGAAGACTTCTCAAAATGTCAGTGTTTCAATGGCAAGAATTAAAAAAAGTTTCACAATCTATTTCTAGAGATGTAGACAAAACTTTTTTCAGATGAAGAGAGAACTCACAAGGTTGGAAGTTACCGACTAGAGGTTGGCTAAAAGTCATGTTGATATTGCATATGAAGTGTCTTCCATGGAGAGCCATTTAGGTGTTATTTGATAGGATACTGGCTGGTTGTTATAGTTGTAATATGGGGAATGGGTAATTAGGGTCTTTTAGAGGGTTAAGTCTCTTATAAATAGAGGAGTGAGAGTATGAGAAAGGGGGTGAAGAATTATAGTTGTATTGTGTTTAAGATCTTTTCTCTAGAAGAGTCTTGTGACTCTATGAGACTTAGTCTCTGTTTGGCTTTTTCTTATTAATCTTGTTAGACTTGTTCTATTTTACTGTCATATTGAATAAATCTTCAGTTCTTTTCTTAATCAAGTCTTGAGTTTTCATCAAGTGGTCTGACTTGTCGAATTGTTTGAGGAGAGCCAGTATTTTCACCTTGTCACCAAAATGTTAAATGAAAGATGGGAAGAAAGAGTAAGAGAGTTGGAGAAAGTCATTATAGATACGTTTGACTGAATGTGGAGAAAGATTGATGTTGCTGTGACTAAAGGAAAAGAAGGGAAACTAGAACAAAACCTAACCCCAATGTCATATATTAGCAAGGATAGGGAGAAAGATCCATTAAAGAAGCCTATGGGTGAAGCCTATGAATTTTCAGCTCTCAAACGTGAAGAAGATGATTTTGCGAATGCTATCAGGTGAAGAAAGGCAGTTTGGATAATAGGTCAAGCCCAGTAGTGGGTAGGTGAAAAAATGGATCACAACCTGACTTGAGTCTCTAATTTTTCATTTGACCTAAGCTCAACCTTGGCAAAAGACTCTAGATATATGTCGAAATCAACATACCATCACTAGGAGTGGGGCATCACGTGTGAACTCTCAGATTAGGAATCTTGTGCAACATTGAAGAAGAATTGGTACTAGACGCACAAAATAATAAGAATAGAAATAGGGGCTCGATATCATTACTGGCAAGTACCAACCAAAGCTCGACACCGGCAATAGCAACTCATAATGCATTGATGAAGTGGGTTAAGGGAAATCGGAGAGGACATGGTGAGAAGAATAGATGACATCAGACCACGCTCATTATGGGCTTGGAGGCTCTGCTATATAGCGTTTTCTCATCAGCAAACATCTCCTGAGGGTTGTCAGTGGTGAAGAGAAAGAGGAAGATCAAGATCTCGATGGCCATGAATGGAGTTCATCTGAGGGACCAAAGCATGGGAGAGGAAGATGATGGATAGGGCAGATTGAAAAGAAAATCATGGACTTGGGTGAATCCTACCCGACTCAGTCACTTAGGTAACTTGATTCAGTTACTTAGGCTTCAGCTTGCTATGGGCCCAAGTCCAACATAAAAAACCCAATATTTCTGGATAGGTCCACTACTGAGAAGAGAGAGAATAGGCTAAAGAAAGAAAAAAAAACCAACCTCAGGGACAAGGCTAATCTTGAGGGGGGAATAATGATAGGATATTGGGTAGTTGTTATAATTGTTATATGGGGAATGGGTAAGTAGGGTTTTTAGAGGGTTGAGTTTCTCATAAATAGAGGAGTGAGAGTATGAGAAAGGAGGTGAAGAATTATAGTTGTGGTGTTTTTAGGAGCTTTGCTCTGGGAGAGTCTTGTGACTCTAGGAGCCTTTTCTTGTTAATTTTGTTAAACTTGTTCTATTTTTCTGTCATCTTGAATAAAATCTTCAGTTCTTTTCTTTAATCAATTCTTGGGTTCTCATCATTATTATCCACCACTTCAGAGGCTCATGGACTTGATTTCACATCCACTTTCCCTTTTTATAGCATCTTTGAACTTCTTGAAGGCTTCAAAGACCTCTCATTTTTGTTTCAAGAAATATACCCAAGTTTTTCTTGAAAAACCATTAATGAAAAGAAAGAAATAGTTACTCTTACTGAGGGAGCTTCGCTTGATTGGGCCATGGACATCAATGTGTACAAACTCAAGAGGCTTTATGCTCTTAAATTTGACTTATTTGAAAATTGTTTTCCAAGTAGATATCCTTCACATAGTTGATTGGGATGATTGTTAGAAGACAATCCTTTAACCATCTCTTTCTTTGATAACAATTCTAATCCACCAAAATTGAAATGTCCAAACCAAAGATGCCAAAGAAAAGATACATTTTGTAGCAAGTTTTGAGACATTTTGCTATATCATTTTGAATATTTAACAAGAACATTCTATATCTTGAAATTGGCTTGTTCTTTATCTTTACATTTTGCTATGATTTTTCATGTGAATATTTTAGTTTTTTTCTAAAAGTTTCCAAGACTCAAGATATTATTTTTCATTTTGGGTATGTAGTAAATATTTGAAAGAAATTGATGCTCTCCACTTTTTTAGGCAAATTAGGATTTTATTTTTGCTTTTCACTAGAATATTGGATTCGTCACAAAAGGAAACATAGCCATTTATTGACTAATTAAGTTCTACAAACATCTCTGTTATTCACATATGGTTGCTTGCTTGCTTCAGTGTCAAGGCACCATATTTTGTCTTGTCTTCCACAATCTCTTTAATGAAAGGAATGGTTGGATTCCAAGAGGGGAGTCAATTGGATTTTATAAAATTTTCACAAAATTTTGTTAGAAGTTTAAAATGATTTTCTGAAATATACCAAGCTAAGACAATAAATCCAATTTAGAAAATCAAAGTGCTATCAAGATGAATAATTATAAAGAGTAAGGAATTAAAGAGTAGATATAAATATGCACAAATTAAATAGTAAATGATAGGAAAAGCAAACTTAGAGATTTATACGAGTTCGGCTAATTCCAAGTCTACATCCAGTCCTCAAGAAAACTACTTGAGTATTTTCACTATAATTAAAAGTTCGATCCGGATACTTACAAACCACTACAACTACAAATTCGATCCAGGTACTTGTGAGCCACTACAAGTTTGATTTGGATACTTGCTAACCACAACAAAAGAATTTTGTCTATTGGGGCTCCTCTACTACCTAATTACATTATTTCCCTTAGACACTCTTTCAAGGAATACTCTTCTTGAGAATACAACTTAGAAGTTGAGAAGAAATAAGATGAATACAAGAAAAACTCTCTTCAAAGAGTAGATAAATACAAATAAATCTCTAATAGCCTAAATGATAGAGAATATGCAAGATTTAGCTCAAGGATATTTGGATTTCTCTCAAAAATGATAGAACATGTTAATATATCATTGTAATACTGAGTTCTAACATAAAAAAGTGTATCTAAGGTCATATATATAGACTCCATTGAAATATAGTCGTTTGTAGCTATTACTATACTTAAAAATTCATTCTAGATGGCATTAGTCGACTACCCGAAGGCTATCAGTCGACCGATAGCTCAATATATCTGTTAGACACAAAAATATGACCGTTATACAATGTTTTTGAGCTATCAGTCAATTGATCGGGGTCTATCAGTTGATTGATTGCTCTTTGTCAAAAATCCTATTGACTTGCAGCTTTTAAACTCTCTTTAAAAATTCATAACTCTCTCATTTGAACTCTGTTTTAAAAAATAATAATATATTATTGGAAAGCTGATGGAGTCTAGTTTCAAATGAAATAAGTTTCACTCAAAAATTATTTTTTATTAAAGAGATATGATCAAAATACTGACTGAAGGTCAGAATAAAATAATTTTTGAATGCAGCCAAGTCAACTTTCAGTTTTTCAAAGTTTACTTTAAATGGTCATATCTTTCTCATTTGGACTTAGTTTTAAATAAATAATATATCATTAAAAAGATCTTTGAGTTCACTATCAAATGAGATTAAAATTCTTCAAAAACTACTTCACCATTTTGGAGATATGATAAAAATAGTGACCAAAGGTTAAATACCAACTTTTGTAAAACTTTATATCTCACTATCATTTTAACTCAAATCATGTGATGCTTGTTCAAAAAATCTTGAGCCAATGGATGTAAATCTAAATCATTGAGTTGCACAAGTTTACTAACCTATTCAAAATATACCTAATAAAAGCACATAGGCTATCTTGATGCATCCAAGCTTCCAAGGCTTCAAATCTTCTAGTTTTTCAATTTTTAGAGCTTTATCCTTGCATGTTGTATCCTTGAATGAGGCATGATGTTGATATTCTTCTTTCTTCAATCCAATGCTCACTCTTCTTGTTTTGCACCAACTTATAAAAATATTTTTTTTGCAAACCAAATGGTTAGTTCAATTCATAATAAAGACATGATTCAAGTATAAATTATTTCATTCCCAAATAATATGATCATGCTTAAATTGTAACACAAGAAAGACATATATGAAAAATGCTTCTCACATATCAAGGCTACAATTCTTAGATAACATAATCATATATATATATATATATATATACATATTGTAAAGAGCATGATTCATATAAGATATTACACATTAAATAACATAATCATGCTTAAATACTTGTAGCAAATATAATAATTAGTCCTTATACATTAATGCTATATTTCTTATATATTTGTTATCATCAAAACTTATGGCATAAATGCCTTAGGGCTAACACTTCATATGCTAGCAATAAAGTGTCTTTTTCTTGGTTCTCGTCTTTGACGTAGTTAGTCTTCTCTTCAATTTTGTCCTTGGAAGATATACATACTGAAGCCTAGTAGTAATCAAACTTTTGGCAACTGTAGCATTTGATTTGAGATTTATCATACCTTGAATCCCTCCTTTCATGACCTCTTGTCGAGCTTTTTTCTTTGTCTCCATTGTTGTCAAAACATACTTGTCCAAATCCTCGACCTTAAGCTTAGCCACATTCTCTTCCATATTGACCATGTTCATTGTTGAAGCTTTCTTCTTTCTCCTTTTGACTGCATTTGCATCTTGAAGAGTTGTTCTACAATCTCATGTTTCTTCTCATGCTTCTCTTGGTATGACTACAATGATCCCGTTGATTGGTCTATAGTCATCACTTCTAAGTCTTTTCTGTTAGCCCTAATGTATTATGCTATAAGTTTTGATGATGACAAATATGTGGGAATGATTTAATCTTCTTGGCCCAATGTATGATTTAATCTTTCTTAGCCCAAATAGTATGATTTAATTTTCTTGGCCCAAATGAATAATTTAGTCTTCTTGGCCCAAATGAATGAGTTAATCTTCTTGACCCAAATGTATGATTTAATCTTCTTGATCCAAATACATGATTCAATCTTTCTTGGCCCAAATATATTTAATGCTTTATATATTTAAATATAGTAGTATAAATTGATTTTTGATAAAGTTTATTGGGTGTTTTAATATAATTTGAAAAAGAATGCTTTTTACTGTAGCACTTTTGAAAAAGAAATTTGATTATTGAAAAAGTATAATAAAGTTTATTGGGTGTTGTAATATAATTTGAAAAAGAATATCTTTTACTGTAGCACTTTTGAAAAAGAAATTTGATTGTTGAAAAAGTATGATAAAGTTTATTGGGTGTTGTAATATAATTTGAAAAAGAATATCTTTTACTGTAGCACTTTTGAAAAAGAAATTTGATTGTTGAAAAAGTATGATAAAATTTATTGGGTGTTGTAATATAATTTGAAAAAGAATATCTTTTACTGTAGCACTTTTAAAAAAGAATTTTGATTGTTGAAAAAGTATGATAAAGTTTATTGGTTGTTGTAATAAACTTTGAAAAAGAATACTTTTTTACTGTAGCAAATTTGAAAAAGAATATTGATTGTTGAAAAAGATTGATAAAGTTTTTTGGTTGTTGTAGAAAGGTTGAAAAATGATGATGAAGCTTACTGTAGCAATTTTGACTAAAGCAGTCACTGTAGCAGCAAGGTTTCACTATATAAAGGGGACTTCACAACACCATTTAAAATCAAGCTTCAATTGTTCATTTCTCATATTTTCTTGAGTTCATTCTCTCTAAATTGCTAGAGAAATATTCTGAGCTTAATTTCTGCGTTATCTACACTTTGAGAGTGTTTACCATTATTTTCCTTAAGCCTTTAAATTTAGTTTCTCAAGGATTGGTTCGTTGAGTTAGTGTTTGAGAGAAAACACGTTGTAAGGGGGAGAGACACCCTTGAGGGAGAAAAGTATGTTGTAGTGGTTTGCAAGTACCCGGATTAAACTTGCAATTATAGTGGAAATACTCAAGTGGTCTCTTGAGAACTGGATGTAGGCTTGGGATTAGCCGAACCAGTATAAATCTCCGAGTTTGCTTTCTCTATCCCTACTCTATTTACATTTGAAGTTAATTAATTAATGCTTTGCGTTTATATTTAATTTCTACCTCAAGTATTAATTAATTTGTGTAGATTTATATTTGCTACTTAATTCCTTGCACTATAAAATTATTCATCTTGATAAACATTTTGATTTTCTGAATTAAATTATTATCTTTAACATTATCTAATTTCAGAAAATCATTTTAACTTCCAATTAAGTTTTGTGAAAATTTTTATAAAACCCAATTCACCCCCACTCTTGGGATCCAACCATTTCTTTCAATTGGTATCAAAGCTTGGGCTCTTGATTTGAGACTTAACCGTCTAAGAGTAAACATGGTTGGATCTAGTGAGTGATTTATTTCTAAAAATTGTTCTTTCACAGAACCTCCAGTTTTTGATGCTAATCATTTTCAATATTGGAAGTATGAAATGAAAATGTTTTTAATTTCATTAGACCATAAACTCTGGGAAGTTATAGAAAATGGTTTTGATATGCCTGTAAAGGAAGAACAAGGAAAATACATTCCAAAACCCAAGAGTGAATGGAATGATACTGAAAGAAGTTTAATGCAACTCAATGCTAAGGCAAAATTGATTATTTCTTGTACATTGAGTCAAGATGAATTTTTCAAAATCTCCAACTGTGCAACTGCAAAAGAAATGTGGGAAATTCTTGAAGTTGCACATGAGGAAGATCTTATTGCTGAGGAATTAAGGTATAGAAGTTTCATTAATGAACTTGAAATTGCTCAAATGAACAATTACAAAACCATTAATGAGATACAACTTGTGCTTAATCATTTGCAAGCTCTTGGTGTTGAACTTACAGGAAAATCTCAAATCACCAAGGAGATAGAAGAAAAAGAAAAAGGAGAAAAAGAAAAACCACAACCAAAAGCTGAATCATCAAAGAAAGCTTACCTATCGTCCATTTGGGGAAATAGCAATTCTGATGAGGAGAACACAAATGAAGAAGCCAACACTTGTCTTGTGGCCAGAGATAAAGATGAGGTAAATTCATTTGACTACTCTTTTGAAGAATTACAAGATGCCTTTGATGATTTACATGAAGAATCTCTAATACTTGCAAAGAAACTAAATGTTTCAAAACAGAAAAACTCTTCTCTTGAAAATGAGTTGAAAACATTGAAAAATGAATTTTCTATTTCCAAGGAAGAGAATTTTGTTTTTGAAAATCAAAACAAAACTTTGCAAGAAGAGAATTTGATTTTAAAAGCAAATATCTCTACCAACAAAAATTGCTTTTGTACCAAGTGTAATTCTTTGAAAAAGGAAAATAATAATCTTAAAAACACACTTGCAAAATTTTCTCAAGGTAGAGAAATTTTAAATACCTCAGTTTTGAAACAAAGAAGAAGGTTTAACAAAGTTGGTCTTGTTTCTAAAAGGAAATCAAACCAAAATCATTCTAAAAGCTTCTTTGTTTCTGTAAAGATGTCAAATAGTCTAACTTGCACTTGTTTTTATTGTGGACTGAAAGGACACAAATCTTACTCATGCTTTTATAAGAAAAATCTTGTTCATGGAGTAAAAATGAAATGGGTTCAAAAAGGAACTCATGACCTAGGCGGACCCAAAGAAATTTGGGTACCAAAAACAAAAGATTAATTTGTAGTTTCACCTCGAAGCAAGGAGTGGAAATGACATTTTAATGGCTACATCATTTAAACTCCACTCTTGCATCAAAAGGAGGCAATGAATAAGTAAACATATAAGCTGGAATGCATTTGTTTTGCAGGAGTTAATCCTCTAAAGCACATTCTTTCCTCTGCTCTCCGAAATCAGTAAGATTTATAGTTTTGAAGTTGGTTGGTCGACCAACGCTCCTATCAGTAGTCGACCAACGAAGCCTACATTGAACCAATGCTTGATAGATCTTGCAAATAATCAATCAATTAAGATCATTAAAATTGCAAGAAGACAGGATCAAAAGAAGAACAATGAGAAAAACAAGGATATCAAAATCTTGAACAGGAATTTCAAGAAGCAACAAAAGTTTGCCAAAATTGATGAGTATCTCTATCCTTTACTTCTTCATTATTTAATTGAATGATACTCCTTGATCTCAATTGAACATTCTGGCAAATTTTTTTTTACTGTCATACTTTCATTGCAATGACATATTGTTTTCTGACATCTTACATACTTGATCACATCATGACATATAAAAATATGTTAAATACTTAAATTATTTTTTTTAATACATCATGGTTTGAGCATTATACATATCATCTCTTTTACATAAGCTGTAACTTATGAACCATTGTTTATGGATTATAGTTTATATCTGATTATATCTTATTAATCTATATTACCTCAATTATGTTACTACATACTCTGATTATAATATGTTTTATCTTGAGTAAGTATGTAACTTGCTTTTGCTTTGAAATGATGATATATATATATCCATGTCAGAAAATTCTTTCTATCTTTAAAATGGATATATATTTTTCAAAATATATATATCCTTCTATTGTGCTAAATTTGTGCGGCTGATTTTCTTTATCTTTCTTTATTATTATTATAATTTTTTTAAGTACCGCCATCTGAAAGAAATCACTTGCATTAAAAACACAAACTAAAGGATTACATTGCAAAAAAAAAAAAGGGAAAGTTTGCTCATGCATGAGCAACCTACAGGCGAGGTGGTCTCGGATTAGGAGGGTTGTATTGTATCATCACCCCTCGGCCATTCCTTGGAGCAAGAGACTGAGCAATGTCACGGAGGGTAGTGTAAATCCCATTCATACAATCAACACTTCTTTGTTGTTGATTGCAGAAGCATTGGGTAGACCAATAGAAGAATCTATCTATTCTTGAAGTCAGTGCCGCATTGTTGCGTTTAGCTAACTTCTCCTGGTCCTCTATCATCTTCTTGAGTTTCTTCACCTCCTGCTCCAGACAAGCAATTTTGTCTTCTGACGTATGACCTGTACTAATCTCCTCAGCTTCTTCGATCTTTATTTTCTTCTTTCGGTTCTCTTGAGATCCCTCCAAAGGTCTTTTGCCCTTATCCTTACCTAGACTCAAGTTTAAGTCGAGCTCTTCCTCCCTGGCCTCTACTGTGAGATCAATGAACTTTCTTGCTGCCATGGCTTAGAATTTTTTTTTTGGAGTATGAAGAGAGAGGAATGTCAGAAAGTTGTAGGCTCAGAGATGAATACTCTTTGTGGTGTGATAATTGAGAATCCTGGGCAGTCTTTATAGAGAGAAAATGATGACTTAGAGCCAACGAAGATATCTCTTCACCGCACCCCTACACGCTCATCCTACGGATTTTGCTAGCTGGAAGCCAGAACTCTAGGGTACGCATGCACACCAACAACGCGTCGCATTAATGGCAAAACCACGAAAGTCAATTTTCGGTGGATTTGCGGCTGATTTAATTTGTTTTGATTAAAAATTTTAAGGATTAATAAAATGGTGATAAACAGAACCGTATTTCTCTGCTTTGTTGTGTTGTTCTTGAGAGCTTTTAGTATAATATACATGATTGATTGCATCATGCTATGATTACATGTATCTAAGAACATATGTTGTGTATGCTATTCATGCATCATGAGCGAAGGCTATGAATAATATGTCATGATTCCACATGCACTCATAGAAAATGAGAAGTCAAAAAAATTTTTTTTTTAAATAAAATGAAATGTGTAGAGGATAATACATCTTCATAGTTACACATACTTACATATAATGCTTTTGTGGGCAAATGAAAAGCAATGATTTCCTTGCATTATGATAATGCTTGATGCATGCGACCGTAAGCAGTTAATTTTGCCTTTAATCCTTGATTTACATTACTAACTTAAGCATCGGAGTGGTTGTCAAAATTTTTGTAGGTGCTCATCCTCAAGATACATATATGAATACATTTTGAAAATTACATTTGTTTAATATGCATTGATTGAGGGGGAGCCTAATCTATACTTAAATGCTCTATATTTTTAGGGTCACTTTATATGAGATGCAATGTTTTCCTTAACTATATATTTTTGGCATATCAATGATAAGTTTTGATGAAATTTTACCCTATGACGTCATATGATATTCTTGCTTAAAGAAGGAATACGCTTTAGCCTTTATATATTGCCTTCCTTATACCTTTTTGTTGATGTCAAATAGGGGGAGAAGAATATGGAAAGAAAAATATGTGTATATTGTATAATGATTATTACATTGTAACATATTTTTCTTTGGTGATTTGTCATCATCAAAAAGGGGGAGATTGTTAGCCCTAATGTATTATGCTATAAGTTTTGATGATGACAAATATGTGGGAATGATTTAATCTTCTTGGCCCAATGTATGATTTAATCTTTCTTAGCCCAAATAGTATGATTTAATTTTCTTGGCCCAAATGAATGATTTAGTCTTCTTGGCCCAAATGAATGAGTTAATCTTCTTGGCCCAAATGTATGATTTAATCTTCTTGATCCAAATACATGATTCAATCTTTCTTGGCCCAAATATATTTAATGCTTTATATGTTTAAATATAGTAGTATAAATTGATTTTTGATAAAGTTTATTGGGTGTTTTAATATAATTTGAAAAAGAATGCTTTTTTACTGTAGCACTTTTGAAAAAGAAATTTGATTGTTGAAAAAGTATAATAAAGTTTATTGGGTGTTGTAATATAATTTGAAAAAAAATATCTTTTACTTTAGCACTTTTGAAAAAGAAATTTGATTGTTGAAAAAGTATGATAAAGTTTATTGGGTGTTGTAATATAATTTGAAAAAGAATATCTTTTACTGTAGCACTTTTGAAAAAGAAATTTGATTGTTGAAAAAGTATGATAAAGTTTATTGGGTGTTGTAATATAATTTGAAAAAGAATATCTTTTACTGTAGCACTTTTAAAAAAGAATTTTGATTGTTGAAAAAGTATGATAAAGTTTATTGGTTGTTGTAATAAACTTTGAAAAAGAATACTTTTTTACTGTAGCAAATTTGAAAAAGAATATTGATTGTTGAAAAAGATTGATAAAGTTTTTTGGTTGTTGTAGAAAGGTTGAAAAATGATGATGAAGCTTACTGTAGCAATTTTGACTAAAGCAGTCACTGTAGCAGCAAGGTTTCACTATATAAAGGGGACTTCACAACACCATTTAAAATCAAGTTTCAATTGTTCATTTCTCATATTTTCTTGAGTTCATTCTCTCTAAATTGCTAGAGAAATATTCTGAGCTTAATTTCTGCGTTATCTACACTTTGAGAGTGTTTACCATTATTTTCCTTAAGCCTTTAAATTTAGTTTCTCAAGGATTGGTTCGTTGAGTTAGTGTTTGAGAGAAAACACGTTGTAAGGGGGAGAGACACCCTTGAGGGAGAAAAGTATGTTGTAGTGGTTTGCAAGTACCCGGATTAAACTTGCAATTATAGTGGAAATACTCAAGTGGTCTCTTGAGAACTGGATGTAGGCTTGGGATTAGCCGAACCAGTATAAATCTCCGAGTTTGCTTTCTCTATCCCTACTCTATTTACATTTGAAGTTAATTAATTAATGCTTTGCGTTTATATTTAATTTCTACCTCAAGTATTAATTAATTTGTGTAGATTTATATTTGCTACTTAATTCCTTGCACTATAAAATTATTCATCTTGATAAACATTTTGATTTTCTGAATTAAATTATTATCTTTAACATTATCCAATTTCAGAAAATCATTTTAACTTCCAATTAAGTTTTGTGAAAATTTTTATAAAACCCAATTCACCCCCCCTCTTGCGATCCAACCATTTCTTTCATTTTCTATCTTCAACTGTCACAACAATGTGCTTAAATTTGGATCCTTTGAACATAATATTTTCTCATTATTCTCACAATTTCTAACTGGTCACCATTTCTTTTCATATGATTGGAGATGACCAAGACCATTGAGAAATAATTGAAAATAGACAAAACAATTTATATGTAAATAATCAAATTAACCTCATAGTATTTGGAGACATATTTTTCACTTGCCCAACCACTTTACATGAGGTATGAAGCTTTTCCCATGCCCTTTTTTGCAATTGTTGCACTTGAAATCTTCTCAAAGTCATCATCATCTAACTCTTGATAGATGAGGAAGAGAGCTTTATTGTCTATATTTTTTGAATCCTTCAAGCTATCCCAATCCCTTTGTATATAGGATAGTGATGCCTCATCTTATGGCTCATTATAGCCTTTCTTAGTGATCTCCCAAATATTGTGTGGTCCAAGGAAAGCCTTCACCTTGATACTCTAATTGTCATAATTGCCCTTAGGGACTTGGAAAGATGCCATACCATTGTTAGCCATGACTCTAGGCTTTGATACTACTTTCTCAAAAAGGGGAGGTTTTTATAAATTTTCTTATAGAAATTAGAGGAGAGAATGAAAACAAGAGATAGATAAGATAAATCTTATTATTTTTCAAGTTCTTGGCTTGGTACAAAATATGAGACTCTTACCCTATTTATAAGACTCATGGAAATGTTCTAAGTTTTTCATTAAATACATCTTCCCAACTACTACCCACCCTTCTACATTAATAAAATATTCCAAAATATCTAGATATTTTGACTTATTCTAAATACTCTAGATAATTCTTTTTTTTTTGTATTTTCTAGATAATGAGCTTTAAACACAATAGACTTAAACTTGGATCATGACTTATTAATTAAACAACAAAGTATTAAGTCATGAAAACAAATTTAACTTTCAACACACCAAAGCCTAGAGACGACGCCAGATGGATAAAAGAGATCTTATTATTTCTCAAGTTCTTGGATTAATACAAATTAGGAGACTTGCTCTATTTATAGGACTTATGAAAAGGTTCTAGTCTTTTATTAAATACATCTTCCCAATTATTACCTACTCTTATACATTAATATAATAGGATATTCCAGAATATTTAGATATTTGAAAGAGACTCTAGATACTCTAGATAAACTTTTGTATTTTCTAGATAATGAGCTTTAAACACGATAGACCCAAAACTTGGATCATGACTCATTAGTTACACAACAAAATATTGAGCCATAAAAACAAAGTTAACTTTCAACACACCAAGGCCTAGCAACAAAACATCCTCTTTAATTTTTTTTTGGGAGATGACTAAGTTTAAATACATGGAAAGAGCCAATGATTAAAAAAATAAGACCAAATTGGGAATCAGCCATTAGTCCAGTCTAATTAGTCCATTGAACCGGTTTTGATAAAAATCGGTTAAAACGATCCCAAATCGGTGGAACTAGTGAAATCGGCTGGGTTATCAGTTTCACTGGTTCCTTCTTTTTCTTTTTTTCTTTTTTCTTTTTAAAAAAAGAACAGAAGCAGAAAGTTTACAAGAAGAATAAGAAGAAGGAGGAGGAGGAGGAGGAGGAGGAGGAGGAGGAGGAGGAGGAGAAGAAGAAGAAAAAGAAGGAGGAGAAGAAGAAGAAGAAGAAGAAGAAGAAGAAGAAGAAGAAGGAGAAGAAGAAGGAGAAGAAGAAGAAGAAGAAGGAGAAGAAGAAGGAGAAGAAGAAGAAGAAGAAGAAGAAGAAGAAGAAGGAGGAGGAGGAGAAGGAGGAGAAGAAGAAGAAGGAGGAGGAGGAGAAGGAGGAGAAGAAGAAGAAGAAGAAGGAAGAAAGAAAGAGAAAGAAAGAAAGAAAGAAAGAAGAAGAAGAAGAAAGAAAGAAAGAAAGAAAGAAAGAAAGAAAGAAAGAAAGAAAGAAAGAAAGCCAGAAGTAGAAGGTTTACAGCAACGAAGAAGAAGAAGAAGAAGAAGAAGAAGAAGAAGAAGAAGAAGAAGAAGAAGAAGAAGAAGATTTACAATGACACGATGACGTCCATGGTAGAGAGAGAAAAAGATGAGCTAAAGTCCTTTTTCTTTTTGCCAACACTCAAATTTCTAGCTAAAAGCATTACTTCAGTAGAAAGATTACTTTGATTGAATTAAAAGCAGTCAGAGAGAGAGAGAGAGAGAGAGAGAGAGAGAGAGAGAGAGAGAGAGAGAGAGAGAGAGAGAGAGAGAGAGAGAGAGAGAGAGAGAGAGAGAGAGAGAGAGAGAGAGAGAGAGAGAGAGAGAGAGAGAGAGAGAGAGAGAGAGAGAGAGAGAGAGAGAGAGAGAGAGAGAGAGTTTTAATTAAAGTCGTGCTACTTTAATTAATTGTATTTGAAAAAGTGAGATATATGATTTGGAAAATGTTAAAAAAATTATTGTATACAAAATTTGGTATTTTATATTAAAAATTATTGTTTTAATTTTTAATATAATATAAATATATATAAAAAAGAGTAATTCTTAATATAAAAATTAATATATATATATATATTTAAGTAGTACCGGTTTGATCATGATTGAACTAATAAATCTTGAACTGATGTTTTCATCTGTTTAATGCCCGATTCGGTTTTTAAAACATTGGAATAAACTAATAATATTAAACTTTGACCCATGCTTCAATTATAACCTAAAACTTTATTTCGTGTCAATTATAACCCATATGCTTTCAAATTAATTTAGGTTATACGTCCGAGTCTACCATTGTTCAAATTTTTAATGGCAGACACTGATGTGGTATTCTATCTTGCATACATTAGCACCAACATACTAATCTACTTTAACTTTACCACACGAAATTAGAACTGACAATGACAAAATAGTCATTATTTTACTTCATATCTGATTATTTTACTTTATATTATATTTGATTATTTTGATCATTATTTGTTCTAGTTCCATGTAGCAAAACTAGGATGAATTAATAGGTTCTAACATGTTTAAATGAGATGTTAGGTCAACGTCTGTCTTAAATATTTGGACGACATTAGATTTAGAGACATACTCAAAATCAATTA
Organism: Biancaea sappan; assembly: GCA_037074585.1. NCBI lineage: Eukaryota > Viridiplantae > Streptophyta > Magnoliopsida > Fabales > Fabaceae > Biancaea > Biancaea sappan. The sequence goes on along the minus strand of CM073494.1, from coordinate 54,746,648 downwards.
AAAATATATATGTTATAATTTATACGAGATAAAATTTTCAGTTATTGAAATATGAGTTAAAATTTAGGGGCACAAATAATATTTTTGCCTAAATTTTAAAAATAAAAAATTTTTATATATTAATTCTTTTGTCAGATGACTAAAAAATGATAGAAGTATTAACTTGTAAGGAATTTACTTTTTTGAGAATTAATTTATTATTTTGTTAATATTAAAAAGGAAAGTTAACTTATCTAATGATCACGGACATTAAAATATACTTTATCCTTTAGACGCAAGACTTGTTTTTATATTGGGACAGAATCGTTATCTTGCTCTTGCAGATCGTGTCACCGGACTCATACTTGGACCTTCGCTTTACTTTCTCAGCTCTTGCTCTGCGTGCGTGCCTTCGACAATGAAGACTCTATCTTGCTATGCATTCACGCTACCTGGCCCTTCTACTCCGGCTAATCTAAGAAATGGTGGGTCGGTTTCTGTTCTTCCCGGCCAAGCCTTGCCATCTCTGAGAGCTTCACCTTCTTCCACCAAATGTCGCAGAAGACTCCGCATAGGGCTCACCAAGGCCTCCATTGCCGTTGAGCAGCAGACTCAAGAGACTAAGGTTGCACTCATCAGAATTGGTACAAGAGGAAGGTACTCTTTTTCCCTGTATTGTGACAGTAAAAAATTGAGCGCTTCTTCCATTCAACAAATAAGTAATTTGTATGAAGTTTGAGATCTAACTAAATTATGATTTAAAATTAGATTACCGAAAGGGAAATTTTACAGATAGCTCAAGCTTTTGATTGCTCTATTGTCTTGAGATTTATTCCAAAGTAAATTTTTTCTATCTGATGTATGAGTGTCAAAATTACATTACCGTGTACGAAAGGAGAGAATGTGGCTAACGAGAGTTCGAGCTCTCCCTACTCTGTTACCACAAAAAAAGAAAAAAAATTGGGGGGGGGGGGGGGGGGCAAGTAGAAGTGCATAGCAATGCAGATTACCAAGAATGAATTCTAGCGGTCTTAATGGCATAACGCTAACTTTAACTTATTAAGCATGAGAAATTTTTAAGTACTAATTTTAAGAGGTATTGGCCGCATTTTAGAGTTAGAGGATTCACTTCTGTGATTATCTTAAGTCATTGTCCTCTCTCTATGATTACATTTTGGAGGAGGGCTCCTTACCCACCTTTTAGTATCTTCATCACTTTTTCATTGTGAATTTTTTTTTTTTCATCCAAAGAGGAAAAGATACAAGATAAATGGAAAACAAACGATGCTTTTTCTGGAAGACTTAGGTATGGGTACAAGTACATGGTAGCCTACAATGACCATGTCACCATTGTACACGATTGGATGTGCAAGCTATTTAGTTTAACCTTATTTTCGTCTATCCTTATAGTATGTCATACAGTGGAATTATAGCTGAGCCGCATTACTGTAAATTCTTAGAGCCTAGGAGTGGATGAATGCTATTACTTTCATTGACCAAGTGCTGTTACTTGTTTATGTCTATTCTAGTCTTTTAACTGTTATTTGTTAAAAGAAATAGGAGTAGTTAAAGATACAAACGTTGAAGCATGTGATGAGACGTGCTGAAGTACCTATTAAAACAGTTATTAATGACTGATTAAGTCTAAAATGAAAATTTAAGTGATGCCACCGATGTATTCGCCGAGTGCTTGGTATTTTATCACATAAGAAGAAAAGGATGAACCCATTAGCTGTGAATTATTCAAACTGTAGAAAATTACTGACAATGGGCACCTCCTGTGTGTACTACTAAATCCTACTAGGCCTAAACAAAAAAAAAATGTACTACTAAATCCTTGAGGAGTGCAATGTAAATTGGATCTGGATTGTAAGTGATGCTTATGAATACAACTACAACAACAACACAAGCCTTATCCCACTAGGTGGGGCCAGTTACATAGATCGCATGACGTTATTGAGCTCTATCAATAATCAACTCTAGTGATGCTTATGAATAACGAAAAATAATTTTGTTCTTCCTCTTACAAGCCATGAAGAGTCGAATTAAAAGACTTGAGTACTCCTTTGAGGACAAACTATTATCCATTGAGGGGAACCAACTGCTTGTAATTTCCTGTCCTGTAAAAAGTTTGCATTTAGTTTTAAGATTGAAGTAGAGAAAATCATCCTATTAGGCAAGTATCTTGATAGTCAAAGATGTCCGAACTTCTGTAAGATGCAATAACAGATGATCACTATACCTGACAAGAGTTGTATCACTGTTCTGTAGGATTTGATTAAGTTATATATAACTTTTCTTATATTATCACTTGCTAGATAATTGGGCATGCTTCCATTATCAATTTAACCAATATATTTTAAATTTCTACTTTCTATTGGGTTATTTATATTCATTTTATTATATGTAGAGCAGTCCACTAGCTCTAGCTCAGGCATACGAGACCAGAGACAAACTCATGGCTACACATTCAGAGCTAGCTGAAGAAGGAGCTATTCAAATTGTAATAATTAAAACAACAGGTGACAAAATGCTATCTCAACCACTTGCTGACATAGGTGGGAAGGGCTTATTCACCAAAGAAATAGATGAGGCACTCATAAATGGTGAAATTGATATTGCTGTCCATTCAATGAAAGATGTTCCTACTTACTTACCTGATAAAACAATTCTTCCATGCAACCTTGAGCGTGAGGATGTCAGAGATGCATTTATTTCTTTAAGTGCAACTTCATTAGCTGATCTACCCAATGGAAGTGTTGTTGGCACTGCTTCACTCAGACGAAAGTCACAAATTCTTCACAGATATCCATCTCTAAATGTAAATTTACTTCTTTTGCATTTTTTAATTAGTTTCCTGGATGACTATATTTTTTCCTTCATGATTTCATTTAACTTAAAGAGTTCTGATCTCAGGTACTGGAAAATTTTCGTGGCAATGTCCAAACAAGATTGAGAAAATTAAATGAGGGGGTTGTTCAAGCTACACTATTGGCATTAGCTGGACTTAAACGCTTGAATATGACAGACGCTGTGACTTCAACACTATCCATTGATGACATGCTTCCAGCTGTTGCCCAAGGTGCAATTGGAATAGCCTGTAGAAGTGATGATGATAAAATGGTAAGTTTTAATTATATTGGAGATTCTTGTTTTTATTTAAAAACTTTGTTTTGTGTTGTGCCCTTATTAAGATTTTGTCAGCAGTGTATTGTTAGATCATATTTCACTGGCCGTAATATCATGCCTTATGGGTACTCTTGAGTTTTCTGGTTACTAGAGATGAACAATTATCTTGACTAATTAGAGATGTTAATAAAGACCATTTCCAAACCCTTTTCTAATATGCTTTTGACATTTTGTCAAAGCTTTCATAGCCAAGCTGCCAGAAGTTCAATCCTTGATGCTCTCATTCTTCAAATTAAATTAAAATTTACCATGACACTTTCTGTTCATACTTCATATTTCAAATCTCAAAGGGCTTTCACATGAGGGAGTGTGTCAGAGAGCCTAAGAAAAAACATTTGCAGACCTCCTTCTAATAGCTTAAGCTTATGGGATGAAATGTTTCTTGACTTGGGAAACCTCAATTTAACATATTAAACTTTTAAAATGTCTATTTTCTTGATATATTATTATGGCTTTTGTGACCAAGTAGCAAGGAGCCTATGAGTTTTCATCTATTCTGCCCCTAATCTTCCAAAAGAGATTGAATAGTATGTCCTAAGCCTAGTCTTTGCCTACCCTTGAATTGCAAATTATGTTCAAGTAATCTGGCATGCCGGAGAATATAAACTCCATTCTTGAGCTTTTATATCAGCTTAGCTTTTTAGATATTGGGTTCCTTCATTGTATCCACAACCTCGGATGAAATGGCTCATGTAAGTAGATCTATCTGGAGCATAGTTAAATGGTCAAATAGAATGTAAGATCATTATTTTGCACCTTAATTTTTTAAGAGATAGGAGTAGATAACAAATAAACCATGTGCTGAAGTAGGTGATCTTGTTGACTGGGTCGGTTCAGGTTTAGGCACTTTTCCAACAGATTGATCAAGTTTCTGATTCAAATTTTCTGACTGACTGATATACCTGCTGAAACTAATAAAATCAATGGCCAAAGATGAGCAGTCGGGTAGGTCAGGTTGAATACAGCAACAACAACAAAGCCTTATCCCACTAGGTGGGGCTATTGGGTAGGCCAGATTGAATGTGCTGTAAAATTTCCAAATGCACTGGTGCCCAAAAATTATTTTGCAATAACCAAACCCAAGATTTTGATGGGTCCCAGTATATTCTAGATGATGAGCGAAGGAATGATAGGATGTGGGGAGGTTTTGTAACTAACCTTGACAACATGATTATAAAACTTTCTAGAAGGTGGGACATGTGGAGATAAAAAGGGAACTGTAGGGTATTTCAGTTGGAGGCTTTGTGCATAAATTGGAGGATGGAGAGTGGAAAGAGTATGGAAAATATGGAGAATGGTCAAGGAGCGTGCTAGCTTCTCGAATGTCTAGTTTTGTCAGTGTCTTTCTTTGTGTTTTCTGCATTTAGCATTCTATTATTGTGTGTGTCGTGCTGCCTTGATGTTTTCTGTCACTGTGTTAGATGTTTATAGCTTATGAGCACCATTATTACGGTCTCTTTGTGATTAAATATCAGTTTATTCAGAATATTTCAACATTTTGGTGTCTTGGGCTGTATCAGATTACTGATGTATGAATTCTAAAGTGAATGAGAAGAGAATCAACATAAACCAATCAAATTACTCAAAATCCATCTAGCACTTGAGGCAATTTTTCAAAGCTTCTCTGTTTTTCATAAATTCCATGATAGAGAGGATCAAGGATGGTGTTGTAATCATTAATCTAGATGCTGGAACTTGATTTTACAATCAACCACACCTATGGTTCAGATCTCACAAAACAATAAAGGGAATGTGCTTTAGCTTCTTGATGGTGTGATTCTATCTATGCCAAGTATCACATGCTAAATAAAAATGGCAACAATTGTCCTTTGGTACAGAGAAGAGAGAATAAGAGGAAGAAGGATATTATCAAGCAGTGACTATGGAGGGAAGGAAGAGGAGAGAGAGTAGTTAAATACTTTGAATTAAGGTTAAAAGGGGAAGTCAAATACATATGAAATCCGTTGTGTTTTGTTAGGTCAGGTTCATTCAGGTAAAACCCTTACAAACTTGAACCAACAAGTTGAGCGAAATCAATTTTGGAAATTAGACCTAAACCACCCGCCTTTAAGTGAGAAACAGAGCAGTTTCTGCTTAGCCTTAAATGATGTCTGAAGCCTGAATCCTATTTTACTTACTAAAAACTTTAATAAATTCAAAGTCACACAATGCAATCAAAATCAATATGCCAAAATTTCAAAGACTGATAATTTGGTTTCTCTTTTGATCACATGTCAGACAGATTTACGTTGAAGGATGACTTTGTCCAAAGTGTTTCAACCCAAGGGGAGAACGATTTTTTTTTTTTGATAAGATAAGAAAATCTAATTAGGAGGGGACAGCAATTTTCTATTCTATACTTTAAAGTTAGACAACATCTATGCTCATCTGAACTTCATATTTTCCATCAATACGATATAAATATAGGCAAGTGCGCTCCGATTCATCTTCCTGTGATCTTTTTGCTGGCAACCTTGGTTCAACCTCCAGTAGAGTGGCAACCCTTTACCAGGGAAATCATATAATGCTTTTTCGTTTCATTATTATTTTTATTTGGCCTTGATTCATACTCATGTTAAGTTTCTGAAAATTCTTTTGGATGCATGGCTTGTGCAGGCAGAATACATTGGTTCGCTAAATCATGAGGAAACGAGACTGGCAGTTTCCTGTGAAAGGGCGTTCCTTGTGACCTTGGATGGGTCTTGCCGTACTCCTATTGCAGGATATGCTTGCAGAAATGAGGATGGGGATTGCTTGTTTAGAGGTTTAGTGGCTTCACCTGATGGAACTCGTGGTATGAATTTCGTTGTTATAGATATCAGCTAGAGGAAATTATATTTTATCTCCCTAAACTAAGACTCGGAAATTGGTACATGAACTTTAAAAATATACCAAAACACTTTTCTGAACTTTGGACTAAAATGAAAACATCAAGTATCAATTAGTACTAACTGCAAGAGGCTGCTTCGTCTCTTCAACTTTCTTAACGGACCGGCAATGCTTTGGATGAAAATGTATATACGAGGTGACTCTCATGTAGTCTCTTGCAGTTTATTTTTAATTGGTACTCAACTATTTTATTTCTAAAGTTCTTAGAGGTGATTTATTGTATTTAAAATTATTTATAAATTTTGTATTAGACATTAATTTAGAGGAATTAAGTGTAGTTTTCCATTTTAAGTTAATTGGAATTTATCTAAAGAAAAATATTTCTTTATAGATAAGGGTCTTGCTAACCAGTGTCTTGGGATAATGGTTAAGGAGCATTGAATACTTTAAAAGTGTGAAAAATGTATAATATTAAATGATTAGTCAACTTTTCAAACTAGTTATCATTAGTGTCTCATTTACCTTTTCAATATGAAAACTTCAAATAGTAATTTTAGAAAATTATAAATTTAAAAAATAAATATTAATAACACAGTATTAATAACAAAACATTGCATTTTCAACACTGTTGTTCTTATAATATAGTGTATTGATTGGTATCTAATTGAAGATATGAACGTTTCAAATTTTAAAAAATCAAAATCATAAAAATAAACTATATAACAATGATACAAAATTAAAATTTAAGTTTAAAATTTTAGAAATTATTATGTGAAGGGTAAACTTATCATATTGAAACGGTCAACGAGGGCATTAATGACGACTAGTGTGAAACTTGACTAATCATCTAATGTTGTGTACTTCACTTTTCAAGAACATTTACTGCTCCATAACCAGTGCCCTAAAGGCTCCGGATAGCGATACCCTATAGATAACCATCCACTAAGATTGGCGGTTAATCCCTTTGTTTGTGCAGTACTGGAGACTTCCAGGGTAGGCCCCTATGCCATTGAAGATATGATTGAGATCGGTAAGGATGCTGGCGAGGAGCTTCTTTCCCGGGCTGGTCCTGGCTTTTTTAGTGGTTAGAACTTAGAAACCTAAATTGCTAGATAGGGATGCCTCTTGGTGAGCTTTTAGTTTAGGTGACTGAATCTGCATCCCAAGTTTATTCATTCTTTCACCTGTTGTAAGTTGTAACTTCAAGTAGATTAAATGTTCAAGAGTTTGGAAGAAGTAAACCACCCTGCTGGGTCATTTTGTTGTATAGGGTAGGACTATTAAAAACATTAATGACCATTTATTTAGATTGAGCTTTAGATTCTGGGTAGAATTTAATTGACCACCAAGTGGTTTACCTAGCCTTCACTTGGTCACCATATGGTTATTAATGTTATTCCTCGCATGAGAGTAAGGTAAATTATTTTTTTCCTTTCTTTTAGAGAATTTTAAATTACATTGTTTTTATGCTTTGAAAATATACACAAATTTTTTTTTTTGAAATCAAAAGATGGCCAAAACATTTTCAAGGATAATATTATTTTTATTAAAATATAACTTCCTAAAAGAATGTTTTTATATTTTTATTTTAATGCCATTTATTTGTATTGAGAACAATCAATTTTATTTAAAATTTTATTAAGTTTATGATAAACAGTTTATTTAAGTGTTTGTAAAATAAATATTTATCATATAACCACTTATATATAAATTATTTTTATAATTAAAGAATTTATAACGACAAATTTCACATAAGTTATATTCAGCTTATTTTTATAACTTATTCTGGAGAGCTTACGAAAATAAGTTGAAAACAGTTTATTGTCATGCCATAAGTTATTTCTATAAGTTTTACTAAACACATACTGTAATACCCGTTAATTTCAGAATATAATTCGCTTAAGAGTATTTTAGAATTCTACAACGTTACTTTAGTTATTTATTTTGGTCATTTTTAATTTTCATATTTAATTGTTCTCTTTGAATATTATTTATGAAAATTGAGTTAAATGACTGGACTAAATATTTGCACAATGAGGGATATATTCTAAGAATGGTGAAATTCATGGAAAAGTGGTTTCAGAATGGTCAATTAGTCCATTTATTGTAAATTGACTGGATGAGTTTGGATGTTGGGTTATGGATACCCATGGGTTATTGAATAACCCATTAGAAATATTTAATATAAAGTTTCAATAGTACCCCCTTATTTTCTTCTCACGATCGAAGCAGCTGAAGTGAATAGTGAATTCACTTTCTCTCGTTTCTTCACCCTCTTCTCAAATCCTTTCCTTGATCTTCAGAATTTCGATTATTTGTTCGGTTCAAAAGCTTTGTAAGGATCAAAGGTAAGCTTTAATCCGATTATTTTCCTTAAATTTCAGTTTATATAGAAGATCAGAGGAGGTTTTGTTCTTGAAGATTTTGATGATAATTCATGAATCTCAGTTGTTTTAGAAGTTATATTTGAGTTATAATCGGTTAAAAGAGTTGAGATTCTGGTTTTGAATCAAAAGAAAGGAAATGATGAATTTTTTGAAAGAATTTCTGCAAAATTCGAAGTACTGTAGCAACTGAAAATCTGAAAATTTTCTTCGAGTTACTGTAGCGACCAGAAATTTCGGGAAAAAATCTGAAAAATTTTCTTCAGGTACTGTAGCAGTTAATGTAGTGTCGGCAGTCAACGGTACTGTAGCAGTCAACGTTACTGTAGCGAACCGGCACTGTAGCGAACCGTTACTGTAGCGAACCGACACTGTAGCAAACCGTTACTGTAGCAAACCGTACTGTAGCAAACCGTACTGTAGCAACCCGTTACTGTAGCAGTCAGAAAATTTTACGTATTTTCGTGATTTTGTTTCCTTTCTTATGATTCCTTGTAATATATTTTACTAGGAAATTTTTCTACACAAATTCTAGTGTGGAACAAGGTAAACTTGGACAAACATCAAGGTGAGTGAATAACCTTGCTCAGCTAATTTGATATTACTAGTCAAAGTACAATATAAGTCCCATTTACAATATTATCTGGATAATAAGCAATTAATTTTTCATATGGGAGTATATGATGATCAGTAGAAATAAGAGTATGTAGAAATTATTTATTTCATGACAATTGTACTATGTGATGAATTTTCACTATCTTATTTGAGTAAAGATCTACGGGATCTAATACACGAGTGTGAAAGGGTTAAAGTCTCATACTACTCGATGTATATCTAAGAAATCTTATACACGAGTTTGAAAGGGTTAGAGTCCCATACTACTCAGTGCATATCTATGAAACCTATACACGAGTTGAAAGGGTTAAAGTCCCATACTACTCGGCGTATACCTATGAGATCTTATTCACGAGTTTGAAAGGGTTAGAGTCCCATACTACTCGGTGTATATCTATGAAATCTTATTCATGAGTTTGAAAGGGTTAGAGTCCCATACTACTCGATGTATAAGACAATTAATTATATGAGTAAATGTGGTATTTGTACTTTTGATATTTTATATAGTACAGTTATTTACTTACTGAGTTTTTAAATAAACTCACACTCCCTATGATTATTTTTTCAGATACAGAAAATAAGAACAAGAGTATCCGTTTGAAGATTAGAAGCCCCTTGAGATTATTCTCTATTTCTGTCTGGTGGGACACCAGTACTTATTAATATGGATACTAGGAACGCTCTGTACTTTCTATAGGTCTCCTAGGCTTGCGATGAGATAGAAATATCAGACTATGTATGTCTATATTTGCTTATCAGATGAATATAATTCTGTAGTGTGGAATGAATGATTAAGGTTGAATGTAAAACCTTACAGAATATATGTATATAACGTATGTTTGAGAATTATATCAAATGAGTAGTATCTTTTCACATGCTCAATTTTTGAGATGTGACACATACATAAACGCTTATGTTATAAGATAAGTTAGTTAAGTTTAAAATAAACTCTTTCAAATAGATTTTAGTACACATGTTATGGTTGAAGTTAAAAATGATGAATTGTTATCTTTTAATTGGTTAATGTTAAAAAACAATTCGCAAAAATTTTTGAATAATTGTTATTTATCAAATGATTTTATAATTTGTTAAAATCAGAGTAGTGACTATTTTATTTTGAACAAATAGATAGATACACATTCAATTGGTATAAGTTATTCATGAATTTGGAAACTGAAACGTTTATTTGAAATGGATGGCTCAAAAGCATTGAGGCCTGATGGGCTAGTCCTACTTTTCTTTTCTTTTATCAGAAGTTTTGGGGCTTGCTTGGAAAGGACTTGACCTGTGTGGTCTTGTTCTTAAATTGAGGTCATATGTCATGTCAGACTAATTAAAAAGATCTGGTCCTTGCCCCTAAGTTCTGAATGTCCATATTTTGTTTACGGATTTTCGCCCATTAGCTTGTGTAACGTATCCTATAGGGCAATCTCGAAAGTCCTAGATCTTACCTAAGTTACCATGCTAAATACTAAAGATAGAAAATCAGATATAAGTAATCAAGAAATGATATAACTTATGTACACAATTTTTGAGAAGGAAAAAATTATAATATTTTGCTTAAAATGGGAAATTAAAACACAAATAGCCAAGGAATATTCTAGTCTATGAAGTTAAATTATAATTTTGGTTCTTAAAGATTCATCAAATTAGTAAATTAATTTTCATACTTTATTTTGCTGTAACACGCTCTCCATCAGGGGGGACTTTTTTGATGTCCGTATACCCTTTTTTTAAAAAAACTTTTGCCTGTGTCCCTTTTTTTCTTTAACTTACAGGTCAGTCTTAAATTTTGCAACGCTACTTATATTGCCCTCTAAGAGGGTGACTTGGGTGCATGTAAGTCACTTTTCTGAAGGGCGACATAAGTACAAATGTTATCTATCTGTTGAAGCTGACCTTTAGGCATGTATCTTTGGGAAATCTATATATACCAAGGTTTAGAAATCGGATCAATCATTAAATCAGTGAAAACACTGGCTTACAGTTTAATAGTCTGACTATGGTTAAACTATGGTCGAACTGAAATACTTAAAATATATAAATTAATATATATATATATATAGTCACATAATAAAACTCATAAATTAATATCAAATTATTTTTAGCTACAAAATTATTAATTTTTTTTCTTCTCACATTCTCATATTCTCTCTCTCCAATCGCGCCTTCCACCTCTCTTTTTTCATCTAAGTCTAGACCCTCATCTCACTTTTTTTTTTACTAACAAACCTCCTGATTCCAGGAGTTAGTGAGAACAGTTCCTTCTAGTTTATGATCTGAACTGTTGGATGAGATCATCCAACGGTCCAGATTAATCTTTTTTTTAAAGTTACATGATTAATTTTAACAAGTCCAATCTTATATTTTTTTTCCTTTTTAATTAATCATGCAATTTTTTTAAAAAAAAGAAAAAAGCACAAGATTAATATGGACTGTTGTATGATTTTATCCAACGATCTAGAGCTTGAGGGAAAAGTTCCCTACAACTCCTGAAGGGAATCCAAATTGCCCGATACACACCTCCCCCTAATCCCCCTAATAGCTTAAATTAATGTATATGTCACTTTTTTCTTCCATCTCTCTGAAACATGCATGCCCCCTGGCCAACCTTACTTTTTCTTCTCACACCAACTTTCTCTTTGAAACATGCCTCATGACTTCCACAACTTTGTCTTTCTCTCTCTGTTTAATTGCAAAGCTTCATGGATTCACTTCATCTTTTTTCTCTCTTTGTTCATTTCAAAGCTCCCTTCATGGTGACTCAAAACGAGGTCCTTCTTTCGGTAGTAGATAAGAGTTTTCTTCTCAGCTTCATATTCTTTCTCTCTATCTTCATCGGCATCCATGGAAGAAAATGATGGAAGGCTATCTCCTCCTCCTCTTCCTCTTCCCCCTTCCAACTATGACGTTGTTCTTTCTTTTTTTTTTTAATAAATGAACCGGTCAACCCATAGAATTAGTCAATTTTCTCGATTTTTTTGGTTTTTGACCGGTTTGACTGATTTGATCCCTCTTCGATTTTCAGGCATATTCTGAACCGGATAATTGGTCAATTCACCAGTTTTTTGGTTCGGTCCGGTTTTCGTAACCTTGCTTGTGGTCATGAACTACTTTCCTTTAGAAGATTTATACACTTTGATAGTAGAAAGGTTGTTTATGGTGAACTTTTGGAAGCACTAAAAGACAATAAAGTTAAAATTATTGGATTGTATGGCGTGGCTAGATATGGAAAGACAACCATGGTAAAAGAAGTGGTTAAGGAAGCAGAGCAATTTTTTGACAAAGTTGCCTTTGTTATTGTGACTAACACCATTGATATTCAAAAACTTCAAGGTGAAATTGCAAGCCAATTAGATTTGAAATTGGAAGAGGAAGATGAACCTAGGAGAGTTGGACACTTATTCATGGGATTGGGCATTGGGGAAAAAATTTCTCATAATTTTGGATGATGTATAGGAAGAGCTTGATTTTGGGGCCATAGGAATTCCTAGAGTTGAAAGTCAAAAGTATTGCATTATTCTTGTAACGACATTGTCACATCCCAAAAATTGAACATGTGAAAAGATACTATTTATTTGATAAAATTCTCAAACATACGTTATTTACATATATTTTGTAAGGTTTTACATTCAACCTTAACCATTCATTCCACACTACAGAATTATATTCATCTGATAAGAAAATATAGACATACATAGTCTGATATTTCTATCTCATCGCAAGCCTAGGAGACCTATAGAAAGTACAGAGCGTTCCTAGTATCCACATTAATAAGTGCTGGTATCCCACCAGACAGAAATAGAGGATAATTCCAAGCGGCTTCTATTCTTCAAACGGATACTCTTGTTCTTTGTTTTCTGTATCTGAAAAAAATAATCATAGGGAGTGTGAGTTTATTTAAAAACTCAGTAAGTAAATAACTGTACTATATAAAATATCAAAAGTACAAATACCACATTTACTCATATAATTAATTGTCTTATACATCGAGTAGTATGAGACTCTAACCCTTTCAAACTCATGAATAAGATTTCATAGATATACACCGAGTAGTATGGGACTCTAACCCTTTCAAACTCGTGAATAAGATCTCATAGGTATACACCGAGTAGTATGGGACTTTAACCTTTTCAAACTCGTGTATAAGATTTCTTAGATATACACCGAGTAGCATGTGACTTTAACCCTTTCAACTCGTGTATTAGATCCCGTAGATCTTTACTCATTAATAAGATAGTGAGAATTTATCACATAGTACAATTGTCATGAAATAAAATAATTTCTACATACTCTTATTTCTACTGATCATCATATACTCCCATATGAAAAATTGATTGCTTATTATCCAAATAATATTGTAAATGAGACTTATATTATACTTTGACTAGTAATATCAAATTAGCTGAGCAAGGTTATTCACTCACCTTGATGTTTGTCCAAGTTTACCTTGTTCCACACTAGAATTTGTGTAGAAAAATTTCCTAGTAAAATATATTACAATGAAACATAAGAAAGGAAACAAAATCACGAAAATACGTAAAATTTTCTGATTGCTACAGTAACGGTTCGCTACAGTGCCGGTTCGCTACAGTAACATTGACTGCTACAGTCCGTTGACTGCTGACACTACAGTAACTGCTACAGTACTCGAAGAAAAATTTCCAGATTTTCCCAAAATTTCTGGTTGCTACAGTAACTCGAGTTTTTTGTAGAAGTTTTTGCAGAAATTTCTAACAAATTCATCCTTTCCTTTCTTGTTTCAAAACCAGAATTTCAACTCTTTTAACCGATTATAACTCAAATATAACTTCTAAAACAACTGAGATTCATGAATTATCATCAAAATCTTCAAGAACAAAACCTCCTCTAATCTTCCATATAAACTTAGATTTAAGGAAAATAATGAGATTAAAGCTTACCTTTGATCCTTACAAAGCTTTTGAACCGAACAAATAATCAAAACTCTGAAGATCAAGGAAAGGATTTGAGAAGAAAATGAAGAAAAGAGAGAAAACTTCCTCAGCTGCTTCGGTTGCGTGAGAAAAATGAGGGGGTACTATTGAAACTTTATATTAAATATTTCTAATGGGTTATTGAATAACCCATGGGTATCCATAACCCAACATCCAAACCCATCCAGTCAATTTACAATAAATGGACTAATTGACCATTCTTAAACCACTTTTCCATGAATTTCACCATTCTTAGAATATATCCCACGTAGTGCAAATATTCAGTCTAGTCATTTAACTCAATTTTCATAAATAATATTCAAAGAGAACAATTAAATATGAAAATTAAAAATGACCAAAATAAATAACTAAAGTAACGTTGTAAAATTCTAAAATACTCTTAAGCGAATTATATTCCGAAATTAAAGGGTATTACATTCTACCCCCCTTAAAAGAATTCGGTCCTCCGAATTAAAATCTTACCTCAAGTTTCAAATAAATGTGGATAGTTTTTCCACATTTCATCTTCTGCCTCCCACGTAGCTTCCTCGCGAGAATGATTTCTCCAAAGAACCTTGACAGTAGGAATTTCTTTAGTACGCAATTTCTTGACTTTTCTATCAAGGATAGCTACTGGTACCTCTTCGTAGGTGAGAGTTTCATCAAAATGAACTTCTTGGGGTTGAATGACATGAGAAGGATCAGGAAGATACTTCCGTAGCATGGACACATGAAATATTGGATGAACTCCCTCTAGGTCGGAAGGTAGGTCTAGGCGATATGCCACATTACCCACTCTGTCTACAACCTCATATGGGCCAACATACCTCGGACTAAGCTTGCCTTTCTTCCCGAATATCATTACTCCCTTCATAGGTGAGATTCGTAAGAAAATCATGTCACCTATTGCAAATTCAAGATCACGTCGTCGGTTGTCCGCATAAGATTTCTGTCTACTCTGAGCAGTTAACAACTTCTCTCTGATAAGTTTAACTTTATTTATATGTTCCTGAATCATCTCAGGTCCGAATATTTTGGTTTCACCAAGTTCAAACCAAACTATAGGAGATCAACACCGTCTCCCATATAAAGCCTCAAAAGGTGCCATCTGAATACTGGCTTGGTAACTGTTATTATAAGTAAATTCAATGAGAGACAAATGATCTTCCCAACTTCCACTGAAATCCATCACACAAGCTCTTAGCATATCCTCTAAAGTCTGAATTGTCCTTTCGGACTGTCCATCAGTCTGAAGATGGAATGCTGTGCTAAGATTCACTTTGTACCCAAAGCCTCTTGAAAGACTTTCCAGAACCGAGAAGTAAACTGAGGTCCTCGGTCTGATATAATGGATATTGGTACACCATGAAGTTTCACTATTTCTTTAACATAAAGTCGAGCAAGTTTTGCTACACTGAAAGTAGTATGAACAGGAAGAAAATGTGCTGACTTAGTAAGTCGATCCACTATGACCCATATTGAGTCATTTCCTTTTGTTGATCGAGGTAAACCTACTACAAAATTCATAGTGATCCTTTCCCACTTCCACTCGGGAATATCTAGTTTTTGCATCAAACCAGGTGGTCGTCGATGTTCAGCTTTAACTTGCTGACAAGTCAAACATCGAGCTACAAAGTCAGTCACATCTCGCTTCATGCCCTCCCACCAGTAAACTTGTTTCAGGTCCTGATACATTTTCACAGCACCAGGATGTACAACGTAGGGCGAACCATGAGCTTCCATTAAGATTTCATGTTTCAAAGATTCAATGTTGGAGACACAGAGTCTCCCATTAAACCATAAGACTCCTTCTTCATCTACCAAGAAACTTGGTGCTAGACCTTGCCTTGCCTTATCTCTGATTTTGACCATATCAATGTCATTTTCTAAAGTTGGTTTTACTTTTTCAACAAGGGATGATCTAACTGTTAAATGAGCCATAAATATACCTGACTCAGTGATCTCGAAGAATACTCCATCAGCTTCCAATTCTTGTAGTTCATGTATTAGAGACCTCCTTATAGTGGCAATGTGAGCTAAACTTCCCATAGACTTTCGACTTAGAGCATCAGCCACTACATTTGCTTTACCTGGATGGTAAAGGATGGTACAATCATAATCTTTCAGAAGTTCCATCCACCTTCGTTGCCTTAGATTGAGATCTCTCTGCTAAAAAATGTACTTAAGGCTTTTGTGATCTGTAAAAATTTTACAAGTTTCCCCATACAAGTAATGTCTCCATATCTTTAGGGCAAACACTACAGCTGCCATTTCCAAATCATGAGTGGGGTAATTCAATTCATTCTTTTTAAGCTGACGTGAGCCATAAGCTATGACTTTACCATGTTGCATCAACACACACCCTAAGCCTATCTTTGAGGCATCACAGAATACAGAGTAACCCACTGGTCCTGATGGTAGGATTAAGACTGGTGCAGAAGTTAAACACTCTTTCAATTGGGTGAAACTTTGCTCACATGAATCATCCCAAATGTATTTAACATTCTTTCGGGTTAACTTATTTAATGGGAGAGCCGTCTTAGAGAAATCTTTGACAAAGCGACGGTAATACCCTGCTAAGCCAAGAAAACTACGTACTTCCGATACAGTTGTTGGTCTAGGCCATTGTTTTACTGCTTCAATTTTACTTGGATCTACATGTACCTTCTTGGGAAATAACATGTCCCAAAAACGTTACATGACTCATCCATAATTTACATTTTGAGAGCTTTGCGTACAACTGATGCTCTCTCAAGGTCTGAAGCACTATTATCAAATGCTCAGTATGTTCTTTATGACTCTTTGAATACACCAAAATATCATCAATAAATACAATTACAAACTTATTAAGGAAGGATTTAAACACTCTGTTCATTAAATTCATAAATGCTGCTGGTGCATTTGTCAACCCAAAAGACATCACAAGAAACTCATAATGTCCATACCGTGTACGAAAAGCTGTCTTAGATATATCATCGTTCTTAATTCGTAACTGATGATATCCAGACCTTAGATCAATCTTTGAGAAGTATTTTGCTCCTTGAAGCTGATCAAACAAATCATCTATCCTTGGTAAAGGATACTTATTTTTCACTGTGACTTTATTCAGCTGACGATAATCTATACATAATCTCATAGAACCATCTTTCTTTTTCACAAAAAGAACAGGAGCACCCCAAGGTGAAAAACTTGGGCGAATGAACCCTTTGTTCAACAAATCTTCCAATTGTTCTTTGAGTTCTTTTAGCTCAACAGGAGCCATACGATAAGGTGGAATAGAAATTGGTCTTGTGTCTGGGACCAAATCAATACTGAACTCAATATCTCTTTCTAGCGGTAATCCAGGTAAATCTTCTGGGAACACATCTGGGAATTCATTAACCACATGAATGTCTTCTAACTTCTGTTCTTTCTTTTCTAAATCTTTGATAAAAGCTAGAAATCTCTGACATCCCTTTCACAACATACGCCGGCCACTTAACATAGATATCATGTTGCAAGGTACATCACTTCGATTTCCTTGAAACACAAAATTACTCCTCCCCGGCATATTAAAGGAAATAACTTTGTCACGACAATTAATAGTAGCATGGCAAGAAGATAGCCAGTCCATCCCTAAAATCACATCAAAATCTAACATATTGAGAATCATAAGATCTATCTCAGTTTCCATGCCCCCAACAATTATTTTACAAGAACGATAACATGTTTTAACCATCAAAGTCTCTCTCATCGGTGTGGAAACCAAGAATGGTTCTTTAAGAATAATCGAATCAAATGCAAATGTCTTGGCAAATAGGGGTGACACATATGAGTGAGTAGAACCGGGGTCAAACAAAATACGTGCAGCAAAAGTATTAACAGATAATATACCTGTAACTACAGCATTGGATGTTTGAGCATCCTTTCGGGTTAGAGCATATACTCTTGCATTTCCTCTGCCAGCAGCTTGTTTTCCACGATCACCTTGGCCTCTTCCCATACTACCCCCTATTGAAGGGGTTGGTGTTCGAGTAATAGAAGCAGAAATAGACTGTGGTCGAGGTGGCAAGATAGACCCTTGACCTGGTCTTGTCATGAGCTGAGGGCACTCCCTTATAAAATGTCCTTTTTGTCCACAGTTAAAACAACCTGTACCAACAGTGTTTAACCTGCATTCTCCGAAGTGAAACTTTTCACATTCATGACATTGAGGTTTTTCCCTTCTACCTTGAGTACCTCCTCTACTAGAAGAGCTAAAACCACCCCTGCTCTCTGAACGAGGCTTAGCCACACTGGCTGTAGAATAAGATGACTTAGTAAGAGTGGCTGGAGCATGTTGTGATGTAGTAAAGGGTTTCAAAGTCCCTGAGTCTTCCCCTTGATCAAAAGATCTCCTATATCTAGCTTTCTTCTTTTGACGATATTCTTCTTTATTCTTTGACCTCTTTTCCATTCTTCGGGCCACATCAACAGCTTCTAAGTACGAAGAGTAATCGTTCATATTAGAACCCACTTGATCATATAAGGCATCACGAAGCCCTTCCACAAATTTTTCTATTTTCTTCTTTTCAGAAGGAATGATTTCAGGGGCATATTCAGATAATTTAACAAACTGAGCTGAATATTCATCAACAGTCATGGTTCCCTGCCGTAGATACAGAAAATCCCTGGCCCTAGATGATCGTTCACTTGCCGGAAGAAATTCATCCATAACCAATCTGTAAAATTCTGTCCACATAACTGGCGGTGCGCCTTGAATTCTAGCTTTCTTCCAGTTCCTCCACCATTTACCAGCCCTACCCTTTAACTGAAAGGAAGTGAATTCTACCTTTTGAGTAGGAGAACACCCTATAGCATCACAGATTGCTTCACAATCTTCAAGGAAACATTGTGGGTCCTCTTTGGGATCTTCCCCTAAAAAAGTAGGAGGCCTCATTTTCTGGAACTCAGACATTCTTACCTCCCTTACATTATCTCCTCCAGCTAACTGAGCTGGTTGTACAATTTCAGCTTCAACAATAGGAGGATCCACTGGCAGGTTAGCTTGTGCAGCTCGACCTCTCATTTCAACCTCAAATCGGTCAAATCGTTCATTCATCAAATTAATCACATGTGCAATAGTTGCATTACCAACGTGAGCATCAGGTTCGACTCTCCTTGCTTGCTCACTAGTTGCGCCCTCAGTACTTTGAGCATGTAAACTATCACCACGGTTAGGATCATCTTGCACATATACTGGTGAAATTATGGCCCTCCTTGGACCCATATTCTCATTATTATTAGAAGATCCTTCTGACATTGATCTGTCACAGATCTACACACACAACAAACAATTTTCACACATAAACAAAATATCACTTACTAGCCCCACTGAGAAGTTATCTATAAAATGACGTTATACTCTACAAGGTCTTTTATGGAACCTAATCCTATGGTCATGCCGCGGCTCATGACAATAGGGAAGGGCCCACAAAGATCACTTTGCTCTGTACTCTATAGGGGACCTATAAAACCTATCCTCTTATACCAAATTTGTCACATCCCAAAAATTGAACATGTGAAAAGATACTACTCATTTGATAAAATTCTCAAACATACGTTATTTACATATATTCTGTAAGGTTTTACATTCAACCTTAATCATTCATTACACACTACAGAATTATATTCATCTGATAAGCAAATATAGACATACATAGTCTGATATTTCTATCTCATCGCAAGCCTAGGAGACCTACAGAAAGTACAGAGAGTTCCTAGTATCCACATTAATAAGTACTGGTATCCCACCAGACAGAAATAGAGGATAATTCCAAGCGGCTTCTATTCTTCAAACGGATACTCTTGTTCTTTGTTTTCTGTATCTGAAAAAAATAATCATAAGCAGTGTGAGTTTATTTAAAAACTCAGTAAGTAAATAACTGTACTATATAAAATATCAAAAGTACAAATACCACATTTACTCATATAATTAATTGTCTTATACATCGAGTAGTATGAGACTCTAACCCTTTCAAACTCATGAATAAGATTTCATAGATATACACCGAGTAGTATGGGACTCTAACCCTTTCAAACTCGTGAATAAGATCTCATAGGTATACACCGAGTAGTATGGGACTCTAACCCTTTTAACTCGTGTATAGGTTTCATAGATATGCACTGAGTAGTATGGGACTTTAACCCTTTCAAACTCGTGTATAAGATTTCTTAGATATACACCAAGTAGTATGGGACTTTAACCCTTTCAACTCGTGTATTAGATCCCGTAGATCTTTACTCATTATTAAGATAGTGAGAATTTATCACATAGTACAATTGTCATGAAATAAAATAATTTCTACATACTCTTATTTCTACCGATCATCATATACTCCCATATGAAAAATTGATTGCTTATTATCCAAATAATATTGTAAATGGGACTTATATTGTACTTTGACTAGTAATATCAAATTAGCTGAGCAAGGTTATTCACTCACCTTGATGTTTGTCCAAGTTTACCTTGTTCCACACTAGAATTTGTGTAGGAAAATTTCCTAGTAAAATATATTACAAGGAAACATAAGAAAGGAAACAAAATCACGAAAATACGTAAAATTTTCTGATTGCTACAGTAACGGTTGCTACAGTAACGGTTCGCTACAGTAATGGTTCGCTACAGTGCCGGTTCGCTACAGTAACATTGACTGCTACAGTTCCATTGACTGCCAACACTACAGTAACTGCTACAGTACTCGAAGAAAAATTTTCAGATTTTCCCAAAATTTCTGGTCGCTACAGTAACTCGAGTTTTTTTGCAGAAGTTTTTGCAGAAATTTCTAACAAATTCATCCTTTCCTTTCTTGTTTCAAAACCAGAATTTCAACTCTTTTAACCGATTATAACTCAAATATAACTTCTAAAACAACTGAGATTCATGAATTATCATCAAAATCTTCAAGAACAAAACCTCCTCTAATCTTCCATATAAACTTAGATTTAAGGAAAATAATGAGATTAAAGCTTACCTTTGATCCTTACAAAGCTTTTGAACCAAACAAATAATCAAAACTCTGAAGATCAAGGAAAGGATTTGAGAAGAAAATGAAGAAAGGAGAGAAAACTTCCTCAGCTGCTTCGGTTGCGTGAGAAAAATGAGGGGGTACTATTAAAACTTTATATTAAATATTTCTAATGGGTTATTGAATAACCCATGGGTATCCATAACCCAACATCCAAACTCATCCAGTCAATTTACAATAAATGGACTAATTGATCATTCTTAAACCACTTTTCCATGAATTTCACCATTCTTAGAATATATCCCACGTAGTGCAAATATTCAATCCAGTCATTTAACTCAATTTTCATAAATAATATTCAAAGAGAACAATTAAATATGAAAATTAAAAATGACCAAAATAAATAACTAAAGTAACGTTGTAAAATTCTAAAATACTCTTAAGCGAATTATATTCCGAAATTAAAGGGTATTACAGACATGACAACGTTGTGTATGTACTTTGATGAATTGTAAAAAGAAATAGAGGTGTGTAAAGAAAAGAAATGGAGGAAGAACTCCAGTGACTTACCACTACTAAAATTACATCGAGACCATAACTGAAGTGTGCAAAGCCACCTTCCAACCTTTATTCACCCCCAATCGGCCAAACCCACTTATCACCGAGAAACAAATTAGCCATAGCTCACGTTCACAGAGAAAAAAAGAATAGTTAGGTCAAAATGGTTATGTTCCTTACTTAGAACATATCCCCACCAAGTGCTACTGTGTACCATCCAAAAACTTCAGCTATTTGTTGAGAAACACTAGAGTAGACTGCCAAGAGGAAAGATTGGGAGAGAGAAAGAGTAGCCAGACATGAGAGAGAGTCGAGTTGATTAGAACGAGTGAAACAGTGAGAGAGGGGAGAGTTCGGACTAAGTAGACGGAGGAAGAAATGCAGAACAAAGACAATTTGGGTTTTAGGGCTAAAGGTTAACGAAGAAACAAAATAACATCGTCCAACAAAACCATTATTAGGGACGGAATTTTGACGCAAAATTTCATCTCAAAAATCAGAACAACATCATTTGGCGCTAAATTAATTAGAGACAGAATTTTGGCATGGAAAAATTTGTCTTTGGAAACATTTTTTCATAGAGACAGATTTTCCATTGCAAAATTATGTATATTATTCAGGATAAAATAAATGTTTTGAAATAGATATTGAGGCTGATTTTTAATATTCAAATCCGTCTATAATTATTAAATCCTAACAACTATAAATTAGGGGTGGATATTCTATCAAAGATGGATAAATTTCATCCCAGATTCTATCTTTGATTCCCTATATTCCAAATTCAAATCAAGGATGGATTTGCAATATGTCAGAGACGAAATTTGAGACAGAATCAATTCCATTTCTAAGTTCTGTCTCTAATTTATGTTTTTTTGTAATGAGTAAACACACTTTTTGTCTCTAAAAGTATATCTTGGTGATGCTTTAGTCCTTGAAAAATGGCCATTAACCACTTTAGTCCATGAATTTTGAAACTGTTATACAAAATGGTTCTTTCATCCATCCTTATCATCATGGCCAAAGTCATGTGATGATATCAGTGTTATCGGACTTGACTTGGCCCGACGAGTTGACCTGGAACCCAACGACCTAGAGCTGGACCCAGGTAGGGTCATGTGTTTGGACCTAATTACAAACGACTCGGTCGACCAGGACAGGTCTTGACCGAACTAGTGACCCAACTTACATCTTTTTTTTTTCAAAAATGTTTTCCAACTTTACTCATTTACATTGAATCCATTTAGAACCAGAAAGGAGAAGAACATATGGAAGAGTAGAAAAGTGAGGCCTTACCATCAACGAGTTGAGGTGGCCAGTGGTTCCACAGCTAGACAATGCTGGTGGTCAGATGGCGAAGCTCCCATCCGGTACTTACTTTTTTCCCAGCATCGTCTCTCTTCCTCTCGACCTCTATTGTTTGCACAGACCATGACAGTAAAGCAAAAGGAGGCAAAGGAAGGGAAGGCTGGTCGATTAGCCACTACACTAGCCTTGTCTTTCTCTCTCGCCTGATCTGCTCTCTCCCTCATGCTCATCCGTCTCTTTTTTTGAAATGGGAACCAGATCTGAGTTTTTTGCTTCCTCTAAAGTCAATGTTTGATCCAGTAGTGGAGAATGGCACACATGTACAACTGATCATGTGCCACATATGCCTACTCATGAATAAAATTCTAAGAGGCACTCCTTCTTAGAAAATCAATTCATTTAGGTCCCTAAAATTTATTTTATTTCCTTTTACTTTTCCACAAAAATTCAATTGCTCCACACAACATAATAAAATCTCCAAATAAGTTCTTCATAGTTTCAAAAATTTTAACAGTAGGGGGTTCAAATATAAAAAAGGGGAAATTATAAAAAAAATATATGGTATTATATGGTATTTTATGGATGTTTATGACTTTAAAGTGTGAAATTTGCATATAAATTATTTATTTTACTTATTTTTGAATTTATTTGTAAAGTTGTATATACATATATATATACATATACATATACATATATATATATATATACATATATATATACATATACATATACATATATATATATATATATATACATATACATATACATATATATATATATATATATACATATACATATATATATATATATATATACATATACATATACATATACATATATATATATATATATATATATATAGTTTTTTAATTTATTTAGTGTAATGCCCGAGGTCCCCGAGTATTATTGAAATTTGATTTTACGGTTAAGTGGTTGGATGTAGGAAAATTTTCATTTTTTCGACTAAGGAAATTCATCGATGGAGTGTGGTATAGTATGTGAAGTGGTAAATGACCGAAGTAGGTGGGGTTGCATGTGCCATAGTAAGGGCGGATGGATAATGAGACCGTGGAGGGACTAGGGTGAAATAAGAATGTTTATGTAATACACTCTTAAAAAAATGGAAAACAAGGTTAGTAGTGTGTTAAGAGCCAAGAATTGAGCTTGGGAATGTATAAGTGTCTTGTGTGTGGTGAATATATCGAGAAAGAGAAATTACAACCTTACCACTATCTAATTTTGATTAAGAGAGTATCAGATCGCAAATTGGTAATTTTCTTGGTAGAGCATAGTTATATATATAACAAATACCCACACCTATTAGCCCACTTTCCCATCTCTCTCATACACTCTCCATTTCAAACCCTAGCTCTCACCTCTCCTCCACCCAAGTGCACCACACCGAAACCTCCGGCCACTGATCTTCGGTGAAGGGTCCGAGCTTTCGGTGACCAAGCCTCACTAGAGGAAGGAGAAGCTAAGGTAAACTCCCTATTTTTTTTTATCTTGTTGTCATTTATGGATGTGAAGAGTTTAGGGTGAGAAATAGGTGTTCTTGGAAGTTTTAAGCAAGACTGATGATTTAGAACTCTTCTTGAATGTATATTGATCTAATTGGAACAAGAAATTGGTAGAATCTATAAATTAAAACAAGGAAATAGTGGGTGGGAAGTGCATGACAGAAAAATATGGAAGTTAGGGTTCTTGAGATAAATTTTCATGATTTTTAGGTTTGATTCTTGGATGTAATCTAGGATTTGGGTATGTTGACGTTCCTAATCATTCTAATGCAAAATCATGGAAAGAATCATCAATTTTAGTGTAAAATTGGTTTAGAATGAAGGAAAGACCTTGTAGGCGTCGAAAATCATGTTAATAGAGCATCCCGGTTCGCCTAGGTGGGAAAATGGCCACCTAGGTGCGCGTATGGCAGTGTAGGGGAGTGTTTCACCCACTTAGGCAGGAATTTGTCTGCCAGGCGTGCATGTGCTAGTATTTTTGACAGTTTTGGCTAATTTTCAAAATGTCATAACTTTCTCATCTGGACTCAGTTTTAATGAATTTTGTATCGTTGGAAAGGTAATTGAGTCTAGTTTTCCATGAAACAAGATTCAATTGAAAATTCCTTACCTTTTGAGAGTTGTGACTAAAATAGTGAGCAAGGGTCAAAACTAATTATAAAGAGTTTCTTATTTTGTGACCTTAACATATTTTCACATTGTTACCTTATGGGAATTAACTCTTTGAAGCATCTTCTACATGGAGTGTGACACATGCGATTGACTTGGAAATTACTGTGAGTTACGTTGTATTGAATTATATTAACTGGTTAAGTTGTGTATGAAGAGTAGTGATTATAGAATGGATTGTTGTAAGTTTTCAATATCATATTTTGTGGTAGACATGAACTTATTGTCAATACTGAAATAGTTGAGAAATGTGCATCTATGTGAGTGGTTTCTATGGATGATTGTACGTAATTAAAACAATGTATACATACATAAATTCAATTGTGTGCATTTATAATCATATCAATGGTTACAGGAGCAACTTGAGGGGTGTATAGTCATGTACTTACCCATTTATTTTCAAACTGAGTACAAGGAAAATATGTACATACATACACTTACATATATATATATATATACATAGTTATACTCACACATGCAAAGCCATGAAGTTTCATGATATGTGCCTTGAAGTAAGTATGTGTGCGAATGTACCTACCCGTGTTTATCCTTAGGTGAATATGTACACCCATATACCCCCTTGTACATAACTAAACTCATTTATTTGAAAATGTGGTATGGTTATATGTGTACATATATTCAAACATACGTGTATAGATATTGATGCATTAAAATGGTGGTAAATGATTGTGACACGAATAACTCGATGACGATATATAATGATTATGGGAGTTATTGATGGAATGTTGCATTATTGTGATATATCCCTTTAATAATAAATATGGGACGGGCCGTAAGTATATGTGTTATGATTCATGATGGATGATGAGGTTGTATGAGTTGTGAATGTGATTGATTGATTTTTTGTTACTATTCATATACCGTGCTGAGGTGGGGTACGTATAAACTATAAGCAGTACTGAGGTGTGGCACTTTCTATGCATATACAGTGCTAAGGTAGGGCACATATAAACTATAAGCAGTGTTGATGTGTGACACTTGCTATACATATACAGTGCTGAGGTGGGGCACTTAGTAAAAATTTTATTTGCCATATGATTTTTATTATAACTTGATTTGATGCCTCTTTAGTTAGGGATGTATGGTCGATATAATTCTTTCGAAAGTGAAATTTGTGTGAGTTCTTTGTGTATAGATCCTCGATGTATATGTGAGTATATTTGTAACCACAAGTATGATCACATCATTATTTTCTCTTTCTTTCTTTATATGTATTTGGATTATATTTACTTATGGAGGTAGGATAAAGCTTTCATCACTGGGTCAGCGTGACTCATACCTTAGCCTTTTTTTTTAGGAATAAAAGAAGCAAAGCGAAGGTAACGATTTGTGTCCAATCCCCCATGTTTGGAGAAGGGTACATTTATGTTCTCCTTCTTTTGTATTCTAATTGGCTCTGTAATCGGGTAGGTCAATTAGGTTATATGTGTTAACTAAGACTTGGTTGTTACTTCAACTTATGTATGGTTTAACTGTGGGTATAAATCATGATAAGGCTGATATAATTGGAAATAATTGGCCGGTTAGTTTGATTTGTATGCTTAAAGAGAAATTAATAGAATGGCTTATAAAATTTATATAATAGGTTGTCATATATTGCTGCGGGTTGGAGTAAAGGTAAGGCTTACAAAAGAGGGATTGGGTCCTCTCCCATGTCAGTCACTTGCCTGGTGTTAAGCTATGACATTTAGCTGGGTCAGCAATTGACCTGGTGGTTGAACTAGTAATCCAATGATCCAAAGGCATGCCTCGTTTAATACTCGAGTCGGGTCTGATAACACTGGATGATATGACCATTAATTGTTGACATAGCAATGACATGACATCTAAAGACTATTTTATTTTCTGATATGTTATGTTTAGTGGCAACATGGCAATGATGTGTGGCATCTAAGGACTATTTGGTCCGTAAAACATTTTTTTACAAACAATTTGGTTCCTAAACAATTTTTCACTAACAATTTAGTCCTTAAAATTTTTTTACTTGAACAACTTGGTCCTTGGAAGTTCCTTTTTCTGTAAATAGAAGAGTCTTTATATGCCACGTCACTACCTAACATGACAAATTAACAAACAAAATAATCTCTAGATGCTATGTCATTGCCACTTTAGCGGTTAACAAACACATCATTGGATAATAATGGTTATGACAAAGTACGAACGAATTGACCATTTTGTGTAGCGATTTCAAAATTTATGAACTAAAATGGTCAGTGACCTCCTTTTAGGGACTAAAGTAGATAAATTTTTAGGGACCAAGATTAATGTTTACTCATATATCTATCTATCTATGTATAAAATATAGTAATTTGAATAAAATATAGTAAATACATTCACTTATTTAAAGCATGTACTTTTTAAGAATTGAAATTATATAATTTTAAGTTTTATTCTGATTGTGTATTTAGATCAAATTTTTGTGATTTTTTTTGAGTTAAATTTATGTAGACAAACATGAATATGAGCCGATACACAGAAGAATATGGATTCAGGGATGGAGAAAATATTTTAGCTCTAATTATACACATTTTAGGTTATGAATCCGACTTATAGGATTTTTTGTGTGGTTAAGGAATGATATAAGGGGTGCGTTTGGGTAAATAGCTTAATTAAACACTTATATAATAAATGTTTATATATAAATTATTTCTATAATTGAAGAGTTTATGAGAGCAAACTTCACATATGCTCTGTATAAGTTGATTCTATAAGCTATATTGGAGAGCTTATGATAATAAGCTGAAAACAACTTATGTGCATACCATAAATTATTTTTATAAGTATTCCCAAACAGGTACATAAGCGCTTATGCATAATATAAGTCCAGATAAGATCAAAATAAATTCTTTCAAATATGATATGAAATATTGAATTAGAAGGAATTTTTGAGTTGTGGTGTGCATTATGTCAAGTTAACACGTCAACTCGCTTAACTCTAACAAACCTACAAAACTGGGTGGGGTTGGATTGGCGGTTGGCTCGATTTTATTTTTTCCAACTAGTCGATTATTGGTTCGAGTAACGGGTTTATAAATTTTCAACCCGCCAAACTCGAACCAACCCACAAACTCGCCCATTTATTTTTTTAATTGTAGTACTCCTATTCTATGCACATATATTGTGTGTAAAGCATTTATGATTTAGTTAACCTACTATTTAGTTTTTTTTTGAAATATTTTTCTCTCTCAGTAATAATGTATAATATCATATATAACATTTACCATCTTAATTATTTATTTAAACTACTAATCCTTTCATTTAAAAGTTTGTTATTCCACATTTTATCCTAGTTCTAATAAAACCAAAAGAAAAAATTAACTCAATATCAAATTATAGATGAGATTTTCTTCTTAAAAACATATAATTATATAAGACATAATTCCATTATTTCTTGTTTATTTTTAATTCTAATATTTTAAATCAAGTCAACCATTCTAAAAAATAAAAAACTTAACCCATAAACTTGAACTAAATCAATCTATTTGACGAGTTGGATTGATTTAAATTAAATGTGTGAAAATATCTAAAACCAAACTAGCTATTTTTTGTTGATTTAGTTTTTAAAATCCTCTTAACCAACTCGTGCACACCCCTAACTTTGAGTTTTTCTGTAGCAAGACTTTGGGTTAAGTATCTCTATATCATAGCATTTTCTTTAGAATCAATTTGATGGTATTTTGACCATAAAAAACACCATTCTGAGACTTATTTCCCACCTCATATGGTTTATTTGAAGTGTAAACTTTACTGATGAGTACACACTGAAAGGGAAATTCTTCCAACTAGGTCCCACTTAATACAAGCCTCGTATCACTTTCATATCTTCTTAAGCATGATTATATATGTTATTACAATGGATATATGTTTCTAAAACCAAAGGCACCAACTTAGAAGTTACTCAAGACATAAAGAAAGATCACAATTTAAAATTTCACAAACTTCTCGTCTTTCAAGCTTTCCACAGTTTCCTTGAGGCTCACATCCAATGGAAAAAACTCGATTTCCAACGTCTTTGCCTTTTCTTTAGAAAACTGAAACTTTGGTATAAAGGGCTTATCGTCTGCAAACATATCAAATTTATTGAGAAAGCAAGAAATAAAATTATCAAAGATTATAAATAAAAACTTGAATTAGATAAAACATATAGCTGTAAATAAATATGAGTGCAAGCCATTTGAGTCATCAGATATGATTGAAGGAAAAATAATTAAATAAATCAAATCTTTACCTTCTCTTCTTCTCCATTATCCTCAAATCCAAACATACCCTTAAATAAAAAAAAAACAAAATGATACTTTATATCCCTAATATTTACACTTATTTTTGTTTATGCCCGTGATGTTTGTTTTTGTCCATTTATGTCCCATATGTTACATTTTTTTTGTCAAATATGCCTTTTTTTAAATATTGTCAAATAAATTAACAGAATCTACTGACTGGGCTCTAACATGGCAAAATTATTCCACTACATCATCTGCCACGTGACTAACAAAAAAGTACTTTATATCCCTAACGTTTACATTGATTTTCATTTATACCCCTAGTGTTTTTTTTGCTTGTTTATGTTCCACATGTTTTATTTTTGTTAAATATGTCCTTTTTTTTAACACCATCAAATAAGTTAATAGAAACTACTGACTAAACTCCAACATAGAAAAAATTCTTTCTCCACATTAATTGCCACATGGCCATGTAGACCAAAATGACAAAAATGCTTCTCCACCATATAACCTTCACCATCACTCACACTACTCTTATCTTCCTCCTCCCATCCACATGCCTTATTACAAGAGGGAGGGGAAGGGGAAGGGGGAGGGGGAGGGGGAGGGAGAGGGAAAGGGAGGGAGGGAGGGAGGGAGAGAGATAACTGTTGTAATTCTAGCATATCTTGAATTTATCAAGGCTAAAGTTTTGTGATCAACTATTGTGCATGTAATGGAGTATCTAAAAATTATCATAGATTAGTAACTTCTTTTCTAGGTTCTACAGTACCATATTGATTACCAGACTCTCAGTACCAAATAAAGTGGAAACATATGGTAAATTCCAATATGTGCGTGTTTGGGAGGGTGTTAAGATGAGGTTCAACCACGTTTCAACTATCTAAACTTGGTTTGAAGAAAAATGGAGATGTTTGGTAGTGCGTTTCAACTATCTAAACTTGGTTTGAAGAAAAATGGAGATGTTTGGTAGTGCACTGATCATGGCTGGTTGAACGACATTTTCCATTTCCAACCACGTTTAATGACCATGCCATATTGCAGCTTCCTCGGTCCGTTTATATGGGTTGGTATGTGTAACTAGGCTCATTCCTCATATTTTCCCCTCTGTTGCCCTTCCCATTTCTTTGTGCTTCTCTTCCATGCTCATTAGCAAGCTTGGGTACTCTGTTTTTAGATACCAAAAATAAAGGCACACAAAGGATGGCTTGGCGGGGAAGAAGAAGGAAGACGGGGGATATCATATTAATAAGTGATTTTCTCCCATGGCAATCAGTGTCTCCTCACCCCCACGAAGAGGAGTTTGCAAAATGAATAAAGGAGAAGACCAAATAGAAAGGGGAGTGAGGGTACACTTGTCACACTCTCATTGGGTAACATACTCCCCCTTTTGTCTTAATTACACAAAACACTCCTCTTAAAATTAAAAATTAAAAATTATTTATTAATAAAAAATTAGTCAATAATTCATTTTTCATCTAGCAATTCATTAACACTTTAATTATAATTCACCAATTTTATTAACAATTTATTATCACATTTAATTAGTCAATTATTAATAAAAAATTAGTTAATAATTAATTTATTAAAAAATTAATGCACTTTATTAAAGTATTAAAGCAAAATTTTGATCAAGGACTTAGTGAATAAACGAAAACTTTTTTGGTAAATGTTGAAATTAAAGCAAAATTTAGTTTAAATTAAATTTATGGAGTGGACAAAGAAGGACTGATCTGAACTTTAATTTAAAAATAATATACCAAGTGAAAATTAATAATATGCACGACACGGACTAAAGTGAAAGAAATAAAAAGTTTATAAGGGTTGATTTAATTTAAAAAAATTATATTTTGATACTAGGGACCTAATGAAACTAAATAAGATCTAGGATCATACAAAAGACAAAGGAAAAATATTAGTCAATGACCTAAGTAAATAAGATGAAAAATTGTAGGTTAGAAGCAAAATATTTGAAAATGAACATAGTTGTTATAATAGGGATTTTAATTAAGATTAGAAGGAGTTTACCAAATTTTGAGTGTTGTTGTATAGTTGAATAATGAGTTTAAATTAGTTAAGTGAGAAGTTTAAAAAAATTTAGAAGTCAAATTTATTAAAATGTTAATAAATTGTTAGTAATTAACAATTTATTAACACTTTAATTATAATTATTATTAACACTATAACTATAAAACTAAGAATATATATCCAAAACATCATGGTATATCAAAAAATAAAAAATAAAATTCATGTCATTTCTAGTAATTATATATGTAAAACTACGTTCGCAAATCAATATCCAAACATCATACTTTGTTTCAAATCAAATTTGTCCAAAGATCTACTAAATACAAATTACGTTCATCTAAATTTAAATTTTTTTCTATTCACTTTCAATCAAATTTAATTTGTCTCACCTACGTTTACCCACCAGGCTCCCAACATACCCTATATCTATTGCTTCAAGGAATTTTAATAAATAATTTATTTAAGTTAATATAAAATGAAAAATCTACTGCTTTACTTTAGTACTAGTACGTGCTTGATAAGACAGCCATCAGTTAACATAATAAAATACTGCAAGAGTAGAGATAACTTTTAAAACAGAAAAATGACAAAGATATTTTAATCTTCAACATTCTATAAAAGAGATGCTGTTGCAGAAAGATTAGGGAAAAATTATTAATTAAGATATGTTATATGTATTCTTAAAGTTATAGAAATAGTTGAACTTACTTCTCTGGAAGTCGTAATGTTGGGTACAGATCATGTAGATTTAATATGGGCAAATGCAACATCTTCACATTGATTCATCCTAAATGAAAATTTGGAAATTTTTGTGCGCCTGCATCAAGCGAGGATGGAAAATTACCTGTAAGGAGTAACACAATAATTCTTGTCCAGGGGCCAAAGTCATTGTATATTTTTAACATACATTCAGGTCAACAAATATTTCTCAATATAAGGAAAAAAATTAAATCAATAATCAATCATATTATCAAATCCTTAATGGAGAAATTTAATAACATAAAGCAAAATTGAAGAAAGAAAATATTTAAGCTATAACTTGGATTCTCTGAAAGATATAATATAGCTTAGATTCTCTGAAAGATATAGCCATTCCTCACAACAAAAATTTGAAGTCTTCAATGTCTTACATGTGCCAATAAGGAAGATTCTAGCCACAAGTTGGCATCTAGGAGTAAAAGGAGAGGCTCTTTTAGAGCTAACAAGAAGTAGGATTTGGCTCTATTAAATCCTTCACTATTTGCTTGTTTTCAAACCTTGTCTGGCAGTTTCTTCTTGTTATTGCTACAAAGTAACTTCTCCATTATCATGTTTAGGATCTTATTTATTTAAATGGTATATTTTTTGAGCATTAAATACATAGTTTTGAAAGTAATATGCTTATTTGTAACTTTAATATAAGTATATGCATACTTTTAATCATTATATTTCCTTAGAAATATGAACTTATGATCCTACAACTTCATTGTTTTAGACACTAGATAAGATGATATTGATCTTAACAATCTTGATCGTGATTCCAAAGTATATTAAGCCAAATTGAAATCACTAATTAAATTTAAATATACTATAACCCTCCTTTTCTTATACTTTTTCAATATTTTGACACTAATCCCTGTCCTTCGTCCATCACCTAGAGCCATAAAAATCAATTGAGTTGAAGATAATTGAGTATCTCAAATAATTGTGCATAAATAATATTTACCATTTATTAGATTTAGAACTGCTGCAGCACTTGTGTTAAGCGTTGGTTGCAAGAGAGGTCCTATCAACATTGCTGGATTGATAGTAACCATGTCGATTTTGTTTTCCTTTACAAATTTCCAGGCAGCGTCTTCAGCCAAAGTCTTGGAAAGTATGTACCACAGCTGAAACACAAAATTGGAAACAAAAGAACATTGTAAAATGTAAATTACTATGCATGACAAATGATCACATTTGCTACGCATTGGAACAACTATTTTAGTAATATTGCTAAACAGAAATTGTTAGAAAATTCAAAGCACTACACTGTTCTCAAATGACATTAATAAGAAGGATCACAATTATGGTTTAATGGGCTATCTCTGCATCACAATTATGGTTTCAGGATCTCAAAATTATAAGGAACTAAGTGACTTTAGTCAAAATAAGGGATGTAAAAACAACCAATTCACTACAGTTTCTGCAGCAGTTGAAAAAAGTGGGAGTCGCTATAAAAACACATGGGCGTGCCCACACCCACACACACAGAGAGAGGTTTGGAGTTAGTTAAGACAAAAATAATGGAAGAAAGGCAAATGTAATTGATCTGACTGAGAATTTGCACAAGTCTGAGATGATTTCAGGGAGGAGGAGCCTCCATGGATTTCCTTGTATCGAGAGCCCAAGTTACAGCACATTGAGTGACTGTTACAGAGTTTTTCTTCCAATTTACTGATTTCCCTATGTTATGGAGTGTCATGCAGTATCGACAGATGCCATAGCCACCATTTTCATTGACAAGTGGCTCTGCCAAAGGAAGGCCATTCTTCTTGGACATTTTGAGGTGGATGGGGTCTAGGCAACCACACCATTCTGCCATGGCGGCCACCATTGAGAACACTGGTTAAGCAAACATACAATCATGCCATTCTTAATTACTGATTAGAAAGAAAATTTGCTATCCCAAATCTTTGCAACATTAGCTATCACAAATTAAATCAGAATTAACTGCACATTTCATTTCTGGATTAGTAATTTACTATACTGAAATGTAGCACACACCTTAGATTGCCTACAGAAATCTGGATCTGAAAACCATGTCTCATCAACTACAACTTCAGGAGTTTTAGGCTTTCCATTAAATGCAACTGCAGCAATAGAAGATGTTAAAACAACTCGTCTCAAAGATGATAATTTTGCACATGATTTAAGAACATTGAGAGTTTCCTTCACTGCTGGATCAATTAGTTCAGCCTGAAATGAGGAAATCAACAGTTACAAACTAGAAAAAATTGCAACTGTCCCTTTTAAGAGAAGAAATTGGTAGCTTATTGAAAGACTACAGAAATACACCAAGCAACACATCCTAAAATACGCAAATGAATTCACCTTTGCCAGGAATCATGCTTAGGAGATTCCAGATTGCACTTTAGTATCTGTAAAGCATAAAGGCCACCACTCCAGTCGAAGACAAGGATAATAAAAATGAGCCCTACAGGTAAAGGCCTAAACCAGAGTCATTTCTTTGTCACAAGGGCATTTGAGCTTCTCTTCAATTTTATGGCATGTGAATAATATAATTATGCATCACAGCACATGCCTCGGGCATGCTACCTGATTCTTTACTATATATTTTGCAAGAAGCTCCTAGAATTTGTGCAATGGTAAATGGTAAATGTAAAATTGCTTATTTTATAGTCTAGGATAAGGGTGTGAAGTGAATTCATTCAACTAGATCGACAAGGTCGTGCTATTATTTGCCAAGGGCAATCTTTTTGGAAGTGTTGTATGCACATTTGGAAAAATAATAGTCTGCGTTCCAGAGGAAATAAAACATTAGAATTGTGGTCCTCCTACTATAATGTGATAGAACACAAGCCAAATGAAAATTTAAAACAAACAAACAAACAAAGAAATCCTAACAACATGGCAGCCGGAAAACAGAAGTAAAATGCAGGAGATATCAAAACAAGAAACAGGGGAAATACACAGAAAATTAAAGATAGTGCTAGGTCTTCGAGGTGCTAGTTATCTCCCTCTAGCATTCAAGAGTAGAGCTGTCCCGGCCCAAGCCCAACCCACTATGGCTTTCAATAAATGTGGGTTGGGCTGGGCTGGGCTTGAGCTACTACTTAGGCTGAAAATCTTGACTCAGCTTAGCCCGGCTAGCCCTTTTTTTTAAAAAAAAATTATTTTCTCGTATCTATAATTTAAATAGAATACACGACAAAATAAAAATTTATTATACATGACATCTTTGTTCAATGAAGCTCAATGAGAAAGAAACATAAGCAAATGTTAGAGATTCAAAACAAAAATAAAAAGCCAATTTTTTATAGTGTGATGGCATTAACAACTCATGCCTTAAGTAATAAAAAAATTACAGACTCAAAGTACTAATATTTTTAAATATTTTTTATTAAAAAAGCTCATGAAACCGGCTCGTCCCAGCCCACCTCAATCTTATGTGCCTAAATGGACTTGGCTAAAAGCCTTTGTTTAATATAGGCCACTAAATTTTTAGACTGTTCCACCCCATTTACAGAATTGGACCAGTGAGTTTAGCCCATTTTAACAGCTCTATTCAAGAGGCTAGAATCCCTCCCAAAACCACTCTGTGATTTTTTATGCATATTGCAATCTCATACCCTACTTTTTATGCTTCAAAATTCTTTGACGTAATTCCATTGTCCTCCCCGATCTATCCTCAAAGTTCCCATGCAAAGCTGTCCTTGTTAAATACACAACATGAACCATCCTTCACAGCATATCATTTCCTTAGTCTCATGACTATATATCATCTAGAAAATTATGGCAGACCATCATAATGCCTTTGGATTTCTAATTAGAATAACTTCTCAATTTCTCGTTTGAAAATGCTTAATGAAAGATCTTTATTGTAATGCTTTTCCCACCATAATCGCCCTCACCCTCCAAAATATATGAAGTTATTCAAAATTTAAAAAGATTTTTCAAACATTTAGCATAAAAAACAGAACGCTTTGCGGCCGGCAGACCATAGAATTTGTATGTGTGTGTGTGTGTGTGTGTTTGTCAACTACTGTAGATTGGGATGAGACTGTGGGTCTCTGACATCATGGTAAATGGGAGATGCAGTATGAAAGACACCCTCACATCCTTCAACAACAGGGTCAAAGGAACCTTCATCCAGGAGATTTGCTTTAATCAGGTGCAATCTATCCTTTGCACCATCAAGTTTAGGCAAGTGTCCCACCTTTTTTGGATCATCTGCAGGGAGTTACAAACCAAAACAAATTTTTAACTGAAATGAGAGTCTAAATAGCATTGTAAAAAAGAAAAAACAAATCGAAGTGATTCATCTCTAATAGAAGACAATAACAGAACCATAGATTCCTCTTGCAGAACTTTTATCATCCATTCCTTTGTAGTTTGGGGATGATATGTTTGATGAAAGCCAAAATAGAAGACAAGAAGAGATAAGAGGATAGAACGAAGATGAGTCATATATTTGGCAGACGCATTTGTATTCTTTTCCCCTGATTACTCTCATCTCTCATATCCATTTCCATTTCGAACCAGTAAGCCCTTAACGCTATCATCTTTCCAAGCATTCCCTGTTGGACAATTCCTTAAATTTCCAATTTTCATATTCCATTGAATTGAGGTTCCTAAAACTCATAAAATGTCCCTTTGGCACCATAGAATTTTCCTGTGAATTGAGGTTCCTAAAACTTATAAAATTTGGATCCAATTGTGCTCCTACGTGCTTAGGAGCCTCCTACGTTCCCTCAACAATTGGATTAAATTTGATCCAACCGTTGAGAATTCGCATGCACCTACCTTTTCTTTATATAAAATACAAAAAGCTTTGGTTTACTAAATAGAGTTACCAAGATGCGACACGTGACATCTTGATTGACTGCTACACGACAATGATCTTTTTTTTTTGGGTAAGAGTTTTTTTAATTAAATAAATCCTAAACCATAATATTTAATTAAATAAATTATAATAAATTAAATTAAATATTATTGTAAACCTTATACCTTAAACCTTAAACCATAATATTTAATTAAATAAATTAAAATTAATTAAATTAAATATGATTATAAATCTTAAGCTCTAATATTTAATTAAATAAATTATAATAAATTAAATTAAATATTATTATAAGCCATAAACTCTAAAACTTCTTTTGTAATTTATTTAATTTAATTTATTATAATATTTAATTAAACAAAATTATTTCATTTATTGTAATTTATTGGATTTAAATATTATTATTAAACATACTTTAATTTTATTTTATTTATTGGCTGCCTGAGTTTAAAAACAAAACTCTTATAAAAAGAAAAGGACACTGTTGCGTAACAGGTGTAGATGCCCGATTTAGAGGTTCAGATTGTTTGCTTGGAATTATATATGCTTAGTTTTTTAGCAACGGTCTTGGCTGTTGCTAAAACTTTCAACAACAGTTTAACTGTTGTTAGAAATTTTTAACAATAGTAAAAATTGTTGTTATTGTCCCAAGCAGACCTCTGCTTGTATTTACTCCAAACAGAGGATCCCCACGCCCGATTTAGTAAAACATACGCTTAAATTTTTTTAAAAAAAAAAAGAAATAAAAGAGAAGCGTGACAATTGAATTAAATTTGATCTAAGCCCCTACAAGCTTGGGCGAATTGAGCCGTTTTCATAAAATTTCCCTTTGGCACAACAAACCGCTAATCACTAGAAATCAAAATCAGCACGTTGTTTTCCAGGAAATGTTCGATAACAAATAATCGGAACAAAAAAGAAATTCAGATACAAGGAACCAATAAAACAGAACTTCACAGAGATAAATGCGAGTGAAGATGTTAAGAACTAAGACTCACTAGGATCGCGAACAGTGGCCTTGACTGTGTAACCACGATGAAGAAGGAGCTTGACAAGCCATGAAGCAATGTAGCCAGAAGCACCAGTGACCCAAACGAGCTTACCTGCGTTGCTACACATTCTCTCTCTCTCTCTCTCTCTCTTCTTCAGGGCTTCACCTTCTGCTGGAGCTTGAGCTTTGGAGTGGCTTTATTTATATATATTTATAGAAGTGGGAAAGCGTCACTGCGTGTGTCAGAATGAGGCCACAGGACAAAAAGGACACGTGTCTTGTCATATTCTAAGGTTTTGCTTCCTGTCACTTAGCCATTCCAATTTGATTGGTGATGGTATAGTTTGTAAAATTTGTAGCTGTTTAATACCTTGATCCTTTGACAAAAAATTGTGTTTAGTTGATTATGAAGTAAAAAGAGAGTCGGTAAGAGAAAATGAGAGTGACAAATTATTTAAATTCTTCTCTTTAAAAATGTTAAACTTTTTCTTTTATTTTTTTTAAAAAGTTGGTATATTTTAGTAAAATAATTTAGATTAAATTTACCTTGAATTCTCAATTTTTCAAAATTCTGTATACGTCGCGAATGGATTGTCTGCAGTGTGTGGCACGAACTGCCATCTCTGCAGTTCGATCTGCACCATTTGTTTCGCAATCATCTCAAATGTTGTTGCGGCTCTTGTTCAATCATTTTTAACTACTAATCCATTTTTTCTTGCGTCGTCTTCTTCTGGTCCTTTAAACAACTCAGCAATCAAACAAACAGGAGGCATGGCATGGCTCTTGCTCTTTGTGCTCTGCCTCTTCCATTATATTCTATTCTTTCATATGTATGGTATATCTAGATCTGGGTTTCTTTATGTCTGTGCTTATCGCTTTTGGGACCATAACCATCATGCAAAGCGTGTGTATGCGCAGAATGGTGCAGTGACCAGTGCACCCCAACTCAAAGTAAAAGAGTGGGCTTGATGATTGAAGATCAAAGCATTAAACAGAAGAGAAATTGCTTTCAGTACTCTGTTCTGTAGAAAGAGAGAGAGAGAGAGAGAGAGAGAGAGAGAGAGAGAGAGAGAGAGAGAGAACAAAGTTAGAAGAAAGAGGGATGGGCTTGCGTTTCTGAGTAGGGGCTTCAGCGAAAATGGACGAAGCGCGGAGTGATGCGGAGTGTGCGATGAGTGCAAATGGAATGGTGCAGATTGAACTACATAGAGCAGTCCGCGCCACGCATTGTAGACAATCCATTCACGTTATACTGCAAAATTTGAGAATTTTGAAGAATTAAAAATTAAGGGTAAAATAAAAATTCTGTTAATAAAGTGACTGAGTTATACAAAAATTAATGACTTAGTATGTTAACATATTCATAAATGTTCAGATTAACTGTTATATAAGATTATTTTAACAACAAAATTAATTAATATTAATAGTATAACTAATTTATATGAATAAAAAAATTATAAAAATTATTTTATATAAAAATAAAATATAAGAATTAATTATAATTTTGATAAGATTATGGGGATTAAAATTATAATTTAACTAATAATTCATTTTCATTCTCATTATTTTTCTCTTTTTCCATTTCCTTTTTACAGATCCAATACGCCATTAAAGTCAACCCATGCATTGCAGGACCAAGATTGTTTGACGTAGTTATCCTAACGTACGTAACGTGAATTTATAGCCATTTGAACACAATTTATCCAATGCACACTATTTCCTTTAGCCCCACGCCTAATTTGGTCTTCTATGCTTCTTTTTCTTTTTCTCTTTTTTATGACTTTTAGAAACATTGTTTTAATTTAGTCCCAACCATTTTCAAAATGTCATATTTTCCAAGTATTTGAAATCATTTTTTATTTTGGTCCCCAAAAGACATTGGAAATATCAAATGGCCTATTTTCAAAATTTGATTCTCACTTTAACCCCAAAACATTTTGAAAATACTAAAATAGTCCCTTAAGAAATAAGCCCAAAAATTTTTAGATTTTCAAGTTAGTCCCTTTTCACAAAATTTCATCCAAAACTTTTGGGGTTTAAAATTAATCCCTTTTCAAGGTTAGTTTGAAGATTCCAATAATAGTTTTTTAAATTTTGAAAAAGGAACAATTTGAAATTCCCAAGAATTTCAAGGTCAACCTTGAAAAGGGATTAATTTTAAACCCCAAAAGTTTTGGATGAAATTTTGTGAAAAGGGACTAACTTGAAAATCTAAAAATTTTGGGGCTTATTTCTTAAGGGACCATTGTAGTATTTTTAAAATGGTTTGGGGTTAAAGTGAGAATCAAATTTTGAAAATAGGCCATTTGCTATTTCCAATGTCTTTTGGGGACCAAAGGAAAAAATGATTTCAAACACTTGGAAAATATGAGATTTTGAAAATGGTTGGGACTAAATTAAAATAATGTTTTTAAAGTATGAGTCCTAAAGAAATTTAAGCCAAAATTCATTAAAAAAAAAGAAGAAGCAGTAATTACAATACAGAAAATCAATGTGTTATTAAGATGAATTAGATTTTATAAAAATTTTCACAAACATAATTGAAAGTTTAATTCTGTAAAAGTATAATACTTAAGATAGTAATATTTGTAGAGTGCAAGAAATTAAAGAGTAGATATATAGTGCATAAATTAAAAAGTAAGGAAGAAAAAGATTGACACAGACAATTTATGATAATTCATATAAACTAAATTCAATCTTGAAATAAATTTAAGAACATAATTCATACAATAATTAATTAATTCTTGAGGTAGAAATCAAATATAAAAACAAAGCATTAATCAATCAACTTTGAATACAAAGAGAGAAAGGATAGAGAAAGCAAACTCAAAGATGTATATTGGTTCGGCTAATCCCAAACTTATATCCAGTCTCTAAGAAAACTACTTGAATATTTCTACTATAATTGCAAGTTCGATTTAGATACTTGTAAACCACTACAACTACAAGTTCAATCCAGGTAGTTGTGTGCCACTACAAATTCAATTCGGGTACTTGCGAACCACAACAGAGAATTTTGTCTATTCGAGCTCCTCTACAACCTAATCTAGTGATATACCACAATCACTCTTTCAAGGATTTATTACACCTTGAGAATACACTCAGAAAATTGAAAAGAAATAAGATTAACACAAGAAGACTCTCTTCAAAGAGTAGATGATATAATATGAATATCTAATAACTTAAATGATTGAGAATATGCAAGATTTGGCTCAAGAATGATTCTCTTTCTCTCAAAGATAATAGAACATATTAATATAACATTGTAGCACTTAGTTCTTTCTTAAAATCATGTATCTAAGGTCATATATATATATATATATATATATATAGTTTTACAAAACTAATCGTTATAGAGCCATTACTCACTTAAAAAACATGTCAGGTGTCTATCGTTCGACTGCCCGAGGCTCCCGGTTGACTGGTAGCTCAAATATGACCGTTAGATTTAAAATATGACTGTTGTATAGGCTATTCATATGAACGACACATAGTTAAGCAAAAAGATGATAGAGCTTCAAATGCTTAATGCAACTGCTTACAACTAGGCATTGGAGCATGTTGGTTCTAGAGATTTGTGGTATTGGGTGTATGATAAGGGAAGATGTTGGGGTCATCTGATGACCAACTTAGTGGAGTGCATGAACAAAATGTTAAAGGGGCTGAGGAGTATATATGTTATTGCATTGGCTCAAGCAACCTTCTACAAATTAGCTAAGTACTTCATGGACAGGTTGATCGAGACAAGTGCCCAGATTCAAGCTAGGAAAAATCTTTGTGCCTACGTTTGAGATCATTTGAAAGAACATCAATCAAGGGAACAAAAGTTTGTGTAGTGACAGTTTTCGACCTTGTGTAACTGTCATTTGAGGTGTAAGAACCTTATAACAAACAACCAAGACAATTTGGGCGTCATTGCAAGGTCTTGCTAGGTAATCAGTATTGAGACATTGGGGAGTTCCAACTGTAACAATTTCTTTGCTTGCATGTCGGTGCATCCTGCTTACATATTAATGTTGACTACACGACTTACATGGACCCAATATATGAACTAGAGATGATAATGGTTGCATATAAGAGTCCCTTCCACTCAATGGGAAAGGGAGTAATCTTAGCCTCAGATAATGGGGCCTAAATTTGTGTCTGAGCCCAAAGATCTTTGAAAACTAGGAAGGTTGAACTATACATGATTGAGGAATGAGATGGATTTTAGAGACCCAGGTGAGCATCTGAGGTGTGGAGCGTGTCGAGAAACAAGGCACTATTGCAACACCTATTCGAACAGACATCATCTTGAAAACCCTATTAGTTAGAATTCAAATTGTGTGTATACAAAATATTATACATTTATTTAATGGTTATATTATTCAGTGGAAAATTTCTATTCTTGCTGTGACTCTTATTCCTATTGTAAAAGTTGTTCTCTTTTAAAATTGTAATATATATGAAAATATAAAATGGTTTATGTTAATTTTGAAAGTAAAATAATATATCAAGAAATTCAACCAAACCTTAAAAAATTGTTAATAAAATATATATTGTCAGATTATTTATCTAATTAGGGCCTATATGTAATATTAAAATGTATTGGGTCATCATTTAACTAAGCAAAAAATTAAAAGTGATCTAATTAAGAATAAATTTTG
This sequence comes from Biancaea sappan, assembly GCA_037074585.1. NCBI lineage: Eukaryota > Viridiplantae > Streptophyta > Magnoliopsida > Fabales > Fabaceae > Biancaea > Biancaea sappan. The sequence goes on along the minus strand of CM073494.1, from coordinate 54,704,211 downwards.
TTTAAGGGCATAATTGTTATGAAATATATATGTGCAGATACCAGAGTGCAATTTCTAATTTGATGAGGGGTAGAATTAGAAATTGCACAAATTTGAAAAGTAACTAAATTTATTAGTTACTTAAAAGAAGTTATGGTCCCCAATTGTAACATAAGAAAAATTTTCATTCTTTTCTTCCCCATCAAAGACAACCTAAAGAAAACCTAAGGGAAACTTACAATTGGAAGATTAAAATCTCGTTACTCGTTGATCGAAATTCTATGTATTTATCAGGTAGACTTTCATTTCTATTTTTCATCATAAACTAATATGAGTTAATGTCTAAAGTAAAATTTAACGAGTGGTATCAGAGCCACCTATGCTTGTTTCATGATGGATTAAGGATGTTTATTTCAAAATCTATGGATTAAGGATGGATTACGTTTGTACAAGATTCCTCTCTCTAAATTTAATCTTTTAGTATGTGCGATTGTCCATTAGTTTGGATTCTCGATTCAACACATAGAATTTGTATCTAGTCATTCAATTGGGATTCAACACACTGATGATATCTTTTTCGAATTGCTCTAAAAAAACTGCAATGTCATGTTTTATATTTCTGGACAAAGGCATGATCCTGCACTAGAAGTGATGAATGCCATTTTATTTATTATTATTTTAAGTCATAGTATAAGTCTATGGAAGACAAAAAAATTTGGAAGCTTGTCCTATTACCAGAAGGAGCAAAACCCATTGGTTGCAAATGAATATTTAAGATCAAATGGGATTCGAAAGATAATGTGGAGAGGTATAAAGCACATCTTGTAGCTAAAGACTATACTCAAAAGGAAGGGATTGACTTTAAAAAGATCTCATCTCCGTTTCATTGAAGAACTCTTTTAAGACAGTCATGACCCTTGTTGCACATTATGATTTAGAGGTTCGTCAAATGGATGTCAAGACGATGTTTCTCAATAAAGACATTAATGAAACAATTTATATGATGCAACATGAAAACTTTGTGTTTGGAGATTCAAAGAAGACAGTTTGCAAATTGACAAAATCTATATATGGGCTCAAACATGCATCTCGTCAATAGTACCAAAAATTTCATCAAGTAATTCTCTCATTCAATGGGAGTAAGTATATTTTCTTGTCTCGTATGTTGATAACATACTATTAGTCACTAATAATAAGGATATGATTCATGAAACCAAGAGTTTTTTATCAAAAAATTTCGAGATGAAAGATCTTGGTGATTGATATCAAGCATTTTTATATACTTTTTAGTCCCTATCTTAGTCCTATTGCTATTTCAATGTTACCAACTCTCCTATTTTATTATATTTTGAATTTATTGGGTGTAAATTAATTATAGAATTAATATGATTCAAATTCATAATTTTATCCCAATTAATTCATGTGCTTAATTTCAGATCTAATTATTGGAGAGAAAAATGATGACATGGACGTTTTGCTTACTTGGAGGCCACCTAGACATGCTGACTGGGCAATGAATGGTTGACTAAGGCTGACTGGATTTCTGGTCCCCACTGTTCTACACTTTACAGCAAAGGGGAATATGGTTTCTGCTTTGACAGAATGGGGCCTTCTGCAGCAATCAATAGCAGACAGAAACAGCAAAGGAGTGAGTAACTTGTCTACTGCTGTTGCCACTTTCTTGCTGTTGTCTTGCTGCCCACATCATGGAAGAAGCACCAAGGAGGCATCCAAGGAGGCATTTAGGGTAGAATATTCCAAGGCATTGAGGGCATCTGTTTTTAAAAATGAGAGGACACTTTTATTTTCTGTAACTGAGGAATTTCGTAGCTCTCCTTCCCTCTCTGTTTTCTCTTCTGTCATTTGCTGTTTTGCTCTCATGGAGGGCTAAATCTTCATTGTAATCAATCACTGGACCACTGGGATGTTGTAGTTTGAACTAAGAATGCAAGCTAAGTGTTTTATTCTCCATTTTCATCTCATTTTGTTTCTGTTTTGCTGTTATGTTTATGTTGCTATCAGATTCTGATTAGAGCTTGAGAAGTAACATAAACTGACTTATATATATAAGATATAACCTTGCTTGACTGATTAGGAAAGTTAGGGAGACGAAATGACTAGTTAGATGATATATTTAACTTAGTTTGGTTGAGTTTTTCCTCTGAATGCATCTGGTTATAGTAGAGAGATGTTCTTGACTGTAATTAGTAGCATTAAATTCTAGATGTTATTCTAGAACCATTTTCATAAAGAAACAAACAATGGAATGAGAACAAAACTGAATCAATGAGTTAGGTAATGATAGTTGCACTCCCATGAATCCTAGTGGCTGATTACATAGTTTCTTTACTGTCAACACCTTGCAAATTTCGCTGCTGCTGCTGTTGTAGTTATTTGGTTGCTGTTTTATTCTGTTTTTATTAGTGCTGCCAACAAACCCCCCGTTTATGTACTTCTCATTAGTGTTTGGGTGTTTAGAACGATTAATTAGTGTTTAGAAGTGAGGCTCCTTGAGTGAATACGACTTGGGGATCACTATACTGCAAATTGCCACGAATTCAATTCTGGGCGATTCAGCATCGTAGTGGCGTGAACCAAAATTTTGGCACCGTTTCCGGGGAGCCAATTCATTTCTAAGTGTTAATTAGTTGTTCTATTGTGTTCTTGTTTGATTTTAAGTGGTTTGGTATTGTTGGAAGTGATTACAAATTCTTCAAGTCAATTTTTCAAGTTTCCTAGTTATATTTCAGCCACTATTCATCACCTAAAAAAAACTAAATCGGATTGACTTGAAAAATTGGTATTCCACTAAACACGACCGTTTCGGGCATAACTCCTACGACTTTGTTGTGAGGAGCACCGCCCTATCTCGACAAAATTCCAACGTTTAGACCACTTTTTCCATTTTACAATGATTTTAACAATTTTTCCAATTAATTGTGATTTTTGGTTTGATTTTTGTAGATCTTATTTTTGAGTTCTGTTTGTTGATTTTGTGCCTCCAATTGGTGAAGGATTTTTCCAAGAAAAATTAGATTTTTCTGAGATACTTCATTTTTGGTCATTTTCCTTGGTTGGAGCCTTGTGTTCTTATTTTGCTGTTTTTGTTCTTTTTGTTGTTTTCTTGTGATTTTTGCCCTTCCTAGTGTATGAGAAGGTCTCATAATGTGGACTTACCACCTTTTGATCCAGAAATAGATAGGACCTTCTATAGGCTAGTGAGAAGTAATAGCATTAGGACTAGTATAGTTTCTGAAATTCTTGTTGAAGTTGTTGAGTTTGCTGTCAATAGTGTAGAAGTTGAATCAGATTCCACATATGATATTGTGTTGGGGTCTACTGATTCTGATTCAGCTGGGACAACTTGGATGGATATCCAAAATGCACAAGTGCCTCAAAATAGGCAAGAACAATCAATTAAAGAGTTGATTGCACCTGATGTGCATTATCAACCATTGTGCATAAATTATCCTGAGTTGGATGCTAATTTTGAACTAAAATATGGTCTAATCCATGTGTTGCCTAAGTTTCATGGTCTTGCAGGAGAAGATCCGCACAAGCACTTGAAGGAGTTTCATGTTGTCTGCTCTACCATGAGACCACATGGAGTTGGAGAAGAACAGATCAAATTAATAGCATTTCCTTTCTCTCTGGATGGGGCAGCCAAGGATTGGCTTTACTACTTGTCCACTGCCTTAATTACAAGATGGGATGAACTGAAGAAGATGTTCCTAGAAAAATTCTTCCCAGCCTCAAGAACAGCAGCAATCAGGAAAGACATCAGTGGGATTAGACAAGCAAGTGGTGAATCATTACATGAGTACTGGAAGAGATTTAAGAAGCTGTGTTCAAAATGTCCCAACCATCAAATTTCAAAGCAGTTTTTCATCCAGTATTTCTATGAAGGATTACTGCCTATGGACAGATACATAGTTGATGCAGCTACTGGTGGGGCATTGGTGGATAAGACTCCTGCTGCAGCAAACGAATTATTGGCCAAGATGGCCCAAAATGCTCAGCAATTTGGCACCAGATTGAGTGATCCAACAGTTACTGTCAATGAAGTGAGGACACCTCCCATGGAGCAACAAAGGATAGAAATTAAATTGGAAGAGTTAGCTTCAATTGTGAGGCAATTGGCATTAAATCAGAGAATACAACAACAAGCTCTTCCTCCTTCAGTCTGTGGTATTTGTTCCCTGAATACCCACCATACTGATCAGTGCCCTCAGCTGCAAGAGACCCCAACTGAGTCATGTGCTGGTATATTCCCTAGTAGACCAATGCAGCCACAACAACAGAGATATGACCCATATTCCTCCACCTACAATCCTGGGTGGCGTGATCATCCAGCTTTCAAGTATGGGAATACCTCCAACCCCCTTACCAGCCACCCCATGTAAGATACAATCAACCTGAACCTAGCCATACACCTCCTCCAGCACCCAAGAAACCTGAGCCTAGTCTTGAGGATTTAATGAAGCAATTGACTGCCAATACTCTTCAGTTCCAGCAGAGAACAGAGACCAATATACAGAATTTGGAGACTACGATTGGTCAGTTAGCCACAACAGTCAATGAGATGAAAAGTCAAGGTTCAAGGAGTTTGCCATCCTAACCGGTGATCAACCCAAAAGGCAATGTGAGTGCCATCATCTTGAGGAGTGGCAAGTAAGTAGACAGTCCAGCTTCTGAATCTGAACCAGAAAAATCAAATGTCCAGCAAATTGTTCCTTCACCCTCAACTAGTGAGCAAAATAAAAAGGATGAAGAAGTGGTTCAGAAAATTCCTCTTCCTTTCCCCAATAGGTAGACTCAATCAAGGAAAGCTTCTGAATCTGACATGGATAAAGAGATCATGGAGACCTTCAGAAAAATAGAGGTTAATATCCCACTTTTGAAAGCCATTAAGCAAATCCCCAAGTATGCCAAGTTCCTCAAAAAGCTGTGCACTCATAAGAGGCGTTTAAGGGGTAATAAGAGAGTCAATTTAGGGAGAAATGTGTCTGCACTCATCCAACCACCTATGCCACCCAAGTGCAAAGACTCTGGAACTTTCACAATACCATGCACAATAGGCAACATGGAGTTCTCCAATACTATGCTGGATTTAGGAGCCTCAATTAATGTTATGCCCAAATCAGTATACTCAAGCCTCAAGATTGGTGTTCTTTCACCAACTGGAGTGATTGTCCAACTTGCCAACAGGAGCACAGCACATCCAGCAGGAGTTCTAGAAGATGTCCTGGTAAGAGTCAAAGATCTCATTTTTCCTACTGATTTCTATGTGCTTGATATGGAAAATGATAATACTCTTGGCCATGCACCATTAATACTTAGTAGACCTTTTTTGAAAACTGCAAAAATCATTATTAATGTGCATGAAGGGACTTTGTCAATGGAGTTTGCTGGCAACAAAATTGATTTTAGCATTTTAGATGCCATGAAACATCCTATGGAAAATCATTCCAATGTGCATGTGGTTAACTTTTTGGATTACTTAGTTGATGAGGCATGTGATGATTTCCAAACTGAATTAATTTCTGATTTTCCTGAATTTTTTGATTTGGTAGATGCCTTTGAATGCAATTATGCTGGTTTTGAACTCTGTCATGCTTGCACTGAAATTGAAAATTCTCTAATTGCTGACAATTCTGAATTGCATTCTAATTTACATAATGGTTTGGATTCTGATGTGCATTCTGATTCTGCAATTTTCTCTAGCTTAGACTTAGATTCTGTTTCTGTTTTAGGTAGTTGTAGGTGTAGTGATTTAAACTATAATGTTGTACATTCTTCATCTTTTTCCTCTTGTGCTGCTAACCCTTCCTCCTCTTTAGCCAAGGATTCTGTCTTTGAGCAATCTGAATTTGTAGGTGCCTCCTTGGATGTGACTCCACAAAAACTGATTCCATCCTCCATCCAACCACCTGCATTGGAGTTGAAGGCTTTACCAGAAAACCTCAAGTATGCCTTCCTAGAAGTAGGAGACCAGCTTCCAGTGATTGTAACCAACAATCTAGAGCCTGATCAAGAACAAAAATTGATAAGTTTGCTGAAAAAGAACAAGAAGGCAATTGGGTGGACTCTAGTAGACATTCCTGGGATTAGTCCTTTTGTGTGCATGCATCGCATTCTTCTTGAAGAAGAGACTAAACCAGTCAGGCAGCCCCAAAGATGACTTAACCCCATGATTCTTGATGTGGTCAAGAAAGAGGTAAGTAAGCTCCTCCAAGCTGGCATTATTTATCCTATCTCTGATAGTAAGTGGGTGAGTCCGGTACAAGTAGTGCCAAAGAAAACCGGGGTAACTGTTATAGAAAATGAAAATAATGAGCTAGTACCCACTAGAGTGCAAAATAGTTGGCGTGTTTGCATTGATTACAGGAAGCTGAACCAGACAACTAGAAAAGATCATTTTCCTCTTCCTTTTATTGATCAAATGCTTGAAAGACTTGCTGGAAAGTCTTACTACTGTTTTCTTGATGGTTTTTCTGGATATTTTCAAATTCACATTGCACCCGAAGATCAGGAGAAGACTACCTTCACCTGTCCCTTTGGTACTTTTGCATATAGACGCATGCCTTTTGGTCTCTGCAATGCACCTGGCACTTTTCAGAGATGCATGATAAGTATATTTTCTGACTTGTTAGAAGATTGCATGGAAGTGTTCATGGATGATTTTTCTATTTATGGAGACTCATTTGATGCATGTTTGAAAAATTTGGAGAGAGTACTTGATAGATGCATAGAAAAGAATTTGGTTTTGAATTATAAGAAATGACATTTCATGGTAGAGCAAGGGATAGTCCTAGGCCATATAGTGTCATCACATGGCATAGAAGTAGATAAAGCTAAAGTTGATGTTATATCTTCTTTGCCTTACCCCGCTTCTGTGCGGGAAGTTCGCTCTTTTCTTGGAATGCAGGATTTTATAGAAGATTCATCAAGGACTTCAGTAAGATCGCTCTACCCCTATCTAAACTCCTCCAAAAAGAAACTGATTTCATTTTTAATGATGCTTGCAGGTCAGCTTTTGATGAGTTGAAGAAGCAACTTACCTCTCCTCCTATCATCCAACCTCCACGGTGGGAGCTCCCCTTTGAGCTCATGTGTGATGCCTCAAATTTTACTGTGGGAGCAGTACTTTCACAAAGAGTATAGAGAAAGTTGCATGTCATAGCCTATGCGTCCCGCACCCTTGATTCAGCTCAATCAAATTACACAACCACGGAGAATGAGTTTTTAGCAATTGTTTTTGCTTTAGAAAAATTTAGATCATACTTGCTTGCCTCCAAAGTAATTGTGTTTTCTGACCATGCAGCACTGAAATATTTGTTGAAGAAACCGGATACAAAGCTAAGATTGCTTAGATGGATGTTACTCCTCCAAGAATTTGATGTGGAAATCAAGGATAAGAGTGGAGCAGAGAATGTAGTAGCCGATCATTTAAGTAGGCTTTTGGAGCCTCCTTTGGAGCATCTTCCTATTAGAGATCACTTCCCAGATGAGTGTATTTCCATTTTGCATGGTATTAGTGAGCCTTGGTATGCTGATTTGGTGAATTATCTTGTTGCATTTGAATTGCCTGCATACCAAAATAAACATCAATTGAACAAATTAAGAAGCGAGGCTAGGTACTATGTGTGGGATGACCCTTATTTATGGAAGATTTGTAGTGACCAAATTGTTAGGAGATGTGTTCCAAATCATGAATTTGCATCTGTGCTGAATTTTTGTCATACTCTTGCATGTGGTGGACATTTTGGTCCCCAAAGAACAGCTAGAAAAGTGTTAGATTCTGGTTTATATTGGCCTACTTTGTTTAGGGATGCCTATGATTTTTACAAGAACTGTTCTAGGTGTCAAAGAACTGGAAATGTGTCTGGAAGAAATGAAATGCCTCAACAACCTCTCCTCTTTTGTGATATCTTTGATGTTTGGGGTATAGATTTCATGGGTCATTTTCCTGTTTCTTTTGGCTTTATGTATATCTTGGTTGCTGTGGATTATGTGTCAAAGTGGGTGGAGGCAAAAGCCACTCGAACTGATGATTCTATTATTGTTGTAGACTTTCTTCGTTCACATATTTTCTGCAGATTTGGTATCCCCAAGGCCATAATCAGTGATCAAGGATCACACTTTTTCAATAGAAACATGCAAGGGCTATTAAAGAAATATGGAGTGGTGCACAAAACCTCTACACCTTACCACCCCCAAACCAATGGGCAAGCAGAAGTCTCCAACCGAGAGATCAAGCAAATATTAGAGAAAACTGTGCAACCCAACAGAAAAGATTGGAGTAAGAGGCTTGACGATGCGCTTTGGGCCTATAGAACCGCTTTCAAGACTCCCATCGGCATGTCTCCATACCGTTTGGTATTTGGTAAAGCATGTCACTTGCCCACACAAGGCATATTGTGCGGTTAAGCAATGCAATATGGACATGACCCTAGCCGGTAAGGAAAGGAAGTTACAAATTCAAGAATTAGAAGAACTAAGGCTAGCGGCTTATGAGAATGCGCGCATCTATAAAGAGAGGACAAAAGCTGTACATGATCAGAAAATTGAGAAAAAAGAATTCCAAGTGGGAGACAAAGTCCTTCTCTATAATTCTCGCCTCAAGCTAATGCCCAGTAAGCTTCACTCTAGATGGGTTGGCCCTTTTGTTATTACTAATGTCTTTCCTTTTGGTGCAGCAGAAATTCAAAATGAGGCCACCAACAAGCAGTTCATGGTAAATGGGCAAAGGTTGAAGAAGTTCTACGAGGGCTTCAAAGAAGAAACTGTAGAGGAAATCCAACTCTACAATGTTTCGACTCCATGATAAGGTTGTACTCTTTCCCTCCTTTTTAATTTATGTCCGCTTCATTTTATTTGATGTTTGGTAATAATTTGCATTGAGGACAATGCAATGTTTAAGTGTGGGGGGAGAGAATTTAATTGGAGCTGATTTTCAAAAAAAAAAAATTCTGCTGTCTCCTCTGTTTTCTCTATTTCAGTCCAGAATTTTTGAGCTGTCTTGCATGAATTTTCTATACTGATTGGCTATGAATTTTTCTAGTTTCTTTACATGTTTTTAAAGCTTTATATGTCTTCTAGTTGTAGAATTTTATTTGATGTCTTTCGCATTTATTTTGGTGTAGTTTTGTGTCAGTAAAGCTGAGTCGTCAGAATTTCTGCATTGCAGAATTTTGCTGCTCTGCTCTGTCCGAATTTGATACTCTATTTTTGAAAAAAATTGATTAAGTTTTTGTGTTAAAGCATGCATGGTGAAATAGCTTAAGTTGTGAATTGACTTAGCATGAAAAGAATTCAGTCTTCTTTTTCTAAGGAACTTAAGTAAAATGGCAATGACGTTGTTTTTAATGAATTCTTAGTAATAGTCTTTAAACCGTGAGAATTTGAGCCTTCACTGCAAAATAATATTCTTTCTTGCTGTGTGTATTCCCTATCATGATTTTTACTCCAGAATTTGTCTTGAATCTTTGTTAAGGCTACATTACATGTACATGCTTGGAAATGATTTAGGCATTTGTTTCTTGTAACCATTCTAGCCAAATAGTCATCTTATGTGTTGTTTCCATTGTGTGCCACTTTGTACCTTACTTCCACCTTTCTTTCTTGTGTTTTCTAACTCTCTCCCACTTTAAAACAAATCATTTCTTTTCCCCAAGCTTAAGATTTGAAGAGCTTTAGAAACTTCCTTATTTTGAAAAATAGATTGAATTGAGCATGTGCAAAAAGAAGGATTTGTGGGCTGTTTTAAATTTCAGTCTTGCTACTAAAAAAAAAAATTGGCAACTCTTCATAAAATATATATATATATATATATATACCATATGGAGATCAAAACAAAAAAACAAAAGAGCAAGAAGGAGAAAAGAAAAGTAGCATTGTTGTGCCCAAATTTCAAAGTTCAATCTCTTGTGACCTTTTTGATTGATGCTCTTCGTTTCTTTAAGTTCTTGTTAAACTTTGTTTTGTGTATTTCCTTCTACCTCCTAATCATTCCTTCACCCAACCTTACACCCTTCCAAAGTCCTAATAATTCAAGCATGTATGTGATTCAAGTAGTGGAGATTTAGATTCTTGACAAGCTTATGGTAGTGAATTCTGTGATAAGTTGAATTTTGAGTGATTTACCCTAGACACTTGAGAGAATAGAGAGTAAACACATTCCTGGTGAGGAGACTAATTACTTGAATTCATTCGTATCAAATTAAATTGCCATGATGCTTGGAATCTTAGAAATTTAAGAATAATTGTCTTCAAGTGCTAAATCTTTTCAAATTTTTAACTATTCCATTCTAGCATGCTTTCCACGCTTTTCATTTAGTGTTCTGAATATTATTTTGCCCAGGAGTGCAAAAGGCTAAGTGTAGGGGATTTGATATCAAGCATTTTTATATACTTTTTAGTCCCTATCTTAGTCATATTGCTATTTCAATGTTACCAACTCTCCTATTTTATTATATTTTGAATTTATAGGGTGTAAATTAATTATAGAATTAATATGATTCAAATTCATAATTTTATCCCAATTAATCCATGTGCTTAATTTCAGATCTAATTATTAGAGAGAAAAATGATGACATGGACGTTTTGCTTACTTGGAGGCCACCTAGACATGCTGACTGGGCAATGAATGGTTGACTAAGGTTGACTGGATTTCTGGTCCCCACTGTTCTACACTTTACAGCAAAGGGGAATATGGTTTTTGCTTTGACAGAATGGGGCCTTCTGCAGCAATCAATGGCAGACAGAAACAGCAAAGGAGTGGAGTAACTTGTCTGCTGCTGTTGCCACTTTCTTGCTGTTGTCTTGCTGCCCACATCATGGAAGAAGCACCAAGGAGGCATCCAAGGAGGCATTTAGGGTAGAATATTACAAGGCATTGAGGGCATCAGTTTTTAAAAATGAGAGGACACTTTTATTTTCTGTAACTGAGGAATTTCGTAGCTCTCCTTCCCTCTCTGTTTTCTCTTCTGTCATTTGCTGTTTTGCTCTCATGGAGGGCTAAGTCTTCATTGTAATCAGTCACTGGACCACTGGGATGTTGTAGTTTGAACTAAGAATGCAAGCTAAGTGTTTTATTTTCCATTTTCATCTCATTTTGTTTCTGTTTTGCTGTTATGTTTATGTTGCTGTCAGATTCTGATTAGAGCTTGAGAAGTAACATAAACTGACTTATATATATAAGATATAACCTTGCTTAACTGGTTAGGAAAGTGAGGGAGACGAAATGACTAGTTAGATGATATATTTAACTTGGTTTGGTTGAGTTTTTCCACTGAATGCATCTGGTTATAGTAGAGAGATGTTCTTGACTGTAATTAGTAGCATTAAATTCTAGATGTTATTCTAGAACTATTTTCATAAAGAACCAAACAATGGAATGAGAACAAAACTAAATCAATGAGTTAGGTAATGATAGTTGCACTCCCATGAATCCTAGTGGCTGATTACATAGTTTCTTTACTGTCAACACCTTGCAAATTTCGCTGCTGCTACTGTTGTAGTTATTTGGTTGCTGTTCTATTCTGTTTTTATTGGTGCTGCCAACGAACCCCCCGTTTATGTACTTTTCATTAGTGTTTGGGTGTTTAGAACGATTAATTAGTGTTTAGAAGTGAGGCTCCTTGAGTGAATACGACTTGGAGATCACTATACTGTAAATTGCCACGAATTCAATTCTGGGCGATTCGGCATCGTAGTGGCGTGAACCAGTGATGCCTCTTTTGTATTAGGAATCCAAATACATCGAGATTGTTCTCAAGGTATTCTAGGATTGACACAAAGGAGTTACATTGATAAGATTCTTAAAAGATTGGGTATGCAGGATTGTAAACTAGGTGACACCTTATTCATTGAGACAAGTTTAGTCTTAATCAATGTCTTAAAGGTAATCTGAGATTCAGGAAATGTAGAAGATTCCCTATTCATCAACTATAGGGAGTCTAATGTACCTTCAAGTTTCTACGCTTTTGGATATAGCGTACATAGTTGGTATGCTAGGAAGATATTTAAGCAACTCAGGTATGGATCACTAGAAAGCAGTCAAAAGGATAATGAGATACTTTAAAAGAACAAGGGACTATATGCTCACATATAGGAGATCAGACCATTTGGAGATCATTGGGTATTTTGACTCCAACTTTGCTGGATGCCAAGATAGTAGGAGATCTACTTCAGGATACATCTATTTGTTGGATGGTGGAGTTGTTTCTTAGCATAGTGCCAAGCAAACACTTGTTACTTCTTCCACCATGGCTGTAGAATTTGTGGCATGTTATGAGGCATCCAACCATGTAATTTGGCTGAGAAATTTTGTCATTGGGCTGCAAATTGTAGTAGGAATTGAAAGACTACTAAAGATATATTGTAACAACAAGTCAGTCATTTTATACTTCAACAATAATAGGAGCTTGACTAAGTCAAGGCATATTGACATCAAGTTCCTAGTTGTGAAGGAGAGGATATAGAGTGGACAAATTTTCATAGAATATTTGGGGACAAATTCCATGATTGCAGACCCTCTTACAAAGGATCTACCACCCAAGGTCTTTCATGAGCACATTTCTCACATGAGTATATTACAGTATGAGGATTCTTTAGTTTAGTGAGAGTTTGTTATTCATGTATTTGATATTTTATGTTTGGATGTGTACACATATGTTTTACTTGACTATTTCTGATTTGATCAGAAATAAAGTTTTGTTTTCAGTTTATTACCCTTTGTACAATAAAGTTATTTGATGATCTCACTAAAGTAAAGTAGGATCAGTTGAAAATCGACATGTATAGATCACATTCATGTGATTTCCACATTGCACGTTTTCATGATTGATCTATATCATTTAGTTGTATTAGTATTAGTTATCATTGATAGGTTTAACTATGATTAATTTAGGGAAAACCTCTTTGGTCTTATATTGATACAACTAATGGACGAGATTGTTTGGATATGCCTTGTGGATATAATGACAAAATTTTGTACTCATAAAGTTTAACACATTTATAAATATACATACGTGGCCTAGTGGGAGATCGTTAGATTATTTATCTAATTGGACCTATATGTAATATTAAAATGTGTTGGGTCATCATTTATATAAGAAAAAATTAAAAGTGATCTAATTGAAAATAAATTTTATTTATGGGTATAATTGTCTTGAAATATATAATACAAATACCATAGTACAATTTCTAATTTGATAAGGGAGAAAATTAGAAATTGCATAAATTTAAAAAGTAACTAAATTTATTAGTTACTTAAAAGGTGTTATGATCCCCAATTGTTTCATAAGAAAAGTTTTCATTATCTTTTTCCCCATCAAAGATAACCTAAAGAAAACCTAAGGTAAACTTAAAATTGAAGATCGAAATCTCGTTACCTATTGATTGAAATTCTATGCATTCATCAGGTTTTCTATCGTTTCTGTTTCTCATCATGAACTAATATGGGTTAAGGTCTAAAGTAAAATTTACATAAAATTTAACATAGAAACCTTTTAAAAAATAAAATTAATGTAAATATATGAATTAATTTGGAGAACATTGTTAGACTAAAAATATTAAAAATAATTAAAAATAATGTAAATATAATAATAAAAATAAATTTATAATATTCTTTCAACATAATTGTTTCAATATAAAAAAAACTATATGTAATGGCTCCCAAATACCTTGTTTATGGGTCTTCCCTACGTATTACATGTGTTAATTTCTTCCTTTCATAGGAATGTTTATAAACATTCTGATCATTTGTATTGAATTGCTATGTTTTGAATAAATAATAATCTCCTCCTTTAACAATTTGTTTAGTAAATGAGAAGTGATGAAAGTTGTTGTGTAAATGGTCTTTAATTTATGTGTACATGTGTTGATATGCTTAAGAGTATAGGCTTACAGTAATGAGGATAACCTTATTCATCGTGTCAGTCATGTGCCCAATCTTGGGCGGGACACTAAGAATCATGAACAATTTCATTTGAGGCTCTTCTACTAGGTTTTCCAAGGCCCTAAAAGAGTTCTTGGAAATCATAATTAGTCTACTGTTTAGCCATTTGGTAGGGAATCCTTGATTTATACTGCCAGCCCTTTTATGGTAGAATAGGCTTCCCCTTCCACTTGATTTCTTGGCCTAATCTTATTTCCCACTCTATCATTCCTTGAGTCATCTTCCCAACTTCTCTTGTTCCTTTAGATCCAACCTCCACCCTTTGGTCCCCACCACTCTATTGCCCTAAAAAGCTCATACTATAATGCCCATATATTTTAATTGTATGGTGATTGTTCATTTTATATGCTTTATGTATAATGTGTGATGTATGTAGGACTAAACTAAAAGGAATGAGAAATTTTTAGTTTATTTCAAAAATGAAATTTGTTTTGTGCATATAATTAATTAATATGATGACTTGGGAATTTTTAAAGGTTGGATGAGGCATATGTATAAGCCATGAAATTAGAATTCTACCCCTCATTCTTGACACTTAGTCACTTTTGCACCAAGCCACCAAGTTTTCCTTTTCTCATTTTTCCCACTACCTTTACAATGAATTCGGATTCAGCGATGTGACTGCACAGTGACATAAAATTAAATCTGAAAAGAGTTATTCATTCTTTTACAAATTCGAATATTTCATATCATGAAAATCATTGCTCTCACTGTAATAATCTCTTGAGACATGCAATGATAATTTGAAATACATCCAAAACCTACCACAAGCAGCTATGTGGATTCTAACTAGAGGAAATTCCAATTACAAAGAAATTATACAAAGCTAGGAGACTTTACATCACTTTGTAGTCACGTCACTGAATCTGGATTCCTTTACCACACACCTATGCACCACTTTCACCCTTTAAACCCCACCTTTCGTGAACTTCTGGTGCATCGGCGACCTTTCCTTCACTAGCAAAACAAGTATTCAAGGTAGGACAACTATTTCCTCTCCTCTCCTCCTATAACCCTAAGTTACAAAAATAAAATTTTTTTGAATAAAATCATATGGGATGGGTTTTGATGGCTTCCTTCATGTTCTCTTATTGTTTATCTATCCTAGACATGCATGAAATAGCTGAGTAATGGCTAAAAACAAGAAGAAATTTCATGAACCCTAACTAAGTGGAAGTTTAGGAAATTTGGGTTATATTTAGATTTTTTTGTAGTATGGATTGATTTAAATGATGGGTGGTGTTTGGAAATGATCCTTGAGGTAGTTGGAACCTTTTGTGAAGTCTTATTGATGTATTTAATGTTTTTGGGGTTGGTCAAGCTTGGGAATATGGAAAAAGGAAAAATTTTGAGCAAGAGAAGGAGCTCCAGCTTGAGGTGCCCCAAGCACTAGGCAACCCGAGGAGCCTTATGTGTGGCACCCAAGGCACCTAGGTCTGTCATGTTCCCATATTTCACTCTTCTCACCTCTTTTTCATGCCATATAGTCGTAGGACCCTTGGATATTGAACCATCAAATGTTTAAATTCAAAAGATAGAACATTTCCATAGTTTCGAGTCGAGGATAATGAATAAATCTACCCTCTCTAAATTTATGAATCATGCCTGTTTGAAATTAAAGCAACACTTCTCTTTTTGCATTAAGGCACTTGATTTGAGCATGGTACGAAAAGTTATACCTTGGCTTACGGTTTCTTCTAATCTTATATGAAAATTTGTGGTTGAAAGGAATATGCTAGACTAGACTAAATTATGTCATGTGCTCATGTACTTATACACCCTTAGCACTATTGTTATTTATGATTGAGATTGTGGGTATTTTAGATTACCTTAGTTATTCTAAATGTGTTGAGTTGTGATCACTGTTGTTGGCAGTGATAAAAACTATGTTTGGTTTATTCTTCACTTTGAAATATGATTGTGACAATATTTATTATGATTGATGGATTCATACTGGTTTAATTGTTACCATAAGATGTGTTTGTGGATGTGATTGTGCTTGAGAAATGAGAACGGAGCAATAAAGGGGTGGATGTTATTTGGTGGAGCAATAAGAGGTGGATGTTATTTGGTGAAGTAATAAGGGGGTGAATGTGGGTTGGTGAACCAATAAGGAAGAATGTGGCGAGCACATATGTTATGTGACTTGGCAAGAAACCAATGTATCATGTGACTTGAGACAAATCGTGAGTCCCTCTTATGCATGCATATCCTTGTCTAGTGTCTGTATCATGCATGTGTTTAAAGTTTATTGTGTTCTTTCTTATATATGATAGTAAAGTGGATTTATTTTTTTGTTGTGTTGTATACTCACTTCTTTTTTTAAAAAAACATTTCAGACAACTTGGTTGAAGAAGAGTCTTCGTGTCTCAAGTAGCGAGGTGGTAGCATCGAGTACCCCATCTGCCTCCGGGAGTAAGATTCATGTATAACCCATATTTCCTTTAATTTTCTAAAGTTCTCTATAATCAAATAGATGAGATCCTAGCTAGGAGGAATTTGTTTGTGTTGGCTATGTATATGGATGATATATGACGAGTTCTCTATTATCTTTGTTGAAAACTTCATTGTAGGTGTTCCCCTCCTCTAGATCCTTAAGGAGCCATTCTCTACTCGCCCGCCCATGTTGTTCTATCTCCTAGAATTTCTTTTCACTATAGCATGTAGTACCCGAAATTGCCCTCACTTTTTTTTCTTACATCTCTACACTTCATTGTAGGTGCCCATGTTTTCAGCTTCATTGTTGTCAGAATCACTCTCCACCTCGTACATCTCTCTGTCAGCATCGTCGCTATCTTCGTTTTCAACCTCAGAATCCCATCTCCACCGGTGTGATTCATCATATCTTGGATCGAATCATCCGCCATTATATCACCCACTGCTTGATTGCCATTGACTAGCTTGTCTCTGTATGTTTGAAAGAACTGTATACCATGACTTTCGTCTGAGCTACGCCTGGGAGCATCATCTTCTCCTTCCATCTTCGATTCTCAAGGATATCTTCTTGAATTGGGGGATTTTTTTTTTGTTTATGTTGGGGGGGGGGGATTCTTGGAGCTCCGTCACTCAAGTCTCACGATGTTGCTCCATTAATAATTTAACTGAAATTTTAAAACAATGTCTTTTTAGTACATTTATTTTTTAATTCAATAACTTATTTTATTGTTTTCCAAGAGATGCTTAAATTATATATTCTTATTTTTATTTTAAAATTATTCAGATCCTTGAGATTAAAAAAAAAAGTAAGAAGAATACCCTAAAATATAACGTTATTTTTTAGAAAAATAAATAACTTATCAAAAATATATTTCATAAAAATTTTTATTCCACTTCTATTTATTTAGCACTGAAATTGTCAAATTTATTCTAAAGTTTTATTACACTTATGAAGAATACTTATGTTTATTAATAAATATTTAATAATTTTTTTCTAACGTTTAATCTTGAAAAAAATTCTAGCGATATTTTTTTATTTATAATAACTATTTTTTATCAGATAATTTTACAGTTTATAAATTTTAAAAAATGAGTACTTTATATTACTATTTTAAAGACTAAAATATCAATAAAATATTATATGACTAATTGGATAACTCAAAGAACTAGTCATCCAAAATATCACTTAAAATTGTAAAAAATCAGATAATTCAATGATTGAACCAATTTTATTTTTATGGGTATTATTTATATATTATTTTGTAAATAATTTTAAATTTTGTTCCATATTCATATATTATTTAGATTACCAATTATTATTAAATTTGAACAAAAATACGTAATAGCTTATTTAGATCTTTGTTAATAATTGTCATACTTAAGCATAGAAAAACTTATTGATTTATTATATTATATTTTAAATATATAAAATTAAAAATATATATTTAATTATAATTAGTTCAATTAGTTCAACTGCAATTTAGTTAATGAATCTTAAATATCAATACCTTCATTAACTAGTCTAATTTTAAAAATATTACTTTATATATAGATATGGAAATAATTTTAAAATTACAAGACTTCATTATAAATTTTTAAACTATAAATATTAAATTACAATGTTTAATTGAAATTATAACCTTTTTATTTGTAATAAATTAATTTATCTCCATTACAATACTAAACAAGAATTCATATGCTCCTATTCGAATGAAAAACTTGCATCTCCATCATCCAAAAAGTATGTGTCTTTTGAGCTGCCGATGCACAACCAAAATGCAAATAAGAGGCTCCAATATAGGATCTGATCTATTTGGGCATTAAACATTGTTTGTTGATGCATGTGATCAATTATCATTAGCTTCTTTTCAACTACAATTTTTTAAATTAATATAAGGTTTAATTAAAATAAAAAATATCTAAAAAAATTAAATTTCAAAAAATATATTTTTAAAAAAATCTAAAACATGATATTTACCCCTAGAAGTCTATAATTGAAAGGGCAAGGATATGGTCAAACTCTCGTTACATTACTTTAAAAATTATGTGTATTGTGTTTAGTTGGATTAATGAATACTTATGCTATATCTTATTATATTTTTTACAAGAAAGGAAAAAACTATTATATTGAACATAAAGAGATAAATTCAAAAGTCAAAACCATTTTGATGACGTGAATTTTTTATCTATTAATAATATAATTTTTAAAAGATACATGGATTAATTATTTGATCTTTCAAAATTTAACTTTACACAATATAATGAATTCGTTAAACTTAATTATTAAGTTAATTCTATAAAATCAAATAAATATATAATTTAGTTTTTTAAAAACATTAATTTATATTAAATTTATAATTTATAAAAATTATCTCGTTCAAATTTAATAATTAAAATTTAAAAATTAAATAATAAAAAATATATATTTTAGTATGTTGCTTTTTTTTATTCAAAAAAAAACCATACTCTTTTTGCTAAAGTGATTAGGACAGTTAAATGAGCCGAACCGGTCTACCATAGTCCAAGCCCGCATGGCTAATAATAAATATAAGTTAGGTTGAATTGATCCTTATATAATTGATGACTAAAAATTTTGATCCATTCTTATTTATTATGAGCTACGGACAAGTTCTATAAATTTATTTATCTTATTTAAAAATATATTTTTAATTATTTTAGAGTCTATTTATCTTATTTAAAAAATATATTTTTAATTATTTTAATGATAGAAATTAAATATTAAAATAATTAAATTTTAAAAAATTAAATTAAACTTCTAAAAAAATATATTAAAACTTGAAATTCGTCATTTTTTAAAAAATTTAATTTTAATTATTTTAAATAATAAAAAATTAGATATTAAAATTAAAAATTTTCAAAAAATAGAACTAAATTTCCATAAAAAAAAACTAAAGCTTAAAATACAAAAAATTAAAAACGATTAATCCACTTCAATGCATCTACATCCTAAAAACTTTAATGAAACAAACCAAAAGTCATTTTTTTAAAAATAAATATTGAATTATTAATCATTCTATTTTATTTACAAAACTGAAGCCAAACCTATTTTGATAGTTATACAGATTATCCACGGTCCATGATATTCGGTTATGCTCGCTGCCTCTCTCTACTTCGATTCAATATTTACTAAACCTTTCCTTGTCAAAGCGTCAAATAGGTATAGGAAACTGATTCTTCTTGTTCATCTTCAAGTTGATTAAAGCTCATAATTTCTTCGTTTCCCGAACTGGGGGAAATTTCCCTCACCCACAAGGCGAATTGAAAAATGGCGATTGCATTCATGTGGAATCTACAAAATATATGGCCATTCTCGGTATTCAAACACGATGACCTGCGGGCTTCTAAGCTATTGGTAAGCAAACTTTCGATACCCGAGCACACTAAACAATTTGTTTTCGCGGTTCGTGATCCAGAAACGCAATCCGTAATTTACATACTCTCCGCTTTGAATTTGTCTGAGCGATCAGCTTTTGATGCTGAGTGTCTGATCAGGGAGATTAGGCCCGATGCTGTGGTGGTTCAGACGGGTCTTTCTCCTGTTACAGAAATTCAGTTTGGAGAGAGTGGATTGGAAGAGAGTGCTGCTGCTCCACTACCTACTTCTTCTTTTGGGGTAATCAAACGGTGTCTTATTGATAAGATTGGAAAGGAAAATTATGAGAACGCAGCAGGCAATTTTGTGCTGCGTGAGATTCTTGGGACTACCTTTCATGGGTACTTATTGGCGGCTAAAAGGGCGGCTGAGGAGGTAGGATCGAAGTTTCTTGTGCTTGAATCGCCATTAGGGAATTGTTCTTGGGGTAGCCCTTCTGGTGAAGTTGATGTAGGAAACCACTTCCAAGGTTATGTTAGTAGTTTGGTTTCTCAGAAGGGTGCTTCAATGGCTCCAATGACTTTGAAGAGGTTTTGTCTCAGTAATGATGTTCGGCTGCAGCTAGTAAAAGCCTTATCTGTTAATATGGATCCACAATTGCTTGGTCAATCTAGTTCAGTTTTAGAGGAGGATAAGGGTACAATGGAAATTCGGCCAAGTAGTAGTTATGAGGCCCCAGCTTTTGCCAAGTCAGTCTATCCATTGCTGGAGGATTTGCACAATATATTTTTTGATCTTCCGTCAATTGGGAAAGCGCTAGCACATGTGCAAAAGATGCTATTGGATATAAACAGAGGTGAGGTTCTTGATACAAGAGTTGTCTCTGAGGTCTACACATTCCGCATTGCAGTTGAGGGGCTAAGAATGGCTCTAAATAACAGCGCTCTGCAACCAATTACTAGAAAAGATATTTCCAGAACGGCTGAGATTGAATTCTCAGAACTTCCAGTTGAGGACAAGTCACATGTTCTCTTTGCACAGGCCCTTCGTAGCCAGACTGAGTTTTTTAAGACCATAGTTGCAGTAGTGGATGCTAGTGGCTTAGCAGGTCTTAGGAAACATTGGAATACCCCTCTTCCCCATGAAGTTAAAAAGTTAGTTGGACAACAAATAACAGAGTGTGAAGTTGAAGGGGATATCTCAAATCATACTGACAGGAGGCGATTATTTGCAGAGAAACCTATGGTAGCAGTGGGGGCTGGAGCAACAGCTGTTTTGGGGGCTTCCTCTCTGACCAAAGTTGTACCTGCATCAACTATGATGAAGGTTTTAACTCTCAAAGTTCCAACTTCACTCAAATTCGTTCTTAGCCAAACACAGAAAGCACTGGCACTTGCCCTTGGCCAATCGAAAATTGTGGCTCCAGGGATTGCAAGTTCTGGAGCCAAATCATCTGGTGTCCTAAAGGCAGCTTTCTCTGCTGAGAAGATTCGAACTGTTGTGCATAGTGTTATAGCTTCTGCTGAAAAAACCAGTGTCTCAGCTATGAGAACAGCATTCTACGAGATAATGAGGAAGCGAAAGGTACAGCCTGTTGGGTTCTTACCTTGGGCTACATTTGCATGCAGTATGGGAACTTGCACTGGCTTGCTATTGTATGGAGATGGGATTGAGTATGCTGTTGAATCTCTCCCTGCAGCCCCCTCAATTGCCTGTTTGGGTCGTGGGATTCAACATTTACATGAGGTATCTCAAGCAGCAATGCAGATAGAAGGAACTAGAATTCAGAAGTCAATAGAATCTGTAATAAACAGATTTAAGAAGGCAAAGGCTTGATAAGCTAGAAATTAATTCTTTTCATTGTATAGTTGTTGGAGACCTTTATAAAGTGGCTTGATGAAAACTTGTTTGGTAAGAGTTCAGGACATTCTTCTGTATATATTCTTGCCATTCAATTGCTTGTATGCTTTTGATCTGTATAAAATATCTATATTCAAGTTTTCTTCCATTTAGACTGGAAATGATTACAGAAGGAAATTATATATTTTTCCCAAAAAAATTACTATATATTTCTCTTTCAATTCATTGATGCATGCAAGTTAAAGTAAATTTTGTTACTTCTGTGTTTTATAGTTATCCTTAGACCCAGCTTTACCTGATTGACTGATATGCATTTTGTCAAGAATCAAGCAGACCTCTATCTAATAATATTCAAATAAGATAATCTGATGAGTATAAATTAGTTAATTTCCATCATTGAAACACAGAATAGTGATATATTTTTGCAGTTTGTTTAGCTAGAACCTAGAAAATGGGACCTTTTAAAATGTCATAATGTCTGATTTTTATCTGAAATAATTTTGCGAACATTAAAGAAGTAAGCACATAAAGTGGATATTCTTGTTCTTAGTGAGCCTTAAATTCATAATTCTTACTTTTGTGCTTAGTATGCTTAGGAATCAGTCAGACTTGATTCTTAGTTATATTTCAGGAATTTAGACCTGGAGCCACGTAGCTGAATCCTAGGTAAATATTGGAAGGGAAAAAGGCAAAGCTTTGATTACAGCATTCCCTCTAACCAAAAAAAAAAAAGTTACAGCTTTTGTTTAAAAATTACTGTGCAAATCTAAGTTTATGCCGAGAATGCAAAATATGTAGTGTCCTACTTCCTTTAGTTCATTTCTTAGTGCATGTAATTAAGGAAACAACTCACAAGCTCTGCTCTTTCTGGTGAGACCAAAAGTTTAAGACTGGCTACCTGATTATCTGGAAATTGATATGATTAATTATTTATGACACAAATGTGTGGTTGTATGTTCTAGTGAAGGAAATTGGCATGTACTCACTGAATCGGTCATGATCCTTCCCTTGTTTGTTCCTCAACCAAAATGAATTTAGATATGCTTTCATTGTACAGACAGGATGTTATTATAAGCCAATGACAAATCTAATTCTTGCAATTTTTTATTAAGTGGCGGGACACTTAAAACTTCAGTAATAATATTCTAGGTCCAACAGAAGTTTTTTCTGAGGGGATTTAACCTTAAGCTAAAACAACATTCTCTTAAAGGCAATTGTATTTCAGACTCAGAAGTAGCTGTGCAGTACAATAGCCTCAACCAGGAGGACCTAGTTTTCAGCTTTGATTAGAAAAGCTATATGTGATATGACAGAGAGGCAGGACATACAACAGATTAAATTTATGAAGCTTTGGTGCAGAAGATATAAGCAGAGCTGCTTCATATTCCTCTGAAAACCTTCTCTTCTCCTGTTAACTTTGTGCCGAAGGAAGAATAGGCACAGCATAGAGATGAAATTGAGTCTTCTGCCAAGTTTCGCTCAGCAGCTTTAGCAGTTACAAAATAAGGTCAAAAGATATGCTATATGTTAGTTCTCTGCTAGTGATACGCGCACATGATACCAGAATATACAGCTATATTTTACCGAACGAAGAAAGTAAGGGCTGTAAACTCTTCTGCACAAAATGTGTTACTGATTATTACAGAAATTTTCTGGGTATTTCTAAGTTGATTCTAAAGTTGTCATTGTTACTTTGATCCAGAAAAAACAGAATTCTCGTCTTATTAAGTTGTCATGATTGAAGTTTAAAGGTTTCAATAATTCCTCTAGATTACTTATGACCTTCGCAGTCCTTAACTAAATTTTTTGATTTTTTTTTTAATATGATTAATATTGATGGGGGTATCTTCCATGTAATTCATTTGTCTGCTCTCAAAATTTGCTCACCGTTTTGAGTTTTGTTCAAAAACTTCTCATATATTGAAATGTCACAACCTGTTTTGAATAATCTTTAGATATAATTGTGCTGCCAATTCCTATGATGAGTTCCATTGGTGTTGGATTAAAACTAACCCTTGTGTGTAATTAAGCATAAAATAAATGTGAGCGCTGTCAATGGTGCGCATTTGCAATTCTGATTTGCAGGTTTTAACAATTCAATTGGGAACATATCAACAAGGAGAAGGGTGTGAACATTACTTAAAGCAGGCAATTAGTGAAGTCGAGAACCTCTTATACCTTAAACATGCATACCTTGTGCATAGTGGTAAAATCTGTTCCTCCTATGGAATTAAACCTGGTTGAAATATTGTCGTGTTTTATTACTGTTACTGCTGTAGGCAATTTAACAGCCCACTTGATGTCTACAAATTGAGTGAAGGAAATTGGCACTTTGAGATGTTCAATTTGGTCTGGTCAGTCAAGATCTTAATTGGAGCTCAGGAAGCATTGGTCTGATCCTGAAGGCCCCAGATTGAATATGAGTTAGTCTACAACATGTAGTCCCTATAGTTTTACCTAATTTGCAATTTGGTCTCTATTTTATTTTCATGTAAGTTGATCCCTATACTTTGAGAAAATTTGTAAAAATATCCCTACTGTTAAGTTCCGTTAAGTTGTTAGATTTGAGCTTACATGGCATGATGTGGCACACTAAATGGTCCAATCAGCATGCTACGTCAACAAACTTAAGTCACATGGAGTCAAAGAAACCCACATCAACAAATTAAAGCTTGTTCCAATTGCAGAGGCGTTGTTCATCCTTGTAATCCTCCTCCTCCCCCTTCCTAGTAATTCCCTTACTTTCTCTTCTTTTCACCTCCACATCAAGCCCTTCATTTTCTGGAAAAAGCACGGATCCAGGAAACTTTCCCCCAATACCCACATCTTCTGGAACCTCACCAATCTGGTTTATGTTGTCTTGGCAGCTATATTCCAAACAAAATCAATGACATCAACATACGGTGGCGCTGCCCCTGCTCCACCTCTATGTTCATCACTCTCGTCTTTACCACTTCCACTGGATTCGACTCCACCGCTGCCACAAGCCCCGCCACGAAGCTCGACGTGACGTGCGTCCCAAGCCCATCCTTTATCAACTCCTTGAAGTGATAATACGAAGCCAACTGAGAAGCTGTCACAACCATTGCGCAATTCTCCGTGAGAGCCGAACCGGAGGCTAGCAAACTCTTTGACGCCCATTTTGATATTTGTAAACAACAATCCTCTCATGGAAAAAGACTTTAGATTTGATGGTACTATGTTGGAAACTATATCCTGCTACCCGAAATCTGATTCTGTTTTGAATATACCATATCTTTTTATGGCCAATATGAGAAGTTTAATTTCAAATTCTAGGAGTTTGAATTTCAAGATTTTTTTTTTTACAGGATAATTCTCTCTCTCCAGTTTATGTTGCCTTGGTGGGTATATTTGGTTTTAGATCTCCGGTTTGGCTCCAAAGCTAAACAAGGCGTTTGTCCCAATTCAGAAATTACAAGAATGAACAACGCCTCTGCAATTGGAACAAGCTTTAATTTGCTGATGTGATTCTTTTGATTCCACGTGGCTTAAGTTTGCTAACATAGCATGCTAATTGGATTGTCGAGTGTGCCACATCACGCTGTATAAGCTCAAATCTAACAACAACTTAACAGAATTTAACAGTAGGGATTTTTTCACATATGATCTCAAAATATAGGGATGTAAGTCAAAAATAAAATGTAGAGACCAAATTATAAATTAAGTGAAACTATAAGGATTGAAAGTATATTTAATATATTACTTTTATAATTACCTCAACATAATTAAATATATTTCTTAGTTATTTCACATAATAAAGCGCGCTTAAATAACGAAATGTTCGAAATTTTAATATCCTCATTCCGTATGAGCACACAGATTTTTTAAAACGCCAATCAAATTTGATACATAAACAACTAGTTACTTTTTTTATTTAAAAAAAAAAAAGAGTAGTGATTATACGTTTTGAGAACGTCTGTCTAATATTTTTTGTTGAAAAAATAATTAATATCTTTAAAAATTAATGAAAACTATATAATTAGATTAGCCAAAATTTGGCTTAGTTAAGTGGCTTGACTAATAGAATCAAGTAGTTTTTATTTATTTTTAAAAGAGATTAATTATTTCTCTAGTTATAATATGAATTACATACATCTTAAAAACGTGGATACTTACGTATTTTGACATGATCCCTTCTCTCTAAAAAAACCATAGTTCTGCTCTTAGCTATTTGGTCTCTTGTAATTTTTCCAATGAGTTTGTCTCCTTTCTTCATTTTTTCTCTCTATAATTCTACTATCAATATGGGTCAGTTCAGGCTATAGAGATTGGCTCATCATGAGCCAGCAAATAATGGATTGGGCCCGAGCTGGCCCATTTTCAAAACGGGCCTAAACAAATCAAGTTAGCCAACCCGTCTATTATTTTAAAAAACAAAATATGAATAAAGTGGCAT
Organism: Biancaea sappan; assembly: GCA_037074585.1. Lineage (NCBI taxonomy): Eukaryota > Viridiplantae > Streptophyta > Magnoliopsida > Fabales > Fabaceae > Biancaea > Biancaea sappan. Next base: position 54,678,222 of record CM073494.1, on the reverse strand, counting down.
CCTTGCACTAATTTTTTAGAATTTGGGCTCTTTTTAAAATTAATAATTCTCAATGTTAAGAATAAGTCCTTACCAATTAACATGCCAATTAAATTGTACTTTGTTTACACTTCACAACAATATAGGAGAAAAAAACATACTAATTTTTTTTAAAAAAAATATATATTACCCAAGCCAGGCCAAATAGACCCAGTTTTAAATGGACTACTATTTTGGTAGCCCAACTCACCAATTTGGTGTCATATTGGATTGACATTGACATCTCTAATTATTGGTAGGTGTTTAATCTCTTGGATTTTTTTAATAAAAAAATGTTGATCTACTTAGATATCACTTGCATAGATATTAATTATAATTTTGTAGGTAAATATGAAAATTTTAATTTATTAAATCGATTGCAAAGGAATCAAAACAAAAGTGAACAATGTTTGCACTATTATCCTTCCAATCTCTATACTTTCATTTAATTTTTAATTGAATCTTTATGGTTTATAATTTACAAATGACCCTTTTTTGTTAAACTTCTATCAATCTATTTTGTTACACTCTATTTGGTTTGCAATCGCAATATAGAATAAAAATGGAAAAGAAATGATGAATAGAATGAAAAGAGAATGAAAAAGATAAAAGGAAAATTAAAAAAAAGTTATTTGATTCACAATGAAATATATTGAAAAGAAATAAATGAATAAATTTACTATTTTACCCTTTGATATACTTTTCTCATTTTACTTCATAAACCTTCAATTTCATCACAATTACTATAGATTTCATTTAATTTTACCATTTACCCAAAATCTTTTTTGTTATTCACCTAGGTCTCTAGTAAAAATTTTTCTTTTATCTTTTACTTGATAAAAACTCTTCGATTATTTTATCTTGATCATTAATTTGAGAATATATTTTTCACTTTGATAAAATCAACTCTTATAAATTTTTTAATTTATTCACTTTGATCATTTTCAATTCATCTCTCTCTCTATGCAGATTCCAATCATCTCTCTCTCTCTCTCTCTCTCTCTCTCTCTCTCTCTCTCTCTCTCTCTCTCTCTCTCTCTCTCTCTCTCTCTCATACATCTTTGCTTCTCCCTTCCTCTCTAGTGATCTGAATTTTTTTTTTACTACCTAAAATCCACATTAGGTCTAGCACCACCACAGTTCTCACATTAGATATGAAAAATTTTACTTCTTAAAAATCCAGTGTCACCACCAACTCCGTAGATCCAGTGCCACCCCCTAGATCGTCAAATCTAGTGCCATTGAAGAGTTCCTAAGATCATTTGGAATATCAAACACAAATCGATTTGTGGTTGATGAAGATCACATCCAAATCCTTGTCGAAGAGCTCTCTGGGCACTATTCCTTCAAAACCACTTCCGTGAAATTCCCAGCAAAACTATTGAGGAGGTAAAGGGGGGGGGGAGAGAGAGAGAGAGAGAGAGAGAGAGAGAGAGAGAGAGAGAGAGAGAGAGACTGAGGAGGGAGAGTGATCAGAGCAAAGTGAAGGACAAAATTGTCTAATACCTTAGTTTCGATTCAAGAACGCGCAATTCCATAGTGAGAAGAGTAGAAAAAATGCAATGGAAAAAAAACCTTTTTTTTTTGCCATTATAGCAAGTTTCCCTTCCATCTGGCAAACCATCCAAACATAGGAAGAAGTACTGTATACAAGATTTCATTTTCCTTTCTTGTCGGCTGTGCGAACCAAATGAACCATTAGATTTTGTTAATGTAATTAAATATTTACTACCTTTGTAAAATGAATATGCATTATTTAAACTAAGTTATCCAAATTACTTAATATATGTTGCATTACATATTATGTATATAAGTTAATTTTACTTAACCTTTTTATTGGTATAAAATATGTATATTTAGATGTAAATATGCACATAGTTGATTGTGTTACATGGACCAAAATTTAGCACACCAAATAAATTAAAAAAATTATAAAATTATTAGGATTAAATTATAATTGGATTTTTTTAATTTTAAGAATGAAACTAAAAATGAAATGAAACTATAGGGACTATAATGATAATTTAACCTTAATTAAATAAACTTGTCAAAGATTGGAAAGATGGGGTGTGGGGTGTGGGGTGTGAAAGTGGGTTCCATGCCTACATTCAACTTGGTTTTCAATTCCACATATTCATTTGTGGGATTGACTTAATTATCATGACAATGCCTTAAAACTTCACCATTGCCATACAAACACCATATATATTCCAAGTGTGATTTGACTCACACATTTATGTTATCATTTTAACACCAAGTATTAAATATTTTGTTCAACGTACACTCGATCGCCTTCTATGACAACCACAAAAGCAAAAGGTGACTTAAAAGGTTTAGTGGACTTATTTATTTATTCATTTATTTTAAAATAAATTTATTTTTTTAATCTTTGAAAGTTGAAAGGTGATCACTATCATTTTAGTTCATAAATTTTAAAATTTTTACATAAAATAATTTTTTTGTTTGCCCTGTTATCATAACTAACATTATCTGTTGATGTAAAAAATTATCTATTGATATAACAGTGATGTAGAATAACGTGACATCTTAACCTATTAACATAACTAATCACTTTATTTCTTTAATTTTAAAATTATTATACAAAATAGTCTCTTCATTCATCGTTGAGATAGAGATGATGATGAAGAAATTATTTTTTAAAGACTAAATTATCATATAGTATTATTAGAGACCAAAATGTGAGTTTACTCTTTTGTTTTTGAACTTCTAGTATTTAAAAAATCTATTAGTATCCAACTAATTTAAGTTAAATCGAATTAGACATTAAAAATATAAAATTCATGTAGCGGTAAAATTTTCTATTATCACAACTCAAATTTTAAATATTATTTAACAAGAATAAATATTAAATTACTTGATCATCTCTAGTGTGAAAGTATAGTGGAGTTGATGAGACACCCAACATTACTGTGAAAGCAAGAAGATAGAGTAGGTCTAAATTAAGTGGGAAATATTTACTTTGGTGTCACAACCTCAACCAATGTCATTGAGTGTGTTTGATTGCCGGCACTTGGCAATAGAAAAGTCATTGGGAATATGGGTTATCATAATTAAAACACACAAAAGGGCGTACCATAAAGTTACAGATGCAAAAGTCAATTAGAGTAAGGGACACAGAATAATTATTGATGCATAAGAAGAAAATGTGAAAGTGTGGTGGGTTACATAAATGGCAAGAATTAATATAATGTCAAAATTTATTGGTCAGAAGCAGGAATTTGAGGATTCCCACGCTTGGAATTTCAATAGACGCCATTATGTCTATGTTATTAACGTTATATTTTCTTTTTTTTTTTTTAAACTGCAATCGATAAACAAATTTATAGCTTATAAATTAATTTATAACTTATTTAATTAGCTTATAAGTTCGTTGAAAATGTTCGGTAAACAAACTTATTTTAGTAGCTTATAGCTTATTCTGATAAATTATTTTGAGTATAGTTTAAAATTTTTTGTTTCTATTTTGCCCCTATTATTTTTTTAAAATACTCATTATATCCATTACTTTATTATATCTTATTTACTTATCTTTTATTATATTTATATTTATATATAATATTATATATATGATAAAAATATATAAATATATTATATATGTGAAAATATATTATTCAAATATAAAATATATAAATATATATTTTTTATGAATTTTATATTTATAATAATTTAAATTAATTTAATAAAAAACAAAAATAATATATTTATTTATATTATTTTAGAATTAAAAAATATATGTCCTTTTATGTCATTTTACACTTTTCAACTACTTCAACAGCTACTTTTACTGAACATTTCTTATTCAAATAAGCTAACTTATAAGGTATAAGTTATCAGTTATCAGCTATAAGTTAAAAATTAGTTTATAAACTATCAGCTAGCTTATAAACTATCAGCTAGCTTATAAGTTAATTTTGTCAAACAGAGCCTTAATGTTTTCTCCATTAGATGTAATGATTCATACTAGCATCATTTTCATTCATTAACATGTTGAATATTTTCAACTTTATTAGTGCCCTACAATTGGGAATGACCAAAATGTGAACTTACAAATGGAGAGTGTGATACTTGTTAACATGCTCCAAACTTACAATATTGTATATAAATAAATTATTTATTTTTATCTCTATGTTGAGTTTGTGTTAGTTAAACATGTGCTAGTTGTAATATTCATATATCAGTTATTGTGTTTTAAACATGTATTTGTTGAGATTAGACATTTTTAAGATCTAATTGGATAATATTAGTGGTTGAGACTTTTTTGTGATTTTTTGTAAATAGGTTTCATGTATATGAGTATTATCTAGAGAAAAATTTCTCATTTGAAAATTTTTTCAAGTAGATCTGTGTCAATGATTCAAAGATTCTATAAGGAATGGGATGAGGAATGCGTTTGATATAGAGGATAAGGAAAATATTTTTGTCTAAGTTCGAGATTAAAGCCTATAATACTTTACCCATACTCTATTAATAATAAACCTTATGCCCTCACCTCTTTTTGTTCGGGGATTTGGATCACCTCTGGCCCTCGAAAGGTGTTAGAAAGTCTTATTTTTTTCAGAGTTGTTAAATTATTTGATTTAATGGTTTTTATTTTTTAATGTATTTTTTTAAAAAATATTTACAAAAATTTTTTACAATTATTTATTTTATTTTTATTTTGTATTTATAATCAACATTAGATCAGTTAATAATTAAAAAAGATTTATAAATTTTAAAAAAAAAGAAAAAAACTAAAAAAATTAGAGTCGTTAGATCATCTGATCTAACGGCTCTAGAGAGAAAGTAAGACCTTCCAATATCTTTTGGGCCCGGTGATCTAATGAGTATAATTACCATAATTTCTTTATAAGACTCAATTATAGATACCCTCACAAATTTTTTTACTATTCATTTTCAACTCTTAAGTCATTAAAACTTGTTTTAGAACAATATTAACCCTATTGGTGGTGCGACTATTGCTGCTTTTTTTTTTTAAACTATCTAAAAATTCATTGTATTTTGATTAATTCAATTCAAATTGAGTTGAATAATGCACATTAGTATATCAAACTCTCTCAATATTAATTTTCTCTGTTCACATAATTTGAACTCATCAATACTTTGTTTATAGAAATAATTATCAAATCAATTCTTAAATCAAACGGTATTAGTTAGTGCTGTAGTCGTTACTCTTTTAACCATAGAGAAATACCACCCCTCACAATTCAAACATCCTACCAAAGGACAACATAATCCTCCAAAATTTAGTTAAATGATTCTATGATAAATCTACTAAACGTTATGAACAAGATTTGCCTTTTTGCTTTTGTTTGTTAGGTATTAGATAATCTAATTAACTTTCCGTCAAGCGTTTTTAAAACTTGAATTCAATGCCCACCAAACTTCTTCCATTAGACGGCACATATAACTCCTTTTTAAGATGTTTGTTGTTGAGTGTAGGACGGCAATGTAATATTATAATACATTTTATTAAATTTAATAGTATTGTTATCTCTATGAATATTTCATTTTTGTTTAAAATTTAAAATTTGATTATGTAGATTTTATTGAAAAAATTCAATTATGTGACAGAATTTTTAAATAGTAATAAAATTGGATACACAATATTATATGATCATAAAAAACTTGGCAGCAATAATACTTAAAAAATATTTTATTAGTGTGGTTTCAAAAAAGTTTAATCTTTTGATAGACCAAAAACAAAAGATCAAATGAACTTGTGTTTTAGAAAAAGATGAACCTTTTGGTCACCTTCTAGGTTGAGATAAAGTTGTAAAGATGTGACCTGTCGTTTTTTTTTTTGGTCAATCAAATGATATTTAAATTAATTTGTATGCATCTCAGTTGATTTATTTTTCTCGTATAAAGTGACATCACGATACAGTGAATTCGGATTTATTATGAACTCTAGTTAATTCAACAATTAGTATATATGAAGAACAATAACTGGTTCATTATATTAGATTTATTTATTATTATCACTATCTCATAATTAATTATATAAAAGTCAAATTAACTTTACAAGTATAATTGATAAGTATAATTTAACTATTAGAGCTAATGAAGTTGGTAAAATATTGTTTAATATTTAGTATAGTTTATCATCTCAAAACTAGGGTTTATTATGGACCCAAGTATAATAGTTTTTAATTAAAACTACACATGTCATTGGATCAGTGAATTGTTCAAAGTTTATTGGTCTAATAGGTAAATCGTGATTGAACTTATTATAATTAAATAAATGTCTTTAATTTTATACAATCAAAATTTAATATAATAATTTAACCCAAAAAAAATTATGTTATAGGTTTTTTTTTTTGGGTTTCTCAAAAACAACCTTGCTTGAGTTACTGTTAAGTGCTATATGTAGGCACTTTTTTCAATAAAGATTCAACATGTATTCACTATCTTGTAAGAGACTAATTCCTTCTAATAGACTTAAAATTCTTTAATTTTTATGTTTAGGTTTAACAAACTTATAAAGGGTCTAGACAAGTTATTAAACATTTTTTTATACATTTAACAATATTATAGAATCTAAATAATTTATGAATGTGAAATGAAATTTAAAATTAATTACAAAATAATATATCAAAAAATAGGTCCAACTATTAAGCCATTTGATTTTATCAATTTTTTTTAGTGATCAATTCATTAAATTAAATCAAATTAATTGTGTAATTAATTTGCTAATTATTTGGTCTGACTAATTCAATTTTCTTTAGAACATCATAGAGTAGAAAGTTGATATCAAATTTATATAAAAAAAAAATACAATCTTTCTTCTCATTTAGGAGGATGAAAGGTTAATTTCTTTTAAGTTTACTAAACGTAAAATATAAAATTGATAGGTAATTTTCTCGTTTCATTTAATGAAACTTTCTCAACTTTACATAAAATTAAACGTATAATATAATCTAACCCACATATTGTTGCCTTGGCCGCAAAAATCTTCATTTCTTGATTTTTATATCTTTCAAAGAAACAAATTATATTCTGTATTTGTGGATTTTGTCAAACGTTACACAATCATTTAGGTTATTCACATTGCACGGAAGATCTATCAACATTAATATTATGTTACCTATATTGAGATTTGAGAATAGAAAAACAGGTGGTTTCCATTGGTGGGCAGCTTGCACATGTTGTCAGCTAAATAAAATAATCCAATTGTCAAAGTCCACGTGTTCCCCAAGACCCACTAAATTCGGATCTACTTGACTATTCCCAGATGAGTCATCGCCCTAATTTAATATAATTATTACTACGTTTAATAACATTTATTTCATTAATATTATAATTCCACGCCCTAGCTTTTCCACAAGACTAACTCAGCGTGTCGGCGTTGTTGACTTCTTATTACCATAATGCCCCTCTCCGTACTTTGTGATTTATTTTGATGTAGGCTGAATGGATGAGGGTATTTTCGTCCTCACGAAAAAAAAATCAAAAGTCTTACCAACCCAATCTCTCCCTTTGCAAGTTTTCACATACACACATAGCATCTATGAATTTGAGTTCATTTTTCAATGTCAATATCTTCCATTCAATACAATAGCCAACCAAACTATCACCATCACTCTCGCAAATTAGGCCCTCCTTAAGAAAAGAACAAAGGAAAAAAAATTATATTTTAGCGTGTAAACTAAATTTTAAATTTAGAAACTAAGTATTTTAAGTTTAAAAGGTTATATTTGCATTACTTCTATTCCAATTTAGTTTTATTTCTGTAAATTTCAAAATTTATTATTTTTAAATTTAAAATTTTTCGTTACTAAAAATTACTTTCATTACAAAAAAAAATTAAAGATGAAATTTTTTGTCTCTAATTTTAATAAATTATATCTCTAACATTTTAAAAACAGATTCAAAGGCTATAATATAAAAATTCATTGCTAAAAATTTGAGACTATTAATTGATATTATTACAACTTTTTAAAGATTAAATTAAAATATTTGATTTTAAAAAAAATTAAATTGAGATAATAATAATATTTAAAAAACTAAATTAGTAGTTCTCTCAAATATTTTTTTTTTAAATTTTAATTTAAAATTAACTCTTACATGTTTGTATTTTTATCTTAATCTCATGTTAATTAATGTGTAAAGATTATCAAAGTGAGAAAGCAACATTTTGAAATTAATTTATAATTAAACCTTAATTAGAAGATTAACCTAATCATAAATCATTAGATTGCAATCAGACGGCAATAATACAAACCAAACCGACCCATTTCCGAAGAGAAATGCACAGAAAATTACAGCCGAAGTACCATCATAAATAGCATCCCCATTTAGGAAACCCCAAACCTCAAGTCCCCAAAAATCCATATATATAACCAACAAGGCTATCCCAAACAAATTTGCATTCCCCTCTTTATTTCGTCTTCTCTCTCTCTCTCTCTCTCTCTCTCTCTCTCTCTCTCAGAGGCATTTCAAATTGTTGAGGAGAATGAAAGGCAGGCACCTCCAGTTCTACTTCATCTTTCTTTCTCTGATTCTTCTTCTCTTCTTTACACCAAGAATGAATGCAATTCGCACCAAGTTCTCATCATCAGCTCCTTCTTCAGCTGCTTTTTCGACCCTCCAAAAGTTTCATCCATGGGCTAAGTCTCCTGTAGAGTTCGAGTCTCAGAAGCGAAGAGTGCCTACAGGATCCAACCCTTTACACAACAAGAGATAGACTGGAACTAGATACTACTTCTCAGTCTCAGGTTTTAGCTAGGTTCAGAATCTACAGAGATCATCAGAATCAGAGTATGGTTATGATTTATAGTTTTTCTTCTTTTTAATTTCTTAATTTATTTTATTGTTCATCTGTTATATATATACATGGAAATGGAATAGATATGTTATATATGGTAGCTTAGAAGAATTTGAAGTAGCATATTTGTTTGTACAGAAGGTAAAGAGAGGAAATTAACGGAATTAACACTTACGAGTTTTCTATAATTTGTTTGCATCTTCTTCGCCTCGGAACTTGCGAGTTTCCTGTTTCATTCCGACTTTTAATACCTCAGACAAGTAATTTTTGTTAACATATATGAGTCTTTAATACAATTCTCAAATGAGTGCTTGTCAAATCAGAGCGGTTTTCATGGTAAGTGTCTGAACTCTGATGTTTGGTTGCTGAGAAATTAAAGCTGTACTCTTAACAATCTAAATTCTTGCCATTTGACCTTCTGTATATATAATCCAGAGAGAAAACTGAATTTATAGTCAACATGAATTACTTGTATATATAAAATACAACGTAAACATTATAATTTTTTGTTGCTGGTATCTTAATGTTTATATTGTGTCTAGCTAGTATTACCTGGATTTGATGTTGGGGTGTGAGGGAGGAGAGTTAGGAGTTCAAAATTTATGAAGAGGGAATAATTAGAAGGAAGCTACTAATTAATTGGAATAAAAAGTTATGAAAGAGCTGAAATTGATTGATAGGCCCCAAAGCTTGAATGCAGTGCGTTAAATAGCCATTACTTCCCACAACAACCATGCAGTTAATCAATTAAGAATATATGTTGGCAGCTGAATTAATTGAATTGATATACTCCACTTGCTTTCCCCACACTCTAACACTCTTGTACCCTTTTCATTTTTAGAGAAAATCACACTCCCCTGCCCTGCCAGTATTCAAAATTTCATTTCCGGCCTCTCTCCTATTTTCAAAGTATACACTACGTACTCTCTTCTATATATAACTATGATATTGGTATACTTTAGTCTGTTAATTTTATAATTTTTGTTAAAGAGAGATTCATTATAGTCCAATTTTTTATATTATATGTTCGATAACTTAATCTTGCTTTTTTTTTTCTGAAGTAAAATATCATCTATATATTAACCTAAGTATATATTAGGTTTTTTTTACAAGAAAATATAATATTTTTGACATCTTAATTAAGTATTCTGAATTAACAACCAAGAATGGCATCACAATATGCAGAAGTAGAAATGAATATTTTTAAGTTAACAGAAAGTATTTTAAAAAACAAAAAATTGTGACATTAGGTTACTGAATATCAAAAAACATATTGTAATAAACCTCTAGCTCCAGACAAGTAATTTTGAATACTCTAGGGAAAGAGAATGTAAATTATTACTCTTATTTTTATTTTTTTGGTGCGTTTAAAACAGTCATTGCCTTGTTAAATGGTACAAAATGACAGGTATTGTAAACTTAATATATAATAGGTACATTAAATTAAATAAAAAATTAAAATTATATCAGACACAAAATTTTAGAATAATGAATCCCTGTTGTCTGTTGATTGACTTACTTTATTTATGTTTCTCAATAATATCAAATAAATGTAGTGTTCCAAGTGTATCAAATTCTATGGTGCTCATTTAGTATGGGTATTAAGAAAACAATGATAAAGAAGCGATGACTATGAAGTATGAATACACGAGTGATAGTAAGAGATCTAATATAATATTGACCATTGCTTCTACAACAAAAATTTTTTCAATATGATCGCCTGATGTGACATGTGGGTAATACTGCAAGTGGTCATGTGTCCCAAAAATATCTTCTAATACTCATAATTAGGAATTAACCCATATTTAAGATACAACTGTGATTTTTGAAAAGGGATTCAATCTAAACCAGTTATGATTTTCGTTTCTATTGATATTTCGACTTATTGAACCAATTGGCCATTGATTTACAATCCCTCCTGATTGAATATCCGGTTCAAATTTTAAAATATGTTTTGAATGAACTCGGATTGGCTTAGCCAGCTAGCCAAGCTAATTATATGAAGAAAATTTGGGTGCAAATCTTATATTTTTAACAGAAAATTTAATAATAAAGATTAAAAAAAAAACTGCAAATAAAAAAAAGAAAAAAGAAAAACCTCTTTCTAGTATAGGGTGTTTTGGTAACGGATGGGCAATGCCGCAAATAAGTGACAGTTAGGAAAATTTATTGTCAATTTTAAAAGATAAAAGAGATAAATTGTACAATTCTCTAAATTGTAAAAGTTATTTGCATTTTAGCTTATAAAAATTATAACATAACACTGGTTGGTCGCACTGGCAAATGCTGCTTAAACTTTAAAAATGATATAACTTCAAATTTTGAAAATACTAATTTAGAGTGGATTCTACCCTTTGTAGTTTACACTCAATAAATTTAAAATGAATTGTTCATCCACACTATGTCAAGAAAATACCCTTAGTAAATTAAAAGAAGCTTTAAAAATTAAGTTTTCTAGAAAAATGAAATATCTCAATTTATTTTATATTTATTTTAATTCCATCCCTCTATTCATCAATGTAAATATTGACAACAGTAAATTTTACAATTTAATAATAAAAATAATTAAATTGAGACAAATGTAAATTTTTATGGGCCAGATTGAAATAATGATAATGTCTTAATGGTTAAATCAATAATTTCCTCTAAAGATTGCATCTAAATCAGCGCGGGGTGGGTCTGGTTAGCGAGCCGCGAAGGTGGGTGTGGGTGTGGGTGTGGGTGTGGTGGGTCCACGCAGAGGGAGTAAGTGCAGATGGCCAATACAGGTTAGGGGGTACCCACCAAGGCAGCAGGCAAAGGCCTTTTTTAGAGCGTGCGCGTTATGATTTGATTATTTCTGAACCAAAATCCTCCTTGTGGTTCTCATTCACTACTCAATAATGGCGCACTTGAAAATCCACCCACAATAAGTAAAGCCAGGTTGGATCGAATTCAGATTCGAATGGACGCGCTCTCTCTCTCTCTCTTGAAATGAAATGGGGCATGTCACATATCTGTTGCTTATCTGTAAAAATAAATATGTTTTTTTTTAAATCGTTAGATCTCAGATTTAATGATTCATATTTTAAGTGGTGATTTAAAAAAAACAAATACTAAAATCTAGACTGTTAGATTTAAGATCTAACAATCTATAGAGAGACAAACATACTATTTATCTTTAGAGACAAACAATAAATCTATTCTTGTCTACACTATACCGCCTTTTTTGCACACATAATCATTGTGGCTACACGTGATGCCCGCTAGCTACCCGGTTGCCCCCTCTTAGGTCACTTGGGGCGACTTGTCTTTCTATATGAATTAGAGTTTAAATAATTATTGACTAATTATTGGTTCATCCTTTAAAGCTGTGACTTTGTTTGACAAAAATAATTGATAAGTTAGCTAAAAGTTTAAAAGTTAATTTTTAAAAATTGAAAACTGTTAAGCTAACTTATTAAATTAAAAGTTTTTTTATAAAAGTAACTATTAGATTGATTGATAGATGTAAAATGACATAAAAGACATATTTATATGATATTTTGTAATTCAAAATAATACAAAATAAACAAATTATTTTTATAATTAAATTAATTAAATTATTATATATATAATTAATTATATATACAATATATTATATTTTATATTTATATGAGGAATAAGAGTAGAATAGTAATTTTAATAAAATAATAAGTTTAAAAGAGGAAGAAAAATATTAATGTCACATCTCAAAAATTGAGCATGTGAAAAGATACTACTCATTTGATAAGCAAATATAGACATACATAGTCTGATATTTCCATCTCATCGCAAGCCTAGGAGACCTATAGAAAATACAGAGCTTTTCTAATATCCACATTAATAAGTACTGGTGTCCCACCAGACAGAAATAGAGAATAAACCCAAGGGGCTTCTAATTTTCAAACGGATACTCTTGTTCTTTATTTTCTGTATCTGAAAAAAAATAATCATAGGGAGTGTGAGTTTATTTAAAAACTCAGTAAGTAAATAACTGTACTATATAAAATATCAAAAGTACAAATACCACATTTACTCATATAATTAATTATCTTATACATCGAGTAGTATGAGACTCTAACCCTTTCAAACTCATGAATAAGATTTCATAGATATACACCGAGTAGTATGGGACTCTAACCCTTTCAAACTCGTGAATAAGATCTCATAGGTATACGCCGAGTAGTATGGGACTTTAACCCTTTCAACTCGTGTATAAGTTTCATAGATATGCACTGAGTAGTATGGGACTTTAACCCTTTCAAACTCGTGTATAAGATTTCTTAGATATACACCGAGTAGTATGAGACTTTAACCCTTTCACACTCGTGTATTAGATCCCGTAGATCTTTACTCATTAATAAAACAGTGAGAATTCATCACATAGTACAATTGTCATGAGATAAATAATTTCTTCATACTCTTATTTCTACTGATCATCATATACTCCCATATGAAAAATTAATTGCTTATTATCCAAATAATATTGTAAATGGGACTTATATTGTACTTTGACTAGTAATATCAAAGTAGCTGAGCAAGGTTATTCACTCACCTTGATTTTTGTCCAAGTTTACCTTGTTCCACACTAGAATTTGTGTAGGAAAATTTCCTAGTAAAATATATTACAAGGAATCATAAGAAAGGAAACAAAATCACGAAAATACGTAAAATTTTCTGACTGCTACAGTAACGGGTTGCTACAGTACGGTTTGCTACAGTAACGGTTCGCTACAGTGTCGATTCGCTACAGTAACGTTGACTGCTACAGTACCGTTGACTGCCGACACTACAGTAACTGCTACAGTAACCGAAGAAAATTTTCCAGATTTTTTCCCGAAATTTCTGGTCGCTACAGTAACTCGAAGAAAAATTTCAGATTTTCAGTTGCTACAGTACTTCGAATTTTGCAGAAAATCTTTCAAAAAAATTCATCCTTTCCTTTCTTTTGATTCAAAACCAGAATCTCAACTCTTTTAACCGATTATAACTCAAATATAACTTCTAAAACAACTGAGATTCATGAATTATCATCAAAATCTTCAAGAACAAAACCTCCTCTGATCTTGTATATAAACTGAAATTTAAGGAAAATAATCGGATTAAAGCTTACCTTTGATCCTTACAAAGCTTTTGAACCGAACAAATAATCAGAAATTCTGAAGATCAAGGAAATGATTTGAGAAGAAAATGAAGAACTGAGAGAGAAATCTTTTCTGCTTCCTTCGGCTGAGTGAAAAAGTGAGGGTTACTATTGAAACTTTATATTAAATATTTCTAATGGGTTATTCAATAACCCATGGGTATCCATAACCCAACATCCAAACCCATCCAGTCAATTTACAATAAATGGATTAATTGACCATTCTGAAACCACTTTTTCCATGAATTTCACCATTCTTAGAATATATCCCTCATTGTGCAAATATTTAGTCCAGTCATTTAACTCAATTTTCATAAATAATATTCAAAGAGAACAATTAAATATGAAAATTAAAAATGACCAAAATCAATAACTAAAGTAACGTTGTAAAATTCTAAAATACTCTTAAGCGAATTATATTCTGAAATTAACGGGTATTACATTTAAAACTATAAGTTATAAGCTATTCAAATAAGCTTATCTATCAAAAATATCTATTTTGGTCAAACAAGCTTATATGACTCCCATACAACTTGCTAGGAAAAACCATAGTTAGAAGGCAAAATTTTCAAAAAAATAATTTGGAGCTCATCATAACAGGTGGCAAACTTATATCAGTCTCTTTCAATCAGTCTAATATCTCACGATATTATATGAGTAAATGTTGTAGATGCTCTTTCAGGCTTTTAAAATCGCTCCACTTACTTGTCAAAGGGGGTTGACACATAACATGTTATACTATATTATACTAAAAAATACGATTGCAGAGCCCCAATTGTATCACCCAACAAGTTGCAACTCCCAAAAGAGGGGAGATACATGAGGTGCACATACATTCTAGATGTATAATTGATTAAGATGCCTCTAATTAATTTCAGTGTGTATATACGAGCAAGTTAGTGCAACTATATATTCCTCTATGGTGTTTGGGGGATCTCATTAAATTGATTACTCAACCATGGAATGGGTAGACATATCTTCCTTTAATGGCATCTTTGGGTGGAGTGACACCAAATAATTCCTGACACTGCTTAGACTAGATATGATTGGTTCGCCCAACTATAGGCAAGTCGTTAATGGGAAAGTCGAATTGGATGACCACATCTCAAAAAGTGATCGTACACTAACTGATATATAAAATGTATGAGTCTCAAGTATCCAGCGTTCGACTAGTGCAGATATTAAAGCATAGTCCACTTCAAAATTCTCTATTTGTGAGGCCCCAAAGAATCCAAACTACTGAATATAATTAACAATAGCATGCAGAGGGTAAAAATTTCATGTATGTATATAGCAACGCTGCACTTTTACTGAAGATGTGATTAGCATGTCACTTACAACGTTAATCAACTTAGTATTATTATAATAACAAAAATCAAATGAACCTATTAATTTTGTGCACACTTACAATTCCCTCCGACATAGTCTTATAAATGTGCTTATCTTGCAAATACAATATTGATCGATACTCTAGGCCGAGGTTAGGTATTAGGCCTCTCAAGTTTTGTTATACATGTCAATGTAAAATATCAAAATTAATAGAAGTTAGACAAGAAAAAATGGAAAATATCAAAATTAATTAATTATTAAAACTTAATTGTTTGTTAACATCAATGTAAATATCAAAATTAATTAATTAATTAATTACTCAAGAAATTCTTAATTAATTAATTACTCAAGAAATTCTAAGTATAATTTTAATATCGTTAAATTTTTGAATGTTAAATTACAACTAACTGACCATCTAAAATTAATTAATTATGCTTTACTAACTTCAAATTAATTTCATCCTAGTTAAATAATTATTTTTTAAAAACAAATTCTAATTAAGTTAAGTCATTATCTAAGTTGTTTTACATTAATTAAAGATAAACTTAATTAATTATTACTCATGATAAGTAAAAAGATAATTTACTAGTTTTTTTTATGAAACACACACAAAATATAATCTAGCATCAATTTTTTTTTTCAAAATAGCAACCTACATTGTAAAATTATATTTAAAAAAATTAAAATATATTTCAAATTGGAAATTATTTAAAATACTAAAACAAACTAAAATTACAAATTAACTAAATTAAACACATCTAAAATTTCATTTAAATACACCAATAATTAAAAAATAACCCAATTATTCCAATAATAATTATTTAAAATTAATGACACCTAAAATTCTGATAGAAAAAATATATTACTATAATTTATGAAAATATATAATAAATAAATATATGAAAAAAATTATATACCTCAATAGATATGATATGGTTGAGTTATGAGATATGAAGTTGCAAAATACTTTTGCCTAATCTAACAAAAATCAAAGAAATAAAAGATTAGGCAAAAACTGACAAAAAATAAAATCGTTTTTGCTTAAAATAATAATATTAGGACCAAAATATTATCTTAAGTAGGACCAGTTGAAATGGTAAGGAAGGGAGAAAAAGAGGAAGAGTTGATGAACTAAGGAAGAAGAAGAACAAGCGGATGATTGGATAAGATGAGTACACATGTTCTCTTTTTATTGGCTCGTTTAGATTCCAGGTCAATAAAAGCAGGATATATGTTCTATACTTTAAGAATGAATGCGATGCACGATTAGACATACATGCAACAGTGTTGCCCCTCGTTAAGGCAATACATGTACATCCCAAACATTTCCTGCTGCCGCAAAAAGCGACACTAAACTGTAAATTACAAAGAAAAAGGAACATGAGCGGGATTTTAAAAAAAAAAAAAAGATCAGTATTCAGCCGTAAAAAAAGTCGGACAATCTGTGGTGTAGTATTGTGATGAAGGCTCGAAAGAAAATCCCGCAATGTCATGAGTTCCATAATAGGACTTTGATCCCTTCGTACGACAGACCTGACAACAATACTTTTTGGACTTGCTTGTTCGATTAAGGCTACTATGTAGATAGCTTGAGGGCTAGAATTCCAAATAAGCCTATCATTGGTTGCTGTAATAGAAGGGACAATATTCCTGATCTGATCTACCACCTGTTGTAAGAAGCAGATGTAAAGCTTTGAAGGGTTCCAATCACACTTGTGAAGTAAAAGGTCTTCCACTTTGTTAAGACCAAGAGGATTATGGATGGGTTAATACCAGAAACCATTGTTGCTCAATGAGATATCCCTACCCTGCCATTACCCACCTTCCGTTGCAGATTATTTGGAACAAACTCTTCCACACAGGAGAAGGCTGAGATGTGATCCTGAATGATAAGTTAGCCCCATTGAAGTTGCTTGTCATGTATGTCTCTTTAGCAATGATTTTAATTGTTATTAAAATTTTTAGTAACAGTTGTAATCGTTGCTAAAACTTTTAGCAATAGTTAAAATTATTATTAAAAAGACAAGTATGCTTTTGCTTGTCTTTAAGACAAGTAGAGGATTTTTGTTGCCTGTTGAACGGGACCTTTTAGTAAATGAGATATCTAAAGAGTTGGTCATTGATAGAGCTCAATGGCGTCGTGCGATTCATGTAGCCGACCCCACTTAGTGG
This sequence comes from Biancaea sappan, assembly GCA_037074585.1. Lineage (NCBI taxonomy): Eukaryota > Viridiplantae > Streptophyta > Magnoliopsida > Fabales > Fabaceae > Biancaea > Biancaea sappan. Next base: position 54,660,775 of record CM073494.1, on the reverse strand, counting down.
CATAAGGCTTTGTTGTTGTTGTTGTTGTTGTTGTTGAATATCATATCCATTTACTCAAACCATTAAGCTTGTTTCTCAACTCTTTGCACTGGATCTTCAAAGATATCTTTGTTTGAGCAAGATCCACGTCAACCCAAGATACTTGCCCAACTTCTCCTTGAAGGGAACACCTATGATATATGGGACATAATTTTCTTGAATCACATCTAGGAGGGATGTTACTGTTGGGGCTTTAAACAAGCAAGGAAGGATTTACTGAGCTTAATCTCTTGCCCTGCCTGCCTGCCCATCAACATTATTTATCTAACAATTGATTTAACCATTGCACAGCACTCAATGGTTGCCTTCAACAACAGAATTGCATCATCTGCGTAAAGGAAGGAGACGTGAAAAGGCTGGCCCACTTCTTGCAAATTCAATCCTTTAATTTATATTTTCCTCTCCATTACAGTTTTTTCTTTGTACGTTTAGTAACGTGATAGTAAATAATTTTTTTTATTAAAATACCTAATTTGAAGTATAAATTGATAAAAAAAATTATAAATATAGTATCACAAATAATCTACAATAAGATTCAATAAGTATTTATTTATTTTTTGGCTAAAAAAGAACTCAGTTATAGAAGAGTTCGAATTTTGAAAATAGAAGGGGCAGTTGTGTAAATTTGGAAATATACAAAGAAGGAAAATATAATTTACTCTAATAAACATAATAATTAAATTTGTGATTTATGTTTAATTGTTGAGTAAATTATTAATTTAGTCTCCAAAAGATTACAATTATCTTTAGTGTATGAAAAGTCAAGTGTGGCGGTTCAATCCCTGAAAATATTTGTTTTAATTTGGTCTTTTTTATCATTAAATCGCTAAATCTATCATTGTTAAATTTCAAAATGTTAATGTCACTTTGAAAAATTATGAAATGAAATTAAGACAATCTCAAATTTTTAGAGGCTAAATTGAGATTATTAATCTTACAAAATCTCAATTGAGACAAATATAATTTTTCAAGCACCAAATTAATAACTTCCTCTTAATTGTTTATGGTTTCAATTTCCATATATTGCTTAGTTTTAGTTAGAAGTCAATTGGTAATTAAATTAGTGTTGAAAGAGCTTTACACCTTTGTGGTTCATTATAACTCAAACTAGATTAGTTAGAGTCTAGTAGGTTTATAGATATTGTGATTGAAACCAAAAAGAAAAAGAAAAATAATGATTGAAATCTTGTAACAAGCTTGCTATTTAATCTTTGTTATCAATATTTTAAAAATCAAACTGGTCATTAAACTGGTAGAAGTATTAGTTCACGGTTCATTGGTCTAACCGTAGTTGAATCGGAGTTGAACTGGTAATAATTAATATATATATATATATATTTTTAATTTTATATATTAAAAATGTATAATATAATAAATTAATAAATATTTTTAATTTTAAAATTTTCAGGGCTTAAATTATATGTTGCTGATGCCGTATCAAAATGATGAAGCAGTAGCAGGAGAGTGCGTTTTTCAAAATTGAAAGTTGAAAAATGAAGGATGAGGAGAGGAGTGGCTCTTCATTTCGATGCAACTTTCAACTTTCAATCTTTAATATTAATATTGGATGTGCTTCTTTCTGAGTGGTCCCACTCCCAGTCCCACAAACTCCTTCCTTGTGCGCCTTCTTCGCTTATGATTCAACCTCTTCTTCGATGCAGAAAATTAACCACCCTTTGTTGAGCCTAAATCAGAAAAGTGACACAAACAGAGTCTTTCACTCTCCCCAAACGACGTCGTTGCTCCTCCCCTGAAGACTCAAGTAGACACCAACGGAAATGCTAACGACTGGTTGAGACGTGCTCGTAATTCAAACGTCATTGCAAGGGTATATGCGTACAATCCCCCCGATCAAGACGCTTCTTGGTTCCTAACAGAAGCAGATACAAAGCCAGCAAGTCTGGGAGGGAGGGACGCAACAAGCAGGCTGATGGGAAGCGGATCCTCTCTCATCTGATAAACTCTCGATTTGAAGTTCAATGCCAGAAACAGAGCAAACAAAGAGGACAGTGGCACGGAATAGTTTTAGAGAGAATTAGTTAATCAAAAAGAACAGAGAGAAAAGGGGACCGACGGAGAAGGAAACAGAGAGGCTGACGGAATGTCGAGGGAACAGAGGAGACGAACTGAACCGAAAATAAAGCGTGTGCCATTACAGGGCACGGAGAGGACGATTATTTGGCATACCGGTGTAAATAATAAATTGGTGTGATGTTTTTATATCTTAGTTACTGATGAGTCACGTTACTGTTTGACTAATAGTTAATTGAATATTAATATTTTTTTTTTGCACTAATTGGGAGTCCTAGTTTTTGAAAAGTAGGGTTCTTTTCTAAAATAGTGGCTAAAACTTTCAAGTATGATAAAAATCATGACTGAAAGTGAAAATTGTAATGAAAAAAATTGTGGCTAAAAGTGAAAATTGTGACAAAAAAATTGCCTCATTTTTTTATTTTTTGTCACGATTTTATTTTTAACAAAATCTTAACCACGGTTAAAACTGTGCGAAGAAAAGCACCCTGCTTTTTTCTAGGAAAAGTAGGGACACCAAATCCTTTTTGTACATAATACAAAAGTTCATGGGAGTTATTTATTCAGTTTTAAGGCTGATGGATATTTTTTGCATATTGATAAAAGTTTATGAGGGATAAAATGTATTTTTAATAATAAAATATTGATTAAATAATATTATAATTAAAAGAGAGAAATTTTATGAACATACTCTTTAAGGCCTTTATAAGCAAAAGTAGCATTGTAAAGATGATATATTTTTTCTCAAATTTCATTGAAGTGAGATACAATTTTAGAAATTTTATTAAGGTTGAAAGTTTATAATTTTCTATTTTTTTAAATTTTTAAATTGAAATAAATAAATAAATAAAATTAAAAAAAGACCATTTAATTAATACATACATCCTCATATCCAGCGCATGTTTGGAAACCATAACTTCTGGAGAAAAAATTTAACTATTTTTTTCATGACCGTCGGATCTGTGTAATCCAACTAGCTAGATCTCCCAATACGCTGGAGGGAACCTCATTTTATATCCGTGACCTTGTTTCCTAAATATCTTCGAGAAATTTTGTCACACATCCTAGTTCTTACCTGGAGAAAATCTCCAAATATAGATTTCTAGATGAAGCAATTCCTGCAAGGATCACACATATTGGGCCCTGTTGCCATCCCTATTTATAAATCTCTAAAGTTCTATTTTTTAAAATTCTTTTAAAATTTATATGAATATGTAATGTTATTATAACAAAACTAATTTAGAATCACAATATAACCTGATAACGTCTTTCTAAATCTCTTGCATTCTGACTTTTCAATATTCTATGTTCATAAGGAAGATGCATTTGACAGAGTTTGGATTTTTCTGATTTATCATTGCAAATTGCAATGCCTTTTCAAAAATATGAATTGTTCGAGTTAAGTCTCTATCTGGCTATCAACCCAAAAAAAGAAGAAAAAAATATATAATAATTCAACGTTGAAAGCTCTTCTAACAATATAATGATGCTGCAACACATATCTAGAAATTGGATTGCACAACCAAAAAACTTCGATACTTAACCACGTAAAGCCTTGGTTGCTGTTTTTAAAATTAATTTTTTTAAAAAAATTAAAAATAATAAAACTTGTTTCATATAATTTATTGAAACACGTTTTAAAAATAGTTTTTAAAAGAATTGTTTTAAAATAAAAAAATGAGAACAAGTTTCAGGTGCTTTCAAAACGTGAATACTTTTCTTAGTAAAAATTTAAATCACAATTCACCATCTTATGGAAAAATAGTCCCTTCTATTAAACCGAATCCTTTTGATTGTTGTTATCCAATCTTTGCAAAGTTGAAAATTTTGGTATCTTTTATTTAATAGATACTTTTAAAACTAATTTGCGTCAATCTATTTAATCTTAATAAAATTGAATTTATTTTTAAGTTATTATGTAAAGACATTCTTAATAATTTAAGTAGTTAGATAATAAATTTAAACAATTTATTGAAATGTATTTCGGAATATAACAATTAATATATTCATCTTATATTCTTTTAATTCTCTTTTAAAATATTTGTTATTAATTAATATAGTCATGTTTTCAAAAAAATAAATTTTCAAACACATTTTTTATTTTTTTTTTTGAAGTTTTAAAATTGCTTTTAGAACAACTTATCCAAATGATTTTATTTTGTTTTTCTACCTTCAAAATTAATTTCTAAAACAAATTTACAAAACTTATTTTCTAAATTAAAAAAATCTAAACATACCCTTAATATTTTTGTTTACTTCATCTATTTGTGCCCTTCAAGCAAAATCTAAAGATTTTAAATGGATTGCGATGATTATGGCCTGTTTGGTTTCTATTTTTAAAAATATGTTTTTAATAATAAAAGAACAACACAATTGTTTGGTGAATTTATTTAGAAGAATATGTTTTGGAAATAAATTTTGAAATTTCTTTTAAATATAGAAAAAATAAAATATACTTTACATTAAAAGAGGTGTTTACAACGAATTCTCATTGAAAGAAGTGTGTTTATATTTAATATCTGATAGTAATTCAAGTAAGATTGTTTTTCGTAAAAAATATATGTGAAAAACAAAAAAATTCTAAAAAGAAAGCAGAAAAGTGTAGTCCCAATAAGATAATTATGTAAGTTCATATAATGACATTTATATAAAGAGATTGCATTTGTAGAATAAATATATATATACACACTTCTACCAGCGGTTTTTAACTGCTGTCAAAATGAAAGAAATCTTTCTATCAAATATTGTAACACTTTTAATTTTACTTTTACTCTTTTAATTTCTATAGAAAGATTTGTATTTTTTATTTGATTTTTGTAAAGTTAAAGCTTTTGATTTTTTTATTAATTTGTGCCAATCAATTTATCTTATTAAAATTAAAATTATTTTTAATTACATTTTTAATAATTTATGTAACTGGATAATAAATTTAAACAATTCACTAAAATGTAGCTCAAGCTATAACAATTAATATATTTGGTTTGTATTCACCAAAATGTAGCTAAAGCTATAACAATTCACTGTCTGATGACTTACAAATTATAATTGAGGAAGAGAAAATGTATAAAAGTGGGGCTCAATATTTACTAATAAAAGGTCACCAATTATCATATCCATAGAGAGAGAGAGAGAGAGAGAGAGAGAGAGAGAGAGAGAGAGCTCATAATAAATTGTTCAAATTGATCATGTATTGGTAAATCGTTCAAATTGATCATGTTTTTGGTTTAGTTTGATTATATGTACTAAAATCAAACCAAGCAATTTTTTATTTTATTTTTTTCTCAAAATCGACCTTGTCAATTTGGTTTGTCAAATCAAAGTATATATTATAAAAATAAAAAATAAAACCACTTAAATCAAACCGTTGAACATCCTTATACTTGAATTTCTTGCAACAAAATATAAACTATAATTACATACACTTCCAAAATATCATTTTAACTATTATTTATATAATATAACCAATATTTAATATATATATATATATATATTATCAATATAAATCATAGATGAGAGAACTAAATCGATTAAAACCATTAGTTCAATAGTTGGATCATTTTTTTTTCTAAATAATACCATTTAGATAATGAAAACTAATTTCATTTTAGCCAAAGGTAAAACTAAAAACCTCCCATTTAGACCCAATTTTCTTTCTTTTCTATTTTTCATAATTTGCCTATAAATTTTTAGAAAGTTTCAATCTACTTTCTCATGCTTTGTGGATTACAACTTTTGTTTGTTTATATATTATCTTGTTTTGTTTAGCTTATTTGTTTACATATTCAACAAAAATCTAACTACAGTCAAATTAGTGCATCTTAAACTAATATGTCATTGGTTTCATAGCCGGTCAAATTTTAAATACATGATATAAATAGTCAAATTTAGCAAATTGTAAACTTATTTCATTAAAAAACAAATAATCATTTAAGACAAAAAATATTCACAAAACAAGTTTGTAAGATTAACCAATTAAAAAGTAATAATTAACATGTTTATTGAGCATATATTAAATAAAAAATAACATTAAAATAACCAAGCCTACAGCCCACCTCACTTATGTCTTCATCCACTGAAACATGTATTAAGAGCGCGTTTGATAGAATAGAAAATAGGTGAGGAAAAGGGAGAAGTAGAAAGAAAGTATACATTCCATTGTTTGGTACGCTAAAAATGAAGATTGAGAAGAAAAATTAGTTTTTCATTTTCCACAATTAACCATACAGAACTCTCCTTCGCAAATATGATGGAAAAAACGCTTTATGGAATAGAAATAAAATGCTTCGTCTCATTTGCCTTTGCATTTGTCTTATTGCCATTCACACTCGGTCAAGGTCATTCGTCCTCAGGCATTGTCGTTGCCATTCGACTTCTAATCCCCCTACCCTTCATACTCGGCCATTGTCATTCATGGTTCATCCTCTGTTTTCTTGATTTTTTTTTTCTGACTTTTGGTTTTGATTTACGATTTCTACATTTTTTGTTTTGGTTTGCTTTCAATTTTATTTTCTGGTTTCAATTTAGATTTGGTTATTGACGGTAGTTTTAGTTTGGTTGTCGATGATGGTTTCGTTTTCTTGTTCCATCAATTTCTATTTTAGTTTGGTGATGGTGGTGTAGGGAAGACAGTGATTGTGCCTTAGGTGGTCATGGTGATCCTAAGTTTGGAATTGAAACAAGAAGAAAGTATCTTTTTGAAAGGAAGATGAAAGGTGAAAGGTGCATGGAAGAAGATGATGCAGAAGATGAAAAGGAGAAGAGGTAAGGGAAGGTGAAGACCAAATGTCCACATTCAATTTATTCCCCAATTTCTGTTAGTTTTGTATCAGGGGTAATTTAGTAAAACAATAACAAAATATTTCTTTTTTCACATTTTAAGTTCCATACCAAATAAATGTATCAAACATTCTTTTTTATATCATACCAAACATATTTTAATTTTTTTTCCTCTCTTCCTTGTTATTTTCCTTTCTCTTACTCCTAAAAATCTTTTCTGCGTATCAAAGGCAGGCTCTAAGAGTCTTGAAAGGTAGGGTGAAGAATATTAAACAATCAACAAAAGCGTTTGATGTACTCCTAAAATGCCATGGCCCCACTAAAATGAATTCGCCATGACGGGAGTTAAGTCAAACCAGAACAATTAGCAAGTAACATCGAAGGCACTCCACTTGAAGTGTATAACCATGGCTTGAAATCTTTAACTGCAAAAGGCAGATCAGAGAATTACCAGTTCTTAAGAGTACAGTAAGTAGGGTAGCAGATGAAACAACTGCTTTCGTATCACTGCACTATGTCAATGGCTAGAAATTTAAACAAGAACTGCCAAGCCCACTATAAATCAGATCCCTTACATTACATATACATCCCCATGGCTTAAGAGCACAAATACATCAGCCAAAAAGCCCAGAACAAAGAGCAATCTCATACTCACAAAAGACCAACCCACAAGTTTCTCTTCCAATGAAGTTACAAAAGCCAGACTCCAACTAGCCGGATTTGGATATTTTCAATTTTTGAAGAGACTGATAGTGTCAATTTCAAACAGAGACATATTGTGTGGGACCCCCACACATTCTTGGGTAGTTCCTACGCACGGCGTCTATCACTCTCCAAAATCGGCACTGTCAATTTCCTAAAAAAACCTTAAATATCCAAATCTCCAGCTGGATGCATTTCCTTTAGCTCTCTACCATGGCGTCAGGGCCTACAATTAGGATCTCTACTGCTTTCAGTCTCATCTCAACTACCATTAGTTGCTCTTTGATTTGAACCCGGCATAATGGCAACGGAAGACACAAATCTTGAGACAAGGACTGCCTCGTTGCTTACAGCCTTGGATGCCGCCACATCTTCCAAATGCTTCCAGGCGGATTCCCGCTTCTCATGCTTCTGCCTTTTCTCGATTTCATCTTCTTGGAATTTTTTCAAACACTCATCAAAAAGTTCCTGATCAGCATCTGAGAATATTTTTCTCACATTCAGGGTCAGACTCTGAACAGCTTGGTTCCAGTGGCTATGTGCGTTTTTCTCTAAAGCAGGAAAGACAACAGGCAGTATCACTTTCTGGTTTTGCGTGATCAAATTTTTAATATGATCACTGTTCCACAGAAACAGTGCTCGTTCAGCCACCTGTCATAACCAAGTCAACATCAAATGCAGTACCTTAAATCCCAAGTTATGTTAATATTGCAAGCATGCTCTAAAGATATGTTCCATATATGTTTGCATTTTCCAGCTTTGGTTCCAAAGATAACACAACTTTGTATTTTATATTGAATTTTTCATAATAAAGAAGCTAGAAAAACAATGCAAAAACCTACAAAATCAACAGGAATCCCAGCTTTAAATTTCAACTTCATAACCATAACGACAGTGAGAAAAATACAACTTTCGAGCAGTGTTAAATCATCATTTCTTTTAAATATAAGTCATATTAGACATCACAGCAACTTTTTCTTTTGGAACAAAAGATGAAACAAATTAATATGAGACAAGAAAATAAAAAAGCAAAAAACCAGATATTCTACAAAGTGATCATAAAAGAGAAGCATGTCACGAAAAAAGAAAAAAAGTATATAAAACAAGGCATCCAATCCCTTCAACTATTGACTATAAACTCTACTCGGAAGCCTCATCAGGACCGAGAGGAATTGTCGAGGTAGAAACTTCTACTTGTTCCTCAATTTCTCTCATATCAACCAAACTGCAATAATTGTTCACCTATACTCTCCACCAAGTCTTATCTTTGTTCCTTTTCCAGCTCTCTCTTAAACTACTTATTAATAGCTCCTCCACATATTATGGAGTATGGTTAAAATACCTTGCTCACTAGAAATGCAGAATAGTCCAAGTAGTTGAGGCTGCCCAAAAAATAGCTATTAAATCATGACACGTTTTGATGAAGTTTTAGCAGTCTTCACATCTGCAACAGGTTATTAATAATAACCCAGTTGAGTACTCTAGATCAAATGCTTTGACTTTTAAAGGAGCATCCCGTTTAATAGTGCTGCAATAGTGATACAACGTTTAATCGTTGGAAGTACCAAGCTGATCCAAGAGCTATAAATCAACACACGACTCACCGGGAGCAGCTTTGAAGCATGGTATTGCTGATAGGCTGTGACAAATGCAAAAGAGTAGACATGCCGATCCCTATCATTTCACCTCAAAACATATACAACACTGAATGGATAGGTCCAAATTGCCAGGGTCTAAACTTGACTTCTCACCCTTAAAAAATTCTTGTGGAACGTGATTATTCTAACATCAAATTGCAGTTGTGTTCAATTAGGATCATCATGCAGAATAGAGTTCTCGATCATATCAGATTTAGATCCATTTCAAAATTAACCATTAACCAAATGCTGACAAGTTTCCCAAATATATATTATTAAGAAATCCTAATTCAAGTAGATTTAAATCTTCATTTTCAATGAACATGGGATTGCATGATGATTTTGATGACATGTTAAACTTCAAAGGTTTGACAGAAAGAACTAAACTATAAAATGTATTGATTGGCAAAATTCAGCACTCTTTCAACTTTCAACCAACAATAACAATTCAGTTTAATGATGAATGCCTTCTTTCATGCCTATATAACTAGTTACCTATTAAAGTTCCCTCCATCTAACCGTAATTTGGTTCTTTTTTTCTTTTTTGGTAAGAAATGAAATATTATTAAGAGGGAAAGAGAATACAAAAGATAGAGGACTAGGAATCCTCCTAAAGAAAAAACAGAACAAACCAATTAGCCAAATAGGAGGCTAATACAAGAAAACCCTCCAAACCCAAAGAACACCTACCAAAGGGAACCCCTAAATCACCCAAAAAAGAACTAATCCACAGCAAAAGAGATAAAACAGAACTAAGATATCTACACCTCCCTTAACTTAAGACACTCAAAAAACAAGCCACCAAAGGACCTCATCGTTTGGTGGCCTTGCCCTTCCTTTCCTTGAGGTTACCATAATTAATCGAAGATGATAACCTTTTCATCTCCATCAAAAGCTATCTTCTTTTTGCTCTCATAAGTCCTAGGCTCCACATTCACTTTAACCTCATTCCCAAACTTGTCTCTGAGTTGGAATTTTAATGCATCAAGCAAAGCTTGGGGGTTATGGTTATCTTTCTCACCCCCTAAAAAGTTTTACAAAAACACCGTCTTCTGCTATCCCTTTAGCCCCCTTTTCAACATAAGATGATTTGAGGACATCCGGAATGGGAAGAATACCCATGTCATTTCGCGATGCATTACTCATAGAAAAGGTACTGATCTGATCCAATCCCCAAGAACCACCAACAACCCCCTCTTCCTTATTTTCTAAGAAAAGGTGGTGGATATCTTCCAAAATGACATCAGCCTTGCTCTGACCGTTCACTTGAAGCTCCTGCCTATGAAACTCTTCTTCAATTTGTTCAATAAGGAGTCCTTCTTCTGCCTGAAAATTAGATAGCAAGGGATCTTCTAACCAATTTTCAGCAAAGCCATAAGAAGAATTTTGGGAAGAGACAGAATCTACATCCTCATTTCTCTAAGACACCAAAGGTTGCTTCTCCTTACACCTAATATTGATTCCCGAGTTCCCCACCAAACTACCATCCTCCATTTCTTTGCCACGAGAGATATCTGAAGAGCCCTTATCATAACTCTGGATAGCCGTGCAAATATCCTTCGTCGCCCTTAAATCTACAAAGGTATTTGAGCATCCGTTCTGAGCCTCCGGTGGGCTTGCCATATGACTTGGCAAGCTATTGAACTTTTCTGGCAGATTTTGATTGGCCACTGCCTGCGAAAATGGTTGGGGAGATACAGACAAAAGATGGGTCCTTGAAGCATGCCCGCGAAGCCCTTTAGGATGGAATAGAGATTCGCCTACCAATGACCGTCCTTTTTGGACCTCCGGAACGGACGACGTGGTTCGAGAGAGGCAGCCGCGCGTTTTTGGCAGACCTTGGGTTGCCTTGACATGCATCTGCATCTGGAAGATAGGAGTTCGACCCCCGACCACAAGGTTGCCGGGTCAAGATGCTGGAATGTGGCCTATTCCCAAACTGCCCATTTGAGATATGGACCTGTCCCATAACACTAACCTTCCTTTCAGGTACCCATCTGGATTGGGCCCTTTGCTCACAAGAAATCTTACCATTTTCCACATCTTCAGAACCCACATTTGAGCCCCTCACTAAAGCCCAAAACACAGTCCTCTCCCCACCTAGCAGCACCTCAACCCTAAGAGTTCTTTTGAATCTTTTACCTTTAAAAGCTTGCTTTGACTTCTTCTGCAGCATAGACTTTTTCCTCAAAAGCACAAAATCATCATTCCACTTGGTTCCTCTAAAGAAAGGCTTTTTATTACACAAAGCCATTTTTTTCTCCACTAAGTTCTCCTCTAGATTCCCGCCAGCATACATTAGTGGAGTATTAGCTGTCTTTAAAGAGTACCTTTCTGAAGAAGCTGCAGGTTGTCTCCTTTCTGGTGTAGTTCCTCCATGGACGCCTATCTGTGGCACCTCAAATGCAGGACGACCTTTGTTGCTTCTGAGTACTTCCGCCCATGACCTGCTACCAGTCACGCCATAAACCTGTGCTGGATGTGATGTAAACCTCGTATCCTCTGCCTTCTGGACGTTTTCATCCTTTGGGAATAGCAAGGAATCCACACATCTCCCAAAGGATCTCCATCCCTTGCCTCCCTCTCCCTTAGGAATTCTAAAAAAGATCCTCTTACCTCCATTAGATAACTCTATAACAACAAGAAACTCACCCCTAGCATTTTCCCCTAACTCAGCAAAAAAGGTAAAATCCTTCTCACGAAAACTTTTCAGCTCTGAAAACTTCCTTCTACCATCTACCATGATACAGATGACAGAAGCAAGCCACCTAGCAGAATGCCATCCCAAGTTGATGGAGAATCGAAAACCCCTTCTGGATTCCAAAATGGTAAACTTAATGAACTCCCCTGAATATTCCACCACCAGATCAAAGACCTTTGCTTCGATGGCAAGCTGATGATACCCCATAAAAAACCATCTTAACAGAAAATAAAAGCAACTTCCTTGGTAATACTAAAACAAAGTCAAGACTCTTCTCTTGCAGACACACGGAGGCCATAACAGAAAGATTAGAAAGACTCTCATTGAAATAGACTCGCTACCAAAGGGGTAGAGAGAAGGAGGAGACTCTCTCTCTCTAAAGAAAAGGGACAGAAAGAAACATAGAATTATATAATGTCTAATTGTGCTAACTGTAATTTGGTTCTGCTTAAATCCTCATTTAAGATCCTTACTTAGCCTATTAAAAATTACTTGGGGGTTTTGTGCATCTTACCCCCATCAACTTCCAAACTCACCAAAACACTTCCTTCAACTTTTAGAATTGTGCAGAAGACTCCCTTACAGCCACATCAACAAAATAGTGCTTAGTCAAATAAAATCAGTCCATGCGTATGTTGACATGACAAGGGCATTTTGGTAACTTTAATCAAAATTTATTTAAATGAAAATTAATCCAAATAACATAATATTTCTTTTAAAAAAAGTGCCAAAATACCAAAAAGAAAAAAAAATCATGCACAGGAAATTGAACTCACCTCCCCCACCCTTCAAATCAGAATCAGTCTCAAGTTACTATGAGATTCTTCATAATGAATATCTTTTATGACTCTATTTGTTACCTGAATCCATGTTAGATATCTTAGGCAAATGCAATACTACAGCTGTTCATGGCTCCACTCACAAGTACATGAGAGGAGCACTGCTTTATTACCTCATAAGCCTCGCCGTGATTAAAGATCACCTTTTACCCAAAATTGATGAGTTCATTAGAATCCACCTCACCAATTGCTTCATTTGAAAAAGAGACATGGTTTTTATGGCAAGAATGTTGGCAAGTGTGGTCTAATTCTTGTCTTTTTTAAGGCAAGCATTAAGGGTGGAGGCGGATGGTGTGGCAACGATGGCAACTCTGCTGGGGACAACGTTGATGTGGTTTATTGCTCTGACTTCAGCGGCACTCCACTCCACAAGCTTCTTTCCCACCACCACAGCTGCCACTTCAAGTGCTTTTTCCAGTTGTGATTTCGGTTGCATAAGAGAATTTGGTGATGCCATCTGCATCATTTAGATGCAAATGGTGGGGGAGGTGGGTTCAATTTCAGTCTGTGACTCCTTTATCTTTGGGGTAATTTGGTACTTTCCTTGTTTTTTCTGATGCTACTTGGATTATTTTTAATTTAAATAAATTTTTTGGTAAGAATTATCAAAATGACCTTGCCACCTCAACATCCATATGGACTAATTTTATCTGACTTAGCACTTTTACTAATGTGACTATTGACTAACTGTCAACCTAATGGCAAGGGGGTGTTTTGGTGAGTTTAGAAGTTGAGGGAAGTAAATGCACTGACCCCTAAGTCCATAAGGGTTTTGTCCCTAAAAATTAAGATTTCCTACAATGTCTTGAATCAGCTTGGTGACCAAGATCAACCACATCAACCTACCTACATAGAGAGACAGATGTACTCCGAAAACATGGCAACATCTGCAAGTGCTATAGTTTAACAAAAAGCAAGCCTGTATATAAAATAAATTTAAAGTAGTTTCAAGGCAAAAAGTAACTTTTTGTCCCTTAATTTTGCTCAGTGTCATTCTTATCTCTTTTTCTTTTTCGGTCTATGTTTGTCCTGAAGTATAATTTGTGTTCCAATTTTTCCTCTTGTTAACTCCATCCATTTTTTCCCCTTATATCTTCCATAATTAAATACTGTGTGACGTAAATTAACTATTATGTGTCAAAAGCTAGTACATTTTTACCACTTGAAATCCACATCAACCATAATAAAACACATTTAGGAGGAATAAACAAAAGCTGCCCAATAGCTTTAACATACTACATCTTCCCAAAAAATGGAAACCATGACAAAATCCCTAACACACATATGCAAGGACTGCATTTTTCTCATTTGGATAGTGATGGAACCAGTTCAAATTATAGGCAGGGGGTGAGGGAAGAAAAATATGTCAAAACAACGTATGATGGGACACGTGTTCAACTTATGTTGAATGGGTGGGAACCAGCAAAGAGGTTTAAAATGAGGGATGCAGGAGAACAAAGAGGAGGAGGAAGATTATGGAATGGTCTTGGAAAGAACCAAGCCACTTATGTATTCCATTGAGCATCCCATGCTACTCGATGTGGGACTTAGGCACCCTATAACACCCTAGTCCCTATCATAGCACCGCCCTTGGACAGCCGACGTCCAGCGGCTACACTCTCAACGCTTCACTCAGTCTTTTCGGTCAATCCCTCTGCAGGCAGCCCTTTCAGACTCTAATAACAATGATAAGCACCTAAGCAACTTGAGAAACCCTCCCTTAAAAGCTGGCAGTTAAGGGAGAAAAATCAAGTCACTTAAGTACTCTAACGAGCATCCCATATTACTCGATGTGGGACTTAGGCACACCATAATACCTTAGTCCCTATCATAGCACTGCCACTGGACAGCTAACATCCCGACAGCTACACTCTACGATGCTTCACTCGGTCTTTTTGGTCAGCCCTTTCCAGTTCATCAACAACGAAGCTCTGATACCAATTGATAGAACCCAATCTAAGAAACACTAATAATACTGTAAAAATACTGAACAGCACTATATTGATAGAAATCCACAAGTTTGAATGGGATAAATCCCAAAAAACAGTAAAGTGACAGAGTTACTTGGATTCAATGCTGATAAATCTCTACCAGGGGGGTAGAGAGAATAAGAATCTAATAAACAACTCACTGAAATAACAAAGATATCTCACAAATTGATGAACACACGACTCAACAACACACTACTCCCAGAAATAACCAGAAACAGCAGGAAATACACAAAGCAATAAGAGCACACGGGAGAAACACAAGGTTGCTAGACCATTCCATAATTTCCCCCCTCCTCTTCATTCTCCTGTATCCCTCCTTTTAAACTGCTCTGCTGGTCCCCACCCATTCAACCTAAGTTGAACATGTGTCCCATCTCTCTTAACTTTATCCAATCCATTCCTTGCTTTCACATATTTTTCTTTTCCTCACCCGCTGCCTATAATTTTCACCGGTTCCATCAGATAGCATGCAAGATTTTTTTAGTTCAAAATTTAAATATTTAGAAACAAGTCAATGTAAGTAAATTTCTGGAATTAAAATGGTTGCATAATAGCTAGAAAATTGGGAATTGAGCGTGGTTCTTTCTTCCATTTGAAATTGGGTAATTCTGTGTTTCATGGAGTCCATGGGATCTTCCAAGTAAGAACTCTTATGACTGATCCCTGTTTTCTAGTTGACTTTTCTCATCTTTGATCTTGTTTTCTAGTTAACTTTTCTTATCTTTCTTCGGTATTTCATGCCATTACCAAATCCAATAGTCAGTTAGAAAAACCATATTTTTTAAGGAAAAAAAAGGACCAAATAAAACATAATGGACAAGAATGAAACCTTGAGAAAACTTCAAGGGCAAGAAATTACTTGTTACCATAATTTTTTAACAGTAATTTATTGTTGTATAACACAAATGAAACATGGTTAACAAATTTGCAGCCACTAGCTAATACAAGGATAAACAAACAAACAAACAAACAAAAAAGTGAAAATGGATAGGGTTCTAAATCATTTACCAGTAAATATATATTCTAACAAAGAGGAATTAACTTCTAGGAGGAGTAATTTTTTAATAGAGCCGTAACTAGTAATATCTAATATGTAATATTTGTCTTTAAATCAAAATAATAATATTTTAAATCCTGAATAAATGCCACAAAATATCCTTCTATAAAAGGTTTCATAAAGAAATAGAGTTTCCTCCCAGCTTGTGGGCCATGCCCTAAGCTTAAAGTGTTTTGGAAGAAAACCAATACTGAAGTAGGCTTAAATAAACTGGCCATAAATGCAAAATCTCTTATTATTTCGAGGTAATGGAAAGATGGAGTCATAAAAAATACCTTAACAACAGGAAAATCTAGTTCTATAATGAAATATGTATGGATTATAACATTATTGAAATGGAGTCAACTCACACAAACGTAGTCAAATGCAAAACCCCTTTATTCAGGAGTTTAATAATATGATTTACTTTTGAACAGAGTAAAATGTCTTAATCACTCACTCTGAATGCTAGTCATGAATAGTAAACCCAAAGATGAAGTGAAATTGATAGGCAAAAAAGGGGAACTTTTTTTAATAAAAGGCACCAAAAAATGATACAAAGCCCCACATGACTTATCAGAAAAATCACATTCCCAGAAAAACAGTGAAAAAACAGAAAATTATGATATGCCTAGAATGAAAGCAAGATGCTAAGACACAGAAGTTGTCCAACAAGATAGCCAAAAGATGCATATAATCAAGCAAGAAAAGGGTAAAAAATAACACATATAGACACAAACAGAGAGAGAAGACAAGTTGGAAAATGATAATGAACTGCATGCAAATGCCGTAAGGAAAATAAATTGTTTTTTTTTTTGGGCAGGCGGGTCGAGGGGGGGGGCGGTGTTGGATTTACAAGTACCTGAAAGTGTAAGCTATTGAGGCATCTTCCAATTTGACGAAATAATGGGACCAAACATAGCTGAAATTCTGCTGCTTGGGTGGTTTCTAAAACTTCTTCCAATTCACCAAGGAACAATACCTCCTTTGAACTATTAGTTATTGGCCAATATTTCAAAAGACCTCTAATTACAGTGTCAGCTAGCTTGATATCTTTCTCAACAAACAGAGTAATGCAATAAGAAAGTTGTTGATGATACATGGGTAGACACTTCGGCTTGTGAAGGGGAATTAATGCACGAACAAGGAATAGCTTATGCTCTTCTTTCAAAGGCAAAGCGAACCCATTAATTATGCTGCCCAAAATCTCCAGCAATTCTGCAATTCCATTGTGTTTTTCTGTCTCGAATAAGAAGCGGTAAAAGATATTGTTGATAGCTTTTCTAATAAATGGCCGATGCACCATGAACTTTCCATAAATACGGTGGAGTATAGTCTTTAAGTAGTCCCTCTCTCTTTGGTCCTCAGAATCAAACAAGTCAAGCAGTCTCAGCACAAATGAATGATCAATGTATCTTTTAGCAAGCTTTGCATCTGTCTCGGATGAAGCCACAAATCTAAAAAGAAATTCATACACAATCTGCAGATGAGGCCATGCTGGTTCCAAAGTAGGTTCCTCCTCTTCAAGATCATACATTTCCGCAATCTTAGTATCATGATTGAGTGATGGCAGAGTTCGAAATAAATTTGCTGCCACCATCTTTGCAATCTCCTGCATTGCTATGTCACTGAACTTTGAATTTACAGAGGAAACATAATCAACAAGGTCAAGCAAAGTTTGCCGCTTGATGTCCTTCTCTTTGAGATTCTTGGTGGGATCATTAAAATCAAATACAACACAACACATGTTTAACTTTCTAATAAATAGATTCTGCTTTTCCGAGCTAGGGACATCCCGGAAACTTGGCAAAACCTCATAAACAGCTGGAGCAATTATGGGACCCACTTGGCTTGTAACAGCAGCAGCCGATTTCTTAGCTTGGTTGTTTTTATTCGAGTGTGATGCAAGAGTCCCATTGCTGGGACGTGACCCCCCTGAACCAGAATTATAAGAAGCTGAACTGGATTTTATGGAATTATTGGAACCAAGTCCATATGATGAGTCCACTGACAGAGCTCCATTGATCCTACCCTCGCTGCTGGAATCATTATGGGATGACTTTGAGGGCTTGCGAGGTAGTTTACCGAATATCTGTTTTATCATGTTTAGAGTATCCAAAACCGAAAATTCCAATCCCGATTTTCCATCAAAGAACCCAACCTTCTAACTTAATAGGCATGCAACCAACAACACTACCGCAATTATCGAATATAAGACATGGCAGTCTACGATGTAAGTAAATAGATAGGGATGCGAAGATTATCAACGGTGTAAAAAAGAGAGAAGTACTTACATTGACAGTAGAAAGCAAAGATATGAGGAGGCACGACAGAATGAGAGAAAATGCGAGAAAAGCAAAGAGATTGAAGTGGAAATTTTGGGCAGGGGCTCATAAACCCTAGGTAGAGAAGAGAAGCTCGTTTTGCGCCCAATTTGATTTGGAAAACAGGGGAGCAGCTGAGCTGAGACGAATAAAAGCAGAGGTTTGAGTTTAAAATGCAGGTCCACGCTCCACAAGAGAACGGGGCAACTCTTTAAGCCTTAATTACATCTATGTCCCCTTTTTTGGTTTGGAATTCGTCTCTGTGCTATGTGAGGACCAGGTCAAGCACTATGGTTGATGAGGACCAGGTCAAGCACTATGGTTGATGAGAACCCAATAGCGTCCTCCAAAAATTCCCATTATCACACTAACTTGGCAGAACTTGATAGACATGTGGCTGGTCAAGTGGGTCATTTGAGAGGGTTTAGGGTTTAGGTCATTTGGATTGTTTAACCAAGTTTTCATTAGATGAGTTTTATTGTCAAAAAAGATCACGTGATTCTATTTAATTAAATAAAAAATCCAAATTCGTAATACATGAATATTAAGAAATCAGTTTTGTCGTTTGTTACCCACAGCATTTTTTTTTTCATTTTATATCATTAACTGTGACTTCATGTTTGTTTAATTTTTTTTTATAATCGTTATATAAAAATTTTGTAGTCATTCAAAGGTTTAAAAAATTTGACCGTTGGTCATTTTTTTTTTTCATAATTTTTAGTCCTTGATATGTTGAACGATTTTTATTTATAAAATTTCATATCATCAACGTGCGTTGTGGGAATCGCCTTCCAAGAGAACAACATATTCAAGAGTTATAGAAGTATTAAAAATGAAGCCAAGCACAAATATGATTGTGTTTGTCGTGATATTTCAACTAATTTATAATTTATTTGATTAATTTATAAATTTATTTGATTAAATTAAAATTGTTTAGTAAACAAATTTATTTGAATAGGTTATAATTTTTATATTTTTTTCTTTATCCTTATTATTTTAATAAAATTATTCCTTTACCCTTATTTCTCTTATCCTCTCTACTATTGTCAAACCTTCATTGCTTCGTCCCGATTTGTTCATCGTCTTAGAGCTTTGTTTGTCATTCGTCATGTTTGAATTCGAATCACAAGTCATCGTCCATTGTCTTCATTTCTATTCTTTCTTTCATCGTTTGTCGTTTTGGAGCTTTGTCCGTTGTTCGTCATCCGTGAATAATTTTTATGTTTTTTATCTTTAATTAAATTTATTTTAAACAAATTAATATGTTTGTAAATAATTTTTATTTTTAAATTTATCTTTGAACAAAATATTATAATAGTTCAAATTAATTAAAAAATATAAAATTATAATTACATAAAAATATTTTTGTCTAAAAAAATTTATTTGAAATTTCATATAAATATGTCATTTTATGTTATTTTACATTTATCAGCTACTTTAATATTTAATTTTTACCAAACACTTATAATTTTATAAGTTAACTTAACACCTTTCATCTTTCAACTAAAAATTAGCTTTTAAACTTTCACTAACTTATCAATTATTTTAGTCAAACATAACCTATATGTGGCTGAGACCTGATGGTCTACTATCACCCAATGAGTCTATTCTTTTGCTTTGTACAATGTGTTTGGCATATTAGAGAAAAGTGGGAAATGCGAAGGAAAATTAGCAAATCTAAATTTTTTTGAAGTACTAAATTGATAACATATCAATCTGTAAGGGACGAAATTGAGAATGAAAATCTATGAAGGACCAGATTAAAAAAAGGACATATGTGAGGGACCAAAATAGGATTTTAGTCAGTCAGTTAAATTTTACTTAATTATTTTTTGTTTCTTCTAACAGTAAAATTATTTAGTTTCTTTTCTTATTACAGTAAGAATAAATTAAAATTTTATATTCTTTTTAACACACATTATATATTTGAGATGTTTTTTAGATGAATCAAAGTGAAGCTGTTAAAATGTTATATTATTTTACTATAACAAATGAACTAACTTATTTGAATATAAATAATAACAAATTTATTATGTTTTGTTGGTCATACAATCAAAATGCTATAATAGTCATTTTATTTTATTTTTCCTCCACTCTCCTTGCAAACCAAACAAAAGAATGTTTACTTCCCCTCCCCTCTCTTCAAACTAAACCAAATAAAGAAATTTTATTTTCTCTCCCTTTTCCTCCCATCCCTTCCCTTCCCTTTCATTCCCTTCCATTAAAATCTCTCTCCTCCTCTCCCCTCCCCTCCATTAAACCAAATAGTTCCTTAGTGAATTTTAATTTTTTATTATTCAAATTTGTAAGAAAATTAGAAAAGGATTCAGAGAATAGTTTAGTATACAAAAAGTGAAGCTTGTGTTCAAAATTTTTTTTTTAAAACAACGAATGAATAACTATATGGGCTCCTTTTTTTCTCATTTGGTCACTGATAAACTATATGAACTGATCATGGAGATAGTGTTAGTTGCATGTAAACTGGGTTCAAGGGCTTTGCCTTCGGAACTGGACCTCAAAATGCTGCCCAAAGCTTTCTCAGATGTAACAATAAAAATTGAGTGTCCGTCTCTCACTGTTTGGATAAGATCATAACCTAGTTGTGGCTTGATGTAATGGCCCAGGCCATTTCGGTTTGAGAGCTTCTTAAGGATTGGGAAGAGAGCTAGAAAAGTTTTGGATTATGAGGAGATTCATTGGGCTCAAAAAGCTTGCCAACTCTGGTTGGTTTATGGAGATAGAAATACTAGGTACTTCATACAATTGTTAAAAAGAAATGGATCAGTGGTAAGATCACCAGGTTGAAAGCAGGTGATGATGGCAACTTGGTCTCTGATTATGGAATTTTATAGAATCTTGCAAATAAATACTTCTCTAATATCTATAGTCACAAGACGCAACAGAGGAAGTTCAAATTCTGAGTCCTTAAATGAATTCAGAGACCCACCAGTATATGTAACGTTACATACAAAATAATTTTGAAGCTTGTATGTCAGACTAGATATCCCTTAGTCAAAATTCTTTCTTGGAAGGAAGAAGAATTTTTTATCATATCCTGTTGACCTCTAAGCTTATGACCTACTGTAAACATCGTATTTTGTCCAGGTCAACTTTTGGATTTTAAGAAATTCGAGGTTCCTAAATAAAAAAGACAAACAAAAATCAGGAAATAGTAAAAATAAAAAAATAAAAAATAAAAAATAAAAAAATATTGGTCACTTTTGGGGAATTTCTAAAATTTCGGGATTACATTGCAAAAATGGCTCATTTGAGAACTTCTGAAAGTTTTGGGAACAAATTGTTACATAGGACTAGTTTGAGAATTTTGAAAGGTTTTAAGGTTAGATTTCAAAAGAATTAATTTGCAAAATCCCTAAATGTTTTGGGTAAAAAGTGAAAAACAATTATTTTGCAAATCCCACAAGTTTTGGGGTTACTCTTTTTTTTTTCCTTTTTTGAAAAAGGAATTATTTGAGGATCCCAAAGGTTTTGGGGTTATTCTTGAAAATGATTTATTTGAAAATCCTCAAAGGTTTTTGGGGTCAGTTTTGAAAAAGGACATTTTTTAAAATCCCAAAGGATTGGGGTTATTTTCATAAAAGGACTTATTTGAAAATTCCAAGGGTTTTGGGGTTAATTTTTGAAAAAGGATTTATATGCAATGCCCAAAACTTTTGGGCTTATTTTGGAAAGAGGATTAATTTGCAAAATCCTAAAATTTTGGGGCCAACTTAGAAAGGGGGCTATTTTGTAATTTCTATAAATTTGTGGGCTTTAAATGAGAAATCAAAAGTACTTGGAGAAAAAGGACCATCCTGGAAATTTCCAAAACACCAAGGTTAAGATTTTAAAATATAATGTTTGGAAAGGACCTGATCGAAAAGAAATTTCAAAAGAGAGGACCAAGAATAATAATAGTATATAAAAAAAATGCTTTCTTCTTCTTTCAACCTTTACAGCGGTGGTTTGCAGTGCCCCTTAATGAAGGCATAGTTTCGGGCCTCTTTTTTAGTCATTCTTCTACCTTTTTTAGTCATTATTTTCAAATATTTCCAATCTGTGATATCTCTCCTACGCCCTAGAGCTGATTTAGTGCAGTTTTTAGCCGGTTTTCACCCTGAAAATCGAACACAAAAATGACTACCCGAACTTGCCACTAATCTGAATGTCTTCAGGTTTTTCTTGCAGTCAAGGGCTGGCAGCAAGTTTTAAGGCACGAAATGATAAAGAAGGATGAATGAAAGGTAGAAGTAGGAGTGAATAGTGGGTCGAGCTAGCCTGATCAACCCATTAAACCTGACCCAAACTACACATTTGGGATGGTTTGGGTCAGACATTCCTAACTCGACCATTTACTGTTAGGGTAGCGGGTTGAGAATTTTCTAACCCAAACCGCCAACCCTATCCTTTGCCTTCTCCATCTTTGTCTTCAAGCTCAAACTCAACTCACTCAAGCCTTTGCCTTCTCTATTCTTCTCAGGTTGAAAAAGATTTACGCGTGAGTTGATTGTTCAATTTCATATGCAAAAGGCAGCAAAAGGGGGAAAAACAATTGAATCGGCAAAATCACCTTCGCATGGACAATGACCGCTAGAGACGATCCTCTCTAGTCGGAGAAACATATATGACACCGCACAAATATTAGGGATGTCGTGGTGAACGGTGAAGAGCCTTGGCTACGACAGAACGAAGAGAAAAAGTGACACTTCTTGCCAAAAATGCAATTCGAGAGTGGGTTGTGGCAGAGAGAGGAAAAAGATAAGAAGAAGAAGAAGAAGAAGGAAAAACACACACACATACACACACATATAAAGAGACTCGCCCTACCTGACCCAAACCAACTCGTTAAGGATGGTCGATTATGTCTTTTAAAAGTCATAGACCCAACCCGACCTAACCGAAGTACTTTGGTCGATTCAGGTTGAGAATTTCACTCAACTAAACTGGCTTAATCTATGCTCACCCTTAGGTAGAAGAGGAGTTTTAAGGGCACCGCAATCCTCTGACGTAGAGGAAATTCTATGTTACAGTGACATAGAATTTCGACCATTCGATCGAAGGTAATGAACAACATCTTGCATATCTACATTTGCATCCTTTTTTTCCCCTATAAACTATGACCAATCAACATGCAACACATGTCTAACTCTTTAAGAGAAATTTAAGCTAGCGTCTTCACCAAGACTTGAACGTTTGACCTCCGCATAGCACCTTTGTTTTTATTTCTTTTTTTTTTGTATCACTCGTCCAATCAGCTTGTGACATTTGGCACTGGGGGCTTAAAATTAACTATCAACTTCTGAAAATGCTTCTCCCATGGATTGAATTGGTGACCTCTGCTCGCTCTACTTGAACCTTTTTTTTTCCTTAATCCGCATTCAATCAAAGCTCGACATGTGGATAGTATGCTTCCAAAATAACTCCTAGCTCCAAAAATGTAGGAAAGCTATAGAAGAAGCTACAAAAATGCAAGGCAACATCTTCTTTGGCACAAAAACTTCATCTTCAACATTTTGCATTGCTGGTGTGGTTATTTTTGTGGAGAAAGGTGAGAATATTTTGGTTATTTAGTGATTTTTTATTTCTTTTCCTCTATTTTTGTTGACTTTGTTGTTGCTCTTTTTTTTTTCCTCTAGATTTTTACTATGTTTTTCTTAAAGGAAAAAAGGGAAGAAAATGGAAAATAGGGAGTTTCAAGTAAGAATACAGTTCATTGTGTAAATGTGTTCTATTGTTGGCTAAGTATTTTGCTGAAATATTTTTGCTTTGTTGCTGGAAAATTTTGATTTATTTCATTGGGGTCCTTCCAATGAAATGTTCTTCAAGCATTGCCTTGAGTCACCATCACACTAATGATAAAATTGACCTATTTTACAAACGCTTTAAAATTCTTCATTATTGCTGTCATATCAAGTAAGGAGAAAAGCACCATCTCACAAATGCATACATTGTCAAAAAGATAATAAATGGTTACAAAGATAAATAAGTAAGCTTTTTATATATAAATGGTTAGGAAAATAATTAAAAACAAACAGCGGGAGTAGTATTATATATAGCAAAGTTTAATCTAAATTAACCCAAGCAGATATGATATCTAATTTGCATATTCCTCTTCCCCTTAATTCATGATAAAAAAATATAACTTACTCCCAGGAGAAGTCAAACAAAAAACTCAAGATAAATAGAAACACTTTAATCAGAATCAAGAAGCTAATATTCAACTTTCATAGCGGTACTTCAAGTAGAAGCAATAGCCTAATAATCAAATTACATAGCAGCACTTTGATTAGAATAAATACAAAGAAGTCAGACAAATAAAGGAAGAGGAAACTCTTCACCTTGGATTAAAAAAGTAAGGAAAGAACAAAAATATATGTTAACCTCCAAGAGAGTCTATAAATTGATTCTAAATATGAAGTATTAGAAAAAAAATGCTGCTATAAATTTATTTCTACTTTGTTATCACATAACCTCAACTAAAATATAGGTTATGAAACTACTTGGCACTATTATTTTTACAATTTTATAATTGAGTATTGTTTTTGTGAGTTTGTTTTGACAAAGGCAACCATACTTGAAAAATATTTAGAAGCTCAAAGTCGGCATGATGTTTAACAATCTAGAAGTGGCATGAGATTTTTGGCGAGAATATGGTAGGAGAACTGAATTGGGAGTGAGGAAGTGGTATACCAACCTAGGAAAAAAGGGAGTGGAGACCTTAGCATACTTTGTTTGTTCCAAAGAGGGTGTTTGAAAACTGGACAAAGAAATGCACAAATTAAAAATCCTCTTCTTGAAACTAGAACTAATTACATTGTGAGACTTGGTTTGAAACTTGTGAATGGAGAGTATGAGGTGGGTGAATTTTTGGAGCAACATAACCATGAACTTCACACCCTAGAAACTATCCACTTCCTCACGTCACAACGTAGAATATCTTAGGTTCAAGCTATGAGCTTGAGTTAGTGGAAGATTTTGATATTCAGCAAAAAACATCGTTTGACCTATAGGTATACATGTGAAGGGGGAGAAAATCTTGGATATACTCGTTTGGATATGAAAAATTATCTCAACGAAAGAAGATAGAGAAAGATGCAATATAGGGAAGTGGGTGCTATGTTCCAATACTTTCAAAAGCAATTCGTAGAAAATTCTTCCTTTTTCCATGCTTACCAAATGGATTCATAAGAACATATCACAAATGTCATTTAGGCTGATGCAAGAATGGTTATCGATTATGGTAGCTGATGTGGTATCGCTTAATACAACCCACTTTACTAATAGAGGCAACAGATCACTTGCAATCTTTTATGGTTTCAATCATTTTAGAGGCATGATGATATTCAAAGTAGCATTGTTATATGATGAGATAACGAGCTCATTTTAATGGTTATTTGAGACTTTCTTGGAGGCTCATAGACAAAAAAAAAACCATAGACAATGTTTACTGATTAATATGTAGCAATGTCAAAAACATTGTATGAAGTAATGCCAGATATAGTGTATGGAGTGTTCTTAGTGACTTCATTTAATGCATGTAGGAATATAGTGATGAATTGCAATTTAAGGCTGCATGGAGTCAATTATTATCAAATTATGATGTTTAGAGAATCAGTGGCTTGCCTCAGCTTATGATATTAAGGAAAAATGAGTGACATGTTATAAGCAAAGTTGTGGGCTTTGAGTTGATTCTTTTTTTTTTTTTTGAGTCATAAACAGAGTAACTGAGGACTAAGGGTCATCCCATACAAAAAAATCAAGTAGAAAGGTTCGGTTTTGTGGAAGAGAAAGGAGGAAAGGAAGCTCGGTTTCCTGCTCTGCTTTTCTATGGATTTCATTGTTGTTTTGTTGTACAGAGAAACACCCACTACTTGCTATCTTTGGTGGTTGTTCTAGCACAAAGTAAAGGTGCCAGATTGCTTGTATTTTTTTGCTTAGAAAATTCTTGCTTGTATTTTGTTTGATTCTTTCTGTTACTTTTCTTCATGCAAGGTGGCAGATTATGGCTGGACATTAACTTAAGAAGCATGCATGTTTTGTTAATGAAAATAATTAACGGAAAGACACATAAACTCCTTGTTTATGACTTCAACTTTGCCTAGCTTACTTTTCATTTTCTTGCTTTTGTTTGTAAGAGTGTTCTAATGATGCATTTTGTAAATAGAGGATTATTTTTGGCCATGCATTTTGTAAATAGAGGATTATTTTTGGCCATGCATTTTGGTTCTTGATCCCATATTGAAGCTTGATAGTGTTAAAGTGATGAAAGAACAGAAGAGGAAAAAGGAAAACTTGGGTTGAGATTTGAGAATAGGAGGAAATTAAGGATATATAGTTATGCTCTTTCTCATGTTTGCTTCATTTAATTTTATAGTCTCTGAAATATGAATATTTGGATGCATTGTGGGACATTCTAAGTATGAATATGCTGTCCTTAAATAAAAATAATAATTTGTTTTTAAATTGAAGCAAGGTATAGAGCAATAATGCAAACGGGTTTTAGAATGTGACTTCTTGCAATGCAAATATCCTTGTCTTGCTTGCTGCCCTTGACCTTTTTCTTCATAGTTTGATCACCAGAGAATGTTATGCGTGTGAAATGCATGATACTATGATATGGCCTATAGAAGCATGAGTTAGTTGCCTTGTATCAATGTTGATAATTATTAGTATTTGGTATGACACATATTAAGTGTCCTTTCTCATATGGTGAGTGGTCAAGAGCCACTTCTTTGCTAATGTTTTATAATTGTCTTTCATTTTCTTTATGAATTTTGTTGTTGTATGTTGTGTATAGATTTTTTTTATCTCTCTTGAATAAGGTTTCCAATGGCCTAAATTAACATAGTAGTATAGAAATATAAGCCTGTTTGGTACGCAGTAAAAGAAAGGAAAGGAAAAGGAAGAAAAGATGGAAAAAAAAAGGGAAAGGAAAAAAGGAAAGGAAAGATGGAAACAAATGTGTTTCATATGTGTTGGAAAAAATAAAGGAAAAAGAAAAAATTGTGTTTGATATGTATATTTTTAAAGAAAAGAAAATAGAATATGTAGAACATATTTATTAAAATACCCCTGTGTTAAATTTATTATTTATAACACAAATAAAAAATGTTTTTAGTAAAATGTTCGCTTAACTATTATTTTTGTGCCTTAACTTTTTTTATTTCAATATAGTTCCTTTTTTCTTTCAATATAGTCCCTTTAATTTGCAATTTGTGTTATATCTATCCTTATCTATCTTTTCAATATAATCCCTCAACTTTTTTCTTTCAATATAGAGCCTTTGATTTGCAATTTCTGCCATATATGTCCTTATCCGTCTTTTCAATATAGTGCCTTAACTTTTTTTCTTTCAATATAGCCCTTTTAATTTGTAGTTTGTGTCATATCAG
This sequence comes from Biancaea sappan, assembly GCA_037074585.1. NCBI lineage: Eukaryota > Viridiplantae > Streptophyta > Magnoliopsida > Fabales > Fabaceae > Biancaea > Biancaea sappan. Next base: position 54,633,307 of record CM073494.1, on the reverse strand, counting down.
TCCTTATCCATCTTTTTTATGTAGTCCCTTAACTTTTTTCTATCAATGTAGTCCCTTTAATTTGCAATTTGTGCCATATCTGTCTCTCTATTCCTCAATCTCGTCTCAGTCTCTCTCTTCCTCAGAGAAGAAGCTTCAACAACGATGAATTAGACGAACGATGCTGATATCTCAGATGACCACCACAATTTTCCCACCCATGACAGCAGTGCCACTAAGAACAACTCCAACACGATGCACAACCCAACTGTGCTTAGGGCTTCATGTATTAGGACAAAAATGGGATTGGGAAGGAATGGACAAGACAAATTTGGAAGATCACCCAAAAATCTCGATGGAATCTCAGTTTTGCATCCAATTTGTGATGGAAACCATCCATACAGGAACGATGGAAGCAAGATTCCATTCATTTTTTCCAGCGTCATTGTGGCAACGCCATACCAAATGCAAGAATGATGGAAAAGTCATGTGGGATTCCATTGAAGTTTTTTGGGAAACTTTACCAAACAAGCCCTGCATGTCTTACTCCCCCCATGTGGAGTAGCCACTTAGTTTAAAAGTGCACGAGGATGATTTGTCAAATGTTCACGAGTCGGTGCTAGATGAAAGCAATTTCACTATCCTTCTATATTTTACACCCTTAAGAGGGTTCCAATGGCCTGTTAGACGTCATTTGAAATAAGAAACATGTCCTCTTAATGGAGTTGCACATAGCAGGCAATAGATAGTAGATGATTGTGTGACAGTATCTAAAAGTAAACCCTATAAATAAAATAAATTGAGTTATATGGGTGATCACTCATCAGTACTTACTGTTAGTTTTGAAATAAAAAATAAAATAAAAAACATAGTTATGTTGTTGACTGCCTGTTAGTACATATTGTCAATATTTTTAAACAAAAGTAAATATTTCTATAGGTGACGATACATTTGTACCTAGAGTGTTGATTTAGTTAAATAAAACAAAATGTTATGAATGACTACTCGTCAATATCTATTGGTATCTTTTCCCAAAAGTAAACAATATTGGTGAGTGACTACTCAACGGTAACTACATTTTGTTTTCCCCAAGATTTAGAGCCTCAATGGATAACCGCTTGATAGTACCTATATGGCGAATCTTAAATAAGTATCTCAATCTCAAATGGGTTACCATTTGTCGATATCTAGTAAAGATGGATTCTAACAACCCTTTTAAACATAAAATAAATCAATCGAGAGGGGCAAAAAAAAGGACAAACAAATACTCGAAAGATTGCAATCAACTTAGTTCAAGTCTTTTAAAAATCTTTTTAGGCCATGGATGATTGCTTGAGTCAATATATGCATGAGTCGAAGCAATCTCACATGGAGGCATCTCTCGGAATTATTTGCTCATTGCTGAGCGTGTGCATTTGTATATGTATAGTTTTGAATGCCATGAGAGACTCGAGGGTCAACATTCAAACTTAATGACTTCTGCCATTATTCCTACTATCACTCTTACCACTAACAACGAAAGGACGTGTGGAATCCACTTTTGTTGTGCAATAAATGAATTATTTTCCTTTATTTTTCTAATTTTGTTGAAGCAAACGAAAATACAGACTTTTTTACTCCTCTAACTTACTTTAATTTTTAAATTCTTTCTTTATTCCTATTTTTTAAAATTTACGAAGTTAGGCCATTTTTACTATGGCCAACTGCGTGTCACCCATGTCAGAGGCTACGCAATGTAGGGTGTCGCCCCTGACAGGGGCAACATGTGTGTTACATGTGTCGGGGGCGACACATGTCACCTGCGCAACATGTGGCATTTAATATTTAAAATTATTTTTAATTATATTTACAATCATAATTATCAAACTTAAATTAGATTAGCAGGTCAATCCAATAATCAACGACCCATAACCGAACCCGACTTGGCCCCAAACCCGAACCAGAGCCGAACCCAACTCTTGACCAACTTGGCGGGATTTTGAATGACCCAACAACCCAGTTTTTATTTTTTTCCAAAAAAATAATTTTTTTAAAAAAGTTTAACTTAAACATGGCTCTAGCTTGACTAATAGTCAAAGCAACCACTATCCACATATTACACCAAGAGCACATATTTATATACTGTGACTAAGTGAAAGTGTGAAATTCCCAAATCCCACATCGCCCAAAACAAAGCTCCATCTCACTTTAGTCTTTATAAATATGTGCTCTTGGTGTGATATGTGGACAGTGGTTGTTTTGACTATTAGTCAAACTAGACCCCATGTTTAAGTTAATTTTTTTCTTTAAAAAAACCTACTTTTTTTGGAAAAAAATGGAAACCAAGTTGTTGGGTCATTCAGAACCCAGTCGAGTTGGTCAAGAATCAGGTTTGGTTTTGGGTTGTTGATTATTGGGTTGATCTGCTGAGCTGATTTGAGTCTAATAATTATAGTTGTAAATATTATTAAAAAATAATTTTAAATATTAATTGCCAAGTGTCGTGTAGGTGACATGTGTCACCTCTGATAAGTTCAACACGCATGTCGCCTCTGTCAAGTGCGACACCCTGACATACTGTATCACCTTTGACATGGGTGACACATAGTTGACCACAGTAAAAGTGGCCTAATTCTGTAAATTAAAAAAGAAATAGGGATAAAGAGAGAATTTAAAAATTAAAATAAGTTAGAGGAGTCAAAAAATCTGAAAATACACATGATTTGGACTTATTTTTGGTAAAATAGTTTAATAAGGTAATAAATTTAATAGTTTAATAAGGTAATAAATTTATAGTTTTACTCGTTATTTCATCTTTACCCTTATGTTAGTTTTTTTTTCTTTTGTTTTAGGAAATCATCTCTTCTTTTTGTTTTGGATTAGAAGAGATTAGAACAAAAAAAAAAAAGAATAATTTGCACCAGCCAATTACTTTACTTTTTTGTTGGTTTTTTCGAAACAATAAGAAAATGATGAGGCCAATATAGAGTTTGGGGGGAGCTTTTATTATATAGGAACCTTTCCCTGTTCAAATATGCTTAAATATTTTTGAAAAAAAATGCCAACTTAAAAACATATTGATTAAAATAAAAAGAAAAATAACGAGTAAAATTTATCAACTACAATTACTTGTCAGCCAAACAAAATAACTTCTGTCTCTCTCTCTCTCTCTCTCTCTCTCTCTCTATATATATATATATATATATATATTATTTTCTTACTTTTATGTTGAAGCAAAGAATTTTATATATAAGAGTGATTTACTGTAAGGAATAAAATGAGAAAATAATCATAAATTAATGATTTTTAGATTGATATACATAATCTATCAACACAAATCAATAATATTTTTCTTCATTTTCATATGAATAGATTTTTCATCAATCCAAACTACTGATTTGTTTAAGATTCTCATTTTTTATATTAGACAACTCCTTCAATCCATTCAAGGAATGTATATATTTAAATTAATTATAGTTATTAAGAAAATAAAATAAAAGAGCAAACAGTCGGAATTATTTGTTCATTGCTGAGCGTGTGTTTGTGTGTGTGTGTGTGTGTGTGTGTGAACCAACTAAGATATGAAATTACTTATTCTTAGATTTTTTTTTTCCAAATTTGAATAAAATGTGCAAAATTGGGAATTGGTAAAGTAATAAGAAAAAGGGTGTGGAATTTGGTGCACTCAATCTTTTGCATGTTGTGTTATTGAAGGTCCTGAGAGACTTATGGTCCACATTCAAACATGAATGACTTCTACCATTACTCCTTCTGTCAAACTAACAACCAAAGAACGTGTGGACATTCAAACTTAAATGACTTCTACCATTACTCCTTCTGCCAAACTAACAACCAAAGAATGGACTTTCTGACTGTCAGGTCGCTATTTTAATTTTAAATTTTCAATGTATCTCTTTTTTTTATTCTTTTATTTTTAGATGTATACTATTTTTAGTGTACATTAAATATCTGATACTTGTGTTGCAGGTAATATATGGCATACTTATGTGTTGTTCATCTGACAGAGGACCCATATTCATTTATCTCTTTATTTTTTCTCTCTTACTTAATATATATATATATATATATATATATTTTCATTTTTTCATATTCTTTGAAAATCGCCAGCCTCTTTTATTATTCTTAATATACTTAGTTGTCTCTCTCTTATTTTCTCTCTCTTCTTTATATCTTTTGATTTTTGACTTTTTGATTAAAATGATTTATTTTTTATTCCAACCAAATTTAAATTAATACGATAAAATTTTTTAAAAAATATATTTGCTCTCCCTACAAATTCACAACTTTTTACTCTTATTAATTGCCTTTTAATAAGCTTAAATGTTAAAATCTAAAAAAAAAAGGATTGAAAATTAACATTTTACTCTTATTCCACAAATTTTTTATTTTAATCAACTTTTTCCTTTGTTTCTTTTCCATTTTGGGTTTTGTATATATAAGAAAAGAAAAATATATTGATTAAAATAAAAAATTCTTGGAATAAGAGTAAAATATTATATTTCAATTTTATTTTTTTATTTTTCAGATTTTAACATTCAAGCTTATTAAAAGGCAATTAATAAGAGTAAAAATTTGTATAATTCGTAGAGAGAATATATTTTTTAAAATATTTGTTATCATATTAATTTAAATATCTTTGGTTAGAATAAAAAATAATTCATTTTAATCAAAAAGTTAAAAATAAAAAATATAAAGAATAGAGAGACAATTAAGTATATTAATAATAATAAAAGAAGCTGGTAATTTCCAAGGAATATGGACAAATGAAAATGTAATATATATATATATATTAAGAAAGAGAGAGAAAATAGAGAGATAAATGAACATGTGTAGCTTATGAAATAGGCGACACATGTGTCATCTCTAATATGGATGACACGTGTTAGGCATTTATTGTCCAATAAAAATGATATACATCTAAAAATAAAAATAAAAAAAGAGATGTATTAAGAATTTAAAATTAAAATAGGAAAATTAAAGTAAAAAAAAATCCCAGAAAATGTGTGGACATTCAAACTTAAATGACTTCTACCATTACTCCTTCTGTGAAACTAACAACCAAAGAATGTGTGGACATTCAAACTTAAACAACTTCTACCATTACTCCTTAATTACGTCAAACTAACAACCAAAGAACGTGTGGACTCTATTTTTGTTGCGCAATAAATGAATCTACTTTACTTTATTTTTCTAATTTTGTTGAAACAGACGAAAATATACACGAATTTAGAATGCGTTTGGATTTATTACTAGTGAACAACTTTAGTAAGGTAATGAATTAATAGTTTTATACTCCTTATTTCATCTTTACCCTTCTGTTTAATTTTTTTTCTTTTGCTTTACGAAATCATCTTTTCTAGTTTTATACTCCTTATAAGTTTTTTGGTACACTAGAAAGTAATGCAGTTTACTCTTCTATATCACAGAATGATAAAATAGAATATATATATATATATATATATATATATATATATATTTATATTATAGTCATATTAAAATTAAAGTCACAGATTCAGATTAAATATTTTTTTAATGTCATGTTAAAAATATAATTTTGATCTCAGAATGTGTGGAAAGTTATAATTAATTTGACAAAAAAATAAATGGAAAGTTATATGTGTAATTTAATCAAACTTTAAAGAAAGTTAGCATGATTTACCCCTAATTAATTATTAAATAAAATAATAATTAATGATGTTGATGATGATGGCCGCGACATGCAATATTTAAAGAATCTATAAGTAAAAATAAATTTATATTTTTTATCAGAAAGAAACTATCTGCTTTAAGTAAGTTTTTTCTATTAGAAAAAATGAAGTGAAAGTAAGATCAACAATTAATAAAAGGATGGACCCAAAGTTGATTTTCCATTCCGAGGAGCAATGCATATGAAGATATTTCATAAGAATACAAAACGCTCTTTAAAAAGTTTAAGAGCTTCACCAAGAGTGTGTGTATATATATATATATATATATAATTATATATATAAACATACTACTCAAATTTAATGTTATGATTGGGGCACTATTGACTAAAATATTTGTCTCACTATCAACACCAAATTACGTCCTACAGAAGAAAGCAACAGTTACACGCGGTTTGTGGAAAAGATAACGCGCGCATACTCACATAGTCATCAAAAGATAACTCTAAAGACACTTATAAGCACTATATATATATATATATATATATATATATATATATATCACTCTTTAGCCTACAGTTGATTTCCTTAGCATTCTCAATAATAGCAGTGAAATGAGGTCAGTTATAAATAAAGTATGACCTATAGACCTTGTACCATTTTTCTTTATCTAGTTTCCATTATTTCTATTCCATATTTGATTTGTTTTGTTTAGCAAATTAAATGATATGGTTTTGTTGTTGTAGGTCTCAATTTCATTGTGTTTCAAGTTTTCTTTGTAAGCATTAGCTCAAATTAGAGGGCAAGAATCTTCTAATGGCACTTACTATCCACAAAGCATCTTCCTCAAACTCTTCTACTTCAAATTCAACTCCAAAATGGAATTTTCATGTTTTCATCAGTTTTAGGGGTGAAGACACCCGTAAGAGTTTTACAGATCATTTATATGCTGCACTATGTAGGAAAGGAATCAAAGCCTTTCGGGATGATGAAGCGCTTGAGAGAGGAGAATTTATCAAGTCGAAACTCCTTCGAGCAATTGAGAGTTCTCTATTTGCAATTGTTGTTTTCTCCAAAAACTATGCCTCTTCGACATGGTGTTTGGATGAGATTCAAAAGATTATTGCATCAAGAAATGAATTGGGTCAACAAGTTCTTCCCATCTTTTACAATGTAGATCCATCTGATGTAAGATACCAAAAAGCAAGTTTTGCTGAAGCTTTCAGCATCCATGAAGAGAAGTTCAAAGAAGACCAAGAGAAGGTGTGGAAGTGGAGAGACTCATTAACAAAAGTTGCTAACTTATCTGGTTGGGATGCTAAAGATTGGTGAGTTTTCATTAAATAAATTATATTTCATATTAGTATTCATTCTGTGTTTTTTTTTCGTACATATATTGTTATAAATTGGTGTTGATGAAGGATTTATAGAAATTGAAATAACAAATTCTTAATGTATAGAATAATGTTGTCTAGATAATTTTTATTTACAAATTTTTTATTTTCTCTTTGTTGCTCTTTTTGATCTTACTTGTGATTTATATTACACCCAATCCATGTTTGTCAGTTGTTTCTTGTTTAATTATAGGCATGAAGCAGAGCTTATCGAAAATGTGGTTGAAGTGTTATGGAGCAAATTACATTCTAAAGTGCCAACTAATGATGGTATGCTAATTGGAATTAACCAAAGGTTAGATATAATTTATTCACTCTTAAAGGTAGGGTTGGATGATGTTCGCTTTGTAGGGATATGGGGCATTGGTGGTATTGGGAAGACAACTTTGGCTAGTGTTGCTTATGAAAGACTCCGAGACCAATTTGAAGTTTGTTGCTTTCTTGGTAATGTAAGGGAGGTTTCTGAAAGAGATGATGGCGAGGTTCACTTACAAACCGAACTTCTTTCACATCTTAAAGTAAAGGGTATGGTAATTGACAATACATATCAAGGAAAGAACACAATTCGAAACCTTTTTTCAAATAAAAGGGTTCTCCTTGTCCTTGATGATGTAAGTTCGATTAATCAATTAAAGAATTTAGCAAGTAGCCAAGAGTGGTTTGGTGCAGGGAGTAGAGTAATTATTACAACTAGGGATATGCACTTGTTGATATCACATGGAGTACGTGAAATTTATAAGGTTCAATCCATGAACAAATATGAATCTTTTCAACTCTTTTCTCAAAATGCATTTGGAAGAGATCAACCCAACGAGGGTTATTTTGAGCTGTCTGAATCTATGGTTAACTATGCAGGAGGCCTCCCTTTGGCTCTATGTGTTTTGGGTTCCTTTCTTTGTGGAAGAAATGTGTCTCAGTGGGAAGATGCTTTGGATAAGTTGAAGAAAGTTCCAAATAATGATATTCTTAAGAAACTTAGAATAAGTTATGATGGATTAGATGAGGAAGAAAAAACGATATTTCTAGATATTGCTTGCTTTTTTAAGGGTTGGTACAAGAATGAAGTAACTCAAATATTGAAAAATTGTGGTCTTAATGCAACAATTGGAATAAGCATTCTTGTTGAAAGGTCTTTGCTAAACGAAGGCATGCGAATAGAGATACATGATTTGCTTTTGGAAATGGCTATGAGTATTGTTTTTCAGGAATCTCCAAAAGATCCTGGAAGACGTAGTAGATTGTGGTCTCCCGAGGATATTCATAAAGTAATGAATAGAAATATGGTATGAAAATTTTTCTTTCTAAGCAATATTAATCTTGTTACAATATTTCTAAGTTTTCACCTAATTCCTATTTTGCCTTATCATTTCTTATTTTATTCTAATTATAATCAACAATGCATCTCAGGGAACTGAAGTGATACAAGGTATAGTTTTGCGCTTCAATACACTTGAAGCATATTGGGATCCTAAAGCATTTTTAAAGATGATTAATATTAAATTACTCATTATAACATGTGATTTGAACCTTCAATGTGGTCTCAAATGTCTTTCAAGTGCATTAAGGGTTCTTCAATGGAATGCATACCCTCTAGAAGATCTTCCACTTGGAACCCAATTGGATGAACTTGTTTATCTCAAGATGCAGCATAGCAAAATAAAACAACTTTGGGATGGTAGACAAGTAAGTTACTTCAAACATGCTTATATAGCTAACTAATTGATTATGTTGGCACAATTTTTTGTTAATAGCTGATTCTCCTGTATATGTTTTGTTTGACTAGTGTTTTGAAAACTTGAAGTTTATGGATTTGAGCCATTCCCATTACTTATTCAAGACTCCAAATTTTCTCGGAGTTCCAAATCTTGAGAGATTAATTCTTGAAGATTGTATTAACCTTGTTGAGGTTCATTCTTCCCTTGGCCAACTAAAAAATCTTCTTGTCATAAATTTGAAAGGCTGCAGATACCTTAAAGTTCTTCCAAGAAAATTGGAAATAGATTCTTTGAAAGAATTTGTTCTTTGTGGGTGCATTCAAGTTAAAAAGCTTCCAGAATTTGGAGAAAATATGAAAAATATGGAAGTTTTGAATTTAAGAGGCTGTAAAAATCTTGTTTGCCTTCCACATACTATTCACAATTTGAAGCATCTTAAGATTTTTGATATTTCTGGCTGCTCAAAACTTTCAAAACTGCCAGAAAACTTAAATAAAAATGAAGCCTTGGAACAACTTGATGCCAGTGAAACAGCTATAATAGAAGTACCTTCTTCCATTAGCCGGTTAGAAAAACTCAAGACACTATCATTTCATGGATGCAAAGGCTCAACATCCTGCTCAAGATGGATCTTGCCTTTCCCTATGAAGTTGAACATGATATTTCAGAGACATTTGTTTTCTAAGGGCTTAATATTGCCTCCTTCCATCTTCAATCTTAAATCAATGAGGAAATTAGATTTAAGCTTCTGCAATATTAATGAAGGATTAATTCCTGATGATTTCAGTGGCTTATCATCATTGGAGGAATTAAATTTAAGTGGAAACCTATTTGTGAATCTACCTACTACCTGCATATCTAATCTTTTGCAACTACGACATCTTCATTTGAAATTTTGTCCAAAGCTCCAGTCACTGCCTCAACCTCCACCATCTTTAGTTGACATAAATGCAGGAGAGAGTGCTTCATTGGAAACTTTTTGTCATCAACAACTGTCACCTTTCTTTGCTTCGATTCACTTGGTATGTATATCCATCTATCAATGTATTTCTTTATATTCCTTTTCTTGTTAATTATGTATAACATGCTGTATGACAAATTTCTTTGTTTTAATTAGAGTGTGACACCCTGGACTCATTTTACAGAGGATGTTGATGTTACAATAATGTTAAGTAGGGTCCTTGAAGCCATAATTCCAGGGAGTGAAATACCATCATGGTTTAAGAACCAAAATCATTTTACTTCAGATGAGAATGGACAATTTTCAATAATAACAGAGGTCCCTCCATATAAGCAATTAGGATTTGCGGTATGCATTGTGCTAGATGACAAACAAAGCTTTCCCTATGGGTTTGATTGGTGGGTTGAATATAGCGCTAAAGGTCCCGACGGTAAATTCAAATTCCATCGGTGTTTCTTAAATTGGTCAATTCTGCCAGGCCCAGGACTAAATTCTCCTCACCTTTGGTTGCTGTTTGGGGGAATTAAGATAAAAAATTTGGCATTGACAAAGGATAGCTACATACTACGTTTCATCTTTCGCATTGCTCTTAATGGGAAGATTAACAATCCGGATTGTCCTGAAATTAGAACCGTAAAGTGCGGTTGGCACGCCATATGTCAAGAAAATTTGGAAGAATGGGAAAGTCACCTTCCAGTGTCAAAAGATATCAACTTTCCGGTATGTTACTATCATTTTTTCTTAAAAATTCTCCAAATTATAAAATTATTTTTAATTAAAATCCGAAATAAACAATATATTAATAAGAATAATATTGATTTATTTTGTTAAAAACATAATTATTAACAAGTGTATTTCTTAAGAACCTTTATTAATTTCAATATTATCAAATTAATTTGTGCTATAGCTAGAAACCACAAATTAAAATTATTCTAAATTTAAAATTTTTCATATTGGTCAAATACATGTTTAATATCATTATATTATAAAATTAATAAAAAAATTTTAGGAAAATTAGATGCAGTTTTAGTTTATTTTGGTCAGAGTAGCGTAATTTTTTATTTAAGAAGATAGAAGCTAATTTTTGTTTTCACTTTTTAATACTGTATTATTCCATTTTCATGAAATTATTTTATACTATCAAATCCCCCCCCCCCCCCAATTTTTTTTTTAAATATACAAAAAAAATATAGTTGAGCCACTTTCAACATTATTCCCCAACCACCAAATTAAATAAAACTATCAAGTATAATGAAAATTAAAGAGGCACATAAATACCAAGCAATAATTCAAACCTCATAATTATGATATACCTTAAATATATCGGAAAGTTTCAAATATATCTGCAGAAACCAAGAAGCAATTTGAGGAAAATATCTGACATTATATTTATACATATAGATAAACTTAATGTCCCCTTCTCTTGCTCTTTGCAGCCATGATTATCATTATTTCTAAACTTTTTAACTTATTATATATGAAAGATATACTCACTCGACTGTCGCGGAGAGCAATGCATTTCATGCCAAAAAATTAACGAAAGTGAAGTCATGTCTCCGGAGGTACAGGATGATTCATGCAAGGATCAGCTGATTAACTTGCGAGAAGAAGGCAGATCAGATGATTTATGCATGCAGTTTATTACAGACAATGCCAGGTACAGGATATTAAACATGATCTTATCATTTCTTTGTCTCTTAATTGTTAAACTTCAAAATTTGAAGTCATTTTTTGAGATCCCAAGTTGTGGTCCTTAACTTGATGATATCCCAATTCCCAACTTCTATAGTTTTTTCCTTAAATGCCGCAAAAGCTCATCATCTAAGTAAAGACAATATAACCCAACTAATCACGTTATTATTTGTTGCTAAATATGTATTTCGTGGAAAAACCCTTTTTCTTAACTACAAAATACACAATAGACTTCAAATCAGACAAAAATGTCAAAATCGTAATAATAACCAGTAGAGTTCACTTCTTGATTTAATTCGTGATACCCAAAATATCATATCCACATTACAACTGGTATTCAAGAAATTTTAATCCTACATTGTATATATGTATTTTTTTTGTGTAGTTAGGGAAAAGGTTTCATATAAGCAATTTTAACAAACTCCTTTTTAATTAATAAATGTGAATACTAATTGAAATTCAATGACAATTTGGAGATATAAATTAATCTTTGTAAAAGATTTGCTACACTCTGTTTCCTATATATTTTAATTTGCTTTCTTCCTAAAATTTTGATTTATCTGGAATTGTTTGGGGAGTATTGATTAGCTAGTTAATTTCTTATGATTTGTTTATGCTTGGATGAAATTCACAATCACTTTCACAGTCTTTTGATCATTCCCCATCCATTTTTCAAAGTCTTTGGGCACATTAATGTCATAGATGTTTGATAACTTCGTTTTCCAAAGCAATTGTTATCAACTTTCTTTGAAAGTTCCATATTGCATCTTGCAGAACAATTAACGATTGGTGAATTATATAGTTAAGTCCTGAATTATTCTTACCTTGAAAAATTGCAGCATGAGAAACAAAGGAGAAGAAAAGAGAACTTCAGGATTGAACTTGAAAAGAAAAGGAGAATGTGTGGCCGTGCTTTGCAAATTTGACGAGGCCACCAGTTCTGGTTCACCAAAGAAAAAGTCGAGAAGTGCAAGCCCAGAGCTGCTAGAAGAGGGTTCTCACCACTCTGAAGCACATCCATAAACACTTCCTCCTCTTAAGCACTGATCGCCAGGAAGAGACGTGTTACCACACTGTTGCATAAGTCTGAGTTGAATTTAAGTGCTTTCATTTCTTTCACTGGTGTTAATAGTTGGTTTAAACTAAACTCTTTTGAGCATTTATTCAATCTTTTTATGGAAGAGAATTATATTAATTGGTATGTATGATCCTATGTAATGATTTCCCCCATTATTTGATGATGCCAAACTATATTCCATAAAAGCGTTAATCAATTCGAAGAAATTTTAGTATTGATGGCTGTGGTAGAAGAACCAGATGATGTAAAGAGGAAACATGCTTTAGTAAGTAAAAAAGTCCAAATAAGCTGCTTACTTGGGCCAAAATGGTCTATTTAAGCATTAATTTGTGACACATGTTCATTTCATTAGCCAACTCAACATCTATTTAACAGTGTTATAAAAAATATTATTGATTCATGGGCCCGTTAAAAAAAAAAATCTATAGGGACTGAAATTAAAATTTTGGGTACAGTATAGGATCAAAGCATATAATTAAAACATATATGTTCCTCTCATTCTTTCTCATATTAGTTGCACTTATAAAATACTACAAAAATAATAATAATTTAGTGGCGATTAAAAATAACTGCTACTAAAATAAAAAATTTAATAAAGGTTGAATTTTAACCACCATTAAATAGTGACGGTTTATGAACTTAGTGATACTTGAAATAGTGGCAGTCCTCTAGTTTTTACCCTAGAGTTAATGTTCTGATGTTCATTTTATTTACCTTTGATTAGTTTGTTTTGTATGGAAAGCATGACAAGAAGACATGGAGATCATTTAAATTATTTTCCTCATATGGTGCAAGACCACACTATCCTATTAGCAAGGGAAAAAAAGATAAAAAAGATATTCTTGGAACTAAGTACTAAGTAAATTACAATTTATCGAAGTTGAAGTGGTCATAAATAGCTCGTTACGCTTGTAGACAACTAATCAATCTGATCTCCAAACTCCTAGCCATCTTATTTATTTGACAGTGTTATTTTCGTCTCTAGCATCTCTATTAGTCAGTCAAGAACCTCTTTTGAAAACGCTTCTTGATTCTGGGTTCATAAATGAGTTTTTTCTCAGTTTATCTCAGTTTAAGTAATTCATAAACACTAATCCCTTTCTTTGTTTTTTTATGTTTTTTCTACAATTTTTTTTTCTGCAATTTTGGACTGGATTGGACTTTTTGTTGACGACAAGTAGACTTTTTGTTTGCCATGTTGAAAAGAACGAGATAATACCAAAGGCTTTTTTTTGGGTGTAGGATTTGTGTGCTTGTGGGAATGGAAACAGTATTTTATTTATATGTCATGCTAAATTTTTTCTTTATATCACTTAACTAACCAAATTAATTGCCTCATCTTATTACATTTTCGACAAAGTGGTACTTTATGTTGTTAAGTTTTACACGAAGTTTTATCTATATTCCAAAGGTTTTTTTTTTTTGCTTACTTGTGTCCCACATGTTTCAACTTTTATCATATATACTTTTTTTTGATGTCTCTAAGTTTTACACGAAGTTTCCAAATGTTTTACATGTTTCTTTATCCCACATTGACTAGAACATGAGGGGGATGAGACATTATATATATACATGTTATAGTAGGCTCATAAAGAACTAAGGAAAGAGGTGGACTAGAATTCTCACACCACTGATTTTCGTGCTTATTTGAACAGGTTAGGTTCATTAGTTACAATTTGACTTGGTCAGTTTTAGAAATCTTCTTGATTGGTTCAAATTCATTTAATCTATTTTAAATTAATTTAATTGTGTCTGTAACTGCCTATTATTTAAATCAATTTAATTGTATCTGTAACTAATCATTCCAATTATCTTATTAGATCAATTTTATAAATTTTCAAAGATATTATTTATTCCTCTAAACTTTTAATCCCCCACGTTGTTTTATTTATTCATATGATTAAACGGGTATTTTTTAAAAAAAATTGGATCTAGATACATGTCTGATTATTAAAATGTTATCTCTAAATTAAATATTAAATATTTAAGACTCTTTATTTTCAATATTTAAACACATTAAATATATGTCAATAAAAAAACATATTTAGAGTAATTTATGTCTAAAAGTTTTTAAAATCTTTCTACAAGATCTAATTAAATAAGATGTATTTAGAGAAAATAAACACTTAAAAATTTAAAAATAAACACATTTAATAGATTAAAATATGAAAGAATTAGATTTAGACATCCATTAAGTGCAATCAAATGGAATACAAGTAATGATGGGCATGCTTAGATAAGCTTAAGCCAAATGTAAAATGATATTATTGGCTAAAGAGATGAAAGATTAAACATTCATAGACATTCATAAAATAACTTATAAGAAAAATTAGGAAGCATTTGTGAAAAAAAATATTAATCAAAAATAAAAAAGTAAAATGGAATGAGCTTTGACTGAAAATATTTGTTGTGTGGTAGGCATTATTCACCACTGGTTACCTTATGAACATTCTAATCAAATTCTAATTCATATCAAAGTTCATAACAACCCTAAAGAACAAAATTAGCTACTCATGACAGAAACAAAGAAAAACAGAGTAAAAGATGAAAAAATCCTCATAATTCCAACAGAAAAAGTGGTAAAAATGGCTTCTGGAGCTATTCTTGAGAGGTTTCCTTTCTCAATTTATATCTGGCAGTCACTTCCCTCTTTCCCCAACTTAGAATGTCCAAAAAAACATGTTGCCATTTCGCTATTTAAACTCTAGATCACATGTTTTTCGTCTGACCACCTGAAAAATGTTGTGGCAATCTATTCTAACCCCTTGGCAGTCACTTGGCTGAGAGCAAGCTTCTTTTTATGCTCTTTTGGCTCCGTTTGACTTCCCTATCTCTAAGGTATTTTTGTCTTTAAGTCTTCCATGATTTAACCTCAATTTTCATTATTTAAAGCCTGCAAAACACAAAATATAGTAAGTTTATAATTTAGGATCAAAATGCATTCATTGAGCCAAAACTTCAACTTTTGTGCTATACACACTATATTCGTAAGCATCATTATTCTCTATGATTAAGTTCTTTAAACAAGTGAATATTTGCCAAAATGAAACCAAAATCACCACATAGCGATATGAATAAGGAGGAATTATGAATTATCACATTGTGCTTGTAGCAAAACTTGCTTATTCCGAAAAAGAAATTAAAAAAAAAAAAACACAAAGCAAGTCAATAATGAGATGGAAAATGAGGCGGTGGCTAAATCCACATCAGATTTTGAAATATGAACCGTAATGAATGGACCAGGAAGTGCCATATATATGTAATATGTAAAAGCATTTTAGAAAATGCTTCCATCCAAGTCAAATTGCAGAAATCTGATCTATCTAGCTTCTCCCAAGGTAGGGAAAGGAGTGGATGTTGATGGCAGATAAACAAAATAGCCGTTATACAAGGTAGGGATGGCATTGGATTCGAGTACGTTGGACATCCAATCATATTTATCTTAAAATAAAAAGTTTAATATCGTATGGATATTAGATAGATAGGATACAAATAACAAAAAATAACTATCCTATAATAAATATTGGCAAATTTGGATATTGTCATTGTATAGTCTTTATATCGTCCAAAATGAATGCCCAAATAGTATATTCAATAATTATTTAATAATATATGAGTATATACTATAAATTATAAAATCATAATATATAAATTACAATATATTATTTATATAATCTAAAATTAGCAAATTTAAAACTTTTGTTGGATGAATATGGGGATATTGAGCATATGGATATCTAATAACAATTTAGGATATCAAATATCCATTATTCAACACTTTTTTTTTTGGTTGACAATTTTGGGTATTTCAAATATTTTAGATATCAGCTAAGTGGAAAGCACACTGAGAAAGAAGTAGAAAGAGAGCAGTAAAAAGAAGAAAGAAAGAGGGGGAGGATCTGGAATTCTTGGGTGCGAAAACAGAGCAAAGTCGTGGGTTTTGAGTTGGTTCTCTTTTCTGAAATTTTTGAGTCATGAACAGAGAGTGAGTGAGAGTAAAAACGGAAGAGAAGGAGTGAGGGTAATCCCACATGAAAAAGCAAGTGGAAAGGTTCGGTTTTGTGAAAGAGAAAGGAGGAAAGGAAGCTCTGTTTCTTGCTCTGTTTTTCTGTGGATTTCATTGCTGTTTTGCTGCACAAAGAAACACCAACTGCTTGCTGTCTTTGATGGTCGTTCTAGCATGAAAGGGAAGACAAAGTCACAAAGCGAAATGTTGTGTTTTAAAGGCAAAAAAATTTTTTGTTTTTGTTTTTTCTTAAAAAGTGATGGTCCTTCAAGAATATATGGTGTTAAAGTGATCAAAAACAAAAGAGGAAAAATGAAAACTTAGGTTGAAACTTGAGAATAGGAGGAAATTAAGGATATATAGTTATGCTCTTTCTCATATTTGCTTCATTTAATTTAACAGAAATATGATTATTTGAATGCATTGTGGGACATTTTAAGTAAGAATATGCTGTCCCTGAATAAAAACAAAAAAAAAAATTGATTTTTCAAATTGTAGGAAGGTATCGAGCAACAATGCAAATAGGTTTTAACTTCACTTCAATTCTCACAAAAAAAAAATTGGCCAAAAATGTGACCTCTTGCAATGCAAATACACTTGAACCGGCCTAGAATTGCAAATCTACTCAATTCTACATGATTTTAAGGCGATTCCAATCCTACGTAGATTCACACTAGGATTCAAGTGTAGGAACGTAAACTCGTATGATTTTACAAGTTAAATTACAATTTTGACAAGTTTAATTTACAAAAGTGTCAAGATTGTAAAAATAAATAATCGACATACGGTTCAGTTCTTAATTTGTCATACCCAAAAAATAACATATGGGTAGTTTTATAACTTTCCACATTCTAAATGGTGTTCAAGAGCTCTTAATCCTACATTGTATATATGTAAAAAAACAAAGTATTTTTCCATATAGCTAGGGGAATGGTTTCGTATCAACGATTTTAATAAAATCCTCCTTAATAAATATAAGTAGTAACTGAAGGAAATTTTACTATAATATCTTCATTTTTTGGGTCAAATATGCAGTCTTTGTTGGCAAAATTCAATTAATGTTCGGAGAAGGCCACTTATTGGGGTTTTGCTTCCACATTTTAACGTAACGGAACTTTTCTTCTGTAATATATGATAATGGATCTTTTTTTAATTTCAAAAAAGAAAATTTATGATTATCTGTATATAAATTAATCTTGGAAAAACGTTTGCTGCACTGTGTCCTATATATTTACACAGACAAATATGATCTTCTATCCTCTTCTCTCATATATCTGCTCTCTTATTTTCTTGATTACAGTTTCTTATTTTTTCTTGTTTTGGTTCATGAAAAAATCTCAGAAGGATTTGATTAATTCTGAAAGAAATTTTGCAGATGTAGAATAATTTTCTTAACGATAGTATTTCTTAAGAAGCGATTCAAGTTGTGTTAGTATCGATTTTTCACAACATAATTTTTGTAGAAATAGACGTAAATCTTTATGAATTTAGATCACGTTTAAATTATTTTCATGAATTTAAATGAATCAATACGTTTCATATCAATAAATCTCTGTTTTTTTTATTTCTGCTTCTAAATGTCGCCACCCAAAATCAAGGGCCTGTCTGTTATTCCATTTAGTATGTGCTTTTAGAAAGAGAACTTTAAAAAAAAAAAAGATATGCTTATTTTTGTTTTGTTTTTTAAGGCGTGTTTTGAAAGCAAAGATAACTATTAACTAGGATCATATTTTCAGAAATACTATTTTGAAATACTTGAAAACCAAGATAACTAGGCTACCTAAAGCAAAGTCTCAAGGTTTGATCTTCAATTTTTGTAAATGGAGCAAATTTAGTTGTCCAAAAATATACCCTTTGTTTTCAGTACTTTGGAAGAGATTAGTCCGTATGAGATACTCCTTGTAAAAGCAAAAGAAAAAAAAAGTTGAGTCTCAAGACAGTAAAGCAGTATTCTACATTTAGCATGACACAAATTCAAATCTCTTTTAAAACTCTTTTTTAATATGTAAATAAAGCAATTAACACTCATAAATGCATATCTGAAAAAATTTCAGGCTTGTTTCAAAACCTGATTTATTAATTAAGAAATTAATAAAAATAAAAAATAAATGCGCTTAATTGTTTGAAATATAAACAAACAGGTTTAGACCTCCAAACATAATTGCAACCAAATGTCCCCTTAGTTAAGTATATGCCAACAATCCTTTATTTTTTTAATTTTGTTGAAGCAGACGAAAATGCATATGAATTTAGAACGCGTTTGGACTTATTACTGGTGAACCAGATTAATAAGGAATGAATTAGTAGTTTTATACTCGTTATTTCATCTTTACCCCTCTGTTAATTTTTTTTTCCTTTGTTTTACGAAATCATCTCTTCTTCTTTTTGTTTTGGATTGGAAGAGATCAAAACAAAAAAAAAAAGAACAATTTGCACTAGCCCAATTCCTTTTTTTGTTGGTTTTTTTGTAACAACAAGAAAATGATGAGTCTTATATAGAGTTTGGGAGGAACTTTTATTGTCCTGTTCAAATATGGTTAAATATTTTTGAAAAAAATGCCATTTTTATCTTTCATATTTAATAAATTCAAAAGAAAATAATTTTTTCCTGTTAAAAGAGAGGATATTTTTAAAAAATAAAAGAACGATACAGTTCTCTTTTTATTATGAAAATATAAACATTTTTAAACTAAGATATGAACAAATTATTCTAACAAATAATATTAATTTTTATTAGAAATATAACTTATTAAAAAAGTATTTTTAAACTTTTTTCAATGTTATTTATTTAACAGTAAAAATTATAAATTTATAATAATAAATTTTAAAAAGTGACCATTTTTATAGACATAATAAATATATATTTCAATCAAAATAAATGTAATTGTAGTTTATTTTTATTTGTGAAGTTGATCGGCGTAATTAGCTTAGTTTTAGGAAGTGAAGTGTAATTTTTCAAAATAAAAGTTTTGTATAACTTGAATATATCTTAAAAAGGTAGTATAATTTCTTTTTGTTACGTTAGAAAGTAACACAGTTTACTCTTCTATATCAGAATGGTAAAATATTAAATATATATATATATATATATATATATATATATATATATATATATATATATATATATATATATATATATATATATATATATATATATAACTTGACATCCTCAATCTCGATAAAAACGTTTTTTACTCACTTTTTATTATTTGCATGACTTGGTATGCTTCGAAACGGATTTGGAGCACCCGAAGAGCAGGTTGCTTTTCTACTTGTAGCAACAGTTGTAAAAACCGTTGCTACAAGTTACAATAACAGTAAAATTGTTACTATAAATTTTAATTGTGATATTTTTTTTACAAAATTTATAGCAACGGTTTTTAAACCGTTGTTAAAACTTGTCTACAAGTGTTCGCCACGGTTACAGGAAAAGCAGCCTGCTCTTCTTACCCGAAGAGCAGGCGCCCCAAATCCCTTCGAAACACTTTTCGAGCTACAAACCATTTTAGAGTTCAACAGCTTCATAATCTAAAATTAGACTGCCATGCTTTAGAAGACTGTGGAAGGAAGCAAAGGAAACAAGCCAGAGAGATAGATTATGCCATAAAATTACTGATAAAATAGCACTGCTTTCAATTAAAAAGGCTATTTTGATTTATGCCTCCATTTAGCATCACTCATATATTAGGTTGAGTTTACCTAGTATGTCTGGACTGTATATTTGCAACAAATTAAAGGTGCAATAAGTGTCAAAAAGTTTTCTGATAAATTTGTACCCAGTATCATTAATTTCAATTTTGCAAAGGACTTTCATTTATGATAATAATGTACAACCAAATTTTCCATGATGAAGATTCAGTGTATGGTAAAAGATTTTGCATGTTCAACATCATGTAGGTTAACGATGAAGATTACTCACCTAGGTTAGATATCTCCCCTCAGTTTGTTTTCCTTTTAGACTTCCCATCGACCCTCCTTCTCATTCTCCATCTTCACGTCGATCCTCTGTTTCACTCTCCCCCTTCCAGTTGCGTCGACGCTTGGCTGAGAGACCGGCGCAAGTCCATCTTCATCTGTGCTTTCGATTTGTCGGAGACACAAGGCTAACAGGCGACAGGCATCTCCTTTGACAGTAAACACAATCAAGCTCTTAGGTATTTTCATCCTTCTTCCTCTCTCTTTTCCTCTCTCCCTTCATCTCTGTGTTGTTATTTCTAATAGAAGAGGAAATGTTTTTTCTTAAACCACAATCCCACTTCTAAAACGGAGAAACCCCAATTTCATGTGTTTACAGTCCGTCTAATTGCTATTATGTATGATGCTTCTCAAAATGCACAGGATGTGAAACATGTCCTCCGGTATGCCTTTTCTGATTCCCAACTATAATTATTTAACCAAGCCGCTTTATGTGATTATGTGTCTGTACTGTATTGACTGTCATTAAATTCCTTACTGTTTTATTGCATACAGGATAGATTGTAAAACAATGTTATCTTAGAAATGGTTGTTTTCTTTTTACTTTTAGACATGACATTGTCGAGTGGAGCATAAGACAAATATAATTTTTATTGATAGAGAAAGAACTGCCTTAAAACATAGTCTTTATGATAAAGATAGAATTATTTCAGACTTTGTATATGTTCCTTCTGTCCTTTGATGGTTGACTTGAGACAAAGATATGTTGAATAAATACTTTCTGTTTTGATGATGTTATTTGTTATTAATTTGATTGCAATTGTGGTTGCTTCGACCTTAATTGTTGTTTATGATGGAAAGATCTGTTATCACCTTGGCTTTATCACTAGTTTATCATGTTGCAGGTATATTTCTGCTCCACAGTTTCAATCATTCATTACATAATTGATAGTTATTTTATGTCATAATTTTGACGGTTCCTTCAATATAGTATGTCATTTTTTTTATTATATTTCTTGTTTAAGTAAGACCATATTATATATATATATATATATATATATTGGGTTCTTCTGCATTCTTTGCCAGGTATAATGCAATGGTCTTTGAAGCTCTATCGACAATAAAAGATTCCAATGGATCTGACATAAATGCCATTGTGAGTTTCATTGAGGTCAGATGAAGTTCTGCTGTTGTTTTTAATTATATTAGACACATGCAGACTATCGTTATTTGCAACTAGACAAACTCTTCCAGTCAAGGATGCATTTTTTGTGACAGTTCTGAGATAATTTTAAGATGGTAGTAAGAATCAAGGCCTAGAGTGGAAATGAATTTGTATGATTTCAATCAACTTGATAAAAATGTATACTCATCATTTGGCTGTTTAATTAGTTCTTAATTTCATTTATTAGTTTGCTTAAAGATCTCGGGTGGAAATATGGCTGTCCATTGGGTTGTCTAATTTGAGGGTTCTGACTAATGAGTTCTGTCTTGCAAGACACATGCAACTTGAAATATCCTTTTACTATCTGTGGTTACTGACTGGTTTTTTAGATCATTTCGTCAACTTGAAAGATTTCCTTGAGATACTACTGAATAGAGATATTGAACTTGAGGAAATATTATACATCCTACTGGTCTTTCAAAATATGACAATTTTTAATTCTAGAATTAAAACCTAACTTTTTTAAAATCAAATTTGAATAATGGGATTGTGGTGTTATCTTATTGTTAGTTAATTTCTGTTAAGATCATTTTGACTTGCATTTAGTAAATCAGTTGAGTTTTTCTTTTCACAACTTCCTTATTTTCTAAGCTCCCTTGCCTCAAAACATGGAGTACAAAAGATGATGAGCACAAAGGATGATGACCACATATAATGATTCAGCAAAAGCACAAGGTTCTTCATAAAAAAGGTTCCTTATTTCTGTTTGTCTTAGTTTTCTTATTCTCTATGAACAAATTTGAATCATCTCTGATGCTTCTGTGTATATTGATACTGCCTCGGTCGTCTTTTTCAATGAGACCACAAAGAGTGATATATAATCTCGAGTTGATTGCGTAATTAAAATATACTGTCATAGCAAAGGTCTTAATACAAAATAAACTATACTGAAATTCTGAATTATGTGGAGTAAAATGCTTTAAGCTTTAAAAAAGCTCACATTGAGTTGAATAGTTTATTTTTGAGAGAAAAAAAGAGAAGGAAAATTTGATGTGTATGGAGTCATTCTTGTTAACTTTTCCACTGTGCTTTCTAGAAGTGTGTTTATTGTTGTGTATTTGAGTAGCTTTGCAAAGCATAATGCATTGTTTGGGACTCTGAAACTCTGTTTGCCTTGTGATGTACATGATGTACATGAAATGGGATTTTTAAATCAGTTTCATCCCCTCTGGTGAAGCTTAATTGTCTCTTTGTTGATTCAACATTATAATATTGAATTTGATGCAATTCTATGGTGTATAATTTATTTCCTCTGCTTGCAATATTCATCCTAATCCCAAATGGATCCAACAAAATTCCCCATTGAAAATAAGTGTTTGAAATTCTCCACATGATTATTCTCTTGTCCTTGCAATGGTACCTTCATTGATATGATTGTTGGCTTTCCTTTGGTTGGTGCAGATTGCAAGTCACAGTCAAAGTCAAGGCTATCCTTTGCTAGTCAATAGCAACATCTATTTTCTCCCTCGTAGGTGTGACGTGTGATTCATATTAACTACCATTCTAAAATAGATATTCTTTTTCGTAGATTCCCTTCTTTTGTTGTCTTTCTGCCACATCAGTATTATTATTATTATTATTATTATTTGGGTCTTGTTTTATTTCTTATCTACCTAACACGTTGTGGAGGAGAGCTGTGAAGACCAAATGGTTCTTAGTGGATTTTTTTTCTTTTTTTCTTTTTTCAAATTCTAACCATGATAACATACATAAGACACCACCCGGAATTCTCTGCTTGTTAATCCAGATTTAACTTGTCTAGTTGTCAAAGTTTCTTCTCAATTCTCTTTTCTCTGCAATCCTCACTAACAATGCAAAAATTCAGTTCCTGTTTGGAATTGTTGATTTACATTAATTAATATCATCTTTGCTTCAGCTACTAGTAATCCTATTACATACTATGGCTGTGAAAAAAAGAAAGCCATGGTGTCTTTTCTTACTTGTATTTTTCTAGGCCAGAACTAAATGAGATTCGTGTAAGCAGCAGGGATATGGATTTATTTGTCTTTATTACAATAAAGGCTTGGCATAATTATGTCTCAGATCCAGCATAGAATATATCTATTGTTAGATCTTTAAATTAAAATGGCATGTTTATTCTATGCCTATTAGCTAGGAAGCATGGACAGTGATGCCAACACTGCTACATGACAAAATATGCAGTGTCTAAATATAATTTAAAGTTTTATGTTATGTAAGCTAACAAGAAGTTGTGGCTCTCACCTTTGTTATCCATCAGTGATGCATTGTGGTGGGTCTTTGCTGGTTGCTTTAGAGCAGATGTGGACATGTGAGCATCATTTGCTAGTTTTCTCTTTAAATCCATTGATAACTCTCGAAAGCCATCTATGTTGCAAGTTTATTGATTCAGCTAGTTGGGTTTGTATGTGATGTGGCTTGGAATCAGCCACTTCTTTTCTTGTTTCTCTTCTTAACTGATTGGCCATTTCAACTAATCATATGATGCCATACAGTTAGTAAGGGAAATGTTATGTTTTAAAGCAATATTCTAACAAGTCTATAGTTTAGGGGGCAATATGTAGTTTCTCTAAGAAAATATTAGTAGCTTCTTGACTACTAGACTTTGATTGTGTGTGGGTTCTATGTTTGCCGATTCTATTTATTTTTTGCCTCTTGTTGATTTCAAATTTTATAATCTCCCCATTTTTGATTTCAGGTTTCAGATTGAAGAGCAGGATTATAAACAAAGAGAGGATTAACCTTCAATCTGATTTCGCACACTCACTTTCTCTGTCTTTTATAGATTTCAGGTTTGGCACTCTCTCTAAAGGGATTCTTATTTAGTTGCAAATATCATGTTAGAATCTTCAAGTATGTATTTTTTATCTCTTGTTCAGTTCAAATAGTTTTCTCTTGTATATGAAGCAGAATAAATACTGTTGTATCAATGTCAATGTCATGCTTTGCCTATCTTTAGTAGCGTTATTTTTTTTCTGTTTTAAAATCTTTTAGATATTTCCTATTGCCCTTGAAACTTTTTATCAGAAATAGTAATTGCTTAAAAATTTGAAAATAAAATTTAATTTATTAGCCATGGTATACACCGTGGCTAATAATTGATTAAAAACATTTTTTAAAAATTAAATTAAATTATTAGCTAATAATTGATCAAAAATATTTTTAAAAAGATTTAAACAATGAGTCATGGTTTAAATCATGGCAAAATGGACATTTTTAATTTAATTCTTAGTTTTCACTAATATTTTATGATTTTAATTGTAGTTATAACAAACTTAGCCATCAATTAAACCGTAGTAAAGTATATGATACTACGTTCATTTAAATTGTAGCTAATAATGAAGGTCACACCTAATTTTGTCACAGTTTCTCCAACCGTGGATACATCATTTTAGTTATGTTTTTAATTGTGACAAAATACTTTTTTTTTTAGTGATAATTTGTTTTTATTAGGAATTGTAGAGATCATGATTAGGAATATGGGACGCATGACATTGTCCAAATCAACCAAAATGAATGATCAATTACAGAATCTCAAAGTCTCAGCTCCTCTTTCATCAATTCCACTAGCGTGCAAGTTTTATGGAAGAATAATGATGTAGTAAGAATAAGAGGAAAGAAAAGGAAAAAAAATTATGTAAAAATGAGAGTTACAAAGACTTAATACCAGATCAAGCCTCATTTCAACTCAACTCAAAATTAAAATCTGAAAGTGAAAGTTCATGAGTAAGAATCAAATTTTAAATTTCATGTCAAGTGCTATTTCATTCCAAAAATCTGATTGTTTAACCGAAAGTTGATAAATAGTCAATACAATTATACCCTCATCTTTACCTTGTATTGCAACTCCCTTAGAGCAT
Organism: Biancaea sappan; assembly: GCA_037074585.1. Classification (NCBI taxonomy): domain Eukaryota; kingdom Viridiplantae; phylum Streptophyta; class Magnoliopsida; order Fabales; family Fabaceae; genus Biancaea; species Biancaea sappan. Next base: position 54,607,858 of record CM073494.1, on the reverse strand, counting down.
CTCTAATAGAGGTTCTTAAGAATAAGAATCAATTCTTAGTAAGTTTCATCATTAGAATGTACCAGTATGACTGTCATATTTAAGAACATGTTCTTATATAAGCAACTAGTTCTTGTAGCTAAAAAAAAAATCATAAACTAACCATTAAATAAAGATGTATAATAACTTGTAGAATTTATTTGTAAGCTCTTTAGAATTGCACCATTGAATTAGAGAGTTGCTTAAGTAGTAGAAAGTTGCTTAAAGTAAAAAGTCGTGATGTGGTATTGTGAGATCTACAATAAATAACTTATTAGAATTGCACCATTGGAGATTTCTTTATACAAATTATTATAGATACTTACCTGCATTTACAATTAATGAAATCATAAATCATGTCTACCTCTCTTTCAACAAGCAACTGCTGCAATGCCTTTGGAAGGTATGGGAAGACATATAATCCTAGTGTATCCATCATACGATGTATAAAAGATGTGACCTACATGCAACATACAAATATTAGGTGATCAATACTGATAACTAATAACAAAAGTAGTACCAATTCCTATATCTAGTCCTTACCTTATTTCGCAAAGGTTCTACTTTTGGAAAAACAAGAACTTGGAGAAGTACATCCATAGTCTATGCAGAAGGGGGGGAAAAAAAGAGACTATGACACTGAAATTTGAAAAAATATAGGCTCAAGTATCATAATTATAACCTAATACAACATCTAAGAGACTGTAATCCAAGCCAATTAGATACTATAATTCAAGCAGAACCCACTCATGCACACCAAACATTAGATTTCCACTCACTGCTGCTTTCTGCAAATGAAATGAAATTTATCAGAGAAGTAAACTATTTTGATAACACTAATGCATCAAGAGTTGAGAGAAAATGCCTGTACTTGTTTGGGACTTTGCCTTTTTCCTTGTAAGGCTTGACAAGCACACGAGCATCACACAATAAATGAGGTTTTCCTTTGGGACAGAATGAGCTTCACAGTCTCTGGATAGACGAAAGTAACAAAACCAAACATACGCTTCTGCTGGTATGACATCTTGAACAGGCCCATAAGTTCTTCAAAAACAAATGGAGGAAGAGAAAAAGAAAGTTCATTTTTGTGATGTAATACCCAATTCAATATTTAGGCGTGAAGTAGCATAATAATATTCTTCCCAAACCCAAGGGAAGCACATGCTTAATTTAATGTTGTATTAACCCTTCGAACATCACTAAGAAATGAGTAAGAATCCCTGCAGAAATATTCCACTCCGTCATAGGTCAACGAGGGGTCTCTTCGGATCTGTTACATTGCAGTTCTAGCTTTCCGATATTTGTCATTAATGTATTGTCCATGTTTCCTCCACGCAGGTCTATGTAGGAATGTGGATTAAACAAATAATAACTATATGAATCATAAAAAAAGCTTAACTTTTTTTCCTTCCGGTGGTATTTTATATCAAGAATGTAAGTTGTCATCTTGAAATTGGCATATTGTAGGAGTAGTATTATAACTCAAATTTAGTAATATAGAGTGTACGGATTTAGCTACTGTTATAATCGTGGCTATTTTAAGCACGCAGGATTCTCCAGCAATTACAAGGCGCTAGAGACTATCTGCTTCCTAGAGTGCGCAACCTGTATAGTTGACTTACCCAATATATTCTATATTATTGTAGTGCTGATTTGTATGATTTGTAGGCTAATCTCTAGGTTGACATTTAGAGCTAATTCATAAGGATTATTGTTTCTTTCCTTTCTTTGACATTTAGAACTAATTCAAAAAGCATTCTCTTTCTATTACATGTGCCTTTCTCATTTTCATGGTATCAGAGTCACTCTTGGCCTATTTAAGTCTCTCTTGTATAGTGATATTTGTCTCTCACCATCTATCTAGGGAAGATCGGCACCTAGAGCTCAGCCTATCCCTAAAGACCGGCAGTGTATTTAGGCGTGCGTGAGGCTCACGCGCCGTCTGAAGTCTCAGCTAGTTTCTCACACACAGGAGCGTGGAGGCATGTGTGGTGGTGTTTTCTGTTTTGGTTTGCTTTCTTGGCATTGACTCTCGTTTCCAATGATTAATCTCTTACGTTATGATTGATATCTATCATCCTTTGGATCTACAAACCTCAGATACCCCTGGGTCTAACATTATCACCATTCAATTGAATGGATCATAGAACTATGACTTGTGGAGTAGAGAGATCGTGTTGGCCCTGATGCCAAAGAATAAATTGGGGTTCATTGACTAATCTTGCAGCAAAGAATCTCTTGATAATTGTCTTCATAGCCTTTGGGACAGATGCAACGCCTTAGTTTTGTCCTGGGTTGTCAACTCTATTTGAAAAGAATTGGCAACAGGAATTCTTTATTCAAGAAATGCACATCTTTTGTGGATCAACTTCAGGGAGCATTTTAACAAAATCAATAGCCGCATGTTTATCACATTCGTCAACAAATTTCTACTCTACGGCAACTCATGTCATCAATTTCTAACTACTTAACTCGATTGAAGCAACTCTGGGAAGAATATTCCTCATTATGGAGAAAACCTGTGTGATTGTCCAAAGAACAAGTCTTACTTTGAGAAACAAGAATCAAAAGTTGTTCTACTTGATGGGGCCGAATGAATCTTACGGAGCCAGGCGAAGCCATTTATTGCTCATGACACCCTTGCCTACAGTGAACCAAGCATATGCAATGATGATTCAAGAATAGAACTGGGGGGGAATCACATGCAATGAATATAGAAACTCCTGTAGAACCATTAGCACATCCAGTTTGAATAAAGGAAGGAGGAATTCAAATATAATTTGCGAGCATTGTAATATGAAAGGACATAGAAAAGACAACTGCTATAAACTGCATGGTTACCCTACAGATTTTAAATTCACTAAAAGGAAGAACCCTCAACCAGTGGCTAATGCATCTGTCACGCCTTCATCCCATGTTAATGTTAGCAGTGAAGGCAGCCATGGTCAGCAGACTCCTTTATTTACAAAATATCAGTTTAAAGAGTTTCCCAAGCCATGGTTTATAGTGGAACCATAGGCGTTTGGTAGCACATGCTATGTTCGTGAAGTGACGCCCTATATTACTAAATAGACCCCTAAGCCTTGAAATGTGTATTTTTGGAATATTCTTGACTTCAGAAGGGTTATCGGTGCTACTTTCCAAACTTGAAAAGATACTTGGTTTCAACTGATATAGTTTTCTCAGAAAACATCATGCTTCTCCTCACCTTTTCCATCTCCAAGTCAAGGGGAGGATGAAGAATGACTAATCTATAAATCCACACCTCCAAACACCTCTGTTGAACAACTAGAGGATGGTCCAGATGAAAAGGGACCATCCATGGAGCAGTTAATTAATTAACAGCAATGACACATGTCCTGTAAAGCCACCCATTGTTCAAGTTTTTACTCCAGGAGACAAGCAACTAATGATTCATGTCTTACACCAACTCCTTCGTCATCAGATCCTCCACCAAGTGATCATGATGTACCGATCACTCTTCTGAAAGGCAAACATCAATGTACCCTTCCTAAATCGACTTTATCCAATTGCTTTTTGTTTAATTTGACCACTTATCTCCTACATTATCTAGGTCTTTGATTTCTTCTCTAGACTCTATTTCAATTCCTAAGACTATTAAAGAAGCCTAGTTTTATCCGGGTTGTATGCCACTATGCTTGAGGAGATAAAGTCAATGATAATCATACATAGGACCTGGTGGAGTTATGTTGGTTAAAAAACAGACATGATAAGTATACCGGTTGTACAAGTAATAAAATGATAAGTTGAGTTTCGTTCCCTCAAGAATTAACTTGCTAAGTACTCAAGAAACTAAATTGTATTAGTTAGATGGTTTAACTGGATTGAAGACAACTCTAATTAAAGAACTGAAAAATTATATTCAAACCGACAACAAAAGTAATTAACAATGCAGTGAATTATCAAAGATGAACAATCAATGTAACCAACCAAAAAAAAAAAGATGAACAATCAAAGAAAATCTAGGATTGCTAATCCCTCTCTTTCTTCTTAGGATATACTAACTCTTTTCCCTTATGTTTTTATCATTAATTACAAGCTAAGGACCCTATATTGCTTAAAGGAATTCTTCTGAATCTCAGCTAAGGCTCTCTAACAAAGCACAATTCCTTATGTTTGCTAGCTCAACTACAGAGCATGTCTTATTCTTAATTAAATGAGATTAACTAAAATATTCCTATATAGTTAACAAATTAGTACTCCTAATTTAGGATTAATGACTCACTTTACTCATTCAACGGTATACTCTCTCCTCATTCGCCAAAGTTCAGATAAAGCACCAGACGAATCATAAATTGATCAAAGATATGAAAAGCTCAACACAAACGAATGAATAAACGTGTATTTCATTAATAAAAAACACAAGTACAAAGAGAGTTCACAATCTTATTTTGAAATCAAGTTCATAGCTACCCTAGAGAAGAAAATTAGCTACACATGGTGTTTAAAAGACAAAAATTAGTAAAGAGTTGAGAAAAAGCTATGAATCCGATGTTGGAATGATGAAAATTGGTTTCAAAATGTTTCAGAATGAGATTTCTCTTCTTCTTTCAACAAAAATGATGCTCCTTAGTCTCTCTTGTGCTCAGAATGACTTCAAAATGCTGTATTTTTCTATTTATACCAGGAACACGTGGCAAGTGTGGAAGACAGAATGTGTGTTCCTGCTATAGGCAGCAGCGGCTTACTTTACTTTACTTTTTTGTTGGTTATTTCGTAACAACAAGAAAATGATGAGTCCTACATAGAGTTGGGGGAAACTTTTATTGTATAGTAACCTTTCCCTGTTCAAATATGGTTAAATATTTTTAAAATCTTTTATATTTAATAAATTCAAAAGAAAATAATTTTTATCCTGTTAAATGAGAAGATATTTTTAAAAAATAAAAGAACGATACAGTTCTCTTTTTATTATGAAAATATAAACATTTTTAAACTAAGATATGAACAAATTATTCTAAAAAATAATATTAATTTTTATTAGAAATATAACTTATTAAAAAAGTATTTTTAAACTTTTTTTTTCAATGTTATTTATTTAGTAGTGAAAATTATAAATTTATTATAATAAGTTTTAAAAAGTGACCATTTTTATATTAATCAAATATATATTTAACTTATGACATTACAGAAATAATAAATATATATTTCGATCAAAATAATGTAGTTGTAGTTTATTTTTATTGTGAAGCTGATCAGCTTAATTAGCTTAGTTTTAGGAAGTGAAATGTAATTTTTCAAAATAAAAGTTTTGTATAACTTGAATATATCTTAAAAAGGTAATATAATTTCTTTTTGTTACGTTAGAAAGTAATGCAGTTTACTCTTCTATATCACAGAATGGTAAAATATATAAAAACAAATATATATATATATATAACTATTTGTACAATTTTTATAGTCATATTAAAATTACAGTCACAGATTCAGAGTAAATATTTGATTTTAATGTCAAATTTTACTGTCATGCTAAAAATATAATTATAATCTGAGAATGTGTAGAAAGTTATAATTAATTTGACATGTTAAAATATTAGGAACTCAGTGTAAAATTTAAAATTAGACAGGTGATAAGTGTAATCTAATCAAACTTCAAAGAAAGTTAGTCATGATTTATCCTTAAATAATTGTTAAATATAATGATAATTGATGATGGTGATGATGATGATGATGGCTACATGTAATATTCAAAGAATCAATTATTCAAGTGAATTTAATCACAATCATCCTCTGGCTACTCTCTTATCAAATTACAGGTACCTATTCTCAGGTTTAGAGGATCACAGACTCATTCAGATAAGGAGGCCTCAAAACTCTTGTGCAACCTTTTTCGGCAAAGCAAGGAAGAAACACCAAATCTCCTTTGCTACAAAACTACTTGAATGATCTGCAGCAAACAAACTAGCTTGCTTCTTTTGTAACGATTACCGTATTAGCTAAACCTTTTGGCAACTAGACTGTCCTAGCTCTTCAAGGGAAAACTTTATGTATAACTTGCTCTATTCTATGATAATTTCCCTTTTCAACAAAAAAATAATTGTCATTAAAGATTGACTTTCAGTGATGATTTTTTAAAATTGTTCCAAAAAATTTGAGACTTTCAATGATAACTTTGAAACATCACCGCATAAAGTCTAAAATGGATTCTCTCCAATGCACAGGAGCTACCAAGGCTCTTGTGTAACATTGATCTTATTTTTTTAATTTTTTAAATAAATAATCTAATGGTAGGAAAGAGTATTAGTTGACTCAAGTACTAGAGTTAATGCAAAAAATCATATACCTTATTTTGTTCTTATGCTTTTATAATCAACTCAATTGTCAATATTAAAAATTTTTTTAATGTTATCACAGAAAGACTTTCAATAATGACCAAGTAGTCACCACTAATTTTTAGCAGTACGCCTTCTGTCCCTAAAAAACTTTTAGTGACCATTTAATAGCTGCCACTGAAAGATCTTCATTGGCAACTCTTAAAGTTGTCGAAGGGGTTTCAATGAAGACTAAATTGTCACCGTTGAAAATCTTTAAGTGGCAACTATCCCAAAGTTGTCAAAACTAAAAAGCATTTTTTAAAGAAATATATAAATAATATTATATATAAAAATAAATTATAGAAAAATATTAATTTATAAGTTTATACACAAATAAATTATAATTAGAAAAAATATATATGTAATAATTCATTTTCATTTATTAAAATTATTTTGCATTTTTCTAATTTTTCTCCTATTACAATTTTTTTATTAATTATTCTCCTTTTTAAAATTAATTATGATTTCCTTAAAATTTTTCATGATAAATTTCAATTTTTATTTATTAAAATTTTAATAAAATTCCTTTCTTTTAAATTAATTACAATTTATTTTAATTCCTTCCTTCTATTATATTTTGATCTAATTTTTCTCTCCTTTTATTACAATTTTTAAAAAAAAACTACATACAAATTTAATTATAAATATATACATTTGAAACAAATATTTTTCTCCTGCAAAATCATTTTAACCATTTTAAAATTTGAATTTCTATTAATTTTTATTAAATTATTCCCCTTCTTGAAATAGTTACAATTTCCTCAAATAACTATTTTAATTAATTTTGAAAAGAAAAATATAATTTTTAATCACTGTAGCTGTAAACATTTTTATTTTATTTATTTAAAAGTTTTTTACTTTTGTAATTTAAAAAATCCTATTTAAAATAATTTGGAACCCCTCAGTTTTTTTCTCCTTTGTGTTAGGCTATAGGGCACATTTTATGTTTTTAGAAAATTAATTTTTTTTCATATTTTTAGACAATCTTATATTTTGTAAGCATTAACGCTCAAATAAGGAAGACCAAAATCTTCTATTGACAGATGGTGTCCATAAAGCATCTTTCTCAGACTCTTCTGCCCCAAATTCAACACCAACATCTTTATTTTAGATTTGATGCATAAAGAATTCAGAATAAGATCCAATCATTCCTGTAGCATCTAATTCAAAACAAAAAAAACTGAAGTTTACATAGGAAAAATGATCATAAACCTTGTAAACAGAGATATTAATTGCTTCCTGAAACTTGAAAATTACACTTTTTTTTTTCAAATGATTTTGACTATACTTAATAGTAGAACTAAATATATTAAATATAATAGTTCAATATTATTTATTAAATATATTAAATATTTATATCAATGCTAATGTATTTAAATAGATTATATGAATAAATTATAAAACAATATAATAGAATATATACATAATAAATATGAAAAAAAATAAAAAATGTAAGTTTTGTTTTTTAATTTTTTATCAATAATTGATATAATTTTATGTTTTAAATTGATAATTATATTACTAGTATGCAAATACTATAGATAAGTTGAAGATTAAAAGTTGAAGAAAATAATATGTTTTTTTGTCAAAAAAGGATAAACCAATATGTAGCTAGGTATTGGAAGATATTTTAGTGAAAAAAATGACATTAGACTAACCAAAAAAAGGAGTGGTATTTTAGTCAAAAAAAAAAAAAGGGACACCACATCGTACGACAAATCAGATGGAAAGTTACCAGTTGGACTAGAGTGTAGCATATTTAAAATTTCCCCAGGAGAGGAGAGTGTATATTTTAAGCATAGAGGGGAGGATTTTGGGAAACTTACAGGGGAGGGGGAGTTTAATTTACTCTCTTTCTCTCATTTTTTTTTTCTTTTGGTCATATATTGCTCCTATTCACAAAGCCAAGAGAGTAAACATAGATGGTATTCTGTAAAGATTGATATTCAGAAAGCTTATAACAAAATTTCCTAGATTTTCCTTGAGGCTGCTCTAATGTGGGTTTTCCTAATCACTAGAAGTGAATTATTCTTCAGTGCATAACTATTACTGTTTCTTATAATCTTCAATCTTCTTTTGAGTGGGTAAAGACTAAAATATTTTCTCTTACAAAGAGATCTGCATGACAAGAAGATCCTTCATCTCATTCTTTATTTCCTTCTCTATTCAAATATATATTTTGTCTTGTATGTATGCTCATGAAGGAAAAGAGCAATTGGATCATCATGAAGGAATTCAATTTGCTAGCTGTGGACCCCAAGTAATTCATAATTTCATATGATGTATACTGTTGATATTGAGCTATTCTTCAAATCAGTTGGGGTATATATATTTAACCTTGACATTGTTTACTCAATAAAATTGTGAATTGATCTTAAATACTCCCATATCTCAAAATGTGGTCTTTACAAAAATTATTTGGTCTTTTACTCCAAATAAGAGTCCGACTTCTTTGTTTGGTTAACATTCTGCTTAATCAAATAGGGTCATCTAATTGATATAAGCATGGGGCTCACTTGATTAGACGGCTCTACTTGACCAAATAAGATGCTGATCAAGCAGGGGATCCAAACTACAAATAATAAATGTACTTTAGTTGATGGTCCCATTATTTTGTTTTGAAAAGATATTTGGAAACTAAAGGATCCCCTCATAGCACTTTTTATGGATCCCACCTGATTAGATGACCTTACTTGATCAAGTAGGAATCCAGAGGCTCCAAATGATAAATTTAGTTTAGCTGATGATCCTACTATTCTGTTCTGAAAAGATTTCTGGAAACTAAAAGATCCCTTCAAAGCACTTCCTCTGATAGTCATTCTCTAGAATCATCATTGTTCATTTCCAAGTAGCTTGTCTTTTTTGTAAAACAATCAGTGGGAATAATCTCTTGATCATATGCTTTCAAAACTTAGGACACTCACGGGCTCTCCAGTATCTTTTCTCTTTCTCGTAATATGTTTTGTTAGATCAAAAAAAAAAATAAAAGATTTGAAAGATTTAATATGTAAATAGAACATAAATTTATTCACCTTGCTGTAGTATACATCAAGCAAGGTGATAAATCTACTAGCAACGAGCGGATATAATTTTTTTTTCTTTGTCTTTTTGGGTTCAACATCTTACAACTTTTCAAATGCCACTGAGCTCTATTTTACAGAATAATTTTTTTATTTTTTTTAAAAAGGAAACTCTTTGCTTTAACATAATTCAAGTCAATGCAAATAGGATTTTTTTAACAAAAAAAAAAGAAGAAAGATGAATTTAAAGTAAGATAAACATCTAATAAAGAGAGGGACCCAGAGTAGGTCTTCCACTACGATGCATATGAAAATATTTTAAAAGAATACAAAAAGCTCTTTAATAATTCAAAGTTAAGAACTCACACCAAAATTTAGTATGCTCTTTTATAGATTTTAAAATATTAAGGTTTTCTTTTCCAGAAAATATTGAAGTAATTAAGCATACCATTCAAATTCAATGAATTGAATAAAGCATATAAAGAACAAGAATAAAAAAAAATTTATGAGTGATCAATTTCCTTTAAGTGAAGACATATAATTCAATTAAATCACATTATTGTTGTCACTGGAATAACCTTTTCTTCCACTACAAAATAGGATTCAAATCGGACAAAATATTAAAATTTGTAATAATAATAAACCAACGAAAAAACTTCACTTCTAAATTTGTAATTACCCAAAATATCACATATAGATCGTTCTGAGGCTTTCCAAACTCAAGCATGTGTTCAAAAGTTCATAATCCTACATTATTTAGAGCTCAAAAAACAAAGTATTTTTCCACAAACTTAGTGGAAAGATTTCGTATAAACAATTTCAATAAACTGCTCCTTATTAATTATGATTCGTCACATAAGGAATATTTACTATAAATCCTTATTTCTAGAGTCAAACAATAAGCTTTTGTAGGCGAAATTCAGTGACAATTTGGAGAAAGTCACTTGTGGCAGCAATATTTGGATTTTCTACCATTTCTTCACTTGAGAAATTCTTTTCTTCCAGGAAAATATATATATATATATATATGTGTGTGTGTGTGTGTGTGTGTGTGTGTGTTAATGGAACTTTTTTCAGAAAAAGAAAAACTTATGATCATCAAGATAAAGAAATTGATCTTCGTAAAATATTTGCTAAATACTCTGTCTCCTATCAATTTGCTTTCTTGCTAGTTTTGATCTACCTTGAATTGTTTGGGTTTACTGATTAGTTAATTAATTTCATTTAATTTGTTTATGTTTTGAAGAAATTACTGTCCCTTTCACAGTTTTCTACTCATTCCTATTGATTTTTCAAAGTCTTTGGGTATAATTTCATAAATATCTGATATTTTCTTTTTCCTAAAGCAAAATGAATTTGATTCTTCTTTGAATTATAGGAATTAGACAACACAAAAGTAGGGATGAATAGGCATTAGTTCTCAAGTTTGGCTCCCAAAAATAAACGAGTTCGCCAGTAAGAACAACTATGACTCATTTTGTTAAATGAGTTCAAGTTTGACTTAATTAAACTCATGTAAGATTATACATAAATGAATTATAATTTGTAGCATGTATAATACATACAACGGCTTTTTAGTTCAACTTTTTTTAATTAGAAATATAACTTATTAAAAATGTATTTTTAAACTTTGGTTTCAATGTTGCTTATCTAGTGGCAAAAATTATAAATTTAATCTATAATAAATTTTAATAAGTTAGGGGGTATTTGGAAACTCATTTAATAAACTTAGGTTTGAACATAATTGATTTTAAGAAGAACTCATTTATGCTTGAATGTGATTTGTGAATTTTTGCATCCAGAAATTTGTTGTTTGTCGTCCATGACTATCGTGTCAGATGACTCAATAGCGTCACCCAGCTGAGAAGAGATGGAGGAGACACCATAATGGTGTGCCTTGCCATTCTTGGCATTGGTTGCACCTTTTCGGCATGGAACAATGACGAACACAGAAAAATAGAAAAACAAAGCATAATAGAGACATATTTCAACCAACGACAAAGCCATGACAGAAATAGAGAGTGAAAGGCATACTTAAATGGCGATAAACATAACAGAAGGGGACAACATACTGAGCTAGAATGGTCTCTTAGCACAAAGAAGAAGAGAGATGCAGAACACGCACAATAGAGGAGAAGACCAATGAGAATTTGAAATGGGATCTCAAAAAAAGAAAATGGAGGATAGTAGAGAAAAGTCAAGCATTAATGACACACCAACCATACAGTGTAATCGATTTTCACCAAAAACACCATTTGACCGTGTTGGCTTACATTCACGTTTGGCAACATAATTGATTCTTCCAACTGCCCTAACCAAACATCTTTTCATTTTAGTACAACATACGTTTAATGCCTAAAATGTTCATTAAATGAAGTTTGCCGCAAATCCAAACCTACATTAGCTAATGAAAAACAAAACCCTCACACACACACACACACGCGCACAAATAGAGACCAATGACATTCTGACACGATACTTTTCTATAGCGCCTCTCAATTCTTCTGCTTTTATTTATTTAAATTAGAATATCAATCCAACTCAGAATCTTTTGTCAGAGATTAGTCAAAACACTCAATGTGGATGAGAGAGAAAAGCAGAGTCCATTATCATTTTGAGCATTGCAATCTTTCTGAAGCCATCTCCTCTTTGTTTCAATGAATTCCGCTCTGTTTCTTTTTCTATGAATCACAACATCAGACATTGACTTCGTTGATGTAAACTGAGTTCTTTAATTTTATTAGAAAAGTTCATGAATTAAAAGGAATAATTCATACTATATTTCCTTCACCAAGGTAAACCTAGCTTAATTTCAAAAATATAAGTTAAATAGTTAACCTCATAAAAAAAAATCCTTAAATTTGTTACACATCAACTTTTACATGATTCGTAATTACAACAAAAATTTCAGACCTCAAAACCTTTCCTAACTAACTAAATTAGCATAATATTCTGAATTACCCAGAATTAGTTTTTTTCCCTCTACCCAGTTATCATGAAATTTTAAAAAAGTGCCAAAACTTTCTATTTAACTTTTGTGAAATTGGCTCTTTTGGTATCTATTTATTTTTTATAAAGATAATTTTTAATTAAGTTTCGTCACTTCACTTCATCTAATTAAAATTATAATTATTCTAAACTATTGTTTAAAGACATTCTTAATAATATAGGTAGATAATAAATTTAACCAATTCATTGAAATATAATTTAGTCTATAACAATAAAGATACTCAATTTCCCCTCTAAAGGTGCTTGCCCTTTTTATCCTCAAAAAGGGCTGGATGAAGATGTTGAAAATCATCCTTTGTAATTTAGGTAGCATCAGACATTGGATAGGTGCTTGCCCTTTTTAAATTCAATCAATTTAAATTCATTTGCACATTGAAAAAATGTTGATGAGATTAAAAAAAAGAAGATATTAATAATAACTACCCTAATATACATAAAATCTTAATTTGTACGGTGGAACCATTTTTTTTAAAAAAAATTGTTTATTTCTTTAACTTTTTTGTTTTTCGTAACTGGTGTTTACTTATTTTGCATGACGTAAATTAATTTAGAATCTTCACAGAAAGTTAATGAGAGGCAAGATGAAAAAGCAATTATAAATGTCAAAAGTTCAAGTCGTGTCATCTACGTGTTATATGGGTAGGGATGATTAATAATGAGTCTATATTGCTAAAATAGAATGACGAGAAACTTGGGAATTTTCGTTCAATACTACCTTTTTTTTAAAAATAATTGTCAATATACTTATTATGGATTTAGTCACATCAAATTTTTTCAAATTTTTCTTCTTAACATTGGATGTAGCTCGGCCTCTTCATTCATTTTAAACTATTATTCAAATTTTGAAAAAGCTTTAATATGAATGAATCCATAGCATTTGGACAAATTTTTTCTAGATCCATAGCATATAGACAATTTTTTTGAAAAAATGTAGTATTGAGCCAAAATTTTCGAAAACTTGGTGTTATATGTCAAAAGTTCAAATCGTGTCACCTACTCTCACTAGCCGCGTTTAAATGAACTAAAAAGCTACTTCATGGCATGTTGGACCAACCTCGTTTTGCAGTTCAAATTCGGTTTCACTTCCTTTTCCCAACATAATACCAAGTGTGTGTTTCTTTCCGCGTCATGTTATGCTATCTACCATTTATTGTTAAGTTCAACCATGTTTTCGGGAATCTAGCATGTTTGGGAGAGCTGCTTCATGCAATTACGTTAAACTGTAACTTAGTTTAGGACTCTGTAATATGGGTAGCTTGACCGCATGAAATTCTTCCTTCTGCAGACATCCCAACGTGGTTAAAGTGGAGAAATTTGTGTGTATTCATTTCTGTCCCTGATTTGTGTCTTTATGTATGTTTGGTGTATCTGTCCATGTTCAAAATAAAGTGGTATTCTCTGAAACTGTGAATACTCCATTTTATCCTCTGCTACTACTCTGTTTTGATACCAAGAACAAAGGAAACTTGATTTTGAGTTTTTCAATTGTAAAACTTGATTTGTAATTTATTTTCTTTCATGATTCTGGTCTAAAATAATATAATGAATCTTCAAATAAGTTAAAAGGAAATTCTGGGTTGATTTGAAAGCCAAACCCAAGAGAAAAGTAGAGAAAACCAGAAAAACATTGCAGTAGGGACTAAAATGAAATTATAGAAAAGTTTACTGTGATTGATTTAATTTCAAAACAACATATATTCTTAATCTAAGGACCTATATGAAGTGAAATATAAGCTCAAATCAAGTAAAGAACAAAAGGAAAAATGTTGACAGGGACTAAAATACATAAATAAAAAAGTTTATAGGGGTTGATTTAAATTAAAAATAAAATATATTCTAAAACTAGGACTTAGACGAATTTAAATATGATTTTAAATTAAGCAAAAAAAAATTTGATCTATAACCTAATGGAATAAATTAAAAAGTTTATAAATTAATTAATTTAATTAGTCAAATTAATGAGAATCTTGTTTTCACTAAATTATTATAAACTTATTGTCATTGATTTTAATTGAGATAAGATAAATTTAATAAAAAATAAAAAAATTGTATTGAAATTTAGTTCAATATAAAATTATTTAATAGAAAAGAAAATTTTTTTGAAATTTAATAAGAGATTTTTAAATTATTGTGAATAATTAGTGATTAATTAATTTGTAATTAGTAATTACAAAATAAAAAAATTAGTTTATTAATAAAAAATGATTTATTAGTGATTAATTTGTAATATTAGACAAATAAATAAATAAAAATTAAGTTTTCTTTTAAATAAATGACAATAAATAATAATGTTATATCAAAAAATTAAATAAAAAATTCATACCCTTTCTTGTAATTACATATCACAAATCACATTTGTACACCAACATCCAAACATCATGTTTTTATACCACATTTTTTTTTTCAAACCATATTTGTCCAAATATCTCCCAAACATAAATCACATTGATTCAAATTTAATTTTCTCTAATCACGTTTAATTAAATTTAATTTGTCCAACTTACGTTTAAACTATCACTCTTAAACACTACCAAACTCTTAAACACACCTCAAATAATTCAAATCTTGTGCAAATCACGTTTGAGGCGTTTGAAACACGAGTTGATTCCTTACAATGTGATACCAACACATACGCAAAGGGAACCCAACTTTCGGTCTGTTGAATATCATTGGTGCGAGACACAGAAAATAGAGTTACATCGAGTTACATAGGCAAGAGGTTAAAGGTAAAGTGAATAATCTTTGATGATCTGGAAAGTACAACATCGTCCCTCCCGTTTTTTCACTTAACTACAACAACTAACTATGGTTATAAATGAACAAGAAATAAAATTAATCTTGATCAATATTCAACTTGTTTTTTCTCAACACGTTCCTTTCCTTTTATCAATTGCTTTTCTTACTTTACCTTCCTCCTTCTTTAAATATATATATATATATATATATATATATTTTTTTTTTATTGTCTCACTTTTATGTTGAAGAAAAGAATTTTATATATATAAATAGTTTAATATAAAAGATAAGATGAGAAAATAATCACTATTATATCACAAATTAATAATTTGAATTGATATGCATAATTCCAAAAACGAATCAATAATATATTTTTTTTCATTTCTACATGAATAGTTTTGCAATAATCCAAACTACTGATTTATAATTTAAAAGTCTTATTTCTCATATTAAATCACCCCTTCACTTCATTCATGAAATGTATATATTTAAATTAATATATAGATGTAATTGTATATTTTCCCTATATGTTACCTGAATTATTAATTTGGTTCTTATATTTTATTATTTAAATATATACATTATAAATGTCAAAAGTTCAAGTCGTGTCACCTATGTATTATATAGGTAGGGTTGATTAATGATCAGTCTATATTGCTAAAATGGGATGACGAGAAAGTTGAGAATTTTGGTTCAATAGTACAGTTTTTTCAAAAAAAAAATTGTCAATATACTTATTATGGATTTAGTCACATCAAATTTTTTCAAATTGTTCTTCTTAACATTAGCTCGGCCTCTTCATTCATTTTAAACTATTATTCAAAACTTGAAAAAGCTCTAATATGAACGAATCCATAGCATTTGGACAAATTTTTTTAGATCCTTAGCATATATATAATTTTTTTAAAAAAATGTAATATTGACCAAAATTCTCGAGAAACTTGGTATTATATGTCAAAAGTTCAAATTGTGTCACCTACTCTCACTAACCTCGTTTAAATGAACCAGAAACCTACTTTGTGACACATTAGACCAACTTTGATTTGAAGTTCAAATACGATTTCACTTTCTTTTTCCAACATGATACCAAATGATTCAAATTTTGTGTAAATCATATGAAACCAAATACATATGTAATGGGAAACCATCTTTTGGTCTGTTGAATATCATAGGCGAGAGACAGAGAAGATAGACAAAAGACAGAGAAGATAGACAAAGTCATGGAAACGAGAAGTGACGAGGAAAGTGAATAACCTCTAATAATCTATTTTGGAAAGTACTACATCGTCCCTCCCTTTATCTTACTTAACTACAACAACTAACTATAGTTACAACAACTATGGTTATAAATGAACAAGAAGTAAAACTAATATTGGTCAATATTCAACTTGTTTTTTCTCAACACCGTTCCCCCCCTTTCATCAATTGCTTTTCGTACTTTACCCTCCTCCTTTTACAAAAACAAATTTTTTTAAGTGTCTTATTTTTATGTTGAAGCAAATAATTTTATTTATAAAAATGGTTTAATATAAGAGATAACATGAGAAAATGTCACAAATTAATAGTTTGAATTGATATACATAATTCCAGAACAGGAATCAATAATATATTTTTGTCATTTTCACATGAATAGATTTTGCATTAATCCAAACTACTGATTTGTCATTTAAGAGTCCTATTTCTTATATTAAACCACTCCATCACTCCATTCATAGAATTTGTATATTTAAATTAATACATAGATTTAATTGTATATATTTTCCCTATATGTTACCTGAATTATTAATTTGGTTCTTATATTTTATTATTTTTTTAAATCATTCCTTACACTTTCAATTTGTTTTTAGAGGAAACATGTAAATTGGTCTTTGAAAGATACATTTTTTTACCAATAAGTCTTTAAAATTTAAAAATTGAATGAATTAGTCTCTATTAATTACAAACTCAATACAATTAAATAAAATCAATCTTTCTGTATGACTAAAGTGCATATTTTCTTATTTTTGGAGGATTGATTCAATAACAATATCTTATTTTACTATACATTTTTGTTGGTTTTTTTTGGTAACAATTAGAAAATGATGAGTCCTATGTAAAGTTTGGGGGGAACTTTCATTGTATAGGGCCGTTCCCTGTTCAAATATGGTTAAATATTTTTTAAAAAAATGCCAAATTTATCTTTTGTATTTAATAATTCAAAAGAAAATAATTTTTATCCTATTAGATGAGGGCATTTTTTTTTTAAAAAGAGTGAAATTCACAAAACTCCCTTGAACTAAGGGGTATGTGCAAATAACCCTCTATCACTTTTAAAACTAAACAAAAGACCCTCTTTACCTTTTTATTTTGTATAAAACACCCCTTTTGTTAGTCAATCCTTTAATTTGAGTAAAAGCATCTCCAATAGAGTTTTTAAAAATAAGAATTGGTTCTTATTGAGTTTTACCATTAGAATTCGTCAATATTGCTGTCAACATAAGAACTGTTCTTAAAGAAAAACTGGTTCTTAACAAAAAATAATAATAAAAAAATTAAAAGTTAAACATTAAATATATTTATATTAATTAAAATAGTAAAAAGTTATTTGTGAGATCTATTTTTGAGTGAAAAGTTGTTTAAATTAATAAAAAGTTACTTAAAGCCAAAAATAATAATGTAACATAATAAAAGCCATAATAAGCAATTTATTAGAGTTTCACGTTCAAAATACTCTAATAGTCAATGCCTACATCAATAAAAAAAATGCTACATAAAATTAAAAAAAAAAAAAGAGCCAATTAGCATCCTAGGTGGCTGGGCATTTTCGTCCCATCAAAACGCTTCTTCCTCCCTCCTGCCCAAATCCCTCCATCAACTCAGTTTTTGAAATTTCTTCAGCATCAGCAACAATTCCTTTGCTCCACCATAGGAAAAGATCGCCAACGTCTGCAACTTAGTTTCTCCACTTAATAACAACATCTCTGCGTTTGAGTCCCGCTCAATCACAACATCGGTGATCGATGAACTAGTGGAACCCCGAACCCCGATCTAGATGAGATCGGCAAAGTGAGCCATGGCGGTAGCAAGTAATAGAACATCCTGCGACATGGGCAGCACGTGAAGCAAGGGGAGGTTAGTTGGATGAGCCAGAGGATGTAATTGACGCAGTCAGTGCCATCCTCGACAGTGACCTTTAGGAATTTGTTGGGTTTGTGCATGCAAGAGGTGATGATGCCGACCGTTTCTGTGTGAGAGAGGGGAATGGCTCTGCAAGAGAAACAAGGAGGAGGAGGAGGATGGCTTTGGGCGAGGGAGAAAGAAGATCGAAGGCCTGAAGCTTTACATGGGTGTTGTATAGTGGGCCATGCGTTGCTGCTTCATTCCTTATTAAAAAAAAAATTAAAGATAAAAAAGTTGGAACACTACATAAGTTTTTATTTGTTACTTGTGCTTGGCAGCCATGGCCATGGATCCTTACAGAGGTATTAACTGTCAAATTTCTGCTTAGTTTTCTTGTCCTTGTGTTAGCACGATTCACAGCTATTTCGAAGGTGTAGAAGTTGAGTGGATGGGGAATTGAGGGAAGAGGGAGGAAGAAGTGTTTTGATGAGACTAAAATGCCCCTAGTCACCTAGGATGCCAACTGGCTAATTGTTTCTATGTGACATGTTTTAATTGACATAAAAATTAACCATTAATCAAATTAAAAGATTGATTAACATAAGGGATGTTTTATACAAAATTAAAAGTTAAAATGAGTCTTTTGTTTTAAAGGTGAGGGGGTTAATTATACATACTGCTTAGTTTAGGGAGTTTTATACAGTTTGCCCTTTAAAAAATAAAAAAAAATGATAAAGTTCTCTGTTTATTATGAAAATGCAAACATTTTAAAACTAAGATATGAACAAATTATTCTAAAAAATAATATCAATTTTTATTAGAAATATAACTTATTAAAATAGTATTAGTAAACTTTTTTCCAATGTTATTTAATTAGTAGTAAAAATTATAAATTTATTATAATAAATTTTAAAAAGTGACCATTTTTATGTTAATCAAATATATAATTAACTTATTACATTATAGAAATAATAAATATACAATTCGATCAAAATAAATGTAATTGTAGTTTATTTTTATTGCGAGGTTGATCGGCTTAATTAGCTTTGTTTTAGGAAGTGAAATGTAATTTTTCAAAGTAAAAGTTATGTATAACTTGAATATATCTTAAAAAGGTGATATAATTTATTGTGTTATGTTAGAAAGTAATGCAGTTTACTCTTCTATATCACATAATGGTAAGGTATAAAATATTTTTGACAAATATTCTATATCACAGAATGGTAAGGTAAAAAAATTTTTTTGACTGAAATATTTGTCTTGCCATTGACTTGCTTTTTATTTACTTATTTTAAATTAGCTAGCCAACCTGACTTTCTTCTCCTTTTCCTCAAAGTCGTCTCCACACCAAATTACGTCGTACAGAAGAAAGCCACATTTACGCGGTTTGTGGAAAATATAACGCGCACACACTCACATAGCCATCAAAAGCTAAGTCTAAAGACACATATTATAAGCACTATATCAGTCGTTAGCCTTCAGTTGATTTCCTTAGCATTCTCAGTAATAGCAGTGAACTGAGGTCAGTTATAACATGAGCTATAGACCTTGCACCATTTTCTTTATCTAGTTTTCATTATTTTCATTGCATATTTGATTTGATTTGTTTAGCAAAATTAAATGATATGGTTTTGTTGTTGTAGGTCTCTATTTCGCTGGGTTTCAAATTTCTTTGTAAACATTAGCTCAAATTAGAAGGCAAGAATCTTCCAATGACACTTACTATCGACAAAGCATCTTCCTCAAACTCTTCTACTTCAAATTCAACTCAAAAATGGAATTTTCATGTTTTCATAAGTTTTAGGGGTGAAGACACCCGTAAAAGTTTTACAGATCATTTATATGCTGCAATATGTAGGAAAGGAATCAAAGCCTTTAAGGATGATGAAGCACTTAGGAGGGGAGAAGTTATCAAGTTGGAACTCCTTCAAGCAATTGAGAGTTCTCTATTTGCAATTGTTGTTCTCTCCAAAAATTATGCCTCTTCCACATGGTGTCTAGACGAGCTTCAAAAAATTGTTGCATCAAGAAATGAATTAGGTCAACAAGTTCTTCCCATCTTTTACGGTGTAGATCCTTCAGATGTAAGATACCAAAAAGCAAGTTTCGCTGAAGCTTTCACTGTCCATGAAGAGAAGTTCAAAGAAGAGCAAGAGAAGGTGTGGAAATGGAGAGATTCATTAACAAAAGTTGCTAACTTATCTGGTTGGGATGCTAAAGATTGGTAAGTTTTTTATTAAATAAATTATATTTCATATTTGTATTCATTCTATGTGTTTTCTTTTTTTTTTTAAATAAAATTGTTATAAACATTAATTATTAAAATATTTATTAATTGATGTTGATGAAGGATTTATAGAGATTGAAATAAAAAATTCTTAATGTATAGGATAATGTTGTCTAGATAATTTTAATTTACAAATTCAATCAAATATAATTTTGTATTTTCTTTTGGTTGCTTTTTTTAATCTAGTGATTTATATTACACTCAATCCATGTTTGTCATTTGTTTCTTGTTTAATTATAGGCATGAAGCAGAGCTTATTGAGAATGTGGTTGAAGTGTTATGGAGTAAATTACATTCTAAATTGCCATCTAATGATGGGATGCTAATTGGAATTGACCAAAGGTTAGATGTAATTTATTCACTCTTACAGGTAGGGTTGGATGATGTTCGTTTTGTAGGGATATGGGGCACTGGTGGTATTGGGAAGACAACTCTAGCTAGTGTTGCTTATGAAAGACTCCAAAACCACTTTGAAATTTGTTGCTTTCTTCGCAATGTAAGGGAGGTTTCTGAAAGAGATGATGGCGAGGTTCACTTACAAACAGAACTTCTTTCACATCTCAAAGTAAAGGGTATGGTAATTGACAATACATATCAAGGAAAGAACACAATCCGAAACCTTTTTTCTAATAAAAGGATTCTCCTTGTCCTTGATGATGTAAGTCTGATTAATCAATTAATGAATTTGGCAGGTAGCCAAGAGTGGTTCAGTGCAGGGAGTAGGGTAATTATTACAACTAGGGATATGCACTTGTTGATATCACATGGAGTACATGAAATTTATAAGGTTGAGTCCATGAACAAAGAAGAATCTTTTCAACTCTTTTCTCAAAATGCATTTAGAAGAGATCAACCCAAAGAGGGTTATTTGGAACTATCTGAATCTGTGGTTAACTATGCAGGAGGCCTCCCTTTGGCTCTCTGTGTTTTGGGTTCCTTTCTTTGTGGAAGAAATTTGTCTAAGTGGAAAGATGCTTTGGATAAGTTGAAGAAAGTTCCAAATAATGATATTCTTAAGAAACTTAGAATAAGTTATGATGCATTAGACGAGGAAGAAAAAACAATATTTCTAGATATTGCCTGCTTTTTTAAAGGTTGGGACAAGAATGATGTAACTCAAATATTGAAATATTGTGGTCTTAATGCAACAATTGGAATAAGCATTCTTGTTGAAAGGTCTTTGCTAAATGAGGGAAAGCAAATAGAGGTACATGATTTACTTGTGGAAATGGCTAGGAGTATTGTTTTTCAGGAATCTCCAAAAAATCCTGGAAGACGTAGTAGATTGTGGTCTTCTGAGGACATTCATAAAGTAATGAATAGAAATATGGTATGCAAAGTTTTCTTTCTAAGCAATACTAATCATCTTATAGTGTTTCTAAGTTTTTTCACCTAATTGTCACGTTCCTATCATGTTATCATTTTTTATTTTATACTAATTATAAGCAACATTGCATATCAGGGAACTGAAGTGATACAAGGTATAGTCTTGTGCTACAATCCATGTGAAGCATATTGGGATCCTGAAGCATTTTCAGAGATGATTAATGTTAGATTACTCATTATAACATGTGATTTCAACCTTCCACGTGGTCTCAAATGCCTTTCTAGTGCATTAAGAGTTCTTCAATGGAATGCATTCCCTCTAGAATATCTTCCACTTAGAACCCAATTGGATGAACTTGTTTATCTCCAGATGCAACATAGCAAAATAAAGCAACTTTGGGATGGCAAACCAGTAAGTTACTTCAAGCATGCTCATATAGCTAACTATTTGATTATGTTGGCACAATTTTTTTCAATAGTTGATCCTTCTATGATTTGTTTGATTAGTGTTTTGAAAACTTGAAGTTTATGGATTTGAGCCATTCCCATTACTTGATCAAGACTCCAAATTTTCTTGGAGTTCCAAATCTGGAGAGATTAATTCTTGAAGATTGTATTAACCTTGTTGAGGTTCATTCTTCCCTTGGCCAGCTAAAGAATCTTCTTGTAGTAAATTTGAAAGGATGCAGAAATCTTAAAGTTCTTCCAAGAAAATTTGAAATAGATTCTTTGAAAGAATTTGTTCTTTGTGAGTGCATTCAAGTTAAAAAGCTTCCAGAATTTGGAGAAAATATGAAAAATATGGAAGTTTTGAATTTAAGGGGCTGCAAAAATCTTGTTTGCCTCCCACATACTATTCACAATTTGAAGCATCTTAAGATTCTTGATATTTCTAGCTGCTCAAAATTTTCAGAATTGCCTAAAGACTTGAATGAAAATGAAGCCTTGGAACAACTCGATGCGAGTGAAACGGCAATAACAGAAATACCTTCTTCCATTGGTCAGTTAAAAAAACTCAAAACACTTTCATTTCATGGATGCAAAGGCTCCATATACTACTCGAGATGGATCTTGCCTCTCTCTTTGAAGTTGAACAAGATATTTCAAGGATATTTGTTTCCTAAGGGCTTAGTAGTGTCTCCTTCCATCTTCAATCTTAAATCATTGACAAAATTAGATTTAAGTTACTGCAATATTGATGAAGGATTCATTCCTGATAATCTCGGTGGCTTAGCATTATTGGAGGAATTAGATCTAAGTGGAAACCAATTTGTAAATCTACCTTTTGCTTGCATTTCCAATCTTTTGCAACTGCGATTTCTTGGTTTGCAATTTTGCCCAAAGCTCCAGTCACTACCTCAGCCTCCACCATCTTTATCTCACATAGATGCACAAGAAAGTGCTTCATTGGAAACTTTATGTAACCAACAGCTATCTTTTTTGTTTGCTTCAATTCACCTGGTATGTATATCCATCTATCAATGTATGTCTTTATATCACTTTTCTTGTTAACTATGCATGACATGTTATATGACAAATTTCTTTGTTTTAATTAGCGTGTGCCACCCAGGACTCGTTTTTTTGAGGATGATGATGTTACAACAATGTTGGACCTTGAAGCCATAATTCCAGGGAGTGAAATACCATCATGGTTTAAGAACCAAAATCATTTTACTCTAGATCAAAATGGAAAATTTTCAATAATAACGGAGGCCCCTCCATATAAGTTGTTAAGATTTGCGCTATGCGTTGCGCTAGATGAGAAGATTATTCACTATGAGACCGAAAAAAGAATTCACGGTAGTTGGGAGGTTGGATATGGTGCTCAAGGTCCCGATGGTAATGTCAAAATCAAGAAAAGTGTGGGAGGTTTTTTAGTTTCGAAAATAAATTCTCCTCACCTTTGGTTTCTGTTTGGAAGAATTAAGATAAAAAATTTGGCATTTACAAAGGATCCCAGCATACTACGTTTCAGCATTTTCGCTCATCGTAGGAAGAAAAACAATTCGGATTTTCCTGAAATTAGATTTATAAAGTGTGGCTGGCTCGTCATGTGTCAAGAAAATTTGGAAGAATGGGAAAGTCGCCTTCCAATATTGTCAAAAGATACCACCGACTATCCGGTAAGTTACTATCATTTTTCTTAAAAATTCTACAAATTATATAAATTTTTTAATTAAAATCCGAAATAAACATTATATTACTTAGAATAATATTGATATATTTTTGTTAAAAACATAATTTATTAATAAGTATATTTCTTAAAAACTTTTACTAATTTCAATATTATCAAATTAATTTGTGCTATAGCTAGAAACTACAAATTAAAGTTATTCTAAATTTAAAATTTTTTATATTGGTCAAATATATGTTTGATAATCATTACATTATAAAACAAAATATTTTAGGAAAATTAGATGAAGGTTTAGTAAATTTTGTCCAGTAGTGTAACTTTTGATTTAAGGAGATGAAAGCTAATTTTTGTTTTCACTTTTTAATACTGCATTATTCCATTTTTATGAAGTTATTTTATATTCCATACTTGGGGTAAATACAAGCTGCTTGGGGGCAATAGCAACAGTTTTTACTATTGTTAAAAACTTTTAGCAACAGTTTAAAAATAGTTAAACTATTGCTGAAAGTTTTAGCAACAATAAAAATCGTTGCTAAAAAACTAAGCATGCATAATTTCAAAGGTAATTAAAATATACAAAACATATAGTTGAGCAAGTTTGACATTATGTTTATATATAGAGAGAGAAACTTAATACTCCATTCTCTTACTCTTTGCAGCCATGAGGATTATCATTATTTATAAATTTTAACTTATTATATATGAAAGATATACTTATGCATTGTGCCGTGTCATTAATTAGGTAGAGCAACTTAATAGAGTCATGTTTATGGAGGCATCATCTTCACATAGCTTGCAAGAAGAAAGCAAATCAGATTCAAGCACGCAGTTTATTATAGACAGACGATGCCAGGTACACTAGAATTCAAATCAGACAAAAATTTCAAAATCGTAATAATAACCAGCATAGAGTTCAGATCTTGATTTAATTTGAAATACCCAAATTATCACATCCACATTACAAATGTTGTTCAAGAACTCTTAATCCTACATTGTATATATAAAGAGAAAAAATTAATACTCCCTTCTCTTACTCTTTGCAGCCATGATTATCGTTATTTCTAAATTTTAATTTATTATATATGAAAGATATACTTATGCATTGTGCTGTGTCTTTAATTAGGGATTTACTTATTATTATTCCACATTATATTCTTTCCTGAGAACAAATAGAAGGCAAGAAATAAATAACGAATATGGATTCACATTGTCTCCGGAGGCATCATCTTCATATAACTTGAAAGAAGAAAGCAAATCAGATGATTCATGCACACAATTTGTCACGGACGATGCCAGGTACGACGTATAAAATATGCTCTTATCATTTCTTTGTCTCCTAGTTGTTAAACTTCAACTTTGAAGTCATTTTTTGAGATCCCAAGTTGTGGTCCTTCATGATATCCCAATTCCCTAGAACTTCTACAGTTTTTTTTCTTAAATGCTACAAAAGCTCATAATCTAAGTAAAGACAATATAATTCAACTAATCACGTCACGTTATTATTTGTTGATAAATATGTATTTCATGGCAAACTTTTTTTTCTTAACTAAAAAAAAAACACAAGAGAATTCAAATCAGACAAAATGTCAAAATCGTAATAATAACCAGGATAGAGTTCAATTCTTGATTTAATTTGTAATACCCGAAATATCACATCCACATTACAAATGGTGCTCAAGAACTCTTAATCCTACATTGTATATATATGTTTAATTAAATGAATGATTAGAACTGGTTAGTTACTTTACATTTTTGTTCCTTTCATGCAAAGAGGTGATGACAAAAGCGTATCTTATGTTTATCATTATTCTTGTCCTATGTTATAGCCAACATTCTTACCTTGCAAAATTGCAGCATGAGAAACAAAGGGGAAGAAAAGAGAACTTCAGGATTGAACTTCAAAAGAAAAGGAGAATCCGTGGCCGTGGTTTACAAATTTGACGAGGGCCCCAGTTCTGGTCCACCAAAGAAAAAATTGAAAAATGGAAGCCCAGAGCTGCCAGAAGAGGGTTCTCACCACTCTGAAGCACATCCATAAACACTTCTCCTCTTAAGCATTCATCACCAAGAAGAGACGTGTTATATACCACACTGCTGCACAAGTCTTTGAGTTGAATTTAAGTGCTTTTATTTCTCTTTCTCTGGTGTTAGTTGTTGGTTTAAAATAAACTCTTTTTTAGCATTTATTCAATCTTTGTACGGAAGAGAATATTAATTGGTATGCATGATCCTATGTGTGTTGACCCGATGGTTTCTCCCATTATTTGATGATGCCAAACTACATTCTATGAAAGCGTTAATCAATTCGGAGAATTTTTAAGTTTTCATGCTGTGGCTATGGTAGAAGAACCAGACGATGTAAGGAGGAAATATGCTAGCGCTCTAGGAAGTAAAAATGTCCAAATGAGCTGCTTACGTGGCAAAAATGGTCTATTTAAGCATTGATTTGTGACAAATGTTCATTTCATTAGCCAACTCAACATCTATTTGACAGTGTTATAACAAATATTATTGATATCATGGGCCTGTTCAAAAAAAAAACTATAGGGACTGAAATTAAAAATTTGGGTACAGTATAGGATCAAATGTATAATTAAAAAGTATATTTTCCTCTCATTTCTTTCTCATATTAGCTGTACTTATTAAAATAGTATAATTTTTAGATGTAATACAAAATTAAAGCATCTATTATTTTCTCGCTGAAAAAAATAGCTCATTAAAAACAACCAAATTATCTTGATATCCCAATTCCCAACTTCTGTAGTTTTTTTCCTTCCAATAAGCACACAAACAAAGGCACACAAAATTGAGTGCAGCGTGTTTGTAGTTGGCTCGCAGCCGTCCGATCCGCGCTCATCTGACCGTCCAACTCTCGCCACGTGGCCACCGGTTTACGCAAGTTTTTCAGCTCAAAACGAACAGTGAAACGATGCGTTTTGAGCTGAAGTTTTAAAACAAAAAAAAAACCCATGTTGAATCTTAACCGTTCACCCTGTTCTCCATCGCGCCGTCCATTTGATGACATGTGGCCATCTCTTTCTTCTACATTCTCGCCATCTTTCCCGCATACGTGATTCACAAAAACGGGAAAACGTAGTCTGCTGCCTTGAACGAGTTCTCCCATGCTTCTTCTTCTGTGAATCATCTTACATTAGGTTTTCTATTGCAATCCCTTCTGTGAATCATTTTTCGTCGCCTCGCTGGTTCTCTTCCTTTGTTCTGCTAGTTGAAGCTCTCTGCCATTACTGCTCTGCAACATCGCATCGCCTGGAAGCTCTCTGCCATTACTGCTCTTTTGTTCTTCCTCCGTTACCTGGTTCCGAGCTGGTTCAACGTTGCCTCTGGTGGAAGCTCTTCTATTGTCGCCTTGCTGGTTCTCTTCACTTGTTCAACAGGTTCAACATCCTCCACTCTGCCGCAAGCAAGCTCTCCCCTGTTACTGCACTGATGGTAAGCTTTTATTTGTCAGGTTTATTTATTTTATTTAGTTTATTTGAGTGTTTTTTTATGTCAGTTTATTTTATTTAATAAAAACTAATGATATGATTAGTGATTAAGTTCCTTTCAAAAATATTAGTGATTAGGTTATATTTTTTAAGTTTACTCATTAATTTAAGTTTATTTTATTTAATAAAAACTAATGATATGATTAGGTTATATTTTATTTAATAAAAACTCATTAATTTTTTTAAGTTTACTTGTTTAGGTTATTTTATTTTATTTTTAAGTTATCTTATTTTTGTTTCTTGATTTGAAACTAAAATTTGATATGATTAGTGATTATATTACTATTTTATATTTAGGATATGGATATAAATTTGAAGCCAAAAATTGGAATGGAATTTGAAAATTATGATCCGGCAGGGAATTTTTGGATGACATATTGTGGAATGATTGGGTTTGGGGTTAGGAAAGAATATTCCAATCGAAACAAATATGGGATTAAAACATTAATTAGATTTCATTGCAATAAAGAGGGATTTCGACAGCCGGACAAAAGAGATGCCAAGACTAAAATTCCTAGACTTGAAACTAGAACTTGTTGTATGGTAAGACCAGGATTGTTTCTTGTAAATGGAAAGTACAGAGTGCACGAATTTATTGAGGAGCACAATCATGAACTTCAGACCACAGAAACAAGTCATATGCTTGTATCACAACGTAAAGTGTCTGAAGTTCATGCTCATGAGATTGATATGGCAGAAGACTGTGGCCTTCGACAAAAAGTGTCTTTTGACCTGATGAGCATGCAAGTAGGGGGCAGAACCCTTCTTGGGTTTACTAGGAGTGATGTGAAAAATTATTTAAAGGCAAGAAGACAAAGAAACATGCCATATGGTGAAGCCGGTGCTTTACTGGAATACTTCCAAAAACAATTAGTAGAAAACCCATCTTTCTTCCATGCTTATCAGATGGCCTCGGAAGAACAAATTACAAACGTGTTTTGGGCTCATGCGAAGATGCTAATTGACTATAATTATTTTAGCGATATAGTATCACTAGATACAACTCATTGTACGAACAAGGGAAATCGGCCTTTAGCACTATTTTGTAGCTTCAACCATTATAGAGGAGTGATAATTTTTGGGGCAGCATTGTTGTATGACGAAACAATAGAAACGTTCAAATGGTTGTTTGAGACTTTTTTACAAGCCAACCGCCAAAAAAAACCACGAACTGTCTTCACTGATCAAGATGCCGCTATGACAAAAGCATTAGCTGAAGTGATGCCGGATGTTATGCATGGTCTATGCACATGGCATTTGATGCAAAACTGTGTGAAACACTTTGACTACTTATGTAGGGGTGAATCGCGTTTCTTGAGTCACTTCAGGTGGTGTATGTATGAAAATATTGAGGAAGCAGAGTTTGAGTATGCTTGGAGTAAACTGTTCGCAAAACATGATTTGCATGATAATCCATGGCTTACAGCAGTCTATGCTATAAGGGAAAAGTGGGCTGCATGTTATATGAAAGGAGCTTTCACGCTTGGCATACGGAGTACACAACTAAGTGAAAGCTTGAACTCTGATGTCAAAAGTTCATTGAAGCCAGACATGAATATAGTTCACTTCTTTAAGTAGTTCGAAAGGATTGTTGATGAAAAACACTATAATGAATTGAAAGCTGAATTTGATGCTATGCACAAAATTCCCAGGTTATGAGTTGCCCATTCACCTACATTGCAACAGTTGTCTAAGATCTATACTCCTCCTGTCTTTGAGTTATTTCAATCAGAGTATGACTTACACACTGCTGCATGTTAAAGATAAGAATGAAACTGAACACATATATGAGTATGACATTTGCTCTTATAATGCGAATCGGGCTTACAGGGTGGTGTTTGAGCCTTCCAACAGGTCGATATCATGTGCTTGTAAAAAATTTGAAAGTGAAGGTATTCTATGCTGGCATGCTTTGAAGGTGTATGATGTGAATGATGTGAAAAAAATCCCTGAACAATATATTATACTTCGATGGACAAGAAAAGTACGAGCAGGTATGGTGCATGATTCCAAGGGGAAAGAAATACAACAGGATGCCAGACTAGCTAGCACGCAACGGTACAAACACATGTGGTCTATGTTTTTAAGAATAGCGAATGAGGCACATGAGTGTGTGGTCTCATCAGAGTTGGTGGATAATGCTCTTGCCATGTTGAGCAAGCAAGTGTCTGAGCTTCGTCTAACAGGTAAAACTATGGAAAGTAATGACGAAGAAACCCCCGACTTAGATTTCCATCAAGTATCTCAAGTAGCCGGATTCAAGAAGAGAAACGGTTTTAATACTAGAAGACGCATGATGAATTGTCTTGAGGGTCAGCAGAAGAAAAAAAAAAAGAAAGGAGTTGTAGCTGTAAGCCAACCAAAGAGGAAGAAGAAAGACGTAGTAAGTAAAATATATAAATAATTTTCTATTTAAAATATCATTTGGTATAATATTTTATCATATAATTAATGACATGTGAAAAATTTTGTAGGCCAGTGAAGCACAAGCAGACGCCAGAGTATCATGTTCAGCACCTCCAGCACCCTATGGACACTCTGAAGCGAATATTGAAGAATTAAGTTTTACCAGGTTACTAATGGTTATCATTTAAAAGTTTGCATGTATATCTTTTGGAAATAATTTTTGTATATGTTCAGTTATAATTTGTGTTCACTTTTTTTTTTTCTAAATATAGGCACAGGAACCTTTAGATGACTCTATAAACTCGCTTGACGCGTTAGATTTCAATGGAGATATCTCAAATGTGAATCAAGACAATTGAGAGTCTAAATTTATTTTATTTTATTTTCAATCATTTTCTTTTATTTTATTTGGAATGTAGGCACTTTTGACTTTGACTCCAATGTGAAGCAAGTTGATGCTGTTATTTTCGATTTGTTATTGTAAAAAGTTGAAGCAAGTTAATGGTTTAAGACTACTTGGATTTATTAAATGTTAAGTTGCTGTATATAATGACATTCAGTAAGAATATTTTACGTAGTTACATTTCTGTTTTGCTGCCAATACCACATCAATACCATATGTTAGCTAAATTGACCAAAGAGACCTCAGATGACTCTCTCGGCCGCCATTGATATCACGCTTGAAACTGCCATTGAATACACACTGCCATTCAATAGCGTGCTCACTAACGAAATTATACATACGAGAACATGCCTGTAATCTAATATTGTTGTGAATCATTATCGACAATAAAAAAAAATCAGTGCAGCAAGACTCTGCCTCTGATCAGCCATTGTGAGCAGAGCACAGCGTCGAAATGGATCAGTCTTGTGAGGAAGAAGACACAATAAAGCAATGGCCACATGTCATCAAATGGACTGCGCGATGGAGAACGGGGTGAACGGTTAAGATTCAGCAGGGGCTTTTTTTTTGTTTTAAAACTTCAGCTCAAAACGCACCGTTTCACTTGAAAAACTTGCATAAATCGTGGCCATGTGGCAAGAGCTGGACGGTCAGATGAGCGCGGTTCGGACGGCTGCGCACCAACTACAAAGTGTAGTTGGCGCGCACAACTACAAACACGCTGCACTCCACAAAATCTGCTCATCCAATTGCCACCACTACAATCCTAGGCGCAGTTCAGTGTTTTTTTTTTTTTTTTTTGGTTTTTCTCTGTGATCCAAAATTATCTTTTGTAGCTTCAATTCTGTTTTGGCGAAGAAATGAAGGAAAAAATGGAAAGGAAATGAAGAAAAAGGGAAGAAAATAAAGGTTTTGGTGAAGAAAATGAAGTTCTAGAGCTTCAACGTGGCATCAATGGATGTTTTTAATTTGGTGAAAATTGTACTGTTGAGCTCTATTTTTAAACAATTCATTTTAACCCCAATTTATTTGTTTATTTTTTATTTTTGTCCCTGTTTATACTTTTTAGGGGTTGATTTTAACCAAGAACAAAATATATTATCAAACTAGGGACCTAGATTAAGTAACAAAACAGTTTATATCAAGCAAAGGATAAAAGAAAAATTTTAGCTAGGGACCAAAGTGAATAAATTAAAAAGTTTATAGGGATTATTTTAACAAAGAATAAAATATATTCTCAAACTAGGGACTCATATGAAGTAACAGAAGAGTTTATATCAAGACAAAGACAAAACAAAAAATTTTAGCTAGGAACCAAATTGAATAAATTGAAAAGTTTATAAGAGTTGATTTTAACAAAGAACAAAATATATTTTCAAAATAGTGGCCTAGATGAAATAACAGAAAAGTTTATATAAAGTAAAGGATAAAAACAAAATTTTAACTAGGGACCTAAGTAAATAAATAGAAAAGTTTTGGGTAAATAGTGAAATTAAAACAAAATTTGGTTTAAATTATTAATTCATTTTGTTTTAAATAATAGATAGTTTATTTTATTTAAATTATTAATTCATTTTGTTTAAAATTTAGTTACAATGGATACTTAGTTTATTTTAATTATAATAGATATTTAGTTCATTTTGTTTAAAACTTACATAATTTAAATTGAGGAAAAAATATATTTTTTATTTAATTATTGATGCAATTAAAAAAATATACTTAGTTCACTTTTAGTCTACACATTGAGCAAAAAAAAGAAATTAAATTAAAAATATATATTTTTTATGACATCTATTTTTTTAATTTTTTTTTTGTATTTGACTTGATATGAGAAATTAAATAAGGATAAATAAAATAAAACAATATAATATTCATACCCTTTCTGGTAATTATACATTCAAAAGTGTTTTTACTAATTAATATTCAAACGAAATTCATTTTCTAAAATCACTTTTCTGATAACAGTTTTTAAATATAAATCACATTCGTGCAAAATTAATTTTGCTCAAAATCAATTCTACTCAAATCTAAGTTTATCCAATGAATTTTCAAACACCTCTTAGGTCTAGAGCTGTCAAAATGGGCTAAGCCCATTGGGCCGGGCCGGGCCAGGCTGGCCCTATAAATAGGGTGGGAACGACCAACATTTTTGTGGCCCATATTTAATAAGGGTTTTTAGCCCAACCCATTTAAGCCCATAGGACTTAGATGAGATGAGAGGGCTTGGCTCATGAGCTTTTTTGTTTAAAAATATTTTAATAAAAAATATTTAAAAATATTAATACTTTGTGTTTGTAATTTTTTTTTATTATTTAAGTCATGAGTTATCAAAGTTGTCCAAGTATAAAAAAACTAGTCCATAAAGTAATGTATATGACTTAACCTAATGTCATAATCCAACAAAGAGGCTTCTAAAATTAAAAATATAATGTCATAACAGCTATAATTTTTTTTTGTTTTGAATATTTGACAATAGCCTATATTTCTTTCTCATTGAGTTTCATTGAACAAAGATATCATGTATAATATATTTTTTATTTTTTTATGCATTATATTTAAATTTAAAATATATATTTAAATTATAGTAAAAGTTAATTATTTTTTAAATTAAAAAATAATGACCGGCCCAACCCAGCCCACGGCCCTTGAAAGGTTGGATTAGGCCATGATTTTCAACATAATTAGTACAAAAAGTTCGGCTAAATCCAACCCATGAATAGTGAAAGCCTATGTGCACTTAGGCTGGCCCGACCCAAGCCCACCCCATTGACAGCTCTACTTATATCATCAATTTAGTCCCTGAAAAATATAAAAATAAATTATTTAGTTTTGAAATTTTTATTTTATACAATTTAGTCTTTAAATGTTATAAATTCTTTACAAACTATTATAGAATTAGTCTTTAAAAAATAAATAAATATACAATTTAATTTTATAATACTGAGTCCATAACTCATAGAGATTAACTCTCTAATACTTACTTGGAAATTAGACAATAGAAAAGTATATCTTTTAAGGATTACATTGTATGTGTATTCCAAATAGAGCATATATCATCATGGTATTTATACTTTTCTTCTTGCAGCCTATGATAGTCATTAATCCCGAGACACAAACGATGTCATAATGCAAAAGTCGATTCATATAACAAGCTTACACTAACAAAGTCGATGTGACAAAAGCACACACTAACAGGCACATATGCTCAGGACATAATATATATAAATATATATATATATATATATATATATATAGGCTTTGTTTGGTTCAGCGTTTCAGAGCTTGAAACGCATGATATCATGACAGAATTGAGTTTTACATAAAAATGATAGTGTTTGGTTTGGCGTTTTCTCCTCCATGGCAGAATTAGAAGAAATCAAGGTTTTGTTCAATACATCTGAAGGTAGCTTCTGTCAAGAATGGATTTTGGATTATACTGTGCAATTACTCTTTTCCTCTAATACCTTTCTGTCGTTCATTTTCTGCCATCAATTGTTTTCTATCATTGGTTTTTTTCTCCTCTAGCGATGACTTTTGAAATCATCATGCTCTGTTTTTTCTATGGTCTTTGCTAGAGACGATGACTTTTCTAATATTATGGGGACTGGGGATGAAGAGGATGACTTTTCTGATATTGGAAGTGGGGATGGTGATGTGCTCTTTTTATTAATTATTATTTTATGAGCCTTCTTTGATTTTATAGAACATTGATTTTGAAATTAATTTAAATTAACAATAATATTTGAAATTAATGAATTGCTGAAATTAATTTGATATAATAACAGTATTGAATTTGAAATTAATAATAACATTTGAAATTAATTTCAATTAATAATATTAATTTCAATTAAATAGATGATTAAGAACTAATTAATTATTTAAGACATAAAATATTATTTAATTTTTGAATATTTTTTAATTAGGTGATTAATAACTATTTAGATAAATAAGACATGAAATATTATTTAAATCAAATTTAGAGATAAAATGAATAAATTTATTTCACTACAACATTCATAAATCAATTATTGTTACTAATAATCAAATAAAATAAAACAATATAAAATTCATACCCTTTCTGGTAATTATACATTCAAAATTATTTTTGTTAATTAATATCCAAACAAAATTTATTTTCTAAAATTATTTTTTTGATAATAATTTTTAAATATAAATCAAGTTCATGCAAAATTAATTCTGCTCAAAATCAATTCTAAAAATCCATTATACTCAAATATAAATTTACTCAACGAATTTTTAAATATCCACATATATATACATTTTTACTAATACTAGAACAAAAAAGCACATACTTGAGTAGGCCAACGGCAGCAGAAGTTTCAGAAATTGTCTGCAATCATATATCTAATCAGCAGCTAGCACAAAATAGCTTTGAACAAAAATTAGGAAGCATTTAAGAAAAATATTAATTAAAAATAAAAAAACGTGAAATGGAAAAAGCTGTGACTGAAAATATTTGTTACATGGTAGGGATTATTATACTTGAATAGTATAAGGATGGAGGGATTATTATACTTGAATAGTATAAGGATGGAGTAAATACGTTCTCCATTGTATAATATTTTGAATTTTGAACTGAATCATCCTCTAAGAGATATCTAAATTTTATATCCATATTAAAATCAAATTAGCAATAGTAATGTCTGCTTTCTTGTATTAAAAATGATATCTCATTAGCAAATGAAGTTTTTAAACTTTTATTTCAATGTAATCTATTTTGTGTTGAAAATTTATAAATTTAATTTACTCGAAATTTAAAAATGTTTATTTATTTTATATTCATCAAATATATATTTAATTATTATTATATTATAAAAATGAGAAAAATATAAGGTATTTTGTCAAAATAGATGTATAATTATTAGCTAATATTTTGTTACATAAAATATCAGTGTAGTGTCTCTTTTGTTTTTAGGAGAGGAAAAGATCGTTTAATTTAGGCAACTCTTAAAAGAGAACAATATAATTTAATTACACTCATCTTTCATAAAATCCAACAAGAGGCCTTTAAAATAGTATTTGGCTTCTGAATAAAATATAACTAAGGTACCATTAATTTAACTGTCTAAACTATAGCCTTATGGTGGAGAAAAGAAAATTGTTGGACAATTAGAAGATGATATTATTGCACTTAATTAAATTCCTTATATATTAATTCATCTTTATCACATCTCATTTGGAGATATGACTATTACGGGAAAAGTTTACCTCAACCCGTTAATCTTAACTCATGATGTCAACCTAAGAATTGATTTGGACATTAGTCGACTTATACGCTTTTTACTATTACTTAACAAAAGAGTATTAGGTTCGACTTTACTACTTGAAAAAAAAAAAGAAAAAAGGAAATAGGATGAACTAAAAAAGGCCAATGAGTACTACTTACTCATGATGGAACAAGTATAAAAGAAATAATTCTGTACAATCACTCTAATCCTTTTACAACTTCTTTAACAAAAAAGAGTCAACTACACCAGGCTTTTTCACTAAAAACAAATATTACATCAAATCTCAAAGATATTGGTGCACTCACCAGGACCCTATTAGAGAGATATGAAGAAAGAAGGATGCTCACTCAGAACAAGATAGAGATAGAAGCCTCACAAAGAGGAATACAGAAGATGGTGATCCCTCTAATAATCTAATCATCATAATGGTTAACTAAAGCATTCTCCCTTTTCTATACCCCCCATTTTGCTTATCTTAATCCTCCCACCTTCTTTCTATCTTTTCATGTAATTCTGACATTGAGATTTGTAGTTAGCTGAAAAAGAATGATGTTTTGACAATATGGACATTGATGCCCATGCTCCCTAGTTTCTTTTTATGATGCTTTTGTGTTATTGATGTGGTGTGTATCAGTACCTTGTTTTTGCTGCCTGTGATTTCTATTTTTTCTTTTCTTTGTCTGTCAGCACCTTGTTTCTATTGCTCTGTGTCTTTACTTTTATTTGAGTGTTTGGGCTGGTGGACATTCTGACCAAGACTTTCTTTTGAATTGGGCTCTTGACATTTAATATACAATCCTTTATCTTCTTTCTTTCTTTACAGATTGGGCTTAACTTCATTTTCCCTTTTTTGATATTGGGTCATTACATAATTATTCTTGGACTGTTGGGCCATTATATTTTATTCTTCAATGTTTGGGCCAAAAACTGAACCATTAATCAAAAACAAAGACGGCCCTGGTTGCTTGCAGTTACATGAAGTATATAAAGAACAAGAATTAAAAAAAAAATTGTAAGTGATCAATTTCCTTTAAGTAGAGACATATAATTCAATTAAATCACATTATTGCTGTTACTGGAGTAACCATTTCTTACACTACAAAATAGAATTCAAATCGAACAAAAATGTCAAAATTTGTAATAATAAACCAACGAAAATACTTCACTTCTAAATTTGCAATTACCCAAAATATCACATATAGATCGTGTGGATAAATATAATAGTTCAATATTATTTATTAAATATATTAAATATTTATATAAATAAATTAAAATGATAACGTATTTAAATATATTATATGAATAAATTATAAAAAAATATAATACAATATATAAATAATAAATATGAAAAAAGAAAAATAAAAAATGTAATTTTTAATTTTTAATTTTTTTATCAATAATTGATATAATTATATTATCTCTTTTTTTTTTGGCCATATATGGCTCCTATTCATAAAGCCAAGAGAGTAAACATAATGGTGTTCTGTAAAGATTGACATTCAAAAAGCTTAATTAGTGACAAAATTTCCTATCCTTGAGGCTGCTCTAAGGTGGGTTTTGCAAATCACTTGCTAGAAATGAATTATTCTTCAGTGCATAACTATCACTGTTTCTTATAATCTTCTTTTGAGTGGGCAAAAACTGAAATATTTCCTCTCACAGAGAGGTCTGCACGACAAGGAGATTCTTCATCTCATTCTATATTCTTTCTCTATTCAAATATATATTTTATCTTTTATAATGCTCATGAAGGAAGAGCAATTGGATCATCTCGAAGGAATTCAATTTGCTAGGTGTGGACCCAAGTAATTCATAATTTCATATGATCTATGCTGATGATACTGTGCTATTCTTCAAATCAGTTGGGATATATATTTAACCTCAACATTATTTACTCAAAATAGGAATGAGTTCTCAAGTTTGGCTCCCAAAAATAAACGAGTTCGCCAATAAGGACAACTATGGCTCGTTTTGTTAAATAAGTTCAAGTTTGACTTATTTAAACTCTTGTAAGATTATACTTAAATGAATTATAATTCCTAGCATGTATAATACATACAATGGCTTTTTAATTCAACTTTTTTTTTGGTTTAAATTTCATTTGACATCTTGCAGAATGATCAATTATACAGTCCTTATTTTTGCTACTTCAAAAGAGAAAAAAAAAAGGTGATCTATTGACCCTTGCTTTCAATTGTTCAACTTTCTTTGAAAATTTGATACACTGCTAAAAAGAAAAATGTGAGTTTAATGATGGTTATTTAGCGACATATTGACATGTGCTAACAACAATTTGTTAGGGTATTATGAAACAATCACTGCTAGGACATATCCTAACAACAATTACATATAACCGTCATTGGAAAATAGATGTGTGTGTGTGTACTCAACTCAAAAGAGAGGAGTTCAAATTTAGCTTAGGATAGCTTACGATAGATTTTGCTATTTCTAATTATTTAGCAGCGATTGGCCAGACTTGTTGCTAAATCAATCGACGGTAAGATTAACTATAATTTGGCCAAATTGCCGCTAAATAAGTTAAAATAAACTGTCACTAAACTCTAATTTATTTATTTTATTATTATTATTATTATTATTATTATTATTATTATTATTATTATTATTATTATTATTATTATTACAGTGATATTGCATCTTACAAAACAAGTAAAAGACAATGAGTCAATTATACACCAAACTAAGTAAAAAAGCGAGTGAAATCCACTTCCGATGTGCACTAACTACAATACATTTTCCTTTATTTTTCTAGTTTTGTAGAAGCAGACGAAAATACTAATGAATTTAAAATGTATTTGGACTTAGGTCTCATTTAAGTAAACAATTTATTTAAATGTTTATAGAATAAGGTCTTAAGTGAAAAGCTCTTATATTATAAACTTTTCTTAACTTAAATTATTTAATGCTTGAATAAATACTTGAAGAAATACTTTTAAAATTCATAAACTATTTTTTAAACATTTGCATAAATAAGTGTATAATGCTTATAATTATGAAAATTATTGAAACAGACATTAGACAAATTCTATATTTCTCAAATATAATTTATACATGTAAAACATTACTTCTTTAATATTTTTAAATAATGAATAATCTTAATTTTTCATATTTTATTTTTAAATAAATTATATTATATTTAAATTTGAAAATTCTATATTTATTTTTAAAAAATTACAAAAGTTTTCATATCCAAAATTACTATATTTATTGAATATAAAGTTATAAAATATAAAAATATAATAAAGTGAGGTTATTTATACTAAATAATATAATTTTAATTGTTAACAATAAAAAACAAATAAAATAAAAAATTTAAACAAGCTAGCAGCATGCGAGTTAAATGACGGGCCTAAAATAGCATATCAAAGATTGTCCATTTACGGGTGCTTACGGGCCTACACGAGGGCTTTAGCCCGTTTTGACACCATTAGGAAGAATCCGTTGTGGAGGTGAGGTCAGACTGAGAAAGTATCGAAGGACAAAGGTGTCACGACCCGTTTTCTAAGCACATGACCGGCACAATGATGAATATCCCATCACTGTAAGCCTTTCGGTAAATTCTACCCATGAGTTTAGTCATTATCTCTATATTATCAAAATAACCATTCCTGAAGAAAATATATCAAATTTTCTTATTTGAAATTCATAGAGATGATTTACACATAATAATAGATTCTCAATATAAAATACATTATTATGCTGACATATAAACCAAATGCCAAACCCCTGACCTAGATGTCCTAAACGATTACAAAGCAACATAATCTACAACAATAGAGGGGCCTACCAGATAGCGGGAGGGTCCAAAGTGATCTACTCTTCTAGCGGATATTTTTTATCGGCAACCTGATCTGAACAAAAAGGTTGTACAAACAGTGTGAGCTTTGAAACTCAATGAGCGAATCGGCCTCGCGTTAATAAAATTCAAATACATCACCAGTCATGCAAGTATATCCGAAGGCTCATACTCAACCAATAGACATAGTTAGAAATTACATACAAGAAGATAAAAATTCATCTAATTCAACAAACGTTACTAGTACTCATCAATGGCAATATATCCCGGAGAGTGCACACAGGTCAGCTCACCAATTCTGTATATTTCCGCCATGACGCACAACCTCATCCTCTTAGCTAGGGAGCCTCACGGATTTATCACCAATCTAGGCTATATCCCTATTGAGGGAATCGTTGTCTCCACACTCATTGGTCAAGACACCCTTTCAACCGGGTTTTCCGCCTTGCCGTGAGAGGGGGTACTGTCCCGCTCAATCACAATCAATAGTACATTTCATATGATAATCAGAAGCACAATATAATATTCATCCATATAACAGGTATAGTATATAACTATATTATAGATTTATAAACCACAAATCAAGATAACAATTAATCTGTTTTTGAAAAGATTCAAACTTCTTATCATCATGAAATACTTGTTTCGTCTTATCCATACTTCTGAATTAATTATCTCATTAGATTCGTCATTCTGAATCCAATTTCCCCCTATGAATCTTGGGAGTGTCCTACGACATACTTTTTATCACCAGTAATGCTAAAACTCTATTAAAACGGGGTCGTTTCACTCACCTGAATTCCGTACGAGTATTCACACAGGTGAATTTAAGTGTTCTGCTACAAAGATTTTCATGAAAGATTAGAGAAAATACGTTAAGATTGTTTTCGTACAGATACTGTTCATATGTACGGTTACTATTCATACAGATACTATTTATACGTACGGGTACTATTCATACCAGAAATAGAGAATACAATCTGTAAAAGAGTACACCAGGTAAGTTCCCAGGAAAGAGTGGAGGGTCACACTGGACACACTTAAAAACCATGTCTTTCCTTAGCCAGAACTTTCTTAGACATGTATTCTTCACAGTTTACATTCTATTTCGGTAATCAGAGAATCAAAATAACATATAAACAGCTAAGGACAGTTTTTCTAATGTGGAAGATCGGCCAAAACCGCAACCACAAAG
The DNA here is from genome assembly GCA_037074585.1 of Biancaea sappan. Classification (NCBI taxonomy): domain Eukaryota; kingdom Viridiplantae; phylum Streptophyta; class Magnoliopsida; order Fabales; family Fabaceae; genus Biancaea; species Biancaea sappan. The sequence goes on along the minus strand of CM073494.1, from coordinate 54,567,321 downwards.
CATACTTAAGAAAATAACTTCTAAAATTTGAAAGACATAGAAAAGGCATAGTATCCTTACCTAAGCAAAAAAAGAAAGACCCAAAATCTCAAAGGCCTAGCGTCGAAACAAGAGAAACTTAAGGAGAGAAGAAGAGAAGTTGAAGGTGTGAATTTAGAAGTGAAATGAAAGGGCCTATTTATAACAAAAGTCAATGGTAATATTTGACACTATACGCTAATAAAATATTCAATTTACTATTCATGAAAATGATATTTCTAATAATGCAATTAGAAAATTTCTTTTATTTACTATTGGAAATTTAAAGGGAAAACTATCCTTTCTCTTAAACCTATAAATTTCTTTTCAAATCAGTCCTTTCAATTTAGTCCCTGAAGGTATTTTCACCCATAAAACGTCATTTTCTCCTACGAACTTCTTTCTAGTTTTCTCTTATCACCAAACCACTTCTAGTACTTGACATTTCAATTGTATAAGTGAACAGTATCGTATACGTAAATCGTATTATACAGGTAAACAGTACCGTATACTAGCATAGTAACCATAGTTTGTAAATACACATTTATATTTTATTTTTCATGGGTATTACAAAAGGTGAATGATTGGTTTTTATAGAATTTGATTGGAAATATATTTGTTTTGTAAAAATGTAAAATAGCTTATTTTGCACAAATTTTTTGAAGAAGCTAAAAAAATTGACTTATGAAAATAAGTTAAAAAATTTTTTTATGGATTAATAATTTATTTATTTAAGCTTACCTAAACATTATTTTTTTTATATACAAACACTTACACTAGTAAAAAAAAACTCTAATAAGCTGTAAGTTATGCTATCTAGATGAGAACTTATTGCTAGTGAACCATATTAATAGTTTCATACTCATTGCATCTTTATGATATGTTAACTTTTTTTTCTTTTGTTTTTTGAATTCATCTTTTTTCTTTTTGTTTTGGATTAGAAGATATGAGAACAAAATTAAAAATTAATAATTGGCACTAGTCAATTACTTTACTTTTTTTTTGTAAAATAAAAATGCATTGGTCCAATAGAGTTGGGGAGACTTTTATATATATATATATTTAGCATATAGGAAACTTTCTTTGTTTAGATATGGTTAAAAATATGAAATGGCCAACTTAACTGAGGCCCTATCTTTTGTATTTGATAAATTCAAAATAAAACAATTTTTGTCCTTTTAAATAATAGAAACACAGAGGGAACTCTCAGAATATTCTAAAGTTTCTATAATTAATTAACAGGGAAAGGTACCAAAAGTAATAACCTAACAATCCTATTTATAGGGATATAAGATGTACATATGCTAATCATTTAAGCTAATTTATAACTTATTTGATCAGTTTATAATTTATTTGACTAGCTTATAAGCTCGTTAAAAGTGTTCCGTAAATAAGTTTATTTCAATAGTTTATAACTTATTTTAATATGCTACTTTTAGTAACTTATAACTTATATATTTTTTTCTCTTTTTATTCTTGTATTTTATAAAAATACCTATTATACTTTTATCTCACAAAAATTATATATATAATAAAATATCTAAATATATAATAAAATATAAATGAATATTATATATTTATACATATATATAAAATAATTTAAATTAATTTAATTGAGAAACAAAAAATAATATGTTTATTTGCATTCCTCTCTCACCATTATATGTATATTATACATTATAAAATATAAAATAATATATATAATATATATTTAAAGAAATATATATATATATATATTAATTTAAATTAATTTAATTAAAAAATTATATGTTTATTTTGTATTATTTTGAAATTATAAAATATATAACTTTTTATGTCATTTTACACTTTTTAACTATTTCAACAGTTATCAAATACTTTTAATTCAATAAATTAGCTTATAAACTTTTAGCTTTCAAGTATAAGTTATTAGTTAAAAATTAGCTTATAAGTTTTCAATTAGTTTATTAACTAATTTTGCCGAACATAACCTAATAATAGAGTTTTAACTTGACTAAAATTTATAATAGATATATTATCGAGGATGTGGTAACCACGGTTCAAACAAATTAGAAAAAAAACAAAAATTATAATTTCTAAATAAGAATTTTAATTAAATAAAAATAATTTAAATATTAAAATCATTTTTCCCTCTAAAGGAACTTGTCCTTTTTATTCTTCAAGAAGGGCGAGGTGAAGATGTTGAAAGCCGTTGACCCAAAAATACCCAGCAAAAAAAAAAAAAGATGTTGAAAACCATTCTTTGTAATCTAAGATAATTCTTCCACTTAATGGGATAATATCTATCTTGATCTAAAATGGGTGGTCTGCAGGGTTCACTTAGAAAAATTAGGCAATAGTAGTTATTTTTTACTGACAAATATTTTTGTCATATATTAGGATAATTACTAGATTTACTTACAATTTATTTGGAGATGCTAGAAAATGTTATAGATATATTCTAGCAATTCACAAGTGTTACTAAAATAAGAAAGTAGTTGTTTTCAATTTAACAAGTCTCACATGGTTGGTTTTGTAAGTGCTGGCAAGTGTTTTTAATATAAAAGAAAGGAATTAATATAATTTGAAAATCTTGCTTTGCCTAATTGATAATATGAAGCTACCATGAATATCCGGTAAAAGAGGAACTTGTGCACACTATACAAGAAAAATAGAAATTGGAGACAAAAATTAGATATGAAATTTTTTTTCATCTCAAATTCCATTCCTCACGTGTGACAAATTTGTCTCTGATATCCGAAGAAAAATGGAGATAATCAAAAAAGGATTCTAAGATGAAAATTTTCGTCTCTAATTTTTTGTCATTCCTATTTTGGAAACTAATAATTAGAGACAGATTTGTATGTCTCAAAATCTACTTCAGATTATTTTGGAAATGTGAAATTTATGTTTCAAATGTCAAAGACAGATTTTTGCAACGATCTATGATATAAATTTTTTAGAGACGGATTCTTCCCTGGCAAATATCTATCTCTAATTTATTTAAATCCAAACGACGTCGTTTTCATAGTAGAGATAGATTTTTTTTGTGTTTGAAAGTCGTCTCTAATCTGTCGTTAACCCATCCCTAATTCTCAATTCTAGTCATATTCATCGCCTCTCTTAGCCTGTCGATCTTTTGTGGCCCTCTCTCTACTAATTGCTCATCTTGCCAATCGCCAGTTGTTGTCTCTATCTCACCATCGTCTATCCCTCTGGCCATCTCTCCACTCAAGTCTCATGTGTTTGTTGTTTTCCTTTGTAACTCAGCCCTCTTTGTTTCTTAGCCCCGCTGGCCCTCTATGAATTGTCATCTCCCTCTCTAAGTAAGTGTTAGTGCTATAGAAGAATTTTGATAAATTTGCTTTCATTCATTCTTGAAAGGTATGGGGTAAATTCTGAAGTTGTGGTATTTTTAGCTGGTCTATCCATTTGGTTATTAAGTTGCCAAATGTTGTAAGAGCTTTGCTTCTGTGCTGTTTTTGTATGAAAATTTTCTTTCTGGAATTGGCAATGATGATTGTAGGCTTTAATTTCAACTACAAACTTTGGTGTTAGTGTTTGCCTTTTTTTTTTTGGATCCCCCTCCTTGAATGCTTTTTTAGAATTTCTTGTTGTTGGCCATGATATGCCATGACTGTGCTCTGATTCAACTTCATCATAAATGACAAGTGAACGCGTATACATGTTCATTTCTGATTGCCTTGATATATTTACTAGGATCACCTTTCTTTCTTTCTTTTTTTATTTCTTTGAAATTTTTTCATTTTTTTGGGGTATCAATTTGACTGGTATGTGTCTGGTGGTTATATGGAGGCACCAAATTCTTGTGACATTAGCACAATGAGATAAAATAATGAAACATTTCAATCACTGATATGAACTTCAAATAAATCCTCTATTGAACCCCCGAAACAAGTAAGTCCCACACCTCCAATAGGCCTTCTAAGGCATACAACCCATGTAACTAATTAAATATAAATACTTGAGATTTTAATTAGAGATAAAATTTTTTCAAACAAGATTTTGAAGATTTGAAGTAGAATATCAGTTATAAATATTTAATAACAACAATAACAACAACGCTTTATCCCACTATATGGTGTCGGCCACATGAATCGCACCACGCTATTGAGCTTTATCAATGACCCACTCTTTAGGTATCTTATTTATCAAAAGATCTCGTTTAATAACTTTTTCAAGTGTCCTTCTTGGTCTACTTTGACCTTTTTTCACATGACTCCATATCATCTGTTCAACCCTCCTTACTAGCGCCTTTAACTGCCTTCTTTGAACATGACCATACAACCTTAAACGAATTTCTACTAATTTCTCCTCAATAGGTACCACTCCCACTCTATTCCGTATACAATTATTACATATCATATATCGTCTTGTATGATCACACATCTATCTCAATATCCTCATCTATGCTAGTATGTGGCTACAAGGCATAAAAGCTCTAAGGATTAAGAGCACTAACTTATATTTTAATATAAAGCCATTCCATTTAATTGCACCACCCAATTAAGTCCAAAAAAAAAAATTATGTCGTAACCTCACAATGTTAGTGATGATCCATAACGTTATACAACAATATAGTGCTAGCAGGGAGAGCCAAAGTAGTAAGCATCCAAACAAGGGGAGGAAAGCAGAGGCATATAATACAGTCTTGCAGAAATACAAAAAACTCATAATGTAGAGGAGTCATTCCTTGATCTTCCATGTATATTTTGTTTAGATAATTGAAAATTCATTAATAATGGAAAAAGTACAAGAGTGCCAGGAGAAGAGGATAAGAGAACCTCCTAAACCAGTTCTAACAAAGCCATAAAAAAGATATCAGAAAACAAAGGAGAAAATAGAAGAAAAGAAAGAAAGTCTCTAAATCAACTGAGTACAACATTCCAATCTCTATAGATGTCTACTAGAGCCATCCCACTAAAGAAGCCATAAATTAGATCTTATCCTAAAGTAAACATGGAAAGACCCTTGCTTATCTCTCTAGCCAAATACCTTATACGATAGCAAACTTTACAGATTGCCATGTGATCTTCCACGTTTATGTTACTTGCAAGTAGTGAGAAGAAATAATAAGACTCACGTATTTGGCATAGGGTTAGAGGCACGTGAGATTAGATTTACATCTAGTCAGACATTTGTCCCACCTTCATCAAGCCTACATCTAGATTTCTAGCATGAGCTAGATCGCTGCATTAACCTTTGATGGAGATGATTGCAACTCAGGTATCCATGCTCCAGGATATGTAGAAAGTTATCGACCGTTTTTTGAGCCAATAGACCCCTCTTAGGACTAGTGCTGCTGATGATAACACATAATCCCCAGATTCTCCCATAACAGATTAGTTTATCTTTGTAGACTTTTATTTGAATTTTTTATGTTAGTTAGACATTGTAATTTGTGATTAGAATGTGTAATTTCATGGTTTGATTAATTATATAACAAATTTTTCTTTCATAAGTAGTTCTTGTTGCTGGCTGTTGGTTGAAATTAGTTATATTCTTCTGTCTTTCATGGGTTTCAAATCAAGTTGGGATTAATTTTATAATATATATATATATATATATATATATATATATATATATATATATATATATATATATATATATATATATATATCTGTCAAAGATATAGAGACGAAATCAAGAATGAAAAAATTCGTCCTTGATTTGAGACAAAACTATGGACAGAATAATTTGTCCCTAATTTGAGATCAAATAATCTGTCTCTGATTTGAGACAAAATCAGGAACAGAATAATCCATCCCAGATTTGAGATGGAATTAGGAACATAAAATAACGTCCTTGATTTATGAAAAAATTAGGGACGAAAAATTAGGTATGGATTTGAGATGGAATTAAGGATGAATTTTTTGTCCCTGATTTGAGATGAAATAATTTTTTTGTCTCTAATATACAATATTTGCTTATTTTATCTTTGAGATGGAAAATACAGTCCCTAATTTTGAGATGAAATTTTTTTTGCATCAAATTATTTGCAACACAACAATTAGAGATGAAATTTTTCATCTCTGATTTTGTCTCTGAATAACCAGAGATGAAATTTTCATTAATTAGAGATGAATTTTTCTATCTCTATTTCTGAATTTCTTGTAGTGACATAAGTCTATGTATATGGGCTTTAACTGTAATTGGTTTGCTATTGCCGTATTTCTAATAGATTCATCTAGTTTTATTTATACTAGTTAGTCTGGTCTTCTTTTTTCTTTTGTGTTTTAATAAATTTAAATTATGTATTTTTTATATTTTAAAAAAATGATCACTAATTTTATTTATATTAGCAATTAGTTATAAAATGGAATTTAGTAATAGTTTTTTTTAACACTATAACAATATATATTGATGTCACAAAAAGTGAAATTTACTAGCTATTTTTTCTTTTAAGATAGCATCTGTACTAATATTAACAAAAGTGAGTTGTTACCAATAATTGGATATTGAGTTAATAAAAAAGACATTCTAATAAGAATATAGTAGCAGCTCGTGATTTAGCAATCAAACATTTAGCAATAGATTTTATTATTTACACAATAACAATTTTAGCTATTACTATATATATATATATATATATATATATATTTCATTTTTCTAGTAACGGTTGAAGAGACTTGCGTACCCACGACCTTTACCTTTAGATACAATTGGAGATAAAATACAAGGTTCAAAGGCGCCATTGTTTTTTAAACAGAAAAAAAAGAAAAAGAAAAACACACGTTAAAAATAATATTACTAATATGAAGCATTGTGAATGAGGAAACATTGCGATCCATGCATAATCACACAAATTTAAATTTTGAACCCAATGATGTACATCAGCAAAAAGTTTATAATTAGCACTACGCACAGAAACAGGTGGGGCATTAATTCTATTCTCAAATAAAAATTTATTTAATAAATGATGAAATATAATATATGCATCATTGGTAATCCTTCATTTCGTGATTATCACTTTGGGAAGAAATTACAAGTACCTCAAGAGTGAATAACACTTTTCAATATCATGATAATATGCTTCTTTGTTTTCACGTTCGGTCCCGTTGAATCCATGTTTACTATACATTTCACCATTATTAGTGCGAATCCGGGATGTTTGAGAGGAGAATCATGCAAATCACGTTAGGTGAAAACTCAGTTACAAATTCTGTAAACCACAGTATACTCACCGGGCGAAGTTGTTGCTTTTGCGGATAGATGAACGTGGGTGGGATTGATTTTGTTGTCAGGATATATTCTCCCCTCCTCATTGTTCCTCTGCTGCGTGAGTGACCCGTCCGACATCTCTGTTCTTGCTGCAACTGGAGCTGGGTGGCGCTTCTCTCTATTCTGTTGCCTTTGTCTGTATTTTCTGTCAATTTTTGGCCATTTCCCGTCAATAGGTAAGCCTTCTTCCTCCCCTGGTTGCTTGCTGTGTATAAGCCATGTGTGTTCATGAAAATCAATTTGCCTCTGCTCTATGGTGCAATATGTTTTTTGTGACTGAAATCCACCGAACATGTGCCGACGGCAGTGACCAGCGTGAAATGGGGCTCTCCAGCAGCCCCATATAGTGGGAAAACTCGACCGGGTCCGCGGTGACTCGTATTCTGCCCGATTGCGCTAATCGGGCGAAGAAGACAATCCTCTTTTTTTTTTTCTAGGAGTGCTTCTTGGACTTAAGTGGGCTTTTTTTTTTTGGATGATGTATGCCAATATTGTTTTATGCAATAGTGAGCCAATCTTAAAAAAAAATTAATTAGCAAATTATTATTAACATTTCATAATTTTAATTATCCTACATACAGTTAATTAATCATAATTAACATAATTAATCTACTTGCTTAATTAATATAATTTTTTGAAGAAACAAACAAATATCATGTACTAATATATTATAATCTTATTTTAGTTTAATTTGAGACAAATAATTTAATTGAGATAAACATTATTATTAGAAGAAACACAATCTATAATTTGATTTAATAGATATATAGATAAAATAAAAATTATTTGAGTACTCTTGTTTGTCAAATAATTTTTCGTTAGATGAAATTTTATTATTAGAAGAAACAATATATGTAATTTGATTTAATAGATATATAGATAAAATAAAAATTATTTGAGTACTCTTGTTTGTCAAATAATTTTTAGTTAGATAAAAATTTATTAGTAGAAGAAACAACATATGTAATTTGATTTAATAGATATATAGATAAAATAAAAATTATTTGAGTACTATTGTTTGTCAAATAATTTTTAGTTAGATAAAAATTTATTATTAGAAGAAACAACATATGTAATTTGATTTAATAGAGATATAGATAAAATGAAAATTATTTGAGTACTCTTGTTTGTCAAATAATTTTTAGTTAGATAAAAATTGATTATTAGAAGAAACAACATATGTAATTTGATTTAATAGATATATAGATAAAATAAAAATTATTTGAGTACTCTTGTTTGTCAAATAATTTTTAGTTAGATAAAAATTTATTATTAGAAGAAACAACATATGTAATTTGATTTAATAGATATATAGATAAAAAGAAAATTATTTGAGTACTCTTATTTGTCAAATAACTTTTAGTTAGATAAAAATTTAATGTAATTTGATTTAATAGAGATATAGATAAAATGAAAATTATTTGAGTACTCTTGTTTGTCAAATAATTTTTAGTTAGATAAAAATTTATTATTAGAAGAAACAACATATGTAATTTGATTTAATAGATATATAGATAAAATAAAGATTATTTGAGTACTCTTGTTTTTCAAATAATTTTTAGTTAGATAAAAATTTATTATTAAAAGAAACAACATATGTAATTTGATTTAATAGATATATAGATAAAATGAAAATTATTTGAGTACTCTTGTTTGTCAAATAATTTTTAGTTAGACCAAAATTTATTATTAGAAGAAACAACATATATAATTTGATTTAATAGATATATAGATAAAATGAAAATTATTTGAATACTTATGTTTGTCAAATAATTTTTAGTTAGGTGAAATTTTATTATTAGAAGAAACAACATATGTAATTTGATTTAATAGATATATAGATAAAATAAAAACTATTTGAGTACTCTTGTTTGTCAAATATATATATATATATATATATATATATATATATATATATATATATAAAATTAGAAGATACAAATAATCCTAATTGAGATAACAATAATTTAAAATAGAAGAAATTAATTTAGATAAAAATTAATTATAAGCATGTTTTAGTTTAGTTTAGTAGTACATGATTGGTTTATGACTTGATAAATTAAGTATATAAGGCTTATTTTTAATTCATTTTATTTGCTTTTTGTAAGTAAGTAAGTATAGAAATTAAGTACATAACTAAATAATTTATCATAATTCTTAATTAGTATTTTATACTCGTTAGAGATGAGTGCAAAGGCCTCTTGAGATCTAAGATCAACAGAGCAATTCATTCAACCTTGATTGAATCAAATTAATAAAGGAGAACGCAATGGTGCAATGCTGACAAAGACTGGGTGGAAAAATGTTGTTACTGAATTCAATAACTGGAGTGGTAAGAGCTATAATAAAACCCAGCTGAAAAACAAATGGAATAGTTTGAAGAAAGAATGGTGAGTGTGGCACAAATTATTTGCTAATGAAACTGGGTTAGGGTGGGATAGTGTCAGGAACACGGTCGATGGTCCTAACAAATGGTGGGAGAAGAAGATTTCGGTATGATTGATACCATAACTTTTCTAGAGATTATGTACATTTTATTTTTGTTATTGAGATAATATATTTTGGGATTGTGTAGGAAAATTCCCAACATGCAAAATTTAGGTACAAAAGGGCTTGCTTTTGCACCCAGAATAACCATACTTTTTAAGGATGTGGTGGCCAATGGTGAATATGCTTGGGAACCCACATTTGGGACACTTACAACTAGCGTGAATGATGATGATGATATCTATCGTCCTACATGGGATGGCATGCTGATAGACATGGAAGAATGAAGTGGGGATAGTGAAGACGACTTAGTGGTTGAAGGAACTTCCACCACCACACCACCTAGACAGAGAAGTGGTGAAAAAAGAAAAAGGATTACTGGTTCAAAAGTTAAAGGAAAAGGCAAAGCATCTAATGCTAGACAGTTAGTTACAGCTGTGAGCTCAATAGCTGATACTTATCGCTCACATACCAGTTCCGTGGATAAGCCACCTGCACGATCAAGTGTGCCATCTATGGAGAAATTAGTGGAAGTCCTTCAAAACATGGATGAGGTTACAAGCGACTCCAATTTTTATGGCTATTGTTGCAATTTACTGGTGCATGAGAAAGCAAGGGAGTTGTTTGCAACAAATCTGAGGAAGCCACACTTGTTACTTAATTGGCTTTAGGTTGCAGTTCAATACCCTTCAAACCACTTTAAAAATTGAACTTTATTATTCATCGCTTCTTGCTTGAACTATTGTATAAACATTATTTTATAGTTTCTAGTTTAAATCAAACTATTGTATCAACATTATCCCGTATAATGTGATGTTTTATTACTATTACTTGCTTTTAATGTGCATTATGGTTATTTAGGTGTGAATGGATCCTCGAAACATACAACAAAATTCAGAAATAGATGACGATGACCAAGTCATGATTACAACCGCAATGACTGCTACCTACTATCAATTATATATGTCCAAAGAACTACGTAGAACAAATGAACAGTCTAGACATTCAGGGGTAGTAGACATATTACAGTGATATCCAATTCGTTGCCATGAGATGTTCCGCATGGAACAAAATATTTTCCACCAGCTATGCCATGAATTAATGGAGTGCGGATTAGAGGGGTTTACACGGGTAGGAGTTCAGGAGATGGTTGCTATGTTCTTGTACATGGTAGGCCATGGGGTATGACATAGAGTCCTACAAGAAAGGTTCCAACACTCAAGAGAAATAATCAGTAGATACATTCATGCAGTGTTGGTTGGTTTATTGAAGCTTTCTTTCAATTATATTAGGCCTCAGGATTGTTTATTTCGTGATATTTCCCCCAAAATACTAAATAACCAATGATATTGGCCGTATTTCAAAGATATCATTGGTGCAATTGATGGAACTCATATCCCGTGCGTAGTTAGTGCAAGTGACCAACAGAGGTTTATTGGAAGAAAAGGATATCCCACACAAAATGTGTTAGCTGTGTGTGATTGGGACATATGTTTCACATTTGCATTGCCTGCTTGGAAAGGTATAGCTCATGACGCTCGAGTATTCCAACAAGCTATTACCACTACTTCCATGAACTTTCCGCATCCACCTCCAGGTATATTTTTTGGCTTCATGATTAGTTAATGTTAGTATCCTTTCAAGCTTATCTGTGTTATTTTTTTTAATGATTATCTGTTTTATTGTTCTAGGTAAATATTATTTGGTGGATTCAGGTTATCCAACACCAGTTAAATATATCGGTTCCTACAAGTGTGAACGTCACCATCTTAATGATTTTAGACGTTCGACCAGATTTGCTAACCACAACGAGTTACTTAATTACTATCATTCTAGTTTAAGAACTACTATTGAAAGAACTTTTGGGGTATAGAAGAATAGATTCTTAATCTTACGCGGAATGCCTAAATTTAAAATGGAAACACAAGTTCAATTGGTAGTTGCAACGATGACGTTACACAATTTTATAAGAAGGCACGCTGATAACAACGTTGATCTTAATTGTTTAGACAATAAAGATATCATTGAAGAAGATAGTAGAAACCATGTTGGTGGCTCAAATTCATTTACTAGTCTGATGTCTTCGCCTGAAATGGACCGTATTCGAGATACTATTAGGGATCAAATGGTAGAGCATATGCAGAATAATTAGTCGTTATTTGTATAATTAACTATTTCCTTTATTATGAGAATGAATCTTTTAATTTATTTTTATGCAATTAAGTTCTTTTTTTTGTTTGATTTTCATAATTTTTTAAATAACATTGGAAATTATAGTCTAGTTTAATTAATTTAATTACCAAATTAATGAGAATCTTATTTTCATTAAATTATTATAAACTTGTTTTCATTAATTTAATTGAGATAAAATTAATTTAATAGAGAAGAAAAATGTTTTGCAATTTAATTAGAGATCTTAAAATTATTGTGAATAATTAGTGATTAATTAAATTTTTAATTAGTAATTGTAAAATAAAAAAATTAATTTATTAACAAAAATAATTTAATAGTGATTAATTTGTAATATTAGACAAATAAATAAAAAATTAAGTTTCTTTTTAAATAAATGATAATTAATAATAATATTACATGAAAAAATTAAATAAAAAATTCATGTCCTTTCTTGTAATTACACATCTCAAACCACGTTTGCACACCAACATCCAAACATCATGTTTCTACACTAAATTACGTTTGTCTGCTCCAAACCATGTTTACCTAAATGTCTCCCAAACATAAATTACATTCATCCAAACTTTGTTTTCTCCAACCACATTCAACCAAATCTAGTTTTCTCTAACTACGTTTAATTCACCGGGCTCTCAAACACACCCAATGTCTAATGAATTATTTGGTTGGAAGGGAATGGAGAGGAGGAGAGAGATTTTTTTTAATTGACCTTGTTCGTTTTAATTAGTTGAAGGGGAGGAGAGGGAAAATAAAGGTGAAAATTTTTTTCCTTCCTCTTATATTCTTTTCTTTTGAAAGTGAGGGGATTTGGAGAGGAGAAAAATTGTAACAATTAAAAAAGACACAAGTGTCCTTAACAATTTTTTTAATACCAAAATTGTCCTCAAGATCTTTGTTTGCTATTTCTGTTCTATTTTTTAGTTTGTTTACATCAATTTTTACAGCCATTTTTTTTGTTCATCTGCTTCCCACTATCATCATTCTATTTTTGTTTTTTCTGTGCATGTTGTTCTTCTCTATTTGTTTTGTATTTCTTCGCACCATCTCCATCTTTGTTTCTGCGTTGTGTGTTTGTCTTTATTTTTCTATGTTGACATGCATTTTATAAATTCTACTAACTATTTATTTTTAAATATTATTTTAATATATTTTGAAATTTTTTAACTATTCATCAAAGTTCCAATTGTTATTCACTTTACAAACTGTCATAACTTACTTTATTTTATTTTTTAAATAATATATTATTAACATATTTGTATAATATATTTAGACTATATAAAAGTTTATTATTATTATTATTACTATTATTATTATTATACGTAAATAATATATTATATAACTAACTAACTAACTAATAAATGATAACTAAAAAATAATCATATTAAAAATAAACCGAGTAAATTAATAAGTTAGTTAAATTTTACTTAATTATCTTTTTTTCTTCTAACAATAAAGTTATTTAGTTTCTTTTCTTACGATAAGAATAAAATTCAAATTTTATATGATTTTTAAAACACATTATATATTTGAGATGTTTTTTAGATAAATCAAATTAAAGTTGCTAAAATGTTATATTATTTCAACAAAACAAATGTGCTAACTTATTTGAATATAAGTGATAACAAATCTATCATATTCTATTGGTCACACAATCAAAGAAAATAATAGTCATTTATTTTATTTTCTCTTCCCATCCCTTGTATACCAAACAAAAGAATGTTTATTTTTCCTCTCCTCCCTTCTACTCTCTTTCCTTCCGTTGAACCAAACAGTTCTACTAAATCGCTCACTGAAAAGAAAAATTACTGACATGATAAACAAATACTATTAATAATGACACTAGTATACATAAAATTTTAAGTTGTATTGTAGAATTCACTTTTTTTTGGGTAAAAATGATATTTGATCCTTTATTTTTATTGTAAGTTTTGTTCTGTTTCTGTATTTTAAATGTTTTATATTTATTCTTTATGTTGCAAAATCACCTTATTTTGATCTTTCTTTTTTTAATTAAAACTATTAACTGTTAGTTACTATTTTTACTACATAAATGACATTTATGTAGATATATATTTTAAGTTGACATTAAAATAGTAGTATATCAGTTCTATTAAAGTAATTAATAATTTAAAAAAATGATTGAAATAGCATGACTTTACAACATAAAGACTAAAAAAAATGTTAAACATAAAAAAATCAAAATAAAACTCAAAATTAAGTTACAGAACCAAAAATATTATTATTATTACTATTGCCTCCATCTTTTTTTAATTTTTATTTATTTATTTAACTTTTGTTTTTAATAATTGTTGTTTACTTGTTCTGCACAACGTAATCTAGAATATTCACAGAAAGTGAAAAGAATTGAGAGGTAATATATATGAAAAGGCAATTATATACGTCAAAAGTTCAAGCCGTGTCACCTACGTGTTATCTGGGTTGGTATGAGTATGACTAATGATGGGTCTAAATCGCGAAAATGAAAGTCAGTTTGCTTTAGAAAAAAGAAGGTATCAAACTTCAATGAAATGGCGCCCAAAGACTTTGAAAATGATGGGAATGACGACAAATTTGTGAGAGGGACGTTAGATACATGGTTACTTAACTACAACAACTAACTATGGTTATAACTGGCCAATAGACAAGGGCTTCTATATATCAAGTCTTACTTTTATTGAATTTCGATATCGGGAGTCAAAATGTCATTTTATCTTTATAAATTCATACTTTTTTTTCTTAGTATTTTAATTTTTCAGTTTAAATTTTTACTTCTATAAATTATTTGCTTTCCCGTATTTATTTATGATAGTAATACAGTTTGAGAAGCACGTATATAAAACGAATGCATTAAACAACGATTGTTAATAAAAGTAATGATTAAGATTTTTATTTTTTTGATATTTGAATACGTAAAAATAGTTTATTAAAAAAAATATATTTAAATAATTTTTAAATAAATTAATAATTAAATCTTTGTTATTAATTATCATCTTTAACATTATATGGTATTATAAAATTTATTGTTAATTTTCTTATTTTTTATAATTTAAAATCATTTTATACAAATATATATATGATTTAAAATTGTTATATTATATATAAAAATTCATTTTTACATAGTAGTAGCAAAATTTGGTTTAAATAGTTGAAGCAATATCTTACATTTAGCATGACACAAATTTAAGTCTTTTAAAATTTTTTTAATATTCAAATAAAACAATCAACACTCCTAAATGTAAATTTGAAAAGTTTTCATGCTTGTCTCAAAATTTAATTTATTAAGGTTTATTCAGATCTAACAAATACACTTATTGTGTGTTTGGTGGCGTGTCCAATCTATGGTAACCATGGTGTGGTGGCTCCAAATGTGGTTTGAATGATAGCTTGATTGTTTGACTAGTCGGTAGAAGCAAACTACGTTAGAGACCAACCATGTTTCACACTTGGAAGCCACGATTGCTTCAACGCGTGCTCCTTGTTGCTTCTACGATCATCAAAGGTGGTTGGCCACAAAATACTCCTAAATACTCTCTGCCGCCCTTCCCATTTCATGTGATTCTCTCTCGTGCTCATTAGCAGGCCTTGAGTACTTTGCTTTTGGGTACTAAAAATAGAGACGCACAAACCACCTAACAAGGGATGGTGAAGGACCAGGAGACATATTCGTCGTCATTGAGAATCCTGGAGACGATGGTCTCATGCATGCTCTATTCTCCCTCTAGCTCTCTTAGTTTCAAATTTCACTCTCTTTGATTGCCTATGTACAGAGAAGACGAGTGCGTGGAAGGAGATGGAGAAGAAGATCATGTTGGCCAATATGAAGAAGTTTGTGTTTGGGAGCACATTACATTGGCTCCAACCACAGTTCAGAGAGCTCTCAACCATTCAGCGACAAACATGGTTTAGGCATAAGGTACCCTTCGTAGATTCAACGTGATGCAGTGTAGCTTTTGCAATGAATTTTATGGTGGTTTGTGTGGTTATTATTTCTATTCCTTATTTTACCCCTTGTTGTGCGTTTTGTGTGTGGCATTTTGGTTCAAGTCATTTGCTATGTTGCCTTTCCATGTAGTGTGGTTGTTCTCTTCATTGCCAAACAAACAGCTGATCTCATTGTGCTTGTGTCTTCTGTGTGCCTGTGTCTTTTGTTCCATTACTTTTTCGTTGTTCTCCTCTCACTTTGTCTTCTATTTTCAGTCATTTCTCATTGGTCCGATATGCTTTCTCCCGTCAATACGTATCCTTTGTTTGCCCTTATTATTCTGCATATTCATTCATGTGATTGTTGTGTGTCTATGGTCGTTTTATGTTGTTCCTTGGTGTCATCTGCTATTGGGGATATGCTGACGACGACAAGAGCCGCACGATACAGCTCTCTGGTGGCCCCAATTGCTTGAAACCGACAAGTCAAGCGTTTGGTCTTTGTGACTCACGAAGCAGAGATTGAGTTGGGAAGACGATATTAGTCTTTGATAGTGTTCTATTTTTTTTTTTTAAGCTATACACAATGGGATATGAGCCACTGGATTAACATATATAATTAATCTAATATGGGCTGTTGGACCTAATTAACATAATTAATGTAATTAATGCAATCAATCTTTTTTTAATTAAAATAATTAATCTAATTAATGTAATTAATCTTTTTGAATCTAATTAATCTAATTAATTTAAGTAACTAATTAATCTGGATAATGAATTTAATTTAATTTAATTTATTTAATTGAATTAGAAACTAATTGCACAATTTATTAGCAATTTAATTATAATTCACCAATTTATTAGCACTTTAAATTAATCAATTATTAATAAAAAATTAGTCAATAATTTATTTATTAAAAAATTAGTGTATTTTATTAAAACATTGATATAATTCACTAAGTTAGCTTTAAATAAATGACAATAAATAATAATGGTATATCAAAAAATAAAATATAAAATTTATGCCATTTTTGGTACTTACATATTTTAAATCATGTTTGTACACCAATATTCAAACATCATGTTTTACACCAAATCATGTTTGTCTGCTGCAAACTACGTTTGCCCAAATATCTCCCAAACATAAATCATGTTCATCCAAATGTAGGTTTTCTCCAACCACTTTCAATCAAATCTAGTTTGTCCAATCCACATTTGCCTACTGAGTTACCAATCACACACGAAGAATATGACATGACCACGATTAATTAGTACTTTGCTCCTGTGTTTTTTAATCATTAATTAATTGAAAATTAAAAAAATATTACTTGGTTATAAATATACTTTAATTATAATTATTAGTACATTAATTATATTTTAATTATAATTATTAGTACTTTAATTGTAATTATAATTATTATAATTATATTTAATTATAATTATTAGTGCTTTTAATCATTAATTTGTTAAAATTATAATTACCAGTACTTTAATTATAATTATACTTAGTTCAAATTATTTAAATTTTAAAAATATTCTAATGAGCAATTAGTGAATAATTAATAATATTGGATAAATAAAAAAAATACTGCACTTTATTAAAACATTGATATAATTTACTAAGTTAGCTTTAAATAAATGACAATAAATAATAATGATATATCAAACAATGAAATATAGAATATTTGTCCTTTCTGGTAATTACACATCTTAAACCATATTTACACACTAACATTCAAACATCATGTTGTGTATTAGACCATGTTTGTCCAAATATCCCCCAATATAAATCATAGATTTGTTCAGACTACGTTTATCTATCGATCTACTAAACACACCATTAATGGTTTGAATTCAGACTTAATAGCCCATGATTAATTATAACTAATACTGGTAGCTTAAAAGTAGCGTTGTTTAAAAAAACCGTCGCCCGCGGTCAAGACCGTAACCTTCCATAAATAGGCGGTTTTGAGTTTGAAAATTTAAGCCTGTTTAAAAACGGATCTAAACGGTCAAAATTGTTTAAACCTACGTGCTAAACGGTCTAGACCGCAAGCTTTGCAGGCAAACCGCAGTTTTTTTTAATTTTATAAAAAAATATGATTTAGTATAAATAATTCTATTTTATTACATTTTTGTATTTTATAACCTTATATTCAATAAATATAGTAATTTTGGATATAAAAACTCTTGTAATTTTTTAAAAATAAATATAAAATTTTAAAAATTAAGTATAATATATTTAATTTTGATAGAAAATATGAAAAATTAAAGTGATTGGTTATTTGAAAATATTAAAAATGTAATGTTTTACATGTATAAATATTATTTTACTAAAAAATATTGAATTTTTACTTAAAAATAAAAAATATATTATTTGAATATTATTTTATTTTTTAAAAAATGGTAGACCGCGATCATTCCGTTTAGACCCGATGTTTTACACGGACTGTCTTGGTCTTCCTATATAAAGACCGTTTATAAACGAGTCAGCTCGTGACAAAACCGTTTAATTCAAGACCGTGACGGGGTAGCTCGTGACCGGATCAAACTGCCCGTTTACTACCACTACTTAAAAGGCACTAAAGTGTATGTCAATTATTTTTAAATAAATTAAATAAAGCTTGAAAACAGATAAATATGTAGTATTTTTATTATATTTTTAAACTAAAAAAAAGAAGTAGTGAGAAGTTATATACTTCTAAAAAAAAGTAGTGAGAAGTTATATACTTTCATTCTTCCACTCTCACATATATTTTAATTTAAATAATTGTATTTTTACAATGTTTTAAAAATAATAATAACGTGGTATAAAGTATACAACTTTCTGTTCTTATACTACTTCATGTTTTTTCTTCTTATTATATTTTATATATAGGCTGACATATGATTCTGAAAGACCATTGGCTACAATGTTCTAAACATATATATAATAATGTAGTTATTTTGCTCATTGCTGAGCGTGTGCGTTTGTGTGTGTGTGTGTGTGTGTGTGTGTGTGTGAACCAACTAAGAGGTGGAATTACTTATTCTTAGATTTTCTTTTTCAAAATTTGTATAAAATGTGCAAAACTGGAAAAAGGGGGTGGAGTTCATTTTTACCCTTCTTTTAATTTGTTTCCTTTCGTTTTACGAAATCATCTCTTCTTCTTTTATATTAATCAAATATATATTTAACTTATTACACTATATAGAAATAATAAATATATATTTTGATCAAAATCAATGTAATTGTAGTCTATTTTTATTGTGAAGTAGATCGGCTTAGCTTAGTTTTAGGAAGTGAAATGTTATTTTTCAAAATAAAAATTTTATGTAATTTGAATATATATTAAGAATTTAATATAATTTTTTTAATTATTTTGGTACGTTCGAAAGTAATGCAGTTTACTCCTCTATATCAAAAAATGGTAAAATATTATATATATATATATAACTATTTATACAATTTTTATAGTCATATTAAAATAATGTCACAGATTCAGACTAAATATTTGTTTTTAATGTCATGTTAAAAATATAACTATAATCTCAGAATGTGTGGAAAATTATAATTAGTTTGACAAAAAATAAATGGAGATATGTTAAAATATTAGGAAGTCAGTGTAAAAAAGATAAACAATTAATAAAAGGATAGCGTAACGCATATGGATATATTTCACAACAAGAGCTTCACTAAGAGTCGCATGCATTTTTATAAAAATATATAAACATACTACTCAAGTTTAATGTTATGATTAGAGCACTCTTGACTAAAATATTTGTATTGACTTGCTTTTTATTTATTTATTTTAAATTAGCTAACCAACCCACTCTGAATTTTTTTTGAATTAGCCTCTCAGTGTGGACAAGAGAGAAAAGGGAGAGTCCAAAAGACAGCTGTTTTCCAAGAAGTTGCCTCATCATCAACCCCAAAACTTTCTTCTCCTTTTCCTCGAAGTTGCCTCACCATCAAAGCTGTCTTGTATTTAATTGTATTTATGTTTGTAAAGCTATCTACCATCACTTTTACAGTTGCTTTTTCACAGCACCTCTCAGATCTATAGCTTTCTTGCGAATAACTTGTTAGAAATCAAACACCAAATTACATCCTACACAAGAAAGCAACAGTTACAAGCGGTGATTTCTTTAGCATTCTCAGTCTTTAGCCTACAGTTGATTTCCTTAGCATTCTCAGTAATATCAGTGAACTGAGGTCAGTTGAAAAGAAAGAATGAGTTATAGACCTTGCACCATTTTTCTTTATCTAGTTTCCATTATTTTCATTCCATATTTGATTTGATTTGTTTAGCAAATTAAATGATATATTTTTGTTGTTGTAGGTCTCAATTTCATTGTGTTTCAAATTTTCTTCGTAAGCGTTGACTCGTAGAAGGCGAAAATCTTCTAATGACACTTACTATCCACAAAGCATCTTCCTCAAAATCTTATGCTTCAAATTCAACTCCAAAATGGAATTTTCAGGTTTTCATAAGTTTTAGGGGTGAAGACACCCGTAAAAATTTTACAGATCATTTATATGCTGCACTATGTAGGAAAGGAATCATAGCCTTTAGGGATGTTGAAGCAATTGAGAGAGGAGGAGATATCAAGCAAGAACTCTTTGAAGCAATTGAGAGTTCTCTATTTGCAATTGTTGTTCTCTCCAAAAATTATGCCTCTTCGACATGGTGTTTGGACGAGCTTCAAAAGATTGTTGCATCAAGAAATGAATTGGGTCAACAGGTTCTTCCCATCTTTTACGGTGTAGATCCATCTGATGTAAGACACCAAAAAGCAAGCTTTGCTGAAGCTTTCACCATCCATCAAGAGAAGTTCAAAGAAGACCCAGAGAAGGTGTGGAAGTGGAGAGATACATTAAAAAAAGTTGCTGACTTATCTGGTTGGGATGCCAAAGATTGGTAACTTTTTTTATAAAATAAATTATATAAATTATATTTCATATTTTTATTCATTCTCTATGTTTTTTCGATACATAAATTGTTATAAGCATTGATTATTAAAAGATTCATTAATTGGTGTTGATGAAGGACTTATAGAAATTGAAATAACAAATTCTTGATGTATAGAATAATGTTGTCTAGATGATTTTAATTTACAAATTCAATCAAATTTTGTTTTTTCTCTTTGTTGCTCTTTGCCTGTGATTTATATTACACTCAATCCATGTTTGTCATTTGTTTCTTTTTTAATGATAGGCATGAAGTAGAGCTTATCGAAAAAGTGGTTGAAGTGTTATGGGGCAAATTACATCCAAAATTGCCATCTAATGATAGTATGCTAATTGGAATTGGCCAAAGGTTAGATGAAATTTATTCACTCTTAAACGTAGGGTTGGATGATGTTCGTTTTGTAGGGATATGGGGCATTGGTGGTATTGGGAAGACAACTCTAGCTAGTGTTGCTTATGAAAGACTCCAAAACCAATTTGATGTTTGTTGCTTTCTTCACAATGTAAGGGAAGTTTCTGAAAGAGGAGATGATGGCAAGGTTCACTTGCAAACCCAACTTCTTTCACATCTCAACTTAAAGGGTATGGTAATTAACAATACATATCAAGGAAAGAACACAATCCGAAACCTTTTTTCCAATAAAAGGGTTCTCCTTGTCCTTGATGATGTAAGTTCGATTGATCAATTAAGGAATTTGGTAGGTAGCCGAGAGTGGTTTGGTGTAGGGAGTAGAGTAATTATTACAACTAGGGATATGCACTTGTTGATATCACATGGAGTACGCGATATTTATAAGGTTCAGTCCATGGACAAAGATGAATCTTTTCAACTCTTTTCTCAAAATGCATTTAGAGGAGATCAACCCAAAGAGGGTTATTTGGAGCTGTCTAATTATGTGGTTAACTATGCAGGAGGCCTCCCTTTGGCTCTTTGTGTTTTGGGTTCCTTTCTTTGTGGAAGAAATTTGCCTCAGTGGGAAGATGCTTTGGATAAGTTGAAAAAAGTTCCAAATAATGATATTCTTAAGAAACTTAGAATAAGTTATGATGCATTAGATGAGACAGAGAAAACAATATTTTTAGATATTGCCTGCTTTTTTAAGGGTTGGAAGAAGAATAAAGTAACTCAAATATTGAAAAGTTGTGGTCTTAATGCAACAATTGGAATGAGCATTCTTGTTGAAAGGTCTTTGCTAAATGAAGAAAGACCTTCTGAATATCAAGACATGCAAATAGAGATGCATGATTTGCTTGTGGAAATGGCTAGAAGTATTGTTTTTCTGGAATCTGCAATAGATCTTGGAAGACGTAGTAGATTGTGGTTTCACGAGGACATTCATAAAGTAATGAATAGAAATATGGTATGCAAAATTTTCTTTCTGAGCAATACTTTCACCTAATTTTCACATTCTTATCCACCTTACCATTTCTTATTTTATTCTAATCGTAAGCAACAATGCATATCAGGGAACTGAAGTGATACAAGGTATAGTTTTGCACTTCAATGCACGTAGAGCATGTTGGGATCCTGAAGCATTTTCAAAGATGATTAATATTAGATTACTCATTATAACATGTGATTTGAACCTTCCATATGGTCTCAAATGCCTTCCAAGTGCATTAAGAGTTCTTCAATGGAAAGCATACCCTTTAGAAGATCTTCCACTTGGAACCCAATTGGATGAACTTGTTTATCTCCAGATGTGTCATAGCAAAATAAAGCAACTTTGTGATGGCAAACCAGTAAGTTACATCAACCATGCTTATATAGCTAACTAATTGATTATGCTGGCACAATTTTTTATTTTTAATAGCTGACTCTCTTATGTTTTGTTTGATTAGTGTTTTGAAAACTTGAAATTTATGGATTTGAGCCATTCACATTACTTGATCAAGACTCCAAATTTTCTCGGAGTTCCAAATCTGGAGAGATTAATTCTTGAAGGTTGCATTAATCTTGTTGAGGTTCATTCTTCCCTTGGCCAGCTAAAAAGTCTTCTTGTTTTAAATTTGAAAGGCTGCATAAACCTTAAAGTTCTTCCAAGAAAATTTGAAATAGATCCTTTGAAAGAATTTGTTCTTTATGGGTGCATTCAAGTTAAAAAGCTTCCAGCATTTGGAGAAAATATGAAAAATATGGAAGTTTTGAATTTAAGAGGTTGCAAAAATCTTGTTTGCCTTCCACCTATTATTCATAATTTGAAGCATCTTAAGATTCTTGATATTTCTGGTTGTGCAAAAATTTCAAAACTGCCAGAAAACTTGAATGAAAATGAAGCCTTGGAACAACTTAATGCGAGTGAAACGGTCATAACAGAAGTACCTTTTTCCATTGGTCAGTTAGAAAAACTCAAGACACTATCATTTCATAGATGCAAAGGCTCAACATCCTACTTGAGATGGATCTTGCCTCTCCCTTTGAAGTTGAATAAGATTTTTAACGGACATTCGTTTCCTGAGGGCTTAGTATTGCCTCCTTTCATCTTCAATCTTAAATCATTGACGCAATTAGATTTAAGCTACTGTAATATTGATGAAAGATTCATTCCTGATGATCTCGGTGGCTTATCATCATTGGAGAAATTAAATCTAAGTGG
The DNA here is from genome assembly GCA_037074585.1 of Biancaea sappan. Taxonomy (NCBI): domain Eukaryota; kingdom Viridiplantae; phylum Streptophyta; class Magnoliopsida; order Fabales; family Fabaceae; genus Biancaea; species Biancaea sappan. The sequence continues at coordinate 54,543,936 of CM073494.1, read as the reverse complement.
AAACCAGTTTGTGAATCTACCTCCTACTTGCATTTCTAATCTTTCGCAACTACAAGGTCTTCATTTGGAATTTTGCTCAAAGCTCCAGGCACTGCCTCAGGCTCCACCATCTTTATATTACATAGAAGCAAGAGAGAGTGCTTCATTGGGAACTTTATGTGATCGACAACTGTCACTTTTCTTTGCTCGAACTCACCTGGTATGTATATTCATCTATTGATGTATGTCTTTATATTCCTTTTCTTGTTAATTGTGTATAACATGCTATATGACAAATTTCTTTGTTTTAATTAGTGTGAACCACCCCGGAATTATTTTATTGATGGTGCTGCCGGTGTTGAAATAATGTTAAGTACAACCCTTAATATCGTATTTCCGGGGAGTGAAATACCATCATGGTTTAAGAACCAAAATTATTTGACTCTAGATGAGCATGGAACATTTTCAATAATAACGGAGGTCCCTCCATATAAGCAGTTAAGATTTGCACTATGCGTTGTGCTAGATGAGAATATACGAAGGTCCCGCTATTGTCATTGTTGGGTTGAATATAGTGCTAAAGGTCCCGATGGTGAATACAAATTCCATCAGCCTTTGGGAGGTTGGTATGGGGTTCATCAAGGAATAAATTGTCCTCATCTTTGGTTGGTGTTTGGGAGAATTAAGATAAAAAATTTATCATTAACAAAGGATTGTACCATACTACGTTTCACCTTTGACAATCTTTCAGAATTTCCTAAAACTGTAATGTGTGGCTGGCTCGCCACGTGTCAAGAAAATTTGGAAGAATGGGAAAGTCACCTTCCAATGTTGAAAGGACGTAGCATGTACTTTACGGTAAGTTCCTTTCATTTTTCTTAAAAATTCTCCAAATTATATAAATTTTTTTAATTAAAATCCGAAATAAAAATATATTGCTAAGAATAATATTGATTTATTTTGTTAAAAACATAATTTATTAACAAGTATATTTCTTAAGAGCTTTTTCTAATTTCAATATTATCAAATTAATTTGTGCTATAGTTAGAAACCACAAATTAAAATTATTCTAAATTTTAAATTTTTTTATATTGGTCAAATACATGTATAATAATCATTATATTATAAAAATAATAAAAACATATTTTAGGAAAATTATATGAAGTTTTATTATATTTTGGTTAGAGTAGCGTAACTTTTAATTTAAGGAGATGGAGGCTAATTTTTGTTTTCACTTTTTAATACTGCATTATTCTATTTTTTTACGAAGTTCTTTTATACTATAAAATTCCTTCCCCCCCCCCCCCCCCCACCCCCAAACAAAAACACCCACAAATACATGCTGAAGTTGCTTATGGGTAATTAAAATATACAAAACATATAGTTGAGCCGCTTTCAACATTATTCCCCAACCTCCAAATTAAATAAAACCATAAGGTACAATGAAACTAAAGAAATACCATGCAATAATTCAAGCCTCATAATTATGATATGCCTTAAAGATATCTTCAAGTTTCAAATATATCTACAGAAACCAAGAAGCAAATTTGAGGAAAATATTTGACATTATGTTTATATATAGAGAGAGAAACTTAATACTCCCTTCTCTTACTTTTTGAAGCCATGATTATCATTATTTCTTAATTTTAACTTATTATATATGTATGATATACTTATGTATTGTCCCGTGTCTTTAATTAGGCAACTTCCTCACCATGTAGAGACCGCGACGGAGAGCAATGCAGTTCGTGCCAAAAAATTAATGAAAGTGAAGTCATGTATCCGGAGGTACCATCTTCATGTAACTTGCAAGAAGAAGGGAAATCAGATGATTCATGCATGCAGTTTATTACAGACGATGCCAGGTACAACATATAAAATATGATCTTATCATTTCTCTGTCTATTATTTGTTAAACTTCAAAGTTGAAGTTATTTTTTGAGATCCCTCCCAAGTTGTCTTCCTTAATCCTACGTTGTCTATCACATCCATATTACAAATGATGTTCAAGAACTCTTAAGCCTAAATTGTATATATGTCAAAAACTAAGTATGAATAGTAATTGAAATTCAATGACAATTTGGAGAAGGTCCCTTATGACGGCAATTTTGGGGTTTGGCAAAGTTCTTTTTTTATTTTTCAGAAAAAGAAGAACTTATGATTATCTAGATATAAATTAGTGTTCGTAAAATCTTTGTTTCACTATGTTTCCTATATATTTAATTTGCTTTCTTCCTAAAACTTTGATTTATCTGAAATTGTTTGGGTGTATTGATTAGTTAGTTAATTTCTTATGATTTGTTTATGTTTGGATGGAATTTACAATCACTTTCACAGTCTTTTGATCATTCCCCATTCATTTTTCAAAGTCTTTGGGCACAATGTCATAAATGTTTGATAAGTTTGATAACTTCTTTTTCCAAAGCAGTTGTTATCAACTTTCTTTGAAAGTTCCGTATTACATCTTGCAGAAGAATTAAGTAATTATACAATTAAATCTTGAATTATTCTTACCTTGCAAAATTGCAGCATGAGAAACAAAGGGGAAGAAAAGTGAACTTCGGGATTGAACTTCAAAAGAAAAGGAGAATCCTTGCTTTGCAAACTTGACCGGACCACCAGTTCTGGTCCACCAATGAAAAAATTGAAAAACGCAATCCCAGAACATTTCTCATGTCACCATGCTGAAGCACATCCATGAACACATCCTCCTCTTAAGCATTGATGACTAAGAAGAGACGAAGAGACGAAGAGACGTGTTACCACACTGCTGCATAAGTCTTTGTGTTGAATTTAAGTTCTTTTATTTCTCTTTCTCTGGTGTTATTTCTCATTAGCCAACTCAACATCTATTTAACAGTGTTATAACAAATACTATTTGATATCATGGACCGTTTAATATATATATATATATAGGAGCTGAAATTAAAAATTTGGGTACAGTATAGGATCAAATGTATAATTAAAATGTATAACTATAATTCAATCATGATCAAATCATTGATCTTTAAACTAGTACTTCTATCAATTTAATAATTGATCTAATTTTTAAAACCTTGGCGCAAAGTAAAATGTTCCTAATATTTCTTATTATTTGTTGTTTTTTCGTAAGCGGATATTAGTTATTGCATAGAGTATTGGGAATCTTTTTAATATTTCCGAACAAAAAATTGTAGACAAGAAATCATTCATGATAAATTTGTAGTTTCTTTTAGTCCGAATTATCATACAAAAATTGAATTAGGAGATCTAAAAATTTGTTGGCGATTTGGTAAATATACCAGTCGTACAAGTAATATAAAATAAGTAGAGTATCGTTCTCATGAGGATTGAGGTGTCAAGTGCCTGTAAAGTTAAAGTGAAATACTATCGAGATTGTACGTTTAATTGATGAAAATAAAAAGAGTAAAGTTAAACATAAATATAGTCCTAAAACTAACAAATTAAACTAAAACTACTAACTAAGACCTAAGACTAAGTTAAATTAGCCTTTGAGTTATTAAAGAAAGATTCACTCTAATTACAAATCCTTTTGATGTTGGTTAAGCTCTCAAATAAAAACCACATAATAAGATTATCTATTCCTAGATAAATCTAATTTTTGGTAGAAGTTACAAGGCTAAGTTAATATCTAGCTATTTCTAGCATAGATAAAAACCCCAAACTCATAACAATAGTGATCAAGTATTTTTATAGCAAATCAATCGGTAAAATCTACTCCAACAAAATACGAAATGCAATTAAAAAAAATCATTCAACAACAAAACTTCATAAAAATCAAATTACATCAAACATCAAACCTTTCATTTCTCATATGTTCCATTATCATTCTCTTACTCCTACTTTCACCAATTGTACATGCTAATATAGGGTATAAATATTGTTAGAAGGATTTTTTCAAATCTCAGTTAAGATAAAAACCTAATATTCTATAATTCCTTATGTGAAAATCAAGTTAATTTAATGAACAAACCCTAATTTGACTATATGAGGCTAATGTATATATTCCTATGACATTAACAAATCAATCCTCTCACTTTTAAGGTTCAAGAACTCATACATCTCATCCCTTACATCTAATTTTTACCTCACTTTTCCAAGTTTAGCAAAAATACCATAACATCCCAGGAATCCAGAGAAACACACAAGCTCATAATATAGAGGAGTCATTCCTTGATCTTCCATGTCTAATTTTTTTAGATAATTGAAAATTCATTAATAATGGAAAAAGTACAAGAGTGCCAGGAGTAGAGGATAAAAGATCCTCCTAAACTTGTTCTAACAAAGCCATAAAAAAAGATAATAGAAAACAAGAGAGAAAAATAAGAAAAGAAAGAAAGTCCCTAAATCAATTAAGTACAGCATTCATTTTTCTATAGATGTCTACTAGAGCCATCCCATTAAAGAAGCCATTTGCCAAAACCCATTAAGAAGCCATAAATCAAATCTTATCCCTAAGTAAACACGGAGGGAGATATTGTTTCTTAAAAACCCTTGCTTTTCTCTCTAGCCAAATACCCCATTGTAAGCAAAAATCCGAAAACACTTTATGTCCTAGTATCTTAACTTTCATGTATTCACACAAACAAAAATCTAAACATTACAATTACTTACTCGGATCCATGCATGTCTTCTGCGAATTTGTTTTCTTCTTCCTCCAAATTTCTCTCTTTATTGTCTTTTGATAGTTAGGAGGGAAAACCAATAACTAACTGTTTGCTAAATCAATGTCCCTTTATTTAATTACTGTTACTTTTAAATTTGAAATCAGAGTACCTTTTGACCCTTATAAAATTTTTAATTACTTAGTAGTCTCTCAACTATCACAAGAAGGCCTCAATATATTAAAAACTTATCATTTAGGTTATTCAATGTTATATAATGTGAACTTAACAATTAATGTCATTAAGCTTAATTACATGAGTCACATATTAGAAAATAATCTGACATTCTCCCGTTTGGCCCTTGTAATTACTTGATGGTTTAATAACAACTGTAAGTGCACTCCATACATCAAATTCACTATCATCAATAGACTTAGTTGAATTAATTTTGAGTGGATCATAGCGGTCACATGTTATTCTGCAACATGATCCCTTCCATGTATCATAGAACATCCCTAACTCAACATCAACTTTAATTGAGGAAAATTGTAAATCTCAACATAACCTGTCATCTCATACAAACATATGTACATAGATACCAAAATGATAACAAGTATAATATGCAGAAACATAACTATAAGTGAATTCATAGTGTCACAAAACATAACAAGCACAACAAACACTGTACGATAATGAACATAACAAGGCTTTGTCCATAATGCCCATACACTCTACATGACTAGAAAATACTTTAGGCAGTAATCCTTTAGTCAATGGATCCACAATCATTGAACATTGACATCAAAGCATGCCACGAATTTAGCCTCCATATATAGTAGAAACAACAATGACAGACTGCTTTGCACTCTTCCATGACACTGCTCTTCCAGCTAATAAGAACAAGTAACAGAATGTAGACTTACTCAAGTCCACGCAACCAACATATTTTGAATATGAATATCTGACCACTTCTAGATGATCAAACCTCCTGTATGTGAGCATTTGTTTTTGGTTCCTTGTAAATACAGAAAAACTTTCTTTGCAGCCTTCCAGTGGTTTATACTGGGATTGCTTTGGTATCTACCAAACATACCAACAGCGAAGCTAATATCTGGCCTAGTATAGGTCATGGTATACATCAAACTCCCAATCATTGATGCATAAGGAATTGTTTCCATTTCTTTACGTTCCAATTCATTTTTAGGACATTGCATTTGACTGAATTTATCCTCCTTCTGAATTGGAACTACTTTTGTAGAACATTTATCTATTTTGAATCTCTCTAAGACTATATTGATATATCCTTTTTGTGATAATCCCAACAGTCCTTGTGACCTGTCCTAGAATATTTCTATCTCAATCATATAGGACACGTCACCCATATCCTTCATTGCAAAGCTCTTAGAGAGAAACTTCTTCACATCATATAACATTGCCAAGTTATTTGCAGCAAGTAAAATATCATCAATATATAAAACTAGAATAACAAATTTGCTCCCACTAACCTTCATATAGATACACCGATCAATGATGTTCTCTATAAAACCATAAGATGTGATGGCATCATTGAACTTGAGATACCAATGACGGAAGGCTTGCTTTAGTCTATATATTGATTTCTTCAGCTTACACACTAGATTTTCTTTTCTTGTGATTAGAAAACCTCTAGGTTGGTCTATACAGACTTCTTCTTCCAAGTCCCTATTCAGAAAAGCAGTCTTAACATCCATAAGCTCCAAGTCATAATGAGCCACCAAAGTCATAACAATTCTTAAGGAGTCTTTCTTTGAAAATGGAGAGAAAGTCTCTTTGTAATCAATGCCATTATTTTGGGTATAACATTTAGCAATAAGTTGGCTTGAACCTTTCAACATTGCCTTTTGAGTTATGTTTGGTCTTAAAGACCTATTTACAACCAACTCTTTTAGAATCTTCAGACAATTCAACCAAGTCCTAGACTTTGTTGTCATCCATTTATTTAAGTTCTTCTTTCATGGCATTAAACCACTTTTCAGCATTGCTATAGTCCATGACTTGTTTAAATGGGACTGGATCCTCAACAATGCTCAAGTCACACTCATTATCAAGATTGTATATCACAAAGTCATCAGGAATAGTAGATATCTTTTGCTTTACATATCGCCTTAATGCTACTTCCTGTTGAGGTTCTTGTTAACATTCCCCAGGTTCCCCCTTAAGGTTCTTATTGTGATATATCAATTTCTTGATCAATAGTGATTGGTTTATTCTATACAATCTGAATAGATGGGTTTAGGACATTGACTACTTTTTTCGGTACATTATGAGGCTATGATACAACAACAGGAATAACGTGAGAAGAAATCTTTGGTGTAGGTGCTACAACCCGAGTTTTTTGAATGTCTACCTTTTGTGGTTCCCCACTTCTACTAGTTTGACAATTCTCAATGAACCGTTCTTTTACAGAATCTACAATCCTTGTAGTATGGCTAGGACAATAAAACTTATACCTCTTTGAATTTTCAGGATAGCCAATGAAAAACCACTGATTGTCCTAGGATCAAATTTCTTTTTATGTGGATTGTAAACCCTTACTTCTACCTAACAACCCAAACGTGGAGATGCCTCAAACTGGGTTTCCTTCCTGTCCACAGTTCATAAGGTGTCTGAAGAATTTCCTTACTTTTAAGCAAATATACAGTAGTCTTTAATGCGTGTATCCATAATGAGAGGGGTAGTGAGTAATTACTTAACATGCTCCTAACCATGTCCATCAAGGTGCAGTTCCATCTTTTAGCTACACCATTCTATTGAGGTGTGCCAATCATTGTGTATTGTGCACAAATGCCTTTATTCTCAAGGAACCTAGCAAATGGACTTGAACATTGTCCACTTTCATTGGATCTGTCATAAAACTCACCACCTCTATCTAACCTCACTACTTTCACTTTCTTATTTAACTACCTTTCCACCTTATCAATGAACACCTTAAGGAAGTCTATAGATTGAGATTTATCATGCAGTAAATAGATATAGCCATAACATGAGAAATTGTCTATAAAGGTGATAAAATACTTTTCATTACCTCAAGAAGGGACATCAAAAGGACCACAAATATCAGTATGTATAAGCTTAAGAAGTTGAGTGCTTCTTGTGGCTACTTTCTGTAATGTATGTTTGGTTTACTTTCCCTTAATGCAATCCACACATGTATCTATGTCACTAAAATCCAACTGTGGTAGGATTTCAGTTTTCACTAACCTCATTATTCTTTTTTTGGATATGTGATCTAATCTTTGATACCACAAGAAAGTAAAACTTCCATTTGCTATGCTATATTTAATACTTACACTACTTTCAACATAAAACAGAGATTCAACAAATTTATTATCTAAATTGAAATGGTGAAGCAAATCACATAAAGTACTAGATCTATAAACGTACTTATTTTTATACAATGCAAATGTACCGTTACCAAACTTGAACTAAAATCCTAAACTGTCCAGTCTCCCTACTGAAACAAGATTCCTAGCAATATCAAGTACATAGAGACACTTTTCAAGATCTAAATGACATCCAGTGCCTAAGATTAATCTATAAGTCCCAATGCCTTTTATTTGTGCCTTCATCCTGTTTCCCATGGACAAGTAATATTCAGTTCCTTTTGTGTGTTGGATTGAACTAAATCCCTATAAAACATAAGACTCATAAGTAGTAGCACCAAAATCTAACCACCAGGTATTATTAGGAACCTCTATAAGGTTGGATTCAAAGCATACAGAAACATAATGCATACCTTTTTTTTTTTGAACCAAGCCTTTTTTTTAGGACAATCTTTCTTTAAGTTTCCCATCTTGTTGCAGAAAGAAACACTTCAATTGTTTCTTGATTTGGCCCTCAGTAACTTTTATTAGGGCCTTGCCCTTCCTTTTGTCCTTTTTGTTCTTTTTCCCTGGCTTGAATTTGATACTGTTAGCACCATCATAGATAGTGAGGTGGATGGAGTGATCCTTCATCTTCTTTAATTTCCCTTCCTCCTGCACTAATATAGCCTTCAATTCCTTTGAGTTCCACTTATCCTTGAGAGCATTATATTTGATCTCAAATTGGCTAAATTCATTAAATAGGGAGTTAATGATGAATTACATCAGAAACTGATCACTCACTTCTATCCCTAAAGTCTTTAACTTTGCTGCTAGATTAGACATATGAGTCACATGATCATAAATGGTGCGTAACCAGTCAAACTTCTTTGTAGTCAACTCACTCATCAAGCTTTTTAAAATTGACTTATCTGTCAAGTTTGACTTAGAATGCTCCTTCACCTTTTCCATGAATTCCTTAGCATCATCCATCTTCGGCATCGATGGCTTCATATTTTCAGCCATGGTTATCCTCATGAGGTACAAGCTTAGTCTATTTGAATGCTCCCACAGTTCATAGAGCGCAACATCATCATTTGAGCTTTCCTAAGTAATGGCTACAAGATTTTCCTTACTAACTATTCCTGCATCAATATTCTAAAGACCAGGATGGAATTTGATCTATTCAGACCATTCACCATAGTTCAGCCTGTTGAACTTCACAATGTTGTTCATTTATCGTGAGAGACTAGCTACATAACAAACAAACATGCTTACCCATTAATGCTTTGACATAAATTTAAAAGATGTAGAAAATTTCACATATAAATTTTAAGCATGCAGTTAAGTTCTCCTTTGGGAAATACTCAAATGCATAATCACAAAAAATTGATGGCAAACAAATTAGACTTTAATGGATAATCACAACATACATCAATTAACTAAGTGTCATCTTTGGATATACTCACTAATCAACCTAAGTATCATGGATCATCCCTTTAATGTTATAAATTACAGTGACCTCATAGTCATAAAACTTAAAACTTCAATTGTTCGAACAAAACAGTCATGTAATTCCATTCATAGCATCTATAAAGTACGAACAACTGAAAACACACTTTATAATAAATGTCTAAACTTCAATTTAATTAGATCATTTCGGTGATTAACTAGCTTCCATCATATACACAATTTACAAAGTGCAAAAAAACTTTCATAGTGAACACACATATATTCACATTCACATAATCCGACACCTTATTTGCAATTAAACATTTATAATTCATTTACTTTAATATCCCTTACGCAGAGTAGATCAAGGGTCAAGGGGTAATGTCTTTGCGGGGGCTCGGGGGCAGAGCCCCCGAAAAGTAAACAAAATCACAAGTTATTAATGCATGGAAATCACAAGAATATTATGCGGAAAATAGTAACATGCAATTTTCATGTAATTCCATATGAACTTTAATAGCAATTCGCAACCAAAGATTAATTAATTTTCATGCATTTTTTTTAAAATCAAATAATCTATAGTTTCATGTGATTTGAAAAAACAATTAAATCACAATACATTAACCGAAAAAACTCAAAAGTGCAGAAAACTCAAAAATGTAGAAACTGCACAAACCATAAAAACGTAAAAATGCAGTAATTCATAGAAATCCAGAAAATTCACAATTGCAGAAAACAATAATTCCATGTAAACCAAAAACGTTCAAATGCAAAAAAGCATACAATGCAAAAATAGTAATTTGATAAACACAGAAACAATTAATTGCAATTCGCAAAAATGCATAAACATTAACATGTGATTTTCTGAAACGTAGAAACTGTAAATTCTAATTGCATCAAGTGCACATAGTAAACAATTTTCAGAAACTGTAAACAATTTTCACAGAAATTGTAAGTCTAACACATAAACATAGATTCATGAAAATCTGCATTTTCTAGGAAATAGAAAATGATTTGCATCAAGTGCGATTTTCAGAAACTGCAAATGATTTTCACAGAAAATGCATAAATCCCAAAAAACACATAAACATAGATTCATGAATTTCTGTGTTTTATAGGAAATATATTTTTAATGGTGAATCATGAAAGTCCAACTAGGCTCTGATACCATATATAAGCAAAAATCTGAAAACACTTTATGCCTTAGGATCTTGACTTCTATGTATTCACACAAACAGAAATCTAAACATTGTAATTACTTACCTAGATCCATGTCTTTCTTCTATAAATTTGTTTTCTTCTTCCTCTGAATTTTTCTCTTTATTGTCTCCTTGTTGGTTAGGAGGGAAAACTAGTAACTAACTGTTTTCTTAATCAACATCCCTTTATTTAATTATTGTTACTTTTAAATTTGAAATCAGAGTAAAGGGGTATTTTACCTTTTGACCATTATAAAGTTTTTAATTACTTCACAGTCTATCAACCATCACAAGAAGGACCTAATATATTAAAAACTTATTATTTAGGTACTTTAATGTTATATAATGTGAATTTAATAATTAATGTCATTAAACTTAATTACATGGGCCACATATTAGAAAATAATATAACACCCAAAAGATAGCAAACTTTGCACTATGTTACTACTTGCAAGCAGTGAGAGGAAAGAATAAAAAAGGTCGCATATTTGGCACAAGGTCAGAGGCATGTGAGATGGATTTACATCAAGTCAGACATTTGTCCCACCTTCATCAAGCCTACACCTACACTTCCAGCAGGAGCTAGATCACTGCATTAACCTCTGATGGAAATGATTGCAACTCAAGCATCAATGCTCCAAGATATGCAGAAAGTTATCAGCCGCTTCATGAGCCAATAGACCCTTCCTAATACTAGTGCTGCTGATGATAACACACAATCGCCATATTCTCCCATAACAGATTAGTTTATTTTTGTAGACTTTTATTTGAATTTTTTTATGTCAGTTAGACATTGTAATTTGTGATTAGAACGTGTAATTTCATGGTTTGATTAATTATATAATAAATTTTTCTTTCATAAGTTGTTCCTGTTACTGGCTATTGGTTGAAATTAGTTAGTTATATTCTTTTGTCTTTCATAGGTTTCAAATCAAGTTGGGATTAATTATATATATATATATATATATATATATATATATATATATATATATATATATATATATATATATGTCAAAAAATTAGAGATGGAATCAATAATGGAAAAATTCATCCCTGATTTGAGATGAAATAATCCATCCTTGATTTTGGATGGAATTAGGGACAGAAAATAACATCATTGATTTGTGACGGAATCATATAAGGAAATTTAGTTCCATTATTTGAGATGGAATGAAGGACGAAATATTCTTTCTCTAATCTAAGATGTTGAATCAAGGATGAATTTTCTGTCCCTGATTTGAGATAGAACAATTTCTATCTCTGACATACAATATTTGCTCGAGATGGAATTTTATCTTTGAGATGGAAAATACCGTCTCTAATTCTAAGACAGAATTTTTTCTATCTCAAATTCTTTGCAACGGAATAATTATAGATGAAATTTTTTTTATCTCTAATTCTGTCCCTTATTTTGGTCTTTTTTTTAATTAAAACTATTAGTCACTTTTATTGGGAAAGACACCTTTCCCCCTTGAAAAATACCTTGGCACAAATAAACCAGAGAAATAACAGGAAACAATACTCACAATTACAACACAAGAAAATAACGTAGAAACTCCAAAATCGGAGAAAAAACCAGGACCGTTGTCAAAGACAACCAGAGAAAATACTATGTGTAAATTTTTACAACACACAGAAACTTCTCTTAAATACCTGGTACCCAAAACTAGATACCAACTGATACCCAAATACACCCACACACTCTCAAGCATGTATTTAATTTACATCTCTCATCACTCTAGAACAAGAGTATAAAGAAAGAAAGAATTAAATACAAGCTAATGTGTCTTGTATTGGTATAAGAAATACAAGGAAGTAAAGCTTCTATATATAGCAAGGAACCAAGCTTCACACCTTAAACCCAGCCGATGTGGGACTTCAAATAGCTTCATTCACATTTGCAAATTTTCTTCTTATGGGTCCCACCACTTTCAATCAATTTTTTCAACAAATCTCCACCTTGATTGAAAGTAACCACATTTGCTGATTCATTATCTATATCGACAATCATAGTTCCAAGAACTACCACACTCCACCATAAAAGAGTATATCCACCCAGAATTAACCAATTCTAGGAATTTCACCTCGGCACATGTCGAAAAATTCCTGCTGAAAAATTTATGGTGCAACTTCCAATGTTGGCTCTCCTTGGAAGTTCTTCAGCTATCGACATCATCCCACTACACATCTTGCATCAATGCCAATCAATGCCCATGTGCAATTGTGGACCCGCTAGTAGCAACTCATCCTCTTTCATGGCAACGCGGCCATGCCATGAGGATTCAAACTTCTCAGTTTTCAGAGAAATTCCTCCTCCGTAATGAGAGAGACAGAGTTTGCATCTTCCTCGGAGCCTTTTGCCAAACCTGCTCCACCTGGACAATTTCTCCTTACATGTCCAGACTTTCTACATTTTCAGCAAGTCACATTCTTACCCATATTCTTCTTCCCCTTACTCCCACTTCTAGCTACCGCCATTGAGTCCAACAAAGGTATAGAGCGGCCCTCACATTTTAACCTTCTCTCCTCAGAAATAATTGTACTGGCAACTTCTTCAAAGTTTAGAGTCTCCTTCCCATACATCAAAATGTGTTTCATGTTCTCATAGGAAGACGGAAGAGACCATATGAGCCTTAACGCTTTATCTTCATCATCAACTTTGACTCCGACAGCCTCTAGTTCAGATACGATACCATTGAGAGCACTGAGATGATCTGATATTTTTGTACCTTCTTCCATACGAAGCGTATGAAATTGCTCCTTCAGTAACAATCGATTTAAGATACCCTTCGCCTGATACAACCCTTCGAGCTTCTCCCAGAGTTCTTTGGCTGTTGATATTCCTTGCACATTTGCAAGAACATTCTTGGCCAGGCACAGACGAATTGCACTTGCCGCTCTCAAATCTAGTTCCTCCCAATCTTCATCGCTCATACTAGATCCGCTCTTTTCAGAATCCTTACTGGAAACCTTCCCCTTCAACGTCTTGTATAACCCAGATTATATCAGCACGTCCTTGACTTATACTTGCCACAAGCCAAAATTGATCCTCCCATCAAATTTCTCTATGTCAAATCTCATCGCGCTAGAAAAATTTGACATTGCAACTGTATACTGGAATAGTGAACACAATTGTAAATAGTATACCAGGTAAGTTCCCAGGAAAGAGAGGTTGGTCACAATGGACACCCTTAAGTACCTAGTCTTTCCTTAGCCAAAACTTTCCTAGACATGCACTTTCACAATATCACACTTCGTTCCAGTAACCCAGCAACCAAGAACAATCTTCAAGCAACCGGGAACAATTCTTTTCTGATTATGGAAGATCAGACAAAGCTGCAACCACAAGAGCATACTAAGAATTTAACATCCCACCGAACCATAGGCTCTGATACCACTTGTTGGGTAAGACACCTTTCCTCCTTGAAAAATACCTTGGCACAAATAAACCAGAGAAATAACAGGAAACAATACTCACAATCACAACACAAGAAAATAACGTGGAAACTCCAAAATCGGAGAAAAAACCACTACCGCTGTAAAAAACAACCAGAGAAAATACTATGTGTAAATTTTTACAACACACAGAAACTTCTCTTAAATACCCGGTACCCAAAACTAGATACCAACTGATACCCAAATACACCCACACACTCTCAAGCATGTATTTAACTTACATCTCTTATCACTCTAGAACAAGAGTATAAAGAAAGAAAGAATTAAATACAAGCTAATGTGTCTTGTATTGGTACAAGAAATACAAGGAAGTAAAGCTTCTATATATAGCAAGGAACCAAGCTTCACACCTTAAACCCAGCCGATGTGGGACTTCAAATAGCTTCATTGTCACGTCCCAAAATCTGAGCACGTGACCGGCACGGAAAGTGAATTTCATTTCACCTCCGTAAGCCTATCTTTCTCTTAAGCATTATACCATTCTTTTTCATGCAACCAAACCAAGTTCTCTATACGCACTACAGTCATTCACATTACATCACTGAATGAACCTACCCGATTACAGAGATTTCTAGATTTATACAACTTAGAATAAGACTTAACTATTATACCTTTATCCTGAATAAATGAAAAGGTAATCATGGGCTAAGGATCCATAATTCTTTGTACAGATATTTACCTTCAGTTGTCAACTCTGAAAAAAATGTTAATAAGAGGGGTATGAGCAAACCACGTGCCCAGTGAGCAGACAACACAATACTATGACAAAAAAAATCATGCATCATAATGATAACATGCAGCAATCATACGTAATCGATCATAATATAATATAATATAATATAATTCATAGTACTTCATAACAATATCCAAGTAAATCAAATACATTTCAACATAATTCACAACAGCAAACAGTGAAATCAATTTCACACATTTCCCGTACCAACCGGGTCGTCCAGGGTACCTCTGGATCGTTGCCCACGGCCCCCGCCGCATCTACCCTTATCGCTCCATTTATATTCTCCACCCTTATAGCTTCACATAGATTTCTCCATGGGGTGCACCACCATGCCTTTCCTTTCTAGTCAAACACAATCACAATCACATCTAAAAGAGCATCCTCAATCATAATCATGAGCCACATACACAACTCAGTCATTTACAATTCAAGTCACAACATAATCAATATTGTTTCAGTAACATAGCATGTATACAACATAACCCATAATATAGATCAATTATTCAACAATAACATACTTCAACTATCCGCATATGGATGAACTCAATAATCAGAATATGACACATTTCAACTCAGTTCACATGCCGTTCACAATCCATCATATAACCTCCATTCATGAGAAAATAAGAATCACCAGGCAAGTTCCACAATTGTTTATGTCTCATCGTCCCATTCAAGCACAATATAATTTAAACATGTAAATATATATATTTGAGTCATTATCCTCTTCAAACTTGGATATACAACATATTTTCACTATGATGCATAAAGTCCATAACAAAGATATTTAATCATAGCAAGTATTAACCCATTCACCTGGATTTCACGCTCTCGGCACTCCCACCTTGTACCTTGACCATTCCTATTGTAACAGATAAAAACCATCAGGGTTACGAAATAGAGAAATTCCTTACCACTACTCCCGACCTTCATCTACTTCTCAAATCATAACTCCTAACTGGTAATGAATATACAGATGAAACTTATACCATTGGAAACTAGACTCAAAGAGCTTTTCAACGATATATAAAAAAAAAAACTGATGCTACAGTAACGGTCAACGGTCAACGCAGCTACAGTAACATTGACCGAGTCAATGCTACAGTAACGTTGACCGAGTCAATGCTACAGTAGCCGAGAAAATCTGAAAAATTTTTTCTGATAAACAGTAATTTTTGGGGAAAATTTTCGGATGTTCTTCGTGTTCTTCATCCAAAAATCCTAAAATCATATCTAAAACAACATTTCTTTTGATTTCTTCCATGGGTTTTGTTTCTCAATGTCTAATGAGTATTTTAACACAAAAATCCCTATTTTTTTACCAACAATCCAAGCTCAAATCTCAAATTTTCATCAAGAACACTAACTTTTTCAAATATCCAAATTCTACGAAATTTCTTGTTCTAATAACATCATAAACCACCTAAGAATGTTTTACATTAACATCCACACTTAAATTCATCCATTAAAACTCAAAATCTTAATTTTCTTCCATAGGTCTGAAAATGGAGAAAAAGAGAAATAGAGCAGATAAAACTTACCTCTTTGCCTCTAGAACTCCTAAGAATCGGAAGTATGGTTAGAAAATATCAAATCACCGGAAGAACTTAAAGAAAGGATTGGAGAAGAAGATGGAAATGAAACGAAGAAAATGAAGCCTCGGGAGGAAGAAGGAGAAGAGAAACTAATAATTGTACGTGTGTGCCTCACCAATTTCTTTTTTCGATAAAATTGTGCATAGCCACCTTAGCTTTTAAGATTTGTTCACTTAGGTCCTTGAGAATTTATAAAAATTTCCTAAATTAAAAATTAAAATTTCTATTCCCAAATTTTCTTTACTAATTCAAAGAAAGAAAACATATTTCACGCAATTAAATTTTTCAATAAACTTCAAATAGATTTTAAATATTCATAAAATTTTTTTAGAATATTACATTCATTCACATTTGCAAATTTTTTTCTTATGAGTCCCACCACTTTCAATCAATTTTTTCAACAATTTTAACCGTTAGTCACTCTTTCTAATATATAGTTGACATTTATGTAGATATATAGTCTAAGTCTACATTAGAATAACGATACGTTAGCTCCATTAAAATGATTAATAATTTTGAAGAAAAATAATCGAAATAGCTTGACTTTGTAACATAAAGGCCAGTAAAAAAAATAAAAAACATAAAAAAAATAAATTAAAGCTTAAAATGAGGTCACAGAAGCAAAATTATTATTATTATTATTATTATTATTTAATGTTTCCGATTGTGCTAAAGCCTAAAGTGATGAGCGTTGTTGTATCGTAACATTTATTGAGAAAATTTTCTCTTTTCTTTTTTAAAATTTTGTTTTTAATAACTGTTGTTTACTTGTTTTGCACGACGTAATCTAGGATATCTACAGAAAGTTAAAGAATTCCAACAAAGAATTGAGATCCTTTCTAATATTTTAAAAGTATTAAAAAGTTTTATATTTTTATTTAGATTGTTCAATTGAAGTTATAATCAATTTCAGATCGTATAAAAAGATTTTTATATTGGTAAGTTATAATAAATAATTTATTTATTTAAGTATCTATTTAAGATTCTTTATTTTATTTTTTGTTTGATTTAATATCATATTTAATTTTATTTAGCTCTTATTACAGAATATATTTTATTTTAAATTTAAACTAATTTCTATAAATTTTTTATTTCATTTAATTTAATCTCTATTTTAATATAAAAATATTCTTATATCATTTGGATCGTTTTTAATTTTAATCAAACAATTTTAATAAAAGTAGAAGATTCTTCAATATTTTTAAATATTGGAGAGGATTTTAATTTACGTGCAAAGGCAATTATATATGTCAAAAGTTCAAGCCTAGTCACTTACGTGTTATCTGGGTAGGTATGACAGACTAACGATTAGCCCAACTTGCTAAGATGGATGTCAGTCTGCGTTAGAAAAAAGGAGGATATTAAAACTTCCATGAAATGGTGCCAAAGACTGAAAAACAATGGGAATGACGAGAAACTTGTGTTCATCAATTGCTTTTCTTACTTTATCCTCTCTTTTCTAAAAATATGTATTTTTTATTCTCTTGCTTTTATGGTAAAACAAATAATTTTATATATAAGAATAGTTTATTGTAAGAGATAAAATAAAAAAATAATCAATTAGATTATAAATTAATAGTTTAAATTGATATATATATATAAAATTTATAATCACGAATCGATAATATTTTACTTTATTTTTATATGAAAATATTTTACATAAATCCAAACTATCCATTTGTAATTTAAAAGTTTCATTTCTCATATTAAATCACTGATTTATTCTATTGATAGAA
Organism: Biancaea sappan; assembly: GCA_037074585.1. Classification (NCBI taxonomy): domain Eukaryota; kingdom Viridiplantae; phylum Streptophyta; class Magnoliopsida; order Fabales; family Fabaceae; genus Biancaea; species Biancaea sappan. The sequence continues at coordinate 54,525,838 of CM073494.1, read as the reverse complement.
TGCATAAATATATAAAAATTAGTACACATATTTAATTGTATATTTTTTCTCATATTTTATCAAAATTTTTAATTTGGTCCTTATATATATTTTTTTCAAAACATTTCTTACATGTTCAATTTGTTTTTAGAGTAAACATGTAAATTAGTCCTTGAAAGATATATATACTCATTATCAATTGGTCTTTGAAATTTAAATATTCAATGAGTTAGTTTCTATAATATACAAATTCAATACAATCTAATAAATTAATCTTTTTGTAGGACTAAATTCCTTATTTTTTTTATTTTTGAAAGCTTGACTCAATAATGACATCTAATTTTATTTTTTTGATAACATAATGACATCTAATGAATTTATAATATTTAGGATAAATTTAGGTAAAGTAAAATCAGGCTTAAGTTAAATTATAACTCTAGATCTAAAGTTGTCTGAAATACACAAAAGCTCTATCAATGTACTTTTTTACCATATACAATAACAAGGACCAAAGCTTGAGACACCAAAGTTTGAGTTCCTTTATAATATTACAAGAAAAGAAAAAAGAAAAAAGAAAAAAGACAAGGGCTTCTATATATAAAATCTTACTTTCATTTAATTTCGATACCCGGCGATATAATGTCATTATACCTATATAAATTCGTACCTTTTTTTGTTAGTATTTTAATTTTTCAGTTTAAATTGTTACTTGTATAAATTATTTACTTTCCCGTATTTATTTATGATAGTAATACAGTTTGAGAAGCACGTATATAAAACGAATCATTAAATAATAATTGTTAAATAATTGTATTTTTATAATATTTTAAAAATAATAATAACATGGTATAAAATATAAACTATTCAACTTTCTGTCCTTCTACTACTTCATTTTTTTCATTCTTATTATATTTTATATATATGTTGACATAAGATTTTGAAAGACCATTGACTAAAATGTCAGAAACATTTAGTAAAGTAATAAGAAAAAGGGTGTGGAATTGGGAAGGGGCAGGAGCGCCTTTTTTTTTTTTTAATATTATAATAATAATTTAAATTTATATAATGAAAATATATTAAATTAAAGACATATTTTATATTATAGGTTTAAGATTTAGGGTTTATGATTTAGGATTTAGGGTTTATAATAATATTTAATTTAATTTATTATAATTTATTTAATTAAATATTAAGGTTTAGAATTTAGGTTTTAAGTTTTAAGGTTTAGGGTTTAAGTTTTAGTGTTTAGTGTTTAGGATTTACTATAATATTTAAGTTAATTGATTATAATTTATTTAATTAAATATTAGGGTTTAGGATTTAGTATTTAGGGTTTAGAGTTTACAATAATATTTAATTTAATTTATTATAATTTATTTGATTAAATATTAGAGTTTAATAAAAATGAGAAAAAAAAACTTATTCTGCAAAAAAAAAATAGACATGAATTTTTCTAATTTTGTTGAAGCAGAAGAAAATACACATGAATTTAGATTATTCTTATTAGGAACTCAGTGTAAAATTTAAAATTAGACAGGTGTTAAGTGTAATGTAATCAAACTTTAAAGAAAGTTAGCAAGATTTACCGTTAATTGATTGTTAAATATAATAATAATAATTAATAATGGTGATGATAGTGAGGACGACATGTAGTACTAAAAGAATCTATTATTCAGAATAAATTTATATTTTTTTTCATAAAGAAACTATTTGCTTTAAGTAAGTTTTTTTCTCATGAAAACAAAAAGATGAAGTTAAATTAAGATAAACAATTAGTACTTTTAAAAAAAAGATAAACAATTAATAAAAGGATAGGTCGAAAGTTGATTTTCCATTCCGAACAGTAACGCATATAAATATATTTCATAAAAATACAAAACGTTCTCAAAGACGTTCAAGAGTTTCGCTATGAGTGGTATGCATTTTTATAATATATATGTAAACATACCACTCAAATTAAATGTTATGATTAGAGCACTCTTGACTAAAATATTTGTATTGACTTGCTTTTTATTTATTTATTTTAAATTAGCTAACCAACCCAGCTCTGAAAAGACAGAGTCCAAAACTTTCTTCTCCTTTTCTTGGAAGTTGCCTCACCATCAACACCAAAACTTTCTTCTCCTTTTCCTCGATGTTGCCTGACCACACCATCAAAGATGTCTACTATCAATTGCCAGAAATCAGACACCAAAGTACATGTGGTGATTTCCTTGGCATTCTCAGTCTTTAGCCTTCAGTTGATTTCCTTAGCATTCTCAGAAATATCAGTGAGCTTAGGTCAGTTGAAAAGAAAGTATGAGCTATAGACCTTGCACCATTTTTCTTTATCTAGTTTCCATTATTTTCATTCCATGTTTGATTTGATTTGATTTGTTTGGCAAATTAAATGATATGGTTTTGTTGTTGTAGGTCTCAATTTCATTCTATGTTTCAAATTTTAATTTGTAAGCGTTAGCCCAAATTAGAAGGCAAGAATCTTCCAATGGCACTTACTATCCACAAAGCATCTTTCTCAAACTCTTCTACTTCAAATTCAATTACAAAATGGAATTTTCAAGTTTTCATAAGTTTTAGGGGTGAAGACACCCGAAAAAGTTTTATAGATCATTTATATGCTGCACTGTGTAGGAAAGGAATCATAGTCTTTAGGGATGATGAAGCACTTGAGAGAGGAGAAGTCATCAATTCGAAACTCCTTCAAGCAATTGAGAGTTCTCTATTTGCAATTGTTGTTCTCTCCAAAAATTATGCCTCTTCGACGTGGTGTCTGGACGAGCTTCAAAAGATTGTTGCATCAAGAAATGAATTGGGTCAACAAGTTCTTCCCATCTTTTATGGATTGGTGTAGATCCATCTGATGTAAGACACCAAAAAGCAAGTTTTGCTAAAGCTTTCACCATCCATGAAGAAAAGTTCAAAGAAGACCAAGAGAAAGTGTGGAACTGGAGAGATTCATTAACAAAAGTTGCTAACATATCTGGTTGGGATGCCAAAGATTGGTAAATTTTTCATTAAATAAATTATATTTCATATTTTCATTCATTATGTGTTTTGCCCGTACATAAATTGTTATAAGCATTGGTTATTAAAAGATTTATTAATTGTTGTTGATGAAGGATTTATAGAAATTGAAATAACAAATTCTTGATGTATAGAATAATGTTGTCTAGATGATTTTAATTTACAAATTCAATCAAATTTTCTATTTTCTCTTTGTTGCTCTGTTTTATCTTTACTTGCGATTTATATATTACACTCAATCCATGTTTGCCATTTGTTTCTTGTTTAATGATAGGCATGAAGTAGAGCTTATTGAAAATGTGATTGAAGTGTTATGGAGCAAATTACATTCTAAATTGCCATCTAAAGATCGTATGCCAATTGGAATTGACCGAAGGTTAGATGAATTTTATTCACTCTTAAATGTAGGGTTGAATGAAATTCGCTTTGTAGGAATATGGGGCATTGGCGGTATTGGAAAGACAACTCTAGCTAGTGTTGCTTATGAAAGACTCCGAAACCAATTTGAAGTTTGTTGCTTTCTTCGCAATGTAAGGGAGGTTTCTGAAAGAGATGAAGGCGAGGTTCACTTACAACGCGAACTTCTTTCACATCTCAAAGTAAAGGGTATGGTAATTGACAATACATATCAAGGAAAGAACACAATCCAAAATCTTTTTTCTAATAAAAGGGTTCTCCTTGTCCTTGATGATGTAAGTTCGATTGATCAATTAAAAAATTTGGCAGGTAGCCAAGAGTGGTTCAATGTAGGGAGTAGAGTAATTATTACAACTAGGGATATGCACTGGTTGATATCACATGGAGTATGCAATATTTATAAGGTTGAGTCATTGGACAAAGATGAATCTTTTCAACTCTTTTCTCAAAATGCATTTAGAGGAGATCAACCAAAGGAGGGTTATTTGGAGCTGTCTAAATATGTGGTTAACTATGCAGGAGGCCTCCCTTTGGCTCTCTGTGTTTTGGGTTCCTTTCTTTGTGGAAGAAATGTGTCTGAGTGGAAAGATGCTTTGGATAAGTTGAAAAAAGTTCCAAATAATGATATTCTTAAAAAACTTAGAATAAGTTATGATGCATTAGATGAGACAGAGAAAACAATATTTTTAGATATTGCCTGCTTTTTTAAGGGTTGGGACAAGGATGAAGTAACTCAAATATTGAAAAGCTGTGGTCTTAATGCAACAATTGGAATAAGCATTCTTGTTGAAAGGACTTTGCTAAATGAAGAAAGGCCATCTCGATATCAAGGCATGCAAATAAATATACATGATTTGCTTGTGGAAATGGCTAGGAGTATTGTTTTTCAGGAATCTCCAATAGATCCTGGAAGACGTAGTAGATTGTGGTTTCATGGAGACATTCATAAAGTAATGAATAGAAATATGGTACGCAAATTTTTCTTTCTAAGCAATACTTTCACCTAATTTTCACATTCCTATCCGCCTTATCATTTCTTATTTTATTCTAATTATAAGCAACAATGCATATCAGGGAAGTGAAGTGATACAAGGTATAGTTTTGTACTTCAATACACATAAAGCATATTGGGATCCTGAAGCATTTTCAAAGATGATTAATATTAGATTACTCATTATAACATGTTATTTGAACCTTCCAAGTGGTCTCAAATGCCTTCCAAGTGCATTAAGAGTTCTTCAATGGAATGCATACCCTCTAAAAGATCTTCCATGTGGAACCCAATTGGATGAACTTGTTTATCTCCAGATGCATCGTAGCAAAATAAAGCAACTTTGTGATGGTAGACCAGTAAGTTACATAAACCATGCTTATATAGCTAACTAGCTATTTGATTATGTTGGCACAATTTTTTTCAATAGTTGATCCTTCTATGATTTGTTTGATTAGTGCTTTGAAAACTTGAAGTTTATGGATTTGAGCCATTCCCAATACTTACTCAAGACTCCAAATTTTCTCAAGTTCCAAAGTTGGAGAGATTAATTCTTGAAAATTGCATTAACCTTGTTGAAGTTCATTCTTCCATTGGCCAGCTAAAAAATCTTCTTGTTATAAATTTGAAAGGCTGCAGAAACCTTAAAGTTCTTCCAAGAAAATTTGAAATCGATTCTTTGAATGAACTTGTTCTTTGTGGGTGCATTCAAGTTAAAAAGCTTCCAGAATTTGGAGAAAATATGAAAAATATGGAAGTTTTGAATTTAAGTGGCTGCAAAAATCTTGTTTGCCTTCCATATATTTGCAATTGGAAGCATCTTAAGATTCTTGATATTTCTGGATGCTCAAAAATGTCAAAACTGCCAGAAAACTTAAATGAAAATGAAGCCTTAAAACATCTCGATGCAAGTGAAACGACTATAACAGAGGTACATTCTTCCATTGGTCAGTTAAAAAATCTTAAGACACTATCATTTCATGGATGCAAAGGTTCAACATCCTACTCGCGATGGAACTTTCTTCTCCCTTTGAACAAGATATTTCAAAGACATTCGTTTCTAGAGGACTTAGTACTGCCTCCTTCCATCTTCAATCTTAAATCATTGGGAAAATTAGATTTAAGCTATTGCAATATTGATGAAAGATTGATTCCTGATGATCTCGGTGGCTTATCATCATTGGAGGAATTAAATCTAAGTGGAAACCAGTTTGTGAATCTACCTGCTACCTGCATTTCTAATCTTTTGCAGCTACAAGTTCTTCATTTGGAATTTTGCCCAAAGCTTCGGGCTCTGCCTCAGGCTCCACCATCTTTATATTACATAAATGCAAAAGAGAGTGCTTCATTGGAAACTTTATGTGACCAACAACTGTCACTTTTGTTTGCTCCGACTCACCCGGTATGCATATCCATTTGTCAATATATGTATTTATATTCCTTTTCTTGTTAATTATGTATAACATACTATATGACAAACTTCTTTGTTTTAATTAGCGTGAGCCAATCAGGGCACATCAAGATTTTTTAACAATGTTAAGAACGGACTTTGAAGCCATAATTCCGGGGAGTGAAATACCATCATGGTTTAAGAACCAAAATCATTTTACTCTAGATCATGGAGAATTTTCAATGACAATAGGGGTCTCTCCATGTAAGCGGTCAGAATTTGCACTATGCATTGTGCTAGATGACAAGATTTTTGGCTTCGAGGCCGAACATAGCAGTCCTAGTGTTTTGACAATTCATAGCAATCCCTATGGTTGGACAGTTGAATATTGTGCTAAATTTCCCGATTTGATCCTCAAATCCTATCACCGTTTGTTAGGTTGGCCAGTTCAGTCAGGAATAAATTCTCCTCACCTTTGGTTTCTGTTTGGGGGAATTCAGATGACAGACTTGACATTACCAGCGGATCTCAACAAGCTACGTTTCACCTTTAACATTGGTTTTAAGAGGATAAACTATTTGGATTTTCCTGAAACTACAACTATAAAGTGTGGTTGGCACGCCATAAGTCAAGAAAATTTGGAAGAATGGGACTGTTGCGAACCAAGGTGCATTTTGAAACGGATGAAACATAGCACCGACTCTCGGGTAAATTCTCCCAATTATACATATATATAATTAAAATCCGAAATAAACAATATATGAATAAGAATAATATTGATTTATTTTGTTAAAAACATAATTTATTAACAAGTATATTTCTTAAGAACTTTTACTAATTTCAATATTTTATCAAATTAATTGTGGTATAGCTAGAAACCACAAATTAAAATTATTCTAAATTTAAAATTTTTATATTGGTCAAATACATGTTTAATAACCATTATGTTATAAAAATAATAAAAAATATTTTAGGAGAATTAGATGAAGTTTTAGTATATTTTGGTCAGAGTAGCGTAACTTTTGATTTAAGGAGATGGAAGCTAATTTTTGTTTTCACTTTTTAATACTGCATTATTCCATTTTTTATGAAGTTATTTTATACTATAAAATTCCCCCCATACATCCTGAAGCTGCTTCTGGGTAATTAAAATATACAAAGCATATAGATAAGCCACTTTCAACATTATAACCCAAGCACCAAATTAAATAAAACCATAAGGTAATGAAATTAAAGAGGCACAGAAATACCAAGCAATAATTCAAACCTCATAATTATGATATGCCTTAATATCTGCAAGTTTCAAATATATCTACAGAAACCAAGAAGCAACATGAAGAACATATTTGATATTATGTTTATATATAAAGAGAGAAACTTAATACTCCCTTCTCTTACTCTTTGCAGCCGTGATTTTCATTATTTATAAATTTTAACTTATTATAAATGAAACATATACTTATGCATTGTGCTGTGTCTTTAATTAGGGATGTGGCCCATTTTACGCATACTTCGTCCGAGAGCAACTGTTATACCCAATTGATGAAAGTGAAGTCATGTCCCTGAGGGCATCATCTTCATATAACTTGCTAGATGTCATGTTCGCGGAGTTATCTTCAGATGATTTAGATGATTCAGATGATGCCAGGTACATGACATAACATATGCTATTATCATTTCTTCGTCTCTTAATTGTTAAACTGAAAAAGTTGAATTCATTTTTTGAGATCCCATGATGTGGTCCTTAACTTGATGATATCCTAATTCTCAACTTCTACAGTTTTCCTTTAATACTGCAAAAGTTCATCATCCTAATTATTCATGTTATTATTTGTTGCTAATTATGCATTTCATGGTAAAAAAACAAAAAACCCTTTTTCTTAACTACAAAATACACAATATAATTCAAATCAGACAAAAATGTCAAAATTGTAATAACAACCAGCAGAGTTCAGTTCTTGGTTTAATTTATAATACCCAAAATATCACATCCACATTACAAATTGATGGTGTTCAAGAAATCTTAATCCTACATTGTATATATGTCAAAGACTAAATATGTTTTCGTGCAGTTAGGGGAAAGGTTTCATATCAGCAATTTTAATAAACTCCTCCCTAATTAATAACAATGAATAGTAATTGAAATTCAATGACAATTTGGAGAAGTTCACTTATGGCTGCAATTTTGGGGTTTGGCAAAATTCTTTTTTTTTTTTCAAAAAAAAAGAAAAATTTATGATTATCTAGATATAATCTTCGTAAAATCTTTGCAACACTCTGATTCCTATATATTTTAATTTGCTTTCTTCCTAAATTTTTGATTTATCTGGAATTGTTTGTGTGTATTGATTAGTCAGTTAATTTGTTATGATTTGTTTATGTTTGATAATTTCTTTTTCCAAAACAATTGTTATCAACTTTCTTTGAAAGTTCCATATTACATCTTGCATAACAATTAAGTAACGATCGGTGAATTATACAGTTGTCTTTTCTTTTTTGTTACCAAAGAAAAAAAAATGTGATCTTTTGATCCTTGTATTTTATTTTTTATTTTTCTGATAGCAGGCCAAAGGTCCAAATTAACTCATATTCAGTTACTGCCGATAATATGGAATTGTCAATTCCAACAAAGGCCTGGTAAGAGAAAAGAAACTACACTTATAGCTCCTCTTTTGATCCTCGCTTCTAATTCTTGAAATTTTATTGAAAAATGTTCATATTACACTTGCAAAAGAAGTAATTACAATTAATCAATTACACGCCAAGCATGTGGAATTTATTTTCTTTAATTTTCTCAGTTTCGTCAAAACTGATGAAAATGCTCATGAATTTAGAACGCGCCTGGACCTGTTATTGGTAAACCAATTTGATAAGATAATGAATTAATAGTTTTTACTCATTATTGTATTTGTGTACTGTTAAATTTTTTTTCTTCTATATCATGAATTCATCTCTTTTTCTTTTTGTTTTGGATTAGAAGAGATGAGAACAAAAATAAAAATGAATAATTAGAATTGGTTAATTTACTCTTTTGTTCCTTTTTTTTTTGTAACAATAAAAAAAAATCATGAGTCATTAGAGTTAGGAATAAGGATGTGTATTAGATCGGATCAATTCACATCCCGTTCAATTCAAACTAACTCGCAAGATTGAGTTAGACTGGAATGACTGATTGGTTCATTTTAATTTTTTCGGCCACAAACTATTGGTTAGAATAGAGTTTATAAATTTTCAACCTACTAAACTCAAATCTCAAATCAACCCACGGACCCATCAATTTATTTTAAAAAAAATTGTAACCCTATGTATGCAATGTTGTGTGTACATTGAGCTCTTTGAAGACTCCAACTCACAACCGTCCACCTGGGTTGAAATTTTTTAATGAATAATATTTTATTTATTATGCCCAATATGGATAGATAATTAAAAAAGTCGTATCAATACCCTTTCATGCAAAGAAGTGATGACAAAATCGTATCTTATGTTTATCATTATTCTTGTCCTATGTTAAAGCCAACATTCTTACCTTGCAAAATTGCAGCATGAGAAACAGAGGGGAAGAAGAGAGTACTTCGGGATTTAACTTGGAAACAGATGGAGAATACATTCTTCGCGAAATTTTCCAGTCTGACAAAATAATCCCAGGGGTAAAGGTGGCAGAAGATTATACTTCCCCCAATTCTAGCTATATGCTGCTTCAGAGTGATTTTGCCAAGCTGCTGACGTTCGACCATGAATACATCTACGCCCATAGCACTGATTACCATCTTGTTGAATACTAGCACGTGCGCACTGGAAAGGATTCCATTATAGTTTTTCATTATTGTTCATTTTATTTGTTGATGTGTGGTATTCAGCTTGTTCGTGCTCTGTTGTGTTGAGGAAGTGTTGGTATTCAGCTTTCCACACCGCTTGCCTTGTCTGTGCTCTGCTTCGCTGGTGAGTTTCACTCTTTCGAATCCCATTCGCTGTACAGTAGTCTGTAAAACCGAAACTCATTAGTTCATCAATTTTTTCTGTTTCGAACTGAATGGAGCTCGTCAATTTTTTTGTTCAAACACCGTTTTCTGTTTGGAATTCCATTCTCGGTTGTGTGAATGCATACTGTACTCTGTTTCTGAAGTTATCTTTGTTTGAATGGAGCTCGTCAATTTTCTGTTGTGTGAATGTGCACTGGATATTTGTTTCTGGGAAGTAAATCTGGAGTGCATCGATGATGGGTGAGTTTCATATATTTCTGGGACCCAAGTACGGTCAAGCATAGGTTCACCATGTGTTTCTGAAGCTATGTTCAATACTTGTTGCCTCCTAATCTGCTGTTAAAAATTATGTATATCTATTTCTGTTGTTTCACAACAAAAATAGTTGGTATTTTTGAGTTTTCTACTTCATCCTTATTTCAAGCCAAGAGGTTTTTCTAGTGAGCCGTGTTATATTTTTTTAGAGCAATTCTTAATCCCTTGCTTAAAAGTTGAGTTTTCGGGTTAAGCAGTTTTTTAGCTGGCAATACGGTACAAGAAGGCATGCTATTCTATTAGGTACGTGCCCTTTTGATTAGGGTTTTCTATCTCAATTCCTTTTTTTTCAAAAAAAAAAATAAAATAAACCAAGGATAATTTAATAAAATTATTCCACATATTTCATTTACTTTTCATTTAAAAATACATACCAAAATAATAATTCCCCTTTTCTATTATTATTTTTTATTTCATACCAAAAAACCCTTTTTTTTTCTCTTTTCCCTCTTCTTTTTCTTTTTTAATTTTTTTTTCTTTCCTACGAACCAAGCACATTAATAATTTTCATTCAAATGTCTAGTTTCATAACTCTTGCCAAACAATTATGTTCGAGAACCTCAAGCTATTTACCCAGTTCAACAAAAATGACAACATCAACAATTTAGTTTTTAAAAAATGCAACAATAGATGATTTAGTGGGGTTCACCAGTGATGTTTAGCCTTGACATTAAGCTGTGGTGGGAGTATTTGAATCCACTCTACTATCTGAAATGGTTGAAAAGTGACGGGTGAGCTACACAGCTTAGTGAGTAGATTAAACTTGCTACAGAAAGTAAATCATGAGTAAATCTCAAGTTATTCAATGATAGAAGTAAGTGAAGTGTGAATAATTCAGTAAAAATCCGCTTTCCAAATATCCCATATCATACCATTTAGAAAATCCTCATAAATGCATTGAAACAGTAAATCTCATATTCCATAAATAGGCGGGAAGTATCTGAACGGAACCAATTTTAGAGTTCATAATCTCATATCAAGGTCTCGTGTTAGAATTACATATCAAAGTCGCATATCCAAACCACTAGTGGCAGGGGAGCCAGCTATAGCAACACTCCTGCTAGCCGAAGTAGATCCACTGTGCATCTGGGACTGTTTAATTTGTGATTGGACGGTCCAGATCGTCTAAAATTTTTTTATTAAAATAAATTTAAAAAATCTTTTTGAAAAATCTAAAAAATCTGAAAATTTGAGATGTTTTTTGAAAATATTTTTTCAGATTTTTTTGAAATTTTTGAAATTTATTTTAAATTAAAAAATATTCAAACAACCTGGACAGTCCGATCTACAGATCAGGCGGTCCATATTACGCTAGGCAGGCTGCCTGTGCCCTTGGATAAGCAACGGATTTGCTTCCCCTGCTAGCTTGGGTCTGGGCTTGTAGGGTTCCATAACAGACAACTTCCCTTAAAAAGCAATCATCATCATTTTACCAACAAATCTCATATTCCAACTCATCAATGTCTCATAAAATCAATTCTCAGCAGAATTCATGATCATCAATGTAACTAAATCAATAAATATTTTAGTTCATAGAAATTTATGAAATATCAAATTTCTAGTCATATGAAAAGAGAGCCATTGTAGCTCAGTCTTGTTAGGCTTGGTTACTATGTGAATAAAATGTAAATTTCAAGAGGAATATGAATTAACTCAATAAACATATACGAAGAAGAGAACCTAGCAAGCAAGAGTTGTGCTATTTTAAGGATTGCTAAAGTTAGTCTGATCTTTACACCTTTACTCCAAGCTACCACAAAATCCTACTATGTTTATCCATCTTCAAGGAAATGAGAGGACCTCCGGAACACTTAGAGGATGAAGTTTGATATGAAATTACATAAAAATTACCGAGAATGAGGCTAACAATTTGAGAAAGAAGCATTCAGGAGGTTAAGTATCGAATCGTGGGCGTTTCGGCATCAAAATATCATGTAGGCAGCAGTGTCGGCGCAACTGCTCAACCTCTTTGGTGCAGCTGCACTCCGTTGAAGTTTTTCAGCAATCTCACTCCCAAAATCGGCAAAACCTTTCCAAAACCTTACTCCACACATTCTTAAGTCTAGGAAACAATTTAGAGTCCAGAAAAAGTATTTCGAAACTTTATAACATGGATTATAACACCAACTTATCAATGTTGCCAAATTTCAACACTTCTCTCGATTTTTTCCCAATTTCAAGGGCTTCCAAGAAACAAGAAGATTTGTCCTTCCCAACGCTCAACAAATTCCTTACTTGAGTGTAAACAAGAATAGGAAAGCAAAATAGAGAAAGATAACAGGCCAAAACACCCAAAAATTTCATTAATTCTACATCCACACATAACCATTCAGCAAGAGAAGAGGAAGGAAGAAAATACCTTCGTACTTGTGATTATTTTTCTTTTTTTTTTTCTTCCTGATATAAAAGTTAGCCGGTGTTGTGAATGGCTTGCTGGAATGGAGAATGTGGGAAAAATAAGCACAACAATGGAGGGGATCGGAAGGGCACCACAGAGCGAGGAAAGAAGGGAAAGGAGAGAAAAGAAAAGGAAGAAAGAAAAAGAAAAAGAAATATTTGCGTTTGGAGACTATTATCAGATATAAGATTTGTACTCTGTAAAATTTTAATTCTGAAAAATTCTTAGATTAAAATCACAAATTTCATACAATCTTAGATATATTATTTAGCCTTAGATCATAAATCATTTATTTCTTCTCTCAAGTAAAATGCTAGATATTCAAAATAAAATGGGTTATTACAAGTTATGGGATAGGATTTGTTTTATTACTTTGTTTTGAGTTTCAGCGAATGAATTTTTTTTAACGGGGTGCCCCTTGCAAATGTATGTAAGTATTGGAAGGCTTTGTTGTACTAGTCCCTTTTTTGGGCTTGGGTTAGTTTTGTTTATGTTATCTGATTTTGTAATCTTCTCTCTTGTAATGAATTCTTTTTTTGATCCAAAATAAAAAAAAATTCAGATTACTCTAGCAAAGCACGTAAGCAATTTTAGACTCAAAATTCAAATATTCAATGTGGAAAAGAGACAAAGTTGGTCAAACTCCGTGAAGGGAAATGTGTGGGTTGCTTTTTGTAATTCAAGAGAAATAAGTGGATTCCTTTTCCACTGTGCAGTCATTAAGTAAAGTTTTTTTTTTCCTGTTTTCCTTTTTTTGTTTTTGCCTAAGAATTTCTTAATCTTTGAAATGAACATGTAGAGGTCAACCATCCCAAAAAAAAAAAACCATCATAATGAAGTCCACGTGTAACCTAAAGTTGCACAAGGCAAGAGGAAAATCCTGAGATATATAAAGCAGTCAAATACTTTGGTCACTTTTTCAAAGCTGAGGAGAACCATGTTTGTTTTTGGCCTACGCTTGTGATATCTCCCATTTATGTAGTAACTTCAGTCATCGCATTGATACCTTTTGTTCTTCATATATGAATTACGAACTACAGACTCTGCGCTGTCGTTTTTTTTACCCGGTTTATATTATTTTCATTTCATATCTGATTTTGGTTTTGTTTAACAAATGATTTAGTTTTGTTGTTGTAGGTCACATTTTAACTGGTTCAACATTATGTTGTAGGGTGCGGTTATTCACTTAGGCAGTAAAAGGCCAAAAGTTTGCAATGGCATTTGGTGTCAAAGAAGTATCTGCCTCAAACTCTTCCAAGTCAAACTCCACACAACCATGGAATTTTCATGTTTTCTTGAGTTTTAGGGGTGAAGACACTCGAAAAGGTTTACAGATCACCACCTATATGCTGCTTTAAGGAGAAAAGGAATCATAACTTTTAGGGATGATGAAGAACTAGAGAGAGGAGAAGTTATCTCAAAGGAACTCTTTAAAGCAATTGAGACTTCTTTCTTTGCTATTGTTGTTCTCTCCAAAAATTATGCCCCTTCTTCATGCTGTTTGAATGAGCTCCCAAAGATTCTTGATTCAAGAAATGAACTGGGTCAAGAAGTTCTTCCCATCTTTTATGGTGTGGATCCATCTGATGTAAGACACCAAAAAAGAATTTTGCTGAAGCTTTCACCAAGCACGAAGAAAGGTTCAGGGAAGACCAAGAGAAGGTGCGGAAATGGAGATATTCTTTAATAGAAGTTGCTAACTTACTTGTTGGAACTCCAAGGAATTGTAAGTTCTTATTGAATTATTAATCATATTTTGGATTTTCAATAATTCTTGCCTTTCTTCTTATTCTTTTCTTTGTCTTTTACAATGATTGAAATAGTTTAAAATTACTAGTTATTCAATACAGTATACTGGCATTGACCAAAATATTACGGTGACAACTTCTATTTCTATAAAAGAATGTTTTCTAGTTTTAATTTGTGAAAACTTGCATTTTTCTCCTTGTTGCTTTATTTGATTGACTTGTGATTTGTATTATATTTATTGCGCAGCTGTTTATATTTTGTTTGTACTTGTAGGCATGAAACAGAACTTATAAAAAATGTGGTTGAGGCATTATGGACCAAATTACGTTGTAGATTGCCATCTTACAGTGATACATTAATTGGAATTGACAGGAGAGTGGATGAAATGGATTTGCACTTAGAAATGGGTTTGGATGATGTTCACTTCGTAGGAATATGGGGCATGGGCGGTATTGGGAAGACAACTCTAGCAAGAGTTGTCTATGAGATATTCCAGAGCCAATTTAATACTGTTGCTTTCTGGACAATGTTAGGGTGGTTTCAGAAAGAGATGGTCAGGTTTACTTGCAAAGAAAACTTTTTTCACATCTCAGAATAAGAAACATGGACATTTTGGACACATGAAGGAAATAAGACAATTCAAAACCTTTTTTATAATAAAGATGTTTTGCTTATCATTGACGACGTAAGTTCGGTAAGCCAAGTAGAGAATTTGGTAAAAAGCCAGGAGTGGTTTGGTGTTGGGAGTAGAGTAATTATAACAACTCCAGATATGCACTTGTTGATGTCACATGTATTGCATGAAATACATTGAACAAAGATGAATCCCTTCAACTCTTTTCTCATAAAGCACTTAGAAGAGATCAACCCGTAGAGCGTTATTTGGAGCTGTTTGAATTTGTGGTTAACTATGCAGGAAGCCTTCCTTTAGCTCTCCATGTTTGGGTTCCTTTCTTTGTGGAAGAAATGTGTGTCAATGGGAAGATATTTTGGATAAATTGAAGAAAGTTCCAAAATAATGATATTCTTAAGATACTTAGAATAAGTTATGATGCATTGGATGATGCAGAAAAGACAATATTTCTAGATATTGCCTGGTTTTTTAAGGGCTGGGGCAAGGATAAAGTAACACAAATATTGAAGAATTGTGGTCTTAATGCAACAATTGGACTAAGCATTCTTGTTGAAATGTCTTTGCTAAATGATGGCATGAATTCAGATATGCATGATTTGCTTCAGGAAATGGGCAGGAGCATTGTTTTTCAAGAATCTCCTAATAATGCTGCCAAACGCAGTAGATTGTGGTCTATGGATGACATTGATCAAGTTTTTAAAAGAAATATGGTGAGTGCTTAAGTTTCTGGACATCTTGAAGTCTTTAAAATATTTCTTAGGCCAATTTAATCTTTTTGTCCCTCAACTTACTTTCTATCCTTCAGTTTTTTTCTTCCAGGTTTATGTTTCTCCAGTAAAATCCTTTAAGTTTCAGAACGTAATTAGATATTTGGTCCATGCAATCCCCATTTGTTCCATGTCAAATGCCTATGTGGCACTTTTTTTTTTTAAAAAAAATTTTGGCTGAGTCATTCATCTTCTCCGACCTTCCTTCTTTTTGCAACTCTCTGCAGCGTACTGACTCTCTTCTTCTTCCTGTCCACATTCCTCGTTTTGTACTTTTTGCATCTTTTGCTGTATCCTCTTCTCATCTTCCCTGCAATTGACATCAACTCCCCACCACACACATCTCTCATGCTTTTAAAATAGCCTTAAATAACCGAAATAGCACTTCCCATGATACTCACTCGTCTCTTTAATTCCTTTGTGGCAATGGAATCCATTCTATAACCAAAGTAGGAGAGGAACCCCAAAAAAGCGATTAATAGCCTTACCTCATTAGAATTACTGCTTGCAGAAAAACAGCTCCAAAAACTTCAAAGCTCATGGTTTCTTTTTTAAATGGTTTTAGCTTTTCATCTTTCCTGCTCCAAGCAGAGCATAACAGAGCAGAAGCTTTTTAGTTCAAGAAAAATTGGTACTCTGTTTATCTCAAGTTCCTAAGTTTGATTTTCTGAAGATGAGTTGAATTTTGGTCATTGGATCATGTTGACTTCCAATTTAAAATCCATGACCCACCTTTTGTCTTAGACTTGTTTGTCGGATCACATGGGAGCCAAGAACTTCCTCAAGAGTGAAGATTGAAATGAATTTGAGGAGACATGTAAAATGAAGAAAAAGAAGCTGGAGAACTGAAAAGGACAGAGAGAGTTTCGCAAAGGGGAAAGGGAAAGAATAAGAAAAGCAAAATAGGAAGAGGATGGATGACTCACTAAAGAAAAGGATAAAAAAAAAACCACATATTCATTCACAGAGAGGAGCAAAAGGAGACAGCATGAAGAATATATTTGACTGCATTATGAAAACAGACGGATTTTAGTAGAAAAAAGTAAACTTAGATGACAAAATCAGAAGAATAAAATAAGCTAAAATACAAAAAGAGTAATTTGGCCTAATTTTATCAGAATTTTTGGTCTTATTTCCTTATCATTTCTTACATTATTTTCCTGGTGATAATTTTATCTGTCAGGGAACTGAAGTCATACAAGGTATGGTTTTGCACTTAAGTAAGTCATATGAAGCAGATTGGGATTCAGAAGCCTTTTCAGAACTGTTTAATATTAGGTTACTCATCATTTTAAGTGATTTGCATCTTCCCCGTGGTCTCAAACGCCTTCTAGTGCCTTGAAAGTTCTTGAATGGTTGGGATATCCTCTAAAAGCTCTTCCGCTTGGAAATTTGGATTAACTTGTTTCTCTAAAAATGCATAGTAGCAAAATAAAGCAACTTTGGAATGGTATATAGGTAAAAAGCTTCGTGCATTAATATCCTACATAAACTAAATAATTATGCTAGCACAATTTTTTAAAGCTAATTCTCCTGTCTTTGTTTGATCAGTGCTTTGAAGAGCTGAAGTTTGTTGAATTGAGTCATTCCGAAAGCTTAATTAACACTCCACAAATTTTTTTGGAGTTCCTAATCTTGAAAGATTAATTCTTGACGGTTGTACATTCCTTGTTGAGGTACATTCTTGACTTGGACAGCTCAAGAAACTTCACATGGTAAATTTGGAAGATTGCAAAAATCTTAGAATCCTTCCAAGCAAATTGGAAATGGATTCTCTAGAAGTTTTTATTCTTAGTGGGTGCTCTAAAGTTAAAATGCTTCCAGAATTTGGGGAAAACATGGAAAGCCTTGTAACGCTTGATCTAGAGGAGACTGCTATAGTAAAACTCCCTGCATCTCTTGGATTCTTGATTAGTCTTGAAGCTTTGAATTTAAGAGGCTGCAAGAATCTTGTTTGCCTTCCACATACCATACACAATCTGAAACATCTTAGAATTCTCAAAACTTCAGGTTGCTCAAAATTTTCTAAGCTGCCAGAAAATTTGAATGAAAATGAAGCCTTGGAAATGCTTGATGTGAGTGGAACTGCTATAAGAGATGTGCCGTCATCCATTGTTCATTTGGGAAAGCTGAAGACACTTTCTTTTCATGGATGCATAGGATTAGCATTCAACCTAAGGAGCATACCCCTCTCCTTCAGCCCGATGTTTCTGTGGTATCCTGTTGTTGGGGGCTTAACACTGTCTCCTCCTACCGTGGTGCTATGTTAGGGACTGGATAGTATGGGATGTCTAAGTCCCACATTGGGTAGTATGGGATGCTTGATGGGGTACTTAAGTAGCTTGGTTCTTCCCCCTTAACAGTTAGCTTTTGAGGGTGGGTTCCCCAAGCTGTTTAGGTACCTAACATTGGTATCAGAGCCTGGTTGTCGATGCACCGGAGAGGGCTACCTACGAAGGGGCTGACCGGAAAGGCCGAGTGAAGCGTCGTAGAGTGTAGCCGCCAGGCCAATGAGGATGCTGGAAGCTGAAGCTTGTAAGAGACTGGACCAATCTTTTCCAAAATCTTATAAGGTCCAAAAAACCTTGGGGCCAATTTCTGATTAATGCGCTGGACTACAGAGAATTGCCTATGGGGTCTTAGACGTAAGAAAACCCAATCCCCTACTGCGAACTGTATATCAATCCTTTTTTTATCAGCTTGCATTTTCATATAGTCTTGAGCTTTCTTTAAATTATACCTTAACTGCCTCAAAGCCTCATCCCGGTCCTTTAATTCACAAGCAACTGCATCAACCTTAGTCTCCCCTTCTGCAAAATGAACCAAAGCAGATGGTGGCCTTCCATAAACTGTCTCAAAAGGCGTAGCTCCTAATGACGCATGAAAAGTGGTATTATACCACAACTCTGCTCAAGGAATCCAATGAGACAAAAAACGCGGCTGTTCGGATGCAAAACATCTGAGGTATGTTTCCACACACCTATTAACTACTTCCGTTTGTCCGTCCGATTGAGGATGGTAAGCTGATGACATACTGAGTACTGTCCCCTGTAGTCTGAATAACTCCTTCCAAAAATTGCTAACAAAAACGGGGTCCCTATCACTAACAATTGAAGTAGGAATCCCATGTAAGCGAACCACCTCTCTTATGAAAACCTCCGCAATTCCTCTGGCAGTATAAGGATGCTTAATAACAATGAAATGGCCATACTTGGACAATCTGTCCACTATAACCATTATTGCTTCATAACCCCTGCTCCTTGGCAATCCCGTGATAAAATCCATTGAGATGTCACTCCAAACCTGAGTGGGAATTGAGAGAGGCTGTAGTAAGCCATATGGGCTAGTGGCCAAGTACTTCTGCCTCTGGCAAGTGTCACAAGACTTAATAAAATCTTGGACCCTCTTCTTCATACCTTGCCAATGCAAATTGGCACTCATTCTTCTGTAAGACCGCAAGAAACCCGAGTGTCCTCCGTTAGGTGATGAATGATACTCATTTAGCAACTTGGGAATCAAGGATGACGTTGCCGCCCAACGATTTTTATAAAATAATTTCCCCTTACACAAAGTATACCCCGGCCAACTAGATGATTCCTTTCGTAGATCTCGAATGACCTTTTGCAGAAATTCATCTTGTGCCATTTCCTTGTCTACCACTCCAGCCTCTGTCCAAATTGGAAAAGAACAAATACTGTTGCACAGAACCCCTTCATGCTGTCTAGATAAAGCATTAGCTGCTTTATTCTCCTTTCCTGCCTTGTATTTTATCTCAAACTGAAATCCCATTAGCCTAGCCATCCACATTTGTTGATTCTCTATGGTAATTTGCTGTTCCAGTAAATGCTTCAAACTTTGCTGATCTGAATGAATAATAAATTTTCTCCCCAAAAGATATTGACGCCAATGCTGAACCGCCAAAGCCACAGCCATCAACTCCTTCTCATAGACAGATTTCACCAAATGGGCCCCAGAAAAAGCCTTACTATAAAAGGTAATGGGTCTTTTTTCCTGTAACAATACTGCTCCAATGCCCTTACCACTAGCATCACACTCTAATTCAAAAGGAATCTCAAAATTTGGCAAAGCCAATACTGGGGCTGAAGTGATTGCCTTTTTTAAGCTCTCAAAGGCTACTTGAGTTGTTGAATTCCATAGAAAACCTTCTTTTTTTGTTAAATCTGTAAGAGGCTTTGCTATCCTTCCATAGTTAATAATGAATCTCCGGTAATACCCTGTGAGGCCCAAAAACCCCCTAACCCCTTTAACAGTAGTTGGAATAGGCCAGGTTAGCACACTCTGCACCTTCTTAGGGTCTATTGCAACCCCCTCTCTTGAGATGATATGGCCCAGATATTCAACCTCTTTCTTCCCAAAACTGTACTTTCCCTCGTTGGCCACAAATTTATTTTTTTCAAGTACCCCCAAGACTACAGCCAAGTGTTCCATATGGGAATTCCAACTGTTACTAAAAACTAGGATGTCATAAAAAAAAACCAGCGCAAACTTCCTGAGAAAAGGCTTAAAAATGTCATTCATGGCCGATTGAAAAGTAGCCGGAGCGTTCGTTAAACCGAACGGCATTACTAAAAACTCATAATGTCCTTCGTGAGTCCGAAAAGCGGTTTTATGTATATCTTCATCCTTTATCCGGATTTAAGGTCTAACTTTGAGAAGTATTGAGCACCATGTAATTCATCGAGCAACTCCTCTACCACAGGAATGGGATATCTATCTGGCACCGTCACTTTGTTCAAGGCACGATAGTCGATACACATCCGCCACGAATTATCTTTTTTTTACTAAGATTACTGGGCTTGAAAACGAACTCATGCTGTTTCGAATGATTCCCTTTTTTGACAATTCGCCCACTTGTTTTTCAATTTCATCCTTTTGACACTGAGGGTATCTGTAAGGTCTGACACTGACAATACTAGATTCAGGATAAAGTGTAATTGAATGAGTGGAGTTTCTTGCTGGAGGTATCCCAGTGGGTTCACAGAACACTCTGTGATTTTTCTGCAACACAGCCTTCACTTCTTCTTGTTGTAATTCTGTCAATTCTACGGAAGATGAAAACTACTCTTCTCTACCCATGCTCCATAATAATCCTTCCACCATTTGAATCCTTCCCCCCACAATACTTCTTAAAGCATTGGGTTCTACATGCCCTTCTATTTTTTTCTGATTCTTTTCACAACTATTCAACTCAATTACCTTTCCATTTTGTAGAAAAGACATTGTCGTTAATTTCCAATCTGTAACTACCTTCCCCAGTGTCTCAAGCCATTTAATTCCAAAAATAACATCAATTCCTCCTAATTCCATAACATCTGCTTCCACCAAACTCTCCAATTCTCCCAATTTAATCAGTATTTCAAAACATCTTCCCTGAGTTTTGATGCTATGGCCATCCCCTAACCGAACCCCCATCAGACACGAGGACTCCACTTTCAATCCTAGAACTGCAACTGCTTCTGGTGAAATGAAGTTGTGGCTTGCTCCACTGTCGACTAGCACCATTAAAGGAATTCCATTTATTTCACCAATAATCTTCATTGTTCGAGGTATTTCCTGATCACTCACAGTACCCGAAATACCGTATAGACCCAAGGCCTTGCATTCAATGGTCTCTTCCTCTTTTCCTTCTTCATTTTCCACGGCCAACACTTCACCATTTTCATCCACTTCGTCATCCCCAAGGATCACTAAACGCAATTGTTGGTCTGCACATTTATGGAGAGGGTGAAATTTTTCCCCACACCTGAAGCATAGACCACGTGATTTCCTCTCCATCATCTCCTGGTATGTTAAATGTCGAACACCCCGGTTTCTGTCTAAACCCATTCGTCTTTCCCCTTCGGTCCTCTTCACGGTTGATTGCGCAGAGGATGTTCCGTTCTTATTACTCGATAGTGACGTCGTATTCGAAGACCCAACACCTGACCCGACTGTATTGCATGACCCGCTATCCAATCCTGAAGCAAAGCTCCGAAAACCCGTTCGACCCGAACTCGCCTGACTAGAAACCGAGTTCTGACCTGTTTAATTTAAGTCGAAGCCCATCGTGTACGTCGCCCCTGTTTGAGCCCTTGATTATCGATTCAAGGATCCAAACGCATTCGGTCTATTCGTTCCTCCGATCTCGTCTTCCTCCCATGGCCAGAGTTCAGCTTCAATGTCCCTTGCCAATTGCATAGCAAGATAACGATTCTTGGGCCTTAATGTTCTCAGACGGTTCTTGATCTCAAATCGCAATCCTCCCACAAAATATCCAAGGTATTAAGGCTTAGGCAATTTTCCACACCGTGAAGAGTAAAGTTCAAACTCAGAGATATATTCATCAACCGTGCCTTTCTGTCGAAGTACTTTTAATTCTTCATAAGGATTATCTAATCTTCCCCTCCCAAACCTGGCTATTAAAGAATCCTTAAAATTCTCCCAAGAAACTTCTTCTGTTGATTCTTTCCACAGATTAAACCAGTGGATAGTAGCCCCTTCCATACTTAGTTTCGCAAGTTGAATTCGCACTCCCTCAGAAATTTTTTGGACTTCGAAATAAGTTTCTGCTCGTGTAATCCAAGCCACCGGGTCGTTCCCATCAAAAGCTGGTAATTCCACCTTCTTTGCTGAGAGCCGAAATTCATCCCATTTATCTCTCCTTACGATTGATGAATTCGACACTGAATTTCCTTCCGGGCTTTCACCATTTTTCTCCGAGACGTATTTGGAGGGACTTTCATCTATCCCCTTATTCATCGCACGTGTTATCTCTGCTACCATAATCTTTTTCATTGTTTCAAAGCTCTGTTCAAAACCCCTTTTGATCTCCTGTCTTACTTCGTCCAAACTGCTTTCCACTCGATCCAACCGAGCTTCCATTGCATCAACTCTGTCTGACATTTTAGGTGGCATGGGAATCCGGCAGGTCTGACCAAATGATGCAACACCACTTTTCTTTATTCCAAGAAAATGAAAGAATTACACACACAGAGAGAATTCTCTCCTATCCAGAGTTGTTCACTCCTCTGACTCAACACAACACATTCCCCCTTACTACTAACACTGACACCTTATTATATACCCAAAGACAAAACACTCAAACATCTAACACCCAAGCACGTGAAACACACACACCCACTAAACATCCCGCCTCCTCCTAGAATAAACCCTCCAAATAGGTGGTCTATGGTCAGATAACAACATTTCCTCATTTCGAGTCCCATCACCTTTGCTCTAAAATCATTGACAATTCTACATTTAAGCTACTGCAGTATTGGGGAAGGAATAATTCCTGACGATCTTGGTTGTTTACCATCATTGTGTGAATTAAATCTAGCAGGAAACTTCCCATTGGCTGCATTTCTAATCTTTTACAGCTACAATATCTTGACTTGAATAACTGCATGAGGCTCGAATCGTTTCCAATGCTTCCACCAAGTTTATTACGATTAGAAGCAGGAGATTGTGCTTCAATAGCACCCTTAACTGATCAACACTTATGGGATATCGCTGTTTCACTTGAACAGCAGGTATAATAAATAATCTAACTAGTTTTATGTGTATTTTATTATTAACCATTTAACAGGGCAATATCCTTTTTGTTTTAGCATCATTTGTCCAACTAAAGATTCACATATGATTTGTACACCATCGGAAATTGAGGCCTGTCTGTGTCTCTTTCCCTTTACATGCTTCTTTTAAGCTCATATTAGTTACATTACATGACTACTTAATTATTGCAGTCAGGATATCCTCATAATGATTTTTTTACGACAATTCCGGGGAGTGAAATACCTTCATGGTTTCACAATGGGAGTTATTTTCATATACCTGCATACGGCAAAATTGTATCAGATGTATCAATAATAGTAGATATCCCTCAATCATGTCGTGTCAGTGAATGGTCAGCAATTGCTATATGCTTAGTGGTAGATGATCTGTTTCATCATCATGATGTGATTGTGGATGATGAACTTATAGGGCACCTGGGGATGTCTTCCTTTTCTGGCTTTATAATGCTCCTGAAAATGAAAATCTTAGCTACACAGTGCAGTCATCGTATTAATGCAAAAGGAGACTATCCTCACCTTTGCATACTACTTTTGCATTGTAACGTTAAACCATAGTGGCAAGATCTAAGAGGTGATGGCATCCAGATTCAGATAAAATTTTATACTGGAGCTTATATATTTTCTACAAGGCCTGCAAAAATAAAGCAGTGTGGATGGCGAGTGTTATGCAAAGAAGATATCTAATAGGAGCTCTTTCAACA
Source organism: Biancaea sappan (assembly GCA_037074585.1). NCBI lineage: Eukaryota > Viridiplantae > Streptophyta > Magnoliopsida > Fabales > Fabaceae > Biancaea > Biancaea sappan. Next base: position 54,501,919 of record CM073494.1, on the reverse strand, counting down.
AGGAGTCATTATGTGAACCTTTGTTTAAACAAGTGTTCAATCAAACGGTGACTAATTGGTTAAACATGAAGTGTTGGAATATTCTCTACTTGTCCCTTGTGATGAGTAAACAGAAAGGAAATATGTAGTGTTGTAATGGTCTACACAAGGCATTATAATTGTTTTAGCTTGTGCAATTTTTGAAGAAATATTTGTGAATGAAGGTGATGTTGGTACTGGGTATTCTAATTCTTAAGCACTTGGAAATCTATTTACGAAAAATGAGTTTAACATGTAGAAAACGAATCTACCTTTTAGATTATTTAGGTCATATGTAATGAGTCACTATGCTTTCGTTTGTTGTAACTTGGTCCCTCTAGTATCTAAATTCATAGAAAAAAATCTGTCGTAAAAATTGGTTAATGTAGCGTTAGGTGCATGCATGGCACTATATAGCATGACCTAATTAGCATATTAATCTATATCAGCAGTCAAGTTAGGACTCCAATCAACTTCTATTCGGCGTGCGAATAAATGTAATGTGACTTGTTCGCATGCCACTGTCAGATCGTCTAGATTCGATGGTCATGGCACATGACTGTCAAATCCACACTAATCCAACAATTGCTCAACTCTTGTTCAGCATGTGAATAAGATACGACTTGTTCACACGCCATCATCGGATCATCTGGATCCAACGATCATGGCGTGTGACAATCAAATCCAGACTAATCCAACGATAGCTTTGTTCTTATTCGGTGCACAAATAGGATGCAACTTGTTCATACACTACCATTGGGTCGTCTGGATCTGACGGTTTTTGCATACAATTATCAAATTCAAATTGATCCAACAATCGCACGCGCGTCCTATGTAGTACACTCCTATGTGCACCGAACAAGATGCGAGTCACGTCTGCCAAGTTATGACTTAGTGAACATAACTGTTTTTTCTTAATGAAAGTCGAAGATCAAAGAGTACCATATCAAAAAAGAATATACCTATCCAATCTTCATTCTAAATTTGCTCTCCCCTGCTTTTTCTTCGATGTGTTGCTCTTAGTCCTCTCCCTCTCTATCCTCTTGCTTTGAAATTTGTCTATACTTTTTCTAGATTTAGTCGAGCTGAAATCACTCTCCCTTTCATCCATATGAGTTCTCTCTGCTTCACCTTCTCTGCTCTTCTCCCTTTTGCACAATTCTCCCTCTCTCTCCCTCTATCTCTCTTAAATTTCTTCTGTTTAGCTCTCACACTGGACGCCCTGCCTCTGCTCTCCCCACTTCGACTTTCATTAACGAAATTTCTTATTCTACACGTTACTCCCTACATAATCCCAACCATATCCCTCAATGCCTTCTCTCTTCTCTCCGCTTTTCCCTCCAACCCCTTCACAAACCATAACTTTTCCTCTGTTAGGCATTACGTTTTTTCAAAATTTAAGTTGAAGATGGAGCAATGAGAAATGTTCAAATATGAAATTTCTTTTCTTTTGTATACTGGAGGGAGAGAAGAATATAAGTTGAAAACAAATGACTTAATTTAAAAAGTATAAATTATGAAGCATTTATACCTGCAACCTAATGATCTATGAAGGATAAGAAATGAGGGAATTACTGAAAAAAATGGATTAACGGATTGCATGTTGTGTTCTTGTGTATGCGTTTTGTAGGAACACTATTAAGTCAGAAAAAACACAAGTGGATTAAAAATAAGTTTCTTGTACTAGAAATAAATAAATAATTGCTAAGAAATTTATATAAGAAATTAATAGAGAGAGAATATTTGAAGAGATGAGAAAAAAGTAGAAATAAATATATGTTTTAAAAAATATAGTGTAATTTACTCCTATATATCACGGGATGTTAAAAGCACTGGTTTTTTTTTTTTTATGTATATGATTTTTCTCTTGACCCTAAAATTTATTATCTTGTTCATTTTATCCTTATTTTCATAGCTATTGACCTCTTTTCATGCCAAAAAACATATATTACAAAATTAGACCACACCGATCAGTTTGACCAAAAATCAGTTATTCGGTTTGGTTGACTCAAAAAAATCAGCTAGCCAAAAAATCAATTAAAAATTTGTAAATTGGTTGAACCAATTTTTGTGAAAAAAAAATCATTATTTACAAAATTCAATTAGTTCTCATACTACATGAGATTTAGTAAGCTTTTATTTTTTTTATCCTTTTTATTCTTTTCTATCATTTTATATTTCTTTCTTCTTAATTATTTTTTATAATAATATTATTTTTACCACAAAAACAAATAAGAGAATAAGAAAAAAATAAAAAAGCTATTACGCACACACATATATATAAAATAATATAAGTTTACTAAGATTAAGTATAAAAATGTTTATTATTTTATTATATTATATATTTTTAATATATAAAATAAAAAATATATTTAATTATTATTAGTTCGATCTCAGTTCAATCACAATTAAACTATTGAACTATAATGAATCAATACTCCTATCGATTTAATGGTCAGTTCAGTTCTTAAAATATTACCAAAAACGCTCCCACACACAAAACACTTGCTTTTCCAGTGCTAAGAATTCTTGTTTTTTATTATCTGTTTATTTATTTTAAATTAGTTGATCAACCCCAATTCTAAATCTCTTATTGGAGATTAATTGCATGTTTAGAAAATTAGTATGAAGTTTCATAATCAAGTTTTTGCTTCAGAACCAAGTTCTAAAGCAACTAATGATATTTTGTTCAGGTATAAAATTAAGATTTTGTAAAATTGATTATGCCTAAACCTTAATTTGCCCAAATGATATGGTTGGTTGGTTTCTCATGAAATCACTCCAAATTTACTTTTATCCAAATCTTAATTCGTCCAAAACTTGGATTTCTGTAATCATTATCCAAACAATCACTAATTAAATCATTCAATGTGGACAAGAGAGAGAAGAAGAGTCCATTATTTCCAAGAAGGAGTCAATCATGACTTCAGTGTGCTGTATTTCCGAATTTAATATTACACAAATGCATGTAGAATCCACTTACCATCTTGCAAATTGCATTATTTTTCAATCCATTATCTCTTTCTTCTACGATTCTCATAAACAGACGTTGACTTCATTGCACGTGGTTTATGAGAGAGATTATATACTATATATATTGCGACCAATATATTAAGCAAATAAAAGATGAAGGAAAGGCAAGAAACAAAAAATTAGTCAGAGAAAACCCACTGTCAACTGGTTCTCAAGGCACAAGTAAGCTCTATACCAATCTTTGGCCTATGCGGTGATTTACTTCGTATTCTTAGTTGAAGCGGTGAGCTGAGGCCGGTTATAAATAAAGTATGAACTTTACTAGGTTTTCAAATTTGATTTGGTTGGTTTAGCAAATGATATGGTTTTGTTATTGTAGGTCTCAAGTTCACCGTGATTCAAATTGCTTTGTAAGCCTTGGCTTCAATGACACTTATGATTCACAACGCATCTTCCCCAAGCTCTTCTACTTCAAATTCCACTCCAAAATGGAATTTTCACATTTTCTTGAGTTTTAGAGTTTTAGGGGTGGAAACACCTGTACAGGTTTTATAGACCATTTATATGCTGCATTATGTAGGAAAAGATTCAATTATTCAAAGCTTTTAAGTATGATGAAAAACTTGACAGAGGAAGGGTGTGTAGAAATATTATGCTGAGGCTGTAAAAGATGAACGGTGGCGTCAGGCCATGAAACAAGAAATACAGGCCTTGGAAAATAATAGTACTTGGACCATTGTTTCGCTTCATCCTAACAAGAAATCCATCAGATGCAAATGGGTTTATAAAATCAAGTATCACTGGTCACGCCACTACGATGTCAAATCGCCCAGAATTGAATTTGTGGCAATTTGCAGTATAGTGATCCCCAGGTCATATTCACTTAAGGAGCCTCACTTCTTGATACTAATTAATCGTTCTAAACACCTAAACACTAATTAAGAGTACATAAACGTGGGGGGGGGGGGTTTTGTGGCAGTACTAACAAAACAAACAAAACAGAACAGCAAATAACTACAACAGCAGCAACATCAGCAGTAGCAGCAACAACAGAAGAATTTTCAAGGTATTGACAGTAAAGAGATTATGTAATCAGCCACTAGGATTCATGGGAGTGTAACTATCATTACCTAACTCATTGATTCAATTTTGTTCTCATTCCATTGTTTGGTTCTTTATGAAAATGGTTCTAGAATAACATCTAGAATTTAATGCTACTATTTACAGTCAAGAACATCTCTCTACTATAACTAGATGCATTCAATGGAAAATCTCAACCAAACCAAGTTAAATATATCATCTAACTAGTCATTTCGCCTCCCTCACTTTCCTCATCAGTCAAGCAAGGTTATATCTTATATATAAATCAGTTTATGTTACATTCTCAAGCTCTAATCAGAATTTGACAGCAAAATAAACATGACAGCAAAACAGAAATGAAATGATATGGAAATGAAGAACAAAACACTTAGCTTGCATTCTTAGTTCAAGTTACAACATCCCAGTGGTCTAGTGACTAATTACAATGAAAACTTAGCCCTCCATGAGAGCAAAACAGCAACCAAAAGAAGCAAAAACAGAGAGGAAGAGAGAGCTATGAATTTTCTAAGTTCTGGTTACAAAATAAAAGTGTTCTCTTCTCCAAAACTGATGCCCCTTCAATGCCTTAGAATATTCTACCCTAGATGCTTCTTCCATGATGTGGCAGCACTTTGACAGCAAAACAACAGCATAATTAATGTTTCTGCAGCAGCAGATAGGTATGGCAGCAGCAGAATTAATATTTCTGCAGTAGAAAGTAACAAACAGCAGCAGAACAGCAGCAAAATATCATGGCAAAATTAATATTTCAGCCATGATATTCTGACCTACGAAATTTAATATTTCTGCCCAAAAATTCTGACTACATGACATTGAATAAGAGTTCAAGTGGGCCCCACATCCAGCATATCCTAGTCAGCATCTGCATCACCCAAAAAGTGCCACATTAGCATCCAAATCAGCATCTTTGTCCATGTCAGCATTTTTCTCTCCAAAATTAAGATTTGTAGGAATTAGATTGAGCATTTTGCAATTCAAGTTCTAAAAATATAAAATTGAAACACATTCAATCCATAAATAGTTTATACCCAATAAATTCCAAAACATAATAAAATTAGAGAATTGGCAACATTGGAATAGCCATAGGACTAAGATAGGGACTAAAAAGTATATAAAAAAATGCCCGATATCAATCACTCAGATGGATCCATTAAACAGGAGCGAAGGTTTCATTACAGTCAAGACCTTTAGTTTGATTATTTCCCAAAATCATAAATCGTGATGGTTCACTAAGCTCACTAGTGCTCTGAAATGCTATGGTTTGAAGCAATCACATTTTGACTACTCTCTCTTCATGTTGCATAGGGGTCTCATCTGAATCAATGTATTGTTGGGAAATTGGGGTATTTGAAAAAATAAATAATACCCTCAAGCCCAGGATAATTCATGGTAACCAAAAAGATAAAATAACACCAAGATTTTAGCGTGGAAAACCCTCCAAATGAGGTAAAAACCACGGGACCCGTAGGCCACTTAAACTTCCACTATAATAATAATGGGATTACAAACTTCACCCTCAGGTGGATCTCTCACTCACAAAAAAATACAACAACTGTATTTCTTCAATTTGTGAAAATACCCTCACAAATTGGCTCACTATTTTTCTTCTTAGAAAAACTCTCTTTCTAAGGCTCTCTCTATTTTTCTCTCACTCTCTTTTGTGAGGATTTATAATGATTTGAGGGGATGATTTCTGAAGGAGGTAAATGACCCTATTTATAGAGTCATTCCTCACCAACCCCTTCAGATTTCTTCTGCGCAGCCTCCACCAACTCCTTCTTCAGCAGCCCCTCAAATTTCAGCAAAGACTGTGCCTAACATTTTTGTCCTTTTTTGACTTTGGGGTAAATTACAAATTTTGGTTACAATTTTTATTAAATTGTAACTTGACCCTTTTTTTTTATATTAGTGGTGGCTCCCACTTAGGAGGGACCCCACCTTACAAATCTCCCCCTCCCGACTTAAGTGGGGAGTGATACCAAGCCTGCAACTTCTTTACAGACTACCAACTTCTCTCTTAGTAGAGTCTTCGTCATCATATCGGCCCCATTATTGTTGGTGTGGATTTTCTCAACTTTTAGCAACTTACTTTCCAACACATCACGAATCCAGTGATATCTCACATCAATGTGTTTCGACCTAGAATGGAAAGTTGGATTCTTGCTGAGATGTATTGCGCTTTGACTGTCGCAATAGAGAATATAGTTTTCCTGGTTTTGGCCTAATTCTTGTAAGAACTTCTTCATCCACAGGATTTCCTTACAACCTTCGGTGATTTCAATGTATTCTGCTTCTGTAATGCTTAAGGCAACACACTTTTGTAATCGTGATTGCCACGAGACAGCTCCCCTGCAAATGTTATCAGGTACCCAGATATAGACTTCCTGGTATTCATATCTCCAGCCATGTTTGAATCTGTATATCCTTCTAATACAACTTTTCCATTACCAAAGCATAAACAATGACTGGAAGTACCTCTGAGATACCTGAGTATCCATTTGACTGCTGCCCAATGTTCCTTTCCAGGATTCGCTCACAACGCCAATAGCGTGAGCAATATCTGGTCTAGTACATACCATAGTGTACATTAAACTGCCAACAGCCGATGCATAAGGCACTTTACTCATTTCTATTTTATCCTCCTTGTTTGAAGGACACTGGCTCACTTTTAGCTTAAAGTGATTGGCAAGTGGAGAACTAACAGTTTTTGCCTTATCCATGTTGAATCTTTCAAGAACCTTTTCCACATACTGTTCTTGAGATAGCCAAATCTTGTGATTTTTTCTGTCACGGGTAATCCTCATGCCAAGAATTTGCTTTGCCGGTCCTAGGTCCTTCATTGCAAAGGACTTGCTCAACTCTTTCTTCAACATGTTAATCTTGTCAATGTTTTGACCTACAATTAACATGTCATCAACATAGAGCAAAAGAATGATAAAGTCATCATCAGAGAATTTCTTGATGAAGACGCAGTGATCAGCTGTTGTTCGATTGTACTCATTTTTCTCCATAAATGAGTCAAACTTTTTGTACCACTGCCTTGGTGCTTGTTTCAGACCATACAAACTCTTCTTTAATCTGCACACCAACTTTTCTTTCCCTTTGACTTGGAAACCTTCGAGCTGTTGCATGTAGATTTCCTCATCAAGATCACCATGTAGGAAGGCGGTTTTTACATCAAGTTGTTCAACTTCCAGGTTGAGGCTAGCTGCCACACCAAGAACAACTCGGATCGAAGACATCTTTACCACCAGTGAAAATATTTCATCAAAGTCAACGCCCTTCTTTTGACCGAATCCTTTCACAACCAGTCTTGCTTTATAACGTGGTTGTGAGCTACCTTCTTGACTTTTGATTTTGTACACCCACTTGTTCTTGAGAGCTTTCCTGCCCTGTGGTAATTTCACCAGGTCAAATGTGTGGTTCTCATGTAAGGATTTCATTTCTTCTTGCATAGCTTTTAACCACTCATCCTTGTGCCCATCAATAATAGCTTCATCATAGCTCTCTGGTTCTCCCCCGTCAGTGAGCATCACATACTCATTAGGATAATACCTATAACTTGGTTTTCTCTCTCTGGTGCTTCTCCTTAACGGTGCTTCTTGTTGGACCTGCTCTGGAACTGGCTCTAGTTGTGAACTGCTAGTTGGTGGATCAACATCATCAGTATCTGGTATAGCTCCCCCGTCATTAGAATTTGATGCTGGAGAGACTGGTTCCAAATTAACTGGCATTTCATTTGACTGTGGTTTCTCGTGTTTCTCAAGATCTTCAATCGTCTGATCTTCAAGAAACACCACGTCCCTGCTTCTAATGTTCTTTCTGCTAACAGGATCCCAGAGTCTATAGCCGAATTCTTCATGGGCATATCCCACGAAGATACACTGCTTCGACTTTCCTTCTAACTTGGATCTTTCATCTTTTGGGATGTGAATAAATGCTCTACAGCCAAATACCCTTAAGTGTTTGTAAGAAACATCTTTCCCCGTCCAGACTCTTTCTGGAATGTCATAATTCAATGGAACTGATGTAGAAAGGTTGATTAAATCAACTGCTGTCTTCATTGCCTCCCCCCAAAAGGAGTTTGGCAGTTTTGCATTTGAGAGCATACATCTGACTCTTTCACAGATGGTTCTATTCATCCTTTCAGCGACACCGTTGTGTTGAGGTGTCTTTGGTACTGATTTTTCCAGCCTGATGCCGAAACTTCTACAGTACTCCTCAAATGGTCTGCGATACTCACCGCCATTATTTGCATGTACACACTTCAAACGTCTGCCAGTTTCTCTTTCAACTTTTACATGAAACTGCTTGAAAACTTCTTTCACTTCATCTTTAGTTTTCAAGGAAAATGCCCATACCTTTCTTGAGTGGTCATCAATAAAAGTCACAAAATAGAGTGCACCTCCATGTGACTTATTACTCATTGAATAGACATATGTGTGTATCAAATCTAGAATATTTGCCTTTCTAGAGGGTGGAGAACTACGAAATGTAACTCTGTGTTGTTTTCCCATAATACAATCAACACAAGTACGCAAAAGTGTACCTTTTAATTCTGGCAAGAGCTCCTTCTTGGAAAGAATTCTGAGACCCTTCTCACTCATGTGACCGAGCCGCTTATGCCATAGCTCAGTGGAAATTTCTTTCCTAGCAGTGTTTACATCTCCTTTACATAACTTTGCTTCCATAATGTAGAGAGATGAATCTTTCTTGCCTTTGGCTACTATCAAGTTTCCTTTGGTGAGCTTCCATTTTCCTTCACCAAAATAGTTGCTGTAGCCACCATCATCAAGTACTCCGGTGGAGATTAAATTGAGGCGAATATTAGGAACATGCCTCACATCTTTCAAGAGTAACCTGCATCCAAGATTAGTTTCCAAATAAATGTTGCCGATGCCAATAATTTTGGATGCATCATCATTTCCCATCCTCACTCGTCCGAAATCACCTTGGGTGTAGGTTGAAAAGAATTCTCGTCTTGAGGTAACATGGTAGGAAGCGCCTGAGTCAACTGCCCATGTAGTATCTTGATATGCCAAATTGACATAGTCAGCATCTCGAACAATGACAACATCTTCGGTGACACTTGCAGTGTCATTTGTTCGGTTCTCTGCTTCCTGATTCTTGGATTGCTGTAACTTCCGGCATTCTCTAATGAAATGTCTGGGCTTCCCGCAGTGGTGACACTTCTTGTCATGTCTCGATCTAGACTTTGACCGTCCTCTTTGCTGGTTTCTTTTTTGAGAATCTCTACCCTTATTTCTTCCGCGTCTTTCTTGCTTGTCCTATTTCTCTGTGACAAGCGCTTCGAACTCAGGATTATATCCTTCGTCTTTTCGTCGAGATTCTTCATTCAACATTCTGTCTTTTACCATATCCATGGTAAGCTTGCCTTCAAGGGCTAAGTTACTAACCGACACAACTAAAGTGTCCCAACTTTTTGGTAGAGAACTCAGCATCAGCAATGCTTGTAGCTCATCATCGACAGTCATCTTCATCGAGTTCAGTTGATCTACAATACCTTGGAACTCACTCATATGTTTCGATACACTGCTCCCATCTTTATACTTCAGATTGACTAATCGTCGCATCAGATTAGCTTTATTCTGTGCGGTTGTCCTTGCATACATTTTCTCCAACTTTTGCCAAAGAACATAAGCATCGTGTTCATTAGCAAAATTTTGAAAAATGCTCTTGTCAATCCATTGCATGATTTGAGCAGCACATTTTCGATTCAGCACGACCCAATCAGCATCTGACGTGCTAGTTGTTTTGCCATCAGCTTTGTCATCCGTCGGAGTTGCCACTACTTTCTCCTTCGGCATCACGATCGGCTTCCATAGATCTTCAATATATAAAAGATCCTCCATCTTTGGCTTCCAGATAGCATAATTAAAGTCAGTCAACTTGATCATATTGCCGGTGCTCTCCTCCATTTTGAGCGGTAGTCAACAAGTTTCACCGAACTTGAAAATTTTCCAACAATGAACAGTACTGTATGTATGAATAGTACCATACGTATAAACTACGTATGAAAAGTATCTGTACGTATAAACAGTACTGTATGTATGAACAGTACTTGTACGTCTTTGTTCAGTATTTTTGAATAGTACTCATATGTAAAAATAATACTTGTACAATATTCTTGAATAACCACAGCTCTGATACCACTTTGTTGGGAAATTGAGGTATTTGAAAAAATAAATAATACCCTCAAGCCCAGGATAATTCATGGTAACCAAAAAGATAAAATAACACTAAGATTTTAGCGTGGAAAACCCTCCAAATGAGGTAAAAACTACGGGACCCGTAAGCCACTTAAACTTCCACTATAATAATAATGGGATTACAAACTTCACCCTCAGGTGGATCTCTCACTCACAAAAAAATATAACAATGGTATTTCTTCAATTTGTGAAAATACCCTCACAAATTGGCTCACTATTTTTCTTCTTAGAAAAACTCTCTTTCTAAGGCTCTCTCTATTTTTCTCTCACTCTCTTTTGTGAGGATTTATAATGATTTGAGGGGATGATTTCTGAATGAGGTAAATGACCCTATTTATAGAGTCATTCCTCACCAACCCCTTCAGATTTCTTCTGCGCAGCCTCCACCAACTCCTTCTTCAGCAGCCCCTCAAATTTCAGCAAAGACTGTGCCTAACATTTTTGTCATTTTTTGACTTTGGGGTAAATTACAAAATTTGGTTACAACTTTTATTAAATTGTAACTTGACCCTTTTTTTTATATTAGTGGCGGCTCCCACTTAGGAGGGACCCCACCTTACATGTATTAATCTACGTGGATGATCTTATTATTTCAGTTAATAACAGTGCTGCCATACAGGCATTCAAATCATATTTGAGTACTTGTTTTCATATAAAGGATCTCAGCCTCCTTAAATATTTTTTGAGAATAGAAGTGGCAAGAAATTCGACCGATATATGTAAATTGAAAATTCAGGATCTTGACTTTCATGATTCACGAAAAAAAAAACTTAAACATACCGAATCCATGCTTTTCTTCTGTGAATTTGAATCCGTGTTCTTTCTTTTGAATTTCTCTCCTTTCAGTCTTCTTGATAGTTATGAGGGAAAACAGTAACAGTAACTTTTCTGAATCAACATTATTTTCTTTTATTACTATTATTTTAAATTTGAAGTTAAAGTAAAAAGGGTATATTACCTTTTGACCCCTATAAAGTTTTTAATCACTTAATAGCCTCTCAACCATCATAAGAAGGCCCTAGTATATTAAAAACTTATCACTTAGGTCCTTCAATGTTATATTATGTGAATTTTATAATTAATGCCATTAAACTTAATTACATGGGCCACATATTAGAAAATAATCTAACATTCTTCCATTTGGCCATTGTAATTACTTGATAGTTTGACAACAATTCTAAGTGCGCTCCATACATCAAATTCATTCACTAACATCTCCAGACTTAGTTGAATTGGTTTGAGCGGATCATGGCGATCGCATGTTATTCTGCAACATGATCCCTTCGATGTATCACAAAACATCCCAAACCCAACATCAACTTTAATTGCGAAAAACTATAAGCCTTAACATAACCTGTCATCTGACACAAACATATATACATAGATACCAAAATGATAATAAGTGTAATATGCAGAAACATAACTATAAGTGAATTCATAGTGTCACAAACGTAACAAGCACAATAAATACAGTACTATAATCAATAATACAGTAAGACTTTGTCCATAATGCCCGCACGCTTTACATGACTAGAAAATGATTTGGGTGGTAATCCCTTAGTCAACAGTTCCTCTATCATCATATCAGTATTGATATGCTCAATAGACACTCTTCGTTTCTGCACTTCCTCCTTAACTAACAAATACTTCGACTCCATGTGTTTGGTGTTTGGCACCTTTAGAGTACTTGTCATTCTTTGAGAAAAAAATGACTGCAGAATTATCACAATAAATTCTTAGCAGCTTGGATATACTGTCTACAATCTCAAGTCTCGAGATAAAGTTTCACAACCACAATCCTTGAACAATGGCCTCAAAGCATGCCACGAATTCAGCCTCCATAGTAGAAGAAACAATGACAGACTGCTTTGCAATCTTCTATGAAATTGCTCCTCCAGCCAAGAGGAACAAGTAATGAAACATAGGCTTCCTGGTATCCACGTATCTGGCATAATTTGAATCTGAATATCTGACCATTTCTAGATGATCAGACCCCCTGTATGTGTGCATGTGTTCTTTGGTTCCTTACAAATACCGAAAAACTTTCTTTGCAGACTTCCAATAGTCCATATCGGGATTGCTTTGGTATCTATCAAGCATAACAATAGCGAAGCTAATGTCTAGCCTAGTACAGGTCATAACCACTAATGCATAAGGAATTGTTTCTATTTCTTTACATTCCAATTCATTTTTTAGGACTTTGCATTTGACTAAATTTATCTCCCTTCTAAATTGGAACTATTCCTGCGAAGCATTTATCTATTCTGAATCTCTCTAAGACCTTATTGATATATCCTTTCTTTGATAAAGCCAAGAGTCCTTGTGACCTATCCCAAAATATTTCTATTTCAATCACATAGGATGCCTCACCCATATCTTTCATTTCAAAGCTCTTAGAAAGAAAACTTCTTCACATCATGTAACATTCCCAAATCATTTTTAGCAAGTAATATATCATCAACATGCAAGACTAGAATAACAAATTTACTCCCACTAACCTTCATAAAAATACACCGATCAACAATGTTCTCTATAAATCCATAAGATGTAATGGTATCATTGAACTTGAGATAACATTGATGGGAGGCTTGTTTTAATTCATATATTGATTTCTTTTTCTTACACAGTAGATTTTCTTTTCATGTGGTTAGAAAACCTTCAGGTTGGTCCATATAGACTTCCTCTTCTAGGTCCCCATTCAGGAAACTAGTCTTAACATCCATCTAGTGAAGCTCCAAGTCATAATGAGCCACCAAAACCATAACAATCCTCAAAGAGTCTTTCTTTGAAACTGGAGAGAAAGTCTCCTTATAGTCAACGCCATCCTTCTAGGTGTAACATTTAGCAACAAGTCTGGCCTTGAACCTTTCAACATTTCTATTTGAGTCACGTTTGGTCTTAAAGGCCTATTTATAACCGACTCTCTTAGAACCTTTAGGCAATTGAACCAAGTCCCAAACTTGGTTGTCATCCATTGATTTAAGTTCTTCTTTCATGGCATTATACCATTTTTCAGCATTATTCCAATCTTTGGTTTGTTTAAATAAGACTAGATATTCAGTAATGCTCAAGTCACGCTCATTCTCAAGATTATATACTACAAAATCACTAGGAATAACATATCTTTTTTGCCTTATAGGTCGTATTAATGCTGCTTCCTATTGAGGTTCCTCTTGAGGTTCCTCTTATGGTACAACAATTCCTTGATCAATAGTGACTGATTCATTCTCTACAATCTAAACAGGTAGGTTTTGGACATTGACTAGCTTTTCCGGTATGTTGTGAGGCCGTGATACAACAACAGGAATAACAACATGAGAAGAAACCTTAGGTGTAGGTACTACAACCCGAGTTTCTTAAATGTCCAACTTTTGTGGTTCCCCATTCCCACTAGTTTGACCATTCTCAATGAACCGAGCATTGTCAGAATCTATAGCTAGGATAATAAAACCTATACCCTTTTGACTTTTAAGGATAGCCAATGAAAAAACCACTAACTGTCTTTGGATCTAACTTCTTTTCATGTGGATTGTACACCCTTACTTTTACTTGACAACCCCAAACATGAAAATGCCTCAAACTAGGTTTCCTGCCTGTCCACAGTTCACAAGGTGTCTTAAGAATTGCCTTACTAGGAACCTGGTTAAGTAGATACATAGCGGTTTTGAATGCATGAATCCATAATGAGGAGGGTAGAGAGCAATTACTCAACATGCTCATAACCATATCCATTAAGGTGCAGTTTCGTCTTTCAACTACATCATTCTATTAAGGTGTGCTAAATATTGTGTATTGTGCACAAATGCCCTTACTCTCAAGGAACCTTGCAAATGAACCTGGACATTGTCCACTTTCATTAGACTTGCCATAAAACTCACCACCTCTATTTGATCTCACCACTTTCACTTTCTTATCTAACTACCTTTCTACCTCATCAATGAACACCTTAAAGAAGTCCACAGATTGCGATTTATTATGCAGCAAATAGATATAGTCATAACGTGAGAAATCATCTATAAAGGTGATAAAATATTTTTTTTATAGCCCTAAGAAGGGACATCAAAAGGACCAAAAATATAAGTATGTATAAGCTCAAGAAGTTGAGTGCTTCTTATGGCTGCTTTCTTTAATGTATGTTTGGTTTGCTTTCCCTTAATGCAATCCACACATATATTCAAGTCACTAAAATCTAACTAAGGTAGGATTTCATTTTTCACCAACCTTATTATCCTTTCTTTGGATATGTGACCTAATCTTTGATGCCACAAGAAAGCAGAACTTTCATTTGGTGTACTATGTTTAATGCCTACACTACATTCAACATGAAATAAAGATACAAAAAATTCATTATCCAAATTGAAACAGTAAAGCAAATTACATAAAGTACCAGATCCATAAAAGTACTTTTTTATACAATGCAAATGTGCTGTTACTAAATTTGAAATAAAAATCTAAAATATCCAATCTCCCTACTGAAACAAGATTTCTAACACAATCAAGTACATAGAGACACTTTTCAAGATCTAAATGACATCCAGTGCCTAAGATCAATCTATAAGTCACAATGCCTTCTATTCGTGCTTTCATCCTATTTCCGATGAACAAGTACTGTTCAGTTCCTTTTATAGCTGGATTGAATTGAATCATTGTAAAACATGAGATACATGAGTAGTAGTATCAAAATCTAACCACCATGTATTATTAGGAACCTTTATAAGGTTTAATTCAAAGCATATAGAAACATAATGTGTACTTTTCTTTTCGAACCAAGCCTTTCTTTTATCCTATTTGTCCTTTTTCCCTAGCTTGAACTTGCTGCTGCTAGTACCATCATGGACAGTGAGGTGGATGGATTGATCATTTATCTTCTTTAATTTCCCTTCCTCATGCACTAACATAGCCTTCAATTCCTTTGAGTTCCACTTATCTTTGAGAGCATTGTAGTTGATCTCAAATTGGCTAAATTTAGTAGGTAGGGAGTTAATGATGAATTGCACTAGAAACTGATTACTCATTTCCATCCCCCAAAGTCTTTAACTTTGCTGCTAGATTGGACATGTGAGTCACATAATCATGAATAGCCTGTGACCAGTCAAACTTCTTTGTAGTCAGCTCACTCATCAGGCTTCCTACAATTAACTTATCCTCCAAGTCTAACTTAGAATACTCCTTCACTTTTTCCATGAATTCCTTAGCATCATCTATCTTTGGAATCGATGGCTTCACATTTTCAGCCATGGTCATCCTCATGAGGTACAAGCTTAGTTTGTTTGAATACTCCCACAGTTCATAGAACGCAACATCATCATCTAAGCTTTCCTCAGTAGTGGCTGTAGGTTTTTCCTTATTAATTATGACTGCATCAATGTTCCAAAGACCAAGATGGAACTTGATCTGTTCAGACAATTCACCAGAGTTTAGCCCATTGAAATTCACAATGTTATTCACCAATTCCGGGAGACTTACTATATAACAAACACACACGCTTACCCATTAATGCTTTGAGATAAATTTAAAAGATTCAGAAAATTTTTCATATAAACTTTTAGTATGCATTTAAGTTCTCCTTTGGGCAATACTCAAATGCATAAACACCAAATTGATGCCAAATCAATTAGTCTTTAATAGAAAAATACAACATACATCAGTTAACTAAGTATGTCAACTTTGTATATACTCACTAATTAACTTAAGGATCATGGATCATCCCCGTAATGTTATAAATTACATGAAATGGTCCACCTTTAGGTGACTTCACAGTCATAAAATTTATAACTTCAATTGTTCAAACAAAAAATAATCATGCCATTCCATTTATGGCATCTATAAAGTATGAACAATTAAAACACACTTATAATAAATGTCCAAACTTCAATCTAACTAGACCACTTTGGTGAATGAACACAAACATTCACATTCACATAATCTGGCACCTTATATGCAATTGGACATTTATAATGCATTCACTTTAATGCCCTTTACGCAGAGTAGATCAGCGGTCTCACTATAGTGGTATAACACTACCGCTATAGCGACCTCTGACAGCAAAGTCCAAGATTTTTAAAGATTCACCGCTATAGCAGCTATAATCCACTGCTATAGAGGTGCTAGGCAGAGGCCATTACGTGACTTACACAGAAACATTTATTTTTACGTAGAACTAGGAAAACACAAACAATTCAGAAATTTATAAAAATCATCACGCAATTTCTAGAAACATTAATCGGAAATGAGTGATTTTCATGTAATCACACACAGTAATTCAAATACAGTAATTAGCTATTTTTATAGAAAATGCATAAGCCCTTAAAATCCAGAAATTGCAGAAACTATAAAACACAAAAATAGTAATTTCTGATGCAAAGAACACATAAACAGTAATGCGCAAAAAATAGAATTAACTTAATTCACAGAAAAAGCATAAACAATAATGTGCAAAAACAGTTATACAGAAATTATTATATCATAATGCACATTCATAAATGCAAACATATATTCATGAAATGTTTGTTTCTGCATTTTCTGCAAATAAATTTATGAGACACAGTAATGCGATTTATGAAAACGCAAAACAGTTATGTGATTGCAAAAACGCAAAACACAATTCACAAAACAGTAATTGTAATTCGCTGAAATGATTTTCATCAAAAAATGCACAACCAGTGACTTGCGAATTTTTCAGAAAACACATAAACAGTAATGGTGAATCATAAAAGTCGGAACCATGCTCTGATACCACATGTAAATTGAAAATTCAGAATCTTGACTTTCATGATTCACAAAAATAAAAAAGAACTTAAACATACATGGATCCATACTTTTCTTCTGTGAATTCGAATCCACGTTCTTTCCTTTGAATTTCTTTCCTTTCAGTCTCCCTGATGGTTAGGAGGGAAAATAGTAACAACAACTTTTCTGAATCAACGTTCTTTTATTTTATTACTATTATTTTAAATTTGAAATCAGAGTAACACGGGTATATTACCTTTTAACCCTATAAAGTTTTTAATTACTTAATAGCCTCTCAACCATCACAAGAAGGCCCCAATATATTAAAAACTTATCATTTAGATTCTTCAATGTTATATTATGTGAATTTAATAATTAATGCTATTAACTTAATTACATGGGCCACATATTAGAAAATAATCTAACAATTTATTCTTATGTCAGAAAAATTGTGCTCTAGACATCATCTTCTAAGTAGGTTTATTGGGAGCCAAACTCGTTGGCTTCCCTTTAGAACAAAGCCACTGCCTACCTGTCAGTCCACATGCTTGCTCAATTCATGTAGTCTACATGACAAGAGCATTGGGATGTTGCTCCTCGTGCTGTCTGATATTTGAAGGGTAATTCGGGACAAGGGATTATTCTTCGTATTGATTGTGATTTTCAACTATATACATAGTGTAACTCTTTGGGCTTGTTGTCCATTAACTTGTCGATCTCTCTCTGGATGGTTTGTTCTTCTCAGTTCTTCTCCTATTTCTTGGAAAAGCAAGAAATAGGCTAATTGTTTCTTGCTCCTCCATGGAAGCTAAGTATCAATCCATGGCTATTACTACTTGTGAATTGAAATGGTTAAGAAATTTGTTATTGCGTCTTGAGGTTGATCACAAAAGTCCTATACCACAACACTGTGATAGTCAATCTGCCCTACATATTACTATTAATCCAGTGTTTCATGAGTACACCAAACACATCAAAGTCAATTGTAATTTTGTGTATAGTGAGATTCTAAGAGGTACCATCATCACCAAACATGTCTCCACTCATACACAACTCAAACATTTTCATAAAAGCTTTAGGCAAGAAGCACTTTGATTATTTTCTTCGCAAGTTGGGCATCCGCAACCCGTACTCTCTAACTTGAGGAGGGGGTATTAGGCCATCATATCTCCTGTATCTTCTCCTAATATTCTAATTTGGTGTGATCACTGTTTAATCTCATGTATCTTTTCCTAATCTTCTGATTTGGCGTGATCACCATTTAATGAGATTGGGAATATTATATTGGTTGTAAATTAATTAAATACTGTAAATTGATTGTAATTACCATATCTTTAGGAAGCTATTTTTGGAAATTGTCCATATCTTTAGGAAGGTATTCATGTACATATACTCCTTGGAGAATCAATGAGAACAAACAAATTCTATCTCCATTTATTCTTTGTTTCAATGGGTAAACAAGTTTTTCCCATTTTTTATGGTGTAGATCCGGATGATGTAAGACATTAAAAAGGAAGTTTTGGACAAGCTTTTATTAAGCATGCAGAGAACTTTAGAGAAGACGAAGATAAAATAAAAATATGGAGAGAATCTTTAACAGAAGTTGCTAACTTATCCGGATGGGATTCCAAAGATTGGTAAGTGTTTATTGAATAAGTTATATGACATATATTTCATTTTTTATTAGTTATCTTCTTTTTCTAGTTTTAATTAAATAAAGTGATCAAAATTTATATTTTCTCTTTATTGTTTATTTTATCCTGACTTATAATTTATATTAAACTCATTGTAAGGTGATCGTTTGTTTCTTATATAATTTATAAGCCCGAAGCAAAACTTATTGAAAAGGTGGTCGAAGTGTTGTGGAGCAAATTATGTTCTAGATTGCCATCCTATAATGCTCCACTAGTTGGAATTTACTCAAAAACAGATATACTTAGTTCAGTCTTAGGGATAGGATTAAATGATGTTCGCTTTGTAGGGATATGGGGCATGGGCAGTGTTGGTAAGACAACTTTGGCTAGAGTTGTCTGTGAGAGTCTCCATGACCAATTTGAGATTTGTTGCTTTTGTTTAGTTACTAAACAAGCTTCTTTCACATCTCAAAGTAAAGGACATGGTTATTGAGGATATGTATGAATGAAAGAAGACAATCCAAAACTTCTATTGTAATAAAAATGTTCTCCTTGTCCTTGATGATGTAAGCTCTATTTGTCAATTAAAGAATTTGGTAGAAAACCAAGAGTAGTTTGGTGTAGGGAGTAGAGTAATTATTACAACTAGGAATATGCATTTGTTGCGATTACATGAAGTGCACGAAATATACAAGGTTGAAATCTTGAACCAAGAAGAATCCCTTGAACTCTTTTCAAAAAAAGCATTTAGAAGAGATCAACCTAAAAAGGGTTATCTAGGATTGTCTAAATCAATGGTTAAATATGCAGGAGGCCTTCGTTTGGCACTCCAAATTTTGGGTTCCTATCTTTGTGGAAGAACTGTACCTGAATGGGAAGATACTTTGGATAAGTTGAAGCAAAATCCAAACAGTGATATTCATAGGATACTTGCAATAGGTTATCATGGATTAGAAGGCTTTGAAAAGACAATATGTCTAGACATTGCTTGTTTCTTTAGATTGTGGGAAAATGAAGTAACACAAATGTTGAAATTATGTGGTCTTCATCCAATAATTGGTATAATTCGTCTTATTGAAAAGTCTTTGCCAAGTGAAATTAAAATAAGTGGTTGCACATATATAGAAAAGCACATGTTGTAATAGAAAATTTTGGCTAAGACTACCTGGGAATGGACCAAGATTGACTAGAGTTACTTGATGATTTAGTTGATTTATTGAAAAAGCTACCAACATCATTGTTCAATATTTCATATAGATCAATGTAATTTAAACAATAAGATGGTGTTGTTTCTTTCATGGCTACTTCCTTGGTGTTGTTTGATAACATGCAATTTTCCATATATTTTAGCCTCTATTCTAGCCCTTTTTGCATCTTGATTTTTGCCAAAACTCTATTTTTATAATGTTTTGAATTATTCTGGGTGAAAGTTAATTATAGATTTATGTGCGTTAACTCCATAATTTTACTCCAAAATGGTTCATTTATGTGTTTTACAGAGTTTAGAGGCACCTGGACTCGAACCGGACAAGAAACAAAGCAA
The DNA here is from genome assembly GCA_037074585.1 of Biancaea sappan. Classification (NCBI taxonomy): domain Eukaryota; kingdom Viridiplantae; phylum Streptophyta; class Magnoliopsida; order Fabales; family Fabaceae; genus Biancaea; species Biancaea sappan. The sequence continues at coordinate 54,481,691 of CM073494.1, read as the reverse complement.
AAGAGAGTAAATCAGAAATGCTGAAAAAAATGGCCTGGCGCCCGGCGCCAGGAACAGTGAGTTAGTAGGATGACGTGGTATTAATAGTTGGCGCCACGGAGAGCCACTATTAATGCGATTTTTAGGTCAGAACAAAGGAGGCTTCACTCCAAACTTCAAACCCGCGGCTGCTGCAGACAGAGACGACTTCCAGATCTTGGTTTGAGGGAAAGGAAGCCTTCCCACTTGGGAATGGCTCTCCTTCTCCCATTTTCTCCCCTTTTCTTCCATTTTCCTTCATAGTTTCTTAGATTTCTGCTGTATTTTCTATTATCTGTCATGTTCTTCTTCTCTTCCATGTAATTTCTGAGTTTAAGGATTGATGTAGTTCGGTTTTATGAAGCTTTATTATTGAATATATTCAGTTTTAATGCATTTTCATTTAATGGAGTGGATTTTACTGATTAATCTTCCTCTTGAATGCTTGATTAACCTTCAATGAATTTGAGATTTTGATGTCTATGCTAGATTTAACTGGATATTAAGCTTGACCTTGCAATTTCCACCATAAATCAGATTATTTAGATATAGATAGTTTTATTTATGTGGCTTGAATAATTTTCTTGAGCTTCATAACTTAATTGAATGGTTGATCTAAGATTTTACTCAATTATTTCCTTAAGTTAGATTGTTCTTCAAGATGTTGGGTTCAATCACCTTTTTAGAAAATTAGCCAACATTGAATGGATTGTAATTTAATTGAATTGTTCTTCAATGATTCAAAGATTAATTTGTCTATGAATTAATTGGATTAGACCAAACGAAATCAATTCCATTTTCTTGTGTGATCGGTCATTTGATGAAATGAAAATTGTACTTCAATTCATTTGAACCAATGAATATTTTCTTGGCCAAAGTTCTGTTTTATTTATTGTCCTATGAAGATTGTTATCTACACATGTATGCGATTGTTGTGTATTTGTAACGAGTGGGGCAAGAGATAGCATGTCATTTGTGATTGCGGGGCATTGATGTGATTAGGACTTGATCGGATTATATTTGAGTTATAGATTAGTGAAGATCTTCCTAACTATAATTTTAATATAATTCAGTCTTAGAAGATTTTCTGAGAATTTTAGATTGAAAATTACATAATAGAATTAGCCAAGAATATTCAAAGGAAAGAATGATGATGTACAATTCCATGGAATTTGTGACCAGTCCACATCTTTTCTCTGTTTTGTTTTCTGTTAGTTATTCAAATTTCAGTTATTTATATCGTGTTGTTTCAATCATCACCCCCCTTTTTTGTGTAATTTCTGCAATTTCCTTCATAAGTCTTAATAGCATTTCACTTAGCCTAATTGAATTTCATTTGATACCTCAATCTCTGTGGGACGATACTCTACTTATCACTTTATTACTTGTTGCGACCAATATACTTGCTGGAATTTTATATGTGCTATAAATTATATGCACCATTGTTTCTCTCATGGATACTAATAGGTAGTTTTAATACCACATAGGAAAGCCAATTGACTAGCGAAACCGATGATAAAGATGGCTAAGTGCAAGACGAGGGTGAGGAAGAATGTAAAGATGAATGCTATGAAGATTTTAATTTTGATTTGAATGTGTAATAAATTTTCAATATTTTGTGTTAGTGATGATCAATAGATATTTGATGGTGTTGTTAGTGAATATTTTGTTTGGAAAGAACCAATAAAAAATTGTCAACTTATTTGAACTTGTGCTTATTATTTGATGTTGGAATAAAATCAATAAATATGTAAAAAATACTAGTATAAAAATAATGAAATGCAAATATTAAAATGCTTTCTAAAGACAACATTTTTAAGCATTGTTGAGATTCGTGAATTAGCAATTGTTAAAAGATATTGCTTAAAATTTATCAAAAATGTTGAAATCCTTATTGTAACAATTTTAAAAATATTGCTTAAGATGATAAAAAGTGTTGCAATTCTTACTGTAACAATTTTAAAATATTGCCTAAGATGATAAAAAATATTGCAATCCTTACTGTAATAATTTAAAATGTTGCTTAAGATGATAAAGATTGTTGCCTATAGTAAAATAAAAATCGTTGCAAAATATTAAAAAGTTGTTGCATAATGGGGTTGCAAGCAACCGTTGCATTTGCTTTTCAAAACTGTTGCCTAAAAGTGAAAGTAATAACAACGAATGCAATGCCTGAAAAATGTTGTAAAATTGTTGCAAAAAGCATAGGCAATGGTTTTTTATTTTCTGCAACAATTTTTACACATTGCTTATCAAATAAAATGTTGTAATGGCTCTTAATCTAACATTGTATATATGTCAAAAGCAAAGCGTTTTCCCCTATAGCTAGGGGAATGGTTTCATATCAATGATTTTAATAAAATCCTCCTTAATAAATATGAGTAGTAACTGAAAGAAATTTTATTATGAATATCTTCATTTTTTGGGTCAAATATGTAGTCTTTGTTGGCAAAATTCAATGACAGTTCGGAGAAGGCCACTTATGGCAGCAATAATGGGATTTTTCTATACTTAATGGAACTTTTATTCCGTATTATATATGTTAATGGATCTTTTTTTTAAAAAAAAAAATTTTGATTATCTGTATATAAATTAATCTTGGTAAAATCTTTGCTGCACTCTGTCTCTTATATATTTACTTTCCTGCTAAAATTTTGATTTATCTTGAATTGTTTGGGATTAGTTAATTAATTTCTTATGTCTTATGATTTGTCTATGTTTGGATGGAATTTGCTGTCACTTTCATAGTTTTCTGCTCATTCCCATTCATCTTTCAACTTTATTTCAAAAACAATTGTTATCAACTTTCTTTGAAAATTCCATATTGCAAAAACTAGTATCCATTGGTCAATTATACAGTTCTGTTTTTCTTTTGTTACCCAAAAAAAAAAAGACGTAATCCTTTGACCTTTACTTTTCAATTCTTCAACTTTCTTTGAAAATTTTCGTATTACACCTTGCAAAACAAGAAATAGACAATTAATCGAATTACATGCCAAGAAGGAACCCACTTTCTTTACATAATAATTAAATCCATTTTCCTTTTTTTTTTTTGACCTTTGGATTCATCGAAGCAAACATAAATCTTCATGAATTTAGGGCGCGTTTAGACTTGTTGGTGGTGGACCAATTTGAAAAGATAATGAACTAATAATTAAATCCATTTCTTTCTTTTTCCCATTTTTTTTCTAAAAATCATACCAGCTATGCACATTAAATTTTTTTCATGAATTCAAAATGAATCAATTTGTTTCATGTCAATAGATCTCTGTAATCTAGGTAGCATCAGACATAAGATAATTCTTCCACTTAATGGGATAATATCTATCTTGACCTAAAAAGGGTGGTCTGCAGGGTTCACTTAGAAAAATTAGACAACAATAGTTATTTTTTAGTGACAAATATAATAACTGCCGCTAAAAATATATTATATTAACAAAGAAAAATTGCTATATATTAGGATAATTTCCTGATTTACTTACAATTTATTTGAAGATGTTAGAAAATGTTATAGATATTCTAGTGATTCACAAGTGTTACTAAAGAAAGAATATTTATTTTCAATTTTAACAAGTCTCACATGGTTAGTTTTGTAAGTGGAGGCAAGCGTTTTCAATATAAAAGAGAGGAATTAATATAATTTGAAAATCATGCATTGCTTAATTGATAATATGAAGCTAGTATGATTATCCGATAAAACAGAAACTCATTCATACACTACAAGAAAAATAAAAATTAGATACAAAAATTAAGAAGAAATTTTTTTCATCTCAAATTCTGTCCTTCATTTGTTGCAAATTTGTCTTTGATTTGTAAAGAAAAATGGAGATAATCAAAGAAGAATTCTAGGATGAAAATTTTACATCTCTAATTTTTTTCCGTCCCTGATTTGGAAACTAATAATTAGAGATAGATTTGTGTGTCTTAAAATCTACTTTAGATTATTTTGGAATGTGAAATTTATGTTTCAAATGTAAGAGACAAATTTCTACCACGATATGTGATATAAATTTTTCAAAGATGAATTCTTCCGTAGCAAAAATCTGTCTCTAATTTATTTAAATCCAAACGATGTCATTTTCATATTAGGGATGGATTTTTTGTGTTTGAAATTTGTCTCTAATCTGTCATTAACCCAACCCTAATTCTCCATTTTAGTAATATCTGTCGCCTCTCTCAGCATGTCCCTTGTGGCCCTCTCTCTGTTAATTGCTCATCTTGCCAATCACCGGCTATTGTCTCCATATCATGTGTCGTCATCATCCTCTGTAACTCAGCCCTCTTTGTTTCTCAGCCCTACTGGCCCTCTCTGACTTGTCGTCTCCCTCTCTTGAGTAAGTGTTAGCGCTATAGAAGAATTTTGATAGATTCACTTTCTTTCATTATTGAAGGGCATGGGGTAAATTTCTAAAGCTGTGGTATTTTTAGCTGGTCCATCCATTGGGTTATTATGTTGCCAAAAGTTGTAAGAGCTCTACTTCTGTGCTGTTTTTGTAGAAAAAATTTCTTTTTGGAATTGGCAATATAATGATGATTGGAGGCTTTAATTTCAACTACAAACTTTGGTGTTAGTGTTTGCCTTTTTTTTTTGTCCCCCTCCTTGAATGCTTTTTCAGAATTTCTTGTTTTTGGCCATGATATGCCATGCCCTGGGTTGATTCAGCTTCATCATGAATGACAAGTGAACACGTATACATGTTCATTTCTGAGTGCCTTGATATATTTACTAGGACCACCTCTCTTTTTTTTTTTATTTCTTTGAATTTTTTTCATTTTTTTGGGGTATCAATTTGACTGGTATGTGTCTAGCAGTTATATGGAGGCAACCAAATTTTTGTGACATCAGCACAATGAGATAAAATGATGAAACATTTCAATCACTGATATGAACTCCAAATAAATCCTCTATTGAACCCCCGAAACAAGTAAGTCCCACACCTCCAATAGGCCTTTTAAGGCATACAACCCATGTAACTAATTAAATACAAATACTTGAGATTTTAATAGAGATGAAATTTTTTCAAACAAGATTTTGAAGATTTGAAGTAAAATATCAGTTATAAATATTTAATAACTTGAAGATTAAAAAAAGTAAGATATCATCATATAACTAGTATGTGGCTACAAGGCATAAAAGCTCTAAAGATTAAGAGCACTAACTTATATTTTAATATAAAGCCATTACATTTAATTGCACCACCCAATTAAGCCCAAAAAAATAAAATTATGCCATAACCTCATAGTGTAAGTGATGATCCATAACATTATCCAACAATATAGTGCTAGTAGGAAGAGCCAAAGTAGCAAGCATCCAAACAAGGGGAAAAAGCACACAGTCCTAGGGAGAAATGTATTAGAAAAGCAGAGACATATAAAAAAGTCTTGCAAAAACACACAAACTCATAATATAGAGGAGTCATTCCTTGATCTTCCATGTATATTTTTTTTAGATAATTGAAAATTCATTAATAATGGAAAAAGTACAAGAGTGTTAGGAGTAGAGGATAAGAGATCCTCCTGAACATGTTCTAACAAAGCCATAAAAAAAGATAACAAAAAACATGGGAGAAAACAGTAGAAAAGAAAGAAAGTCCCTAAATCAACTGAGTACAACATTCCAATCTCTATGGATGTCTACTAAAGCCATCCCACTAAAGAAGCCATTTTCCAAAATCCATTGAGAAGCCATAAATCAGATCTTATCCCAAAGTAAACACGGAGGGAGACATTGTTGCTTAAAGACCCTTGCTTTTCTCTCTAGCCAAATACCCCATAAGATAGCAAACTTTTCACATTGCCACATGATCTTCCATGTCTATGGTAATTACTTGCAAGTAGTGAGAGGAAAGAATAAGAAGGGTCATGTATTTGGCACAGGGTCAGAGGCACGTAAGATTGGATTTACATCTAGTCAGGCATCTGTCTCACCTTCATCAAGCCTACATCCAGACTTTCAATAAGAGCTAGATCGCTGCATTGAAGAAAGGGTTGAAGAGAAGGTTCAGCCTCTGATGGAGATGCTTGCAACTCAGGCTTCCATTCTTCAAGATAGGCAGAAAGTTATTGACTGCCTCTTGAGCCAATAGATCCCTCCTAGTACTTGTCACATCCCAAAACTTACATGTGATATAAACATAAAATACCTAGGGTGTACCTCCGTGGTACCCCATAATCTCTGTGAACATTCTTAATATCCATAATTATATGAATCATAAATATTCCAAGAAAGATATTTTGTATACATATTCAGAAAATGTTCAACTTTCAAACACTATACAGTACTATACAACCTCCCAAGCCTAGGTGACCTACTAGATTACAGAGCGTTTCCTAATCCTTACCAATTGTTTACCAGACAAAAGTGGAGTATATCCTTAAAAGCTATAAATTCTTCTCCTCAACCACTGTATCTGAAAAGATAATCATGGAGAGTGTGAGTTTATCATAACTCAGTGAGTAAACAACTGTACATGAAAATATCATAAGCACAAACACCACATTTTTAAATAATTATAGTATTATATGCCATAAATACTTGCACTGAGTGACTTGGGAATTTAACCCTCAAACTCTTTGTGCATAGGTTTTCACATTTATACACCGAGTAGTATGGGACTCTAACCCTTTCAAACTCGTGCATAGATTTTCACATTTATACACTGAGTGATATGGGACTCTAACCCCTTTCAAACTCGTGTATTGATTTTCACAGTTATACACCGAGTAGTATGGGACTCTAACCATTTCAAACTCGTGCATAGGTTTTCACATTTATACACCGAGTAGTATGGGACTCTAACCCTTTCAAACTCGTGCATAGATTTTCACATTTATACACCGAGTAGTATGGGACTCTAACCCTTTCAAACTCGTGTATTAGATCTCGTAGATCTTTTGCTCATCAATAAAATAGTGAGAATTTATCACAATATAATTACTATGAAATAAATGAATTTACACATATTTTTATTCCCTTGAATGTCTATCATCAACCATAACAATCATCATATATTATCAACAGCGAGATTGATTATTTCTCACTTCAATAATGTTATAAACAAGACTTGTATTGTACCTTATCTAATAAGATCACATTAGTTTAGTAAGGTTATTCACTTACAAAATGTTCCAATTTATTCAAGGAACAATCACATCTAGTTCTTTAGTCAACTAGAGAAATCAATTCTCAAAGGTAATAAAATACCTTCCAATGATATTATACTTTTTCTCAACCTGAACACACACTGATAATCTTCTCAATTTCACAAATAACGCAAATGGGATTTATATTGTGCTTTGACTAATTTATTAAATTAATTTTACAAGGTTGCCTACTCACCTGGATTCCACGCTCTCGGCGCTCCCACCTTGCGCCCCAATCATCCCTATTGTAACCAGGTAAAAACCATTAGGGTTACAAAATAGAGAAATTTCCTATCACTACTCTCGACCTTTACTCACATCTTAAGTCATAACTCCTAACCGGTAATGAATTTCTAAATGACACTTATACCATTGGAAACTAGACTCAAAGAACTTTTCAACGATATTAAAAAAAAATTGATGTTACAGTAATAGTCAACGGTCAACGCAGCTACAGTAACGTTGACCGAGTCAATGCTACAGTAACGTTGACCGAGTCAACGCTACAGTAACGAGAAAATCTGGAAAAATTTTCTCGATGAACAGTACTTTCTGGGGAAAATTTTTGATGTTCTTCGTGTTCTTCATCCAAAAATCCTAAAATCATATCTAAAACAACATTTCTTTTGATTTCTTCCATGGGTTTTCATCCTTAATGTCTAAGGAGTGTTTTAACACAAAAACCCCCAATTTCTACCAACAATCCAAGCTCAAATCTCAAATTTTCATCAAGAACACTAACTTTTTCAAATATCCAAATTCTACGAAATTTCTTGTTCTAATAACATCATAAACCACCTAAGAATGTTTTACATTAACATCCACACTTAAATTCATCCATTAAAACTCAAAATTTTAATTTTCTTCCATAGGTCCGAAAATGGAGAAAAAGAGAAATAGAGTAGATAAAACTTACCTCTTTACCTCTAGAACTCCTGAGAATCGGAAGTATGGTTAGAAAATACAAGATCGCCGGATGAAAATTTGAGAAATGATTGAAGAAGGGAAGATGGAAATGAACGAAGAACATGAAGCCTCGGGAGGAAGAAGGAGAAGAAAAACTAATAATTGTACGTGTGGGCCCCACTAATTTCTTTTTCGATAAAATTGCTCATAGCCACCTTAGCTTATAAGATTTGTTCACTTTAATCCCTCTCGATGTCTCAAATACCACTTTAACCTCGAATCCATCATCTTTTCGATACCGGACTCATAATTCATTCTCATAAGCTTTATTCTTCCTCTCAGGTTTCTATTTGGTCATTTCTCAAAAGTCCTCTATACTTTCTTTTCTTTTCACTTTAGTCCTTGAGAATTTGTAAAAATTTCCTAAATTAAAAATTAAAATTTCTATTCCCAGATTTTCTTCACTAATTCAAAAAGCACATTTTCACGTAATTAAATTTTTCACTAAATTTCAAATTAGACTTTAAATATTCATATAAATTCTTGAGATATTACATTCTTCCCCCCTTAATAGAATTCGGTCCTCCGAATTCAAAACTTAACTCAAATTGAAACAAATGCAGATATTTTGTCCAAATCTCGTTCTCTCTTTTAGAATTTTCACAATCAAGTACAAAATATAACAAGTTCAACATATTTTTATTTCTCAAGTTTCTTCAGCACAAGAATTGCCTTATTTCTAGTACATAAGTTACAGGCAACAAACTGAACTTGATTTACAAAACAGATAATCTTAATACGCGAAGCTCAGATCAAATATTAGCTTAAGGTATAAATAAAAGAAAGAATAAATTAAGGACGAGGAGGTTTTTGAAATGCAGAAAGTGCTCCAGGTCTAGAAGAGGAAGGTGCTTCAGATTTTAAGGAGGAAGCTAATCGTTGCAGCCTAGAAAGAGTTTCTGGAGGAAACGTTTGAAAAATTTGGCGAAGTGCAGAGGTCACTCCATTCATACAGTCAATACACCTCGCTTGTTGGTCACGAAAATTTTGAGTTGCAAACATCGAATGTCTATCAACTCTATTCGCCAATTCCCTAAAATGACGATTCAAGAGCTTCTCTTGTTCTACAAAGAGACGATTTATCAATCTTCCCTGGTCCTCAAAGTGGCGGTTTATCAACCTTTCCAAGTCCTCCATTTTTTTTCTCATAAGCGCAAGCTCATCATTTGAAGATGTTGCTGTGCTAACATCCTCTAGCTTTACTACATCCCTTTTTCTTTTCTTAGCTTCTGATGACTCTTCCATGGATCTCTTATTCTTATAGTTCTCCAGACTAAGATTTAGATCCAGCTCTACCTTGCCAGCCTCAAAGTTTAAATTGAAAGATTTATTGCCGGCCATATTTTTCTGAGCTATAAAGGTTGTATGGAATGAGAGGTTTGATGCTAGAAAGCTTATAAGTAATGAACTCTTAGTGTAATGAGCGGCGTAATGGGGCATCCATTATTTATAGACGAAATTTAGGGCTACCAAAACCCTTACATCACACTCTAAAGATGGCCTCCAGACCTTATCTGTCGCAATGCCAACGGTCTATAATAAGCATGCCAGAAAATAACAAAATATAATCAAATACAAAAGATTTCCTCAAAAATTTCGGCTAACTTTTGACTCTTGCTCAAATTATTAAACTAATCGCCGCTTCAATTTATGACTTCCTAACTCTGTATTTGTCTTATCCAATAATTCTAAATCGAGATATTACTCCATGAACGGGTAGTTTCATATTAACCTTATCTAGGTTTCTAATCCGTGGCTTTGCCCTAAGCTTACACATTTTCAAACATACATATTAAAATAAAAAACTTCTCACATTTACACATATCAAGTGTTACCATAAAGTGAGAAAAATTTTTTTTTACCTTTCTCTTGCCTCTACGAGCATATATGTATGTATGTATCAACATAGAGATACATCATTATCTATATATTTTCATCTATTCAAGTCCTTTTTAAATTTCAGACTTCTCATTCTCTGAATGTATGTAGAATCATTACATATTATTCCTGGCCATAACAAATAGCCTTCACTCTCAATGCATGGATAACATACATACATGGCATATGTATTTAAATACATATAATCACAATATAATTCAATCAATCATGTATATTATACTCAACTGAAGGCTTTCAAGAACAATACAAGAAAGCAGAGAAATACATTTTAGTTCATCATAAAAGCATCCAAGGAAATCTTTAATGGCTACGCTGTCGGCTTCTTAGAATTTCAGAAAATGCCAACAAGAGATATGAAAAATAAACAAGTATAAATCGGCCGCAAATCCACCGAATATTGACTTACGTGGTTTTTCCATTAATGTGACACACTGTTGACACGCATGCCTACCCTAGGCTTCTGGCTTCCAGCTTGCAGAAATCCATAGGTTGAGCGTGTAGGAGTGCGGCGAAGAGATATCTTCTTTGGCTCTAAGTCTAAATTTTTCTCTATAAAAACTGCCCCGGAGTTCTCAGTTACTACACCACAAAGAGTAATCATCTCTGAGCCTACAATTTCCCAGCATTCCTCTCTCGTTATACTCCTGCAAAAACTTCTAAATTTTCTAAACCATGGCCATCAGGAAGTACATTGATCTCACAGTGGAGGCCAAAGAAGAAGAGCTCGACTTAAACTTAAGTCTGGGCAAAGACAAGGGCAAGAGACCTTTTGAGGGGTCTCAAGAGGATCAAAAGGAGAAGAAGATAAAAATTGAGGAAGCTGAGGAGATTAGCACTGGCCACACGTCAGAAAACAAAATCGCTTGTCTAGAGAAGGAGGTGAAAAATCTGAAGAAGATGATAGAAGACCTGGAGAAGTTAACTAAACGCAATAATGCGGCAATGACTTCAAGAATAGACAGGTTCTTCTATTGGTCTACCCAATGCTTCTGCAATCAACAACAAAGAAGTGTTGATTGTATGAATGGGATTTACACTACCCTCCGTGACATTGCTCAGTCTCTTGTTCCAAGAAATGGTCGAGGGGTGATGATACAATACAACCCTCCTAATCCGAGACCACCTCGCTTTTAGATTACTCATGCATGAGTAATTTCCCCTTTTTTTTTTGCAATGTAATCCTTCCGCTTTTAATGCCAATAGTTTCTTTTACTAGATGGTACTCTAAATAATAATAATAATAATAATAATAAAATGAAGAAAGATAAAAGAAATTAGCCACACAAAATCAATAACAAATTCAGCTTATAAGCCAATCACATAAAAAAAAATTTAATGACCCTATAAGCTGACACAGAGACAAACAGAAGCTCTATACAAGTCTCGTTGTCTTTCCCCTTATCATATGGGAGTAGATGAAGGCTTACCGTATAGATCAATTGAACTCAATATTATGCCCTCGAATTGTCATGAATTCTTGCTTAAGAGCCTCGATTCGCAAGCTTTCCTTAAACTAACACTCTGAGGCACAAACTACCATAAGAATATCTTTCTAGACCATTCCAATCATACATCACGTTTAACAATTATGAATGTTCATACGCCAACAGCCTACCTTTAACATGCTCTAATTGTTCCAATGTTACAAAACTTCTACATTGTATATATATTTTTTTTTTTGAAACACTTCTATCACATAGTACCATCATGCCAATCCCTAACTAAACAAGTGCAACTTTGGCGAGTCGCCCCTAGAGAAGACTTATAACGTACCTCAATATCTCTTATGCTAGGTTCCATTTTACCGTAGTATCTCCCTTAGGGAAAAACTACCTAGCCCACATCTATTTTCTCAACCAAGCTTTTATCAAGGAACATATTATTTAGGACTTACATCCTCTTCCATAAATTACATCTGTCTGGCATCTATCAAAATCAAATCTTGATCTGCCTCACAAGGGTTCTTTCCCATTCTTGCATTAGTAATCTACGCTATATTCTTTGTGAAAATCTTTCTTGAACTCTAGCCCATGCCTCATAATCAACTTTACCCCATCTAATACATCACTCTTGGCCCAGCCCTCAAGCCATATTCTAGCAATTACTGATCCTCAGCTTTAAGAGTACACTACAGAGTTATGTTCCTAATTTCTCAAAAAGAAAAATTTCATACAGAGATCACCTTTTCCATCGGTATAAAGATCATACCTCCAACAAGTTCCAAAGTTCCACATATGAAATCAATTATCTCATATTGTAACAAAATTATCTCTAACTAACTCCATCGAAGGGTAAGTTATGACAAGAACACTCAACTTTACAAGGTCTTTTATGGAACCTAATCCCATGGTCATACCGCGGTTCATGACAATGGAAAAGGGCCCACAAAGAACACTTTGCTCTGTAATCTATAGGGGACCTAAAACCACCTCTGATACCAATTTGTCACATCCCAAAACTTACATGTGATATAAACATAAAATACCTAGGGTGTACCTCCGTGGTACCCCATAATCTCTGTGAACATTCTTAATATCCATAATTATATGAATCATAAATATTCCAAGAAAGATATTTTGTATACATATTCAGAAAATGTTCAACTTTCAAACACTATACAGTACTATACAACCTCCCAAGCCTAGGTGACCTACTAGATTACAGAGCGTTTCCTAATCCTTACCAATTGTTTACCAGACAAAAGTGGAGTATATCCTTAAAGGCTATAAATTCTTCTCCTCAACCACTGTATCTGAAAAGATAATCATGGAGAGTGTGAGTTTATCATAACTCAGTGAGTAAACAACTGTACATGAAAATATCATAAGCACAAACACCACATTTTTAAATAATTATAGTATTATATGCCATAAATACTTGCACTGAGTGACTTGGGAATTTAACCCTCAAACTCTTTGTGCATAGGTTTTCACATTTATACACCGAGTAGTATGGGACTCTAACCCTTTCAAACTCGTGCATAGATTTTCACATTTATACACTGAGTGATATGGGACTCTAACCCCTTTCAAACTCGTGTATTGATTTTCACAGTTATACACCGAGTAGTATGGGACTCTAACCATTTCAAACTCGTGCATAGGTTTTCACATTTATACACCGAGTAGTATGGGACTCTAACCCTTTCAAACTCGTGCATAGATTTTCACATTTATACACCGAGTAGTATGGGACTCTAACCCTTTCAAACTCGTGTATTAGATCTCGTAGATCTTTTGCTCATCAATAAAATAGTGAGAATTTATCACAATATAATTACTATGAAATAAATGAATTTACACATATTTTTATTCCCTTGAATGTCTATCATCAACCATAACAATCATCATATATTATCAACAGCGAGATTGATTATTTCTCACTTCAATAATGTTATAAACAAGACTTGTATTGTACCTTATCTAATAAGATCACATTAGTTTAGTAAGGTTATTCACTTACAAAATGTTCCAATTTATTCAAGGAACAATCACATCTAGTTCTTTAGTCAACTAGAGAAATCAATTCTCAAAGGTAATAAAATACCTTCCAATGATATTATACTTTTTCTCAACCTGAACACACACTGATAATCTTCTCAATTTCACAAATAACGCAAATGGGATTTATATTGTGCTTTGACTAATTTATTAAATTAATTTTACAAGGTTGCCTACTCACCTGGATTCCACGCTCTCGGCGCTCCCACCTTGCGCCCCAATCATCCCTATTGTAACCAGGTAAAAACCATTAGGGTTACAAAATAGAGAAATTTCCTATCACTACTCTCGACCTTTACTCACATCTTAAGTCATAACTCCTAACCGGTAATGAATTTCTAAATGACACTTATACCATTGGAAACTAGACTTAAAGAACTTTTCAACGATATTAAAAAAAAATTGATGTTACAGTAATAGTCAACGGTCAACGCAGCTACAGTAACGTTGACCGAGTCAATGCTACAGTAACGTTGACCGAGTCAACGCTACAGTAACGAGAAAATCTGGAAAAATTTTCTCGATGAACAGTACTTTCTGGGGAAAATTTTCGATGTTCTTCGTGTTCTTCATCCAAAAATCCTAAAATCATATCTAAAACAACATTTCTTTTGATTTCTTCCATGGGTTTTCATCCTTAATGTCTAAGGAGTGTTTTAACACAAAAACCCCCAATTTCTACCAACAATCCAAGCTCAAATCTCAAATTTTCATCAAGAACACTAACTTTTTCAAATATCCAAATTCTACGAAATTTCTTGTTCTAATAACATCATAAACCACCTAAGAATGTTTTACATTAACATCCACACTTAAATTCATCCATTAAAACTCAAAATTTTAATTTTCTTCCATAGGTCCGAAAATGGAGAAAAAGAGAAATAGAGTAGATAAAACTTACCTCTTTACCTCTAGAACTCCTGAGAATCGGAAGTATGGTTAGAAAATACAAGATCGCCGGATGAAAATTTGAGAAATGATTGAAGAAGGGAAGATGGAAATGAACGAAGAACATGAAGCCTCGGGAGGAAGAAGGAGAAGAAAAACTAATAATTGTACGTGTGGGCCCCACTAATTTCTTTTTCGATAAAATTGCTCATAGCCACCTTAGCTTATAAGATTTGTTCACTTTAATCCCTCTCGATGTCTCAAATACCACTTTAACCTCGAATCCATCATCTTTTCGATACCGGACTCATAATTCATTCTCATAAGCTTTATTCTTCCTCTCAGGTTTCTATTTGGTCATTTCTCAAAAGTCCTCTATACTTTCTTTTCTTTTCACTTTAGTCCTTGAGAATTTGTAAAAATTTCCTAAATTAAAAATTAAAATTTCTATTCCCAGATTTTCTTCACTAATTCAAAAAGCACATTTTCACGTAATTAAATTTTTCACTAAATTTCAAATTAGACTTTAAATATTCATATAAATTCTTGAGATATTACAGTACTAGTGCTACTGATGATAGCACACAATTCCCAGATTCTCCTATAACATATTAGTTTATCTTTGTAGACTTTTATTTGAATTTTTTATGCCAGTTAGACATTGTAATTTGTGATTAGAACGTGTAATTTCATGGTTTGATTAATTGTATAATAAATTTTCCTTTAATAAGTAGTTCTTGTTGCTGGCTACTGGTTGAAATTAGTTATATTCTTCTGTCTTTCATGGGTTTCAAATCATGTTTGAATAATTTTATAATATATTTAAAAAAATCTGTCAAAAAATTAGAGATGGAATCAAGAATGGAAAAATTCGTCATTGATTTGAAATAGAACCAAGGACAGAATAATTTGTCCCTGATTTGAGACAAAATCAGGGACATAATATGTAACTTGTGCTTGGATAATTAAAACCTAATTTGAATTCTAACTTGATTATGTAAATCTCAAGTAATTTGAACCTTATGATTATTCATAGAAAACCATAAAAGCTTGAATAAGATTTCATATTCAACTTATTTCAAAACTAAAATATACATACTGTATTCTTATACATTTTATGCTAGAATAAACTAACTTTCTAGCTATATTGTTCCCTTACAATCAAACTTTATAGTACACACTACAAAAAAAAAAAGACTTTCGGTGGCAACTCTTCAGTGACGACAAAAAAACTTGTCACTGAAAGTCCACTTTCTGTGGCGACAATAATAGTCGCCACTGAAAGTGACACTTTCGGTGGCGACGTTCGAGGTCGCCACTGAAAGTGACACTTTCGGTGGCGACGTTCGAGGTCGCCACTGAAAGTGGTGACTTTTAGTGGTGACTTTTTAAATTCGTCACTGAAAGTCTCACTTTCAGTGGTGACCGCAAATGTTGCCACTGAAAATGTCACTTTCAGTGGCGACGTTTTGTCGCTACTAAAAGTATACTTTTGGTGGCGACTAATTGTATCGCCACTAAAAGAAAACTTTCAGTGGCAACCTCAAATGTCACCACTGAAAGTAGACTTTTGGTGGCGACTAATTGTATCGCCACTAAAAGCGAACTTTCAATGGCGACATATGTCGCCACCGAAAATGAGTGGACTTTTTTTTAAAAGAAAATTAATAAAACTCAACCCCTTTACTTTAAAATTAAGCTTCTTGAAAATTTTGTAAATTGAAAAGAGATATATTATAAATGCCTATAATATGACATATTTTTGGACAATTGAAAATTTAAAGTTTTTCCTAAGTGGACTAAGGATCATTCTGAAAAGTGAAATTTTTTAAGGATTTAGTAAGAAATTAGATAAATTGTCTCAAAATTAAATGAATGGAATAAATCTAATACATTATAACTTCAAGAAGGTGAAAATTAATTTTATAAAATATTAAAAGGTTAAATAAATTTAAATTTTTAAACAAAATTGTATATTTACTTTCAGTGGCAACTAATTTTGTTGCCATTGAATGTAGAATTTTAGTAGTGGACTTTTTTTTATAAAAAAAATAATAAAACAATATATTCAAGACTCGAATCCAACACCTTTACTTTAAAATTAAGCTTCTTGAAAATTTTGTACATGAAAAAGAGATATATTATAAAAGCCTATAATAAGGACATATGTTTGGACGAGTGAAAATTTAAATATTTTTTTCTAAGTGGACTAAGAACTATTTTGAAAAGTAAAATTTTTTAAGGTTTTAGTGAGAAATAAGATAAATTGTCTTAAAATTAAATAAAAGAAATAAATCTAATACATATAGTTTTGAGAAGGTAAAAATTAATTATATAAAATATTAAAAAGTTAAATAAATTTAAATTTTTAAACAAAATTGTATATTTACTTTCTTCGGTGGCAACTAATTTGGTCGCCACTGAATGTGGACTTTCAGTGGCGACATATGCCGCCATCGAAAGTATATCTTAATAGACATTTTTTTTTAGAAAAAAAATTAAACTGAATTAGAAAACGTAGACCCAAGATTCGAACGATCCCTCTCTCTACTGTAAATTTTAAAGATGTCATTTACCATTTGACCAAATGAACTTTTGTAATTCAAGGTTGTTATTATTTTATATAAAGAATATCTTTGCCTAATAATTTTTCAATCTCCCTCCATTATTTTTTCAGTCTCCCGCCATCCAGTTCTCATATATCACACCTAAACCCTAATACTTTCCCTTTCTCTTTGACATGGACCAGCCCATACATTCGCTAATCCCTTCCCTCTTTTCCCTCTCCTTTGACCTCCTTCGACACCCCAATCGGCGATACACCATTTCTGAGCTGTGCATTAACCAACAGACCAACCCGAGCTGCGCACAGAGCTTCACTTCACCAGACGAGAAAACACATGGCGAAGGAAGCCACAAATTATTGGAAGAGGTCTCTCTCATTGCCTTGACCTTCCCTTTTGGAATTTCTAAATTGTAAATGGACTAACCGAATCTTGAAGATAATCTTTGCTACCTGAATGTATCGTGACCAGAAGCAGGAAGGGAGGAAGAAAACAGAGCTTCGACCAGAGGTAAGGATTCTAGCTTGTAATTTTTCCTAGTTGGGTTAATAAAAGAAATTGGGTGTTGTTTATGCTGTTGGGGAACATGTATATATATCACGTTATTTTCAAACATTCATAATTGAATCTGAAGGGGACATGGATGTATATGATTTACGACATTGATGGAATTTGAATTAATTATAAAGTGGGAATCTTGTGATTAACAAAGAAGGAATGATGATGTAAGGGAATGACGAAGGTGAAAATAATGATTAAAGGGGTAGAGAGAATGATGTAGATGAAAGGAGAAGCAGATAATTAATTATAAGGTGAAAATAATGATTAAAGATAAAGTGCTTCTTGTTTTTCTTCAATCCTTCAATTACATACTCCATGCCCCTATATATAGATTTCATATGTTAGTTAACAATTGTTGCCTCAAGATTCAAGTAGGTTCTAGTTGCTGATACCTTCTGCCACGCCAACATGGTCAACACAGCTTAGGCTATTCAAGTTTTTTCTACATTCTTCATTAATTTACATATTTCATTAATTTTTTTTCATGTATGTTGTAGATTTTTCTAGATTAATTATTTAACAAGTTTTGCTTGTTTGATATTGATGGGGATATTGATCCACTTTTTAAGGTAAATTATATAAATTTTTACTTTCTTAATCTTTACTCTACTAGATAATTGTTGTTCTTCTGGTGATTATCTCATAAACTTTGGGTGCTTCAAGTATTGAGTACTTGAAGGAACAAAGGAGGTGGTTATATCCCCTTCCTTTGGGGGGAAGCTTTTCATGCGCTTCTGGACAATGTTGAACTTACAATAGCACATATAGGTCCATGTAAATTGCTTCCAAATAGTACCTACTGTGTTAATATACACTGGTTTGGAATCCTATGTTTTACTACTTGTTTTTTATTTAAATGGCTGGAAGGCTATAAATGATTTGACAATGGGGTTGAGCATTGATGGTGCCAATATTGAGTGTTTATATTTGCGAGCTTCCTGTTTCCGTGCTTTTGGACTATACAAAGAGGCGCAGTATAAACTTTTGTTTTCTTGTTTTTGTTTTTTGTTTTTTGTTTTTTAGGTTGTAATGTTGTTTTGCATTTGTCTGCCTATAACTTTATTTAATGGTCACAGGTCAATGATTATGATGCTGCATTGGATTTGGAATTGGACTCAATGGAAAAATTTTCGCTGCAGTGCCTTGCCTTTTATCAGGTTTGTAATATATCTCATACTTTCGTTGTCCTATTCTTTGTATTAAAGAGAACATCAGCACTTTTCATTTATTGAGAAAATTTGCTCTCAAGTTTAGATTGGGCCTTGGAATGAAGTGAAGTTCCAAGGAGGAAATAAGATAGACCAGGAAGGAAATAAGAGAAATTCTGCAGGTTTTATCATGGTGCTTTTTTTTTCCTCCTTTTCAGTTATTTATATTTCTCACTTGTCATGTATTTCTATGTTGAGACTCACTTATTCCTAAATTCCTTTAGCTTCATATATTTGGGGTTATGTTCATTCTTTTAGTGCATAATAAAATTCTAATCTATTAAGAATGAACTTTTCTTTGTTTGTAGAAAGAGATTAGATTAACAGCGAATTTTGATGGAATTTTAATTGAAAGTGATAGTGGCAATTTCATAAATTATTAAAAAGTTATGAAAGAAGTAATTATTAAAGAATTAAAGTGAAAGGGATGATCATGGACGAATGCATTTTATGTAAGGAAGGGAGAGAGAATTAAGTCGGGAGAGATGGATGAAGGAAAGGCTAGTGGTAGGGTGTTATTGAAATGATTGCTTCTTGTTTTTCTTCAATGCTTTAATTGCTTCTTTTTGACTAGGTAACTCCTAGGCCCTTTTTAATGATCTTCTCAGCAAATGATCTTCTCATATATGTTGAAAGAAAAATATCAAATAACATTTTGGTTATAATTAATGATCTTCTCATATATATTAAATTTAAAAATGAAAATTTTATTGAGAGAAACAATTCAATTAAATCATTTTTTAATTAAAAAATAAAAATAGTAATAGAGACGGGCAAAAGTGTGGGGTAATGGTTGTGTATAAGAGTTTATTTTTTTATTCATGTACATGATAATTATAATTCACTATAAGGAAGTGAGAACAAGGAAGTGAGTCATGTTTGGACAAACATGTTATATAAATATTTTTTATATTTTGGCTGTAATTTTTTGTCTTAATCACAATGATATATTTTCCTCTTTTATAGAATATATTAAGTGATTTTTGTTTTACTTGTATCATAACAGGGATAAAGTCATGAGTCGGATATAAATACCGTTGGGAACAATGCAACCACCAAAGATGTCAGGAAACATAGAAAATGAAAGATTAGTTGTAGCAATTAAGTATTTTTTGTATTAGGTACTTTGTAAAATTACAATATATGATGATTTATATCACAAATATATTGGGGTCTCTTGTATGAATTTATGTATTATTTGAAATATTAAATTAATAGCTTGATAATACAAAATTATATTAAAAAAATAATTAATAACTTTCAGTGGCGACTTTTAGTTGTAACTGAAAATATATTTTCAGTGGCGACTAAAAGTTGACACTGAAAGTAATACTTTTTGTGGCGACAGAAAGTCGTCACCAAAAATATTTTCAGTGGCAACTAAAAGTCGCCACTGAAAATACTTTCAGTGGCGACTTTTCTCTCATCTCAACCTATTTTAGGTGATGTAATTGACACTTTCAGTGGCGACAAAAGTCGCAACTGAAAGTGGATATCAATGGCGACTTTTTAGTGACAACAAAAGTCGCCGCTGAAAACTTTCAGCGACGGAACTTTAGGTGGCGACGCTTTGTCGCCACTGAAAACATTTGGGGACAACTTTTTTACTTTCAGTGGCGACTTTTTTACTTTCAGTGGCGACTTTTGTCGCCACCAAAAGTCAATTTTTTTGTAGTGACAAAATTATTGTCAAGATTTTTAATACATGCATAAGTTGTTCATGTTATAGCCTATTTCATCGTTAAAACCTTTCCTTAAGATCAATCCCTAAAATGGTTAGTTTGGAAAATATTAAAAGTGAGATAAAGATATCTCAGTAGCTAACATGCTTTACAAAACATTAAAATGAACCATTTCAGTCATAAAAGCATAATGAATTCAATAACTCATCTATGAATATGTAGGCAAATACAAATCATCATCACACATCAAATAGCTCACTTCAATTCACCTTGCAGAATTTGAAGTTATGACCACAATTTCTAAATCTCAAGTACTTGTGGTTTGTTTTCTATTTGTGGAACATGTATGGGTTCTCTACTTGTGGACCAATGTAACCTCTATTCTCTACTTTTGGAATAGAGTCCAATTGCCATGTAATTCATATATGTTCGTGAAAGTTCATAATATTCATAGGAAAAACTTTCAATAAGAAAATTTGGGAAATACATGCTTTTATGAAGATTAATACTTCCTGGAATTTGATTTGATCTTAAGGTCACATTTGTTCCCTTTGCTTTGACAATCGTTCACAGGTTCTGGTAGGATTGAGTAAAATTTGCATATTTTATTAAGAATCCTTGATTATAAAAAAAAGGCCTAAAAATACTACCCTAACTCCCTAAGTTTAAATCCTAGTTCTTCTATTAAATTTTATTGTTGGGTTCATTCCTTAGTTTGATTTTATATATAGCCCAAATTAAATAAATATAAATTATTTTTATATAAATAACTTCATTTAATTAAATAAACATATAGATATATAATTAATTTCATCAAATAAACATATATATATATATATGTGTGTGTGTGTGTGTGTGTGTGTGTGTGTGTGTGTGTCCATAAATAGATACATAAAGGTAACATGAATATGTAAATATTATATTGGTGTTGCACAAATATAAAAATGTTAGATTGCAAGAATTGTAAATGTTATATTACAGGAATTGTAAATGTTATTAGATTGTTAGAATTGTAAAAAATAGAAGCATAAAAATAAATGAATCATCCATGTAGGAGACAAAGTCTTACAGTAGGAGGAATAAAAATAAATACATGTTAGTAGCATAAATAAATAAATATTAGAATAATATGTATAATATATATATATATATGCATAATAATATTATACATAATATAGATATATTTAACATATCTATATTATATATATATATATATATATATATATATATATAATATTACTATTAGATAATTTAGTTAAGTTTAGATAATCATTTAAATAAATTATTTTCACTCTTAGGTCTTTGGCTAAATTTTTCCTTATTTCCTTTGCTTGATTTTAGCTTATGTTTCACTTCATTTAGATCATTAGATTAATAATATATGAAGTTTCAAAATTAAATCAACTCTAATAAACTTTTCAATTTTTCGCACTTTAGTCCCTAGAGTTTATGCTTAGGTACTTGTAAGAAAAAGAGTTTAGGAGAATACGTCCTCACACTGAATCTAAACTAAGGAAGAAAGTTCTAGAATTTCAAAGACCTAACACCAGAGTAAGAGAAATTCGAGGAGAAGAAGGAAGTGAAGTTGAAGGTGAGTTTAAAAGTGAAATGGAATGACCTATTTATAAGAAAAATTAATGATACTATTTGACACTATATATTAATAAAATATTCAATTTACAATGCACTAATAATTTATTTACTATTTATGACAAAGACTTTTCTCCTAAATAATTCAATTTACTATTTATGAAAAAGACTTCTGTTTTAATTTTCTTTTTATTTTAGTCCTTTTCATTTTAGCCCTAAGGGATAAAACATCATTTCATCATTTTTTTTAAAATCCCTCTAAAAAAATTTATTTACCAAAAATTTAACAGATGTTTAGTCGCGATATTACAGAATAATCCATCCCTGATTTCAAATGAAATTAGGGACATAAAATAACATATTTGATTTTTGACGGAATCAAAGATGGAAAATTAGGTCCATGATTTGAGATGGAATCAGAGACAAAATATTCCTTCTCTGATCTGAGATGGAAACAAGAATGAATTTTTTGTCCTTGATTTGAAATGGAATAATATTCTGTCTTTGACATGCAATATTTGCTCGAGAGAGAATTTTATTTTTGAGACGAAAAATACCATCCTTAATTTTGAGATGAAATTTTTTTTTTGTCTCAATTCTTTGCAATAGAATAATCAGAGATGAATTTTTTTTTTATTTCTAATTCTGTCTTTGACTAATCAGAGACAGAATTTTCATTAATCGGAGACGGATTTTTTCGTCTATGATTTTTGAATTTCTTGTAATGACATAACTCTATGTATATGGGCTATAACTTTAATTGGTTTTCTATTGACATGTTTCTAATAGATTCATCTAGTTTTATTTATACTAGTTAGCTTGGTGTCTCTTTTTTTGTGTTTTAATAAATTTAAATTATGTATTTTTTATATTAAAAAAAGTTATCACTTATTTTATTTATATTAGCAATTAGTTACAAAATGGAATTTAGTAATTTTTTTGACACTATAACAACATATATTGATGTCACAAAAAGTCAAATTTACTAGATATTTGTTTTTCTTCTAAGATAGCATCTGTACTAATATTAACAAAAGGGGGTTGTATACCAACAATTGGATATTGAGTTAATAAAAAGATATTCTAATAAGAATAGAGTAGCAACTCGTGATTTAATAGTGGCAATAATAAACTTGTTGGTACAACATTTAGCAATGGATTTTATTAATTACTACTTTACACAATAACAATTTTAACTATTACTATATATATATATATATATCATCTTTCTAGTAGCGGTTGTAGAGACTTGAGTACCCACGATCTTTACCTTTAGGTACAATTGGAGATAAAATACAAGGTTCAAAGGCGCCATTGTTTTTTAAACAGAAAAAAAGGAAAAAAAACACACGTTAAAAATAATATTACTAATATGAAGCATTGTGAAGAATTCTTTGAGGAAACATTCAAGCCAAATGCTATCCATGCATAATCACCCAAATTTAAATTTTGTACCCAATGATGTACATCAGCAACAAGTTTATAACTAGCACTACGCACAGCCACAGGTGGACCATTAATTCTATTCTCAAATTAAAATTCATTTCATAAATGATAAAATATAATACATGCTTCATTGGTAATCCTTTTATTAACGTGACTTTATAACGTGACTTTATAACATAAAGACCAATAAAAAAAAACATGTGAAACATTAAAAATAAAATAAAATTTAAAATAAGGATACAGAACCAAAATATTATTTTTACTTTTTTTTTTGAATGTTTCCGTTGCGCTAAAGCCTAAAGTGATGAGTGTTGTACCAGGATCAAGATTTGTTGTCGATTATTTGGTTGCTTTTCATTTTTAACAACGATTTTTATCGTTGCTAAAAGTATGGCAGTAGTTTTTTATTGTCAACTTTCAGCAACAGTTTTACCGTTGCTGAAAGTGAAAAGCAGCATCAGCAGCGATTTTGATCAGCAGCAAATCCGGATCCGTTGTACCATGACATTTATTGGGAAATTTTTCTCTTTTTTTTTTGAAAAATTTGTTTATTTATTTAACTTTTTTTTAATAACTGTTGTTTACTTTTTTTGCACAACGTTATCTAGAATTTTCATAGAAAGTTAAAGTTGAGAGGCAACATGAAAAGGCAATTATACATGTCAAAAGTTCAACTGCTCGGTAGGTATGACTAATGAGGATATTGCTGAAATGGAAGTCGATTTGCTTTAGAAAAAGGAGGATATCAATCTTCTATGAAATGGTCCCCAAAGACTTTGAAAATTGATGGAAATGACGACACACTTTTGAGAGGGACGTTAGATACATGGTTATTTAACTATAACAACTAACTATGGTTATAACTGAACACGAACTTGGTAAAGATTCAACTCCTTTTTTTCAAGACGGTCTCTTCCCTTTTATCAATTGCTTTTCTTACTTTACCTTCATCGTTTTTTAAAAATATATATTTTTATTTTCTTACTTTTATTTTGAAGCAAAGAATTTTATGTATAAGAGTGATTTATTGTGAGAGATAAAATGAGAAAACAATATTTAGATTACAAATTAATAATTTAAATTAATATATATAATTCATGATTACGAATCAATAATATTTTTTTATTTTAAAATAAATAGTTTTCACGTCAATCCAAACTATTGATTTTTGATTTAAAAGTTTCATTTCTTTTATTAAACCACTTATTCACTCTATTGATGGAATATATATATATATATATATACAGATTTAATTGTATATTTTTCCCGTATTTTACTTAAATTTTTAATTTGGTCTTTATATATATATATATATATATTTTTTTTTCAAAACATTCCTTACATGTTCAATTTGTTTTAGAGTAAACATATAAGTTAGTCCTTAAATATATACTTCTTATCAATTAGCCTTTGAAATTTAAATATTTAATGAGCTAGTTTTTATAAGTTACAAATTTAATATAATTAGATAAATTAATTTTTTATAGAACTAAATTACATATAATTTTTTTATTTTTAAAAGATTGATTCAATAATGATATATAATGAATTTATAACAGTGTTGTCCGACCCGGCCCGGCCCGGCCCGGTCGGGTCGACCCGGAAACCGGCGATCCGGCACATGACCCGATCCGGGTCACTTCAACGGACCGGTCTGCACACGGACCGGCCAAAACCCAGCCTTCCGGGCCGGGTCTTGGTCAACCCGGTGACCCGTGATTCGGTTTTTTTTTTAAATTTTTTTAAAATTTTTTTATGGTTAATATTATTAATAATCTTCAAAAAAAGTTTGTTTTATTTACTCTAAAAATTAATGCCTCTTTTTCTCCATATCTACACCGTTCCACTACAAACAAATTGGAACATAATATTCTCACTTTATTTCTCTAAAAATATTAGTTAAATTTCTCTTTCAGTTTCATAAATTTTATTTAAAATTGAAGTTAACTCTTTACGGTTAAAATATGTCAAAGTATTACGTTAGACAATAAACATTTTCAAGGTAATCTATAACAAATATTGGTTTCAAATTAGTCATTTAAATTTATAACAAGTCATTTAAAGGATTAATTTGAATTCTACAAGTGGTGGATTTTTTTTATAAAATCGAAAATATTATAAAATAAAATATCAAAATTATTATTTTTAATTTAAAGAGGATAAATTAATTTTTTTCTTAAAAATTACTTAATTTTTCTTAATTATTAATGACTTTATAAATTATTATGGATGTTTAAGACTTTAAATGTATGAATTATTATATTTGGATGATTTTATTTATGACTTTATGAATTATTATAAATATTTATGACTTTATGTTTAAATTATTAGAGATGTTTATCAATTATTTTGGATGTTTATGACTTTAAATTATGAAATTTACATTTAAATTATTTATTTTACTTATTTTTTAATTTATCTATAAAAATCTATAGGTATATATATATAATTTTAATTTTTAATATATTTATCCAGGTCAGCAATTGACCCGGTGACCCGGCGATTGAACCGGTAATCCGGTGACTCAAAAGCCTGTCCAGGTCAATAGCCAGACTGGTTCTGACAACATTGATTTATAATATTCACAATAGATTTAAGTAAAGTTAAATTAGGCTGAAGGTAAATTATAACCCTAGATCTGGAGTTGTCTGAAATCTAGTCTGACAAAAAGACCCTATCAGTATACTTTTTTGCCATATACAATAACAGGGACGAAAGCTTGAGACACCAAAGTTTGAGCTCCTTTATAATGTTAAAAGAAAGAAAAAAATAAAAATAAAAAAAAGACAACGGCTTCTATATATAAAATCTTACTTTCATTTAATTTCGATATCGGAGACAAAATGTCATTATACGTACCTATATAAATTCATAACTTTTCTGTTTTTTGTTAGTATTTTAATTTCTCAGTATAAATTGTTACTTGTATAAATTATTTACGTTCCCATATTTATTTATGATAGTAATACAGTTTGAGAAGCATGTATATAAAACGAATGCATTAAATAATAATTGTTAATAAACGTGTCCTTATTTTAGCTGAATGATTAAGATTTTTATTTTTTGAATACATATAAATAGTTTATTAAGTAGGCTTTTATTAACAAGTTCAAGTATATTATTTTTGAAATTGCTATGTACAATTCAATATTATTGGTAAGGACAGTGATAATTATTGTACTACCATGCATTTAAGATAAATTTCTAGTACTTCTCTAAAGACAATTGAGTTGAAGATTATATTGTTATTATGGGCATAACTTTGTTTTATTTGTTTGCAGATATCTTCATCTCAACATATTGATTAAAATTATTTGCACCACAAGAAAATTGACTTTAAAAGTCACCACTAAAAGTCACACAAAAGTCAAATTTTTTTTTAAAATAAAATTAAAAAAATAGACTTTTTTGTGGCGACTCTCATAGTTGCCACCAAAAGTCAATTTTTTAAAAAAATTAAAAAAAGTCAGATTTAAAAAAAATTAAAAAAATATAGGCGATTATAAAAGTTGATTTTTTAAAAAAAAATAAAAAAAATTGGATTTTTTTAAAAAAATAAAAGATTTAGATTTTTGATGGTGACTCTCATAGTCACTGTCAAAAGTCGAATTTTAAAAAACAATAAAAAAAGTCAGATTTTTTAAAATAAAAATAAAAAAATTTGACTTTTGGTGGCAATTTCATAGTCGCCACCGAAAGTCCGACTTTTGGTGGCGAATCTTATAATCGCAACCAAAAGTCAATTTTTTTTATAAAAAATTCACATCTTTTTAAATAAAATTTAAAAAAAAACAGATTGTTTGTAGCGACTCTTATATTCACCACAAAAGTCTGACTTTTAAAGTTTTATTCACCATAAAATTAAAAAAATCAGATATTTCGTGGCGACTCCCATAGTCGCCAAAAGTCTAATTTTTTTTAAAAAATAAAAAAGTAATTTTTTATTTTATTTAAAAAAATTAAATTTTTTAATTTTATTTAAAAGAAATTTGAATTTTTTATTTTTTATTTTTTTTACAAAAATCAGATTTTTGGTGATGATTAAAGTTTGATTTTTTTAACCGAAGTCCTTTTTTTTAATGAAATTAGCCGAAGTCAGAGTTTTTGTGGTGATTCTCATAGTAATAATATATTTGTTTTTTGTTAAATTAAATATTGTTTTATTTCTGTTTTGTAATATTTTTTACTTAAAATAATTTTAACAGATTATATATATATATATATATACAATATTTTTCCCTTACATAACACAAATGAAGCGGTGGCAGGATGGCAAGACACACATGGTTGTAAGCAAAGAACCCAAGTTCAAATCTCAGGTATGCATATGTTTAGTTTAATTTCAAATAAACTTGAATATTGCACACACAATTTTGAGTTACCTTGGGGCAGCGAGTTATTGGATAAGTGACTTTTGAGAGTCCCCACCAAAAGACAATCAGTCACGGACTTACGCCAACGATTTCAGTCGCCAAAAACTTTTAGACTTTTGGTGGCAACTAAAAGTCATTTTTTTTTATTTAGTGTTCATTGGTGTGTGTCCTCTCTGTAAACTCATTATTTTTATCATATATAATTTATTATTCTCACAATATGAACTCGCAATTGTTCAATGCAACTTTCGTGTATTTTACAGATGTCATTGGCAAGCTAACTGCTATCGGAGCTGTTGAAGCTATATGCAAGAATAGCATGAAGAACAAAAGGACGGACATTGAACTGTAAGATTTAGAGTAATTTAGCTATATTTTTAATCTGTAATTTATTTTGGTTGTTTATGTTCATTAACTACATTATATCCTTCTGGTGCAATAACGTGATTTGTACTCTATGGGAGAATTTTGCTAATTAGATTGCATTGTACATGGGCTTTGATGTTAAAGGACCAACTATTGTAGTTGTTCAATATTGTAAAATGATTTTTCTGGTTAATTTTGTAAAATTTATTCTCTGTAGTTTAAGTTGGTATAAGTTTTTGTTATAACATAACCATAGGATTCTAAAATGTCAGGATCATGACACAAATCAACTTCTTTGAATACTTCAAGGCTATTTATCAACCCTGATATGGTGAAATGTTCTGATTATGCTTTAAAGTAATATTGTTATTTTATCCTTAATAAGTTATTACTGCTTATCTATATTAATTATTATATCTTTAATTGAATTTTTTCCATTTACGATTGTAGGTTTAAATTGGATTGTGATGTCTCAACTCAAATGCCACACCAACTTTCTACACAATCATCTATGTATAATACTAATGAGTTCCTGCAAAAAATATTCAAAATGTTTTGTTAGAGGCAAGTAAATTTCATTTCATTTTTTTTCTTATTATTAATACATTGATCTCTATTTATATCACTCCTTATAGTAGTGTCAAAAAGGGACTGGGACCATGGACCGGCTTGTGACTCCCGTAAATGAGCAGTTTTAGGCATCAGATTCTTTTTAATACTTTATAGCAAAGTTGTTTTATATTTTTTTTTATAATAACTCAGGATTTTTGTATCTATCTCTTTTTCTATATTTCGTTCGTTATTATTGTTTTCACATGTGTATTTTTTTTCGAGCTTTTGCTATAAACATAAGCAATTGCTTTCTTCAATTAGATTATATCTTGCAAATCCTATTTTTAGTTATGGTCAATTTTACGTTGTCATCTCAAAAATGAAAAATATAAATAGATTAAAGATTCTGATATTTGACAAACATGAGAATCCAGTGACAAGCACTACTAGTGTAGTATATAAAAAAGTATTCCAAAATTTATGTTAGATGTCAATAACTTTTATTTTAACTCTTTTTTATCATTAGTATATTTATCTAAATTAATTCATGTAATACCTTATTTTTGTTCTTTTCATTTGACGTTGTTCACATTCAATCTTCAAGGCAATTATATTTAATGAACCAAAAGTATATGTGTTTTAACATGATCTGAATGTCTCAATATTTTTATACACTTATTTCTTTATATGTATATTAATTGTTCTTATATATTTATTTGATATGCAAAAATAGTAATAGTTATATTAACCTGTGTATCGCACAAGTGATTACACTAGTTATAGTCTATTTTTATTGTGAAGTTGATCGGCTTAGCTTAGTTTTAGGAAGTGAAATGTTATTTTTCAAAATAAAGTTTGCATAATTTGAATATAACTTAAAAATGTAACATAATATTTTTTAATTTTTGTTGGTATGATTAGAAAGTAATGCACTTCTAAAGTCACAGATTCAGACTAAATATTTGTTTTTAATGTCACGTTAAAAATAAAATTATAATCTCAGAATAGTGTGGAAAATTATAATTAGTTTGACAAAAAAAATGGAGATATGTTAAAATATTAGGAACTCGGTGTGAAATTTATTAGACAGGTGTTAAGTGAAATCTAATCGAACTTTAAAAAAAGTTAGCAAAATTTACCCTTAATTAATTGTTAAATATAATAATAATAATTAATGATGGTGATAATGGTGACGGCGACATGTGGTATTTAACGAACCTATTATTGAGAATAAATTTATATTTTTTTATCATAAAGAAAAGTTGATTTTCCATTCTGAAGAGTAATGCATATGAATATATTTTACAAGAATACAAAACATTCTCTAAGAAGTTTAAGAGCTTCACTAAGGGTCGTATGTATTTTTTTTTTTTTTGGTTGAAGAAGGAAATTAGATTAACAAGAAATAAGGGTTACAGGCGTCAGGTAGTACAGCTTACAGAAGCAGTGAGGAACAAAAGCCAAAGACGAAGGTAAAAGCAACAGAAAATAAGAGAGGCAACATATGCTTGCAGGATTAAACATTTGCCAAGTCATGCATGTACTGGCTTTGAACAAAAAGGAGGGCTTCCACAAAAGTTTTGATTAGAGCACTTTCGGCTAAAATATAAACATACTACTCAAAATTAATGTTATGATTAGAGCACTCTTGACTAAAATATTTGTATTTGACTTGCTTTGATTTTAAATTAGCTAAGCAACCCAGCTCTGATTTTTTTTGAATTAGCCTCTCAGTGTGGACAAGAGAGAAAGGCAGAGTCCAAAATACAGTTGTTTTTATTTTAATATCACACAAATCCTTCCCACTTTCTTCTCTTTTTCCTCGAAGTTGCCTCACCATCAAAACTGTCTTGTATTTAATTCTACTTTTACTTTTACAGTGGCTTTTTCCACAGCACCTCTCAGATCTTCAGCTTTCTTGCGAATAACTTGTCAGAAATCAAACACCACATATACATCCTACACAAGAAAGCAACAGTTACACGCGGTGATTTCCTTAGCATTCTCAGTAATAGCAGGGAACTATAGTCAGTTATGAATATGGTTTATCTAGTTTCAATTATTTTCATTCGATATTCGATTTGATTTGTTTAGCAAATTAAATGATATGATTTTGTTATTGTAGGTCTCAATTTCATCCTGTATCAAATTTTCTTTGTAAGCATTAGCTCAAATTAGAAGGCAAGAATCTTCCAATGGCACTTACCATCCACAAAGCATCTTCCTCAAAATCTTTTGCTTCAAATTCAACTCCAAAATGGAATTTTCACGTTTTCATGAGTTTTAGGGGTGAAGACACCCGTAAAGGTTTTACAGATCATTTATATGCTGCACTATGTAGGAAAGGAATCAAAGCCTTTAGGGATGATGAAGCACTTGAGGGAGGAGAAGTTATCAAGCCTAAACTCTTTGAAGCAATTGAGGGTTCTCTCTTTTTTATTGTTGTTCTCTCCAAAAATTATGCCTCTTCGACATGGTGTCTAGATGAGCTTCAAAAGATTGTTGCATCAAGTAATGAATTGGGTCAACAAGTTCTTCCCATCTTTTACGATGTAGATCCATCTGATGTAAGACACCAAAAAACAAGTTTTGCTGAAGCTTTCGCCATCCATGAAGAGAAGTTCAAAGAAGACCAAGAAAAGGTGTCGAAATGGAGAGATTCATTAACAAAAGTTGCAGGCTTATCTGGTTGGGATGCCAAAGATTGGTAAGTTTTGTATTAAATAAATTATATAAATTATATTTCATATTTTTATTCATTTTATGTGTTTTTTCAGTACATAAATTGTTATAAGCATTGATTATTAAAAGATTCATTAATTGGTGTTGTTGAGGGACTTATAGAAATTGAAATAACAAATTCTTGATGTATAGAATAATGTTGTCGTCTGGATGATTTTAATTTACAAATTCAATCAAATATTGTATTTTCTCTTTGTTGCTCTTTTTGATTTATACTTGTGATTTATATTACACTTAATCCATGTTTTATCATTTGTTTCTTGTTTAATGATAGGCACGAAGCAGAGCTTATTGAAAAAGTGATTGAAGTGTTATGGAGCAAATTACATCCTAAATTGCCATCTAATGATCGTATGCTAATTGGAATTGGCCAGAGGTTAGATGAAATTTATTCACTCTTAAACATAGGGTTGGATGATGTTCGTTTTGTAGGGATATGGGGCATTGGTGGTATTGGGAAGACAACTCTGGCTAGTGTTGCTTATGAAAGACTCCGAAACCAATTTGAAGTTTGTTGCTTTCTTCGCAATGTAAGGGAGGTTTCTGAAAGAGATGATGGAGAGGTTCACTTACAAACCGAACTTCTTTCGCATCTCAAAGTGAAGGGTATGGTAATTAACAATACATATCAAGGAAAGAACACAATCCGAAACCTTTTTTCTAATAAAAGGGTTCTCCTTGTCCTTGATGATATAAGTTCGATTGATCAATTAAAGAATTTGGCAGGTAGCCACGAGTGGTTCGGTGTAGGGAGTAGAGTAATTATTACAACTAGGGATAAGCACTTGTTGATATCACATGAAGATGAAGTACCCAATATTTATGAGGTTCAATTCATGGACAAAGATGAATCTTTTCAACTCTTTTGTCAAAATGCATTCAGAGGAGATCAACCCAAAGAGGGTTATTTGAAGCTGTCTAAATCTTTTGTTAACTATGCAGGAGGCCTCCCTTTGGCTCTCTGTGTTTTAGGTTCCTTTCTTTGTGGAAGAAATGTGTCTCAGTGGGAAGATGCTTTGGATAAGTTGAAAAAGGTTCCAAATGATGCTATTCTTAAGAAACTAAGAATAAGTTATGATGCATTAGATGAGACAGAGAAAACAATATTTCTAGATATTGCCTGCTTTTTTAGAGGTTGGAACAAGAATAAAGTAACTCTAATATTGAACAGTTGTGGTCTTAATGCAACAATTGGAATAAGCATTCTTGTTGAAAGGTCTTTTCTAAATGAAGGCATGTATCTCTATCCACATGATTTGCTTCAACAAATGGCTAGGAGTATTGTTTTTCAAGAATCTCCAAAAGATCCTGGAAGACGTAGTAGATTGTGGTTTCATGAGGACATTCATAAAGTAATGAATAGAAATATGGTATGCAAATTTTTCTTTCTATGCAATACTAATCTTGTTACAGTGTTTCTATGTTTTTACCTAATTTTCACATTTTATCCACCTTATCATTTCTTATTTTATTCTAATTATAAGAAAAAATGCATATTAGGGAACAGAAGTGATACAAGGTATAGTTTTGCACTTCAATACAAGTAAAGCATATTGGGATCCTGAAGCATTTTCAAAGATGATTAATGTTAGATTACTCATTATAACATGTGATTTGAACCTTCCATGTGGTCCTAAATGCCTTCCAAGTGCATTAAGTGTTCTTCAATGGAATGCATACCCTCTAGAAGATCTTCCACTTGGAACCCAATTGGATGAACTTGTTTATCTCCAGATGCATCATAGCAAAATAAAGAAACTTTGTGATGGTAGACCAGTAAGTTACTTCAACCATGCTTATATAGCTAACTAATTGATTTTGCTGGCACAATTTTTTATTTTTAATAATTGATTCTCTTATGTTTTGTTTGATTAGTGTTTTGAAAACTTGAAGTTTATGGATTTGAGTCATTCCCAATACTTGTTCAAGACCCCAGATTTTCTCGGAGTTCCAAATTTGGAGAGATTAATTCTTGAAAATTGCATTAACCTTGTTGAGGTTCATTCTTCCCTGGGCCAGCTAAAAAATATTCATGTTGTAAATTTGAAAGGCTGCAGAAACCTTAAAGTTCTTCCAAAAAAATTGGAAATAGATTCTTTGAAAGAATTTGTTCTTTGTGGGTGCATTCAAGTTAAAAAGCTTCCCAAATTTGGAGAAAATATGGAAAATATGGAAATTTTGAATTTAAGTGGCTGCAAAAATCTTGTTTGCCTTCCACATAATATTTGCAATTGGAAGCATCTTAAGATTCTTGATATTTCTGGCTGCTCAAAAATTTCAAAACTGCCAGAAAACTTGAATGAAAATGAAGCCTTAGAACATTTCGATGCAAGTGAAATAGATATAACAGAAGTACCTTCTTCCATTGGTCAGTTAAAAAATCTCAAGACACTATCATTTCATGGATACAAAGGCTCAACATCCTACTCGAGATGGAACTTTCCTCTTCCTTTGAATTTGAACAAGAAATTTCAAAGACATTCGTTTCGTAAGGGCTTAGTATTGCCTCCTTCCATCTTCAATCTTAAATCACTAGAAAAATTAGATTTAAGCTACTGCAATATTGATGAAAGATTCATTCTTGATGATCTCGGTGGCTTACCATCATTGGTGGAATTAAATCTAAGTGGAAACCAATTTGTGAATCTACCTGCTGCCTGTATTTCTAATCTTTCGCAACTACAAGTTCTTCATTTGGAATTTTGCCCAAAGCTCCGGGCACTGCCTCAAGCTCCACCATCTTTATATTACATAAATGTAAAAGAGAGTGCTTCATTGGAAACTTTATGTGACCAACAACTGTCACTTTTGTTTGCTCCGACTCACCCGGTATGCATATCCATCTGTCAATGTATGTATTTATATTCCTTTTCTTATTAATTATGTATAACGTGCTATATGACAAACTTCTTTGTTTTAATTAGCGTGAGACTATATGGGAGTATATAATTCCGAGGAGTGAAGCAGTGGTAAGAACGGACTATGAAGCCATAATTCCGGGGAGTGAAATACCATCATGGTTCAAGAACCAAAATCATTTTGTACCAGATCAGAATGGAGAGTTTTCAATAATAACGGAGGTCCCTCCATGTAAGCGGGTAAGATTTGTGCTATGTGTTGTGCTAGATGACAAGATTTTTGACTCCAACTGTGGCTGGACGGTTGATTTTCGTGCTAAATGTCCTGATTTGATCTACAAACCCCATCACTCTTTGCTACCTTGGGCAATTCAGTCAGGAATAAATTCTCCTCACCTTTGGTTACTATTCGGGGAAATTCAGACGAAAGCGGATCTCGACGAACTACGTTTAACCTTTGAAACTACTTATAAATCGAAGATGAACAATTCCGATTTTCTTGAAACTAGAACTGTGAAGTGTGGCTGGCTTGCCATATGTCAAGAAAATGGCACCGACTCTCCGGTAAGTTACTATCATTTTTCTTAAAAATTCTCCATATTATATATATATATATATATATATATATATATATATATATAATTAAAATCCAAAATAAACAATATATTACTAAGAATAATATTGATTTATTTTGTTAAAAATATAATTTATCAATAAGTATATTTCTTAAGAACTTTTACTAATTTCAATTTTATCAAATTAATTACGATATAGCTAGAAACCACAAATTAAAATTATTCTAAATTTAAATTTTTTTATATTAGTCAAATACATGTTTCATAATCATTATGTTATGAAAATAATAAAAAAATATTTTAGGAAAATCAGTTGAAATTTTAGTATAATTTGGTCAGAGTAGCGTTACTTTTGATTTAAGGAGATGGAAGCTATTTTTTGTTTTCACATTTTAATAGTGCATTATTCCATTTTTTATGAAGTTATTTTATACTATAAAATTCCCCTCATACATGTTGAAGCTGCTTCTGGGTAAATAAAATATACAAAGCATATATATAAGCCACTTTCAACATTATTCCCCCAACCACCAAATTCAATAAAACCATCAGGTATAATGAAATTAAAGAGGCACATAAATACCAAGCAATAATTCAAACCTCATAATTATGATATGCCTTAAATATATCTGCAAATTTCAAATATATCTACAGAAACCAAGAAGCAACGTGAGGAAAATATTTGATATTATGTTTATATATAAAGAGAGAAACTTAATACTCCCTTCTCTTACTCTTTGCACCCATGATTATCATTATTTCTAAATTTTAATTTATGATATATGAAACATGTACTTATGTATTGTGCTGTGTCTTTAATTAGGGATATCCCACATTATATAAACAGTTCGTCCGACGGCAATGGACGTACAAAATTAACAAAAGTGATGTCATGTCCCTGATATCTTCAGATGATTGATATCTTCAAATTGTGAATAGTGCCTCATTTAGTCCCACATTGAGTAGGTTAGTGAAGTGGGGGGCTTCCTTTGGCTATAAAAGGGAAGCTCTCCTATGTATTTCCTCACCTCAAAACTAAAGCCTAATATCCCTTCTAAGGCTTAGTTTTCTCTTCTCTCTCTTATAAATATATTTCGGTAGTGTCCGAGGACGTAGGCAAAATTAGCCGAACCTCGTTAATTTCTGGTGTTCTCTTTATTTAATTTCTGCTCTTTATTTATCTGCTTTATATTTGCCTCCTATATGGTAGGCTATTTTGTCGGGTATTGTTAATTTTATTATTGGTGGAAAATAGCCCGAATTTCCACAACAATTGGTATCAGAGGCCAGGTTGCGAAAACTCTTGAAATTTTAGTATGCTCTTGTGGTTGCAGTTTTAACTGATCTTCCACAATCAGAAAATTTTTTTTGAGAATTCATTTGAAATTTTTTTTGGGTGAAATTATTAGTAATATATTGTCTAATTGAAGTGCATGTCTAGGAAAGGTCTGGCTAAGGAAAGACTTGGTTTTTTAAGTGTGTTCGTTGTGACCCTCCTCTCTTTCCTGGGAACTTTCCTGGTGCATTTTTTTTTGGACTAGAGTATTACTAGTAATTTTCATATTTGGAAGTTAAAATGGCAGATAATAAGGAGCAGAGAACCACTGTTTCCACCACAACGTCGGCAGCTTCTTCGTCGTCATTTTTGACGAGAATTGCTACGCCAAATCCAAGATTAGCGGTGGAGATTTTTGACGGTACAGGTCATTTCGGCATGTGGCAAGGTGAAGTTCTAGACGCTCTTTTCCAGCAAGGTCTTGATATTGCTATTGAAGAGGAGAAACCAGATGAAATTGATGAAAAAGATTGGAAGACCATCAACCGGTTAGCATGTGGTACTATTCGATCATGTCTTTCCAGAGAGCAGAAGTATTCGTTCGCAAAGGAAACTTCTGCTAGTACGTTATGGAAGGCATTAGAGGACAAATTCTTAAAGAAGAGCGGCCACAACAAGCTCTATATGAAGAAGAAATTGTTCCGGTTTAGTTATAAACATGGTACCACCATGAACGATCATATTACTGCTTTTAATAAGGCAGTAGCAGATTTGATGAACGTTGATGAGACTTTCAAAGATGAGGATTTGGCCCTGATGTTGCTGTTTTCTCTTCCTGACGAGTATGCATTTATAGAAGCTATGTTACTTCATGGGAAAGAGAAAGTTTCCCTCAGTGAAGTGTGCAGTACTCTATACAGTCATGAATTGAGAAAGAAGGATCGAGAGGAAAGCAAGCAAGCAGAGGTGGTTGCAGAAGCGCTAGTGGCAAGAGGCAGACCACAAGGCTAGAAGAAAGGAAGGAGAGGGAGATCGAAGTCAAAAGGCAGACCGAGCAAAGACGAATGTGCCTTTTGCAGAGAGAAGGGGCATTGGAAGAAGGATTGTTCAAAATTGAAAAATAAGGGCAAAGATGATAGAAGCAAACCTCCATCAGAAGCAAATGTAGCTGAATTTAGTGATGAAGATTCAGATCTTTCACTGGTTGCTACAACATCAACAAGGCGATCTGACAAATGGATGTTTGACTCAGCTTGTAACCAACATATTTGTCATATTCGGGAATGGTTCACTGAATTTGAAGAAGTAGCTGGTGGTGTTATTTACATGGGAAATGACACATATTGCGAATCAACTGGTATTGGTTCAATCTACTTAAAGAACCATGATGGATCGACTAAAGTTCTAACAGAAGTTAGATATGTACCAGATATGAAGAGGAACCTCATCTCTTTGGGAGTCTTGGAATCCAAAGGATTAGCAGTGACGATACGAGATGGAGTTCTAAAAGTCATTTCTGGAGCTTTAGTGATGTTGAAAGGTACCCGAAAGAATAGTTTGTATTACTACGACGGTAATACAATTGTTGGGACAGCTGCAGTTGCTACTCTCGATGATGATGGGTCAGATGCAACTAGGTTGTGGCACATGCGGTTAGGGCATGCAGGTGAAAAATCCTTACAAATTTTGGCGAAACGAGGATTGTTGAAAGGTGCACAAACCTGTAAGATGGATTTCTGCGAACAATGCGTGATGGGGAAACAGAAGAGAGTGAAATTTGGCACCGCAATCCATGATACCGAGGGTATTTTGGATTATGTTCACTCTGATGTATGGGGACCTTCCAAGACAGCTTCTTTGGGAGGTAAACATTATTATGTTACTTTTGTTGATGACTTCTCTCGACGAGTGTGGGTGTACACTATGAAGTCAAAGGATGAAGTGTTAGATTGTTTCCTTAAGTGGAAAAAGATGATAGAAACTCAAACTGGCAAAAAGATCAAACGACTCAGAACAGACAACGGTGGTGAATACCAGAGTGATCCGTTTGACAAGGTTTGTCAGGATGAAGGCATTGTTCGACACTTCACAGTTAGAAATACACCATAGCAGAACGGGGTGGCCGAACGCATGAACCGAACATTGCTGGAGAAAGTTCGGTGTATGCTGTCCAATGCTGGGTTGGGCAGACAATATTGGGCTGAGGCAGTGAGATATGCAAGTCACCTTGTTAATCATTTGCCATCAACTGCTATTGGTGGCAAAACACCTCTTGAGGCTTGGTCTGGAAAACCTGTTACTGACTATGATTCGTTACGTGTGTTTGGTTCTACTGCATACTATCACGTTAAAGAATCAAAATTGGATCCAAGAGCAAAGAAGGCGCTCTTTATGGGGATCACTACTGGTGTGAAAGGATACCGTCTATGGTGTCTAGAAACACAGAAGATAATCTTTAGCAGGGATGTTACCTTTGATGAATCTGCCATGTTGAAAAAGGTAACAAAAGATAATAGTCAACAGATCAATGGTGCACTACAGCAGGTGGAGGAAACTCCAAAGCAGGTGGAGTTTGAAAGTAGAAGAATTAACCCAGCAATCAGTAATGAAGGTGATGAAACTCCTATGGCAGAAGAGGGGTTAGAAGAAGAGGAGGTTCCAACCCAAGAACCTCCACAGCAACAAGAACTAATTGCATTACAAAGGCCACAACGAGTAAGACACAAACCTGCTCGATTCGATGATATGGTGGCTTATGCATCTGTAATTGTCAATGATGAAATTCCTACCACCTACCAAGAAGCAGTACAAAGTTCAGAAGATGAAAGGTGGAGGAATGCTATGATTGAAGAAATGCAGTCTCTTCAGAAGAATCAGACATGGAAGCTAGCAAGTCTACCAAAGGGAAAGAAGGCAATTGGATGCAAATGGGTATATGCAAAGAAAGATGGATTTCCTGACAAGAAAAACATTCGTTACAAGGCGAGATTGGTGGCTAAAGGCTACGCTCAGATGGAGGGAATTGACTATAATGAAGTTTTTTCTCCAGTGGTGAAACATTCCTCCATTAGAATCCTATTGGCCTTGGTAGCTCAGTTAGATTTGGAACTAGTTCAACTTGATGTAAAAACTGCGTTTTTACATGGAGACTTGGAGGAGGAAATCTATATGACTCAGCCAGAAGGGTTCACGGTTGCTGGTAAGGAAAATTTGGTTTGTAAACTTGAAAAATCCTTGTACGGATTGAAGCAATCACCAAGGCAGTGGTATAAGCGATTTGACAAGTTTATGTTGAGGCAAAAGTACACAAGGAGCAAATACGACCATTGTGTATATTTGCGCAAGCTACAAGATGGATCGTTTATCTATCTTCTCCTATATGTTGATGATATGCTTATAGCTTCAAGAAATCAAGGAGAGATTGAGAAGTTAAAGGCACAGTTGAAGCAAGAGTTTGAAATGAAAGATCTAGGAGAAGCTAAGAAGATTCTCGGCATGGAGATAAGCAGAAACACAAAATTGGGGGCAACTTTGTCTGACTCAGAAACAATATCTGAGAAAGGTACTGAAACGTTTTGGCATGGATGATAAAACAAAACCTGTAAGTACCCTGCTTGCTCCTCATTTGAAGCTTAGTGCTAATTTATCTCCAAAGAATGATGCTGAACGAGAATATATGTCGAAAGTTCCATATGCAAATGCGGTTGGTAGCTTGATGTATGCTATGGTGTGTACAAGGCCTGACATTTCACAGACAGTTGGGGTTGTGAGCAGGTACATGCATGATCCTGGAAAAGGACATTGGCAAGCTGTCAAATGGATTTTGCGGTATATTCTGAACACCGTGGATGTTGGTTTAATATTTGAGCGGGATGTAAAAATGGGTCATTGCGTAGTTGGATATTGTGATTCTGACTATGCTGGTGATTTGGACAAACGTCGATCAACTACCGGTTATGTGTTTACCCTTGCAAAGGCACCGGTCAGTTGGAAGTCTACTTTACAGTCAACAGTTGCTTTGTCTACCACAGAGGCAGAGTATATGGCAGTTACAGAGGCTGTTAAAGAGGCTATTTGGCTTCAAGGTTTGCTGAAAGATTTGGGTGTTGGTCAGAAGCACATCAAAGTGCATTGTGACAGTCAGAGTGCTATTTGTTTAGCAAAGAATCAAGTCTATCATGCACGAACGAAGCATATAGATGTTCGATATCATTTTGTAAGGGAAATTCTTGAAGAAGGAGAATTACTACTTCAGAAGATCCACACAGCTGAAAATCCTGCAGACATGATGACCAAAGTTGTGACATCGATCAAGTTTCAACATTGCTTGGACTTGATTAATATTGTGAAGATTTGAAGATGAATAGCGCCTTAAGCGCATTTGAAGACACTACTTTTGAAAATTATTTAGTGAGAGTTTTTTGTATTGGGACTTGAAATTCGGCAGGGTGGAGATTTGTGAATAGTGCCTCATTTAGTCCCACATTGAGTAGGTTAGTGAAGTGGGGGGCTTCCTTTGGCTATAAAAGGGAAGCTCTCCTATGTATTTCCTCACCCCAAAACTAAAGCTTAATATCCCTTCTAAGGCTTAGTTTTCTCTTCTCTCTCTTATAAATATATTTTGGTAGTGTCCGAGGACGTAGGCAAAATTAGCCGAACCTCGTTAATTTCTGGTGTTCTCTTTATTTAATTTCTGCTCTTTATTTATCTGCTTTATATTTGCCTCCTATATGGTAGGCTATTTTGTCGGGTATTGTTAATTTTATTATTGGTGGAAAATAGCCCGAATTTCCACAACACAAATGATATCATATTGACGAAGTTTATTACAAGTCAGATGATTGATGCCATGTACAGGATATAAAATAAGATCTTATCATTTCTGTCTCTTAATTGTAAAACTTCAAAAATTAAAGTTGAAGTCATTTTTCGAGATCCCAAGTTGTGGTCCTTAACTTGATGATATCTTAATTCTCAACTTCTACAGTTTTTTCCTTTAATGCTGCAAAATCTCATCCTCCTAATTAATCACGTTATTGTTTGTTGCTAAAAATGTATTTCATGGAAAAACTCCTTTTTCTTAACTACATAATACACTAGAATTCAAATCAGACAAAAATGTCAAAATTGTAATGATAACCAAATAGAGTTCAATTCTTGATTCTGTAATACCCAAAATATCGCATCCACATTACAAATTAATGGCATTCAAGATGATAGAAATGGCTAGCTCCCAAAAAGAGGGTGAATTGGGTTTATAAAATTTTTTTTTAAACATTTGTTGGAAGTTCAAGAAGTTTTGAAAGCAAAGCCAATTATCTAAGATAGTGAAAAACAAAGCAAAAACAAGATGAATAATTATGTAGTGCAAATAATCAAATTCACTACTAGAAAACCCATAATTAGCGACGGAATTTAGCGATGGAATATTTCGTCGCAAATTCCGTCGCAAATCCGTCAAAAATTCCATCGCTGATTTAAAATTGCCACATAAAGAATTTGTGACGGATTTTGCGATAGAAAAATTCCGTTGCTGATTAGATTTCTGTCACTAACATTAGCGACGGAATTTTCCGTATCAAAAATCCGTCGCAAACTATTATTTAGTTTTGCGATAGAAAATTTCATCGCAAAATTCTGTCGCAAAGTATTTTTTGTTTTCCGACGTAAAATTCCGTCGTAAAATTCTGTCGCAAACACTAGTTAATTTTTTATTTCATTTTTTAATGTATCATTAATATTTATAGTCATTTATTTAAGAGAAACTTAATTTTTTTGTTTATTTGTCTAATATTATAAAATAATCACTAATGACTCATTTATAATTAATAAATTTTTTTATTTTGTAATTACTAATTAAAAATTTAATTAATCAATAATTTCTCACAATAAATTAAAGATATCTAATTAAATTTCAAAATATTTTTTCTCTATTAAATTAATTTTACCTCTAACTAAATTTGAATACAATTTTTTTCTGTATTAAATTCATTCTATGTCAATTAAAAATTACAGATTCCTTATCAAAAATTGTGTTCTTAATTGTATAATGATATAATTAAAATAATTCTTTAATTAGTTTTTAAAGTAATTATATAAATTATGATATAATTAAGTGTAATTGTATAAATTAGGTTCATTCTCAGAATAAAAGAAATTATGTCATCACTAATAACCTTAAAATTTTGGTAAATTCTATGAAATCCTAATTAAAATTCCATTTATATTAAATCTAGACATTTTCAGAAATTTTACTCTCTCCCTCCAACTTCTCATATTATTCATTTAGGTCCTTGATAAAAATTTATTCCTTATTCTTTTTCATGTTCTAAGATCATATTTAGTTTCATCTAGGTCCATAGGGCACAAATATATTTTGTTCTAAAATTATAGATATTCCTACAAACTTTTGATTTTATTCACTGAGATCCTTTGAAAAAAAATTTTCTTTTATCTTTTTTATGTTCTAAGACCACATTTAGTTTCATCTATGTCCATAGGTCACGCAAATAGTTTTTTCTAAAATTATAGCTACTCATACAAACTTTTGGTTTTATTCACTTAGGTCCTTTGTAAAAATTTTTCCTTCATCTTTTTCTTGTTCTAAGACCACATTTAGTTTCATCTACATCCACAGGTGACAAATATACTTTTTTCTAAAAATTATACATCTTAAAATTTTATTTTAAAATAAAATTAAAAGTTTTAATTTAATTAGTGTAATATTTATATATAGTTTTTATTTGTAAATATAATATATTTTTTAACTTTCCCAATTTCCATTCCTTTCTCTGCCAACACACGCACACGCACAGGCCAGTTGAAGTTCCTCCAAGCCATCCACAGGTGAGTCCCTCTCCGCTCCGCTGGTCCAGTCGGTTGAAGCGTGGTTCACGGTGTGAACCACAATGTGGTTCACGACAGCAGCTGGTTCACGCCTGGTCATGAACCAGATCACACCCAGCGTGAACCAGATCTGGTTCACGCCTTCGTGAACCAGAAATCTGGTTCACGCCCTGCGTGAACCAGTCTGGTTCACGCCTGGGTGAACCGGAAATTTCTGGTTTGGTTCACTGTGAACCAGAAAATTTATTAGAATCATTTGTCCATAAACCTAATATTATATTAAATTATGTTAGTTTAGATAATTATTTATTATTCAACTATTGAATTAGCCATAATTGTTATTAGCACTAATGTCATTAACGCTGTAGTCATATTTGTGTCTAATGATGTAAATATTTCTCATTGTTGTCATTGCATTAACAGTTAAAAGTGACACTTATTTCTTTAAATAATTATACATATTCAACAGTTCAATAGCATCATCTACTCTCAGGTATTATTTAGGGTTGAGAATATGGATGTGCCACCTCACCATCAATGGATGTACAATAGGGTTGGACATAAGGATGAAATCAACACTCAGAAGGAGAAGATTGATGCCCAGACACACATGCTACAGAGTCAGGCGACTGTCATCAGTGAGATGCGTGTAATGATGGACCGCTTCATCAATTCGGTTGGCAGGCAGATGGATACTCCTACTGATAATGATGAGACACAACCCCCGGATCACCCCCTTGACTAGTTTATTTATAGTAACTTATATTTTGTTGTAAATGATGATGGATGATGATTATATTTTGTTATAATTTTATATCTTATGATGATGATGGATCATGAAGAATATAGTATATAATATGTAAAGTTTTTTTGTTGTAAATGCTGGCTGAAGCTTCTTTGCTATATTAATGTATATTCACAGGTTTCAAATCAAATTTGTAATTATTGTTATTGGTTAAATATATAAATTTAGCGACGAATTCAGCGACGGAAAAATCCGTCGCTAATTTGCGACGGATTTTTTGTCGCAAAAAAACACAAAATTTAGTGACGAATTCAGCGACGGAAAAATCCGTCGCTAATTTGCGACGGATTTAGTGATGGAACAATCCGTCACAAATTAGCGACGGAATTTGTGATGGAAAAATCCGTCACAAATTTAGGACGGATTTAGCGACTGAAAAATTCGTCACAAATTTGCTACGGAATTCCCAAATTTGCGACGGAAATATCCGTCACAAATTTGTGACGGAAAATTTTCCCTCGCAAATTGTTGAAATTTATTTGCGACGAATTTCTAAATTTGCGACGGAAAAATTCCGTCGCTAATTCTGTGACGGACATGAATCCGTCACAAATAATTTGCGATGGACGTTTTAGCGACGAATGTTTTTCCCTAGCAAAATCCGTCGCAAACGGATTTGCGAAGGAATTTCATTACTTTAGAGACGGATTTTTCCGTCGCTAATCAATGAATTTCTTGTAGTGAAAGATAAAGCAATAGATAATTAAAGAGAAGAGAGAAA
Source organism: Biancaea sappan (assembly GCA_037074585.1). NCBI lineage: Eukaryota > Viridiplantae > Streptophyta > Magnoliopsida > Fabales > Fabaceae > Biancaea > Biancaea sappan. The sequence continues at coordinate 54,437,112 of CM073494.1, read as the reverse complement.
GAGAATTCAACACAAGTATTTATACTAGTTCGGCTTAAACCAAGCCTACATCCAGTCCCTAAGGCAATTTCTTGAGTGTTCAACTAATAATCAAAAGTTTGTAAATGATGGACACTTGTGAGCCACTATAGTAGAGAACTTTGTTTCCTAAAGGTGTCTCTCCCCCTCACACTAAGATTGCTCTCAATCACAACCTTAAGGATCCCTTCCTTGATTAATACAAATGAAAGATTGAGATGAATAGAAACAACTCTCTAAAATAGAGTAGGTTTACAAATGGTCAACACTCTAGAAGCAAATGATTGGTAAGAGATTCACTTCTCAAAATTTAGAGACAAGTTGAATATATTCTTATTGATTTGAGAGCCTCTAAAGTCAATATATGTAGTCCAAAAGATTAAAAATCCGTTGGAAGAGGATCCATGATTATATCAGCTAAAATCTTCAAAAAATGGCCGTTAGAATTGATATCATCATGCCGGCAGTCGACTGATTAATCCATGACAGTTGACTGATGCACTTTAATGAGGTGTCAATCAATTAATGGTGAGCTATTAATCGCCAAATGAGTCTCTGTCTCAAAGGTTGAAATTCTTCCAGAGATGATTAGTCGACTGATACAATTAGATCGGTTGACTAATGGTTACTAGAGGTCTTTTTTAAAATTGAGATAGAGACCAATCAGTCAACTATTTGATGTCAATTAGTCGATTGATATGATATTGATCCTTAGCTGAAATTCAACCAAAGAGTGATCAGTCAACTATTGCAAGTGTATTAGTCGACTGATGGCTCCTGATTATGTTTTTCACAAGTTTTTCATTTTCTAAGGATCAGTAACTTATTTCCAACTTATATAAAGAGATAAAGACATGAAAGTCTTCTCTTGAGCTCTTTGCAAAATCTTTTTTCCTTGAGAGATAATCCTGAAAATATAAACATAAAAGCACAGGAAAATATTGTTTAAATTTGTTTGTTGATCATCAAAATTTAAGTAAGGCTTTGAATGCAATGAGGTCAACAATCTCCCCCTTTTTTTATGATGACAAACAAGTTTAAATAGGTTAGGATATCTTGAAACAAAGGTTTAAGTACAAAAAGAGAAGGGCTCCCCCTGAATTGTATATCTAATAAAATAAGCGCAGCATATCAGAGTTAAGCACAATGAATTGATCAGAGTAGCAACAACCAAAGATAATCAACAAGAGAAACCATAAGTATTATAATCAGATGAGCAACGGTGGAAAGCATTAATACCATAAAAGTTCTAATGTTAGTTCAACAGAGAAAATAACATAAAACAGATAACATAGAAATATTAAATCTTTTCCCCCTTTGTCATCAACCAAAAAAAAGGGGCTCTTCATTCTTGATACTCAAGGAAACTTAATCTCTATGACGAATTAACTCGGATAGGTCATGAATCTGCTCGGTTTGAGAAGCAGAAGTGGTTTCCAAGTGAGAGATCTGAGCTTCAAGGGTCTCCATGCTATCTCTAATCTCAATCATACCGTCTTGCATGGATTGCAACATACCCATCATTTTGGTTGAGTTATCAAGTAGCTCATTCAGTAATCGAGTTTGTTCCCCGATCTGGAAGCCATGATCAGATTGTTTAGGAGGAACTTCTTCATCTTCATCCAAATTTTCAAGGTCTGCATCCACCTCAATATCATCCTCAATATCAGCTTCTCTTTCTCTTCTTTCCCTTGCTCTCTTGACAGTCTTGTTTTCTTTTGCCCTCAACCATTCCTCTTTAAGATAAATGAAGCCTATTCTTCTAAGAGAATTTTCATCTATCACAGATGATTTCATCATTCACCCAAAATGAGCATTTATATTTGCATCCTTAAGTATTCTTGTGATAATACCAGTATAGGAAAGAGGGGACTGTCTTCGAATGAAAGATTCCATTCTTTTCATGATAAAATGAGGAATATTAAATGTCTTTCCTTGCATTATACATACCATAAAAAAATACTTTGACTCAAAAGGATTAGCAAAACTCCCAGACTTATTAAACAAAGTATGAGTTTCAACATTCAGCAAAAGTCTATCATTTGCATTCATCTTGCTAACCCTGACTTCTTGACCTACCCAGTCCTCTATCCCCAGAATGGTATTAAATACTTATTGTTTATTGTAAAAGATAGGATTGAGTGATTTAGAGTGTTCTGTAAAGCACAAATCGCCAGGGCTAGGTACAGGAATACCTAAAATCCTAGCCAGGGAGCCCTCAGTGATTTCAACTCTCAAATCTCTCACAGTCGAAATAATTCTCCCATGCCTAGCATTGTATTCTAGATTTGAGTAAAAGGTTTTAATCACTTCCTCACTCTAGATACTTCTTCTACTAACAAAGTTTCTCAGTCCAAAATTATTCAGCAACCCAATAAAATCAAAGTTCTTAAGGGTAAAATAATTTCAGTCAAGGTGTTTACTGGGGATTATCTTTCGATTTTCAAAGGATTCTTCAAACTTTTGTACTTGATAAGGATTCAGGAGGTTGCCTATAGGATAGTTTGAGATAGCCTTTGTTCGAGGTCGTTTGGAAGAGGATGCAATTGTGGAAGAGATAGGACAGAATCAGAGAGTGTAGAAGTTCAAACTAATCAGTTGAAAACCCTTGAGAAGCACTGAGAACTTCAAATTTGAGGTTGAAACAGAGAAATCTGGAGGAGAGAAGCCTTGGAGTGTAAAGAGACTTTGACGACTGAGAGATAACAAAAGCGAGGCAGTGAGATATTTGAAAAATGAATCCCTGAAGTCTGACCTTTGTCTTATATCTGTGCGATTAAATGACCCATCAATCAACTATCAGGGATGGATTAGTTGACAGATCATAACTAATTTGGAATTTTTTTGTTACAGACATGAATTAGTCGACTGTTGAGGGTTGATTAGTCGACTAATGCCTCTCAGGTGCTTAGGGAAAATATACTTTAGTGTTCAGTATTGAGCCTAGTGCCCGACATCCGTACCAACACCCGACACCCGTTCCAACATCTAGGGTCTAGTGATATATCAGTCGACTAATTATCCTTAATCAGTAGACTGATGAGTTCTGCATTTTAATAAAAAATTTGGATAGACGGTCATTAGTCGACTGATTCATTAATATTAGTCAATTGATGACTTTTGTACTTAAAAAAAAGTTTTGGTAGAGAGTTATCAATCGACTGATTCACTGATGATAGTCGACTGATCCCTTCAAAGTTTAAACAATTATATCCATTGGGCATTTAATCGACTAATAAGTTACAAATAGTCGACTAATTGAATGCAGAACCTCAAATATTGATGACTTATCAGCAGCTTTAAGAGATGAGTGCCTTAGAGGATATTTTGAAGATTCAAACTTGTAAAACACTTTTAGTAGACACTCTGATGCTTAAATTAGTAAAGAAGATCAATCAAGGAATTAAAATTCTAAAATGAATGCGATGGAAAACAATATCTAGAGTTCATTTGGATTTGTTATTCCAAGTTATCTCCTTATAAAACTGAATCTATCCTCAGTAAGAGGCTTTATAAAAATGTTAGCCGGTTAAAAATTTGTTTGTACAAATTCAAGAGAAACATCTTTCTTTTGAATATGATCTCTTATAAAATGATGTCTAATCTCAATATGTTTAGTTCTAGAGAGCTGTACAGGATTTTTGGAATCTAATGGGTATATTTTTGAGAAAAATACCAAGATCTTCTAGTTGTTGCTTCATCTACAAAACTTCAGCACAACAACTTCCAACTACAATATATTCAACTTTAGCACTATTTTGTTTTTTGCTAAACTAAGAGACAAGAGAATTACCAAAGAATTGGCAAGTTCTACTTGTGCTCTTTCTATCAATTTTGCTACCACAAAATCAGCGTCCGAGTAGCTAATTAAAATATTTGAGGATCCTTTAAGATATCATAAACCCATTTTAGATGTGCCAACCAAGTATCTAAAAATTCTTTTCACAGCTTTAAAATGAGATTCCTTGGGGCAAGTTTGAAAATGTGCACACATGCATACACTAAACATAATATTTGGTCTACTAGTGGTTCAATATAAAAAGGAGTCGATCATACCTCTATATTTTGTTATGTCATAGGGTATACCTTCTTCATCCTTGTCCAAATTTGTTGAGATACTCATAAGTGTGGAATAGGTTTAGCACTTTTCATTCCAAATTTCTTGGACAACTCTTTGGCATATTTGGTTTGACTGACAAATGTGTCATGTTCCATTGTTTGATTTGGAGCCCAAGGAAGAAGTTGAGTTCTCCCATTATTGATATTTCAAATTCTCCTTGCATGATCTTAGCAAACTTTTTGCATGAACTTTCATTAGTAGCACCAAAAATTGTGTCATCAACATAAATTTGAACAATGATTAAATCATGATTTTCCTTTTTGAAAAATAGAGTTGTATCAACATTTCCTCTAGAAAAATCATTTTCCAAAAGAAATGAACTTATTCTCTCATTCCAAGCTTTAGGAACTTATTTGAGACCATAAAGAGGCTTTTTCAGTTTAAAAACATAATTAGGCTTATCATGGTTTTCAAAACCAAGGAGTTGTTCAACATAAACTTCTTCCATAATATAACCATTGAGGAAAGCACTTTTAACATTCATTTGAAAAAGTTTGAAATCATTTATGCATGCAAATGCCAACATCATTCTAATGGCTTCAAGTCTAGCCACAGGTGCAAAAGTTTCATCATAACCAATGTCTTCCTTTTGATTATAACCTTTTGCAACAAGTATAGCTTTATTTCTAACCACTGCTTTATTTTCATCAAGTTTATTTCTAAAAACCCATTTTGTGCTAATTATTGCATGATCATTGTGTCTAGGGACTAAATCCCAAACATGCTTCTTTCAAATTAATTTAGTTCTTCTTGCATGGCCAAGACCCAATTTTCATCAATAATTACAACATCAATATTTTTCGGTTCTACTTGTGAAAGGAAGGCTAAGTGGTTACAAATATTTCTAAGGGAGTTTCAAGTTGTTACCCTTTGAGATGTATCTCCAATGATAAGTTCCTTAGGATGTCTTTTTGCATACCTCCAATCCTTTGGAAGTTCATCATTGTTTCTTGGTGGCTCTTCCTCTTGAGGTTTTACTTCTTCTGAAGGATTCTCTTCTTCTTGTGGCAAGTTGGCATTTTTTTTATAGTCATTTTCTTCCTTTGGAGTAACTTATTGTTCTTTCTCCACTTTATCATTCAAAGATAGATCCTTGAAGAAATCTAGCACTCTATTTTGACCATCACTATCCTTAAAGGAAGAGTTAGATTCTTTGAAAGCAACATGAATAGATTTTTCAATAGTAAGAGTTCTTATAGACTCTATATGCTTTACTAGTGTTAGAGTATCCAATAAAAATAGCTTCATCGGCTTTGGCATCAAATTTTTCCAAATTTTCTTTTCCATTATTTAAGATAAAACATTTGTAATAAAAAACTTGGAGATAAGAAATATTTGGCTTTCTTCCTCTATATAACTCATATGGGTTTTTGTTTAAAATTGGCCTTATTAAGAATTTATTCATTATGTAACAAGTGGTATTAACCGCATCTGCCCAAAAGTATTAAGTAAGTTTCCCTTCATTGAGCATTGTTCTTGCTATCTCTTCTAGAGTTCTTTTTTTCCTCTCAGCAATACCATTTTGTTGAGGGGTTCTAGGAGATGAAAAGTTATGCTCAATTCCATTTTCATCACAAAAATCTATGAATTCATAATTATCAAATTCTCCACCATGGTCACTTCTAATTCTCACAATAGTTAAGCCTTGTTCATTTTGAACAAATTTTGCAAGTTTTAGAAAAGATTTAAAGGCTTGATCTTTATGAGCTAAGAAGAGAGTCCTTGAGTAATCATCCACAACAACTAGCACATAAGAGTTGCTTCCAAGACTATTTGTTCTAGATGGTTCTATAAGGTCCATATGGAGTAGTTGCAAATGTTGAGTTGTAAAAACAATGTTTTTAATCTTGAAAGAGCTTTTAACTTGCTTTCCCATTTAACAAGTATCACAAAGATTTTCCTTTTCAAATTTGATTTTGGGTAAGCCAATTACAAGTTCTTTTAAGAATAGTTTACCTAAAAGACTCATACTAGCATGAGCTAATCTCCTATGCTAAAGCCAACTTTCATTGCTAACACTAATCAAACATGTAGAGTCTATAGAAAGATCTTCATCAAGATTTATAATATAACATTATTGATCCTTTGACCAATAAGCTTAATTTACTTATCACTAATGTTTTCAACTATGCAACGAGTTGAATAAAAAATAACTTTACTAAGCAAATTATGATTAAGGCCTTCAACAAACAACATTTTCAATTGAGGTTGAGGAATTCTTACCAACTTTACTTATACACCCTTGATTAAGCCTTTGTCATTACTTCCAAATGTCACTTTGCCTCCTTTTGGAGCTAAGGAGATGAATTTGGATTGATCGCCGGTTATGTATTTGGAGCAACCACTATCCAAATATCATTTCTCACTCTTAGCTTTGAGACATACCTACAACACAAATTTAAAACTTCACTTTAGGTACCCAAACTTGTTTGGGTCCTTCTTTGTTAGAGGTTTCTTTTGGTATCCACTTCTTCTTGTTACCATAAGGAGCATTCTTTTTATACCAATAAGAGTAGGAGTTGTGTCCTTTCAATCTACAATGAAAACAAGTAGTAAAGGGACTATTTGACATAGTTGCATGTACAAAGATGTTCTTGTAATATTTTTGCTAGCCTTGGGTTTATATCCCAATCCCGCTTTATCAAATACACATATTTGATTATCAAGCAATATGTTCAAATTGTCTCTTCCTTGAGTAAATTTTTCGAGGGTAGATTTTAAATCCTCAATTCGTTTTTCAATATCAATGCATTTACAACAAGAACAATCTTCTTTTGGAGAAGTAGACAATGATTTTAAGCTTGCATTTTCATCTAGTAAAAGAGAGTTTTGTTTTTCAAAAATTAGAATTTCTTCCTTAAGTGCGGTAAGATTATTTTTCAAATTTAAAATTTCACTCTTAAACAAGGAAATCTTTTGTTTTGAAATATTCAACTTTTTGGCAAGCTTCAAGGATTCATTATGTAATTCTTCAAAAGCTTCTTGCAATTCATCAAATGAATGTGAAGGTTCAAGAAGTGTTACCTCTTCATTGTCTCTTGCCATAAGGTAAAGATTTTCTTCTTCATTATCTTCTTCATCGGATTCATTTTCTTCCCAAATTGAAGATACATAGGCTTTCTTTTTGCCTTTGTCATAGCCTTTCTTTTCTTCTTGCTTCTTGATGTATTTTGGACACTCCCGCTTGATATGTCTAGTCTTTTTACATTCATAGCAAGTAAGACCTTCCTTGTTTTTTTCTCTGTCTTTTCTCCATCTTTTAGTGTTCTTATTTCTCAGAAATTTGCTGAACTTTTTGACAAAGAAGCCAAGATCCTCATCATTGATGTCAAGTTCTCATTCATCATCATCACTGTCAGGTTCTACTTTCTTGGAAGAGGTTGACATTAAGGAGAGAGTTTTCTTTTTCTTGATTTCTTCCTCTTGTCTCATTTCCAAAATTTGTGATTCATAGTTTTGGAGGTTTCCAAATAAAGCTATGAGAAAGCTCATGGATTCTCCTCTAACCTCCATGATGGTAGTCCTCTTTGCTTCCCATTCTGAATTGAGACACCTTAGAATCTTGGTGGTTTTAGATTTTTCTGTATAGATCACACCAAGAGCTCTTAAATGGTTAGTAATATGAGTAAATCTCAATTGCATTTCACTAATGCTCTCATCACTTTTCATTTTGAAATTTTCATATTCATTGGTGAGAGTACTTATTTTTTATTCTTTGACTCCTAGAGTTCCTTCTTGTGCAATTTCAAGAGTATCCCACATCTCTTTACCATTTGCACAACTAAAAACTCTAAAGTACTCATCTTGACTTAAAGCACTAACAATAATCATTTTGGCTTTAGCATTTAAATACACAAGTTTCTTTTTAGCTTCATCCCATTCACTTTTGAGTATTAGAACATTTTTCCCATTAACTATATTCATAGGTATATAGGGACCATTTTCCACAATATCCCATAAGTCTAGGTCTACTGCATCAAAAAATAATCTCATCTTAGATTTCTAGTAATTGTAATGATTGCCATTGAAACCAGGAGGTTTAGTAAAGGAATTTCCTTTAGGCAAAATGCAATCACCAAGGCCATCCATGATTCAACTTAGACTATTAAGTCTTTGATAAAGACCCCAAGCTCTGATACCAATTGATAGATATGACTAGCTCCCAAGAGGGGGTGAATTGGGTTTATAAAAATTTTCTTAAACACTTGTTGGAAGTTTAAGAAGTTTTGAAAGCAAAGCCAATTATCTAAGACAGTGAAAAATAGAGCAAAAACAAGATGAATAATTGCAGAGTGCAAATAATTAAAGATAAAGCAATAGATAATTAAAGAGAAGAGAGAAAGAGAATTCAATACAAGTATTTATACTAGTTCAGCTTAAACCAAGCCTACATCCAATCCTCAAGACAATTGCTTAAGTGTTCAACTAATAATCACAAGTTTGTAAATAATGAGCACTTGTGAGCCACTACAGCAAAGAACTTTGTTTTCCAAGGGTCTCTCTCCCCCTTACACTAAGATTGCTCTTAATTACAGCCTCAAGGAACCCTTCCTTGATTAATACAAATGAAAGATTGAGATGAATAGAAACAACTTTCTAAAACAGAGTAGATTTACAAATGGTAAGCACTCTAAAAGCAAATGATTGGCAAGAGATTGACTTTTCAAAATTTAGAGACAAGTGTAATATATTCTTGTTAATTTGAGAACCTCTAAAGTCAATATATATAGCCCAAAAGATTAAAAATCTATTGGAAGAGGATCCTTGATGATATCAACTAAAATCTTTAGAAAATAGTGTTGAAATTGATGTCATCATGCTGATAGTTAACTGATTGATCCACGACAGTCAATTGATGCACTTTAATGAGATGCCAGTCTACTAATAGTAAGCTGTTAGTTGACTAATGATTCTCTATCTCGAATGTTGAAATTCTTCCAAAGATAATTAGTCGACTGATACAATTAGATCAGTCGACTAATGGTTACTGAAGGTCTTTTTTAAAATTGAGATAGAGACTAATCAGTCGACTATTTAATGTCAATTAGTTGACTGATAGGATATTGATCCTTAGCTAAAATTCAACTAAAGAGTGATCAATTGACTATTGCAAGTGCATTAGTCGACTGATGGCTCCTGATTATGTTTTTCATAAGTTTTGCATTTTCTAAGGATCAATAACCTATTTCCAACTTATATAAAAAGATTTTCAAAAAGTTTCTCTTGTCATTCAAAAGCTTTTACAAGATTTCTTAAGATAAAAAGATAAAGACATGGAAGTCTTCTCTTCAGCTCTTTACAAAATCTCTTTGCCTTGAAAGATAATCCTAAAAATATTAGCATAAAAGCACAGGAAAATATTATTTAAATTTGTTTGTTGATTATCAAAATTTAAGTAAGGCTTTAAATGCAATGAGGTCAACACAAGAACTCTTAATCTTACATTTATATATGTCAACGACTAAGTATTTTTTTCATTAGGGGAAAGGTTTCATATCAGCAATTTTAATAAACTCCTCCTTAATTAATAAATATGAATAGTAATTGAAATTCAATGACAATTTGGAGAAGGTCACTTATGGTGGCAATTTTGGGGTTTGGCAATTCCTTTTCCCAGAAAAATAAAAGCTTATGATTTTCTAGATATAAATTAATGTTAGTAAAATCTTTGCTACACTCTTATTCCTATAAATTTAATTTGCTTTCTTCCTAAAATTTTGATTTATCTGGAATTGTTTGGGAGTATTGATCAGTTAGTTAATTTCTTATGATTTGTTTATGTTTGAATGAAATTTACAATCACTTTCTTAGACTTTTGATCATTCCCATTCATTTTTCAAAGTCTTTGGGCACAATGTCAAAGATGTTTGATAACTTCTTTTTCCAAAGCAGTTGTTATCAACTTTCTTTGGATGTTCCATATTACATCTTGCAGAACAATTAAGTAACGAATCGGTGAATTATACAGTTGTCTTTTTTTTTTTTTGCTACCAAAAAGGAAAACGACATGATCTTTTGACCCTTGCTTTTTAATTCTTCAACTTTTATTGAAAATTTTCGTATTATACTTTGCAAAAGAAGTAAATACAATTAATCAATTACACAACAATATGGAACTAGCATGAGGAATTTATTTTTTTTTAATTTTCCCAATTTCGACAAAGCTGATGAAAATGCTCATGAATTTAGAACGCGTTTGGACCTATTATTGGTGAACCAATTTGATAATATAATGAATTAATAGTTTTTACTCATTATTGTATTTGTGTACTGTTAAAACGTTTTCTTTTATTTCGTGAATTGATCTCTTTTTCTTTTTGTTTTGGATTATGAGGAGACCATGAGAAGAGAAGAGCTAGAAAACTTTTAGATTATGAGGAGATTCGTTGGGCTCAAAAGGCTTGCTAACTCTGGTTGGTTTGTGGAGATAGAAATACAAGGTACTTCATACGATTGTTACAAGAAATGGATCAATAGTAAATCACCAGGTTGAAAGCAGGTGTTGATGGCAACTTGGTCTCTGATTATGGAAGCTAACAGAATCTTGCAAATAAATACTTCTCTAGTAGATATCTATAGACAAGACGCAGATGAGGAAGTTCAGATTCTATGAGTCCTTCAATGAATTCAAACCCACCAGTACATGTAAGCTTATATACAAAATAATTTCCAAAATATAGGTGACTAGATTGCAAGCTTGTATGTCAGATTAGATATCCCTTAGTCAAAATACTTTCCTGGAAGGAAGAAGAATATTTTGTCATATCCTGTTCACCTCTAAGCTTATGACCTACTGTAAATATTGTATTATGTCCAGGTTAACTTTTGAATTTTAAGAAATCCAAGGTTCCTTTTTTTTTAAAAAAAATATAGAGGTCATGTTATGAGTCCCATATCGAGGAGCCTCACTAAAGTGGTGGAGTTTATAAGTCTAGAGGGTTCTCCCACCTAATAGACTAGTCTTTTGAGATGGGCTCTCCCTTTGACCTTATGTTCATATCAATTGGTGTTTTCTTTAAGAGTTGGGCCACAAAAAGGGCTACCTATAGGGTAGATTAAGGTGCCATATCCAAAAGGGTGTTGTACCGAATATTGATAGATGTGTGAAGCCCCCAAAGGGAGAAGGCTACCACTGGGGTTAGCGTTGATAGTATGAAGCCTTCGTGGATGTTGGCTCGTAAAAGGGGTGGCATTGTTATAAGTCTCACATTGGAGAGTCTCACTAAAGTGGTGGGGTTTATAAGTCTAAGGGGTTCTCCCACCTAATAGACTAGTCTTTTGGAATGGACTCTCCTTTTAGGCTTATGTTCATATCAAGCCACTTCTGGGGAATTTATAAAATTTTGGGATTAAATTGCAAAAAGGGCTAATTTGAGAACTTCTAAAAGTTTGCTAATTTGAGAACTTCTAAAAGTTTTGGGAACAAATTGTTACATAGGACTAGTTTGAGAATTTTTGAAAGATCTTAGGGTTAACTTTCAAAAGAATTAATTTGCAAAATCCCTAAATATTTTGGGTTAAAAGTGAAAAAAAATTCTTTTGCAAATCCCACAAGTTTTGGGGTTACTCTTTTTTTTTAAAAAAAAAAAAGGAATTATTTGAGGAACCCAACGATTTTGGGGTTATTCTTGAAAAGGATTTATTTGAAAATCCTCAAAGGTTTTCGAGGTTATTTTTGAAAAAGGACATTTCTGAAATCCCAAAGGTTTGGGTTATTTACTTGTTTTCAAAAAAATGACTTATTTGAAAATTCCAAAGGTTTTGGGGTTAATTTTTGAAAAAGGATTTATATGAAATGCCCAAAAATTTTGGGGTCATTTTGGAAGGAGGATTGATTTGCAAAATCCTAAAATTTTGGGGCCAATTTGGAAGAGGGTTATTTTGTAATTTCTATAAAATTGTGGGCTTTAAATGAGAAATCAAAATCACTTCGAGAAAAGGGAACATCCTGGAAATTTTCAAAACATTGAGGTTAAGGTTTAAAAATATAATGTTTGGAGGGGACCTAATTGAAAGGAAAGTTCATAAGAGAGGCCCAAGAATAATAATAGTAAAAAACAAAAAGAAAACGCATTCTTCTATCCTTCAGCCCGTACAGCAACCTGCAGTTCCCCTTAACGAAGGCATGGTTTCAAGCCTCCTCTTGAGTCATTACTTTTGCATATTTCAAATCTATGATATCTCTCCTACGTCCTACAGCTGATTTGGTGCAGTTTTTATCCGGTTATCACCCTGAAAATAGGGCGCAAAAATTACTACCCGAACTCGCCACAAATCTGAATGTCTTTATGTTTTTCTTCTTGTCAAGGGCTGGCAGCGGGTTTTAAGGCACGAAATGATGAAGAGGGACAAATGAAAGGTAGAAGACGAGTTTAAAGGATATATAAAGAAAGAAAAACGAAAGAGAGTGAACTTGAGATAGTGAGCAGCAGTTTCAGTAAAGTAAAAAGTAGAGGCAGTGAGCTTTCAGTTAGGGGCTTTTTCTTTGAGTTTTCTTGAGTTTCTGAGTCAAAATGAAGAGTGAAGGAGCTAAGTGGAAAGCACAATAAGAAGGAAGAAGAAAGAGAGCAAAAAAAATAAGAGTGAAAGAGAGAGAGGATATTGATTTCTTGGGTGCGAAAACAACGCAAAGTCGTGTGTTTTGAGTTGGTCCTTTTTCTAAAATTTTGCTTCATGAACAGAGTGAGAGTAAGTAAAAACGGAAGAGAAGGACTGAGGGTAATCCCACACAAAAATGAAAGTGGAAAGAAAGGTTCGGTTTTGTGAAAGAGAAAGGAGGAAAGGAAGCTCGGTTTCTTGCTGTGTTTTTCTGTGGATTTCATTGTTGTTTTGCTGCATAGAGAAACACCCACTGTTTGCTGTCTTTGCTGTCTGAGAGTTTGTTTTGCCACCTGAAATGTTGTTTCTTAAACGCAAAAAAAAATTTTTTTTTAAGTGATGGTCCTTCAAGAAAACCTACATATGTTTGCCTAGAAAGTTCTTGCTTGTATTTTGTTTGATTCTTTGTGATACTCTTCTCCATGCAATGCAGTTTATGGCTCGACATTAACTCAGGAAAGTGCATGTTTTGTTAATGAAAATAATTAACAGAAAGACACAAAAACTCTTTGCTTAAGACCTCAACTTTGCCTTGCTTACTTTTAATTTTCTTGCTTTTTGTTGGGGGTTCTGGCAACTGCACCAGTCGCACAAGTAATAAAGTGATGAAATATGAGTATCGTCTCCACAGGGACTAATGTGCTAAATACTCCAGACGTTTAAACGTATTATTTAGGCAAATCAATTTTTGATTTAAGATCGCTCTGATTAAAAGTAAAATCAAATTGCAGTAGAATCGAAGGAAATTATTCAACTAAAAGGCCTAGAGTTACTAATCCCCCTCTTTCGTCCTAGGAATTGCTAATTCTCCCTAACACTTGTAATTCAGATCAATTTTACACAATAATCTTAGGTTTTCTAATGGCTTAAAGTGATTCTCCCGAACCTAAATTAAGCTACCCAACTCTACACAATCCCTTATGCGAGTTTGAGTCGAATTAATGCTAACCTAAATTGATTAAACGAGGTTAATTAATATCCCTATTAATTAACAAGTAAAACTCCGAGGTTCTATTACTCGCCCTAATCATTCAATGTTCTACCAACACCTCCCTCTCCCAAGTTCAATGAAGGCAACGTACATATCATAAAATGGCTAATTTTATAACAAATTCAGGAAATATGAATGATAGGTATGTATTAAATTAACAAGACTCACAAGTTTCAAGAAAACACAAATCCTAATATGACATTGGGTTCATAGTAACCCGAGAACAGAAAATCAGCCACTCATGGCTCTAAAACTATATAAAACAGTAAAAGAATGAACAAACTCCATGAATCCGGGGTTAGGTTGACGAAATTCGGCCTTGATCAGCTTTGGGATCGGATTCCTCCTTCTCCTCTAGCAGAAATCGGCGCCTCCCCTATGTCTCCAACTTAGAATTAACTTAAAAAAATATTTTGAAGCATTTTAAAATAGTGCCGAATCGCGAACCACCACTATAGTAGTAAATTCCCACCGCTATAGCGGTGGGAGACAGAAAAGAAAGGTTAAAAATGTGTTTTTCCAGGTTCTACCGCTATAGTGGTGAAGATCCACCGCTATAGCGGTGGCTGGCAGAGAAGAAGGCTCCAAAATCCTTTTTCCAGCAATCCACCGCTATAGCGGTAGACTCTACCGCTATAGCTGTGGGAGACAACAATCACATCAGCATTTTCAGAATTTCAGCTCTAGCATTCTATCTTCTAACACGAACTTTTTACCAACTCAACCTACACCAAAAATAACAAATAAACCCATTAAATCGCATAAAAGAATCATGAAATCACTCCATTTATTAAAAGATCAAAGAAAACTAAAACTAATCTAAACTACTCAAAACATGAGTTAAGAATTACAAGACAACAAGAAAGAGATTAAAAGAGAGGGTATTTAACATCAAAATAGTATTAAATTGAGAACTCAACACTCCCTCAAACTTGAACATTTGCTTGTCCTCAAGAAAAAACTTTCAATGAGAAAAATTTTGAGAAAAATATGTGTGACCATGAATATGTGCAACTAGGAGAAGTAAAGATATGAAAATGTGAATTAAAACAAGCCAAGCATTATCAAACCATTACTCAAAAGATTTAACTCAAAAGTTTGCAATCCTAAGGATTCAACAAGAAGTGTTAACCAAACCACAAGAAAATTTGAAATCAAAGCTTTACCTCTTGGAACAGTTTATAAAACCAAATTCACAAAAATTCCAAAACTAAATTACTTCTTTGTTCTCAAAGGCATCGTTTTATTTCGATTCTCAAGGGCTTCACTGTTTTGTTCTCAAGGATATAGCTTCCTAACTTTCCTTATTTCCTTTGAAAATTTTTTTGCCAATTTTCTTATTTTATTTTAATTACAGGAGCCTATTCCTTATTGAAACTTTCAGCTATCCCCTTATTGAATCCTTTTTTCACTAGCCTCTTATTGAACTTTTTTTTAAATATATAAATATGCAAAATGATCTAAAAACCATTCAAAGAGACAAAAATAAGACTCCTGTTATTTTGAAGTGATAGGGCTAACACTTACAAAATATGAAAACTTAAGATTCGCAAACTCAAGAGGTAACTCTTAAAAAGAATTTCATTTGACATGATTTGACTTGCCAAATAATTTCAAACTTTCAGATTTCAAAATTTTCAAAAATTTCGTCCTACTACACATGCATATGGACAACACAAAATTAACCAAAATTTTCTCAAAGAAGAAACCCATTAACAAACCTCTCCCCCAAACTTAAATTTGATAGTGTCCTCATGGTGCGCTATTTCCCGACAAGTGTATCGGGTCGCACAAGTAGTAAAGTGAGAGAGAAAGAGTTATCGTCCTCAGGGATTGACTTTAACAATTACCAATTTCACTAGCGCAAATTATATTTGGACAATTAAAATGGTAGAGTGGTTGAGTCTAAATTTAAAGATTGCAATTAAAGTAAGACACTAAGTTGGCTAACACAACGAAATTTATACGAGAACAAAGCGGGCATAGGGGATTGATTTTACTTAGCTCCTAATCCGATTAATTCATAGACAAACTAATCTTTGAGTCATTAGAAAATACTTCAATACATTTGCAAATTCCTCTTTTTGTTGATTAAGTTCACAAAGATAATTGAACCCAATGTCTTGGTGAAACAAATCTACCTCACTCAATTAATTTGCTAATGTCTTAGTCAAATTAATTGATTTGGCGTTTAAGCGTAAGAACTCATGAAAACCACGCAATTAAGGTTATCTATGTCTAGACTAACCCGAATTACGGTAGAAATTACAAAGGCAAGTCCATATCAAGCTATGTCTAGCACCAATATAAACCCTAGATTCATTGAAGATGGTAGCTAAGCATCCAAGAGTGATAAAAACGGTAAAGTCTACTCCAAAAATCGAAATTGCAAATACATTAAAGCATTCAACAACAAAGCTTCATAGGAGTCAATTACATCAATCCCCTAACCCTAGAAATTTAGTTACACATGGTGGAAGAAGATAAAAACATCACAAATACATAAATAAACATGATACAAGAGGAAAGAGAGAAAGAAATAAGCATCAAACTCAATGGAGAGTAGGTTTCCCTTCTTCCCCGATTTTGCCCTAGCAGAGCTCCTTCTCCTCCAACCAAAAGATGTCCAAAAATGCTTCAGAAATCATATTTATAGGTGCATGCCAGGACCCCGGCGCCCTGTGTGGCGCCTGGGCGCCATGCAAAAAGGAAGAGAGAAGACAATGTGTGGCGCCTGGGCGCCACCTTCATTCCTCGAGGCAGAGAGTTGGGCTTCTGGCGCCTTAGGCGCCCCGTGTGGCGCCTGGGGCGCCAGCCGTTCAATCTTCAAGACAGAGGTTAAAGCATCTGGCGCCTGAGGCGCCATGCGTGGCGCCTGGGCGCCAGCCTCCAGAACATGCCTCATTCAGCAATTTGCTTCAGTATCATATCAGCACACCAGCTAGCAGCAAACCAGAAAAGAAAGCCTACAAGGAAAACAGAACAAAAAGCATAAAAAGGTAAGGAAAGAGATAAAAACAAGAAAAAGCAAGGAAAGCCAAAAACACAGAACAAAGCAAGCAAAAGATAACAAAAATGGGATGAAAAAGTCCTAAGAAAGCAACCTAATTTAACCAAAATAAAGGACTCATCAACTCCCCCAAACCAAACTATTGCTTGTCCTCAAGCAAATACTAACAGGAAACTAAAAACTAAAAACTAAATAGAGCTTAAAGATTTTTCGGAATGAAAAAGAAGTACTGAACAACATCAAATATTAAACCCATACAAGCCAATTTCATGCAGTCATCTTAATAAAACTAACTCGCAAAGGATAATTTTTGAATCTAAAGATAGAAAAAGAGAATTTTCAAAAATTTTAAAGACGAAACGCAAACACCCTTACTCTTTAAAATCACTCTTTCAAAAACTTAAAACAAGATTTCCTTTTTGCTTGACAAATTTTTGGCTCTCAAGGAAAACTTCTCAAAAGACGGAACATTAAAATAAACGATTGAAATGAAGACAGTGCGCCTCATCCACACATCTCCCCTCAATCAACGTCAAAAGAAAGGAAAGCAAGGTTCAGGAAACAACGAGTTGCCCGTGCGCCTAATCCACACAACAACACTTTGTCCGTCGCCTTTATTTGCAAGAAAAATGTGATTCATAGGTTGAAACAAGTATTGTGCGCCTAATCCACACTATACTTCATCAACTTAAACCACACCTCCATTTATTTTATTTTAATAGATGCAAATGAACATTTCTTTGTTTTTTTTTTATAGAGAAAGAAATCCCTTATTGAGTAAGAAATTGTCAAACGTAAAAACTAAATCTTTTTCAAGGTTTTGAAGAATACATTTTAGAGAAATAAGAGGGTCAACAATTCTTAGTTGAAAATTTTGAAAATTTTCAATTTAATCTAAATATTCTGAAAAATCCAATTTAAGCTATATTTTAATTAAGATGACAATGCATAAAATTAATTGAAATAGGAATAATATAAAATCTGTAAGGTACTATCCAATTTATTAAGAAAAATCCAAAGCCAAAAAGTCACTCAACTCCCCCAAACCAAAACGGTACATTGTCCTCAATGTCAAATCGAAACAGAAATAAGGCATGAAGGCTCAAAAAGGGGCAATATAAAACAGAGGGAGTGGGGAAAAAAAATGCTCTAAAACAAAAAGAAACCATCCACAAAAATTCCAAAATAACGAGAAATAAACAACAAAATAACCGAATACAGAAAGGAAAAGCAAGAGACAACATCCACCAAATCAAAAAAAAAAGAATCCAATAGTATTAAACATTAACAGAAAAAATCCACAAATTACAAAAGTAAAATATGAAATAGCGACAGTGTCTACAAAACATAAGTAAAAACAGAAATAGCAAAAAAATACAGATGCAACATGATGTGAGTCAGAAGCAGAAGTCAATCATCGTCCTCATCCTCGTTGTCGGCCTCTCCTTCCATGTTGTGACTACCTTCACCTCCGACGTCCCGATTGGCGGAAGGATCGAAATTGATATCTGCAAATGGGTCATAGGTAGGATCCTCCAGCATCCAATCATCAGTGGGGGCACCGAAATGCCGACCAAGGGAAAACATTGCATGAGCCAGTGCCCGATGCTGCTGGTTATGAGTGGCGATGAAGGTATCGAGGGTGTGCCTGATTTCCCCAATCCCAGTCTCAACACTACTCAGGCGCTCCGACATATTAGGCGAAGGAGGTGCAGCGCGGGGTCTCACAGGTACCTGAGGAGGAGGAGGAGGAATCGGTAGAGGAGCCGCGATAGCCATAAAATTGCGAAACATCGAGTCTATCACCTGTTTGGTGATAGCGCTCTCCGGGGCTCTTCGCGGTACATCCTCTAACAGAACCTCATCCTTCTCACACAAGCCTGTGATGAGGCACGGATATCCGAGGCGTTTTCCCTGTTTTTGAGATAATTTTGAAAGGTTATGAGAAATCAGGGAACCCACATTAAATACCTTCCCTGTCACAATCAAATAGATAACCACTGCTCGTTCGATGGTTACCTCTGACCGGTTCGAGGTAGGCAGCAAGTTGGACTGGACAAATGTACACCAAGCCTTGGGGATTTGTTTCATTTCTGATTTTTTAAAATTAGCAGCTTTCCCCTCGGCGTCCAGTTCCCAACTTGCCCCCTCCCGACAGAGAGTGGCAATAATGTGAGGGGCCTTCACATATCTGTGTCTCATCCAATTATCGAAAACACATTGCCCCGGTGCATAATGTAAGCCAAAATAATTGTTGAGACTGTTAATTGAGTAATGTATGTCTTTTCCTCTAACATAGGAAATACAGGGATCCCTGACACCTTGATCACTCCTCAACCGGTAAGCATTAGCATAAAATTCTTTTACAATTACCGGGCAAAAAGGGGCAGCCGGCTCACACAATTTTTCCCAACCCCACTCTCTAATCCGGTGTATAATTTCAGGGTGCTCGCCTTCTCGTAAGTGAAAACCAGACTCAACAATAAATTCTCTAGAATCTAAATCCTCAAAACGCTTGCTATGTTCTAAGGACCTAAATCTAGACGGATCAAAATTCCTACGAGAAGACGATTCTCCTTGACTTTTTCTTTGTCGTTTTCCAGACATATCGGCAGTTATAATCCTAGAAAAGCCAAAAAGAGATTCTGAAATTGAAATTAAAACCCTAAAATTCACAACAGATATTTCAATTCCCTTTTTATTCAAAAAGAGACTCTCCTTTTTTTTTTTGAAGAACAATAAATAAAAGACATGAGAGGGAAGAGAAATTACCGGAAATGAAAAGGCAAATCGTGAAGCACCAAAACGCCGATAATCACGGTGGAGGAAGGAGGTGTAAGGAGAATGGGGAAAAAAAATGGAATGAGTGTGAATGGTGAAACTTACCCAAAACTGGAGGCAAAGGGAAGCTACAAGGTGGAGATCCACAGACTTCAGAGAAAAAGGGGGTCTGCTAGGGTTTGAGGGGGAAAAAATGGGCTGAAAAACGAAGGTAGGGTTTTTATAGGGACGTGGCGCCTAGGCGCCCTATGTGGCGCCTGGGCGCCACGTTGAAACTGTAACGAGTTGAAGACGGGGCGCCTCAGGCGCCCTATGTGGCGCCTAGGCGCCACGTTTAGTGAAACGTTGGTGAGGACGGGGCGCCTCAGGCGCCCTGTGTGGCGCCTGGGGCGCTGGCCAACCCAAGAGTTGGCCCTCTGGCGCCTCTAGGCGCCAGCGTCTCAGCAAACCAGAAAATTCTAGAAGTTGACAGCAGACGTCCCCAAAGCATCCCAAGCAAGTTCAAGTACAAAAACATGAAGATAAAGGTCCACACAAGTTGCAACAACAACACAAAAGTGCAGCAATCAAACACAAACACTCAATTCGAGCAACATGGGCAATTTCAGCAAATCATTCCTACAAGATTGTTTCATCCAAATTGCATAAATTAAGCAGCACACACAAATACAAATGGACAGCAACATCAACACAGCTTCAACAACAGCAGAAACACAATACTGAAAAATAGTAAAAGACTGAAATTAAAAGAGAAAGGTAAGAGACTTGGGTTGCCTCCCAAGAAGCGCTAAATTTATAGTCTTTAGCTAGACTTTACCCGGTTTCCTCAGCCCGGATCAATGAGTGCTTCAGCAGTGTCTTGAAGCTCCATTTCTTCCCCACAAGCTCTCCATAACTTTGTTTTGTCTTTTTGAGTTTCAGCCCTCTTTTGTGAAGTCAAATCAGGACAATGAGATGTGGCTTGATGGTACGGTGTAGCATTGACTAGAGCCACTTGGTCAACAGCCCCCGGTTCCTCTTTCTTTTTGCCCAAAGCTTCCTCAATAACTAAAGTTTTTTCATTGTCAAAAACTTTAAAAATTTCTTGCTCCTCTTGGACCGTTAGAGTTAATGTTCCTTGTGCCACATGAATGATCGCCCCAGAAGTGGCCAAGAATGGCCTGCCCAAAATAAGAGGCATTTCTTCATCCTCTGCTATATCCAGAATAACAAAATCCACTGGGAAGAAGAACTTCCCGACTTTTATTAGCACGTCCTCCACCACCCCATATGGAATTCTTAGTGATCGATCAGCAAGTTGGAGGGTCATCATAGTCGGTTTCACTTTGCCAATCCCCAACTTCTCAAGGATGGATAGGGGCATTAAATTTATACTGGCCCCTAGATCACATAGAGCTTTGTCAAAAGTAACCTCTCCAATGGTACATGGAATAGAGAAGCTTCCCGGGTCTTTGAGCTTAGGAGGTAATTTCCTTTGGATTATGGCACTACACTCCTCCGTTAGCATAATTGTTTCATCATCCGGAATCCTTCTCTTCTTGGATAGAAGTTCCTTCATGAACTTCACGTAAGACGGCATTTGCTCTAGGGCTTCAGCAAAAGGTATGTTGATGTGAAGTTTCTTAAAAATCTCCAAGAATTTCCTAAACTGTTTCTCATCCTTTTGCTTGTGGAGGCGTTGAGGGAATGGCACTTTGAGTGGTGGTAATGGAGGTTTTGCCACACCTATCTTCTCTTTTTGTTCATCCTCTTTACTCCTTGAAGGAGTATCTTTGCTTCTTGAGCTTTCATCTACCGCTAGCTCTTCGTTCTCTTCAACCACTACCTCTTCTCTAATGATTGGTCCTAGCACTCTTCCACTCCTAGTGGTTATGGCATTTACATGCTCCCTCGGATTTACGATTGTGTCACTAGGTAACGAACCTGGAGGTCTCTCGGAGAGTTGTCTTGCAATTTGGCCCATTTGAGTCTCCAAATTGCGAATAGAAGCTTCTTGATTTCGAAAGCTACTTCTTGTTTCCTCCATGAACGTAGAAGTGTGTTGCATGAAAGAGGTAGTATGCAAAGTCAATTTCTCTAAAGCACTTTCCAATGAAGAGATTTTCTCATTAGACTGAGGTTGAGAGGAGGAGCTCTGATATGACTGTTGTGGCTGATGAAACGTGTTCTGATTTTGATTCTGATTCCCCCAGGAAAAGTTTGGATGATTCCTCCATCCTGGATTGTAAGTTTGCGAATAAGGATTGTTTTGCCCCTTGTGTTGATTTCCCATATAGTTTACTTGCTCTGAAGAAGGGCTAAACATATTGCCAGGGCATTCTTCATTCGCATGGCTACCAGAACAAAAATCACAGGTTATAGTTAGATGGTTGATGGAATTCACCTTTGCTCCATCAAGTCTCTTGTTTAATTCGGCCATCTGTTGAGAGATCAACTTGTTTTGGGCCAAAAGAGCATCCAAGGTGCTTACTTCCAACATTCCCGCAGTTTTCTTCATTGATGTTCTTTCCCCATGGTATTGATAATCATTACAAGCCATGGTAGCATACAAATCCATTGCTTGCTCAGGAGTCTTGCGATTTAGAGCTCCACCAGCCGCTGCATCAACCACTGTTCTTGTTGGAGGGAGAAGTCCATCATAGAAACTCTGAGCTTGAATCCAAAGCTCAAATGAATGGTGGGGGCATTTTCTCAAAATTGCATTATACCTCTCCCAGGCTTCGCTTAAGGACTCGTTCTCTTGTTGCCTGAAAGTGGTGATCTCTTCTCGGATCTTTGAAGATCTAGATGGGGGAAAATACCTTGTCAGAAATTTTTAGACCAAATCCACCCATGTTGTAACACTTCCCTTTGGTAAGGACTCCAACCAAATAAGTGCTTTATCCTTCAAGGAAAAAGGAAAGCATCGGAGTCTGATCGCTTCTTCAGGTACCCCATTTAACTTAATAGTATCACAGATTTGCAGAAAGCGTGAGATGTGTGAATTGGGGTCTTCAAAGGGATGCCCGCCAAACTGGTTGCTCTGAATTAATTGAAGAAGGGCTGGGTTTAGTTGGAAATTATTAGCTTCTACCGGTGGTTGTGCAATGCTAGCACCACACCCCTCCACCGTTGGAATGTTATAATCCATGAGGGTTCTTGCTGGAGGGGGAACTGGAGCATTCTGTTGAGGATTAGGATTATGTTCAGCCATCAATGCGGTTTGAGCTTGCTGAGCTCGTTTAGCTTCTCTGGTTTGCCGTCGGTGTGTGCGAGCCGACCTTTCAATTTCCGGGTCAAATTCTAACGAACTTGGGTCGGTGGTACCTCGCATAAACCAAAGATTTGTGTAAGATAAAGAATATAAACAAAAACAACAGTATAAACAAGTATAAAAGTATGATTTAAAGTATAACTGTGAAAAGAAAAAGTAAGGTCCAAACTACAACCCTACTAGTTACTCTTAATATTGTTAACACCGTCAATCCCCGGCAACGGCGCCAAAAACTTGGTGCGCTATTTCCCAACAAGTGTATCGGGTCGCACAAGTAGTAAAGTGAGAGAGAAAGAGTTATCGTCCTCAGGGATTGACTTTAACAATTACCAATTTCACTAGCGCAAATTATATTTGGACAATTAAAATGGTAGAGTGGTTGAGTCTAAATTTAAAGATTGCAATTAAAGTAAGACACTAAGTTGGCTAACACAACGAAATTTATACGAGAACAAAGCGGGCATAGGGGATTGATTTTACTTAGCTCCTAATCCGATTAATTCATAGACAAACTAATCTTTGAGTCATTAGAAAATACTTCAATACATTTGCAAATTCCTCTTTTTGTTGATTAAGTTCACAAAGATAATTGAACCCAATGTCTTGGTGAAACAAATCTACCTCACTCAATTAATTTGCTAATGTCTTAGTCAAATTAATTGATTTGGCGTTTAAGCGTAAGAACTCATGAAAACCACGCAATTAAGGTTATCTATGTCTAGACTAACCCGAATTACGATAGAAATTACAAAGGCAAGTCCATATCAAGCTATGTCTAGCACCAATATAAACCCTAGATTCATTGAAGATGGTAGCTAAGCATCCAAGAGTGATAAAAACGGTAAAGTCTACTCCAAAAATCGAAATTGCAAATACATTAAAGCATTCAACAACAAAGCTTCATAGGAGTCAATTACATCAATCCCCTAACCCTAGAAATTTAGTTACACATGGTGGAAGAAGATAAAAACATCACAAATACATAAATAAACATGATACAAGAGGAAAGAGAGAAAGAAATAAGTATCAAACTCAATGGAGAGTAGGTTTCCCTTCTTCCCCGATTTTGCCCTAGCAGAGCTCCTTCTCCTCCAACCAAAAAATGTCCAAAAATGCTTCAGAAATCATATTTATAGGTGCATGCCAGGACCCCGGCGCCCAGGCGCCCTGTGTGGCGCCTGGGCGCCATGCAAAAAGGAAGAGAGAAGACAATGTGTGGCGCCTGGGCGCCACCTTCATTCCTCGAGGCAGAGAGTTGGGCTTCTGGCGCCTTAGGCGCCCCGTGTGGCGCCTGGGGCGCCAGCCGTTCAATCTTCAAGACAGAGGTTAAAGCATCTGGCGCCTGAGGCGCCATGCGTGGCGCCTGGGCGCCAGCCTCCAGAACATGCCTCATTCAGCAATTTGCTTCAGTATCATATCAGCACACCAGCTAGCAGCAAACCAGAAAAGAAAGCCTACAAGGAAAACAGAACAAAAAGCATAAAAAGGTAAGGAAAGAGATAAAAACAAGAAAAAGCAAGGAAAGCCAAAAACACAGAACAAAGCAAGCAAAAGATAACAAAAATGGGATGAAAAAGTCCTAAGAAAGCAACCTAATTTAACCAAAATAAAGGACTCATCACCTCACTGTCCCAAATCAGCACACAGGGGAAAAGAATAAACAACATAACAAATAAAACAAAACAAAACAAAACAAAATGCTATTACAAACATCCTAACTGCCATTCACCAAGGTGAAAAACATGACCATATTCAGCATTTATCAACTCAACTCCAAATAGATAATAAATAGCAGTTAAAATATTACTAATAGCAGTACATCAAACCACAAGAAAAAAATAGAAAAAAAAACTACAGAAGAAATAAACTTGGGTTGCCTCCCGAGAGCGCTAAGTTTATAGTCTTCAACCAGACTTTACCGAATTTATCCTGGATCACAATAACCCATGGAAGAGTCTTGAAGCTGAATTGACATTGTTTCTTCCCTATTATTGCCGGCTTCTTTTTCCATCAATGATTTTGCAATATCGAACACATTGAAAGTCTCTATCTCCTTCTGAACTGTCAGAGTTAATGTCCCATGAGCCACATTAATTACTACTCCCGAAGTAGCCAAGAATGGCCTACCTAGAATGAGAGGGATTTCCTCATCTTCTGCCATGTCTAATACTACAAAATCCACAGGAAAGAAGAATTTTCCCACTTTAACTAGCACATCTTCTACTACCCCATATGGATGTCTCAAGGATCGATCGGTGAGCTGAAGAGTCATCTTAGTTGGTTTCACCTAACCAATCCTAAGTTTCTTGAAAATTGATAAGGGCATAAGATTAATACTAGCCCTAAGATCACATAAAGTCCTCTTGAATGTGACATCCCCAATAGTACAAGGGATGGAAAAACTTCCTAGATCCTTGAGTTTTGGAGGCAACTTCTTATGTATGATTGCACTGCACTCTTCATTCAATGTGAGTCTTTCATTATTTCCCATCTTCTTCTTTTTCAGTAACATTTCTTTCATGAATTTTGTATACATAGGCATTTGTTCCAAAACTTCAGCAAAAGGTATGCTTATTTGCAATTTACTCAATACCTCCAAGAATCTGTTGAACTGCTTCTCATTGTGCTTTTTGGGCCTCTGAGCCTGAGGATACAGTAGTGGTGGAACAAAACTTTCAGTCCTTCTATCTTTTACCACCCTTCCATATTTACCTTTTTTTCTCTGAAACATCAGCTTCCTCAGTTAGAGGTTCAGCAACCTCATCTTTTCCCTCTTCAACAATCACATATTTAGGTGGATCATGTGATGTAATAGTATCTGGAAGCTCCTTGCCACTCCTTAAGATAATAGCATTACAATGTTCTTTCCCCTCCCTTCTTGGGTTATTTTCAGTGTCACTGGGGAGATTACCTTATGGCCTATTTTTTAAAGCAAGTGTCATCTGTCCCATTTGTGTCTCTAAATTTTTTATTGCCAAATTCTGATTTTGGAACATTGACTCACTCCTTTCCATGAACTTCATGAACATATCCTCCATTGAAGGTTTCTTTTCCACTTAAGGTAGTGGAGCTCTGTTTTGAGGAGGATAATTGCTCTGATTATTAAAGCCAGGAGGGTGATATGGCTTACCAGAGGATGCAGCTGAAGGGTTCAAGCAGTGATTATTGCTCCATGAGAAATTAGGATGATTCCTCGAACTTGGATGATATGTGTTGGAGTACTGGTTATTCTGGTCCTTCTGCAAATTACCCATGTAGTTTAACTGTTCCACTGAAAGAAATTTCTCACAACACCCATTGACATGAGCCCCTCCACAGAAATCACATTTTGTACTCGGCATAATTATCGCATTTACCTTCGCCGATTCATTCTGTCTTGAGCATAGCAAGTCCACTTTCCTAGTTAATGCTTCATTCTGAGCTAACAAAGCATTTAGGGTGTCTAATTCCATGACTCCCCTTCTTGAAGCATTCTTGGATCAGCTAGATGCATTTTGGCTTACCCCCATAGTCTCTATTATCTCTCTTACTTGCACTATAGATCTTGCCATCAAAGCACCACCAGCTGCAGTGTCCAACTTATCTTGAGTATCATATGTGAGACCACTGTGAAAAATAATGAGCTGCTGCCACTCTTGGAGACCATGGTTTGGACACTTCATCAGTAAATTCTTGAACCATTCTCAGGCCTCATATAAACTTTCGCCTTTATGCTGATAAAAGGCTGTGATCTCATTCCTCAATTTGATTGACCTTGAGGGAAGAAAGAACTTATCTAAAAACCTATTTTGGAGTTCATCCCAAGTTGTGATACTCCCTCTCCGTTGAGCGTTCAACCAACTCTTAGCCATATCCCTCAAGAAAAAAGGAAACAGACGAAGGCGTATGGCATCATCGCTTACCCCATTCATCTTAACCATGTCACAGATATCTAAGAAATTTGTGATGTGGTTGTTTGGGTCTTCTATTGGGCTCCCGCCAAACTGGTTCTGCTGGACCAAATTCATCAAGACTGCCTTTATTTCAAAGTTGTTTGCACCAAGTGGAGGTTTCACTATGCTTGATGCGTGTCCAGCCTCAGTGGGTGATGCATAATTCCACACAGCTCTATTTTCATCCTCCTGAGGCTCATTGCCAGCCCCATTACCAGCATTAACTTCAAAACCCCAGTGGTTCTGGTTATCCTCATCCATTTCTTCTTGTGTAGCTTGGCTCACTTGAGTTCTCCTAGCTCTCACTTCCCTTCTAGTTCTCCTTGCTAGTCTTTCAATCTCAGGCTCAAAAAGAAGATCAGAAGTATGAGTGGTGCCTCGCATACACAATCGAAAACTCCGGTCAGAATTAACAAGAAGGAAATTAGAAAAATAATGCTAAAAGTAAAAATGACTAACTACACAAAAACAGATAAGATAAAACAAAATAAAACAAAATAAAACATAACAGAAAAAAAATGCCTAAGCTAGCACCTTTAAATTTCTTAGAATATTAGCTAAAAACCGTTAGTCCCCGGCAACGGCGCCAAAAACTTGTTAGGGGTTTTGGCAAGTGCACCAGTCGCACAAGTAATAAAGTGATGAAATATGAGTATCGTCTCCACAGGGACTAACGTGCTAAATACTCCAGACGTTTAAACGTATTATTTAGGTAAATCAATTTTTGATTTAAGATCGCTCTGATTAAAAGTAAAATCAAATTACAATAGAATCGAAGGAAATTATTCAACTAAAAAGCCTAGAGTTACTAATCCCCCTCTTTCGTCCTAGGAATTGCTAATTCTCCCTAACACTTGTAATTTAGATCAATTTTACACAATAATCTTAGGTTTTCTAATGGCTTAAAGTGATTCTCCCGAACTTAAATTAAGCTACCCAACTCTACACAATCCCTTATGCGAGTTTGAGTCGAATTAATGCTAACCTAAATTGATTAAACGAGGTTAATTAATATCCCTATTAATTAACAAGTAAAACTCTGAGGTTCTATTACTTGCCCTAATCATTCAATGTTCTACCAACATCTCCCTCTCCCAAGTTCAATGAAGGCAACGTACATATCATAAAATGGCCAATTTTATAACAAATTCAGGAAATATGAATGATAGGTATGTATTAAATTGATAAGACTCACAAGTTTCAAGAGAACACAAATCCTAATTTGAAATTGGGTTCATAGTAACCCTAGAACAAAAAATCAGCCACTCATAGCCTTAAAACTACAGAAAACAGTAAAAGAATGAGCAAACTCCATGAATCCGGGGTTGGGTTGACGAAATTCGGCCTTGATCAGCTTCGGGATTGGATTCCTCCTTCTCCTCTAGCAGAAATCGGCACCTCCCCTCTGTCTCCAACTCAGAATTAACCTAAAAAAATGTTCTGACGTGTTTTAAAATAGTACAGGATCGTGAACCACCGCTATAGCGGTGAATTCCCACCGCTATAGCGGTGGGAGGCAAAGAAGAAAGCTTAAAAATGTGTTTTTCCAGGTTCTACCGCTATAGCGGTGAAGATCCACCGCTATAGCGGTGGCTGGCAAAGAAGAAGGCTCCAAAATCATTTTTCCAGCAATCCACCACTATAGCGGTAGATTCTACCGCTATAGCTGTGGGAGACAGCAATTACATCAGCATTTTCAGAATTTCAGCTCTAGCATTTTATCTTCTAATACGAACTTTTTACCAACTCAACCTACACCAAAAATAACAAATAAACCCATTAAATCGCATAAAAGAATCATGAAATCACTTCATTTATTAAAAGATCAAAGAAAACTAAAACTAATCTAAACTACTCAAAACATGAGTTAATAATTACAAGACAACAAGAAAAAGATCAAAAGAGAGGGTATTTAACATCATAATAGTACTAAATTGAGAACTCAACACTTTTGTGTGCAAGAGTGTTCTAATGATGCATTTTGTAAATAGACGATTAATTTCAAATTTTGGCCATGTGTTTTGGTTCTTGATCCTATGTCGAAGCTTGAGAGTGTTAAAGTGATAAAAAATAAAAGTGAAAAAAGGTAAACTTGGGTTGGGATTTGAGAATTGGAGGAAATTAAGGATATATAGTTATGCTCTTTCTCATGTTTTCATCATTTAATTTTACAGACTCTGAATTATGAATATTTTGATGCATTGTGGGACATTTTAAGTATGAATATGGGGTCCCTGAGTAAAAGTAAAAATATAGAAGCATGATGTGGGACATGCTGTAAAGTTTTATATTTGTCTTTCATTTTCTTTATGAATTTAATTGTTGTATGTTGTGTATAGATTTTTTTTAAACTCTCTTGAATAAGGTTTCCAATGACCCAAATTGATCATAGTAATATAGTTGTGTCTGACTCCCCCCATGTGGAGTGGCAGTTAGTCTAAGAGTGCACAAAGATGATTTATCGAGTGATCACGATTTGGTGCTAGATGGAAGTGATTTCACTATCCTTCTATATTTTAAGGTTTAGGGTTTCAACAGCATCTTAGATGTCATTTGAAATACAAAACACATCCGACTCTTAATGGAGTGGCACGTAGGACGTAATAGATAGTAGATGACTGACTGATAGTATGTACAAATAAACCCTATAAATAAAATAAATTGAGTTATGTGGGTGACTGCTCGTCAATACCTACTGCTAGTTTTCAAATAAAAAATTAAATAAATATATAGTTATGTGGGTGATTGCTTATCAGTACCTATTGTTAGCTTTCAAAATAAATAGTAAGTGGGTGACTGCCCATCAGCACCTACTTTCAATTTTTTTAAATAAAAGAAAATATTTTCTTGCTATAGTGTAGATTTAAACAAAACAAAATGTTATGGATGACTTCTCGTCAGTATCTATTGGTATCTTTTCCTAAAAGCAAACAATATCTCGTGAGTGACTACTCAACGACAACTACGTTTAGTTTTTCCCAAGATTTAGAGCCTCAATGGATGACCGCCCGATGGTATCTATAAGGTGAGTCTCAAATAAGTATCTCAAATGGGTATTTATCCGTGGATAGCTAGTAAAGATGGGATCCAACGACCTTTTAAACATAAACAGATCAATCGAGAAGAGACAAAAATAAAAGGACATGAACAAATACCTGAATCAAAATTTCAATCAGTTTTAAGGATAAGCGCGGGTTGGGTTGGTTTGGGTTGAGAGTAAATCTCACCCCGAACCAATCAAATATGTGCAGGTTGAGTCGGGTCGGGTTCATTATTTTTTATTGCTGAACCCGAACCAACCCAACCCGCACTCCAATGGGTTGGGTTGGGCGGGTTGGTTTTTTTTTCTTGCAATAGTAGCCAACAAATTGATTTATTTTCTTCAATCCTAAATAATGTAAAATATTGAAACCATAAATAATGACAAGTAAAGTGAATAACTAACATAAATACAACATCTATTCTTTAAGACTTATAACCTTAAATCACAAATAAATCCAAGGCACAACACAAAAATAAAATAAGAAAGAACTTTAAGTCTTTCATAATTCACACAACATCATAATTATATTCAAACATTCTTTATTCTAGTAATCTTCAATCTTCAATCTCAAAAGCCAAGAGCTTAGAGCTTTTTAGTCCTAAGATAATAATTGAAAAAATAATTAGTTTTATAGAAACAATGTCAAAGCAGGAAAATATAAATTTATAAATGTTAGAAAATTTACCTATTTCAAACATTTCATTTTTCCAAATCCTCTAGTCCCTTGCCATTATCATTCATTAATTTCCAATATCTCTAAATTAATTAAACAAAAAGTAAATAAAAAATGTACGTATAAATATAAAATTATTAACATTAAACATAAAATTATCAACATAAAATATTTACTTGCTTCAACTCTTTTAACTTCATCCATGCTACTCCTCAAATAAATTTCATTTTGAGCAACCCTTAGCCAATTTTTTTAAAAAAAACAAAACAAAATGCCAAATGATATTTTAAAAATATAAAATATATATATATTTAAATTTGATCGGGTTCGCGGGTTGGGTTGGGTTCAAAACTTTGAACTCGCAACCCGACCCACACATGTATGGGTTAAATTTTTTCAACCGAACCTAACTCGCAAACCCAACCCAATCCAACCCAACTGTGCGGATTGGGTCGGATTGTGTGGGTTGAGCGGGTCCGCAGGTCATTTGCTTACCCTTAATCAGTTTAGTTCAAGTCTTCTGAAAATCTCTTTAGGCCATGGATGACTACTTGAGTCAATATATGCATGAGCCAAAGCAATCTCTCGTGGTGGCATATTCGAAAATTGTGATATATATCAAAAGGGCACCTGCCAAAGGCATTTTCTATCCTTGTTCAAACAACCTAAGATTGATAGTCTTTTTACTACTTTGACTGGGGCACATGTGTAGACACAAGTAGATCAATTAGTGGTTTTTGCATAAAGATGGGAAATGTAGTAATTTCATGGAAGATAAAAAAGCATAATATTGTTTCCAAATTCTCAGCTAAAGCTAAGTATTGAAATATGACATATACAATTTGTGAGCTGGTATACATTTCAGGCCTTCTAAGGGAGTTGAGGATTATATGAAGTGAACCAATTGATCTTCTATGCGACAACAAGATAGCTATCCAAATTGCAGCTAATCCTGTCTACCATGAGAGAAATAAGCATATCAAAATAGACTGCCATGTTATAAAGGAGAGAATTTAAGATAGCACAATTTGGACAAGCCATGTTCCTACTTGATCAAGAACAACCAGTAGATTTATTCACAAAAGCTCTAGGAACACAACAACATGAATTTTTTGTATGAATGTGAAATATTCTTAACAATCAACTTGAGGGAGTGTTAAAATAGCAAGTTGTACTGTGGTTATTGGATTTTGACTGTTGTACCTTTGTTTTCTCCTATAAATAAATGATGCTTAGAGGCATTGTATCATTTAAGTGATTCATTGAATAATATGCTAGAAAGTATTCTCTCCACATATCATATTTCTTATTCTTTGCGTCAGGGCAGCTTCTTCGTCTCCCTTTTCTCTCGAGAGTCAATTGCTGGTGTCTCCCAGTCATTTGTCTCGTTTCTGTCAATATAGTGGTTGACTACTCAACCTCACTAGTCAAACATGCTATCTCAATTAGGGCTCTCATTTTTCAGCTCTTGTTCACCAATCAACTGCCAAGTGTTTTCCAATAGACCATTGGGCTTAGTTGTTAGACTCACGATTCTAGACATATTCATGGAGGGTGGGATAGACTTATAATATAAAATCATGACATAGAATCATAAAAGTGGATAAAAAATAAAATAAAATAAAATATATTATAACTTAATAACATAAAATTCAATAGAATAACTAACATATTTCATAGAATCGACATAATTTATCAATTTATAACATATCACAAAATATGTTATTCAAATGATTGTTGCGAGCCTAGACAAATGGTAACGTCTAAAGAACATGAGAAAGAGGGGAATAATATGCTTCTAAAATCTAATAACTTTATAAGTAAATAAGCTGTTTGGAGTCATACAAAGAAGACTAGGTTATTGAGCTTGAAAAAATGGATCATAACCTTAAGAAAAAAGGTATAAACACTTGAATTGGCATAGAATCACAAATCCACTCAATTCTACATGATTCTAAGGCGATTCTAAATCCAAATTGATTCAAATTAAGATTTAATTGATTCAAATTAAGATTTAATTGATTCAAATTAAGATTTAAGTGCAGAAAGGTAAACTGGTACAATTTTACGAGTTAAATCACAATTTTAGCAACTCCTGACAAAATTGTTAAGATTGTAAAATTAACCGGTCATCATATAGTTCAGTTCTTAATTTTTCATACCCAAAATATCATATCTGGGTAGTTTTGAAACTTTCCACATTATAAATGGTGTTCAAGAGCTCACCACAACATTTTGAAGTTTTAGCAACATTTTGAATTACAACATTAAAAACTTGTTGCATTTATCAAAATAGGCAACAATTTTACAGAATTGCAAATTACTTAACGGTATAGGTAACAATTTTATGTAACATGTAAAGATCTGTTTTAGTTGACTTTACTGCAACATTTTTTCATGTTGCAACGTATTAAAAAAATTCATAAATTTTGGACAACATATTTTTGCAACAGATATAGGATTGTTGTAAAAATAATTAAAAAAAACTGCATGTAAATTTTATCAGTAGTTTTTAATATTGCAATCTTTTATATTTTTATTTGATTTGGTAAGATTTTAGTTTACTTTTTTTACCTAAATACTTTATATTTAAAATTTAAAATTTTAGATGCGCAAATAAATTTTTTGATAGATAGATAAGTGAAATCACAAATTAGTAGTTTAGATTGATGCTAAATCTATTCATATGAAAATAAAAAAAATATTATTGATTCGTGATCATAAATTATATATATATATATATATATATATATATATCAATTTAAACTATTAATTTGTTATCTAGTGATTATTTTCTTATTTTACCTCTCACAATAAACAAATCTTATATATAAAATTCGTTGCTTCAACTTAAAAGTAAGAAAGTAAAAAATATATATTTTTTAAAAAGGAGGAGGATTAAGTAAGAAAAGCAATTGATAAAAAAGGAGGAATAGCATTTGAGAAATACAAGTTAAATCTTGACCAAGATAGTGTTCAATTATAACTATAGTTAGTTGTTGTAGTTAAATAACCATGTATTTGTCGTCATTCCCATCACTTTTCAAAGTCTTTGGGCACCATTTCATAGAAGTTTGGTATCCTAACTGAGTCTCATCATTAGTCATACACATAGGTGACACGGCTTGATCTTTTGACATATATAATTGCCTTTTCCAATTCTTTAACTTTCTGTGAATATTCTAGATTACGTCGTGCAAAACAGGCGTT
Source organism: Biancaea sappan (assembly GCA_037074585.1). Lineage (NCBI taxonomy): Eukaryota > Viridiplantae > Streptophyta > Magnoliopsida > Fabales > Fabaceae > Biancaea > Biancaea sappan. Next base: position 54,403,483 of record CM073494.1, on the reverse strand, counting down.
TTGACTGTTGGGCTGCTTTTTTATTTATATTCCGAGGTGATATATTTTTTTTTAATTTATGAATCTAATCCAATTTTATTATTTCAATGCTAAGTTATTTTTTTGATAATGTAACTTAGATGTAAATAAATTGTCCTTTTGACACATAACTTACGTGTAGTTGTGTGAATCATTCTATCATAAGACGGTACACGTATAAATTTTAAATTTTTAAAATATGACAAAAATACTGTGTTGCACGTAAATCTCCTTTTACATGAATTTGAATTTTTAATTTTTTTTATTTTTTGTTTATTTTAATTTATTATTAATTATAATTTATCTTAATTCATGTTATAATTATTAAATGCATCATCTTAATATATTATTATTAATTGTTAAAAATAATATGGTCGACCTAACTCTTTTTTTTTTGCCAAACTCGAGACAAGCTATTTGGACAATTTTAGTATTAAGTGTGCTTAACGATCATGTATTGTAAAATTTTGGAGAACGACTTATATGTAAACACGACCTAACCAACTGTAACAATAAAATAAAATAAAAGATCAGATACAAACTGACAATATTAACATTACTTTTACTTAAAATAATCTTATAATTTGTTTGGAAATAAAAAATTACTGGAGTAGGAAGATGTTGAAAGCGAGAGTAACATTGGAGGAAGAAGAAAATTTGCGAGCAAAGAAGAAGAAGAAGAAAGCAAAATGGAATGCGAGGGATCACAGGAAGAGGAGGAAGAAGAAGTGGTTTGGCAAAATTCTACGACAGATTTAGCAAAAAAAGAGATCGAGCCAACTCGTTATTATTATTAACAATTAAGATAATGCATATAATAATTATAATATAAATTAACATAATTATAATTAATAATAAAATTAAATTAAAAAAATAAAATAAAATAATTAAAAATTCAAATGCATGTAAGTCGCTTGTCAAAAGGGCGACTTACGTACAGCACAGTACTTTTGTCATATTTTAATAATTTAAAATTTACATGTGTGTCGTCTTTTGACAGGACGATTTACAATTGCACGTAAGTTGCTTGTTAAAAGGGCGATTTACATGCATCTAAGATGCATTGTCAGAGGACGACTTAGCAATAAAACAGTAAAATTGGGTTAGATTCGTAAATTAAAAAAATAGGTCACCTCGAGAATATAAATAAAAAAAACAGCCTCCAGCAGTCAAAAATCTGCAAAACAAGTAAACAACAGTTATTGAAAACAAAAGTTAAATAAATAAACAAATTTTTAAAAAAGAAAAGAGAAAATTTTTCCCAATAAATGTTACCATACAACGACGCTCATAACCGCCAGACACGTACCAGTCAAATTGATACCCCAAAAAAAAATTAAAAAAATTCAAAGAACTAAAAAAAGAGAGGTGATCCTAGTAAATATCTTAAGGCAATCAGAAATGAACATGTATCCATGTTAACTTGTCATTTATGATGAAGCTGAATCAGAGCACTGGCATGGCGTATCATTGCCAATAACAAGAAATTCTGAAAAAGCATTCAAGAAGGAGGGGAACCAGAAAAAAAAAAAAAAAAGAACACTAACAACGAATTTTGTAGTTGAAATTAAAGCCTACAATCATCATTGCCAATTCTAGAAAGAATTTTTTCATACAAAAACAGCATAGAAGCAAAGATCTTACAGCATTTGGCAACTTAATAACCAAATGGATGGATCAGCTAAAAATATCATTGCTTCAGAAATTTAGCCCATACCCTTCAATAATGAAATAAAGCAAATATATCAAAATTCTTCTACAGTGCCAACACTTACTTGAGAGAGGGAGATGACAAGTCACAGAGAGCCCCTAGGGCTGAGAAACAAAGAGGGCTGAGTTATATAGGAAGACGACGACACATATGACTCAAGTGGAGAGATGGCCAGAGGGACAGCCGATGGTGAGACGAAGACAACGACTGGTGATTGGCAAGATGAGCAATTAGTAGAGAGAGGGTCACAGGGGACAGGTTGAGAGAGGTGACATATATGATTGAGATTGAGAATTAGGGTTGGTTTAATGACAAATTAGAGACAGATTTCAAACACGACAAAATCCGTCTCTAATATGAAAATGACATTGTTTGGATTTAAATAAGTTAGAGATAAATTTTTGTCAGGGAAGAATACGTCTCTAAAAAATTTATATCACAGATCGTGACAGAAATCCATCTTTGACATTTGAAACATAAATTTCACTTTCCAAAATAATTTGAAGCAGATTTTGAGACATACAAACTTGTCTCTAATTATTAGTTTCTAAATCAGGGATGGAAAAAAATGGGAGATGAAAAATTTTCATCATAGAATCCTTCTTTGATCATCTCCATCTTTCCTCACAAATCAAAGACAAATTTGCAACACATGAGAGACATAATTTGAGATAAAAAAATTTCGTCTTTAATTTTTGTCTCTAATTTTTATTTGTCTTCCATATTATCAATTTAGGCAATGCAAGATTTTCAAATTATATTAATTCCTCTCTTTTACATTATAAACACTTGCCTCCACTCACAAAACTAACCATGTGAGACTTATTAAAATTGAAAATAAATACTTTCTTACTTTATTAAGAATTGCTAGAATATCTATAACATTTTCTAGCATCTTCAAATAAATTGTAAGTAAATCTAGTAATTATCCTGATATATATATATATATATATATAAAAAGATTGTTAATACAGTATATTTTTAATGGCAATTATTATATTTGTCAGTAAAAAATAACTACTATTTCCTAATTTTTCTAAGTGAACCTTGCAGACGGTATGCGGCATGCCTCTTTTGTGTAAGAAGCACTTACGTTTTTTAACAATAATTTTTATTGTTGCTAATAAAACTTTTAGCAAAGGTTAAAGTGTAACCCTGTATACTACCCTTTTTAGATCAAGATAGATACCATCCCATTAGGTGGACGATTTATCTTATGTCTGATGCTACCTAGTTTACAAAAAATGCTTTTCAACATTTTTTTTTTGAATCAATGATTTTCAGCATCTTCACCTCGCCCTTCTTGAAGAATAAAGAGGGCAAGTTCTTCCGAGGTAATAATTATTTTACTATTTAAATTACTTTTATTTAATTAAAATTCTTATTTAGCAATTATATTTTTTTTCTAATTTGTTTGAATCGTGGTTACCATATCCTCGATAGTATTTCTATTATAAATTTTAGCCAAGTTAGAGTATCTATAATAGTAAACCTTATTTAAATTTTTATTATGAGTTCCACAATGTAATATCAGCTTAAGTAACTCTCCATCACTTTAAGTAAATCTCCAGTACAGTTGTGAACCTCTTAAGAACCTACAAATAAATTCCACAATCAATTTTTTACTACTTTAATATTTATTACTCTCCACTAATATTTACTGTAAATTAATTATTTTATTATTTTTTTGAATAAGAATCAGTTTTTATATAAGAACTGTTCTTACACGTGACAGCCAACGTAATGAACTACAGTAGTGAACCAAAATAAGAACTGATTCTTAAATTTAAGAACTCCTTAAAAATCACCACTTTAAATGCTCTAAACAACTCTATTCTTAGTATTGCACATGTGCAGCTTATCTTCAAACGCTTTGAAACTAGTCCAGTCATTGACCCAAGCTAACTTTCGGGTCGAGTCACTGATTCAACCATGTGGGTCATTTGATCAATTACTAAATCGAATAAATTAAAAAATTAAAAACTATTTATATATTTATATTTGTTTACAAATAAATTTAAAACTAAGTAAAATAAATAATTTATATGCAAATTTTACACTTTAAAGTAATAAATGTTGACCCCATTGCATTCAAAGTCTTTCTTAAATTTTGATGATCAACAAACAAATTTAAATAATATTTTCTTATATTTTAATGTCTATATTTTCAAAAAAATTTACAAGGCAAAAAGAATTTGTAAAGAGTTCTAGTGAAGATCTTTTTCTATTTAACTCTTTACAAAACCTTGTAAAGGCTTTTGAATGGCAAGAGAAGTTATTTGTAAATCTTCTTTTATAAGTTGGAAATGGATTATTGATCCTCAGAATTTGCAAAACTTTTAGAAAAAATGATCAGAAGCCATCAGTCGACTAATACACTTGCAATAGTCGACTAATCAATCTTTGATTAAATTTCAACTAAGGATCCATATCCATCAGTCGACTAATTGACTTCCAATAGTCAACTGATTGGTCACTGTCTCAAATTTAAAAAGATCTCTTATAGCCATTAGTCGATCGATCCTATTGTATTAGTTGATTAATCACCTCTAGAAAAATTTCAACCTTTGAGACAAAGATTCATCAGTCGACTAACAACTCACCATCAATTGACTATCACCTCATTAAAGAGCATTAGTCAACTGTCGTGGGTTAATTAATCGACTGCTGACATGATAACATCAAATCAAATGACTATTTTTTGAAGATTTTAACTGATATCATCATAGATTCTCTTCCAACGGATCTCTAATCTTTTGGGCTATATATTATTGATTTCAAAGGTAGTCAAATCAACAAGGATACATTCTATTTGTATCTGAATCTTGAAAAGTCAATCTCTTGCCAATCATTTGCTTTTAGAGTGCTCATGATTTGTAAACCTACTCTGGTTTAAAGAATTACTTCTATTCATCTCAATCTTTCATTTATATTGATCAAGAAATGGTTCCTTAAGACTGTGATTGAAAGTAATCTAAGTATGAGAGAGAGACACCCTTGAAAAATAAAATTCTTTGTTGTGATGACTCACAAGTGTCCATCTTTTACAAACTTGTGATTATTAATTAAACACTCAAGAAATTGTCTTAAGAACTAGATGTAGGCTTGGTTTAAAATTAAAACAATATAAATACTTGTGTTAAATTCTCTCTCTGTCTTCTCTTTAATTATTTGTTGTTTTATCTTTGCTTACTTGCACTTTATAATTGTTCATCTTGCCTTTGTTCTATTTTTTTTTACTGTTTTAAATATTTGGCTTTCCTTTCAAAACTCCTTAAACTTCCAACAAGTTTTTTTAAAAACATTTTATAAACCCAATTCACCTCTTTCTTGAGAGCTAGTCATTTCTTTCATTAAAATCATAATCATTAGTCATAAATAATTAAAATACAAATATCCATAAATAATTTTTTTGTCATAAAACTACAAATAATTTTTTTAAAAAAAACTTGATTGTTATTTTTAAAATTAGATGATTATATAAAAGTTGTTGTTTATGCTGTTCAATTTTTCTTGATTTAATTTTTTTATCAATATAATTATTTTTTCTTATCTCTTAATTTATTAGTAATAATATACTTATTTTTTGTTAAATTATGTCTTTTTCATTTAGTTTTTGTCATCTTGTCACATGCATATTTTAGTTTTTGGATTAAAATAATTTTAGCACCAGGAATTTTAGTATTAAGGTCATAGCTCTAATAGACTCAGGTGCTGATCTTAATTGTGTTCAAGAAGGATTAATTCTCACTCAATACTATGAAAAAACTACTGAAAGTCTCAGTAGTGCAGGAGGTAATAAACTTCCAGTTAGGTACAAGCTGTCTAATGCCAAGATATGTAATCAAGGCATTAAGTTCAATACAATCTTCGTTCTTGTGAGAAGCTTGAACGAACCCATGATTCTAGGAACACCTTTTCTGACCCTAATCTACCCCTTTAAGGTTTCAGAATTAGGAATTTCAACAATAGTTTCAGGCAAAGAACTTTGCTTTGAATTCTTGAATCCTGTCAGATCAACAGACGTTAACTTGCTCAAAAGTTTAGCCGTCTCTAAGCTAAACCTGATCAATAGGAAGCAAACCCAGCTCAAGATGCTCAATAAAGAAATTCAATTCAAACGAATTGAAGAACAAATAGAAAAACCTCAGATCAAAAATAGGATAGAATTTGTTCAAAATAAATTTGAAAAAGAAATCTGTTCAGAAAAGCCCAACGCTTTCTTAAATAGAAAGAGACACACAGTCTCGCTTCCATATGAGCCCAGTTTTACCGAGGATAAAATCTCAACTAAGGCTAGGCCCATCCAAATGAATAAAGAAACATTGGAATACTGTAAAAAGGAAATCCAAGACTTGTTAGGAAAAAAGCTAATTAGGCCCAGTAAGTCCCCTTGGAGCTGTTCAGCCTTTTATGTTCAAAATCAGGCAGAAATAGAGCGAGGAGCCCCTCGCATGGTCATCAATTACAAACCCCTCAATAAGGTCCTTAGATTGATCAGGTACCCGATACCTGATAGAGGAGACCTAATCGGTCGTGATCAAAAAGTTTCTTTATTTTCAAAATTTGATATGAAATCCAGTTTCTATCAAATTCAGGTTCAAGAAAAAGATAAGTACAAAACAGCATTTACAGTCCCCTTCGGTCACTACGAATGGAATGTAATGTCCTTTGGTCTCAAGAATGTCCCCTCTGAATTTCAAAATGTTATGAACTCAATTTTCAATAATTATTCTCAATTTTCAATAGTTTACATAGACGATATCTTAGTGTTTTCAAACTCCATAAAACAACACTTTAGGCACCTTGATCAATTTTTTGAATTTGTTAAGAAAAACGGCTCAGTCGTTTCCGCTAGAAAGATAAAACTGTTCAAGACAAAAATTAGATTTTTAGGTTATGACATACATCAAGGTATGATCAAACCAATTAATCGTTCAATAGAATTTACAGACAAATTTCCAGACGAGATAACTGATAAAAATCAACTTCAAAGATTTTTAGGTTGTCTTAATTATGTCGCAGATTTTGTTCAAGACCTTAGAGTAATTTGTATACCTCTTTACTCTAGACTTGGAAAGAAATCCAAACCTTGGGATCAGTCCATGACACGGTCAAAACTCTTAAGACTAGAGTCAAAAAACTTCCCTGTCTAGGAATACCTAACCCAGAAGCCTTTATGATAATCGAAACCGATGCGTCAAAAGAAGGTTATGGTGGTATCCTTAAATAAAGGCCCATAGGAAGTTCAAAAGAACAATTAGTTAAGTTTAATTTAGGAGTATGGACTGAAGCCCAAACTAGGTACTCCACGATCAAAAGAGAAATTTTATCCATTGTTTTAAATATCAAAAAATTTCAAAAGAAGTGTTCAACAAAGCCTTTTTGCTCAAAACTGATTGCAAATCTGCAAAATCCGTTTTAGAAAAAAGATGTTCAAAATTTGGTTTCAAAACATGTTTTTGCCAGATGGCAAGCAATACTTTCTTATTTCGATTTCGAAATTCAACACATAAAAGGCAGTGAAAATGCCCTTCCTAACTTTCTCACACGAGAATTTCTGCAAGGTAAAACAGAAGAATGGAAAAGAAAAACAAAGGAAAAGAAGTAAAGAGAGAACAATACGGATCCCCACTGGATCCTGCTAGCAATGTTCAAAAAACCACATCGGTTCAAGCAATGTCGCCATTACTGGTGACACCTTTATCATTCAACAGCCCTTCCGGCAATGGTCCTCGACCACAGGTAAGAGGTCCTCGACCTCACTCTCCTTCATCTTCATCTCAAAACCGCTTTCTTCCACTTACCTATGATCAAGCCCTAAGCACACCTCCACCTCAGAAAACCATTACCCCTGTTCAACCATCATCTTCCATGGTCCAACTTGGACAAACAACACTACTCAAAAGATCCCTTTTAGAAAAATACATTTCAAAATCCTGTTATGCACCTATTTATGCCATTGAACCCGAATGGCTCAAACATCAAAACGCTTCTCCCAGAGAAGTAGCTCAAAAGTATTTTCCAGAAGTCAGTATTTTTACAATGCTGAATCTTCAAAAATAAGAATTTTTTATGAATTTATTTTAGTCGATACAAACTCGATCACGCTCACGCACGAGTATGATCCTTTAAATCCCTCTCGAGTTCAATACTCAAAGTTTAAAATCAACAAGGTTTTAACACTTTCTCAATGGAATCAGCATCCTCTTTCTTTAAAAGGTTTTTCAAGACAGTTCCAGCCACAAAGTTTCAATTACTGGGCCTACAAAATGGCTTGGTTCAATACTCTGTTGATTCGTCCTTTTTCTCATTCATGGTTCATCTGGTTCAATAAAGGAAATCAGGATTTTTCAGCCTGATTTTCCAAATGGTTCCACTTTTTTGGTCCAAACATCGATTTCCTTCCCTCTTATGCGAAGGAATCATTTTCAATATTTTCTGCTCAAACCAGTTTTCACACTGGACTTTTACTTTTAAAGTTTTTCTCAACCTTCGGAACTCCATGGATCATGTCATGGGATTTCGAGTTCAAAGACAGGTTCAACACTAGTTATCCTCTGCACTTAAGCAGAACGTTCAACAAAAAATGATGGTTAACATACAACCCCAACTTGCTCAACAAGAAGGCAGTAGAAAAGTGGCTTTCTCAAAACCCACACATGATGAAATATTCTCAGGGTGTTCAACATCAGTCACCATTCCTTGCCTCAAAATCTCAAATCATGGCTCAACTCACAAAAGCTCAAACCGAGGAAGAGTTCAACCGCCTTGTTCAACAACTTTCAGAGAAAGCTTCATCGGAAAAGGCTCCCTCTGAAGAATTCAACCCAGAAGATAGCAGCCAGTTTTAGAACGAAGATGACTGCTTCAACCTTGATTTCATCCACCTTAGTCAAAACTGACTCTGGTTAGGTTAAATCATCGACAGAAGAAACAAAGCTTCGGCCAGCTCAATATTATGATTCCCGACAGCATCAAACATGTTCAATACGTGGCAGACAAGCTTTTTCAAAAGTAGAATAGTCGGCACAAAACGACAAATTTACTTTAAAAAAGAAGACTGTCCTTGTTCAACTTTCTGAAAAGAAGTCGTCCACGCGTCTTTGCTTTTCGGATTCCAAAACATTCAAATTCGCGGACTCCAGAGCCTCTGAAATCCACGGACTCTAACTTAGTTCAAATCCGCCTTCTTATTTCTATAAAAGGCGAAGTAGTTCAGTAGTGTAGGAAGAGCGAAAACAAAAAAAAAAGAAAGAAAATTATATTTAGAAAATTTTCTCTGTAATCGTTTCTACCTTCAATAAGCTTTTAAGCTGTTGTTCAATCTTGTAAGTTCAAAGTTCAAATCTCTTTCTGTAATCTTGTTTCAAAAGCTATAAAATCTTGTTTCAATATTTCTGATCAACATGCGTATTCATATTGTAGAATTTATTAAAATTCCTTTTACTGATTTAATGTTAGTAGTTCATCTAGAGTATTTTGTTCAAGCTAATAACCAACGAATCTATATAGTTAATAAAGAAATGAACATAGAATTCAGAGATGAAATTCTAAGTTCAGATTATAGTTATATTCATATGTCAGAAGCCTTGTACGACTTCTTGTTCAATAGCTGGTATAATTAGAAACCGTCAGAATAGTAGTAACCTTAGACTAGTCAACAAAACGACGATCCCCAGTGGCCAGTAGAAATTTTCTTAATTGTGATTTTATCCATTCTTCTATTCTTTTGTGGTTATCTAGGTTACAATCCAAGTTTAACCATATTCCTAAATTTGGTATTAGTTTGGCTTCATATTATTCTAATGGTGTTGGTACATATCTACTATTTCTTGGAGTATCAAAACTTATATTCATGTCTCTATAATCTTCTGTTCTAATTGGTTCTTTGTGCCTTAATTCTTCTTGTTCTAATTCTTGTTCTTGGGTTATACTAGATTCTGCCATCCTCATATTATATGAAGGTTGACTTAAATCTGGGGGATTAAATGATTCTTGTTATTGAGTAGTTTGTGATGTTACTCCACTTAATTCTGTTGTTTGCATATTTATTTATTCTTCTGTAATATCTATGTTAGTATTTAATGTTTCTATTTCTAGTTTTAATTTTTTCATATTTATTTTTTCTTCTTCTTGACTCATTATTTTATCTATTTCGTCTTCTTCATCCCTTTCTTCTTCTCCTAATGTTAAATAATTCATTTCTGGCTTATTTTTTTATTTTCATCAAACTATATAAAAGATAATTTGAATCGTCATATAATATTTCTGCTAACTTATTTCTTTCATCTTCTACATAAAATTTTTCTTCTTTTTCTCCTTTACCTTTTTCTATCTTAATTAATTCTTCCCATTTTTCTTTTTCTTTTTCTATTTTACCATATAGTCTTTCTTCATCATATTTTTTGACTTCTTCAAATATTGTCCATAAATTTTTATTTATCGTTTCCTGTCCTTTATGTAATCTTTCTACTTTTATTCTAGTCTGTTTTATATTTTCATCTAATGTTTGGTTTCTTATTTTATTTATTGTTATTTGTTCTTCTTCGTCTAATATATCTATTATATTTAGCATATTAATTTGAGGTTTGTCTACTACAAGTTCTACTGACAATGTTCCTGTTTCTTTTATTCCTAAGTAATTCATTATTTTTTCCTGATTTTTTTTTATACATTCTAACTAATAATTTTGATACATTAAATATTCTTCATTTTTTTGAACTTGTACTTTTATTTCATATACTTTTTGTTCTAAAAGTTTTGCTAATTCTATTATTCTTTTATACTTAAGTTTATTTTCCTCTAATAATACTTGTTTTAAAGTATCTTTGGGAAGCTTTTCCATCTCATCTATATAATCAGTTTCATAGTCTCCTTTAGCTACTCTATCATCTATAAAACATCCTAATTGTTTCATTAAAAACATATTTGTAAAATTAATCTGATTTTTTAAATCTTCACCTTCTCCACCTATAGAATATGGAGTTAATACTCATATATTATTATCTTCAATAGTTGGAATATGAGAATATACAAATAATTCATATTGTTCTATATCATATATTCTTGGTTCTACTCTATTTAACACATCCATAATTAATTTCAAACAGATAATTAGTAATAATGAACTATTAATATAAAAGAGAGAGGGGGGGTCTGGCTTTATAACTTAAGGGTTCAAAGTTCATTAATTTCTAATATAGGAGTTCTGATACCATACGGGCTGTCAGGCTGATTAACATGCTATAATAAAGTGTATATTTGTCAATTCTGTCCTCCATACATATACTATTACAGCATTGTCCTGATCATCCTCATAGGCTTTTCGACCTTCACACGGCATCACACGCCTTCACTGGTCATTTAGCCTTCCAGGCCTCTTTCAGTATTATGCTATAATAATATATATACTTCACGGACCTAATGACAATGGTAAACCATAGCCAGTCTGTAGAACACTTTAAAATAACATACTAACCAGTAATTTGGCCCTTATAGAATCATGGATCCTTATCAAAAATTAATTCCCCTTGAACCCCTAAAGAAATTTAGCAGGACATTACCTTAATTTCCAGCTTTTGAAAATATTTGTTCTAGAGAGAGAGAGAGAGGGAAAAGGTATGCACAAGCTCAGATAATGGAAATCCAGATATTATTAATATGAAGAAAATTTACAGATAGTGGGAAAGGCATTACAAGGATTTCAGAAGAAGGCTTCTGAGTGGTGGTAGTAGATGTAGAGGTTAGATTTCGCTATATCCTCTAAGTGAAGGAAGAGGCGATATTTATAATGGAGGTCCTGAGTTGATATTGACTCGGATTTACAAACTCTGATTACTTTAGCTAACTTGGGTTACTTTCTCGTGACTTCTTTAGTCTCATCGATCTTCTTTTTGTCAAGTCTTCTTTTGCTTTAGTCTTCTTCAGTCTTTTATCTTGTCTGTTACTATTGATGGATTCCTTCTTATCTTACTTTTGGGTCTCATCAGTTGCCTTTTAGTCTTTGTCTGCAACTGTGCTGAGGTTCTGCTACTATTTTTCTTGTCCTGGTCTGCCGACAGTCTTGGTTGGATGTGCCGACGCTTACTAGTTGCAACAGATAGAAAGATAATAAGATACACGACCTATAAGTGAGGGGATAGATTTCATTCTTGAAAAGTATACATTTTTCTAAATTTTTATACAAATTTAAATATTTGTTCTTTTATTAAAAAAAAAAAAAGGTCTAGTTGACCCAACCAAATCAAAGTTTGGGTCAACTTTGACCTGATTAGGTCGATTAGGTTACTTGTGCATTGGTCCAAAGAGCTTGATCCGAGCCAGTTCTGGGTCTTAGGTCATCAAGGCCAGTCCGGATCTAAAAACATTGCTTATATCTCTGTAAATTGGATTGTTAGGTTATTACTTTTGGTACCTTTCCCTGTTAATTAAATATAGAAACTTTAGGGTCCATTTGGTAAGGTTTCTCTTGCTGGAAAGGAACATTCAGTTCCACCACTGTTCATTCTCTTCCCTTGTTTGGTATCATTTGGGCACAGTAAATATAAGGAAAATGGAATACCCTCTTCCCTCAACAGTGCACTATTTTTTTCCATTGCATCTGAGATGGAAAATTGGTTTTTCATATGGAAAACTGGTGAAATGTCCCTTTTGCCCTCATATTTTTTTCTTGAATATCGAAAGTGGCCTTGCATGTCCAACTTCGTTTTCTCGTCTCCGTCTGAGATGCAAAGAGAGATGAGAGATTGAGAGGTGAGGCAAAGAGAGACAGAGAAAGTCTGATGCCTCTCGTTCTTCCTCCCCTTTCGGCAATTGCTTCTTCTCCTCCAAAAGGCAGAGAGAGAGAGACGATGCAGAGAGATTGAGGTAGAGAGACGAAAAGTGTTTACCCAAGAGGAGATCGAGACAAAAATCAAAATCTCATTCCGCTCTACGATTGAGCTAGATTGATTACAACAACGTAGATAAAAGGCGATGATGGAGATAAAGGGTGACGAAGGAGACGAGTGAGCGACAAGAGACGACGGAAATGAGAGTGACTAAGACAGAGGGCGACGACAAAGACAGAGGACGAAGATGGCATGACAAGTGAGCGACGAAGACAAGAGCAATGAGAGCCTCGGGAGAGAGACGGATATGAGAGCCTCGAGAAAAAGGCAAGTTAGATAGAGAGAGTGTGATAAGAGACCGAAGAAAGAAGAAAGATCTGGGGAGAGAGAAAGAAACCAATTTTCAATAAGGGTAATTTAGTAAATTATCTCACATATCAAATACATTTTTTCCCTTTCTTATTATTTTTTTCCATTCCATACCAAATATATTTTTTTCTTTTCTCTTGTCACTCTTCTATTCACTTTTCCTTTTTATTTTTCTGCAATATCCCAAGAATTTATATGAATATTTAAAATCTATTTGAAGTTTATTGAAAAATTTAATTACATGAAAGATGTCCTTTTTGAATTAGAGAAGAAAATTTGGGAATAGAAATTTCAAAATTTTAATTTGAAAAATTTTTACAAATTCTCAAGGACTAAAGTGAAAAGAAAAGAAAATATAGAGTACTTTTGAGAAATGACCAAATAGGAACCCGAGAAGAAGAATAGAACTTATGAGAATGAATTATGAGTCCGGTACCGAAAGGATGATCGATTTGAGGTTAAAGTGGAGTCTGAGACATTGAGAGGGACTAAAGTGAAAAAAGAAAATATGTGGGGCACCTAGGATTTAGAAACACCCGAGGTGAGATTTTATGAATTTACTTTTACTAGTCTTGACTGAGGGTCAACTAAAGAGCAAATGATAATTTCACCCCGGGCGAATATATAGGTGGCCTCACATCTTTTTCCTCATTTTCTCCTTTCTTCTCTCTCTCCTCTCTTCACTTTCTCTCCTCTCTTTCGCTCTTTCTTCTCTCTACTTTCTCTTTCTACCCTCCAACTCCACAACCGGGATTTGGAGGGTGAGCCTCTAGGAGCCAAGCAACGTAGGGAAAGCAAGGAATCAAGGTAGAAATTTCTATTTATCAAGTTTTTCCCTATTTTCTAGTTTTAAGGGTGTTTGGGGTAAAGTCGAGATTCTGACTTTGTTTCTCGATTAAAATTGGTGCTTTTGGTGTCTAAATGCTCCTTAGACATCAAGGGTGAGATCCCATAGAAGAAATTATAGAAAACGATGGAGATTTGGCCAGATCTGAGCCAAATCCGAGAGGAATCGTGAAAGGTTCAGAAGGTTTTGAAGAGGAAGAAGGGCTTGGCGCCCAGGCCCCAGCTGTGGCACCTAGGTGCTAGGCTTGGGTTGGCACCCAGGCGCCATCGCCAAGTGTGCCAAGAAACCTTAGCTTATTTTTAATCGACTATAACTTCTTCATTCGAACTCTGTTTTGGGTGAACTTTATATCATTGGAAAGCTCTTTGAGTCTAGTTTCCAATGGTATAAGTTTCATTTAGATATTCATTACCAGTTAGGAGTTATGACTTGAGATGTGGGTAAAGGTCGGGAGTAGTGGTAGAAAATTTCTCTATTTTGTAACCCTAATGGTTTTTACCTGGTTACAATAGGGATGGTTGATGAACAAGGTGGGAGCGTCGAGAGAGTGGAATCCAGGTGAGTAGGCAACCTTTCAAAATTAATTTACTAAATTAGTCAAAGCACAATATAAATCTCATTTGCATTATTTGTGAAATTGAAAAGATTACCAGTGTATGTTCAAGTTGAGAAAAATTACAATATCATTGGGAATTATTTTGTTACCTTTTATGAATTGATTTCTCTAGTTGACTAAATAACTAGATGTGGTAGTTCCTTGAATAAATTGGAACATTTTGTAAGTGAAAAACCTTATTAAACTAATTTGATATTATTAGACAAAGTACAATATAAGTCTCATTTATAATATTATTGAAATGTTAAACAATCAATCTTTCAATTGATAATATATGATAATTGCTATGATTGATGATAAAAATTCAAAGGAATAAAAGTATGTGTAAATTAATTTATTTTATAGTAATTGTATTGTGATAAATTCTCACTATTTTATTGATGAGCAAAAGATCTACGAGATCTAATACACAACTTTGAAAGGGTTAGAGTCTCATACTACTCAGTGTATAACTATGAAAACCTATGTAAGAGTTTGAAAGGATTAGAGTCTCATACTACTCGGTGTATAACTATGAAAATCTATGCACGAGTTTGAAAGGGTTAGAGTCTCATAATACTCAGTGTATAACTGTGAAAACCTATGCACAAAGAGTTTGATAGTTAAATTCCCATGTCACTCGGTGCAAGTATTTATGGCACATAATGCAAAGTGATTGAGGGATTGATCACCCAAGAAATCATATGCAAATTCAGACAAATATAATACTATAATTATTTAAAATAAATGATAGATTGATTGTATTAGTAAATGTGGTATTTGTGTTAGTGATATTTTTATGTACAGTTGTTTACTCACTGAGTTTTGATTAACTCACACGCTCTATGATTATCTTTTTAGATACAGTGGTTGAGGAGGAGAATTTATAGCCTTTAAGGATATACTCCACTTTTGTCTGGTAAACAAATAAATATAGATTTGATAAGGATTAGAAAATACTCTGTAATCTAGTAGGTCACCTAGGCTTGGGAGGTTGTATAGTATTGTGTAGTGTATGAATGTTGAACATTTTCTGAATATGTATGCAAAATATCTTTCTTGAAAAATTTATGATTCACATAGTTATGAATATTAAGAATGTTCATAGAGATTAAGGGGTACCACGAAGATACACCCTAGGTATTTTATGTTTATCTCACATGTAAGTTTTGGGATGTGACATTTTCTATTTCATTTCCATTTCTACTCTTTCTTAGATGTCAAACGAGCCTTTAGAATATTATGAGTTCCCTATGTGTTGCCCTTTTCTTGCTCTATATCATCAACACTAATTTAAGACGTCAGTATTTAGTTATCATACATTTAAGAAATGTTACTAATATAAGTTCAGCAACAAAACCATATCATTTACTTTGGTAAACAAATCAAATCAAATATGGAATGAAAATAATGGAAACTAGGTAAAGAAAAATGGTGCAAGGTCTATAGCTCATACTTTATTTATAATTTGACCTCACTTCACTGCTATTGCTGGGAATGCTAAGGAAATCAAGTGTAGGCTAAATAGTGATATAGTGCTTAATTATATATGTCTTCAGACCTAGCTTTTGATGGCCATGCGTGCAGAAATGGAATCCAGTGCTTGTGCTTAAAGAAAATCACCCATATTTGTCTTAATCTACACTGTCATATTTTAGATCTAACGATTCAGATATTAATATCTTTTTTTTAAAGAATAAAAAATTACCAAAACTACTCCTCAATGTCTGAATAGTTAAATCTGAAATTCTACTATTCAGATTAAGACAAATATAATGCTTGTCCGATGTTAGCGTGCTGTGTGTGTGTGTATCTCTTTTCCACAAACCGCGTGTAACTGTTGTTTTTTTCTATGGGATGGAAAGGCAATTGTAAAAGTGACAGTAATTACTAGTTAGTAAACAGCTAGCAGTCATAAATACAACTAAATACAAGACAGCAATACTTTGGTACTGATGGTGAGACGACTTTGTTTAATGTCCTGTTTAAGTAAACAGCTTATTTAAGTGCTTATTATATAAGTGCTTATATATAAGTTATTTTTATAATTAAAGAGTTTATGAAGGCAAACTTCACATAAACTGTTTTCAGCTTATTTTCATAAGCTATTTTGGAGAGATAGCTTATGAAAATAAGCTGAAAACAACTTATTGACATCCCATAAACTATTTCTATAAGTTCTCCCAAACGCGTGCATAAGCGTTTATGCTATAAGATAAGCCAGATAAGTTCAAAATAAGCTCTTCCAAACAGGTCCTAAATTACATTGATCCATATGCAATATTGAACAAGGCTGTTGGTAGTTTTTCTAATAAATCAACTAAATCAATAAGTGACTAGTCAATCTTGGTCCATTCCCAGTAGTCTTAGCTAAAATTTTCTATTACAACATGTGCTTTTCTAAAGAAAAATGTTTAATAATATAGATGAAAATTATCACAATCTAGAGACAGCAATATAGTTGAAAATTGTCACAAAGGATTGACAAGTTAATCAAATAGATAATTTCCTTATACTTTCCTTCCCAATAGAAAAGTTAATACATAAGCATGTGATGAAAAACAAATGATTCGTGCCCTCTTTAAGGAATTTTTTAAGGAGAATACTCACAATAGTGAAACCAAGATAATGACAATAGGAATTAACAACAGCGTCGCTTGTCAATATAGATTAATGACATTAAAAACACAATCTATTCAAGGGTCGCATGAGTCATGCTAACTCCAATCAAAATCAATTGTTCAAGATGTATTGATAAATCATAATTGAGAACAGCTCATGCCATGATTTGTATTGTCTTTGGTATCCCTAATACCATGATAAGATTGTGAAACTTTTCATGTGTGAGATAGATTATTAATCTTGAAAGCAAAACAGAGAAGGGATATATCCTTAATCATGAAAAGTATAAATTACTAATACTAAAAGAATCAGTAAACAAAGGAGTCACCTCACGTAGATGCCAAGCTTCAAGCTTTTATCTAGAGATATTAAAATGAAATATGACATTAATTGTGAAGGACTTTGAAAAATCACTAAAAATTTAAAACTAGATCAAAATAACTTTTTTTCTTTGCTCGAATGGAAATTCATTAATGAAAACAACGATTACAACTTGAGTTCATTAAACACAACCAGTAAATGAACAGAATAGAAATAGGCATCAAAAGCAAAACCTTAAGGAGTGAACCAACAACTAGTAGTCCTAATACTGCAAGAGCAGTCCAGAAAGCTTAAGAATGATACAAAAATCCAAGAAGATCAAAATAAAAAGATGACGATATAAAAAAAACGTGTGGAAGACAGTGTACGGCATCATTCTCCTACTACTACTACCAATGCAGATATTTTCATTGTAAGTAATGCATATTGTTCTCAAGGGAGAGGAATGAGTCAATATATATGATCTATTTGAACTAACATTTTATTAATTAAATTATACTAAGGAGCACTCCATGAGAAATTAAGAATGGATTAACACTTCAATGTCTTTCTCTCCTCACGTCTCTAATCTACTTCAACAATATTAAAACAATACACATGTTCAATTAAAGTCATCCTGCTTCCAAATGGCTTAGTCTTACGTCCTCATCTTTCATCAAATATATCTAATGATTGATCAAGATAAAAAGGTTTCAAATATAAGAATCTTCTCATAGGCAATATACCTGAAATTTGTTTAATGGTGTTTCTAGCAACTATTTAGTTGTTCAAACATACCTGCTATGCAAGGACCAAAGATTTCTGTCAAGTGTCAATTGAGTAAGAATCTCATCACAGCCACCAATGCAACCTGTCTTATTAAAAGTAAGTGTTTCAAGTGAATAAGATCTTAAGAGAATCTTAGTTCTTACTTCATATATTCATTTCCTTTATTTGTTCTTTGAGCTAATAAAAAGCAGTTTATTTGGTGGTGGTTGTTTTTTGTTTTGTTTTGTTTTTTGGGGCAATCTGCAGGACAAGATTAAGATAAGAATATTAACAGCGTCTTAGCATCTTAGGATTTTACAATTGTTCAAAACTTCATGCATATATAAAAAGTAGTGAAAGGAGGCTCTTTAAAAACTAATAATAACAGGGCAATTCATCAAAGTAATGAATTCAATGATAGATATGATTGCATTTGGTTGCTTCATATGGTTACAAAGGGTTTGTTTAGAAGTCTGATAATCATTATGATTGCAAAGGAATCTTTTAAATAAATTTAAAGAAAACAAGAAAACAACAATACAGTACTGTCAAAGTTAAACTCATACTTTGATCAACGAATCCCAAAGTGTTGCTAGTCCCGAACACACACACACACACACATATATATATATATAATATTGGTCCTTACAACAAAAAAATACCTTTGACTTTGAAGCAGTCTTCACATCGAAGTTTCTTATCCACATCTAAAGCATCTACTCATGAACAATGGGGGACCAAATCAGCAAATCTCACATCCCAGCTTCTAGAAAACAAAAGAATCAAAAATACATGAGCAAAAATTGAATAACCAAGAATGATCGGAAATTGAACTTAACACCATGTAGGGACTAGTCAACATCACTACTCCATAATACTTGACAACAATACAAAGACATATCCTATATGTTTCTTGTTCCTTGCTTTCCTGCTATTTATCATTGTTTAATTTGAAGAAGATGCCAAGGTATGAATATTAAAAGAGCAAAATAACATTGTCTTCAACTATGATTTTTACTAAAGACTATAAATGAGAAATCATCCTGCAGCATCTATGTATCTCACTGTGAAAGCAAGTAAAAGTGAAGTGAAAAAATAATACTCAATTTCAAACTGAAAAGGTTCTCAGTCTCATAATGAAAGTCTCCTCCCCATTTATAAACTAAAAGAGAAACGAAGTTAAAAGTGAACAAAAATTAGAATATCATTATGCAACACGAAACATTGCATACCAAATTTCAAAACCTTACTAAATGAGGCAGAGCCCAAATCCAAAGGAAAGCACATGCAAAATTTCGATCATAGAAAATCAGAGCAAATTGATAGGTGCATCAATGAGATCAACGAACATATTGAAATAATAGAAGCAAATACCAACGAAACTAACCAAAATTTTGTTGGTCAAATCTCGCAACTCGGTCCCAAATCTTTGCAGAACTTGTTGCGTTGGTGAGAGAGAGAGAGAGAGAGAGAGAATGAGAGAGAGAGAGAGTGAGTGAGTGAGTGAGTGCGTGTGTGCGTGTGACTACTATGCAAAGAAAGCAGCATTCGAATCAGGACGGAAGAGAGAAGATCGTTCAGCCGGACGCTGGTAGTAGAAATTTTGGGAGATACACTGGTGAACGGGAAATTTGGGTTTAATTGTTTTTTATTATTCTTTTATAAATTTTGAATATATTTACTTTATCCTTTATTCATACATTTGCTTTACACTCGTGTTGATAAATAGTTTATTTAAATATTTATAGAATAAGATTTTATTTAAAAAAAATTTATGTAACTTATCTTATAACATAAGTGTTTATGTACGTATTTGAAATAATTTAAAGAAATAGCTTATGTTATGTTTATAAACTGTTTTCAACTTATTTTCATAAGTTCTTTCGAAGAGCTTATGTAAATAAATTGAAAATAGTTTAGATAAAGTTTATTCTCATAAACTTTTCAATTGTAAAAATAACCTATGTATAAGTATTTATATGATAAGCGTTAAGAGTCTCATTTTTTATATTAAACCATATTAAACCACTTATTCACTCTGATGATGGAATGTGTATATATAAATTAATATATAGATGTAATTGATTTTTTTTCCATATATCACCTGAATTTTTAATTTAGTCCTTATATATATAATTTTTTTCAAAAAATTTCTTACACGTTCAATTTGTTTTTACAGTAAACATGCAAATTAGCCCTTGAAAGGTATATTTCTTATCAATTAGTCTCCGAATTTTAAATATTCAACAAGTTAGTTGTTATAAATTCAATATAATCAGATAAATCAATCTTTTTAGACTAAATTACATTTTTTTAAAGGATTGACTCAATAATGACATCAAATAAATTTATGATATTCAGGATGCCAAAGTTAAATTATACTAGAATTGTCTGAAATCTAGTTGGGCTTGTATGTTGAGAGGTTGAGCCTTTTGAAACTTGACCTATGTGCATGTGTTATTTTTTTAATATTAAATAGGTTTAAATATATTTGAGGTCTCATAGTTTCACTGAAAAATGATTTTAGCTCCTATAGTTTGAAAATAATAAATTTAGTCCCTATAATTTTTAAAATCATGAAATAGGTCATCAGGTTTTTTTTTTGTTAATCAACTATTAGTTAACGCTGATTGAAATGTTGATGTCAATATTAAAATCTATGTTAACATTGATTGTGTACCACTTATACTGACGTGAACTTCCTAAAAGAAAAGTGTCAGTTTATTTACTTAGGTCCTTAATCAAAATTTTTCTTTTATCTAATTTTTGACATAAACTCGTCTTCTACTTTTTCTTGGTCCCTAGTTTAAGAATATATTTCTTCTTTGCCAAAATATCCCCTACAAACTTTTTAGTTTATTCACTTTAGTCTCTGTTCTTCACTTTCATATTTTTTTCTAACGGTTTGATCCTCCAAATCAGTCTACAATTTTATTTTTAGTCATTATATGATTTAATCTATAATTTCTATCCAAAAAAATACAACAAATGAACTAAAATTCAAATTTCAAAGCTTATCTTTTCTTCTCTTAGGTCTTTAGTCAAAATTGTTCTTTTGTCCAATTTTTTTATTTAAACTCATCTTCTACTTTATCTAGGTACTTAGTTTAAGAATATATTTTTTATTTATCAAAATCATCCCTTACAAACTTTTCAATTTATTCACTTTCTACGTTCTTCACTTTTATGTTTTTTTCTTACAGTTTGGTCCTCTAAATCAGTGCATAATTTTAGTTTTAGTCATAACATGATTAAATCTGTCATTTCTACCCAAAAACAATATAGTCTATCATTTATACCTAAGTGAATAAACAGTAAACTTTGAAACTTGAATTTTAATTCATTTATTTTGGGTATAAATGATAGATTGAATCATATCATAACTAAAAATGAAATTATGGATTGATTTGGAGGACCATATCACTAGAGAAAAAAATGAAAGTGAAAAACTGGGACTAACAAACTGAAAAGTTTGTAGGGGGTGATTTAGACAAAAATAAAATATTTTCTTAAATTAGGGACCTAAAAGAAGTAGAATACTAGTTTATATCAAAAATTGGACAAAAGAAAAAATTTGACCAAAGATCTAAATGAATAAAAGGTAAGCTTTGAAACTTAAATTTTAATTCAGTTATTGTATTATTTTTGGGTAAAAATTATAAACTGATCTGGAGGACCAAATCGTGAGAAAAAGCTTGAAAGTGAAGAGCAAGAACTAAAGTAAACAAACTAAAAAGTTTGTAGGACATAATTTTGACAAAAAAAATATTCTTAAACTAGGGACCTAGACAAAGTAGAAGATAAATTTATATCAAAACTTGGACAAAAAAAATTGACCTAAGACCTAAGTGAATAAATTAAACTATTTTTTTTAGAGAGTCCATGTGGCTAATCCACGTCACCATAAGTGATGCACAGTCAGTGCTGACAAGAATTTTAATAATAACCTCAGCATCCTAGTTAGCGTTGACAAATGGTTGACTAACAAAAAAATAACTCTGAAGACCTATTTTATGGTTTTAAAAATTACAGGGCCTAAATTCATTGTTTTCAAACTATAAAGACTAAAATTATTTTTTAATAAAATTATAGGAACTTCAAGTATATTTAAACTATATTAAATATTAAATGTTAAATATTGAAAATTATTTTTTTCTTTAGCCAATGAGAGGATATTCCTCAACCTAGTTTGACACAAAAGCTCTATTAATGTATTATTTTACCGTATACGGGGACGAAAGCTTGAAACACTAAAGTTTGAAAAAAAAAAAAAAACAAGGGCTTCTATATATAAAATCTTACTTTCATTTAATTTGGATATCGGGGAACAAAATATCAATATACATCTATAAAGTCGAACTTTTTTTTTTGTTAGTTAGTATTTTAATTTTTGTAAGTTGTTACTTGTATAAATTTTTACTTTTCCATATTTATTTATGATAGTAATACAGTTTGAGAAATACGTATTTAAAACGAATGCATTAAATAATAATTGTTAATATTACTTTAGCTGAATGATTAAGACTTCCCTTTCAAAAAAAAAAAAGGTTAAGACTTCTTTTTTTTAATATTTGAATACGTATAAATAATTTATAAAAAATATATTTAAATAAATTTTAAATAAATTAATAATTAAACATTTTTTATTAATTATCATCTTTAGCATTATATGGTATTAAATATTTGTTATTAATACCTTAAAGAAGTAGTGAGAAGTTCTATACTTTCATTCTTCCACTCTCACTTATATTTTAATTTAAATAATTGTATTTTTACAATATTCTAAAAACAATAATATCATGGTATAAATCATTCAACCTCAAGGTTCTGACAAACTTCATGACTTGTATCATCAACAACGAAACAACGCGTGAGCTCCACTTTCGTTGCGCAATAAATGAATCTATTTTCCTTTATGTTTCTAATTTTTTTGTAGCAGATGAAAATACGCATGAAATTAGAACACTGAACACGTTTGGACCTATTACTAGTGAACCAGTTTAATAAGGTATCCGGTAGATTACTTTCAACGCACGTTCATGTATTGAAAATTGACTCTTCAGTAAAATTATTATATTTGGTTCTATGTTTATAATCAAATTCAGAATCAATTTGCACCTCATAATCGATTTTGTAGAGAAGTGAAATTTTATAACTTTTTTTGAAAATTGATTGTACAAAATCATCTACAGCCAAACATTTTCGGTGTTATCCCCCTTCACAGGGACCTCAAAGCAGAAGGAGAGAGAGAGAAAGAGAATCGTATTACTCCTTTATAAATATATATTGAAGGAGAACAGAAAAAAAAAACAGAAAAAGAGACAGCAAGAGAGAGAGAGAGAAAGAGACTTAGTCAGTGAAGAATTTCGCTATTGTCATTGTCATCCTCGTCGTCGTCACCATGCCTGTCACCGACCGGAGGGTTGAAGAGGAAGAGGAAGAGGAAGAGAGGTGACTGTGTGGTGTTGGGGAGTTGAAGCGTGAGGCTAAGTGAGAGGGTTCAAAGTGTGAAGGTCCAATGAGAGTGAGAGGCTTCGAAGTGTGAAGATTAGGAGAGTGTGACTGATGAGGAGTGTGAGTGATTGATGAGGAGTGTGAGTGACTAATTAGCAAGGGGCCACGTGTGAAATTTTTTTAATTTCATTTGATTTGTTTAAACTCAAAAGAAATTAATTAATTAATTATAATTTTTATTTGTGAAATGAAATTTGAATTTAGTTAAAAATTATCATTAAAATATTAATACAACTTATTTTATTATATTTTGATATGAGAAAAATTAAATAATGTTAAATAAATTAATAATATAAAATTTATATCCTTTGTAGTAATTATACAGTCAAAAGTGCTTCTACTAACCAATATCCAAACCAATTCATTTTTTAAAATCACTTTTTTAATAACAATTTTCAAATATAAATCATGTTTATACAAAATAAATTCTACTCAAAATCAATTTTAAAAATCAATTCTACTCAAACTTAAGTTTATTCAACGAGTTTTCAAACACAAACTTAATAGTTTTATACTCCTTATTTCATTTTTACTCTTTTGTTAATTTGTTTCCTTTTGTTTTACGAAATCATCTCTTCTTCTTTTTGTTTTGGATTATAGAAGAGATCAGAACAAAACAAAACAAAAAAAAAAAGAATAATTTGCACTAGCCGATTACTTTTTTTTTTTTGTAACAATAAGAAAATGACGAGTCCTATATAGAGTTTGGGGGAACTTTTATTGTAAAGGGTCCTTTTCCTCTTCAAATATGGTTAAATATTTTTGAAAAAAATGCCAACTTAAAAAGCTAAAAAGCTTTATCTTTTAAATTTAATAAATTCAAAAGAAAATAATTTTTATCCTGTTAGAGGACATTTTTGAAAAATAAAAGAATAATGCAGTTCTGTTTTTATTATGAAAATACAAAATTTTAAAAGTAAGATATGAACACTTATTCTAAAAAATAATATTAATTTTTATTAAAAATATAACTTATTAAATTTTTTTTAAAACTTTTGTTTTCAATGTTATTTACCTAGTAGTAAAAATTATAAATTTAATTTATAATGAATTTAAAAAAGTGACCATTTTTATATTAATCAAATATATATTTAAATTATTACAGTATAGAAATAATTAATAAATATATATTTTGATCGGAATAAATGTAATTGTAGTCTATTTTTATTGTGAAGTTGATCGGCTTAGCTTAGTTTTCGGAAGTGAAATGTTATTTTTCAAAATAAAAAGTTTTGTATAATTTGAATATATCTTAAAAACGTAATATAATTTTTTTTTTGGGTACGTTAGAAAGTAATGCAGTTTACTCTTCTATATCACAGAATGGTAAAATATTATATATATATATATATATATATAACTATTTTTACAATTTTTATAGTCATATTAAAATTAAAGTCACAGATTCAGACTAAATATTTGTTTTTATTGTCTTGTTATAAATATAACTATAATCTCAGAATGTGTGGAAAGTTATAATAAGTTTGACAAAAAATAAATGGAGATGTGTTAAAACATTAGGAACTCAGTGTAAAATTTAAAATTAGACAGGTGTTAAGTGTAATTTAATCAAACTTTAGAGAAAATTAGCAAGATTTACCCTTAATTAATTGTTAAATATAATAATAATAATTAATGATAGTGATGATGGTCACGGCGACACGTAGAATTTAAAGAATCTATTATTCAGAAACTATTTGCTTTAAAATAACGCGCATGAATATATTTCATAAGAATACAAAACGTTCTCAAGTTTAAGAGCTTCACTACGAGTCTTATGCATTTTTATAATATATATAAACATTCAACTCAAATTTAATGATATGATTAGAAAACTCTTGACTAAAATATGTATCGACTTGCTTTTCATTTAATTATTTTAAATTAGCTAAGCAACCCAGCTCTGAATTTTTTTGAATTAGCCTCCTAGTGTGGACAAGAGAGAAAGGCAGAGTCCAAAATACAGCTGTTTTTATTTTAATATTACACAATTTGCAATCTTTTGGATGTCCTTCCCACTTTCTTCTCCTTTCCCTTGCCTCACCATCAAAGCTGTCTACCATCACTTTAACAGTCGCTTTTCCCCAGCACCTCTCACATCTTTGGCTTTCTTGCGAATAACTTGTTAGAAATCAAACACCAAATTACATCCTACACAAGAAAGCAACAGTTACACCATTGTTGATTTCCTTAGCATTCTCAGTAATAGCAGGGAACTGAGGTCAGTTATGAATAAAGTATGAGCTCTAGACCTTGCACCATTGTTCTTTATCTAGTTTCCATTATTTTCATTCTATATTTGATTTGATTTGTTTAGCAAATTAAATGATATGGTTTTGCTGTTGTAGGTCTCAATTTCGTTGTGTTTCAAATTTTCTTTGTAAGTGTTAGCGCAAATTAGAAGGCAAGAATCTTCCAATGGCACTTACTATATTCCACAAAGCATCTTCCTCGAACTCTTCTACCTCAAATTCAACTCCAAAATGGAATTTTCATGTTTTCATTAGTTTTAGGGGTGAAGACACTCGTAAAGGTTTTACAAATCATTTATATGCTGCACTCTCTAGGAGAGGAATCAAAACCTTTAGAGATGATGAAGCACTTGAAAGAGGAGAAGTTATCAATTCAGAACTCCTTCAAGCAATTGAGAGTTCTCTATTTGCAATTGTTGTTCTCTCGAAAAACTATGCCTCTTCGACATGGTGTCTGGATGAGCTTCAAAAGATTATCGCATCAAGAAATGAATTGGGTCAACAAGTTCTTCCCATCTTTTACGATGTAGACCCATCTGATGTAAGACACCAAAAAGCAAGTTTTGCTGAAGCTTTCACCATCCATGAAGAGAAGTTCAAAGAAGACCAAGAGAAGGTGTGGAAATGGAGAGATTCATTAACAAAAGTTGCTGACTTATCTGGTTGGGATGCTAAAGATTGGTAAGTTTTTTATTAAATAAATTGTATAAATTATATAAATTATATTTCATATTTTTATTCATTCTATGTGTTCAAATTTTTTTTTTACATAAATTGTTATAAGCATTAATTATTAGAAGATTTATTAATTGGTGTTGATGAAGGATTTATAGAAATTGAAATAACAAATTCTTAATGTATAGAATAATGTTGTCTAGATAATTTTAATTTACAAATTCAATCAAATTTTGTATTTTCTCTTTATTGCTCTTTTTGATCTTTACTTGCGATTTATATTACACTCAATCCATGTTTGTCATTAGTTTCTTGTTTAATTATAGGCATGAAGCAACACTTATCGAAAATGTGGTTGAAGAGTTATGGAGCAAATTACATTCTAAATTGCCATCTAATGATAGTATGCTAATTGGAATTCACCAAAGGTTAGATGAAATTTATTCACTCTTAAATATAGGATTGGATGATGTTCGTTGTGTAGGGATATGGGGCATTGGTGGTATAGGGAAGACAACTTTGGCTAGTGTTGCTTATGAAAGACTCCAAAACCAATTTGAAGTTTGTTGCTTTCTTCACAATGTAAGGGAGGTTTCTGAAAGAGATGATGGTGAGGTTCACTTACAAACCAAACTTCTTTCATGTCTCAAATTTAAGGGTATGGTCATTGACAATACATATCAAGGAAAGAACACAATTCAAAACCTTTTTTCTAATAAAAGGGTTCTCCTTG
Source organism: Biancaea sappan (assembly GCA_037074585.1). Lineage (NCBI taxonomy): Eukaryota > Viridiplantae > Streptophyta > Magnoliopsida > Fabales > Fabaceae > Biancaea > Biancaea sappan. The sequence goes on along the minus strand of CM073494.1, from coordinate 54,376,247 downwards.
TCCTTGATGATGTAAGTTCGATTGATCAATTAAAGAATTTGGCAGGTAGCCAAGAGTGGTTTGGTGTAGGGAGTAGAGTAATTATTACAACTAGGGATATGCACTTGTTGATATCACATGGAGTACATGATATTTATAAGGTTGAGTCCATGAACAAAAAGGAGTCTTTTCAACTCTTTTCTCAAAATGCATTTAGAGGAGATCAACCCAAAGAGGATTATTTGGAGCTATCTAAATCTGTGGTTAACTATGCAGGAGGCCTCCCTTTGGCTCTATGTGTTTTGGGTTCCTTTCTTTGTGGAAGAAATGTGTCTCAGTGGGAAGATGCTTTGGATAAGTTGAAAAAAGTTCCAAACAATGATATTTTTAAGAAACTTAGAATAAGTTATGATGCATTAGATGAGACAGAGAAAACATTATTTCTAGATATTGCCTTCTTTTTTAAGGGTTGGGACAAGAATGAAGTAACTCAAATATTGAACAGTTGTGGTCTTAATGCAACAATTGGAATAAGCATTCTTATTGAAAGGTCTTTGCTAAATGAACACAATTCTTCTCAAAATGAAGGCATGCAAATAGGGATACATGATTTGCTTGTGGAAATGGCTAGGAGTATTGTTTTTCAGGAATCTCCAAAAGATCTTGGAAGACGTAGTAGATTGTGGTTTCACGAGGACATTCATAAAGTGATGAATAGAAATATGGTATGTAATTTTTTCTTTCTAAGAAATACTAATCTTGTTACAGTGTTTCTATGTTTTCTCCTAATTTTCACATTCCTATCCACCTTATCATTATTTTATTCTAATTATAAGGAACAATGCATATCAGGGAACTGAAGAGATACAAGGTATAGTTTTGCACTTCAATACACGTGAAGAATATTGGGATCCTGAAGCATTTTCAAACATGATTAATGTTAGATTGCTCATTATAACATGTGATTTGAACCTTCCATGTGGTCTCAAATGCCTTTCAAGTGCATTAAGAGTTCTTCAATGGAATGCATACCCTCTAGAAGATCTTCCACTTGGAACCCAATTGGATGAACTTGTTTATCTCCAGATGCAACATAGCAAAATAAAGCAACTTTGGGATGGCAGACAAGTTACTTCAAGCATGCTTATATAGCTAACTAATTGATTATGTTGGCACAATTTTTTTTAATAGCTGATTCTTCTATGTTTTGTTTTGATTAGTGTTTTAAAAACTTGAAGTTCATAGATTTGAGCCATTCTCATTACTTGATGAAGACTCCAAATTTTCTTAGAGCTCCAAATCTGGAGAGATTAATTCTTGAAGGTTGCATTAACCTTGTTGAGGTTCATTCTTCCCTTGGCCAGCTAAAAAATCTTCTTCTTGTAAATTTGAAAGGTTGCAGAAACCTTAAGGTTCTTCCAAGGAAATTTAAAATAGATTCTTTGAAAGAATTTGTTCTTTGTGGGTGCATTCAAGTTAAAAAGCTTCCAGAATTTGGAGACAATATGAAAAATATCGAAATTTTGAATTTAAGAGGTTGCAAAAATCTTGTTTGCCTTCCATATACTATTCACAATCTGAAGCATCTTAAGATTCTTGATATTTCTGGTTGCTCAAAACTTTCAAAACTGCCAGAAAACTTGAATGAAAATGAAGTCTTGGAACAATTTGATGCTAGTGAAACGGCCATAACAAAAGTACCTTCTTCCATTGGTCAGTTAAAAAAACTCAAGACACTATCATTTCATAGATGCAAAGGCTCAACATCTTACTCGAGATGGATCTTGCCTCTCCCTTTGAAGTTGAACAAGATATTTCATGGACATTCATTTCCTAAGGGCTTAGTGTTACCTCCTTCCATCTTCAATCTTAAATCATTAACGGAATTAAATTTAAGCTACTGCAATATTGATGAAGAATTCATTCCTGATGATCTTGGTGACTTATCATCATTGGAGATATTATATCTAAGTGGAAACCAGTTTGTGAATCTACCTTCTGCCTGCATTTCTAATCTTTCGCAACTACAATTTCTTTATTTGGAATTTTGCCCAAAGCTCCAGGCACTGCCTCAGGCTCCACCATCTTTATATTACATAGATGCAAGAGAGAGTGCTTCATTGGGAACTTTATGTGATCGACAACTGTCACTTTTGTTTGCTCCAACTCACCTGGTATGTATTTTCATTTATTGATGTATGTCTTTATATTCCCTTTCTTGTTAGTTGTGTATAACATACTATATGACAAATTTCTTTGTTTTAATTAGGGTAGTTCACCCCGGACTTATTTTATTGATGGCGCTGTTGGTGTTGAAATAAGTACGACCCTTAATACCATATTTCCGGGGAGTGAAATACCATCATGGTTTAAGAACCAAAATTATTTTACTCTAGATGAGGATGGAACATTTTCAATAACAACAGAGCTCCCTCCATATAAGTGGTTAGGATTTGCACTATGCGTTGTGCTACATGAGAATATAGTGCTCGATAAAAATACAGGGAGGTCCCTTTATTGTGATTGGTGGGTTCAATATAGTGCTAAATGTCCCGATGGTGAATACAAATTCCATCAAACTTTGGAAGGTTGGTGCGTTCCGAGTGCAACAAATTCTCCTCATCTTTGGTTGGTGTTTGGGAGAATTAAGATAAAAAATTTGTCATTAACAAAAGATTGTACCATACTACGTTTCACCTTTCGCACTCCATCAGGATTTCGCAAAATTAAAACTCTAAAGTGTGGCTGGCTCGCCATATGTCAAGAAATTTTGAAAGAATGGGAAAGTCAGCCTCCAATGTTGAAAGGACATAACATCGACTATTCAGTAAGTTACTTTTATTTTTCTTAAAAATTCTCCAAATTATATAAACTTTTTAATTAAAATCCAATATAAACAATATATTACTAAGAATAATATTGATTTATTTTGTTAAAAAAATAATTTATTAACAAGTATATTTATTAAGAACTATTACTAATTTCAATATTATCAAATTAATTTGTGCTATAGTTAGAACCACAAATTAAAATTATTCTAAATTTAAAATTTTTTATATTGGTCAAATACATGTTTAATAATCATTATATTATAAAAATAATGAAAAAAATATTTTAGGAAAGTTATATGAAGTTTTAGTATATTTTGGTCAGAGTAGCGTGACTTTTAATTTAAAGAGATGGAGGCTAATTTTTGTTTTCACTTTTTAATATTGCATTATTCTATTTTTTGACAAAGTTAATTTATACTATAAAATCCCCCCTCACGCCCCCCCCCCCAAAAAAAAAAAACAAATACATGCTGAAGTTGCTTCTGGGTAATTAAAATTAAAATATACAAAACATATATTTGAGCCAGTTTCAACATTATTCCCCAACCACCAAATTAAATAAAACCATCAGGTATAATGAAACTAGAGAGGCACAGAAATACCATGCAATAATTTAAACCTCACAATTATGATATGCCTTAAAGATATCCTCAAGTTTCAAATATATCTACAGAAACGAAGAAGCAAATTTGAGGAAAATATTTGACATTATGTTTATATATAGAGAGAGAAACTTAATACTCCCTTCTCTTACTCTTTGAAGCCATGATTATCATTATTTCTTAATTTTAACTTATTATATATGTAAGAAATACTTATGCATTGTACTGTGTCTTTAATTAGGAGTGTTTCCCAAGTTGTAGAGACTGCCGCGGAGAGCAATGTAGTTCGTGCCAAAAAATTAACAAAAGTGAAGTCATGTATCCGGAGGTACCATCTTCCTGTAACTTGCAAGAAGAAAGCAAATCAGATGATTCATGCACGTAGTTTATTACAGACGATGCCAGGTACAACATATAAAATATGATCTTGTCATTTCTCTGTCTCTTAATTGTTAAACTTCAAAGTTGAAGTCATTTTTTGAGATCCCAAATGCTACATTGCGTGCCACATCCATGTTACAAACGATGTTCAAGAACTCTTAATCCTAAATTGTATATATGTCAAAAACTAAGTATGAATAGTAATTGAATTTCAATGACAATTTGGAGAAGGTAACTTATGACAGCAATTTTGGGGTTTGGCAAAATTCTTTTTTTATTTTTCAGAAAAAGAAGAACTTATGATTATCTAGATATAAACTAATCTTCGTAAAATCTTTGCTTCACTATGTTTCCTATATATTTAATTTGCTTTCTTCCTAAAATTTTGAATTATCTGAAATTGTTTGGGAGTATTGATTAGTTAGTTAATTTCTTATGATTTGTTTATGTTTGGATGGAATTTACAATCACTTTCACAGTCTTTTGATCATTCCCCATTCATTTTTCAAAGTCTTTGGGCACAATGTTATAGATGTTTGATAACTTCTTATTCCAAAGCAATTGTTATCAACTTTCTTTGAAAGTTCCATATTGCATCTTGCAGAACAATTAAATAACGATTGGTGGATTATACAATTAAGTTTTGCGAAAGACGAGAGTGCAGAGCAGAAGAAAAACAGAGAGTTGACGAAAGAACAGAGGGAGGGAGAGAGATTGAGAGATAGCGACAGTGCACCGTAAGGCCAGCGTTTGAGAGAAGGGAACGAAAACAGGGCATTTGAAGCCAGAAAGTAGTACGCAATCAGGTCAGTACGTGTTGTTCTTCGCAGTGTGTTTGTCTTACACAACAGAGGAACTTGTGCACATAAGTCTCTGTATATGGGCTGTAACTTGAATTGGTTTGCTATTGACATGTTTCTAATAGATACATCTAGTTTTATTGATACTAGTCGGTCTGGTCATATTTTTTGCTTATGTTTTAGAAAATATAAATTATGTACTTCTATATTTAGACAAAAAGTTATATCTTGTTTTTATTTATATTAGCAATTAATTTCAAAAAAAGAATTGAGTGGTATTTTTTTTTTTAACATTATAACAACATATATTGATGTCACAAAAAGTCTAACTGTTTTTTCCTTCTAAGGTAGCAATTGTACTAATGTTAAAAAAAGGAAGTTGTATACGAACATTTAGATATTTGTTAGTAAAAAGATATTCAAACAGGGATACAGTAACAACTCTGACAATCAAAAAAATTATTGGTATAACATTTAACAACAAATTTTATTGTTTGCACATAGCAATTTTAACTACTACTATAAAATATCTCATTTTTTTAGCAGCTGTGGAAGAGATTAGAGTGCCTGAGAACGATCTTTACCTTTAGATACAAATGGAGATAAAATATGAGGTTTAAAGGCACCATTGAAAAAAAAAAGTTAAAAATAATATTACTAATATGAATTTTAGAAGGTAAATGAAGAAAATATACTTAAAAAAAAAATACAGATGTTTTCTTTCACCCGTGCCCCAATCTCACCTCTTCTACTTCATCTTCTCTGTCGATGCCTGAACCTTGCCCGCTGCTGTCAACCTCAACGCCGGCCTAATCTCTCATACACTTCTCCTTTAACATCGGTGTAATCCCTCAAACACTTCTCCTTTGACGTTGGTGCTTTCTCCTCAATTGCTTTTCCTTCAATGCAGCCTAATAGGCGTTCTCCTTCGACGGCGCTTTCTTTTCAATCGCTCCTCCTTCGACATTGGCATAATCCCTCAAACACTTCTCCTTCAGCCTAATCATTCCTCAAGCAAATCCTTCCACTAATTGCAGTGGCTTCTCAAGTGATAAGTTATTCTTAACGAATTTTCACCGGTGCCATTTTTTACAAATCTTTGGGAGGAGTAGTTTTTTCAATTGTCATGACTTCTTAGGTTCTTTTTAATGAATTTTCCAACAAAGTTGTATTGAATTGATATTTTATGTTCATGTTCATTTGGAATTAAAGTATATGCATTTCTTAGTTGGGGAGATATGAATAGTTCACTTGTAGTGAAAAACCATAGAGCATCCTTGGCAATCTATTGAACAGTATAGGGACAAATGGGGCAAGATGCCTTTCTTTTTCATTAGCTAATCGATTTTCCATCGCTGATATGATGGAAGAGGAAATTGGCAAAATGAAGCAAGATAGAAATCCAAATTTCATGTCTAGCTTCCAGAGTGCAGCTTACCAAACTCAAGAAAAAAGCAACAACATAGGAAATGATCTTTCCTTTCTAGTATTTTTTTACCCGACCAAACGTCCCCATAATGTGTGTATATTTATATATATATGTAATATGTAAAAGCATTTTAATAAATGCTTCCATCCAAGTCAAATTGCAGAAATCTGATCTATTTAGCTTCTCCCAAGCAGCAGTAATGCCCTTTCGATTATTAATGCGCAATTGAGTGGGATAATGTGGAAACGAGGGGACTTAGATGATGTTGGAGCAGTAACTTGAAAAATAAGAATATTCATAAAATAGAAGAAACTGAAAGTTAGTGTTAAAAAATAAATTACATAGTACTGGCCTGAGATTAGAGTATCTCGTCTTTCTTTAAATTAATTTTATATTTTACATAGGTTAATTTTACCATATCACCTTATGCAGGAGTTCACAAATGTATTATTTCTAAGATATAATAACCCATGATTTGCCTGCAATCTATGTACAAAGATTGTAGACACATTCTTTTTCTCACATTTTTCTTTACTATGTACAAAGATTGTAGACATGATTCCTTTTTTCATATTTTTCTTTACCCAATACACAAATATTATAAAAGCTCTTCACACTTGTATATTCCCCTTCCCCCCCCCCCCCCCCTCTTTTTTTTTTTCATGTGTCCACACCATACTACGCAAATGATTTTCTACCTGTTGGAAATAGAACTTATTGAGCAATTGATGGTTATTGAAGGATGTTTTACTGATAATGCCTAAACCCAAGTATCTGGATTCCTTGCAGCATCTGGAGTGCTGGAGTGCTGGAGGGAAGCCATATCCATTGGATCGGTAAAATAAAAAATGATTAATATTTTAATTTTTTTTTTTGTAATTATTTAGCCTCTCCTCCAACTTACTGGAGGCTCCACGTGATCTAGATCCTAAACCTAAAGCCTGTTAGTAAAGTTCGTAGAAGTGGCCTCGTCATAAAGGCGTCCCAATTCCGTGTCGTGAAATCACGTCCGTGTAGATCCTACGTGCAGAGCTACATATGCATGTGATTGCAAGGATTAGAAAATGTCTATTAAATTCTTGTGGAATCCATGTTATTCCATCTTGGTGCTTATCTGCATATATATATATGATATATAAATAATACAAAATTTAATATAATAAATACATCAAAGTTACGCATGAAATAGTATAACTTAAATAATTCGTGTTATTTAATCTTTTGAAAGATTGATAGATGCTTTGAAGTCTTTTAGAGAATCGTTCTTTACGTTTTGTGAAAACTGGAAATATATTAAAATAAAATGCTAGAGTTTAACATAGCTGTGAGCGTACAGAGGAGTCTATACACACATTAAGATGAGTTCTAGTATTATATGGTCCGCAAAAACATCTGAAAAGTTAAGAGTTGAGAAGCAATCACTCCAAGAAAATTAACTTTCAGTGATAATTAAATAAATTGTCATTAAAAATTGAGTTTTAGTTATGACTTTTAAAGTCGCTACTAAAAATCACATTTTTAGTGGCGATTCTCAAGTCGGATTTTTTTTTCAATAAAATTAAAAAAATAAAGAAAGTTAAATTTTTTAAAAAATTAAAAATTAGACTTTTGGTAATGACTTTCATAGTCGCCACCAAAAGTTATTTTAAAAAAAATAAAAAATATTAAAATTTTTTAAAATAAAATTTCAAAAGTCAAACTTTTGGTGATGACTCGATTTTTAAAAAAAAAGTAAATTTTTTTTTAAAAAAAGGTCAGATTTTTAAAAATAAAATTAACAAAAAAATCAAAATTTTGGGGACGACTCTCATAGTTGCTATCAAACATCTTTTTTTTTAAAGAGAAGTCAATTTTTTAATAAAATTAATAAAATTAATAAAATTAAAAAAGTTATATTTTATTTTATTTTAAAAAATTCATTTTTTTTAATTTTTTAATTTTTTAACTTTTTAAAAAAAATCAAATTTTTGGTTGTGACTAAAGTCTGATTTTTTTTAACTGAAGTTGATTTTTTTTTTATGAAATTAGTTGAAGTCAGATTTTTTGTGGTGATTCTCATAGTACTAATATATTTACTTATTGTTAAGTTAAATATTGTTTTATTTCTGTTTTGTAATATTTTTGACTTAAAATAATTTTAACAGATTATATATATATATATATATATATATATAATAATTTGCACTTACATAATACAAATGAAGTGGTGGCAGGATGGCAAGACACACATGGTTGTAAGCAAGGGATCCAAGTTCGAGTCTCAAGTATGCATATGTTTAGTTTAATTTCAAATAAACTTGAATATTGTACAAGAAAAAGGGTTGCTTGCAACCATGTGTATTTTGTCATCCTGCCACTACTTCATTTGTGTTATGCAAGTGCAAAATAGTATATATATATATATATATATATATAATCTGTTAAAATTATTTTAGGTCAAAAATATTACAAAACAAAAATAAAACAATATTTAACTTAACAAAAAGCATATATATTATTACTATGAGAGTCACCACAAAAAGTCTGACTTTAGCTAATTTCATTAAAAAAAATTCGATTTCGGTTAAAAAAATAAACATTAGTTATCACTAAAAATCTAATTTTAAAAAAAAATTGAATTTCTTTTAAATAAAATTAAAAAATTTAAAAAATAAAAAATTTGAATTTTTAAATAAAAATGACTTTTTTAATTTTTTTTAAAATTAGAATTTTGGTGGCAACTATAAAGTCTATTTTTTTTAATTTCATTTTAAAAAAATCTGATTTTTTATTTTTTAAAAAAAAGTAAATTTTTGGTGGCGACTATATGAGTCGCCACTAAAAGTCTGTTTTTTTTAATTTTATAGTCGTCACTAAAAGTCTGTTTTTTTTTAATTTTATTTAAAAAATTGACTTTATTTTAAAAAAATTGATTTTTGGTGGCGACTACCATAGTTACCACCAAAAGTCTTATTTTTTAATTTTTTTTAAAAATTTCAATATTTTTTTTATTTTTTTAAATTGACTTTTGGTGACGACTATAAGAGTCTCCACCAAAAGTTTATTTTGTTATTTTTTTTAGATTTTAATATTTTTTATTTATTTTTAAATTAATTTTTAGTGGCGACCAAAAGTCTAATTTTTAATTTTTTAAAAAAAATTTGACTTTCTTTAATTTTTTTTAAAAATTTGACTTCTGGTGGCAACTATGAGAGTCGCCATAAAAAATCTAATTTTTTTTATTTTTATTTAAAAAATTTTGACTTTTGGTGGCGACCCTAAAAAGTCACCACCAAAAATTGACTTTTGTGGCAACGTTAAAAGTCGTCATTAAAGAGTTGTCAATGAAAGTTAATTTTTTTTGTAGTGAGGCAGCTGGCATTGTATACCTTTCTTGGCTAAAAGGTTGGCATAGTAGTTCCCTTGTCTTGAGATATGCTTCAGCTTGATGCTGTTAAAATTAGAAAGTCGGACATGTAATTTTGGATGAGTGGGAGAAGAGGGTGAGAATGTTTTTTATTATTGCTAATTAGATTAATGGCTACAAGTCACTTTCAACTTCAAGTCTTGTTATATGTATTTGGGAGGCCATTTTTATACCTAGCAAGATTACCCACAGTTCAACTTGCAGAATATTTCCAACGCCTCTGAATTTTAGTGAAGCCAATGATCCACATTTCATGTTCATCACGTATACAGTCACAGGCTCCTAGAAAAGAATTATGCATTGAATCGTTTGTATTTAATATGAGGCTAGTGTGTTTGTCTTGGAAAAAAGAACTTGTGCACATAAGCCTATGTATATGGGTTGTAACTGGAATTGGTTTGCTATTGACATGTTTCTAACAGATTCATCTAGTTTTATTTATACTAGTCAGTCTGGTCACATTTTTTGTTTATGTTTTAATAAGTTTAAATTATGTACTTTTATATTTTAAAAAAAGTTATATCTTGTTTTTATTTATATTAGCAATTAATTTTAAAAATAGAATTGAGTGGTAGTTTTTTTTATTTTTTTTTATATTATGACAACATATAATGATGTCAGAAAATGTAAAATTTACTAACTGTTTTTTTCTTCTAAAGTAGCATTTGTACTAATGTTTAAAAAAGGAAGTTGTATAAGAACAATTAAATATTTGTTAGTAAAAAGATATTCAAACAGGGATATAGTAAAAAAATTATTGGTATAACATTTAACAACAAATTTTATTGTTTGCACATAGCAATTTTAACTATTACTATAAATATCTCATTTTTTTAGTAGCCGTGGAAGAGATTTGAGAACCTGAGAACGATCTTTACCTTTAGATACAATTGGAGATAAAATATGAGGCTTAAAGGCACCATTGAAAAAAAAAAGTTAAAAATAATATTACTAATATGAATTTTAGAAGGTAAATGAAGAAAATATGCATTAGACCATGTTTACCTAATATGCACAGCAATAGGCAGGGTGGTAGACTCAAATTACGGTAATTAATTCATTAAGAAATGAAGATGAATGAGAATGGATGAAAATGATATTTCAGTAATGTAGATGGTTACACAAAGATTCCTTTTCGAGTAAGGAATAACTGTAGAACATTTCACAAATTTTCTATATGCCTCCAGGTCCCATCTTTCGAGTCTTATTTACTAAGAACGAACTATGCAAAATAAAGGAAAGTGACAAAACGAGCTAACGGCCTTTCCCCCAGCACTTGTGGTCCCCATGAATCACATCTCAATTCATAACGAAATCACGTGACCATTTTGGTGCTCTTCTTATGCGTTTGCTGTTAATGGGAATTTTCACCTCATTACGCATCTTCTCCGCTGTTTCCTCATTGTTGTCCACGTGCTCAGGTGACTTGTCTTCTCTTGCTACCTCAGCAATATGCTCTTCTCTTGCTACCTCAGCGATATGCTTTGCTTCCTCCTTCATATCAATGACATGCTTTGTTTCTTCATTTTCCGCTTCCTCATTCTCATTCATATCAATACTCCCCCCTTTAAAGACCTTGTCCTCAAGGTCAGTATGTGGAAATGCTTGCTGCAAAAGATCAAGATCTTCCCAGGTCGCTTCATCCCTATGCATTCCAGTCCACTCTACTAATCCTTGCAACACTCTGGTGCTTCCTTTCTTGACCCATCGTTGGTTGATAATTGCTTGGGGTTCTACTATTTTTACTGATACCTCATCTGGGGTGGAGCCCGGTGCTGTTGGTTGGTCCCCGTGATATTTTTTTAATAAGGCTATGTGAAAGACATTATGAATTTTGCTGTCTGAAGGTAGTTCCAGTTTGTAAGCCACTACGCCAATCCGATCTGCAATCTGAAAGGGACCGTAATAACGTTTGGCCAATTTAAAAGTCAGGCGTTTGGCTACTGAACTTTGTTTAAAATGATGAAGCTTAACCCATACCCAATCACCTATTTCATACTCCTTTTCCTTTCTTTTTCTGTCTGCCTGCCTTTTCATTCTCTGTTGTGCCAATTGTAAATTAAGTTGCAGTTGTTGCTGAATGATAATTCTCTGTTGCATAAGCTCATCAACCGAAGCTACACTTGCTGTTCCAGGAATATAGCCCGGTAACAAATTTGGCATAACTCCATACACTGCTTCATATGGAGACATCTTAAGAGCACTGCGATAAGATGAGTTATACCAAAACTCAGCCCACGCTAGGAATTTGTACCACAATTTTGGCTGTTCATGCACATAAGCTCTCAAATATTGTTCAAGACATCTATTTACAACCTCTGACTGTCCATCGGTCTCCGGATGATACGCTGTGGAATATCCCAGTTCGATGCCACTGAATTTCATGAGTTGGGCCCAAAACTTACTAAGGAATAGAGGATCTCGATCAGACACCACGCTTCTAGGAAAGCCATGTAATTTAAAAAAGGTTTGGATCATTTTATCTGCCACTACACTTGCAGTATAACCTGGGTGCAGAGCCATAAAATGGGCTTGCTTGGAGAAATGATCTACCATGACCAATACTGCTGTATGCCCGAACGAGGTAGGAAGGCTAGTGATAAAGTCCATAGTTACGTCTTGCCACGGTTTAGTAGGTATAGGTAGTGGCTGTAATTCCCCTTGTTTCTTCCCAGTAGAGTACTTAATTTGTTGACAAATCTCACAACATTCAACGAATTGCTTGATTTCATTTTTCATTCCTGTCCAAAAGAACACTTCAGTAATTGCCCGATATGTCTTCTGTAATCCTCCATGTCCGGCCAGAGGCACTATATGATATGCCTTGAAAATCTCTTGTTTGATGTGTTGATTATTAGGTAGCACCACTCTGTCTTCAAAGTATAGCATCCTTTCCTTCACTGTATACCCTGCTTCCAGTTCATTTCGTCTCCATTGTGCCTGTGCTTGTAACAATTCTGGATCTTCGATATTAGCTTGTTGTATAGCTGCTATTATGGGGTTACCAAGAGTAGTCAAGGATTGTAGGTTGGTCTCCTCATCACCCTGTCTGGATAAGACGTCAGCCACCCCATTTGACTTCCCAGTTCGGTAAACTATTTCAAAATCATATCCCAATAGCTTCGTTAAATAGAATTGCTGCTCTTGAGTTTGGATGACTTGAGACATTAAGTCTCTCAGACTTCGATGATCGGTTTTGATCAAAAAAAGCCTTCCCAAAAGATAATGGCGCCACTTTAATATAGATTGGGTGATTGCATACAGTTCACGCACGTATGCTGAAGCCACGGTCATTCTTGGACTTAGTTTCTTGCTGAAATAAGCTAAGGGATGGCCATCTTGTGTCAATACTACTCCTATCCCAATATTGGATGCATCTATTTCCACTACAAACATCTTTCTAAAGTCTGGAAGTCGCAGTACAGGCGTGTGTGTCATTTTCTCTTTCAATTCTTTAAACACTCGGGTTGCTTCCTCTGTCTAGTGAAACTTAGCTTTCTTTAATAGCTCGGTCAAAGGTTGGGCAATCAAAGCATATCCCTTCACAAATTTACGATAATACCCGGTCAATCTTAAGAACCCCCGCAGCTGTTTCATGCTTTTTGGAATTGGCCACTCAAGCATGGCTTGAATTTTCTTGTCATCAACCTGTACACCCTCCCTTCCAACAACATAACCGAAATATTCCATTTGTTCTTGCGCGAATGTGCATTTGGACATTTTAACAAACAGGGAATGCAACTTCAATGTTTCTAACACCATTTTAATATGTACTACATGCTCAGCAAACCCCTTGCTATATATTAGTATGTCATCAAAGAATACAGCCACAAACTTTCTTACAAATGGTTGGAAGACTCTTTTCATGGTCGCCTGAAATGTAGAAGGCGCATTCGTGAGGCCGAACGACATGACCACTAATGGCCAGAATGAGTTCGAAAGGTTGTTTTAGGAATGTCCGGCTCCCACATACGAATTTGATGATAACCAGATCGTAAGTCCAACTTAGTAAAGTGTATGGCACCATGTAGCTCATCTAGTATCTCTTCCATGGTTGGAATAGGGAAGCGATATTTGACTGTGATAGCGTTCAATGCTCTATAATCTACACAGAAGCGCCATGTACCATCCTTTTTCTTGACTAGGAGCACAGGTGAGGAGAATGGGCTGTGACTGTCTCTTATGATTCTGACATTTTGTATTTCCATCACCAATCTCTCCATTTCATTCTTCTGGAAGTGGGGATATTTATAAGGTCGAACATTAACAGGGTGTGAATTCGGCTCCAAGGGAATCTTATGATCTATAACTCTTACTGGTGGTAGTTCTTTTGGGTCTTGGAAAACTTCGCTATACTGCTGTAAAACCTCTCGCACTGCCAAAGGTATCTCCATAGGGTCAAATGTATCAGCTTCATGCATCATAACAGAACTTAATTGATAAAAAGTTGGATTCCCCTCAGAGGTTACTAACTTGCTTAGCTTCTTTCCTTTACAAGGTGTTTGAATCAAAATATTTTCTCCCTGCAACTTAACTTCTTTATCTCCCTAAGTAAACTCCATTGTTAAATTCCAATAATTAGTTTTAATTGTGCCTAACTCAATCAACCACTGGACTCTTAACACCACTTCTGAACCTTGTATTCCCAAGACAAACCGATCCACCACAAATTCATACCCTTGAATATGTATAGGCACCATTTCACATTTGCTGCTACAAGTTAGGTAATTACCACTACCAGTGCATACCTTAAACTCTGTAACAGGAGTCCTTTTGAGATTCAACTTGTCAGCTACTTCAGGTTTGATGAAGTTGTTGTTACTCCCATTATCTATTAATACCTTCACATGTTTCTTTCCACAACGACCCAGAACTCTCAAGGTGCTTGGATGAAACTATCCAGTTAAAGCGTTAATGCTTATGTCAGGTGCAGCTTCAAGGGATTGGATTTGACTCTCCTCCTCTGTGTCATCTGTATTCACTTCATTCCTCTCCTGCGTTAATAGTTCTTCTATTTCCTCCTGTCCCACAAGCAAAAAACAGGTAGCCTTACACTTATGACCCAGATGGTACTTCTCATCACAATAGTAACAAAGTCCTTTCTCCCTTTTGGCTCTCAAATCAGCTGAATTGAGTCTTTTAATGTTGCTATTCGAATTATTTGACTGCACAACACAGTTGGAATGCTAGGTACCACTACCTTGGGTCACTGTTTGAGCTGCCTTGTATGAACCCCCTCCTGTAGATGCTGATTTGTTATTAGATAAAAAGTAGGTTGAATGACTATTGGTAGATTTCTGTTGGCTAGAATTAGTGAATCCTCGCACTGACGTATTCTTTAAAGCACTCTGTACTGTGGCAGCCTTCTGTTCATGCAACTTGGCAAGGGAAACAACCTGGTAATATGAGTTGGGTTGCGCCAGTAGTAATTTGCACTTTAAATGATCTTGTAATCCGGCTATGAAAAAGTTGATTAGCCAAGATTCTCCCAATCTCGTAACCTTGGTAGATAATTCTTCAAAATTAGATTGATAATCAGCCACAGTCGTCGTTTGTCTCAGCTCCTTAAGCGCGGCTTTTGGGTCATCATACAAAGACGTTCCAAATCGGAGTTGTAATGCCGTGAGAAACTCCTGCCAATTCTGCACTAAATCATTCCTAGTAACCCATTTATACCAAGAGTAGGCTGCCCCCTCCATGTGAAACGAAGATATTTTAATTCTTGTTCTGGAGGAACTCCATAAATATCAAAAAATTCCTTTATCTTGAAGATCCAATCCTTCGCCTCTTCGCCATTGAATCTGGGCACTTCTACTTTCATCCCCTTTCCGAAAAATAACCCAGTTGATTGAATTTCTTCAGGTATTCTCTGTGGTGTCGAGCTTGTTGATCCCTCGGTGGTCTTGTCATGTATCACCCGACGAAGCATGCTCTCCATATTCACTATAGTTTCTTCTATTTTACCAATGTGCGTTTCCATTAAAGACAACCTTTCGTCCATCTGCCCTTGCGTTCTTTGAAGATCCGCTTGTGTTGCCTCAAGCTTTGCAAATCGAGTTCCCTCAGCCATGGAGGATTCTCTCAATGAAAGCACCAATTGGTAGACTCAAATTGCGGTAATTAATTCATTAAGAAATGAAGATGAATGAGAATGGATGAAAATGATATTTCAGTAATGTAGATGGTTACACAAAGATTCCTTTTCGAGTAAGGAATAACTCCAGAACATTTCACAAATTTTCCATATGTCTCCAGGTCCCATCTTCGAGTCTTATTTACTAAGAACGAAATATGCAAAATAAAGGAAAGTGACAAAACGAGCTAACGACCTTTACCCCAGCACTCGTGGTCCCCATGAATCACATCTCAATTCATAACGAAATCACGTGACCATTTTGGTGCTCTTCTTATGCGTTTGCTGTTAATGGGAATTTCCACCTCATTACGCATCTTCTCCGCTGTCTCCTCATTGTTGTTCACGTGCTCAGGTGACTTGTCTTCTCTTGCTACCTCAGCGATATGCTCTGCTTCCTCCTTCATATCAATGACATGCTTTGTTTCTTCATTTTCTGCTTCCTCATTCTCATTCATATCACAGGGCATTAATTCTATTCTCAAATAAAATTCATTTAATAAATGATGAAATATAATATATGCATCATTGCTAATCCTTCATTTTGTTGTTATCACTTTGGGAAGAAATTACAAGTACCTCAAAAGTGAATAACACATTTTCAATATCATGATAATAATCTAATAAACTGCTCAATGAAAGATATTAATAACAATATACCCAAAATCTGAAGTTATATTGTAGAATCCACTTTTTTGGAGAGAAAATGGTATTTTGGTCTTTTATTTTTATTTTAACTTTTATTTTGAGTCCTTGTATTTCAAATATTTCATATTTATTCTTTATGTTGCAAAATCATTTTATTTGGATTATTTTATATCAAAACTATTGGCCATTTTAACCGCTAGTCATTATTTTTAATATACATTCAACATTCAAATTAGATATATATGTCAAGTTAATATTAGAATGGTGATATGTCAATTCTATTAAAATAATTATTAGTTTAAAAAAATTGATTGAAGTAGCGTGACTTTATAACATAAAGACTAATATAAAACATAAAAAATTAAAATAAAATTTAAAATAAAGATACAAAATAAAAATCTTTTTTGATTTTTCTTTTTGGAATGTTTCACTTTGCGCTAAAGCTTAAAGAGCGTTGTTGTACAATAACATGTATTGCAAAATTTTTCTCTTTTCATTTTAAAATTTGTTTATTCCTTTAACTTTTGTTTTTAATAACTGTTGTTTACTTGTTCTGCACGACGTAATCTAGAATTTTCACATAAAGTTAAAGAACTGATCTCTTGAATGAAGCTTGGATGACTCTATTCTTCACATGATGAGACAAATTGTGTGCAAACATCGCAACTTGCTCATCTATAAGCATATTTTTTGTGGGTTTCAGTCCTCCTATGTTGTCAAACATAGCACATAGGGCATCTAAGGTTGTCCTATTCATCCTTGTCAAGTTATGGCAACTTACGTCACTACTATAGATCAGACTCCTAAATTGAGCTCTATGCACATGGAAGTTGATAGTGTAAGGTTTTCTACTAATGAGATGCCTAGAATGAATAACTCCAACAGCAACAATGTAATATCTAACAACGAATGGGATGTTTTGTTGACAGTGCCCATGGAATGTTTCAAAGCATATAAAAATTCTTCTCTTCACTCTTTCTAGCCCCATTCCATACGCAATCCCAATTTCCCTTATTATATAATATATGCATAAAAAATATATATATATATATATATATATATATCCTATGTAACATAAAAATCAAATCTCGAAAATCATCAACATGTATATATATAGATATAATGTGGAACCACTCACTCAGCTTATTGGACAAAAGCATTATCTTGTCTAAGTTACACATTACTACTACTGTACTGTGTGATGGAACAAGATAAAGTCACAAGGGACACCCACTTGCTTTCCAGAATACAACAGCCAAGGCATTATTATCAGTCTTCAAAGACTCTGGTTCTTTTATTCATCACTGACTATATTATGTATATTACAAAACAAATAGCCTGATATTCCCAGTGTGTGATGCAAGAATGAATATGGCAAAAAGGAGAGAAATAAATCGACTTCGACATATCTGGGAAAAAGGGGATTAGGGCTATAGGATAATGAATATGTTACTCATTAATAAAAAAATATTGTGATTCCCTAACAGAACTGCATATAGAAAACGCAGCAACCACAACTATACGCAAACTAACAGTTCAGTGAAGGAAAGATGAAAGAAAGAGCACAGTTCAGCGGCGCAAAGATGAATATCTATATATATATATATATAGAGACTCAAGCAACAGATGCAACACAGAAGCAACCAGACACCACTTATCTCCATGAATGATCGAAACTTTCAACAGTGATTAGGCAACAGATGATGGCATACCTTATTTCAGAGCAGTAGAACGGCGCAATTGAGAAGAAGGCAGTACAATGGCATCGCACTCACCATTAATACACATCTATAGGGCTTCAGCAAAGACAAAATATGAATTTCACAGAAGAAGGATGGGGCAAACTTGGAAATCTTGGAACAAAGATACTGTTTTCTGGAGGGAATACCGAATTTTCCACTCATTCTCGATGGAAATTGTCCGTACCATTTTGATGGAATGTCTCCAGCGTTTTTTTCCATCTCCGCTCTCCCATGTACTGTAGCCCATACATACCAAACACCCGGCGACTGAAAAAATTGCTGGATTCCTATTTCCGTGGTGCTACAGTTTTGGCAACCAAACGTATCCTGAGAGATATGATTAATGGCGAGTCTATATTGCTAAATTTGCTTTAAAAACAAAAAGGGATACCAAACTTCTTTGAAACGGTGCCCGAAGACTCTGAAAAATGATGGGAATGACGAGAAAGTACTGCAACCATTATACAACAACTAACTAAAAAATAGATTTAGTGCTTGGATAAATATCATTTTTGTCTTTATTTATATTATTGAATTTCATATCTAATGGTATAAATTTTTAAACAGTAATTTTGATATTTTCAACAATTTAAATAAAATTAAACATATATAAGACAAACACCAAATTCATTCCCTAACTGACTATGGTTATAACTAAATAAGAAATAAAACTAATTTTGCTTAATATGCAACCTGTTTTCTCAACACCGTCGCTCCCCTTTTATCAGTTGCTTTTCTCACTTTACCCTCCTTCGTTTTTAAAAATATATATATTTTTTATTTTCTTACTTCTATATGTTGAAGCAAAGAATTTTATACAAAAGACTGTTTTAATATAAGGGGTAAGACGAAAAAACAATTATACTGTTTTAATATAAGGGGTAAGATGAAAAAACAATTATAGCTAGATTACAAATTAATGGTTTGGATTGATATATATGATCCATGAACATGAACCATTAATATATATTTTTTTTATTTCTGCATGAATAGATTTAGCATCCGTCTAAACTACTAATTTGTGATTTAAGAATAATTATGTTCTCCTCTCATTTCTCATAATAAACCATTTCTTCACTCCATTCATGGAATGTTTATATATAAATTAATATATAGATTTGATTGCTTTTTTCCCCAATATTTTACCTGAATTTTTAATTTGGTCCTTATATTTTATTTTATTTTATTTTTTCAAATCATTGCTTCCAATTTGTTTTAAGAGTAAACATATAAGTTAGTCCTTGAAAGATATATTTTTTATCAACTAGTCTTTTAAATTTAAATATTGAACAAGTTTATCTCAAGTTACAAACTCAATACAATTAGACAAATCAATTTTTGATAAGACTAAATTACATATTTTCTTATCTTTCTAGGATTGACTCAATAAAGATATCAAATGAGTTTATAATACTCAGGATAATCCAAGCTGAAGTTAAATCAGGCTTAAGTTAAATTATATCTCTAGATCGATCTAGAGTTTTCTGAAATCTAGGTGGACATGTAAACTCTATCAATATACTATTTACCATATAAAATAACAAGGAAAAATGTTTTAAGACACCAAAGTTTGAGCTCCTCTGTATATAAAATCTTAATTCCATTTAATTTCGATATCGGGGAACAGAATATCATTATATACCTCTAGAAATTCATACTTTTTTTTTGTTAGTTAGTATTTGAATTTTTCAGTTTAAATTTTTACTCGTATAAATTATTTACTTCTCCATATTTATTGATGATAGTAATACAGTTTGAGAAACACGTATTGAAAACGAATGCATTAATCTTTTTGCATTAAAAATTTTGTGACTCTAAGAAGTAAGAGTTTTGTGACTGTGAGCAGTAGAGAGGGACTGAGTCACTGAATGGGTTCAAAAAAATATTAAGGGGTTCAAAAGAAAACAAAGAGGGGGGGCAAATTAAAAGAAAAATTTTTTTACATGAACTTTTCTAAATTTCAGGGGGCGCAGCTGCACCCCTTGAATTGTGAGTGGCTCCGCCACTGTACAAAGTGGACCAATTGATCTTTTTAGGATAGAAGGTAGCTAACCAGATTGCGACTAATACTATCTACCATGAGAGGACAAAGCATATCGAAATAGATTGTCATGTTATAAAGGAGAGAATTGAGGATGGCATAATTTGGCCAAGCCATGTTCCTACTCAAGAACATTTAAATTATTTTCATGAATTTAAATGAATCAATATATTTCATATCAATAGATCTCTGATTCTCTATCTTGCCACCCAAAATTAAGGGCCTATCTGTTACTCCATTTAGTATGTGCTTTTAGAAAGAGAGCTATAAAAAAATAAAAAAGATATGCTTATTTTTGTTTTTTTTTTAAGGCGTGTTTCAAGCTAGCTACTGAAAGCTGTTTTGAAATACTTGAAAATGAAGATAACTAGGCTACCAAAAGCTGAGTCTCAAGACACATAAAGCACTGTATCAGTCTTCAGCCTATAGGGTGATTTCCTTTGCATTCTTTGTTATTGCAGTGAGCTGAGGTCAAAATGGTTGAAGAAATATTTTACATTTAGCATGACACAAATTCAAATCTCTTTTAAAACTCTTCTTTAATATGTAAATAAAGCAATCAATACTCATAAATGTATATTTCAAAAATTTTTAAACTTGTCTCAAAACCTAATTTATTAATTATAAATTTAATAAACATAAAAAACAAACGCGCTTAATTGTTTGAAATCTAAACAAATAAGTTCAGACATTGGTTAAATCCAAACATAATTGCAAATCACTCTTGGCCTATTTAAGTCACTCTTGTATAGTGACATTTGTCTCTCACCATCTATCTAGGGAAGATTGGCACCTTGAATTCAGCCTATCCCTAAAGACCGGCGGTGTATCTTAGAGTGCGTGAGGCTCACGCGCTGTCTAAAGTCTCACGCAATTGAATGGATCATAGAGCTATGACTTGTGGAGTAGAGCGATAGTGTTGGCCCTGATGCCAAAGAATAAATTGGGGTTCACTGACTAATCTTGTAGCAAAGAATCTCTTGATAATTGTCTTCATAGCCTTTGGGACAGATGCAACGACTTAATTTTGTCTTGGATTGTCAACTCTATTTCAAAAGAACTGGCAACAGGAATTCTTAATTTAAGAAATGCACATCTTTTGTGGAACAACTTCAGGGAGCATTTTAACAAAATCAATGGCCCGCACGTTTATCACATTCGTCAACAAATTTCTACTCTACAGCAACTCATGTCATCAATTTCTAACTACACTCGATTGAAGCAACTCTGGGAAGAAAATTCCTTATTAAGGAGAAAACCTGTGTGACTGTCCCAAAAAAAAAATCTTGTTGATAATTTTATATAAATTATGTGGGTTAGCAATAATCATATTGCTAATAATATATTTACGTGATATTTGATTATTATTATTATTATTATTATTATAATATATTTATAAAGTACATTTTAATTCGGTCTTATTAAGAGAGTCAGCCTGTGATAGGAAAGACTGACTCTTACCCAAAATGCGTTGAGGGCCCAACTCACAGCCCAATTTGATATCAAAGGGCCTATTATATTAACTAAGAGGTATTTTATAATATTTAATTATATTATAAATTTGTTATTACTATTATTATTTTATATATTAATAGTAATCTTAGAAACCTCAGATTATTTGAAGTTATTCAGTTATTCTGAAAATTAGGGCTTTTGTGAGTTGTAACTTTTTCCTCTTTCACAGTACTCTTTTCTACTGTTCTCTAATTGTTGTATTGCAGATTTCTTTTAGGCAATGGATTTCAACATGGCTACAAGTATGTATTTGTTTTCTTTCTTATCTCCCGCAAAAATATCTTGCAATTGGTATTAGAAGCCTGGTTTGGTTTCATGATCAGGGATGAAAATTACGTTAAAATATTATAGCTTTCAAACCCTAGAACTTCCAAACTAGAGAATTTTTGTTTTAAGCCGAAATTTGGCAATATTTTGGTGCTTTTGTGGCCAAAAATAGATGTTGAGGCGTTCTGGAAGTGTACCAATCGCATAAGTAATAAAATAATGAAATATGAGTTATCGTTTCTACAGGGACTAACGTGCTAAGTACTCTAGAAGTTTAAACGTATTAGTTAAGCAAACCAATTTTTGATTTGAGAAAGCTCTGATTGAAAGTAAAATCAAATTGCAATAGAATCGAATTGAAATAAATCAAATAAAAGGCCTAGAGTTATTAATCCCCCTCTTTCGTTCTAGGAATTGTTAATTCTCCCTAACATTTGTGATTCAAATCAATTATACACTATAATCTTTTGTTTTCTAATGGCTTAAAATGATTCTCCCAAACTTAAATTAAGCTACTTAACTCTACACAATCTCTTATGTGAGTTTAAGTCGAATTAATGTTAACCTAATTTGATTAAATGAGGTTAATTAATATTCCTATTAATTAAAAAGTAAAATCTCTAAGTTCTATCACTCGCCCTAATCATTCAGTGTTCTACCAATATCTCTCTTTCCTGAGTTTGACGAAAGCAATAAACAAGTCATAAAGTGGCCAATTTTATAACAAGTACAGTAAATATGAATGATAGGTATGCATTAAATTGAAAAGAATCATAATTTTAAGAGAAATACAAATCCTAATCTGAAACTGGGTTCATAGTAACCCGATAACAGAAAATTAGCCACTCATGGCTCTAAAACTACAGAAACAGTAAAAGAATGAGCAAACTCTATGAATATGAGGTTGAGTTGACAGAAATCAGGCTTGATCGGCTTCAGGAATGTATTCCCCCTTCTCCTCTAGCAGAAATTGGCGCCTTCCCTCTGTCTCCAATTCAGAATACCCTAAAATTACTATTCTAACGCATTTAAACTAGTGCAGGATCGCGAACTACCGTGGAAGGCAGAGAAGAGAGTTTAAAATCAGGTTTTTCCAGGTTCCACCGCTATGAAGATTTACCGCTATATGGTAAATGGCAGAGAAGATGGCTCCAAAATATTTTTTTCAGCATTCCACCGCTATAGCTGTAGAATCCACTGCTATAGCAGTGGGAGATAGCAACCACTCCAGCATCTTCAGAATTTCAGCTCTAACATTCCATATTCTAATACGAACTTCTCACCAACTCAACCTACATAAAAAATAACAAATAAAACTATTAAATCGCAGAAAAGAATTATAAAATACTCAATTTATTAAAAGATCAAAAAAAACTAAAACAAATTTAAACTACTTAAAACATGGGCTAAGAATTACAAACCAACGAGAAAGAGATCAAAAGAGAGGGTATTTAGCACCAAAATGGTACTAAATTAAGAACTCAACATTCCCCCAAATTTGAACATTTGCTTGTCCTCAAGCAAAAACTTTCAATGAGAAAAATTTTGAGAAAAATATGTGCAACCAGGAATATGTGCAATTAGGAGGAGTAAAGATCTGGAAATGTGAATTAAAGCAAGCCAAGCCTCGTCAAACCATTACTCAAAAGATTTAACTCAAGAGTTTGCAATCTTAAGGATTCAATAACAAGTGTTAATCAAACCACAAGAAAACTTGAAATCAAAGTTTCACCTCTTAGAACAGTTTATAAAATCAAATTCACAAAAATTCCAAGACTAAATTACTAATTTGTTCTCAAGGGCATCATTTTATTTCGATTCTCAAAAGCTTTGTTGGTTTGTTCTCAAAGATATAGCTTCCTTACTTTCCTTATTTCTTTTGGAAATTTTTGCAAATTTTCTCATTTTATTTTAATTATAAAAGCCTACCCCTTATTGAACTTTCAGCTATCTTCTTATTGAATCCTTTTTTCACTAGCCCCTTATTGAATTTTTTTATATATGAATATGATCTAAAAACCATTCAAAGAGACAAGAACACGACTCCTGTTATTTTGAAGCGATAAGGCTAACACTCATAAAAATGTGAAAAACTTAAGATTAGCAAACTCAAGAGGTAACTCTTAAAAAGAATTTCATTTGACATGATTTGACTTGCCAAATAATTTCAAACTTTTAGATTTTAAAATTTTCAAAAATTTTCCTCCTATTACACATGCATATGGACAACACAAAATTAACCAAAATTTTCTCAAAGAAAAAAAAACATCAACATATTAAACCTCTCCCCAAAACTTAAAATTTAACAATGTCCTCACTATCCCAAATCAGCACAACAGGGGAAAAGAAGTAAACAAGCAGCACAACAACAAGAACAAGAAAAACTACAAACAAAATAATCAAAGCCAAAACAAAACAATAAAAACTAAAAAGCAATAAAACTTGGGTTGCCTCCCAAGAGCACTAAGTTTATAGTCTTCAGCCAGACTTTACCAGGACACCTATGCTCAAGGTGGATCTTTCAATTTCGTCTGCTTTTTGAATGCTTTCAGCTGAGTGACAACACTATTTCCAATGTCAGGAGGTTTGAATTTCTAGGCATTGTCACTAAACTTTTCATGAACCTCTAAACTTCCTAGAATTCTCTTTGTTCTTTTCTCCATATTCTCAATATACTCCAAACAATCTTCACTCATCCCATCATGAAAGTGCCCGTGAGGTTCTTTATCAATCATCTTCACCATGTAGCATTTCTCTGGGTCATCAGAAGTTTTCATTTCCTTGTTCATATTAAAGGTGACCTCTTAATCATTAACCCTCATAATTAACTCACCTTTATGAACATCAATTAATGTTTTCCTGGTTGTAAGAAAAGGTCTTCCCAAAATGATCGGGATTTCCTTGTCTTCCTCATAGTCCATGATAATGAAGTCAGCTGGAAAAATCAACTTATCTACCTTGACAAGCACATCTTCAAAGATTTTGTTCGGATAGCACATCGAACGATCAGCTAGCTAAAGCATTCCCCAAAACCAGTTTCTTGAAGACAGACAGTGGCATCGAATTCACACTGGCTCCCAGATCGCACAGTGCCTTTCCAAAAAAATTGTTCCCAATGTTGCATGGGATCACAAAGCTTCCCGAATCTTTTATTTTGCTAGGTAACTTCTTTTGAAGAATGGCGCTGCATTCTTGAGTCATAGCAATAGTTTCAAACTCACTCAAGCGCCTTTTTCTTGACAGAATATCCTTCATAAACTTTGCATAACTGGGCATTTGTTTCAATGCCTCTACGAATGTGATGTTGATATGAAGTTATTTCAAGATCTCTAAGAACTTCTTATATTGCCAGTTTAGATTAAACTTTTTATGCCTCAAAGGATAGGGCATTGGTGGAATAAACTTTTCAGCTCTCAAGTCTTAACTGGTATTTACACCCTTTCCTTTAACACCCGAAGTATCTATATTCTCAGTTGCCTTTTCTTGGGGCTTGTCAACTTTTTCATTCTCTTTTTCAGTTATCACCCCTTTCTTCTGATCATGTGATTTACCAACATCAAGGATCTCCTTACCATTCTTTAAGGTAATTGCATTACAGTGCTCTTTCTCCTCTCTTCTTGGGTTGTTTTCAGTGTCACTAGGGAGATTACCTTGTGGCCTATTGTTCAGAGCAAGAGCCAGTTCTCCCACTTGAGTCTCTAGATTCCTGATAGCTACATTCTGAGTCTGAAATATTGACTCGCTCATTTCCATGAACTTCATGAACATATCCTCCATTGAAGGTTTCTTTTCCACTTGAGGTAGTGGATCTCTGTTTTGAGGAGGATAATTACTTTGATTATTAAAGCCAGGAGGGTGAGATGGCTTACCAGAGGATGCAGCTGAGGGGTTCAAGTAGTGATTATTGCTCCATGAGAAATTAAGATGATTCCTCGAGCTCTGATGATATGTGTTGGAGTACTGGTTGTTCTGGTCCTTTTGCAAATTACCCATGTAATTTAACTGTTCCGTTGAAGGAAATTCCTCACAACACCCATTGACATATGCCCCTCCACAGAAATCACATTTTGCACCCGGCATAATTATCGCATTCACCTTTATCGATTCATTCTATCTTGAGCATAGCAAGTCTACTTTCCTGGTTAATGCTTCATTATGAGCTATCAAAGCATTTAGGGTGTCTAATTCCATGACTCCCCTTCTTGAAGCATGCTTGGATCGGCTAGATGTGGCTGAGGAAATTATAAAGATGTAAGATCATTTTGATGCATCTTTTAAGAAGATGACTGAGGAGCTTTCCAAACATTTAAAGTCCATTGAGACTAGCTTGAAACTTGTGGAAACCAATATGAATACTTTGTGAACCATGGTTAAGCCACCTGCTTTGCTCGTTATGCTAATTACCACTATTCAGCCTTCCAGTACTTAGTTTTTCCTTTATAGTTCTCTGGCCAGTGTGGCCCTCTTTGTCATGCATATTAACTTTTGTTAATTGATGCTCTTATATTGTATGCCTTTTTTTTGGCCCCTTTTCGCTTATATGGCAATGGGGGAGAACAATGATGTATGGCTTGCTTATTAAAAGGAATTGAAATGTTTTTATCCTTTTTGGCTAAATGATTATGTATCTTTCTTCTCAATATTAAATTGCTTCATATGGTTGTTCTGATTCTTTGAATATGAGTACTAATCACTTGATCTTTGAGAAAGTATAAGTTTCAGGACTCTGTTAAAGAATCCACGACACCGAGTATAGGGCAGCAATATCCATGCACAATAAATTGGGAGCATCATGGATTGCCAAGAATCAAAAAGGGGGGAGAATGATGAATCAAGTTTATGATTTTGGAATCCAAGTGGTTCATGCTATGCCCTATGAGGAACCTAGTTGCTTAGTTCACATTTAATACTATCTGACAAACCCAGTACCACTCAAGCCGCAAATCAAGGGAAGAATCTGTTAATTATGCAAGTCAACCGTATCAATCATTAAACAAGCAAATCCTCAAAAATGGAAGAGAATTTTAGCGCAGAAGAAAGTATTCCTGTCAAATAAAATGCAATCAAAGTCCATTAAAATTGTAGCTGTTTATTTACATGTGAGGATTGGTAGTAGGTACCTGGTAGGGTATCTAGCTATTGTGGAGTAAAAGCTACTGAGCTATACCTATTTGGTTGAAGAAGGTTTCCCATGAACATTTGCTAGGGAAGTGTGAAGTCCTAGCTGGTTAACTATAAAAGCATGTTCTTGATGACCCAATCTGGGTTGCTACCTGGTAGCATAAAAGTTGGAGGTTGAATCGTAGTCTGGTTTTATTGTATTGGTGACATTTTTACCTAAATAAAATACTCATAATTGTGTATTATGAGGGGTGGATGTAGGTGAATCCTTGGTATTCTTCTGAACCACTATAAATTAAGGTGTAATTTCTCTTCCCTTCCTTTACATTATCTTAGTTATTATTTGCTGAAAAAGAACTTTTAATTGAACTCCTTTAAGATAAAATGGAACCTCAAAAGCTCTGAAAGAACAAAGATTTTTATTTCACGAAAAATTATTTATATACTCTATTCATCCCCTCTAGAGTATACCTGTGAACTAACAAAAAACTTACTTATTAAATTCTCCATGGGTAGAGTTAAAAGCTGCCCAACTCCTATGGTTCAAAATGTGCATCTATCAGCAACAGAGGGGGAACCAATGGAAAATCCAACCGTGTGCAGAAGTGCCATAGGAGCCTTACAATACCTCACTCACAGTAGACCAGACCTGAGTTTTTCTGTTAATAAATTAAGTCAATTCCTACAGCATCCCACTGATTTCCACTGGAAAGCATTTAAACAAATTTTTCATTATTTGCAAGGGACAGGTGAAGCTGGGTTGTACATTAAAGCCAGTCATTTTTTTAGCTTCTAGACCATCTCTGCCTCGGTCTGGGTTTTCTAATATTGATTGGTCAACATCTTATGATGCTCGAAAATCCATAGAAGGATATTGTGTTTTTCTTGGAGATAGCTTAATTTCATGGTCACTGAATCTGAGTACGAATCTCTTTCACATTTGACAGCTGAAGTCTTGTGGATAAGATCTTTATTAAATAAAATAAAGCTCTTTCCTACTGCAACCTCTATCCTATGGTGTGATAATCTCAGTGCTGGCTCCTTGGATAACAATCCAATATTTCATGCTCGAAGCAGACATATTAAATTAGACGTACATTTTATACGAGATAAGATACAGTAGTGGAAGTCAGATATGTTCCTTCAGTAGACCAAATAGCTAATGTCTTCACTCACTACAAAAAAAAAATAGAATTTAGCGTCGGTCAAAATCACCCTTTAGCGTCGGTTTTGACTGACACTAAACGACTTAACGTCGGTTTACAAAACCGACGTTATCTGCTCCGTTGCGAGGTTGTTTAACGTCGGTTTTGACATCCGTGGGAATAACTGACATTAGATGATTTTAACGTCGGTTTTGACAAAACCGACGTTAAATTCTGAAATTTAGCGTCGGTCATAACCGACGTTAAAGTTGTGATTTAACATCGGTTTTGACCGACATTAAATTCTGACAGTTAACGTCGGTTATGACCGACGTTAAAGTTGTAATTTAATGTCGATTTTGACCGACGTTAGATGATATATTGATGATTATTTGGTTATTTAACGTCGGTTGTGACCGACGCTATATGAGTGATCTAACGTCGATTTTGACCGACGTTAAATGACTTTTGAATTTTTTTTTGTTATTATCATTTAGCATCGGTGTCGACCGTCGCTAAATGTTTGATTTAAAATCAATTTTATCCGATGTTAAATAACTTTGGGCAATTTGTTTTTTAGTTTAATTAAATTGAAATTACCATTAATTTCCAAAACCAACATTATCTGGTCAAAATTTAACAAATAATAATAGCCACACTATAAAAGAAAATATATTTGAATAAAAACATATATTTTTAAAGATAAGTTTTACATCAAATTCAAAGTTACAAGTTAATACATTCTAAAAGAACAAGTTTCACATGTCCTAACAAAATAAATATTACAACTAGTCATAGTCATGGGTTGTGACTAGTTCCAGAAGAGCGTCGACATCCTTGAAGTGAAGCTTATGCATTGTTTGCTTCAGGTGCCTGTAAACATAATATTTATTATTAGAGTCCATAGTAAATGAAAATAATGAATTAATAAATCTAAAATTATATAAAGTTAAAATTGTTTAAGATAAATAATATTTGTTTAAGATAAATGAAGTTAAAATTAGAAATAAATAGAAATAGAAATAGATATCAATAACCAACAAAAAATGAGTCCAAAGAAATAGAAATAGATATCAATAAAAAAAATATCATTTCTTATTGCACTGACCAATTAATCATCATTGCACAAGGGTCCAATGACAGGACACTAAGGGGTTAACTCGTAAATTAGTTCTTGATCACTTAGCCAATGACACTTTGATATCATATTGACAAATTATTCACATAAAGAGTATGGATTAAATTACAGAATGGGCTTACTTGGCTTAATTCTTTGATGCTTAAGAAATCTAGCATTTTCAGCTATGAGCTTCCCTTTATTTTTTAATTCACTATGCAATTTCAAAGCAATTGAATATAAAGTCCTATTCCTAAGATTCTATCAACCCTTCTTTAAAGTCCTATTCCACATGTAAGACTTAACTTATATTAGAGTGTTTTTATAACACTAAATTGTCATTCTATCTCATCCAAAATTTATTCAAAACATTCCACAACAACACTTCCGCAAATGTCACTCTGTTCTCGGTTTGCAGGAAAAAGAAAATTATGTAGTAGCTTAAGTCTGGTTCACTTGGTTTATATCTCTTCATCATGTGTCAAGTTTGTACACATGATCTGGAATGAAATAGAGGCTGTGTAAAATTAATTCATGCTCAGAAGATAAATATTATAGCATGTCATTCACCATCCTATCTAAAAAGAAAAAAAACAAAAGATCCCAAACAAAATTCTAAAAGCTTTAGTTCCAAAAGGACTTATATGTACAGAAGTAAAAAAGATAAAATGAAGACATCCAATCAAAATTCTTGTGCAGCCCCTTTTTCCATGATTTAACTTCCAAAACTCACAATTTTAAGTTAAGACTAATCCCAAATTATCACAACACGGATTAATTAAGCATTTGACCAGAAAAATCATACTGTCATCTCCATCCGACGCTAGACAGTCCACCAGACCCAAAATTTGTTTTCCCCTCAGTTCTATGGTAAAAATTGATCCCAAAGCTTTAGAAATCATGAAGAGTGGGTTTCAGCTTACCTCAAATGGAGACACTCTTCCAGTGAGACGACGGTCGTGGGTGGTGGTGACGTCACCGGAAATCAGGGAGCCTCGTGATTGATGGGGTGACAGGGTAGGGAAAGAGAGAAAGAATATAGAAGACGTGTGTGTTGAATAGAAAATGGCTTAAGGCTAAGAAGAGAAAAAAAAAGAGGGTGGAGTCCATGTGTGTGGTCTCGAGGCTGCCACCAAGAATTAATTTGGGGGGAAATGAGATTAGAATTGGGGGTATTAGAAAAATTAGAGGAGTGAATACTTAAAAAAAAGTTGGGGTTTGAAATTTGGGAGGGAAAGGTGAAAAAATAGAGGAAGGAATACTGGAAATAATAAAATTTAATGAAAATAATAAAAATTGTAAGAAGTATAATTTATTTTTAGAGAAAAATTATAATTTATTTTGTTTAAAAATAAAAATTTAATGAAAGGTAATTAAATAAATAATTAAAAAAATATTTTATCTATTAGTTCTTTGAATATAAAGACATTTAAAAAGAAAATTAATGAAAAATTAGTTTGATCCTAATTTTTTTATAATTAATTTTTTATTAATTTAAGATATTTAATCTAATTTGATTAACAATAGATTAAGTCTGTACATGATTCCTCTCTCTGAATTTAATCTTAAGTATGTGTGATTGTTGATTTCTTTTAGTTTGGATTCCTGGATGAACACCCACATATTTTTATCAACACATATATCAGTTTGGATTCTGATTCATCAGTATTATATTTTGTTAAGGAATTAAAAAAAATGCTGCTAAATCATGTTTTCTTTTTCTAGGAAAAGGCATGAATTTTCTGGGCAAAAAACATGAACTTCCTACTAATGTCCTGATGAATGTCAAATATGGCTTTATTTTAATTATATATTTTTTAAAATTCCTTTTGATGTTGGAAACCGACGCAGGAGTCATGAATTGTTGTGCCTTTTCCATTGTATTGCCTCTATGTTGTTATAATATATATAATGCTAAAGGAATCACAATCACGTTTTGGCTTTTTGGGTTAATGGCACATATTATATATAATATATATAAAACCTAGTGGAAATAGATAAATAATTCATTAGATGCCACTTAATATAACTTAGATGTTGTTTTAATTTGCTATCATTAAATTATCAAATACTAAACATCTATAATCTTAATAGAGGGGTGAACAGCCACTATATAATACTTTTAAATTACATCAATTTAATTTTCAATTAATTTTTTTTATAACTTTAACATAAATTGATTATATAATTCATAATTAATTTTTTCCATATCTTCAACAAAAATATATTATATTAGTTATTTCTCGTATCAATAATCGCAAAGCTTATTAACAAAGTACTATCTACTATGTAATCTACAATTAATCTTGTCTGACTTCAATTATTTGTAATCTGGATTATTGTAGCACAACTTAAGATGAATAGTAGCAGTGACAATAGAGAAACACGTACGATCAATGACGGAGGAAGTATATATACGTATAGGTTTTAGGGTTGAGGGATTTAACAAGTTTAATAATAGTTTAGTTAAGACTGTCACTATAATCATGATAGAGTATGAGATGTCAAAGTCCCATATAGTAGTATGGGCTAGCTGATGGGGTACATAAGTAGCTTGGCTCTCCCACCTGAACAGCTAGCCTTTGGAAACGGGTTCTCCAGACTGCTTTGGTAGTGAATAGTGGAGGCCAAGAAATTTTGATGAGAAAGAAATGGGTCGAAAATTCATGAAGTGTGAGAAAGACTATCTCATGTTGATGCCTTGTCTATGACATCCCTTTTTTTTTCTCTCTCTCTCTCTCTCTCTCTCTCTAACCCAACACAGTTGTTACTCTCTCCAGCATTCTCACACTCACGATGAGATTATAAGGATTATGTTTAAAAATGAAATTATTGGAAGGATTAAGGTCAAGAGGTGGGTGTGGAAGAAAATATTGGAGGGGAATTGAAATAGAGAAGAGGAATGAAACTAAAATACGAAAGAGATATGTGAATGGCATGTTTTGCAGAAGAAATTCTCCTATTTTTCTTTTCTTAAAATAAGGCATTTAGCGTCGGTTTTAACTGACGCTATAGAAACCTACTCTATATGCGACATCTAACGTCGGTTTTAATCGATGTTATAGAAACCAACGCTAAATACAACATCTAACATCGGTTTTAACTGACGCTATAGAAACCGACGCTAAATTCAGAATCTAACGTCGGTTGTAACTGACGCTATAGAAACCGACGCTAGTTGCGGCATCTAACGTCGATTTTTGAAATCGACGTTAAAAAATCGACGCTATATTCCCTTTTTTTGTAGTGACTAAACCTCTCTCTCATTCTAGGTTTGAAGTTCTTAGAGACAAACATTGGGTTCTAGTTTCGTCACTCCTTCGTTTAAGGAGGAATGTTAAAGCACAATTTGCACCTCCACATGCTACAACTAACTCGAGATAACGAAAGCAATGCAGATAATATTTACAAACAATTTTTTTATTCAATTCTGTATAGTTAACCAACTCCTTGTTATTAGATCCTGAAATTCAGGATCAAGTGTTACTTGTAATTCCTTCACTTCCCTCGTGAACTCCAGTCTGTATATACATCAGTATACTACTTAATCAATACACACTGCAAATTATTCAGAAAACCTCTTCTGCATTTTGTTTAAGTAAATGATCTTTAAATTTTATTTTCAAAAACAAATCTTTCAAATGCTTTTTTATTGTTTACAGAAGTTTTTAAATTTTTTTAAAAATAAATTATCCAAATAGATTTTTTTTTATTTTCAAAATTAGCTTCTAAAACAATTTTACAAAACTTTTTTTTTCAAAATAAAAAATTCAAAATAGGTCCTATAATTGTTAAATCAGAATTTTAATTAAATCAAAATAATTTAAATATTAAAATCCTTTACCCTCTAAAGGAGCTTGCCCTTTTTATCCTTAAGAAAGGCAAGGTGAAGATGTTGAAAATCATCCTTTGTAATTTAGGTAGTATCAAACATAGGATAGATTGGATCAAGATATGCCATCGTAGTCGTCAATGGCCAACGATTAAACTTAATAAAAAAAAGTTGTTAAAATATAAAAAAAAGGAAAAATCAAGACGACCAATCTTTAAATGGAGTCTTAATTTAGGGAACAGAAACCTCTTGCACTGGAGAGACTGTGTTCCTAGTTGTTCCACTTAATAGGATAATATCTATCTTGATCTGACATGGATGGCGTGGTTGAAGTGACTTGGGTACCTGAGAATGATCTTTACCTGTACAACTGGAGATAAAATAGGAGATTCAAAGGCGCCATTGTAAAAATAATATTATTAAAATGCATATTAATAGGTAAATTAAGTAAATATGCATTAGGACCACATCGGCAATAGGTTTATGATTAGCACTAATCATACCATGTTTACGCCTAATATCCACTTGTATATTAAAGCACTACTAGTTTAATCATATAATTTGATTACAATCTAATAATTATTAGTTTTTAAACTAGTAACTCTATTAATTCAATAATTATTTTGAAGTTTAAAACTTTAAAATTACTAAATTTATTAAATAAATTATTATATATAAAAATTATTTTATATATGTATATATAATATAATTTGTAAATTATATTATACACACATATATATATATTATTAGATTTTATATATATTAATAATAAAAAGAAATCAATTAGAGCTCCGCCAGGTTGATCTCCAACTGTTACAATTTTTTTAAAAAATGAATGGATCTCGACCTGACCATTCAATATTAAAACAAAAATTTGAGAAAGTTCTGATGTGACTGAATCTACAGCATTTGGACAAAATTTTTCAATTCATAGCATATTGACAATTTTCTTTTAAAAAAAATGTAGTATTAAGCTGAAATTCTCAAGAAACTTGGTGTTATATGTCAAAAGTTCAAGTCGTGTCACTTATGTGCTGCATCTCGAAGTTCAAGTCGTGTCACCACCCTCACCACTCATGTTTAAATGAACCAAGAAGTTACTCTGGGGCACATTGGATCAACCTCGGTTTGGCTCAGTTTCACTTTCCTTTCCTACCAAACAATTCAAATTTTGTGCAAATCTTGTTTACATAAGGGAGGGGGACGGGATTTGGATAAGCACCGACAACAGTTAAAATTATTGTAAAAAATTATTTTTTTCAAACTTTTAACAATATTTTAAAATTATTGTTAAAAATATTTTGACAATAATTTTAACCGTTAAAGTAAGAAATAAGAACTGAACCCTGTCCCCATAACAAGAACCAAGTTTTGGTTAGAGGTGAGAGACAAAGAAGATAGACTGAGTCACGGAGGGACCGGGGTTCTCTGCCATACTTTTAGTATGGCAAAGTGCAATATTACTTTTAGTAATAATTTTTTCTGTTGCTAAAAATTTTAGCAACAGAAAATTTGTTACTGAAACTTTTAACAACCAAAAAAAATTATTATTAAAAGTTCAGACAATAAAAAATAATGCAAACAACCCAAACCGTCACAGAGACGAGAGGCAGAGTAAAGTAAATAATCTATGATGATCTGTTCCAGAAAGTACAACATCGTTGCTCTCGTTTCTTGCTTAACTATAACAACTAACTACGGTTATAACTCAACAAGAAATAAAACTAATCTTCGTCAATATTCATCTTGTTTTTCTTAGCACAGTTCCTCCGCTTTTATCAATTGCTTTCCTTACGTTACCCTCCTCCTCTTTTAAAAATTTATATTTTTTATTTTCTTACTTTTATGTTGAAACAAAGAATTTTATATATAAAAGTGGTTTATTATAAGCGATAAAATGAGAATATAATTACTATTAGATTATAAATTAATGGTTTGAATTGATATACATAATTCCAGAACACAAATCAATAATATTTTTTTTCATTTTTACATGAATAGATTTTACATTTATCCAAATTATTGATTTGTGATTTAAGAGTCTCATTTCTCAAATTAAACAACTTATTCACTCCATTCATGGAATGTATATATTTACATAGATTTAAATGTACATTTTCCCTATATTTTACCTGAATTTTTAATTTGGTTCATATATTTTATTATTATTTTTAAATCATTCCTTACACTTTCAATTTGTTTTTACAGGAAACATATAAATTGGTCTTTGAAAGAAACATTTCTTTATCAACAAATTTTTAAAATTTAAATATTGAATGAGTTAATCCAATAAAGAACAAACTTACTACAATTAGATAGATCAATTTTTGTGTATGACTAAAGTGCATATTTTTTTATTTTTAAAGAATTAATTCAATAACGATATCTAATAAATTTATAATATTCAAGATAAACCCCACTAAAGATATCAAATAAATTTATAATATTCAAGATAAATCACACTAAAGTTAAATTATAACTCTAGACCTAGAGTTATCTAGATTGACACATAAGGTCTATCAATATACTATTCACCATATACAATAATAACAAGGGCGGCAGTTTGAGAAAGTTGGATCTCCTTTATAATATGAAAAAGAAAAAGAAAAAAAAAAGGATAAGGGTTTTTATATATAAAATCTTACGTTCATTTAATTTCGATATCGGGAGACAAAATGTTATTATACTTATATAAATTCATAATTTTTTTTTGTTCATATTTTAATTTTTCAGTTTAAATTGTTACTTGTATAAATTATTTACTCTCCCATATTTATTTATGATAGTAATACAGTTTGAGAAGCACGTATATAAAATGAATGCATTAAAAAATAATTGTAGGAGTTTTGCTGTAATAGTTTTGATAAAGTAAGATTACTTGTTTTTTTCAATATCTGAATATATATAAATAATTTCTAAAAAATATATTTAAATAATTTTTAAATAAATTAATAATTAAACATTTGTTGTTAATTATCATCTTTAATATTATATGGTATTAAAAAATTTGTTTTTTTTTATTTTTTATAATTAAAATCATTTTATACAAATACATATATGATTTAAATTTGTTATATTATATTTGAAAATTCTTTTTTACATAGTAGTAGTATGATTTGGTATAAATTGTTGAAGTAATATCCTACATTTAGCATGACACAAATTCAAATCTCTTTCAAAACTCTTTTTTAATATTCAAATAAAGCAATCAACACTCATAAACGCAAATTTGTTAAGTTTTCACACTTGTCTCAAAACATGATTTATTAAGATCTATTCGATCTATTAAGAATTTAATGAAAAAAAAAATTCTTCAAGCCTTCATTAAGTGGAAAAATAATTACAAAAAAATGACACTTAGTTAATTATAATTAATACTGGTGGCTGAGCAGTTAGCATGCACTAAATGGTATATTAAATAATTTTTGAAAACAGATAAATATATAGTATTTTTATTATATTTTTAAACTAATAAAAAGAATTAGTGAGAAGTTATATACTTTTCATTCTTTCACTCTCACATATATGTTAATTTAAATAATTTTATTTTTATTATATTTTTAAAATAATAATAAAGTGGTATAAACTATTCAACTTTCTATTCTTCTACTATTTCTTTTTTTATCCTTATTATTATATTTTATATATATATTCTGACATATGATTTTTGAAGACCATTGACTAAAAAGTTCTAAACATGTATATAATAATATAGTTATTAAGAAAATAAAATAAAAGAGCAAACAGTCAGATTTATTTGCTCGTTGCTGAGCCTGTGCGTTTATATATATATGAACCAATTAAGGGATGGAATTACTTATTCCTAGATTTTTCTTTTTCAAAATTTGTACAAAATGTGCATATTGGGAATTGAAAAAGTAATAAGAAAAAGGGTGTGGAATTTGGAGTACTCAATTTTCTGTGTGTTATTTGGGGCAAA
This sequence comes from Biancaea sappan, assembly GCA_037074585.1. Lineage (NCBI taxonomy): Eukaryota > Viridiplantae > Streptophyta > Magnoliopsida > Fabales > Fabaceae > Biancaea > Biancaea sappan. Next base: position 54,339,318 of record CM073494.1, on the reverse strand, counting down.
CACTCTGAACGCCTTTCTGAGATTTGAAGGTAACATTGGCAAAATAGGTTTTGGTCTGTGAGTCAAGTCTGATTCGTCCGTATTTAAGTGGGCCTGAACATCTAGATTTAGACCCTTTTAAAAATAAGTTTAAACGGATAGGGCTTTCTAGCTGTTTAGTTTTAATTTTTTTTTAATTTTGTATTTTTTACATAATTAAATTATATTATGATATTTAAAGTGTATAATTTCTAATACTTATAAGTGAAGAAAGTGTTGTAATTTATTTTAAAACAAACCTCATAACACAGTTTAATAAATTTTTGCTATCTAAACTTAAATGGGGAAAGGGTTCAAAGAGTTGAGCATTTTCTCTGGGTTAAGAGTGTTGCGCTTGAAAAGCTCAAGCTACGAAAAGCCCATTTTGGTGAAGACATTGTTTTCAAGAAATGATATACAATGATACACGGACAAATATACACGCACGTATATATATAAATATATATTCCTCTGACTCAGACCATGCATGCTCCCGGAAGACAAGGCACTGCGTTATTTGAGTCACAATGAGTTTTCTGTTTTCTATTTTCAACTTTCAAAGCAAAAAGAACAAAGAACAAGTTGTGTTTGAATGGAGCTTTGGCCTTTTGTTTTTCTCTTTCTTCTCAGTTTGAGTTTACATCGTAGGATTTTTTATTTCTAGTTGAATAAAATAGTCTAGTTATATGCCAAACCAATGAATTCACATAAACTGATAAGAATGGCTCAGTAAATTTGAAAAATCAACTCAACTCTTAAATTTGTCAAAGTTTCCATATGCACTCAATAAATTATATACTAATACTAAACACAAATTTTTCTATATGTATATAAGTTAACATATAAGTTTATATATAAAATGATAAAAATTCATACAAAACTTATAACATAGTTTATATATAAGTTAACCTATAAGTTTAGTATTATATCATTGAAATATAAAAATAAAAATAAAAACTTGGAAAGCGGTTTCCTTCCTATGTTTGAAAAGCATAGGCAGCTCTTACTTTAACATAGATTATTGAATATGCATCTAACGGTTCATGTTTTCTTTCTATTTTTTATTTTTAAAATTATATTAGATGTTAATCAATTTGATGATCATTGATCAAGATTCGATGATCAGTAAAATTTTAAAAAAAAAGCAAAAGATTGTAAGAAAAATATAGATCATTAAATATGACGCATTCAACGGTTCACGTTAGAGTAGAAGACTCCTATGCTTTTTAAACATAAGAGGAATCTGCTTCCGACAAGGAAAGAACGTGTAGAGTCCACTTCCGTTGCGCAATAACTAAATCCATTTTCCTTTATTTTTCTAATTTTCCTAGGTTTATATTACCCTTTTGTTTAATTTTTTTTCTTTGTTTTTCCTAAATCATCTCTACTTCTTTTTGTTTTGGACTAGAAGCATAATTTGCACTAGCCGATTACTTGACTTTTTTGTTGGTTTTTTGTGACAAGAAGAAAATGATGAGTCTTATGTAGTGTTTGGGTGGAACTTTTATTGTATAGGACCTTTCCCTGTTCAAATATGGATAAATATTTTTTAAAAAAATGCCAACTTTATCTTTTTATATTTAATAAATTCAAAAGAAAATAATTTTTATCCTGTTAAATGAGAGGATATTGTTAAAAATAAAAAATAAAACAACGATGCAGTTCTCTTTTTACTATGAAAATATAAACATTTTTAAAGTAAGCTATGAACAAATTATTCTACAAAATAATATTAATTTTTTTTAGAAATATAAATTATTAAAAATGTATTTTTAAAATTTTCGTTTTCAATGTTATTTATCTAGCAGTAAAAATTATAAACTTAATTTATAAAAAATTTTAAAAAGTGACCATTTTTATATTAATCAAATATATATTTAAGTTATTACATTATAGAAATAATAAATATATATTTCCATCAAAATAAATGTAGTTGTAGCTTATTTTATTGTGAAGTTGATCGGCTTATATAGCTTAGTTGTAGGAAGCGAAATGTAATTTTTCAAAGTAAGAGTTTTGTATAATTTAAGTATATCTTGAAAAAGTAATATAATTTTTTGGTAAGTTAGAAAGTCATGCAGTTTTTACCCTTCTATATCACAGAATGGTAAAATATAAAAAAAGAAAATAACTATTTGCAGAATGGTATTAAAATGCGGCCGCATTATTGTAATGCAGCCGCAGTATTATGCATGCGGTAGTTGGGGGAGATGGTTAAGGAAATGGAGGAGAAGAAGAGGTAGGAGGAAAATGGCTTTTCGGTGTGGGCCAAGTTAGAAAAAAAAGTCACATAATTTAATTTTATGAATATGCTATATCATATTTAAATTTTAATTATTTTTAAAATTTACGGCGAAAATTTTAGAAAGGTAGACAACTTAATATTTGATATTATAAAAATTTTGATCACTTTAAATTTTCTATTAAAGTAATAGAAAAACAATATTAAAATTACAACATTATATATCTAGCTAGAAGATGGGATATATGGTCGGCACTTTAGTAATAATAAATGAATTAAAGAGAAGAACCACATTTTGGATTTGGTAAGGAGGAAAATTAGAGAAGAAATTGAAAAGTTAAGAGGGAAATTTTGGAAAAGAAATATGAGGGAAGAAAAAATTGAAAAGAAAGTTGAGGGAAATGAAAAATATTTTACAGAGGGAAGAGGAATAATATGTTTGAAATTTTTATAAAATATACATTTATTGAATTAATATAGATATTAGATATAATATATATGTTATATATATATATATATATATATATATATATACAAGATTAAGAGTTACAACAATTACATACACTTTTTGTACATTTTTGCGTAATTCAAAAACGATTCAGAGATGTAATGACCGCAATTGCATTGCAGCATCCATATCACTTGCAATCAAAGTAACCCGTAACGTAACTGCAACTGCAACTTCAACCGCAATTTAAAAACATGATTTGTACATTTTTTATAGTCATATTAAAATTAAAGTCACAGATTCAGATTAAATATTTTTTTAATGTCACGTTAAAAGTATAATTATAATCTCAGAACGTGTGGAAAGTTATAATTAAAGTAATGCAGTTTACTCTCAATGTGGATAAGAGAGAAAAGCCGAGTCTAAAATTCCTTCCCACTTTCTTCGCCTTTTCGTCGAAGTTGTCACACCAGCAACACCAAATTACGTCCTACAGAAGAAAGGGACAGTTACACGCGGTTTGTGGAAAAGATAACGCGCATTATAAGCACTATATTAGTCTTCAGCCCACATTTGATTTCCTTAGCATTCTCGGTAATAGCAGTGAACTGAGGCCAGTTATAAATAAAGTATGAGCTATAGACCCTGCACCATTTTTCTTTATCTAGTTTCCATTATTTTCATTCCATATTTGATTTGATTTGTTTAGCAAATTAAATGATATGGTTTTGTTGTTGTAGGTCTAAATTTCATTGGGTTTCAAATTTTCTTTGTAAGCATTAGCTCAAATTAGAAGGCAAGAATCTTCCAATGGCACTTACTATCTACAAAGCATCTTCCTCAAACTCTTCTGCTTCAAATTCAACTCCAAAATGGAACTTTCATGTTTTCATCAGTTTTAGAGGTGAAGACACCCGTAGAAGTTTTACAGATCATTTATATGCTGCACTATGTAGGAAAGGAATCAAAGCGTTTAGAGATGATGAAGCACTAGAGAGAGGAGAAGTTATCAATTCGGAACTCCTTCAAGCAATAGAGAGTTCTCTATTTGCAATTGTTGTTCTCTCCAAAAACTACGCTTCTTCAACATGGTGTTTGGATGAGCTTCAAAAGATTATTGCATCAAGAAATGAATTGGGTCAACAAGTTCTTCCCATCTTTTACGGTGTAGATCCATCTGATGTAAGATACCAAAAAGCAAGTTTTGCTAAAGCTTTCACCATCCATGAAGAGACGTTCAAAGAAGACCAAGAGAAGGTATGGAAATGGAGACATTCATTAACAAAAGTTGCTAACTTATCTGTTTGGGATGCTAAAGATTCGTAAGTTTTTTATTAAATAAATTATATAAATTATATTTCATATTTTTATTCATTCTATGTGTTTTTTCATTACATAAATTGTTATAAGCATTGATTATTAAAAGATTTATTAATTGGTGTTGATGAAGGATTTATAGAAATTGAAATAACAAATTCTTGATGTATAGAATAATGTTGTGTAGATAATTTTAATTTACAAATTCAATCAAATTTTCTATTTTCTCTTTGTTGCTCTTTTTGATCTTTACTTGTGATTTCTATTACACTCAATCCATGTTTGTCATTCGTTTCTTGTTTAATGATAGGCATGAAGCAGAGCTTATCGAAAATGTGATTGAAGTGTTATGGAGCAAATTACATTATAAATTGCCATCTAATGATCATATGCTAATTGGAATTGACCAGAGGCTAGATGAAATTTATTCACTCATAAAGGTAGGATTGGATGATGTTCGCTTTGTAGGGATATGGGGCATTGGTGGTATTGGAAAGACAACTCTGGCTAGTGTTGCTTATGAAAGACTCAAAAACCAATTTGAAGATTGTTGCTTTCTTTGCAATGTAAGGGAGGTTTCTGAAAGAGATGATGGCAAGGTTCACTTACAGACCGAACTTCTTTCACATCTCAAACTTAAGGATATGGTAATTGACAATACATATCAAGGAGAGAACACAATCCGAAACCTTTTTTCTAATAAAAGGGTTCTCCTTGTCCTTGATGATGTAAGTTCGATTGATCAATTAAAGAATTTGGCAGGTAGCCAAGATTGGTTTGGTGTAGGGAGTAGAATAATTATTACAACTAGGGATATGCACTTGTTGTTATCACATGGAGTACGCGATATTTATAAGGTTGATTCCATGGACAAAAATGAATCTTTTCAACTCTTCTCAAAATGCATTTAGAGGAGATCAACCCAAAGAGGGTTATTTGGAGCTATCTAAGTCTGTGGTTAACTATGCAGGAGGCCTCCCTTTGGCTCTCTGAGTTTTGGGTTCCTTTCTTTGTGGAAGAAATGTGTCTCAGTGGAAAGATGCTTTGGATAAGTTGAAAAAAGTTCCAAATAATGATATTATTAAGAAACTTAGAATAAGTTATGATGCATTAGATGAGACAGAGAAAACAATATTTTTACATATTGCGTGCTTTTTTAAGGGTTGGAACAAGAATAAAGTAACTCAAATATTGAAATGTTGTGGTTTTAATGCAATAATTGGAACACACATTCTTATTGAAAGGTCTTTGCTAAAAGAAGAAAGGTCTTCTCAAAATGAAGTCATGCAAATAGAGATACATGATTTGCTTGTGGAAATGGCTAGGAATATTGTTTTTCAGGAATCTCCAATGGATCTTGGAAGACGTAGTAGATTGTGGTTTCATGAGGATATTCATAAAGTAATGAATAGAAATATGGTACACAAATTTTTCTTTTTAAGCAATACTAATCTTGTTATAATATTTTGAAGTTTTCACCTAATTTTCACATTCCTATCCATCTTATCATTTCTTATTTTGTTCTAATTATAAGCAACAATGCATATCAGGGAACTGAAGTGATACAAGGTATAGTTTTGCAGTTCAATACACGTAAAGCATATTGGGATCCTAAAGCATTTTCAAATATGATTAATATTGGATTACTCATTATAACATGTGATTTGAACCTTCCATGTGATCTTAAATGCCAAGTGCATTAAGAGTTCTTCAATGGAATGCGTACCCTCTAGAAGATCTTCCACTTGGAACCCAATTGGATGAACTTGTTTATCTCCAGATGCATCATAGCAAAATAAAGCAACTTTGTGATGGCAGACCAGTAAGTTACATTAACTATGCTTATATAGCTAACTAATTGATTATGCTGGCACAAATTTTTTATTTTTAATAACTGATTCTCTTATGTTTTGTTTGATTAGTGTTTTGAAAACTTAAAGTTTATGGATTTGAGTCATTCTCAATACTTATTCAAGACTCCAAATTTTCTCGGAGTTCCAAATCTAGAGAGATTAATTCTTGAAGATTGCATTAACCTTGTTAAGGTTCATTCTTCCCTGGGCCAGCTAAAAAATCTTCTTGTCATAAATTTGAAAGGCTGCAGATACCTTAAAGTTCTTCCAAGAAAATTGGAAATAGATTCTTTGAAAGAATTTGTTCTTTGTGGGTGCATTCAAGTTAAAAAGCTTCCAGAATTTGGAGAAAATATGAAAAATATGGAAGTTTTGAATTTAAGTGGTTGCAAAAATCTTGTTTGCCTTCCACATATTATTTGCAATTGGAAGCATCTTAAAATTCTTGATATTTTTGGCTGCTCAAGAATTTCAAAACTGCCAGAAAACTTGAATGAAAATGAAGCCTTAGAACAACTCGATGCAAGTGGAACAGCTATAATAGAAGTAACTTCTTCCATTGGTCAGTTAAAAAAACTCAAGATGCTATCATTTCATGGATGCAAAGGCTCAACATTCTACTCAAGATGGAACTTTCCTCTCTCTTTGAACTTGAACAAGATATTTCAGAGACATTCATTTCCTACAGGATTAGTATTGCCTCCTTCCATCGTCAATCTTAAATTATTGGAAAAATTAGATTTAAGCTACTGCAATATTGATGAAGAATTCATTCTTGATGATTTCAGTGGCTTATCATCATTGGTGTTATTAAATCTAAGTGGAAACCAATTTGTGAATCTACCTACTACCTGCATTTCTAATCTTTCGCAACTACAAGTTCTTCATTTGGAATTCTGCCCAAAGCTCCAGGCATTGCCTCAGGCTCCACCATCTTTATTTTACATAAATGCAAGAGAGAGTGCTTCATTGGAAACTTTATGTGACCAACAATTGTCACTTTTGTTTGCTCCAACTCACCCGGTATGCATATCCATCTGTCAATGTATGTATTTATATTCCTTTTCTTGTTAATTATGTATAACATGCTATTTGACAAACTTCTTTGTTTTAATTAGCGTGAGCCAATATGGGCGCATAAATACATACATCTCGATTCAAGTAAAACAATAGTAAGAACGGACTTTGAAGCCATAATTCCGGGGAGTGAAATACCACCATGGTTTAAGAACCAAAATCATTTTACTCTAGATGAGAATGGAGAATTTTCAATGACAATAGAGGTCTCTCCATTTAAGCGGTCAAAATTTGCGCTTTGCATTGTGCTAGATGACAAGTTTTTTGACTTCAAGGCCGACTATGGTTGGACGGTTGAATTCTGTGCTAAATGTCCCGATTTGATCTACAAATCCCATCATCCTTTGATAGATTGGCCAGTTCAGTTAGGAATAAATTCTCCTCACATTTGGTTGCTATTTGGGGAAATTCAGAGGAAAGATTTGACATTGCCAGCAGATCTCAACATACTACGTTTCACCTTTAACACTGCTTATAATTCGAAGATAAACAATTTAGATTTTCCTGAAACTAGAACTGTGAAGTGTGGCTGGCTCGCCATATGTCAAGAAAATTTGGAAGAATGGGAATGTTGCGTACCAAGGTGCATGAAACATGTCACCGACTTTCCGGTAAGTTACTATCATTTTTCTTAAAAATTCTCCAAATTATATATATATATATATATATATATATATATTAAATTAAAATCTGAAATAAACAATATATTACTAAGAGTAATATTGATTTGCTTTGTTAAAAACATAATTTATTAACAAATATAATTCTTAAGAACCTTTACTAATTTAATGTTATCAATTAATTGTGGTATAGCTAGAAACCACAAATTAAAATTATTCTAAATTTAAATTTTTTTATATTGGTCAAATACATGTTTAACAATCATTATGTTATAAAAATAGTAAAAAATATTTTAGGAAAGTTAGATGAAGTTTTAGTATGTTTTGGTTAGAGTAGCGAAACTTTTGATTTAAGGAGATGGAAGCTAATTTTTGTTTTCACTTTTTAATACTGCATCATTCCATTTTTTATGAAGTTATTTTATACTATAAAATTCCCCCCATACATGCTGAAGGTGCTTCTGGGTAATTAAAATATGCAAAGCATATAGTTAAGCCACTTTCAACATTATTCCCCAACCACCAAATTAAATAAAACCATCAGGTATAATGAAATTAAAGAGGCACAAAAATTCCAAGCAATAATTCAAACCTCATAATTATGATATGCTATAAATTAAAGAGGCACAAAAAGATATACTTATGCATTGTGCCGTGTCTTTAATTAGGGATATCCCACATTATATAAAGACTGTCACGGCCGAGAGCAATGGTTACTCCGAATTGACGAAAGTGAATTTATGTCCCAGAGGGCATCACCTTTATCTTACTTCTTGCTTGGTGTCATGTCTGTGGAGATATCTTCAGACGATTCAGATGATTCATGCACGCAGTTTATTACAGACGATGCCAGGTACAGGATATAAAATATGATCTTATCATTTCTTTGTCTCTTAATTGTTAAACTTCAGAAGTTGAAGTCATTTTTTGAGATCCCAAGTTGTGGTCCTTAACTTGATGATATCCTAATTCTCAACTTCTACAGGATATTGTTTGTTGCTAAATTTGTATTTCATGGGAAAAACCATTTTTCTTAACTACAAAATACACAATAGAATTCAAATCAGACAAAAAACTCAAAATTGTAACAATAACCAGCATAGAGTTCAGTTCTTGATTTAATTTGTAATATCCAAAATATCACATCCCCATTACAAATTAATGGTGTTCAAGAACTCTTAATCCTACATTGTATATATGTCAAAGACTAAGTATTTTTTTCGTGTAGTTAAGGGGAAAGGTTTTATATCAGCAATTTTAATAAACTCCTCCTTAATTAATAAATATGAATAGTAATTGAAACTCAATGACAATTTGGAGAAGGTCACTTATGGCCGTAATTTTGGGGTTTGGCAAAATTCTTTTTTTTCCAGAAAAACAAAATCTTATGATTATCTAGATATAAATTAATCTTCGTAAAATCTTTGCTACACTCTGATTCCTATATATTTAATTTGCTTTCTTCCTAAAATTTTTATTTATCTGGAATTGTTTGGGTGTATTGATTAGTCAGTTAATATCTTATTTGGATGAAATTTACAATCACTTCATAGACTTTTGACCATTTCCCATTCATTTTTCAAAGTCTTTGGGCACAATGTCAAAGCTGATGAAAATGCTCATGAATTTAGAACGCGTTTGGACCAATTATTGGTGAACCAATTTGATAAGATAATGAATTAATAGTTTTTACTCATTATTGTATTTGAGTACTGTTAAAGATTTTTATTTTATTTCATGACCTCATCTCTTTTTCTTTTTGTTTTGGATTAGAAGAGGTGAGTACAAAAATAAAAATGAATAATTAGAACTGGTTAATTTACTCTTTTGTTCCTTTTGTTTGTAACAATAAAAAAAATCTTGAGTCCAGTAGAGTTGGGAATAGGAATATGCATAGGTTGGGTTAACTCACCAACCCGCTCTATCCAAACAAATTAACTTGTAAGATTGGATTGGGTTGGGATGGCTAGTTGGTTCGTTTTATTTTTCTTCAACATGTTGACTATTAGTTAGAATAAGGAGTTTGTAAATTTTCAACCCGCTGAACTCAAACTAACCCACGGACTCATCCATTTATTTAAAAAAAATTGTAACCCTATGCAATGTTGTGTGTAAACAGAGGGGAAGAAGAGAGAACTTCGGGATTGAAATTGAAAAGAGATTTAGAATGGATTCTTCGCGAATTCGTGAATTCCTCCTGTCCTGCTAGAAAATCACCCCCAGAGATGCAAAAAGAATCCTTGAAATCTTGCTCCAGTTCTGGCCCAAGTCTGGTGAGGAGTAATGTTGAAGGACTGCTGACGCACAACCATGAATACTTCTACGCCTCTAGCACTGAATACCATCTTGAATTTCACTCTCCCTTGCTTAAGCCATTGCTTAAATGTTGAGTTTTTAGGTTAAGCAGTTTTTTAGCTGGCAATATTATACAAGAAGGCATGCTATTCTATTAGGTAGGTGCCCTTTCCATGAGGGCTTTCTCTTTCTCAATTCCTTTTTTTTAAAAAAAAAGATAAATAAATAAACCAAGGACAATTAATAAAATTACTTCCCATATTCCGTTTTTTTTTTTAACGTCATTTTCTGTTTGGAATTTCATTCTCGGTTGTGTGAATGCATACTGTATATTTGTTTCTGAGTTAATGAGAAGCAAATGTTGAAGATAAATATGGAGACAATTATCTGTTGTGTGAATGCGTACTATATGTTTGTTTCTGGGATGTAAGTCTGAAGTGCATCGATGATGGGTGAGTTTTATATTTTTTTTAAATAATTTTTTAGTCCAGGAGACAATTTATAATTACCATTTCTGGACCCCTTGCTTAATACCAAGTATGGTCAAGTGATTTGTTGACATGGTGTCAATCATAGGTTCACAATGTGGTTCTGAATCTATGTTCAATTCTTGTTGCCTCCTAATCTGCTGATAAAAATTATGAATATCTATTTCTGTGGTTTAACAACTAAAATAGTTGGTATTTTTGAGTTTTCTACTTCATCCTTATTTCAAGCCTAGAGGTTTTTCTAATGAGCCGTGTTATATTTTTTAGAGCAATTCTTAAGCTTAAAATCTGGGTTTTTAGGTTAAGCAGTTTTTTAGCTGGCAATATGATACAAAAAGGCATGCTATTCTATTAGGTGGGTGCCCTTTCGATTAGGGCTTTCTCTGTCTCAATGCCCTTTTTTTTTTCAAAAAAAATATTAAACGAGGGATAATTTAATAAAATTATTCTACATATTTCATTTACTTTACATTAAAAAATACATATAAAAAAATAATACCACTTTTTTATTATTTTTTTATTTCATACCAAATAATTTTTTTTCCCTTTCTCTTGTCTTTTTTATTTTTCTTTTCCTTCCCTTTTTTTTTTCTTTCATACAAACCAAGCACACTATAATGATTTTCATTCAAATGTCTAGTTTCATAAGTCTTGCCAAACAATTAATATTCAAGAACCTCAAGCTATTTACCCAATTCAACAAAAATGACTATATCAACCATTTAGTTTTTCAAAAAAACAACGATAGATTATTTAGTTCTTGAAAATTTAGTTCTATACAATTTAGTCTCTTAATATTATGAATTCTTTACAAACCATTATGGAATTAGTCCTTTAAAAGTTAGAGAATTAATTCTGTAATATTGAGACCATAACTCATAGAGATAAACTCTTTAATACTTATTTGGAAATTAGACATCAGAAAAGTATATCTTTTGGAAATTAAAATGTATATTTATTCCAAAAAGAGCATATATCTTCATGGTATATATGCTTTTCTTCATACAGCCTATGATAATCATAATGCAAAAGTCGTTATAACAAAATTCCAAAACAAATAAGATGTGTAAACATTAATAAAGCACCACACCTAGTGAAAGGATAACAGGCTGAAATAAGTTAGTCATTATCTCCAACGACTCCTCAACTCCACGAAATATTCTCACAGTATCAACTTGAAGAAATGAACTACACTAATTTTTACTTATAACTAAGTCTTCCTAAATTAAAGAACAATTTTCATATGATTAAAGGAGTATTTTTTTAATTTGTATCTAGATACATGTTTGATTATTAAAATATCATCTCTAAATTAAATACTAAATATTTAAGATTATTTTTTTCAATATTTAAATGCTTTAGATATATGTCAATAAAAAATATATTTAGAACAAATTATGTTTAAAATTTTTTAAAACTTTTCTACAAAATTTGATTAAGATGTATTTAGAAAAAATAGACACTTGAAAAAATTAAAAAGAAAACACACTTAATAAATTAAATTTGAAAATATTAGATTCAGTGCAATCAAATGGAATACAATTAATGATCGAAATGCTTAGATAAGCTTAAGCCAAATGTAATATGACATTATGGGCTAAAGAGGTGAAAGATTAAACATTCATAGACATTTGGCTAGAAAATCCTACAACCAAAGTGTTGTACGTAGATAAAATAAGTAAATGTATGACATGAAGAAGTAGGGAGAAGATGGAATTCTAGCCCAAAACATAGTATCAATCTGATACAAGCCAACTGGAAGACTCCCTCAAAACTCTATTACCCTAGGGCTACTCCTCCTGACATAGCCTTAGAAGAAAAAAGCATTTTGACAAATAGCTACAATGCCAATAACATCTATATCTGGAACATAGATGGTGAATCTGAAACAAACATCCTAAATATCCTCCACCAAATGACCATGGTTAGTACAATCTTCGAAACTACCTATGACTGTTCTGAAGTCGTTGTCTTTCACATCTTGGTTTATGGCTTCACAAGACAACTTAAAGGATGGTGGGATAATTAATTATATCACTGATGAAGAAAAACTCAGATTCAAAGATCTGTCAAAACCGAAGCTGATGGAACTCCCATTACTTCTAATGGCCAGCCTATCCCTGATGCTATCAACACTCTAATTTTTTCTATTGTTCAACATTTCATTGGAGATCCCTCCTTATGGAAAGGCAAATCCGGTGAGCTTTTGTCAAACCCTAAGTGTAAAACCTTATCCAACTTTAAATGGTATAGAGATACCTTCCTGACTAGGGTTTACACTAGGGATGATTGCCAACAACCTTTTTGGAAGGAAAATTTTTTAGCAGGCCTTCTTAAATCCTTACAAAGTTAGGGAAAAAATTAGGAGTCATATCAACTCTGAAGAAATCCCTTACCAAAATCTAAGTTACAGACAACTCGTAGCTTATGTATAAAAAACTGCTCTCAAAATTTGTCAGGATGACAAAATCCAACACTAGTTCAACAAAGAAAAGGTCCTAAATAAAAGAGGTTTAGGAACCTTTTGCAAACAATTTGGTTTTCCTACCTATAAACCAAAACCCAAGCCCAAGGCTACAGACAAAATACAAGAACACCAAACTAGAAAATACTATAAGAAACCTAGGTCCAATCACCCTAGGAATCTTAAGAGAGAGTTTAAATCTAAACCAGCCATAGATTTTCCTAAAAAACAATTAACTTGTTTTACATGTGGAAAACCTGGCCACAAGGTAAGATATTGTACGTTGAACAAAAAGGTTAGAAATCTAAACCTTGATAAGACTGCCCTACAACAAATCAACAATCTTTTGAACACATCTTCCAATGAAGAATCCAATTCTTCATCCGAAGAAATCAACCAATCCAAGTGGATGATATTTCATCCTCCTTTGAAGAAGAAACCTTAGGGATTAACATCTAAACCAAAGAGGAGGACTTATTAATTGACTTAATTAATGAACTTCCTAATGATGAGAACAAGGATAATACTTAGCCAAGTTCAAACAAACCATAGATGCTAATGCCTCTACCTCAAAACAACCAACTTCTACTATTAGGTACGATCTTATTAATATTTTGCAAAGATTTCAAAGCAAACCCAAACCCGTTGCAACTCAGGATTTGCAGAATGAAATTAGCTACCTAAAAATTGAAATTAGAAAGCTCAAAAAACAACTACAATGCCAATAACATCTATGACTGGAACATATATAGATGGCGAATCTAAGACAAACATCCTAAATATCCTCTACTAAATGACCATGGTTAGTACAATCTTTGAAACTACCCATGACTATTTTCTTTCACATCCTGGTTTTTTGGCTTCATAGGACAACTTAAAGGATAGTGGGATAATTATCTCACTGATGAAGAAAAAACTCAGATTAAAAAATCTGTCAAAATTGAAGCTGATGGAACTCCCATTACTTCTAATGGTCAGCATATCCCTAATGCTATAAACACCATGGTTACTAGCCTGGTCCGGGTCACTCAAACAGATCGGATCACAGTCGACCCAGTCAACCCAACCAGGTCTTGGTCGAATCGATAACCCGATGATTTAGTTAACTAAATTTTTTTTTATTTCAGCTTTCGCTTTCCTCCTCTTTTTTTTTAAGTTAATTACTTCAGTTTTCCGTTTCCTCCTTCAATCTAATTTAGTTGAGATTATTGATGATGATGGTAGTGGTGGTGGTGGTGGTGGTGACAATATTGAGGGAGCTACTAACATAGAGTGTAACAGACGACTAATTGACTCATAGAGCATGCCTTGTATTGGAGAAATGGATAACTCATATGCTTGGAATTTCTAAGTTAATTGATGATTTTATGAATATTTGTATTTTAATGACTTTATAAATTATTATGAATGTCTATGACTTTAATGTATGAATTATTATGTTTGGATGATATTATTTATGACTTTATGAATTATTATGAACATTTATGATTTTATGTTTGAATTATTATAGATGTTTATGAATTATTATGGATGTTTATGACAATACAGGGTGAAATTTGTATATAAATTATTTATTTTACTTGTTTTTGAATTTATTTGTAAAAATATATAGCTATATATATTTTTTATTTTTTTAATTTATTTACCCATGTTAGTAATTGACCCGATGACCCGGCGATTGAACCAATGACCTGGTGAACTGAACGCATGCTCGAGTCAATGGCCAGTCCATGTCTTATAACATTGGTCAACCTTCTAATTTTTTTTCTATTGTTCAACATTTCATAGGAGACCCTTCTTTATGGAAAGACAAATCCGATGAACTTTTGTCAAACCTTAAGTGTAAAACCTTATCCAACTTTAGATGGCATAAAGATACCTTCTTGACTAGGGTTTACACTGGGGATGATTGCCAACAAACTTTTTGGAAAAAGGTTTTTAGCAGGCCTTCCTAAATCCTTAGGAAACAAAGTTAGGGAAAAAAATTAGGAGTCATACCAACTCTAAAGAAATCCCTTACAAAAATCTAAGTTACAGACAACTCGTAGCTTATGTATAAAAAACTGCTCTCAAAATTTGTCAGGATGACAAAATTCAACACTGGTTTAACAAAGAAAAGGTCCTAAATAAAAGACATTTAGGAACCTTTTGCGAACAATTTGGTTTTCCTGCCTGTAAATCTAAACCTAAGCCTAAGGCTACAGACAAAATACAAGAACACTAAACCAGAAAATACTACAAGAAACCTAGGTCCAATCACCCTAGGAATCTTAAGAGAGAGTTCAAATCTAAATTAGCCATAGATTTTCCTAAAAAACAATTAACCTGTTTGACATGTGGAAAACCTAGCCACAAGGCAAGATATTGTAGACTAAACAAAAAGGTTAGAAATCTAAACCTTGATGAGACTAACCTACAATAAATCAACAATCTTTTGAACACCTCTTCCAATGAAGAATCCAATTCTTCATCCAAAGAAATCAACCAAATCCAAGTGGATGATATTTCATCCTCATTTGAAGAAGAACCTTAAGGATTAACACCCTATCCAAAGAGGAACACTTATTAATTGACATAATTAATGAACTTCCTAATGATGAGAACAAGGCTAAATACTTAGCCAAGTTCAAACAAGCATAAATTCTAAAGCCTCTACCTCAAAACAACCAACTTCTACCACTAGGTATGATCTTACTAATATTTTGAAAAGATTTCAAAGCAAACCCAAACCCGTTACAACCCAGGATTTGGAAAATGAAATTAGCTACCTAAAAATTGAAATCAGAGAGCTTTTGCTTATTGCTCAAATCCAAAATGAAAAACCTTTTTTCTGAATTAGAGATTAAAGAAAACAACAACAACAACAACAAAGCCTTATCCCACTAGGTGGGGTCAGCTACATGGATCGCATGACGCCATTGAGCTCTATCAATGACCAACTCTTTAGATATATCATTTACCAGAATATCCTGTTTAATAACTTTTCTAAGTGTCCTTGGTCTTCCTCGACCTTTTTTTACAAGACTTCAAACCATTTGCTCAACTCTCCTTACTGGTACTTCCAACAGTCTTCTTTGCAACGGTTTTCAACCATTTTTTCCTTAATAGGTGCCACTCTAACTCTACTTAGTATACGATCATTAAGGATCATATCTCTTCTTGTATGATCACACATTCATTGTAACATCTTATTTTTGCTACCCCAATTTTTTGTTCTTGTTGTCCTTTCATCACCCAACATTCACTTCCATATAAAATTGCTAGTTTTATAGTAGTGTGATAAAACTTTCCTTTGAGTTTATCAGGTACATTCCGATCACAAATAACTCCTGATGTCATTCTCCACTTCAACCACCCAACTTGTATCCTATGTGCCACATCTCCAATAATTTTACCGTCATCTTGTATAACTAATCCCAGATACCTAAACTTGGCACTTGTGATACAACTTGATCTTCAATTTTAACTTCCAACTCATTTCTAGCTTGTCGCTTGTTAAACTTACAATATATATATTCTGTCTTACTCCTACTCAAACGAAAACCCTTTGATTCCAAAGTATCTCTCCATAACTCGAGTTTAAAATTAACCTCTTCCCTTGATTATGCTATGATAACAATATCATCTGCAAAAAGCATGCATTTGGAGATTTCTTCTTGGATGTGATTTGTCAAAACATCTAAAACCAAGTCAAACAAATAAGGGCTCAAAGATGATCCCTGATGTAGGCCAATCTTAATAGGGAAGTCTCTTGTTTCCCCTCCAGACGTTCTTACACTAGTTGTACCTCCTTCATATATATCTTTTATAGCTATAATATATGCAACCTGTACACATTTCTTTTCCAAGGCTTTCTATAACACCTTTCTTGGTACTCGATCATAAGCTTTTTTCAAATCAATAAATGCTATATGCAAATCTTTTTGTTTACTCCGTTACCTTTCTGTCAACCCTTTTAATAGATAAATAGCTTCCATAGTAGCCACCATGGCATGAATCTATATTGATTTTTAGAAATACTCATCTCAATTCTTAACCTATGTTCAATCACTCTTTCCCATAATTTTCAGAGTGTGACTCATAAGCTTAATCCCTTGGTAGTTTACGCAGTTCTGAATATCCCATTTGTTTTTGTATATAGGCACTAAAGTATTTCTTCTCCATTCCTCAGGCATTTTCTTGAACCTTAAAATCTCATTAAAGAGTTTAGATAGCTAGATAGTACACTCCTCCCCTAAATACTTTCAAACTTCAATAAGAATACCATCAGGACCAACGGCTTTACCATAATCCATTCTTCTAAGAGCTTTTTTGACCTCATCAACCTTAATCCTACAATATTATTCCAAATTTTGTTCTCTCTCCAGGGTAGTTATATCTTCCATATCACTAGCCGACCTTGCTGCATTATTAAAGAGCTTGTAAAAGTAAACATGCCATCTATTTTTAATATCTCTATCTATAACCAAAACTTTTCCTTTTTCATCCTTAACACATCTTACTTGATCCAGATCTCTAGATTTCTTTTTCCTTCTTCAGAAGCTTTTTTAAATCTTATCTCAAGAATTTTTGTTCAAAATGGCATGTATCTGTAAGAATCATTGTTAATGATGCATTTATCCTTGATACTATCACCTTATTTGACTCTGGAGTAGATTTAAACTGCATCAAAGAAGGATTAATTCTGACAAAATGTTTTGAAAAAAACAACTGAGAGACTTAGGTCTACTAATGGTTCGAAACTTCAAATCAATTACAAACTTTCAAAAGCTATTGTTGAAAATGAAGGATTAAAGGTTTCTACTCCTTTTCTCCTGGTTAAAACTCTTTCAAATGATATTACTTTAGGAACTCCTTTCATCAATCAGGTGATACCTTTTTCTATAACAAAGGAAGGAATTCAAACTCAAAAATCTTGGGGAAACAATTACCTTCAAGTTTACAAAAAAAAAAACTATCACAAAAAATATAAATATTATAGAGCATAAAGAAAAACAAATTAATTTTTTGAAAGAAGAAATATCTTTCAAAACCATAGATTCAAAGCTTTCTTAACCATATTTGAAAAGCAAGATTTAGAATCTGAAAACATCCAAAAAACAATATGTTCTAATCTCCCTAACGCCTTTTAGGAATGAAAGAAACATGTTGTTAATTTACCATATGAAAAGGATTTGATGAAAAACAAATCCCAACCAAAGCCAAACCTATCCAAATGAATCATGATCTTTTAGATCACTATCAAAAGGAAATCAATGATCTCCTTGCTAAGAAACTCATTAGGAAAAGCCAAAGCCCATAGTCTTGCTCAGCTTTTTACGTTAACAAAAATGCTAAATTAGAAAGAGGAACTCCTAGACTTGTGATTAATTACAAGCCCCTTAATCAAGCTCTTCAATGGATTAGGTATCCTATTCCTAACAAAAAAGACCTCTTAAATTGTATTTATTCTGTAATAATATTTTTAAAGTTTGATACGAAATCTAGATTCTAGCAGATCCAAATCAAATCTGAAGACCAATACAAAACTGCATTTATTGTCCTGTTCAATCAATATGAATGGAATGTTATGCCTTTCTGTCTCAAAAAATGCTCCCTCTAAATTTCAAAGGATGATGAATGAAATTTTTAATCCCTACGCTAAATTCATAGTTATTCATATAGATGATGTTCTCATCTTTTCACAATCTATTGACAACATTTCAAACATATAAATATCTTTGTAGGTGTTGTCTAAAGAAATAGTCTTGCTATTTCCAAAACAAAAATAAGTCTTTTCTAAACAAAGATGAGATTTCTTGGTCATGATATTCACCAAGGAACTATCATGCCTATTTATAGAGCAATTCAATTTGTTGACAAATTTCCTGATCAAATTCTTGATAAAACTCAACTTCAAAGGTTTATAGGATGTTTAAATTATGTAGGAGATTTCATTCCTAATTTAAACAACCTTATCAAATCCCTCCATGATCGATTTAAAAGGAGTCCTCCCGTTTAGACTGATAATCACACTCATACTATCAAACAGATCAAAAACCATGTCAAATATCTTCCTTGCCTGTTATTAAGTTCTCAATGGTGCTATTACCCTTTATTCTGATCTCTATCTTGCCTAGACTTTCATTTCTTAATAGATGTTTTTAGTAGTTTAGAGTAGTTTAAGTTTTCCTAAAGTTTTAATTAATTGAGTGATTTCATAATTTGGAATTACTGGTAATTAATGATTTATTGTTTTTAATGTAGGTTGAGTTAGTGAGGAGCTTATGTAAGAAGATGAAACTATCAGAACTATAATTCTAAAGATACTAGAGAGATGTCTGTCTCTCACCACTATAGCGATGGATCTGCACTACTATAGCTGTGAGCTCTGCACCAGGAGATTTTGAAGCTATCTTCTCTTCCTCCCACAACTATAGCAATGGATTTCACAACTATAGCGGTGGCAGCTATAGTAGTGGATTTCACAGCTATAGCGGCAGTCATGATTCCTACCACTTTTCTGCTAGTATAAATAGTAAACAAGCAAGATTTTTAGGTCATTTTGAGCACGGGAAAGATTGAAGAACACCAATTTTGCAGAAGGAAGAAGTGGAATCCTATTTCAAAGCTCTCCAACTGCAATTTTCATCAATCCAACCTCAATTTCATGGAGTTTTCTCACTTTTCTACTGTTTTCTGTAGTTTTGTAGTCATGAGTAGCTAAATTTCTATTCTAGGATTACTATGAACCTAATTTCATATTAAGAATTGTGCATGTTTCTCTTTATACTTGTAATTTATTTTGAATTAATACATTCCTTTCATTCATTTATCCTATGCTTGCCTTAAATATGATTAATTTATAGCTTACGTGTTACTTTCACTGATCTTTGGCGAGGGAGGTGTTTGTAGAACATTGAATGAATAGGGCGAGTGCTTGAACTTTAGGGGTTTTTACTTATTAACTCATAGGAATATTAGTTAACCTCGTTTAATCAAATTAGATTATTGCTTATTAGGCTTAACTCATACAAGGAATTGAGTAGGTGTTGAGTAGCTTACTCCAGATTCGAGAGAATTATTTTAAGCTATTAGGAAAACTAAGATTAAAGTGTATAATTGATTAGAATTGTAAGCGCTAGAGAGAGTTTAGCAATTCTGATAACACACTTTTTCCATTTATTTTAGTCCCTATTTTAGTCCTTTTTGCCTCTTTAATTTTGTCAATTCTCTAATTTTATTATGTTTTTGTAATTTATTGGGTATAAACTATTTATGGATTGAATGTGTCTCAATTTTTATATTTTTAGAACTTGAATTGTAAAATGCTCAATTTAATTCCTACAAATTTTAATTTTGGAGAGAAAAGTGTTGACATGGACAAAGATGATGATTTGGATGCTAATGTGGCACTTTTTGGGTGATGTAGATGCTTACTAGGATATGCTGGATGTGGGGCCCACTTGAACTCTTATTCAATGCCATGTAGTCAGAATTTTTGGGCAGAAATATTAATTTTCGTAGGTCAAGAAAAGCATGGCTGAAATATTAATTTTGCCATGATATTCTGCTGCTGTTCTGCTGCTGTTTGTCACTTCTGCTGCAGAAATATTAATTCTGCTGCTGCTGCCATACCATTCTGCTGCTGCCATACTTTTCTGCTACTGCAGAAATATTAATTTTGCTGCTGTTTTGCTGTCAAAGTGCTGCTATATCATGGAAGAGGCATCCAAGGAGGCATCTAGGGCAGAATATAGAATATCCCTTTAGGCATGTGTTAGATCAGTTTTATATTTGCAAAAATAGAAATTTATTAAGGAGGCTAAGTCATTTTTCTGATGGGAAGTCCTAGCACCATTTTTCTGCCTTCCTTAGGCAGCAGTGGCTGGGAGCAACATAGAGGCAACTCTCTAGCTTGGTTAGAGGGAAAGGAAGCCTTCCCACTTGGGAATGGCTCTCCTTCTCCCATTTTCCTTCCTTTTCTTGCATTTTCCTTCATAGTTTCTTAGATTTTTGTTGTATTTTCTGTTTTCTGTTATGTTTTTCCTTCTCTTCCATGTAATTTTCTAAGTTTAAGGATTGATGTAGTTTGGTTCTATGATGTTTTATTGCTGAACAATTTCGATTTTAATGCATTTTCGTTTAATGGAATGGATTTTACTGATTATTCTTCCTCTTGAATGTTTGATGAACATTCAATGAGTTTGGGATTTTTATGTCTATGCTAGAGTTAGCTAGATATTGAGCTTGACCTTGTAATTTCCACCATAAATTAGATTATCTAGATATAGATAGTTTTATTTATGTGGCTTGAATAATTTTCTTGAGCTTCATGACTTAATTGAATGGTTGATCTAAAATTTTAGTCAATTATTTTGGATAAGTTAGATTGTAATTTCAAAGCTTTTGGATTCAATCATATTTTAGAAAATTGGCCAACATTGAATGGATTGTAATTTAATTGAATTGTTCTTCAATGATTCAAAGATTAATTTGTCTATGAATTAATCGGATTGGACCAACGAAATCAATCTCATTTTCTTGTGTAGTCGGTCATTTGATGAAATGGAAATTGTACTTTAATTCATTTAGACCAATGAGTATTTTCTTGGCCAAAGTTCTATTTTATTTATTGTCCTATGAAGCTTGTTATTTATACATGCATGCGATTGCTACGTATTTGTAATGAGGAGGACAAGAGATAACATGTCATATGCGATTGCGGGGCATTGATGTGATTAGGACATGATCGGATTATATCTTCCTAACTATAATTTTAATATAATTCAGTCTTAGAAGACTTTCTAAGAATTTTAGATTGAAGATTACATAATAGAATTAGCCAAGAATATTCAAAGGAAAGGATGATGATGTACAATTCCATGGAATTTGTGACCAATTACACATCTTTTGTCTGTTTTATTTTCTGTTTAGTTATTTAAATTTCAGTTATTTATATTGCGTTGTTTCAATCATCACCCCCCCTTTTTTGTGTAATTTCTGAAATTTCCCTCATAAGTCTTAATAGCATTTCACTTAGCCTAATTGAATTTTATTTGATACCTCAATCTCTGTGGGACGATACTCTACTCATCACTTTATTACTTGTTGCGACCCAGTATACTTGCTGGAATATTTTATGTGCTATAAATTATACGCACCAAATTCCTAGGACAAAAGAGGGGGATTAGTAACTCTAGGTCTTTTATTGAATTAATTTCATCCGAATTTTGTGTATGTGTTCATTGTTATTTGCAAAAAGTATAAAAATATTTTGTTGCTTGAATTTTACTTTTCAATTCTTAATTTAAAGCTATATTCGATCCAAATTTGTGCATCTAACTAATATGCTTAAATTTCTTGAATAATTAGTGAGTTAGTCATCGTGGGAACAATATTCTTACTTTATTTCACTGTATTACTTGTGCAACTGGTGCACTTGCCAAATTGCTAACACCTGTACCTTCCTAATCCTTAAGCATTTAAGATTATTCAAACTGATGCTTCTGATCTTGGTTATGGAGGAATTTTCTTACAAAAGGTTAATAACAAAGAACAATGCATTGCATTTGCATCCAAGCATTGGAATAGTGCTCAACAGAACTATTCTACCATTAAAAGAGAAATTTTGGCAATCGTTTTATGCATTACCAAATTTCAAAGTGATTTATTAAATCAAAATTTTTTTGTTTGTATTGATTGCAAATCTGCGAAAGATGTTTTACAAAAGGATGTTAAAAATTTAGCTTCAAAACAATTTTTTTGAAAGGTGGCAAGCCATCTTAAGCATTTTTTATTTTGAAATTGAATTTTTAAAAGGATTTGCGAATTCTATTCCAGACTTCCTAACAAGGGAATTTCTTCAAGGAATTTAATGCCGCCAAAATTGAGAGATAAAGGAAAGGGCATTGCCCAGCCATCTTCTGATGCAAAGTCACTCTCTGGATCTTCGATCCACCAAAAACAGGTCTTTGACCATTCATCCTGAGTTATCCACTCAAAATTTCAATCAAGCTAGAACTTCATCCATACAAAAAGAATCAAAGGCCTCTTATGCCTAGCCATGCAAAGCTCAAGCCAAAAATTAAAGTCCTTACAAAATAAATCTTAGGCAGATAAAGTCGCTATAGAAGAAGAAGAAGAACTTGATGAAAAGTATAACCTTGCTCTTGCCCAATTAATTCAAGCAATCTCCTCAAAAGTCCTTAGTTCTAAACCCGCAACCAATCTCCTCAAAGCTGCCCAAACAAGCCTACTTCAAAAAACCCAATACCTTTCTAACCATTATCCAAATGGAACCAAATTTCTAGGAAAATAATCCCAACAAAAGCTCTAAGGAAGTCTTTCCTTAAGGCTTTCATTTTAAGCCTACTGTTGAAAATAAGACCCAAAAGTTTTATGAATATATCTTAGTAGACTGGGATTCTATCTCCATTAAACATTATAGAGATACAAAAGATAAAACCATTTTTTCTCATTCAACTCTTAATATTTTGAAAGTCCTTACTCCTTCTCAATGGGGTCAAGATCTCAACAAAATCAAAAAGTTTTCTTAAAACTTTGATCCAATTGGATTTACTTACTGGGATTACATTGATGCATGGTATAATACCTTTTGGTATCAAAATAGAACTTTTAGCCATTCTTAGTTGATTTAATTTAAAACCAATGTTCATTGCCTCTTTCCTCAATGGTTTATTTCTTGGTGGGAATTCTTTGGCCCTTGCCTAAAAGTCCTTCCTGAATCTTTGAAAGAAGGTTTTGAATAATTTTTTTAAACATACAAATTTTAGTGGAGATCCTATTATGATAGGTCTTCATTATTTTTTCAAAATTTGCCCTTGCTTGGATCATTCAATGGCATTATAATTTCGGCAAATCTAATTTTCCTAATTGTCTTACCGCTCTCCAAAGAGTGCCTCAAATTAAATGGTGGGCACAATTTCAGCAAGATAGAGGAGATCTTGAAGCTATTAAGCTTTAGATTAAAAGGAATCCCAAATTTTAGAAGATTGCAGACCCTAAAGCCTGCAAAATTTCTCAATCAGAAATCTCAAATTCAATCTTTTTTATCCTCCTCAATGAACAAAGAAGATTTATTAAAATAGTTAAAAGCTATACCATGCTTCTCCTAGAAAACTAAATATAGTTAGAGGCCTTATTCAACAAAAGAAAAGCAGTCCTCTACATCATCTGCTTCTTCGTCCTATGGCCCACAGGACAATGAAGATGACTATTTTGGAATCAATCTAAATGATGATTGACTCCACCGTAAGTTGCTGATCTGACTAAAGCAACAGTTGTTCTTGTTTCCTGTCAATAATAGTATCTACTTTTTAGTAGATGACAAATTGTAATTTCTTTCTGAAATTATTTATTTTCTCTGTAGTGTCGGCAAGCACTGTAGTGTCGGCAAAGTTTGCCTTTAAATTTTGAATTTTCTTCCTCTGCGAAGGAATCACAAGTTTTTACATTCAGTATCTTAGAGAGAGTTTAGTGAGAGAGTCTAAAGGATTTCATTCCCTCTTCTTGTAAGCCTTCTTGATCAATAAATGTCAAGTTTTGTTTGTTTTAAGTTCTGATTGTTTTATTTTTATTGCTTTAAGTTTATTTCATCCATCTACATACATGATATAGAAGTTCGTCTTGTCTCTACTTCTCATTTCATTCTCCCTTTCTATTTTTCTTTTTAACTCTATCAGGGACTCAATTCCGACGTATATACATATATAAATTTCCACTAATACTAGAACAAAAAAACACATACTTGAGTTGGCCAATGGCAACAGAAGTTTCAGAAATTGTCTGCAATCATATACCTAATTAATAGCTAGCACATAATAAATTTTAAGAAAAATTAGGAAGCATTTATGAAATAAATATTAATTAAAAAAGTGAAATGGAAAGAGCGCTACTAAAAATATTTGTTATGTGGTAGGGATTATTCCCACTGGTTAAATTATGAACATTCTAGTCAAATTCTAATCTATACCAAAATTCATAACAACACAGGAACAAAGAAAAATAGAGTAAAAGATGATGAAATCCTAAACCCTAAACCCTTGTGATTCCAACAGAACAAGTGATAAAAATGGCTCCCAAAATTATTCTTAAAAGATTTTCCTTCCCAATTGAGGTTTGGTCGTCACTTCCCTCGTTCCCCAACTTAGAATACCCAAAAAATGTTGTCATTTTGCTATTTAAACTCCAAGTCACATGTTTTTCGTGGCAGTGAGATCTGGCCGCCTAGTCACTAGAATGGCAGAGAAGGAAGCAAAGAAAATGTTGGGCCGCCTACTCTAACCACCTAGGCAGTCACCTGGTGAGAACCAGCTTCTTTTTATGCTCTTTTGACTCCTTTGGCTTTCCTATTTCCAAGTTTTTTTTTCTCCGAGTCTTCTATGATTTAAACCTCAATTTTCATCATTTAAAGCTTGCAAAACACAAAATTTATTAAGTTTATAATTTGGGATTAAATTTGTATTCTTTGAAAAAAAAAACTTTAACGTTTGTGCTATGCACACTATAGATTCATAAGCATCAATATTATTCCCAATGATTAAGATCTTCAAATGATTGAATATTTGTCGAAATTAAACCAAAATACCACAAAGTGATATGAATAAGGAGGCATTATCGCATTCATGCTCGTCCATGGCGCAATGGAAAGAGAATGAAAAAATTAATTATTTTGTATTTTTTTATTTAGTAAGTTTATAATTTGAGATCAAAATTGTATTCTTTGAGCCAAAATTTTAACTTTTCCGCTATGCACACCATATATACAAAAGCATCATTATTCCTTGTGATTAAGCTCTTTAAAGGAGTGAATATTTTCCAAAATTAGACCAAAAAATGACAAAGTTATATGAATAAGAAAAATTCGTGCTTGTCCATGAAATAATGGAAAGAGAATGAAAAAAATTAATTATTTTTTATTTTTTTATGTCAATATATAGATAAGATACAACGAAGTGTTTAGTGTTCACTTCCAAATTGATCTAATAATTACATTAAAATAAATATTTCTCTTTAATTTGATGTTTCCTCCCCAATTTTAGAGGGAAACAAATTTATTTTCCTCTAAGAAGAGCAAGCACATAAAAAATGGATTTATCAACAATGGTTGATTCTATCAAAAGAGTTAGTCTTTCACAAGATGTAATACCCAAGAAAAATAAAATATAAATATTTGTTTACAAACTACTATTACTATTTCAGTATACGGTACTATTCACCCGTATAATACTATTTACGTATATGATACTGTTCATTTATACAATCGAAATGTCAAGTACTAGATGTAGTTTGGTCATAAGAGAAAACTAGAAAGAAGTTCGTGGGAGAAAATGACGTTTTATGTGTAAAAATACCCTCAGGGACTAAAGTGAAAGGACTGAATTGAAAAGAAACTTAAAGGTTTAAGGTGAAAGGATAGTTTTCCTTTTAAGTTTCCAATATTAATAACAGAAAAATTTCCCATCGTACGCGTGAGGTGTACAGTAACTGCATTATTAGAAATGTCATTTTCATGAATAGTAAATTGAATATTTTATTGACGCTTAGTATCAAATAGTACCCTTGACTTTTCCTATAAATAGGCGCTTTCATTTCACTTCTAAATTCACACCTTCAACTTCTCTTCTTCTCTCCTTAAGTTTCTCTTACTTCAATGCTAAGCCTCTGAGATTTTGGGCCTTTCCTTTTCAGCTTAGGTAAGGATACTATGCCCTTTCTATGTCTTTCAAATTTTAGAAGTTATTTTCTTAAGTATGCTCTGTGGTTGCAGCCTTGGCTGATCTTCCACATCAGAAAAACTGTCCTTAGCTGTTTATATGTTATTTTGATTCTCTGATTACCGAAATAGAATGTAAACTGTGAAGAATACATGTCTAGGAAAGTTCTGGCTAAGGAAAGACCTGGTTTTTAAGTGTGTCCAGTGTGACCCTCCACTCTTTCCTGGGAACTTACCTGGTGTACTTTTTTACAGATTGTATTCTCTATTTCTGGTATGAATAGTAACCGGACATATGAATAGTAATCGTATGAATAGTAACCATACGTATAAACAGTATCTATACGAAAACAATCCTAACGTATTTTCTCTAATCTTTCATGAAAATCTCCGTAGCAGAACACCGAAATTCACTTGAGCACTCTTGTTTGTAATGACTTAGAGAAGCGATGCTCGTACGGAATCCAGGTGAGTGGAACGACCCCGTTTTAATAGAGTTTTAGCATTACTGGTGATAAAAAGTATGTTGTAGGACACTCCCAAGATTCATAGGGTGAAATTGGATTCAGAATGACGAATCTAATGAGATAATTAATCCAGAAGTATGGATAAGACGAAACAAGTATTTCATGATGATGTGAAGTTTGAATGTTTTCAAAAATGGATTAATTGTTATCTTGATATGTGGTTTATAAATCTATAATATAGTTATATACTATACCTGTTATATGGATGAATATTATATTGAGCTTCTGATTATGATATGAAATGATATTGATTGTGATTGAGCGGGACAGTACCCCCTCTCACGGCAAGGCGGAAAACTCGGTTGACAGGGTGTCTTGACCAATGAGTGTGGAGACAACGATTCCCTCAGTAGGGATATAGCCTGGATTGGTGATAAATCCGTGAGGCGCCCTAGCTAAGAGGATGGGGTTGTGCGTCATGGCGGAAATATACATAATTGGTGAGCCGGCCTGTGTGCGCTCTCCGGGATATATTGCCATTGACGAGTACTAGTAACGTTTGTTGAATTGGATGAATTTTTATCTTCTTGTATGTAAGAGGATGATGTTGTGCGTCATGGCGGAAATATACATAATTGGTGAGCCGGCCCGTGTGTGCTATCCGGGATATATTGCCATTGACGAGTACTAGTAACATTTGTTGAATTGGATGAATTTTTATCTTCTGTCTATTGGTTGAGTATGAGCCTTTGGATATGCTTGCATGACTGGTGATGTATTTGAATTTTATTAACGCGAGGCCGATTCGCTCATTGAGTTTAAAAGCTCACACTGTTTGTACAACCTTTTTGTTCAGATCAGGTTGCCAGCGAAGAATATCTGCTAGAGGAGTAGATCACTTTGGACCTTCCCGTTGTCGGGTAGACCTCTCTTTTGTTATAGATTATGTTGCTCTGTAATCGTCTAGGACATCTAGGTCAGGGGTTTGGCATTTGGTTTGTATGTCAGCATAATAATATATTTTATATTGAGAATCTATAAGTCCTATGCAAATCATCTCTATGAATTTCAAATAAGAAAATTTGATATATTTTCTTCAGGAATGGTTATTTTGATAATATAGAGATAATGACTAATAATTTAACTCATGGGTAGAATTTATCGAAAGGCTTACAGTGATGGGATATTCATCATTGTGCCGGTCATGTGCCCAGAAAACGGGTCGTGACACAAGATGTTGAACTCAAGTTTAAATTTTCATTGAAAGGGTTGCCTAAATTTAGTGCTCGACAATGTTTCAAGCATGATTGCCTCTAGTAGAGAATTTACTCGTGAAAAATTTAAAAAAAATAGATTTCTTCATTTGGAATATTTTTTAACATGGTTGAGTTCATTGCGACTAAACTAAAAAAATTAATAGAAACATCAATACAAATTGGCACAATTTCCACAAAGTAAAAAAAGGGGGAGGGTTAAGGAAAACATGTAGCAGTACTTGTTTATTCCGAAAAAGAAATGAAAAAAAATAAATAAAGCAAGTCAATAATGAGATGGGGAGTATGGCGGTGGCTAAATCTACATCAGATTTTGAAATAGGAACCATAATGAATGGCAACATATATAGTGTGTGTGTGTGTGTGTGTGTATATATATATATATATATATGTAATATGTAAAAGCATTTTAGGAATGTTTCCGTCCAAGTCAAATTCCAGAAATCTGATCTATCTAGCTTCTCCCATGTAGCAGTAATGCCCTTTTGATCGATTATTAGTGCACAATTGAATGGGGAAAGGAAATGCGAAAGGGAGCGGACTTGGAAGATGTTAGAGTGGCAACTTGAAAAAGAAGAATATTAACAAAATAGAAAAAAAAAATTGAAGACTAGTATTAAAAAATAAATTGTATAGTACTGGGCGTTCGAGTATCTCGTCTTTCTTTAAGATAATTTCGTATGTCCCACGGATTGCTTTTGCCATAGCACTCGATGTAAGAGTACACAAACATATTACCTCTAGGATATAACAGCTCAAAATTTGCCTGTTTGGTCTACAATCCCTATACAATGATTATAGATATGACTTTTTTTCTCACACATCTTTTTTTACCCAATATACACAAATATTATAAAAGCTCTTCACACTTGTATATTTCCCCCCTTATTTTTTCATGTGTCCACACCATACCACACATACAAGAGGATTTATATAAAAAATGATTTTCTACCCGTGGGAAATAAAACTTATTGAGCGATTGATGGTTATTGGAGGATGCTTTAATGATAATGCCTAAACCCAAAGGCTGGTGGTAAAGTTCGTAGAAGTGGCCTCATTATAAAGGATAAAGGCATTCCAATTCTCTGCAGTGAAATCATTTCCGTTCACTAGGTGTAGATCCAATGCATAGAGCTTTATATGCATGTGAATTTCTTTTTTTTTTTGGTGAAAAGGAAATTTAGATTAAAAAACAGAGAATACAGACAGTATGTTCTTAGAGAGAACTAGGGGCGAGAAAAACAAACAGATACAAAAAGGAAAATCAGCAACTAAGGAAAAAGCAATATAAATCTAAATAAAGTAGCAACAGCATATTAAAGATCTGCAAGATAGATATCAGTGACTGAAGTTGGAGGTGTAGCAAAAGTTCTAAGTGGCCATGGCACAGGGATCAACAAGGGTCAGAAGAAAAGAGAAAACAAAGGAAAGAAGCTAAGTTGAAAATCTTAGATATATTTCTAAACTCTGGATGATCGCTTACACTGATATTGGCACCTTATTTATACTAGTTCTCAGGGGACAAAGAAGCATGGACAGATAGGAAAATGATGGTATGATCACATGGGCATGGGCATACAAGAGTTAAAAATGAAAGAAAAAAAAAACAAAGTCTAGTAGCACATGGGTGGTAGCTGGAAGGTAGCAGATGGGTAGTAGCTGGAAGGTTGACAATGTGCTGCAGCCATTGTGGACTAACTTAAATTTCAGCAGCTGTGGCATTCTCCCCGGGTTGAACAGGACTCGTCCTCGAGTCTAGTTCGATGTCATCATCAATGTATGGAGATAAATCAGCAACATTAAAAGTAGCTGAAACTCCATAGGTTCGTGGTACTTCAACCTTGTATGCATTGCTATTAACCCGTTGTACAATCCTGAACGGACCATCAGCTCTCGGTGATAACTTGACGTTGGGTTAATTCAGAAAACGTTCTTTGCGCAAATGAATCCAAACCAAATCACCTACTTTGAAAGTTTGTACTTTCCTATGCTTGTCACGTTGAGTCTTATACCTCATGTTTTGCCTTTGGATCTTGTCTCGAACTTGCTCATGCAGCTTCTTAATTTCTTTAGCACGCTGGTCTGCATCGGCACTATATTGCTGTTTATCAGTAGATGGGGTCAAATCCAAGGGGCTAAGCGGTCGAGTACCATAAACCACTTCAAACGGTCATTTTCCAGTTGCTTGATTATAAGAGTTATTATAGGAAAATTCAATTTGGACAAAGATAAGATCCCACTGTTTCAAATTCTTTCCTACAAAACTCTGGAGTAGGTTTTCTAAAACCCTATTGATGGCTTCCGTTTGACCATCCGTTTGAGAATGACTAGCACTGCTGAATTGGAGCTTGGTACCCAACTTCTTCCACAGGGTTCTCCAAAAGTGGCTTAGGAACTTAACATCTTGGTTAGAGGTGATAGATTTTGGAATACCATGAAGACGAACAATTTCTTTAAAATAAAGGTCTGCAACTTGAACAGCATCATTGGTCTTCTGGCATGGAATAAAGTGTGCCATTTTTGAAAATCTGTCTACTACCACCATTATGGAATCCTTTTGTCATTGAGTTCTTGGCAATCCAAGGATAAAATCCATACTGACATCTTCCCAAGGTGCTTCTGGAATTGGAAGCGGCATATATAACCCTGTATTTTGACTTTTGGTCTTGGCCAAGTGACAAACTCTGCATCTTTGAATGTGTTTATTAGCATCTCTCTCCAGTTTTGGCCAATAGAAATTTTCCTTGATTAGGGCTACAGTTTTATCTCATCCAAAGTGACCTGCTAGTCCTCCATCATGGGTCTCCCAGATAATTATTTCTCGTAATGAGCATTGAGGGATGCATAATGTCTTTCTTTTGAATAAGAATCCTTCATGCCTGTAGTAGTCTTGGAAGGACTGCATTTTAGTATTACCCCAAATTTTTCCAAAATTTGGGTCATCTTGGTATAACTCCTGGATAACCTCAAAGTTGATAATCTTTGTTTGAAGGGTAGAAGTAAAGCATAACGCCTGCTGAGAGTATCTGCTACAATATTTTGGACTCTTGCCTTGTGCTTGAGTAGGAATGGGTATGGTTGCAAAAACTCACTCCAAGCAGCATGTCGTCGGTTGATCTTTTGTTGAGAGTTCAAGTGCTTGAGGGCTTCATGATCAGAATAAAGAATAAATTCTTTATTCAACAAGTAGTGGCTCCAATATTACAGGGCACGAACAACGGCATAGAATTCCTTGTCATAAGTCAAATACTTGAGTTTACCGTTGTTGAGTTTTTCACTGAAAAAGGCTATAGGGTGCCCTTCTTGACTCAAAACAGCTCCAATTCCGGTATTTGAAGCATCACAACTAACTTCAAATACTTGGTCAAAGTTTGGAAGTACCAGTACTGGTGCTTCAGTCAAACATTTCTTTAGTTCTTCGAAACTTTTCTGGGCTTGTTCTGTCCATTGAAATTTTTCTCCTTTGGTACAGTCTGTGAGTGGAGCAGCAATAGAGCTAAAATTTTTGATGAACTTTCTATAAAATGAAGCTAATCCATGGAAACTTCTCACATCATGAATAGAGCTTGGAATAGGCCAGCTATTGATGGCTTCGAATTTACTCGGATCTACTCGAATACCCTCAGCAGTGATAATATATCCCATAAAATTTACTTCCTTGGTTAGAAAAGAACATTTCTTGAGATTGGCATAGAGTTTCTGCTCTCGTAGAGTCTGTAGCACTTGTCGTATATGCTCTAGATGTTCTTCTTTTCCTTTGCTATAGATCAAAATATCGTCAAAGTACACAACTACAAATTTGCCAATGAAGGGGCGAAGTACTTGATTCATCAGACGCATAAATGTATTTGGAGCATTAGATAATCCAAAAGGCATCACGGTATATTCATACAGGCCATCTCTGGTTTTGAAAGCAGTTTTCCATTCATCTCCTGGACGGATTCTGATTTGGTGGTAGCCACTGCGAAGATCAATCTTGGAGAATATGGTAGCTCCATATAGTTGATCAAATAGGTCATCGAGCCTTAGTATCGGGAATCGATACTTGATAGTGATTTTGTTGACAGCTCGACTATCAACGCACATTCTCCAACTTCCATTTTTCTTCGGCACTAGAAGGACAGGTACAGCACAAGGGCTAACACTTTCTTGAATCAATCATTTCTTGAGCAATTCTTTAACTTGGCGTTGAATTTCGTCATGTTCCTTAGGACTCATTCTATATGCTGGCTTGTTTGGAATGACAGCTCCAGGAATAAAGTCAATGGCATGTTGGATATCACGCATTGATGGTAATCCTTGAGGGTTTTCTTCTGGTACAACATCCAGAAATTCAGCAAGCATTTTTTCTATCTCCAAAGGAAGAATTGTCTCCTTATTTGCTTCAAACAAAAGACAAAGTTTATGGTCTGAGCTTCTTCTGCTGTCACCTTGAACTGTGATTTTGTAACTAAAGACACAAGGGGCTTTGGTTCCTTCTTGTCTTTGTTTAGTTCACTTGGTGGCAAAGGTGTCAACTTGACTTTTACTCCATCTTTGACGAAAGAGTAGGTGTTAGCATAGCCGTTGTATATTGCACGATGATCATATTGCCATGGTCTTCCCAGTAGAAGGTGGCATGCATCCATAGGAATCACATCCCACCATGTGTTATCGTGGTATTTCTGACCAATGGAAAAATTTACAAGACAACATTTAGAGACCCTTACCTCGTTGCCTTTATTGAGCCATTGTAACTTGTACAGATGAGGATAATCTTGTATTGGCAATTTCAACTTTTCTTCCATATAATTTGACACGACGTTCTCACAACTCTCACTTTCAATAATAACATCACAAACCTTGCCTTGCGCAGTGCAACAGGTGTGAAAAATGTTGTGTCTCAGCCATGGTTCTTCTTTGGCTGTTGCAGTATGCAAGCTTCATCTAATTACCAATGATTCTCCTTGATCAGTAGGGGTGACCTCTTCAATGTGCACTAGTTCTTCATAAAACACTGGGTCATCATCAAATACTGGTCCTTCATCTTCTTCAGAAGCTTCATGGATTTCTCCTTCAATGATGGTGATAATCTTGCGGTTTGGACAATTAGAAGCAATGTGTCCAAATCCTTGGCACCTGAAACACTTGACGACTTTTGAATTGCCCTCTCTGTTGGGCTTTGGTGGGTTGTTATTTGAAGTACTTGCTTGCTGGATCTGAGGTTTACGGGTATTTACAGAATTCCTATAAGGATAAGAGGAAGAAGATTGATATGAAGGCTTCTTGGGAAGCTGTTTCTCAATTCGAAGAGATAAACGAATAACATCGTCCAAAGTCCAATATTGTTGAAGTTGGACCAGGTGGGCAATATCTACGTTTAATCCTCCAAGGTAGCGAGCAATTGGTTGCTCATCCATCTCTTGGATGTCACACTTCATCATTAACTGTTCAAATTCTCTGGTGTATTCTTCTACAGACAGGTTCTTTTGACGAAGATTCTGTAGTTGAATAAAATTATCTTGAAAAAATTGCGGAGGTAAGAACTTACGAGTTAGTTCTTTACGCATCTTTTCCCATGTCGGTATTTTGCTTTTTCCTTCTCTCTCGCGCTTCTTCTTTAAATTTTCCCACCATATGGAAGCGTGTTTCTTTAACTTGACAGCAATGATTTTTACCTTCTTCTCTTCGGGTATCTCTTTATACTCGAATATTCGCTCGACAGTTTGTAGCCAATTGACAAATTCATCTGGTTGGAGTTTCCCTTCAAATTCTGGAATTTCCACTCTGATATCGTCGGTACAGGTGACTTGTCTGCATTGTCGGTGGTTACTGGTGGACGTCGAGGAACTATTATCTGAAACTTCACTTTGATGCTCCTTCTGGTCCTCCAATTGAATCCGTTGGGCATTCATAATTTCCTGCAACTGTTGAATTTGTTGTCTCAATTCTTCTAATTCAAGTTCTTGAACGGATCTACGTCTAGGAGGCATTTTCTCTCTCTTTTTTTTGAAGAAGATTAAGTGAAATTTTGGATGACATAGGGATTTGGGGGCAAATTTGAGGAGAAATTGGATTGGATTACAATTTTGAAAGTTTTAGGACTGATCGGTAATTTTATGAGAATTTTTATGGGGTCAAAATGCAATTTTAGGAATTTTTTGAGGTCAAAGATTAATCTAATTGAAACTTTGGGGTCAAAGTGTAATTTCAAAAATAATTGTGGGCAAAAATAAAATTTCAGAAAGTTGTGAGGGTAAAAGTGTAATATCAGAAAGCTCTGGGATAAAAGTGAAATTTCAGAAAGATTTAAGGCAAAAGTAAAATTTCAGAAAGTTGTGGGGAAAAGTGTAATATCAGGAAGTTAGGGGGTAAAAGTAAAATTTACGAAAGATTTGGGGAAAAAGTGAAATTTTAGAAAGTTCTGGGGTAAAATTTAATTTCAACAAGATATGGGGGCAAATTTGTAATTTCAAAAAGTTTTGGAGGTAAAAATAAGATTTCACAAGACTTTCGGGGTCAATATGAGAATCTGGAAATTGATGGTGATGTGGCTTTAGCGAGACACGTGGCGATCGGTAATTGGCGGACTCGATGACGTGGCAGCAGAATCAGCAGGACACGTGGCGAACTATGATTGACTGACTTGATGACGTGGTTGATGACGTGTCCTGTGACGTGTCAATCGCATTAGCTTGACAGTGGCAGGTTTTTGACACATGGCAAACTATGATTAACTGATCGGATGACGTGGACGATGATTTGGCGTGATGACATGGTCGTCTTCAACCTCTGGTAGGCGCGTGTGGCGCGTGGAGGAGATGGCTGACCCGTGATCTTCCGACGGTAGCGCGTGAGAGCGCGTGGATGGTCAGGCGGCGTTGATCTTCTCCAGTCCAAGGTTTTGGACCCTTCCGATCATGATTCCAATGTTCTTTTTCCTGAAAAAGCACCGGAGATGGGACTTTCGAAGCTGGCCGATTTCGAGGTCGCCGAAAAACTTCGAACAGTGAATCTCAGGCGGTTTTTCAGGCGTTCCCTCTTTCTGGAACCTTGCTCTGATACCAAAATATGGCATAGGGATCAACAAGGGTCAGAAGAAAAGAGAAAACAAAGGAAAGAAGCTAAGTTGAAAAACTTAGATATATTTCTAAACTCTGGATGATTGCTTACACTGATATTGGCACCTTATTTATACTAGTTCTCACGGGACAAAGAAGCATGAACAGATAGGAAAATGATGGTATGATCACATGGGCATGGGCATACAAGAGTTGAAAATGAAGAAAAACAAAACAAAGTCTAGTAGCACATGGGTGGTAGCTGAAAGGTAGCAGATGGGTAGTAGCTGGAAGGTTGACAATGTGCTGCAGCCATTGTGGACTAACTTAAATTTCAGCAGCTGTGGCAGGACATCTATGTAATCTTGCTAATTTGGCTAATTTATCTGCTCATTTTTTCTGACTCCTCTTTACTTTGGCTATTCTTGTGCTTTCAAATTTTGATATGAAACACCTGCAATCAGAAATTAACATGACCATAGGATGAAACTCAGAATCAGATCCTTTAAGGAGGTCGAAAAGTTCTTGGCAATCAACCTCTATTTCAAGCTTTCTAATTTTCAGGTCTAAGGCGAGGATTCTGCTAGAAGGCAAGATCCCCTACCAATAAATTTTCCAAAACCCAAAATCCAAGAACCCTGATCAAATCTTAGTAATCCTCCTGAAGAGATCAGATTTTCCTTAGTAGAACTATCTGTGCTGAGTTTACACCACCCTTGATCAGGTTTCATCCAAGCCAATATTGAATTCGAAGACAAAGCAAGAGTGTTTGATGGTAAATTGGAGGGAGGGAATTTGTATTTGTAGATTGTGCCAAAATTCAGCAGCCTTGAAAAGTATTGAGTGTCTAATAGAAAGAGGATTCAAAGTGTTTCCATTAAAGATACAATGGTTTCGAGAAAGCCAAATGGATCTAATGGCAAAGGATAAAACTGTTTGCCAAGGAATATCCAAGGTGTTCTTTGATTGGTTCAGAATGTTTTCTTTCATCCAAGATTTCAAAGGCTTTCCAAAGAAGAGAGGAGGTGGCTGAAGAAATTGCCACATTTGTTTAATAAGAGGGCAATCCCTCAGGAAGTGAATATGGGTTTCTTGGTTTATTTTGCAAAGAGAGAAAAGTGGGCTCAAAGTGCAATTTATCCTAAAAAGCTTAGAGTTTACAGGGAGACTTTGTCTTAAAGCTTGCCATGAGAAGAAAATTTCACGAGGGTGACTAGTTATTTTCCAAAGCCAGAAAAATTTGGTTTTAGGAAAGGGTATGTGTAGAATATTTTTCTTTTTTTGAGTTGAAGATGAAGTAGTAGGCTGACTTCATTGAAAAGTTTCCTTTCTTGGTTAGATTCCATATAAGCTTGTCAGGTGTAGGGTGGGGATTATGGCTTATGGGAGTTACTTTTATTTGAGAGATAATGTCAAGTGTGAGAAGAAACGTAAGGTCATTAAAGTTCCAGGTAGAACCCATACTCTTTAAGGAGAGAATTGAACTGACTTTCCTTGTATTCTCAAAAGATTAAAGAGGGCTAGAGATTAGACTTCTAATGCTTTTACCCAACCAGATATCATACCAAAAGTTCGCAGTATTTCCATCACTTTTACTTTTTTTTAATACATAAAGAGAAAACAGGAGTTATATTAATCATGTTTCTGAAAATGAAGATGGGGATGATTTTTTTCTTATAAAGAAGAGGGCCATATTTGCTAAGATATACACTGGAATATATATTTTGAGGAGAGGTATGAAATTTCCAAAGGGAACCAAGGAAAAGAGCTTTGCTTTGATAAATTGTTTGCCTAATGCCTAATCTCCCTAGTCTTTTAGGTTTAGCAATTTCTTCCCATTTTAAAGTGTGAATTTTTTTTGTACTAGAGTCATGTCCCCAGAAAAAGTTTCTCAAATTTTTGTCAACAGAATTTGTGATTATCTACAAATATATATTTGTGTATATTAATAAATAAATAATACAAAATATAATATAATAAATACATCAAAATTACACATGAAATAGTATAACTTAAATAATTTTAATTATTTATAATTCTAAATTTACTTTTATATAAAAATTTTATAAGACTCATGATTATCTGGATATAAATTAACACTTTGTAAAACCTTTGCTACACTCTGCTCCTTATATATTTGCTTTCTTTGTTAAAATTTTCACTATAAGAAATTATATTATTTGAGATAGAAAAATTTGTTTTAGAAAGGGGGAAATCTGTCTCAAACATATTTGAGATAGAATCTAAAACAAAATAAAAAGTCCGAAAAGTTGTCATTTCTGATCTTTGAAAGGAAAAAAAAGGGTCATTGAAATTTGAGATGGATGATTTTTCTGTCAAATATGGAAATCTTTTACAAATTTAAAAAAAAAAGAGAAAATGACGGAATTCCATGTCAATACTTGTGTTGAATTGGAGGCAGATTTTTTGTCTCTGATTTGAGACAAATTGTGCCTGCAGTTTCAAGATCTATCTCAAATTTAGAGACGAAATTAGAGACAAAAGTTTTTTTCAATTCAAAGATAGAATTTTTGTCTCAGAATGTAATTTTTTTTAGAACTCAAAAAAATTATCTAAGAAAAATAACACTGTAATAAGAACAACAATTATAACAACCAATATAAAAAATAATTAAAATATCAAGAGCTCTCACTAAAATTCATATGCTTTTCAATAATTTTTGATATATAAGCATACTATTCAAATTCGATGTGAAAAATGTAAAACAAGAATCAAAATTTAAAGGGATGAGTTCCCTAAAAGTAAAGACAATATAATCCGATTAATCACATTACTATTGTTTCTAAACAAGTATTTTTTTTTTGGGGATATATACCAAGAATAACAGTACAATGGTAAGCAACAACATAGATAACAATACAAACAACATATTAACGGAACAAACTTCCTAACTTGTAAAGACTTGCTTCCATATCCCAGTTATGCGTTCTCCAGAATCTTCTGATGTTGTTGAAGAAGCCGTTCTTTGTTTATATCTCAAGTTGGAGTAGAGTTTATGGTGAGGTTTAGTATCACCAGAACACAAGATAAACATAACTACTCCTCACGTTTTGATCCTGTTTGGGCAAATTAGCACGGGATTATTAATTCAACAGAACCTACTGCTTTGCTTTGTACAATTTTTCCTCAGATATAAAATATCACTAAAGTGCAATTGCTTTTAGGAGAAGGAAAAATCATATTGTTTAGGCATATCTCAAAAGGGAAAAATATAATTTACACCCATTTTTTTTGAAAGTATATGCAATGAATATTGTCTATATATATATATATTTGTCCCATGTCCATTATTGTTTTTACTTTTAAGTACTACATAATTCTTTTGTTTTTTTTTCTTACAAAATTGTTTTCTACCTGGTTATTGGAATTTCATCTTATATAATACTAATAAAGTTCCCTAGTAAAATACATGTATTTTGAATTAAAATGTACAAAAGATATGGTGTTAGAAATTTGGCAAGTGTACCAGTTGCACAAGTAATATAGTGAAAATAGAGTAAGAATGTCGATCCCACAAGAACTAACTCGCTAATTACTCAAAAAACTTAACTGTATTAGTTAGACAATTAAGATTGGATTAAAGACAGCTCTATTTAAAGAACTGGAAAAGAAATAAAAGCAGTAAAATACAATGCAATTAACAACAACGAACAAAAGATTTGATTAAATTAATATAAATAAAAGCCTAGAGTCACTAATCCCCCTCTTCTATCCTAGAAATTACTAATCTCTCTCTTGCACCTGTGATTCTAATTAATTATACATGTTAATCTTAGGTTATCTTATGGCTTAAAATAATTTTTTTTTCAAATCTAGATTAAGCTACTCAACAGCTACATAATCTCTTGAGTGAGTTAAGTCTAATACACATAACCTTAATTTGATTAAACGACTTTAACTAATACCCTATCAGCTAACAAGCAAAATCCTTTAGGTTAAGGTCACACACTCGTTCCTTTCAATCAGAGTTCTACTCTTACTTCCCTAGCCAAAGATCAGTAAAAGCAATGTGCAAACTATAAATTGATCAAGTTCATAGCAAGATCATGGTAGATGAATGAAAAGACATATATTGATTAAAAGAAATCACAATTTCAGAGAGAAAAATAATCCCTAATCTGAAATTAGATTCATAGCAACTCTAAAACAAGAAAATTAGCTACTCATGACAGTAAAATTATATAAAATATCAAAAGAATGAGAAAACTCTATGAATCTGATGTTGGGTAGACGAAAATTGGGATTAGAGAGCTTCGGAATGGGATTCCTCTTCTTACTTCAGCAATTTTGACCTCTTTCAGTCTATCATGTGCTCAGAATGACCTAAAAATCTTGCTTGTTCGTTATTTATACTAGCAGAAATCACAACTGCCTCTATAGCTGCAAAATCCACCACTATAGCTGTGAAGATCCAACGCTATAGCAGTGAGTGGCAAAAAAAACAGCTTCAATTAAATTTTGGTCCAGGGCTTGCCGCTATAGCGGCATAGGTCCACTGCTATAACAGTGGGAGGCAAAGAGGGAGCTTCAAAGTCATTTGCTCCAGTAGCCACAGCTATAGCTATGAAGATCCACCGCTATAGCAATAAGTGGCAGAGGGAATTTCTTCTGCAGCAACTTCAGACTTGCAACTCTAATAGGGTCCATCTTTTTGCACAAGCTCCTCACCAACTCAGCCTACATCATAAAACAATAAATTATCAATTACTAGCAGCATTGAATCATGAAATCACTCAACTAACTAAAAACTCTAAGGAAACTAAAACTCATCAAAACTGCTCAAAACATAGGTTAAGAAATGCAAGTCTAGGTAAGATAAAGATCAAAAGAGAAGGTATCAAAACTAGACACAAAAAATCACACATCGAACAAGAACAAGTTAAATTAATTTGTTATATGCAATCCCAAGTTTATTCATATTCCATAAACTACAAAACAAATAGTATAGAATCACTAGTACAGATGTGCAACAACATAATAGTATTTTCCCTCAGAAAAAAAAAATATAACTAATTAAAAGTTCTACCAATTTAACTTCCAAAACGATGGTGCTTATGGTTGATAAAAGAATATTGCTGCATAGTTAAAATATGAGATTATTGCACTTTTTAATTAATTGTTTAATTAATAATTTGTCTTTGTCATCATCTTTCACCTGTCCCTTATTCCTCAAAGATGTACATAACTCGAGCCTTATGAAACTTACACTATGTTTGGTATACATGCAAAGCCATTTTGGAAGCAAGAATTACCATACTTTTCCCTTCCGTTGTTTGTTATGTGTGAGCTATAGTGTTGGAATTCAATTTTGGAATTCCATCTCCCATTTTAATTATACAATAGCTTTTCTTTAGGAGTTCAATGGAGAATGCAGAAAGGAAAGGGAGAATGGAGAAAGAAGACAATCTTGCCCTTCTATCCCATGCAAAATTCCTCATTGTTCTGTGTTAAATTCCATGCTAGTTCACTGGTTCGTCTTCAACATTCTTGTTGGCCTCTCTATTTGTCTCTGTCTCTATTTTGTCTTCACTGGTTCATCTGTCTCTGTCTCTCTGTCTTCACGGTGATGGAGACGGATGAAGAAAAAGGAAGAAGAGCAATGGAGGGGAAGGGGAGTTTAATGATCTTTCCCAACAGGCAAGAACCAAAAATGGGAGTTTCTTAATCTCTGTTTCAAGTCTCTGTCTCTGATCTAAATGGTCTGCTTCTCTTTTTTTTTTTCAAATAATGATTTGAAATCGAAAGGGTGATTTAGTAAAATTACCTATTTTCCTTTATTCTTTTCCATCCTATACCAAACACATTTTTTTCTCTTTTCCTTTCCTTTCTCCTTTCCATATTTGATTTCCTTTCCTTTCCTTTCCATTCCTGCATACCAAAATACTATTAGTTCTAATGTCTTCTAAATAGAATTTAGTTCTTTGGGGCTTAAACTCTCAACCATTCTATAATTACTAGAATTCTTTATGAATACTATTTTATTATCACGCACAAATATAAAGAGGTGATTAAAATTAATCGGATGTGGTTGAGTAGGACGTATCATCACCCTTTTTGTTTTAAATTTTGCCTCACAAAATAGGGCAACCTAGCATTACAAAGAAGAGATATTTTAAAAAAAAAGTCTCTTTTATTTTATTATTATTCTCCCACTACAAAAAAACCCAGAATCAGAGATGAAATTATTTTATCCCTTATTTGTATTTGGAATTCAGGGAATCAAAGACGAATTCTGGCAAGGAAAATGCTCGCCCTTGATTGAATTTCCGTCCCTAATATTAGAGACAAATTTTTTCGTGTCAAAAAATATCCCTAATGTTTTTTTTTATTTTTTTAAAGAATTTTATAGTGAGAGACGGAATTATTCCATGTCAAAATTTGTCTCTAAATAAGTTAATATAAAATGACGTCGTGTCAACTTTGGAGACAAAATATTTCTAAGTCATAATTCCATCTCTGAGTTTGTTTTTGTCATATGACGTTGTTTCCCCTTGGTTTAACCATGCCCTAATCTCCACTTTCCCTATCGTCTTCATCCTCCTTTCACTGAGTTCTTTGCACACGTCCAATCATCCTAATCATCTTCAACTCCGGCCACCATCCACCCTTCTCTGTGTTTTGTGATCGGTATTTCTCACTAATCCTGTTGGTACTCTCTCTCTCTCTCTCTCTCTCTCTCTCTCCCTCTCTCTCTCTCTCTCTCTCTCTCTCTCCCTCTCTCTCTCTCTTTGTTTTCCATCCCTCATTTATGTTCTTCATTTGTTTATGTTAGCATTTTTTCTTAAAATCATAATTTTGTTCTAGTTCAATTGTGTTCTTCCTCTGGTTTGCACGAGCTTTGGGTTCTTCGAGTGGCTGTAAATTTAATCCTAGTCAGTAGATTTTGGGTTCTTCTTCAATTTTGTTCTTTGCTGCTTCAACTGGATTCTTCATTTAAGTTGGGTTTTCTTCTTCTATTCATTCCTAGTTAGGTTCGAATGATGAGAGCTAAGCTTTCTTGTTTGATATATGAATTGTTTGGATTAGCCTAATGTAGAAATTTCAAAAGCCCCATTTTTAAAAGATAATGTGAAATTTTTACGTAAAACCTATAATATATATCTGAAATCTATATTGCTAAATGGAAGAGGGAAGCTGTCCAATGTTCCTTTATTAAAAAGAAGCTAGAAAAATATTAATAACCAACTTCATTTGTCAAGAGGCTAAGGATACCCAAGGAGGATACTAGTTCAAGATAAAAGTCTAGGGCCTTAAAATGTGTATTTATATGCTTATGTAGTCTCCTATGTGTGTTGTTGTAAATATATGTAAATATGCTTATGATGGAAGTTGGATGTATTTTAGGAACTATGCATGATTTGGATGTCTTATATGATATAAAATTTAAACCATAGAAATTGGAGTAGTTCTTGCCTCTTAGTAAGATCAAGTTGTGTTTGTTCACATGTATGGGAATTTAGAGTACCAAATGACCTCTAATGGCTATAAAGTTTGGTATGGTGTTGGATATGAAGATGAGGAATATGTATACCAATTATCATGAATTTCCAAATTGTTTAGATGCTGCTTTTTCACCCCAAAAATGTGACCAATTCTAGAGTTTACATAAAAGATGACAGTTTTTCATGAGTTACGGTTATTGTGTAATGACCTAAACAGATGAAGTCATTTTGCCTTGAATTTTTTATGAGAGATTCCTAACATATTATAGATGAAAAACTGGAAGGTTTCATAAATTTTAGAAATGGTTAACTTGATCAAATACCAATGGAACAGTACCTTTTCCAAAATTTACATAAAACAGGCTTTACTCCTTCAAGGCACTATTTAATTGGTTAAATGGTCATATTCTGTCATAAAACTTTTACACTAGAATGTCAAGACATAGATTATACCTCTTTCAAATTTCATGGTAACTGGAGTTGAAATGATGGATCAAATACTCTAAAAACCACAACTTTGTAATTTTAGGACAATTTGGAGGTTATTTTGGAAAACGGTGAGTTTGAAGCGTCAAAACATAGTATTAATTTCTGAAATTTTTCCCCTAGATTTTAGATAGATGAAGGAACTTTAATACCAAAATTTGTGAATTTTGGAGCTATGTATTCCCAATAAATTTCTAAATTTTCAGGTCCTAAAATGCTAGTAAAACAAGGCAAATTAGACAATTTGTTCCAAGATTCACTTTTATGTCAGTTTTGGGCTTAAATAATTGGCTCCTTTGATAAGAGGCAATTAAATTTAACTAAAATTTAGGTCCCCAACATTACATAAAAGGCAAAAAATAAAATGTCACTTACCTAACAAAATTAAGAGGGAAGATGAAAAGGCATGGGTGTGGGAGAAATGTTCAACATTGAGGAGTAGCAAAGAAATGGAGCGAAGAGGAGAAATTTTTCTGGAAATGGAGGGAGATCTCGATTTGGGTGAAAAGTATGTCAAAAAACTAAAACAAGTTATTATAGAAAAAAGTTAAAACATACCACATGTAGTTGTTGAAGTTTTTGTGGTCATCTTACCTTTTCCTCTGTTGGCTGAGGACCTATACATCCCTGCTAGCATCCATTCTATTGTGCAACCCGACAAGACTAATCCTATTGATAGGCAACGTTGGATAAGCCCGAATAATGATAAGGGTGTTATATTTCAATGATTTTGATTATTTAGTCTTCAAATGCATGTGAATTATATTTTGTAATTACTAATGTTTACATATTCGAACTTGATAGTTTTTTTCTTGGTTGTTAATCCTATATGAGAGATTTCCCCGATCATAAAGGAGAAATATGAGGCATCATCATACAACCGTAAGACTACTTCTGATGACTTGTGGGACTTATGGTTTGAAGAATGGACGGTAAGTTATGTTTCTGACTGACCGTTTTTTTTAACTATTTTGAAAATATTAACTTAAGTTTACTTGTTGCAGAAATGAAACAAGTGATTGCCTGAACATGCAACCCTTATCCAAAACAATTGGGACTCAAAGTACAACTAGGTCTTAAGCCGCATGATGGATCGTGTTTGCGATAAATACCGGAAGACACACGTGAGGCCCAAATGAATTGGAGAGGAAATCATGCAACAGTTATTCCAAGCTTGGGAAAAGGATGATTACAAGAAGAAGTGCTATCATGCATGAAAAAAACAAGGCCTCCACTATTAGAGGGACATTACACACCGAAGACAGCATTTTTGCCTTCGAGCACTTGCAACACCTGGTAAAACCATATCCAACTTCATCTTCGTTTATTTTTTTTAAAGACATGGTCATTTTGGAAATTTATAATCTTGTTTTATATGCAGGAGCATCAAACCGAGAGAAATCCTTGGCTTTCGGACTTGCTTATGTACACCCACAAGAAAAGGAGCACATGAGACTTTGTTGACAAGTGGTCGTGGGAAGTTCTCGTGAGTATACTAAAGTCTATTCTTTTTCTTCTAATAATTTTTTTCAATTTATTGTAAGAGATTATTTTGACTTTTGAGGTTGAATGTATGTTTGACATGAGGAGTACACAAGGTTGAGATCATCACAAGCATCCGCAACCGGTGCAGTTACTGAAGCTCAGGATGATGAGGCCTACAACACTGCGCTATGGTTATAGGCA
Source organism: Biancaea sappan (assembly GCA_037074585.1). Lineage (NCBI taxonomy): Eukaryota > Viridiplantae > Streptophyta > Magnoliopsida > Fabales > Fabaceae > Biancaea > Biancaea sappan. The sequence continues at coordinate 54,294,363 of CM073494.1, read as the reverse complement.
ATGGGAAGGAAAAACAAGAAGAGTCGTATATTTGGCACGGGATTTAAGGCACATGAGATCAGTTCATCTAGTCGCCTCTCTGTTGATCCATCAAGTCTCCATCCTGACTTTGAGCAAGAGATGCAACAACACATGGAGCATGGAGTTTCAGAATCTTTGTTTCTTATCCAAATGGTCTGCTTCTATCTTTTTTTCCCAAATAATGATTTGAAATCAAAAGGGTAATCTAGTAAAATTACCTCTTTTCCTTTATTCTTTTCCATCCTATACCAAACACACTCTTTTCCCTTTCCTCTTTTCCTTTCCATATTTGCTTCTTTTCTGTTGATGCAACTTCTCAAAGAATAAGTTTTTAATTAATGATAATTTTGAAGAACCTGACCTTAAGAACCCTAGAAAGTTGGAGCATTAAATGCAGTCAAATAAAGTCAACAAAAGTCAACATTTATTAGCAGTCAAGCATATCTCAGTCTATGCAATCAAAATCATGGTGTATGATCAGATTGAAAATTAGGTCCCTGGAACGCGTCAAGCATTTAATGCAAAAATCTTTCCATATAAATTATGACCGAATATGGGAATTATTACATAATATTCATGTGCAGAAATATTAGAAGTGATTCCCTGAAGTTTGGAAAAATCAATCAAGATGATGATGATTAAATCAAATCAAACAAAAGGATCATGCAATTAATGAAGATCTACCAATTAAGGAGTCATGTCACAATCATCTTGCAAGGATTAAGCATTTAATTCGTGCAATAAAGAGAACATCAAGACCGGATATAGATTGATCAGAAAATTAGCTACATTCAAGGAATATTCAAAGGGCTAAATTTCTATAAATAACTCGAGGTCCCTACAATCCAAAAATCATTATAAAGAGCCATAAATGGGAAGATGCTCCACATCAATGGCTATTTCATAAAAGGCTACATAAAAGAGACTAATACTCAGCTCAAACCACCAAGAGAAAAAGAGAGAAAACTAATAATACTCTTGCCTATTTTTCTTGAGCTATCCATTTGAGCAATAACTCAGAAAATTGGGAAAGGTATCGGAAGGCTAATAAGGATGCTAAAAAAGCAGTAAGTGAAGCACGATCTAAAGCGTTTGAAGAGTTTTACAAGGACTTAGGAACGAAAAAAGGGGAACAAAAGATTTACAAGATTGTGAAGACTAGAGAAAGGAAATCTAGAGATTTGGATCAAGTAAGATGTGTTAAGGATGAAGAAGGAAAAGTTTTGGTTACAGATGGAGATATTAAAAACAGATGGCAAGGTTACTTTCACAAGCTCTTTAATGACGAAGCAGAGTCGACCTGTAATAGGAAAGATTTAACAACCTTGGAGAGAGAACAAAATTTGACATATTATCGCAGGATTAAGGTTGATGAGGTCAAGGAAGCTCTAAGAAGAATGGATAATGTTAAAGCCGTTGGTCCTGATGGTATTCCTATTGAAGTTTGGAAGTGTTTGGGGGATGAAGGGACTATCTGGCTAACTAAGCTCTTTAATGAGATTTTAAGGTCTAAGAAAATGCCGGAGGAATTGAGAAGAAGTACTTTAGTGCCTATATACAAAAACAAAGGAGACATCCAGAACTGCGCAAACTACCGAGAGATTAAGCTTATGAGTCACACTCTAAAATTATGGGAAAGAGTGATTAAACGTAGGTTAAGAATGGAGACGAGTATTTCAGAAAATCAATTTGGATTCATGCCAGGGCGATCAACTATGGAAGCTATTTATCTGCTCAAAGGGTTAATGGAAAGGTATCAGAGCAAACAAAAAAGACTTGCATATAGCGTTTATTGATTTAGAAAAAACTTATGATCGAGTACCAAGAGAGGTGCTCTGGAAAGCCTTGGAACAGAAAGGTGTACGGGTTGCGTATATTAGAGTATAAAAGATATGTATGAGGGGGCTACAACTAGTGTGAGAACTTTTGGAGGGGAGACTAGAGACTTCCCTATTAAGATTGGCCTACATCAGGGATCATCGTTGAGCCCTTATTTGTTTGACTTGGTTTTAGATGTTCTGACAAAACATATTCAAGAAGAAATTCCTAAATACATGCTTTTTACTGATGATGTTGTTCTCATAGCAGAGTCAAGGGAAGAGATTAATGTTAAACTTGAGTTATGGAGAGCTACTTTGGAATCGAAGGGTTTTCGTCTGAGCAGGAATAAGACAGAGTATATGCATTGTAAGTTTAACAAGCGACAAGCTAGAAACGAGTTGGAAGTTAAAATTGGAGATAATGTTGTATCACAAGTGTCAAAGTTTAGGTATCTGGGATCTGTTATACAAGATGACGGTGAAATTATTGGTGATATGACACATAGGATACAAGCTGGGTGATTAAAGTGGAAAATGGCATCAGGAGTTGTTTCTGATCGGAAAGTACCAAATAAGCTCAAAGGAAAGTTTTATCGTATTGCTATAAGACCTGCGATTTTATATGGAAGCGAATGTTGGGTGATGAAAGGATAACAAGAGCATAAAATTGGAGTAGCAGAGATGAGGATGTTGCGTTGGATGTGTGGTCATACAAGAAGAGATATGATCCGTAATAATCGTATACGAGGGATAATTAGAGTAGCACCTATTGAGGACAAAATGACTGAAAACTGTTTAAGGTTGTTTGGACATGTTCAAAGAAGACCATTAGAAGCGCCAGTAAGGAGAGTTGAGCAGATGGTTTGGAGCCTTGTGAAAAAAGATCGAGGAAGACCAAGAAGGACACTTAAAGAGGTTATTGAGAGGGATCTTCTGGTAAATGAGATCCCTAAAGAGTTAGTCATTGATAGAGCTCAATGGCGTCGGGTGATCCATGTAGCCGACCATACCTAGTGGGATAAAGCTGTTGTTGTTGTTGTTGTATTGCGCTTATTTATTGCCTTGTGTTTATTTAGAGAGCATTCACATTAAATATACATACTAGATAAAAAATGATAAAAAAAATTTAGTTAGTGGGGCAAGAAAGTTTATAAAAATTTTTATTTAAAAATATTATAAATATACATAAGAGATAAAAAATTATATAAAATACACAAATTATAATGTGATTCGGCTTCAATGTGAAACCTACATCCACAAGTGAAAAATAATAAGCAAAAGGTGGGATACAAATAATTTTTAAATTCAATGTAAAAAAAACTTATTGGGTGAGATATTTTTAATTAAATGAGTAGTCATAATTTATTATATGTGGACAAAAAAAATTTAGATGAGTAACTGAAATACTTTTAATAAAATGAGTAGTTATGATTTATTATGTGAAGGCAACATTTAAATTTTTGTAAAGATAAACAAAATACCATATATATTAATTTAAAAAAAAATCCCCCCACTAGCTGACACGTAGGTTTGTCCCTGCTCACCAGGACCATCATCATCATATTGTTCTCGCCACCGACGTCCACCGAGTCTGGATTTGCTGCCTTTCAAGGCAGACTGTCTTTTTTTTTTTTTAACAGCGAAAACACTGTTGCTAAATGCCGCTGTCAAAAATTTTAACAACATAAAAATTATTGCGCAAATCCGAACCCACGTCCACCACGCTCCCGACGCCCTCAAGTGCCTCAGCTCACTCCTCCACCACCGCCCTCAGCGCATCGAAGGCCATCGCCTCATTTATTAGCTCGCTGTGCTCCGCATTCCTCTCCGCGTACTTCCACAGATCCTCCCCATGCGCCATCTCCAACGACGTCGTTTCATCTGCCTTCACTCAACCGCTCAGATTCTGCCCTGGCGACTGCATCGCCGGATTGCTCCCCAGCAGAACTAATGCCACCATGCTCTGTTCGGTTTTCTTCATCAGAAGCCGAGACAGAGCAGTGTTGGCTTAGGCTGGCTCACTGTGGACGACAGCGATTTGTTTGAAGATCTTGTGGCGCGTTAGGAAGTGCATGATGTGGTGGAGCCAGGAAGTGTCGCAGTTTAGAGGCTGAGCAGAGTTGCGAAGCGTCATGGGGCTTTTGTCGATGGTATCGGCTTTACCCAGTAGTCATCCTGCAAATTTCTTTTCTTTCATTTTTATCATATAGATTTAAATAATATTCACTTTAAATTATATAATTCAGGTTGGGGAACGAGCACTTGTTGAGCAATTGAATCAGAAGCTTACACAAGTCGATGTTCGGTTTCAGAACAGAAGAGCAAGGTCTGACATCAAATTTCAAGATTTCCGGTGTTTACAGAAGATACGGATCACGCTGTCTTCCTCATTGCGCTGGCTGGAGATGGGGATATGATGGTGGCAGTATTGAAGACACGAATCGGGTATGGGTGTCAGGTTATGGGGTCTGCACATTGGGTTATGAATTTGGGTTGTTAGATGCTAATGCGACAACTTTTGACTTGTCTGACGACGTGGTATTGAAGGTTAACTAACTAATAACTTTTTTAACGAAAAAATTAAATCGTACAAATTGAAGAGTTTGTAATCATTCTTTATTGAGTTTTAAAGTTAATAAAAAAATTTTTGAAAAAAAATTCATGGGATAAAATATATTTTATCATATATCTAGAGTGCTGAAATCTAATTAATATAATGGGAGAGATTGGAAGTCGACCTCCTTTGTCTCTCTTTCGCATAAAAATTTGTGCTAGTCAGGACACGCCTTAAAATAAAATTGAGATGGGAACGTAACTTTTTCCAAATATAATATGTTGTAATTAATTTATATTTGACCTCTTTTTTTAATTATCAGGTGGGACTCAAAACTCTTAATATTGTGTTTTATATCACTTAAACTATAAACTCGGTGATTATATTATCTACCTCTTATTGTTACTTGAAAAGCCAAATAAAACTGTTAATAATTTTTCTAATGAAAAAATAGCAATTGTAAAAGTAGAATTTTGAGTTCAATTGCAAAATTATTTTTTTACTAATTTTCAATTCTTCTTTAAAAAAAATTAACAAGAAGATTCAAACACACCAAGTAGACAGAAGAAGACTCTTATAAAATGCTGGAATTATTTATTGTAATTACTTCAAATTTGACTCAATTAAATGGCTAGCGATAGCTTACTTTATTTATTTATTTATTTTTTTCCAGAGGCATCTATAACTCATACAATTGAACACGTCCGAACGTGTCTCCCAATAACACGAGAATTCACTGTATATATAATATATATGATGTACCAAATAAATGTTTATATATATATATATATATATATTTAAAAAAAACTCTGTATATATACATATATATACACAAATGGATTTCGGTCAGCCCACTGGATGCAATCCTCGCATTACGAGAACTCTCCATTCTCCAAAATCTCTGCCTCTTCCGGAAACCGATTATCATTGAAGCAGGGGAACTAGGTAGTGGGACGACTTTGATCGGCTTTTTTTCTTTGTAGAGGAAGCTATCGATGCATGGAGTGGACTTGCCAATCTTCGACTTTTAATCGGCTGTTTTGTTTATAGAAACAATGGAGGTTTCAGTGGATTTCTTCTTGGTTACAGCTGCCTGATAATCCTACCTGAGATGACAAAATTAGAAACACCAGCTTGAAGGTACTTCTTCTTCCTCTTTTGACTTTTATGGCGTTTGAAAATTTTCATTAGATTTCACGAACATGGTCTGCGTTTTTTGTAGTGGCTTTCCCTGCTATATGTTGCTTAAGCTAATTCGTTAGTTTGCGATTTGGATCATTGAATTGGGAATAAACTTTACCTGGAGTGTGATAGATAATTCTCGTACGCATTTCTGAAGTGGAATGTTAGAAAAGTTATAGCCGAGAATGATTCAGTGACGCCGATGAGTACATTCCGTGCATCGCAATGGATGTTGACCATAGTATCTATGATAGGAGAAGGTAAACTTTTCAGTACCAATATACGTTGAACATAGTAGTTATATTAAAACAAGGCTACACTAAGTTGCAAACAACGTCAAGGTAAACTTTTCAGTACCAATATACGTTGAACATAGTAGTTATATTAAAACAAGGCTGCACTAAGTTGCAAACAACGTCAAGTTAAAGACAAAAAGATACTAATGAATTGATAAGTTAGGGCTGTTTGGTATGCATTCCAGTGTTGGAATGGAAGGCTCCTTCCACTACTGTGCTATTTATGTGCTATTTATCATGCGTTTGTATGCACTTACTACAGTACAATTGATGAAAGCCAGAAATTCATTTTTCAAGTTTTTAGTATGGATTTTTTCCATCCATTTTGTGATGGAAAAATGCTCAAGGAAAGGAAAGGAGAATGCCCAGAATAGATTATGCCATATTTGCCCTCCTATTTTTTCTGCTTCAAAAATGATTCACAGAGACGCCATTGTGCTTCCCATCAATCTTCGCTCAAGTTGAAAATCTCTAGTACAGTGGCTGTGACCGCACCCCTACCAGTTCACCACCGTCGCCTCTGGGCGAGCAAAGCAACTGACATGTCGGTGAGGTAAGAGGAGACGGCGACGCAGCGAGGGGTGGCGGCAGCACGCGGTATCTGTGGCCTCTGTAACAAGCGGGTTAGCTGTGCAAGAAGCGGAGGAAGCAGGGTAGAACCAACAATTTTTCAGATCTGATGGGATGAAGAGAGAGAGAGAGAGAATGAAGGAGACGAAGATGGGGAGATGAAAGGAAGAAAGAGATACTCTGGAGAAGATATGATAAAAATGAGAGGAAGACAAATGAGATATTTAAATTTTTATTATAAAAAATAAATTTAAATAAGGAGTAATTTAGTAAATTAACCTCACATATTCTATTTTCTTTTCATTAAAAAATACATACCAAACATATTTTTTTCCTTTTTATTATTTTTCTATCCCATACGTATTTTTTTTACTTTTTTCTTTTTTTTTTCTTTTTTTTTTTCATTTTTCTACTTCCTTTTTATTCTTACTCTTTTTTTTCACTTTTTCCTTTTCCTTTCCTTTTCTTTTCCATTTTTCTACTTCTTTTTTATTCCTACTCTTTGCTGGATACCAAGCGACCCTCTTAAAATATTTCAGGTATTTTCCTATTGAGGTGTCCTTGTGTTTGTCTTGTCTTGTCTTGTCCCATATCACCATCCATATTTGTTAGGATGGAATTTTTGAATCTTTTTAAGTTATCATTGTCTGAAATTATTATGAAGGAATCTCTTGCCTCTGTTTCTAGTTTCTTCACCATATTCTTTATGTAAGCTTCACAAATTAGCTGGTAGAAGTAACTCAATTCAGCTTGTACAAGACAAATGAGCTGCTTTTATAAGCTTATACAAACACCATTTGAAACGCTATTTATGAATTTATGGTAGAAGATAGACTTTTATAAGCTGATTATCAGTTTATCAAATTGGCTATTGTATGTCCCAAAAAAGGACAATCATTTTCTAAGATTTCCCTCTGTGTTTTACTATTCCCTCAACTTTGTGGGGCCACTCAATCCTATAATCTGTCATACAGCAAAAGGAATAATACTCTACTATGTTTGCACTTTAAATCCATCCAATCAGTCCTATTCGAAGGAATATAAATTAGCTCACAATTTCTGACATGAAGCTAAAATATCCAAGGCTTTACTAAAAGCATAGCACTTTAGGTTATAAAATCGAAACTGAAGCTATTTGAAATTCAAATATTTAATGTGGAAAAGAGACAAAGTTGGTCAAATTCCTTGTAGGGAAATGTGTGGGTTGCTTTTTGTAATTCAAGAGAAATAAGTGGATTCCTTTTCCACTGTGCAGTCATTGACTTAAGTTTTTTTCTTTTCCTATTTTCCTTTTTTTTTTCCTTAGAATTTTTCGGTCTTTGAAATGAACATGTAGAGGTCAGCCATGCCAAAAAAAAAAAAACCACCATAATGAAGTCCACAGGTAACCTAAAGTTGCACAAGGCAAGAGGAAAAACCTGAGATATATAAAACAGTCATATACTTTGGTCACTTCTCCAAAGTTGAGGGGAACTATGTCAGTTTCTGGCCTATGCTTGTGATATCTCCTATTTATGTTGTAACTTCAGTCATCACATTGATACCTTTTGTTCTTCATATATGAATTATGAACTACAGACTCTGCACTATCTTTTTTTTTTTTAATGCAGTTTATATTATTTTCATTTCATATCTGATTATGGTTTTGTTTAACAAATGATTTAGTTTTGTTGTTGTAGGTCACATCTAAACTGGTTCAAGATTATGTTGTAAGGTGAGGTATTCACTTAGACAGTAAAAGGCCAAAAGTTTGCAATGGCATTTGGTGTCAAAGAGGTATCTGCCTCAAACTCTTCCAAATCAAACTCCACGCGACCATGGATTTTTCATGTTTTCTTGAGTTTTAGGGGAGAAGACACTCGAAAAGGGTTTACAGATCACCTCTATGCTGCTTTAAGGAGAAAAGGAATCATAACTTTTAGGGATGATGAAGAACTCGAGAGAGGAGAAGTTATCTCAAATGAACTCCTTAAAGCAATTGAGAGTTCTCTCTTTGCTATTGTTGTTCTTTCCAAAAATTATGCCTCTTCTTCATGGTGTTTGGATGAGCTCCAAAAGATTCTTGATTCAAGAAATGAACTGGGTCAAGAAATTCTTCCCATCTTTTATGGTGTGGATCCATCTAATGTAAGACACCAAAAAGGAAGTTTTGCTAAAGCTTTCACCAAGCATGAAGAGAGGTTCAGTGAAGACGAAGAGAAGGTGCGGAAATGGAGATATTCTTTAACAAAAGTTGCTAACTTATCTGGTTGGAACTCCAAGGAATGGTAAGTTCTTGTTGAATTACTAATCATATTTTAGATTTTCAATAATTCTTGCCTTTATTCTTATTCTTTTCTTTGTCTTTTGCAATGGTTGAAATGGTTTAAAATTACTAGTTATTCAATACAGTATACTAGCATTGACCAAAATATTACGGTTACAACTTCTATTTCTATAAAAGAAAGTTTTCTAGTTTTAATTTGTCAAATTTTTGAAAAGTTGCATTTTTCTTCTTGTTGCTTTATTTGATTGACTTGTGATTTGCACTATATTTATTGTGTAGGCATGAAACAGAACTTATTGAAAATGTGGCTGAAGCATTATGGACCAAATTACGTTGTAGATTGCCATCTTACAATGATACACTAATTGGAATTGACAGGAGAGTGGATGAAATGGATTTGCACTTAGAAACGGGTTTGGATGATGTTCGCTTTGTAGGAATATGGGGCATGGGCGGTATTGGGAAGACAACTCTAGCAAGAGTTGTCTATGAGAGATTCCACAGCCAATTTAAAATATGTTGCTTTCTGGACAATGTTAGCGAGGTTTCAGAAAGAGATGGTCAGGTTCACTTACAAAGGAAACTTCTTTCACATCTCAAAATAAGAAACATGGATATTTTGGACACATATGAAGGAAAGAAGACAATTCAAAACCTTTTTTACAATAACAATGTTCTGCTTATAATTGACAATGTAAGTTCTATAAGCCAATTAGAGAATTTGGCAGGAAGCCAGGAGTGGTTTGGTGCTGGGAGTAGAGTAATTATAACAACTCGAGATATACACTTGCTAATATCACATGGAGTGCGTCAAATATATGAGGTTAAATCCTTGAACAAAGATGAGTCCCTTCAACTCTTTTCTCATAAAGCATTTAGAAGAGATCAACCTGAAGAAGGTTATTTGGAGCTGTCTGAATCTGTGGTTAACTATGCAGGAGGCCTTCCTTTAGCTCTCCATGTTTTGGGTTCCTTTCTTTGTGGAAGAAATGTGTGTCAATGGGTAGATGCTTTGGATAAGTTGAAGAAAGTTCCAAATAATGATATTCTTAAGATACTTAGAATAAGTTATGATGCATTAGATGATGCAGAAAAGACAATATTTCTAGATATTGCCTGTTTTTTTAAGGGCTGGAGCAAGGATGAAGTAACACAGATATTGAAGAATTGTGGTCTTAATGCAACAATTGGAATAAGCATTCTTGTTGAAAAGTCTTTGCTAAATGATGGCATGAATTTAGATATGCATGATTTGCTTCAGGAAATGGGCAGGAGCATTGTTTTTCAGGAATCTCCTAATAATGCTGGCAGACGCAGTAGATTGTGGTTTGTGGATGACATTGATCAAGTATTTAAAAGAAATATGGTGAGTGCTTAAGTTTTTGTACATCTTGAAGTTTTTAAAATATTTCTTAGGCCAATTTAATCTTTTTGTCCCTCAACTTACTTTCTATCCTTCAGTTTTTTGTCTTCCAGGTTTATGTTTCTCCAGTAAAATCCTTTTAAGTTTCAGAACGTAATTAGATATTTCGTCCATTCAATCTCCATTTGTTCCATTTGTTAAATGCCTATGTGGCACTTCTTGTTTTTGGCTGAGTCGTTCATCTTCTTCTACCTTCCTTCTTTTTCATACTCTCTGCAATATACTGACTCTCTCTTCTTCTTCCTATCTTCATTCCTTGTTTTGTACTTTTTGCATCTTTTGCTGTATTCTCTTCTCATCTTCCCTGCAATTGACATCAAATCCTCAGCAAACACATCTCTCATGCTTTCAAAATAGCCTTAAATAATCGAAATTGCACTTCCCATGATACTCGCTCGTCTCTTTAATTCCTTTGTGGGAATGGAATCCATTCTATAACCAAAGTAGGAGAGGAACCCCAAAAAAACGATTAATAGCCTTAACTTATTAGAATTACTACTTGCAGAAAAATAGCTCCAAAAACTTCAAAGCTCATGGTTTCTCTTTTAGATGGTTTTAGCTTCTCATCTTTCCTGCTTCAAGCAGAGCATAACAGAGCAGAAGCTTTTTAGTTCAACAAAAATTGGAACTCTATTTATCTCAAGTTCCTAAGTTTGGTTTTCTAAAGATGAGTTGAATTTTGGTTATTGGATCATGTTGACTTCTAGTAAATGAGATACCTAAAGAGTTGATTATTGATAGAACTCAATGGCATCGTGCGATCTATATAGGCGACTCTACCTAGTGGGATAAGGCTTTGTTGTTGTTGTTGTTGTTGTTGTTGGATCATGTTGACTTCCAATTTAAAATCCATGACCCACCTTTTGTCTCAGACTTGTTTGTCGGATCACATGGGAGCCAAGAACTTCCTCAAGAGTGAAGATTGAAGTGTATTTGAAAAGAGACACAAAATGAAGAAAAAGAATCCGGAGAACTGAAAAGGACAGAGTGAGTTTAGCAAAGGAGAGAGAGAGAATAAGAAAAGCAAAAGAGGAAGAGGATGGATGACTCACTAAAGAAAAGGAAAAAAAAAAAAAAGCCACATAATCATTCACAGAGGGGAGCAAAAGGAGATAGCATGAAGAATAATTTTTATTGCATTATGAAAACTAACGGATTTTAGTAGAAAAAAGTAAACTTAGATGACAAAATCAGACGAATAAAATAAGCTCAAAAACGAAAAAGAGTAATTTGTCCTGTGCATTAATTTTATCAGAATTTTTGGTCCTATTTCCTTATCATTTCATACACTTTTTTTCCTGGTGATAATTTTATTTATCAGGGAACTGAAGTCATACAAGGTATGGTTTTGCACTTAAGTAAGTCATATGAAGCAGATTGGGATCCAGAAGCCTTTTCAGAAATGTGTAATATTACGTTACTTATCATTTTAAGTGATTTGCATCTTCCCCGTGGTCTCAAACGCCTTCCTAGTGCCTTGAAAGTTCTTGAATGGTTGGGATATCCTCTGAAAGCTCTTCCGCTTGGAAATTTGGATAAACTTGTTTCTCTAAAAATGCATAGTAGCAAAATAAAGCAACTTTGGAATGGTATACAGGTAAAAAACTTGATGCATTAATATCCTACATAAACTAAATAATTATGCTAGCACAATTTTTAAAGCTAATTCTCCTGTCTTTGTTTGATCAGTGTTTTGAAGAGCTGAAGTTTGTTGAATTGAGTCACTCCAAATGCTTAATTAACACTCCAAATTTTGCTGGAGTTCCTAATCTTGAAAGATTAATTCTTGAAGGCTGTACATTCCTTGTTGAGGTACATCCTTCACTTGGACGGCTCAAGAAACTTCACATGGTGAATTTGAAAGATTGCAAAAATCTTAGAACCCTTCCAAGCAAATTGGAAATGGATTCTCTAGAAGTGTTTATTCTTAGTGGGTGCTCTAAAGTTAAAATGCTTCCAGAATTTGGGGAAAATATGGAAAGCCTTGTAACACTTGATCTAGAGGAGACTGCTATAGTAAAACTCCCTGCATCACTTGGATCCTTGATTAGTCTTGAAGCTTTGAATTTAAGAGGCTGCAAGAATCTTGTTGGCTTTCCACATACCATACACAATCTGAAACATCTTAGAATTCTCAATACTTCCGGTTGCTCAAAATTTTCCAAGCTGCCGGAAAATTTGAATGAAAATGAAGCCTTGGAAATGCTTGATGTGAGTGGAACTGCTATAAGAGAGGTACCGTCATCCATTGTTCATTTGGGAAAGCTGAAGACACTTTCTTTTCGTGGATGCAAAGGATTAGCATTCAACTTAAGGAGCTTACCCCTCTCCTTCAGCCCAATGTTTCTGTGGTATCCTGTTGTTGGGGACTTAACACTCTCTCCTCCTACCTTTGCTCTAAAATCATTGACACATCTAGATTTAAGCTACTGCAGTATTGGTGAAGGAATAATTCCTGATGATCTTGGTTGTTTACCATCATTGTGTGAATTAAATCTAGCAGGAAACAATTTTGTGAACCTTCCCATTGGCTGCATTTCTAATCTTTTACAGCTACAATATCTTGACCTGAATAACTGCATGAGGCTCCAATCGTTTCCAATGCTTCCACCAAGTTTATTACGATTAGAAGCAGGAGATTGTGCTTCAATAGCACCCTTAACTGATCAACAGTTATGGGATATCGCTGTTTCACTTGAACAGCAGGTATAATAAATAATCTATTTAACTATTTTTTATGTTTATTTTGTTATCCACCATTTAATAGGGCAATTTCCTTTTTGTTTTAGCATCATTATCCATCTAAAGATTCACATATGATTTGTACACCATCGGAAATTGAGGTCTGTCTCTGCCTCTTTCCCTTTACATGCTTCTTTTAAGCTCATATTAGTTACATTACATGACTATTTAATTATTGCAGTCAGGATATCCTCATAATGATTTTTTTGCGACAATTCCGGGGAGTGAAATACCTTCATGGTTTCACAATCGAAGTTATTTTCATATACGTGCAGATGGCAAATTAGTATCAGGTGTATCAATAATAGTAGATATCCCTCAATCATGTCGTGTCAGTGAATGGTCAGCAATTGCTGTATGCTTTGTGGTAGATGATCTGTTTGATCATCACAATGTTACTGTGGATGAAAATCTTGTAGAGCTCCTCGGGATGTCTTCCATTTTCTGGCTTTATAGTGCTCCTGAAAATGAAAATCTTAGCTACAGAGGGTGGGGTCATAGTATTAATGTAGAAGGAGATTATCCTCACCTTTGCATACTATTTTTGCATTGTAATGTTAAACCATGGTGGCAAGATCTAAGAGGTGATGGCATCCAGATTCAGATAAAATTTTATACTGTAGCTGATCTACTCCAACGAAGGCCTGCAAAAATAAATCAGTGTGGATGGCGAGTGTTATGCAAAGAAGATATCCCATAGGAGCTATTTCAACAAGAAGTCATTATGTTAACCTTTGTTTAAACAAGTGTTTCATCAAACGTTGACTAATTGGTTAAGCATGAAGTGTTGGAATATTCTCTACTTGTCCCTTGACTTACAAAGTATGCGTGATGTGTAAACTGAAGGTAAATATGTAGTGTTGTAATGGTTTACATAAGGCATAATAATTGTTTTAGCTTGTGCAATTTTTGAAGAAATATTGGTGAATGAAGGTGATGTTGGTACTGGGTATTCTAATTCCTCAAGCACTTGGAAATCTATCTATTTACGAAAAATGTGAGTTTAACATGTGGAAAAAGAATCTATCTTTTAGATTATTTAGGTCATATGTAATGTAATGTATGAGTTTAAAGGTAAAAATGTATTTTAGGTCCTTTTTTTTTAATTGAGTCACTACACTTTCGTCTGTTGTAACTTAGTCCCTCTACTCTCTAAATTCATAGGAAAAAAATCTGTCATAAAAAATTGTAATGTATCGTTAGGTGCATACATGGCACTATATAGTATGACCTAATTAGTATATTAATCTATATCAGCAGTCAAGTTAGGACTCCAATTAGCTCCTGTTCGGCGTGTGAATAGAATGTGACTTGTTTGAGTGTCACTGTCAGATCATCTAGATTCAACGGATGATTCAACGGATGATTCAACGGTTATAGCGTGTGACTGTCAAATCCAGACTGATCCAACAATCACTTGGCTCTTGTTCGGATGGAATGCAACTTGTTCACATGTCATCGTCGGATCATTTGGATCCAATGATCACGGCTTGGATCATCAGATCTGGACTAATCTAACAATAGCTCGGCCCTTGTTTAGCACACAGATAGAATGCAATTTGTGCATACGCTACTATCAAATTATCTAGATTTGACAGTCTATGCATGCAATCGTCACGTGCATCCTATCTGCATTGAACAAGATGCGATTCACATCTGCCAAGTTATGACTTAGAAAACATTACTGTTTCTTCTTACTGAAAGTCGAAGATCAAAGAGCACCATATCAAAAAAGTATATACCTATCCGATCTTCATCTCTAAATTTGCTCTCCCCTGCTTTTTCTTCAATGTGTTTCTCTTAGTCCTCTCCCTCTCTGTCCTCTTTCTTTCAAATTTGTCTATACTTTTTCTAGTTTTAGTCGAGCTGACATCACTCTCCCTTTCAACCACGTGAGTTCTCTCTGCTTCACCTTCTCTGCTCTTTTCCCTTTTGCACAATTCTCCCTCTCTCTCTCTCTCTCTGAAATTTCTTCTGTTTAGCTCTCACACTGGACGCCCTGCCCCTGCTCTTTCAACTTCGACTTTCATTAACGAAATATCTTATTCCCTACATAATCCCAACCATATCCCTCAATGCTTTCTCTCTTCTCTCTGCTTTTCCCTCCAACCCCTTCCCAAACCATAACCTTTCCAGTGGTGCTAAAGATTCCAATGGTGAATTTAAAAGTTATGGTCAGTCGAAATTTCAAAAATTTTGGAAATTCCCCAAACTGAAGAAAGATATTATTTCTCCTCACGTTTGGATCCGGTTTGGGCAAGTTCCCACGGAATTGTCAATGCAACACAATTTGCTTCACTTGATATTTTCACCCAAATATTATGAAAGTAATGCAACACGCACAATCTAGTGTGGATGGCGTGCCATTCACAAAGAAGAATTTGAAGAGTGGGGCAGAACAATGAAAGGAAGTCACTTCTCAACACTGAAAGAGGACAACGATAGAGTAAGCAACTTTCTCCATTATATAATCTTTACTTTTTGAAGTAAATCACCACTCCTCTAAAAGATATCTAAGATTCTAAATTATATATGCACATTCAAATCAGAATAACAATACTAATGTTTGATTTCTGTCATTAAAGGCACAATTTAGTAGCAAATGCATTTCCTAAACTTTTATTTCAATATTATCTATTTTGATTTGTGTTCAGAATTATGAATTTAATTTATTGTAAATTTAAAAAAATCTATTTTTTATTGATCAAATATATTTTTTAATAATTATTGTATTATAAAAAAATAAACATAAGGATATTTGGTCAAAATAGATATGTAATATTAGCTAATCTTTTATTACATAAGAGATCACCATGGCGCATATTTTGTTTTTCAGAGAAGCTAAAAAAATCATATAATTTAGGCATCTGTAAAAATATAATTTAGACTCATTTTTATTTCAAATTTTGTACAATTAATTTTCAGTATAGATCTATATTCGTCCCGTCCTTTATTGTTTTTTACTTTTAAGTACTACATATTCTATTTTTCTTGTGAAGATGTTTTCTACCAGGTTATTGAAATTTTGTCTCATATATATACTAATGCTGTTCTCAAGTAACATATACTTCTTTTAAATTAAAATATATGAAAGATATAGTTGAAGGGAAATTATTTGAAACATCAATCTGTTCTCCAATGAATTAACATAACTCAAACAATGTATCAAAGCTAGACCCCCAAAAAAAAATTCATCGAACAATAACAAGTTAACTTCTTTTGTTTCATCCATTCTCAAGTTTATTCATATTCAATAAAATCCAAAATAAACAGTATAGAGTGACTAGTACCAAAATGTAGCAATTAGAACAGTATTTGTCCTCTGAACAAAATAAAACTAAAAGTGCCATTGATTTAACTGTCTAGACGATAGGCTTAAGGTGAAGGAAAGAAAATTGTTACATAGTTAAACATTCCTTATTTCTTAATTTTTCTTTGTCATCATTTTTCATCTATCCATCCTTCCTGAAAAAAGATGTAATTATTCATTGTGTCGCACCTTTAATTAGGAAAATAGAATGTGCTTTGATGCTGAAAAGCAAGGGCAATGCTTGCAAGATGAAGGCAAATCAGATGATTGATATGAAATGTGATATTGTCATTTGTAAATTTTTAATTGATGAATTTTTAAAGTTAAGGTCATTATTTGAATACTAGATTTAAATGCAGTTATTTATATCTTTATTATCAAGTTATCTATTAAAAATAAAATATGTGTTAACAGTTTTTTTTTTTTTAAAGAGCTAGTCATATGATTTTGAATTGGAAAAAACATATCATTATTGTAAAGACCATACAATTACTGCGCTGAATTTTTTTCCTATTTGAAACCTAAAATTGTAGTCTTTCAACTTTATTTTCCTCTATGAAGGAACCACATATAAATAACTATACCATGGTCACACGTAAATTCTATATTTCAATATAGACTTTCAAAATTCAGGTAATAGTTGTCATTAATTAATATTTGGTATTTTGAGATGCCTATTCTGAATTCATTTGGGCAATATGTTGAAAAGAAAGACAAAATTTAAAAAAATTTCTCCAGCACCATGGCTGAGTTGCATTAAATACCAAAATTAAAGCCATTGAATTTGATGGGAGAAGGGACAATCGAGCTTTATGAAGCTTTATGAAACTTAATTTTTTATGTGTTTTAAATAGAACTCCAGCTCTTTGCTCCAACTTTCAACCATCGCATTTACCTGAAATACTCTACACACGCGCGAACACACACACACACACACACACACACACACACACATATATGTATATATATATATGAAGAGGTGATTAAAATTAATCGGATGGTTGAGTAGATCGTATCACCACCTTTTTTGTTTTAAACTTTGCTTTCCAATATAGGGCAGCCTATTATTGCAAAGAAGAGATATTATAAAAAGTCTCTCTTATTTTATCATTATTCTCATCCTATTTGACACTCTTTCCTCTCTATTGCAAAAATTACAACATCAGAAACAACGGGGATTACCAGAGAATTTCAGACCTGAACTTCAAAAGAAAAGGAAAATCTGTGCTTCGTAAATCTAACCAGGACATCGAGCTATCTCTCTTTTGGTCCTTCAAATAAGAAAAAAAAATGCAAATTGAGAGCTGATGGTATACTTGAAAGGAAGAGCAAATGAGTCAAGCCATTACCATTTACCATGTTTTGAGAATGTTGAAAGACTCTTCTCAACTTGTTGAAGTAAATACTTGCTCCTCTGACGCATTAAACACCATGAAGAAAAGTGCTACCGCCACTGAGTTGAATAGAAGTGCCTTTATTTTTTATTTTTTTATATCTGTGTTTAATTAGGAGTTGGTTTGAAAGAAGCTTTAATGAGCAATATTTATTCAAACTTTCGTTTGAAGAGAAATTGGTTTGCATGAATGATGATAAGTGAATATGTTGCTTGATGGTTGAAAAAATATTGGTCTGGTTGTGCTTGATATCGTTTATATCATGCAATGGTTTGCATGTTCATTGAAAAGGGATATATAAGGTTTAGATGCTAAACTAAAATTTTTCAAGCAATTTTACAAGCAAAACTGATTTAATTTTTGAAGAAAAAAATACCATTTTTGTCCTTAATATTTGTTGATGTTTTTAATTCCGCCCCTATCACTTGTTTCAATCTTTGATTTGATATATATATATATATATATATATATATATGCATACATACACAGACATCAATCTTTGTATATATCTCTTTTTGTTAACATATATAACATGCTAGATAACAATTCTCATTGTTTTAGCAAGGGTTATATACTGAAACAGTGCTAAAACAAATGCGCTGAGTTAAAAAATTTAATTCAAATTTTAATTTATACTCTAAAATGATATAATTGTCTATGTTTGCTCCCTAAAGTTTCTGATGGTAAGTTTGTAGTCTTTCTGGTTCCAACTTGGGTGAGTTTAAATTCCTTTGTAATTGGAAATTAGTTAAACTTGAGAAGGAAATAAATCCTCCTCACCTTTGAATCCGGGCAATTTATTAACATATAGAGGATTATAATTATCAACGCATTACGACTTGCTTCGCTTCATTTTTTTTTTTGGTACAACAAAACAAAGCAAAGAGCCAAGGAAACAAACCAAATCCTTCACTTATGAGAACCAAAAAGGCATGACTCCAAAAAGATGGTACTCCCAACTAGTTATGTCCCTGTACATCATGGACATTGCGAGGGGAAATAATTCCCTCGCTAATACTAGAGAATATACCTAAGAATGTGGTGTGAAGAATTCCAACAAAAAATAGCAACAAAATTGCGAGAGAAATTAATTCTGCAATACCTTGAAAGTTTTGGTCCTTTCTCAAGATAATTAAGTAAATTTTTGGAATATCATAGGAACTAATAAATAAAATTAATAGGCAAGCCAGATATTTTAACTATAATACTAATAATAATAAAATGAATTGGTGACAAGGACCAAAGTACTATATAATTCGAACTTTTTGAAAACCTAAAGCTATTCTCCCTTTCTTCCGCTAGTATCAAAAACCTCTAGACTCATTCACCCCACAGTACTTCTTTTGCCCCCTTCATGAAGTGAGAAACCGAGTGTGTAACGCCCTTTATAGTTTATTTTGGATTGCATGTGTACAATCTTTGTGTTATGTACATGTAGTAGGTGTGGTATGAGGGATTAAACAAAAAAGAATGAGAAATTTCTGGTTTATTGTGAAAATTAAATTTGTTTCCTGCAAATGATTTAGATGATGACCCTCGGTAGTTTTAATGGCTGGACAAGGCATATGTATGAACCATAGTTGAAAATACAATTCTATCCCCCAAATTAATATAAATACCCCTCACCCATGACACTTAATTAATATAAATATCCCTCACCCATGATACTTGGCCATATTTTTTGCACCAAGTCACCCTTTATTTGAATTCTCCCACTACCTCCACCACACACCCACCATTTTTCACCGTCCAAATCCATCTCTGGCGACCTCTTGGCAACCCTCTTTCACCTTGGAAACCATGGAGTCAAGGTATGACAACCATTTTTCTCCTCTCCTTTTGTGAACTTCACACTATTGAAACCCTAGCTTACAAAGATGCAAGATTCTACATTGAAAGCATATGGAATGGGTTTAAATGGATTCTTCTATTACTACAAGAAAATTGACTTTTAGTAGCGATTGTTTGGTGGCGACTAAAAGAGACACCAAAAGTCAATTTATTTTTAGATAAAATTAAAAAAGTCAAACTTTTAGTAGTGAGTCAATTTTTTTAAATAAAATTAAAAAAATCAAACTTTTGGTGATGACTTTTGAGAGTCGCCACTGAAAGTCGGACTTTCAGTGGCAACCTCATAGTCGCCACCAAAAGTCAATTTTTTTAAATAAAATTAAAAAAAATCAAACTTTTGACTGAAAGTCGAACTTTTAGTAGCAACTCCCACAGTCACCACCAAAAATCAATTTTGTAAAATAAAATTAAAAAAAAAGCCAGACTTTTGGCGGTGACTTTTTGAGAGTCGCCACTGAAAGTTGAACTTTTAGTGGTGACTCCCATAATCAACACCAAAAGTAAATTTTTTTAAATCAAATTAAAAAAATTGGACTTTTGGAAGTCGCCATTGAAAGTCAGACTTTTAGAAGCGACTCCCACAGTTTTCACCAAAAGTCAATTTTTTTTAAATAAAATTTAAGAAAAAGTCAGACTTTTAGTGGCAAATTTTGAGAGTTGCCACTAGAAGTTAGATTTTAGTGGCGACTCCTATAGTTGCCACTAAAAGTAAATTTTTTAAATAAAATTTAAAAAAATTAGACTTTCGGTGACGACTCCTATAGTTACTACCAAAAGTTAATTTTTTTTTAAATTTAATTAATAGAACTCAGACTTTTGTAACCAAAAGTCAGACTTTCAATGGCGACTCTCATAATCGCTACCAAAAGTCAATTTTTTTAAATAAAAAAAAATTAGACTTTTAGTAACGACTCTAATAGTCGCCACTAAAAGTCAGACTTTCAATGACGACTCTGATAGTCACCACCAAAAGTCAATTTTTTAATATATATAATTATATTTTTTTATCTCTTAACCTATTAATAATAATATATTTACTATTTGTTAAGTTAAATGTTGTTTCATTTTAGTTTTATAATTTTATGACTTAAAATAATTTTAATAGATATTATATATATATATATAATATTTTGCCCTTATGTAGCACAAATAAAGTGGTGGTATGATGCTAAGACACATATGGTTGAAAGTAAGGAACCCGGGTTCAAATCTCAAGTATGCATATATTTAGTTTGATTTCAATATAAATTTGGATATTACACAAAAAAAATTGAGTTACCCTAAGGCAATGAGTTAGTGAACTGACCAAGACCCGCACGGCTTGAATGGGTCTCGAGTGGACTCGTTGGGCCAATCCGATTCCAAAAAAATAGCGATTGACTTTTCGTGGTGACTAAAGGTCATTTGGTTACAATTTTCAAAGTTGCCACTAAAGGTGACCTTCAAAAGTCATTTTTAAGCACGAAATTTTTTTTGGCAACAAAGTTGACTTTTGGTGGTGATTGTAATCATCACTAAAGAGTGACTTTTGGTGGCAACTCCTTTGGTCGCCACAAAAAATCTTTCAGCCACGGACTTTTAGTAACAACTTTAGTTGCCATTAAAACTTGCCACCAAAAGTCAATTTTTTTGTCGTGCATGTTTCCTTGTATTTATCTAACCTAGACATGCTTGAATTTGGTGGATCATGGCTGAAAGCAAGAAAGATTTTCATGAACCCTAACTGAGTAAAAGTTGGGAATTTTGAATAATATGATGAAATTGGTGTTGTATAACTAATTGATTTTCATAGTGGAAGGTGTTTAAGAATTATTTTTATGGTGGTTGAAGTGTTTTTGGACCCCCAATTAGTTATTAAATGGTGTTCAATGCTTGGGTGTAGTCTAAGAGGAAGAGAAGCATGAAAATCATGTATTTGGGATGGCATCAGGTGGTTAAGTTCTTGATTTAGCACCATTTTTGTGCTAATTACATTCTCTTTTGATCACTATCTTGCATAAACTTGCATTTCTTACCCCATATTTTGAGTAGTTTAGATGAGTGTAATACCCGTCATTTAATTTTCTATTTTTTCATTGTTAATTTTATTTCATAAGTGTTAAAATTGGAATCTTGTGTTCAACATGTGTGTGCAATGTCATATTGCTATGTGATGGGACTTTGATATGCGATTTTGGATTATAGGCCAGTAATATAGGGTGCTAAGTTATATAGGGACTAAAGTGAAAATCACAGGGACTAAAGTGAAAGATTTGAGACCTTGTTGGGGGGATGGCAAAATGTTTATAAAAGGGTACGGATAGAAGGAGAATATTCTAGTGCAACTAGGTGAAAAATAAAGAGATTTAAAATAATATTTTTAAATCATAAGTTTTTTTAGCAATAGGAATTTTGGTGGATAAAAGAATAAATCTTCATAATTATGATTTAATATAAGTGAAGGGAATTCAAGTAATAGGATAATTAACAATTATTCCCTTTTTTAGATGGTAGTGGTGGCGTGAGATCAAGAGAGAGAAATGAAAAACATTATATTGCATAGAGTGGTAAATAAGAGAAAAATACATATAATTATCAAGGAGGACTAATTTAACTAGTAGGATAAATAAGTAATTGTTACAAAAAAAAATAGAAAAGAAAGGATAAGGGAAAGCATGAAAGTTAGTTACTAGTATTTAAATTAATAAGATACCAAGCTAAGGATTGGGAATTCTTTTAAATGTAAATTTTTCGAATCTAAACAAAAAGAAGAAGGAAATTAACATGAATATAAATCTAAAAAGATAGTTGATAGATAACATATGAAAGATCCTTATCTAGGCAACTGCAAGGGAATACGAAATACGAGAATAACAATAATAAAATACAATAATGTTGATTATGGCCAATATAAGGTAATACTAGAAGATCGATTATAATTAAATACCCAAATCTTCTTAAACAAACAAGCTATATATTAAAAGATTACAGCTTAAACAAATTTTATTTCCTAACATCCTACATCTCCAAATATTATAACCAAGTACCTGACAATTCAAATTTAATCAAATTTAAACTAACCTAAGATTCTCTCTCTTACAACTGACAGTCGCCTCTTCAAATGAACCTATCCACCTTTTAATCAATTCCATTTGGCCACCTTCAATTTCTATCCATCTTTTAGCCGCCACACATCATTCAATCTATCAAGCAAAGCTCCCTTTTTGAAAACTTCACCACAACTCTCTTTATCCATCACGTACAACGTAAACCCACCGTCCCTCAGTTGTAACACGTGGAAGTCCGAAGCAACAATCAAAGAAAAAGATTAAGGCATGTCATGGTTAGATTTTCACTATGCTCAAGTGACAATAAAACAAAAAACAAAATCCTAACACGAACTCTCTTCTTTTTCCGAAAACATAAAACTTATATAGCACACAGATTTGTTTCGCATTAAGGAGATTTGATCAGGTTTGATCAAAGGAATTTATTGGAATCCAGGTGAGTGAACTAACCCTTCTTTAATATTATCTTAAGTGTTAAAGTAATCAGATATGTGATAAGCGTAAATATTAAGATTGAGATAATTAAAATTATCTTGTGGAAATATAATTGATGATAATAATAATAATAATAATAATTTTTTGGTTAGGAAAAAGGATAAATATGCAATTTATGAGATAGTTGAGATTTGAGATAATTGAGATTATCTATAGTTGAGATTTGAGATAATTGAGATTATCTAGATATTTATACTTGATGATTTATGACGTTGTATATTATTATATCGGATGAATATAGTTTGTATTTGGGCGGGATGGTACCCTCTCTCATGTTAAGCGGGAAATTCGGGTGATAGAATGACTTGTGATAGGATGACTTGACCTCTGAAAGTAGAGACAACGACTCTTTCGGTAGGGAGATGAGCCCAGATTTAATCCATGAGGCGCCCTAACCATTGCTGATAAGATTGTGCGTCATGGCGGGTTTGATGAAATTGAGGAAATTAGTTGAGTGAGCCTACGGGCGCTCCCAGATATTTTGCCAGTGATGAGTACTAGTTCCATTAGTCTGAATTGTCTGATTGATTTGCAATTCTTTGATGTGTATCTTGCCTTCTGATTTTATGATTTGTACCTATACTTTTATTTCATTACTTTTGCATAGCAGATTTTAATAGGGCGAGGATTGACCCGCTCATTGAAATTATTATCTCACACTCGTTGATTTAATTTTTTTTAGATCAAGTAGCGGAAGAGGAATCTTCGCAAGTGGATTAAGTTCGCCGTTGGACTATCCCATTTTTGGATAGGTCTCGAGTCGTTAGTATTTATTTTATTTAGTTAGGAAGCTCTGTGGTAAACTAGGACGTCTAGGGGGTCTCGGGCAGTGAAATTACTTTAGTTATTTAATTTGATTTAAATTCAAAAATTTGTATTAAGGATTTATAATATGGATTACAGTAGGAGTTGGAGATTACAATTATGAATTTATCTGAGCTGATGTGACTTTTTGAATGAATGAAGTTTAATTATTTTATTTAAATATTAAAATTGTAATTTGGGAGATTGCAAGGAATGCGAGTAAATTTTAATCTCTCCTTATATGTATATGGTATATAGTTAAAATAAATTATACCATAAATTAATAATCATTTTAATGAATATTTGATATTTATTATATTTATTTCAATTAATATTGAATTATAAATTACTGTTTGTTTTAATTAACATTTGATTTTACTTAATTAATATTTTCTAATTTTGGTCTTTATTTTTACATATATTCATATATAAACATATATGTATATATACATACATACGTAAATATTACAAGCTACTTAGATTATTCACACTATAACGTAATATTTATTTTAAGTAATATTTGATTTCTTTATATATTTATTTTAAATAGCATTCATTGTAAATAAAAATTTAATTTAATTAATACTTACCTTAGTTAATATTTATTCATATTTAAATGTTATTTCCTAAATATTAATCTACATTTTATTTTATATATATATATACTTTTTCAAACTCTGATTGTCTCTATTTATGTATGCTAAATATTTTACATGAATAACATAAAAGGGGTAGAAATAGAGATGTCAATTAGCCTGACGGTGACACAGGATTCGTGTCACCGTGCCAGTCACGTGCCCAAAATTTGGGTCGTGACAAAGTTGGTATCAGAGCTAGGTTTTAGGTTTCTTAGTGACTACAGAGTGGGGTGTCCTTAGTGGGCCTTCCCCTATGGTTGTGAACCGCGGCATAACTATAGGCCGAGGATCCACTGAAGGCCCTTTAGAGTTATAATATTTTTCTTTCATGTCATACCCTTGGTAGGTCAGTATAATTCTTGCTCTAAAGTAGTTATCTTCTTGTATAGTTAAATGGCACGTGGTCAGTCATAAGCTCGTGGAGGTCGCATGAAGTCAGGTAGGACCTTGGCCCCTATTCCTATACCATTGGCAGACGCGGTATCTGAGACACATGAATTTATGGATGATAATCAAGCACAGAGTAGGGAGCTATCTGCTGTAGGCTCAGAAAGAAATAGTAGAGCACCACCATAGTTTGATCTGGCAGCTATGATGGCAACGCTAGTTGTTATGCAGGAACAAGTAAAAGTACTAGCAGACCTAATGAGACAACCATTGGAGGATAACTCACAAGCATCGACACCTACTGTGAGGGCACAGGAATTGCAACAGATGCCACCTCCTCCCCCTCCACAAGTTCGGGAAGGAGTTGTGACAGAGATAAAAATTACAAAGTTTCTAAAACTCAAACCCCCAATTTTTACTGGAGAGGATGCTAATGAAGATCCACATCATTTTTTCGATGACTGTGAGAAGATTCTAGATACTATGAATTGCCCTGAATCACGAAGGGTAGCCTTGGTGGCATTTCAACTGAGGGGTAAGACAGATCACTGGTGGTGAACATGGAAAAAGAGCATGGCCGATTATGCCTCACCCGTCGGATGAAAGGAGTTCAAGGTAACTTTTCTTGAAGAGTTTCTTCTAAAGAGTGTATGAGAGGCACGCATGCGAGACTTTGAGATGCTTCGTCAAGGGACTCGGACTATTGATGAATATAATGCTTTGTTTGTGAGGTTATCAAAATATGCCCCTCACATGATCCCGAATGAACAAGAAAAGATCCGACGCTTTTTGGAAGTACTTCGAGACTCTCTATTCTTAGAGGTAAGTATTCTTAAAAGAATGAGTTTTTCTATTTAAATTGTACTAGAATGGAATAGTAATGGTGTATGTAATTATTTGGAATTAATAGGTAGGGTCCAATATTAGATCCTTCACATCCTACACTAAGGCTGTCGACACAACTCGTAAGATGGAGGAGCGAGCAAGACGTCTGGAAGATTTTAATAACAAGAGGAATTGCGGACAAGACAAATGACCCTTTGGTTGTGGGGGAGGCACTAGTTTGGCACCTACAATGTCTACAGGACATATGCACTCCTGTGTGGGGGCACCTTGATCGCAAAAAGACAGGGGAGGATATCAAGTTAAACAATATTGCTAGAATTGTGGCAGACACCATTTTGGCCGATGTTACTACAGGAACCTTAGTGCCAGTACCGTAAGACTGACATGTTGCCAGTGCGGTCAAACTGGCCATATCAAGAGGACTTGTCCCTAGCTAGTGAACCAATTAGAGCAGGGCTCGATACAGTCAATAAATGCTCAGACAGAGACTACTCATGTGAGTAAAGTTGCACCTGCGGCTAGCAGAGCTGGTAGAGGACCAGGAGGAAGAGGACAAGGAACCAGAGGGCGTGGCAATGCTCGTGTTTATGCACTGACTCGTTAAGATGCTCAGCATCTAATGCAGTGGTAGCAGGTATGAATTTAAAGCTTTGAATATGATTGATATTTTGGTTTTAAACTTCTATCAAATGTTAGTCTTAAGAGATAAACTTGTCGTTAGGTACTCTTTTAATAGAATCGTACCATGCTCATGTCTTATTCAACTCTAGCTCGACACATTCTTATGTGTCACTACTATTTGCCAAGAATTTCTCTCAAGGAGCTGTTAAGGTAGAATGCCCCTTCTTAGTTTCCACATCCACAGGGGATACTCTCCTAGTAGAACGAGGCTATCATGCTCACAAAGTAAAGTTTGGAGACATGGATATACGGGCTGAGTTAATGCTACTAGACATGGTGGAATTTGATGTTATCTTAGGCATGGATTCGCTAGCATCTTGCCACGCTACCCTGATTTGCCATGATAAATCAATTAAGTTTAATATCCCGGGGGAAACTCCATTCGTGTTTCAAGGCGAATGAAGTGATGTTCCAGGAAACCTAATATCTTTGATGTGTGCCCGAAGACTTTTGGGAAAGGGGTACCAAGGGTACTTGGCTTTCGTGAAAGATGTTGAAAAGGAAGAGTTAAAGATCAGTGATGTCCTAATAGTTCATGAGTTTGTGGATGTGTTTTCGGATGACTTACCGAGCATCCCTCCTGAACGTGAAGTAGAGTTTTAGATCAAGTTAGCACCGAAGACTCGACCAATTTCTATGCCTCCATACAGGATGACACCAACAGAATTAAAGGAACTCAAGGTGCAATTGCAAGACTTGCTTGACAAGGGGTTCATCAGGCCTAGTTGTTCACCCTGGGGGGCTCCCATTCTATTCATAAAGAAAAAGGATGGATCGATGAGGTTGCATATCGATTACAGGCAATTGAACAAAGTGACTATCAAGAACAAGTACCCATTGCCTCGTATTGATGACCTCTTCGATCAGCTTCAAAGAGTGAAATGCTTTTCTAAAATTAACTTAAGGTCTGGTTATCACCAACTTAAGATCAGGGAAGAAGATGTACCTAAAACGGCATTTTGCACATGCTATAGACATTACGAATTCTTAGTGATGTCGTTTGGACTGACGAATGCACCAGCAGCTTTTATGGATCTAATGAATAAGGTTTTCAAACCCTTCCTTGACAGGTTCGTCGTTGTGTTCATAGTCGACATCTTGATTTATTCAAAGAGTCCAAAGGAACATGAGGAACATCTCTGTATCGTATTGCAGACACTACGGGTCATCAATTGTATGCCAAATTTTCTAAGTGTGAGTTTGGCTCGATCATGTGACCTTCCTCGTAATCTCCAAGGATGGTGTTCAAGCAGACCCGAGTAAGGTAGCAACAGTCAAGATGTGGCCTAAACCTATTTCTGTCATAGAGATTCACAGTTTCTTGGGATTGGTGAGATTCTATCGTCGCTTCATTCAAGACTTCTCTAAGTTAGCTTCCCCTTTACCCAGTTAACTAGGAAGGGAGTAAAGTACGTCTGGGACTATGCATGTGAAGATAGTTTCTGCACACTTAAGGAACGGTTATTTCAGCACCTATACTTGTTCTACCTTCAGGACCCAGTGGTTTTCACTGTTTATTGTGACGCATCAAGAGTAGGATTGGGGTATGTACTCATGCAGCATGGTCAAGTAGTGGCATATGGGTCGAGACAGCTCAAAAAACACGAAAAGAACTACCCCATCCATGATCTGGAGATGGCAGCTGTGGTTTACGCCTTGAAAATATGGCGACATTATCTATATGGAGAAACTTGTGAGATCTACACCAATCACAAGAGCTTGAAGTATATATTCGACTGAAGGGATTTGAATCTGAGACAGAGGGGGTGGATGGAGTTACTAAAAGACTATGATTGTAATATTTTGTACCATCTGGGAAAGGCAAACGTCGTGGCAAATGCCTTAAGCAGGAAATCCATTGGTAGTTTAGCCCACATAGTAATGGTAAGGAGACCGTTAATTCAGGAATTACAAGAACTGAGGAAGAAAGGTGTTACCCTTGAGGTTACGAGGATAGGGTCGTTCTTAGCTCACATCAGGGCTAGATCGTCCCTTGCAGATCAAATCTAGACATCTTAATCAGAGGATCCAAAACTTGTTAAGATTATGGATAAGGTAAAGAACGGTGAAGCAAGTAGCTTTACATTGGATGATGCTGGAGCGTTGCAGTTCAAACACCGATTATGTGTGCAGATGTTAGGACTCTTAGATGAGACATCATGGAGGAGGGCCATGGTGCTGCATATGCTGTACATCCAGGTACCACCAAGATGTACCAGGACCTAAAGTAGGTATACTGGTGGGAAGGAATGAAACGAGATGTAACGAAGTTTGTGTCCCATTTTTGACCTATCAGCAGGTTAAGGTTGAGCATCGGAGGCCAAAAGGTCTATTACAGCAGCCAGAGATTCTCAAATAGAAATGGGAACGAGTGACAATAGACTTCGTGGTCGGTTTACCCCGTTTTACTAGTGGTTATGATTCAATATGGGTAATAGTAGACCGGTTAACCAAGTCAGCCCATTTCATTCTGGTTAAGACTACCTATGGAGTAGCTCAGTTAGCGCAAGTATACATTAAGGAGGTAGTAAGGCTACATGGTATACCCGTGTCTATCATCTCTGATAGGGGTCCCCAGTTCACTTCCCGTTTTTGGATGAGCTTTTAGGAGGCGTTAGGTACTCGAGTGAACCTTAGTACTACTTTTCATCCACAGACAGACAGACAGTTAGAGCGGACTATACAGACACTAGAGGATATGCTATGAGCTTGTATACTTGACTTCATAGGTAGTTGGGAGAGGTATCTATACTTGGCAGAATTTGCATACAATAATAGCTATTAGGCCACCATTGGTATAGCGCCTTATGAGGTATTATACGGACGATGTTGTAGATCCTCGATTGGTTGGTTCGAGGTAGGTGAGTCGAAGGTAATAGGACAAGACCTTGTTCAAGATGCCCTAGCCAAAGTTAAGATGATTCAGGATAGGATGTGAGCAGCTCAGAGCAGGTAGAAGGCTTACACCGATCACAGGCAACGTGACTTAGAGTTTTCAGTCGGCGACATGGTATTCTTGAAAATTTCTCCGATGAAAGGTGTTCTAAGATTTGGGAAGAAAGGAAAATTAAGTTCGAGGTACATCAGACCTTATGAGGTTCTGAATAGTGTAGAGAATGTGGCCTATCAGCTAGCCTTACCCATAGAATTAAGGGGGATTCATCCAATTTTTCAAGTGTCGATGTTAAAGAAGTATCTTCCTGACCCTTCACACATGCTCAGTCAGCATACCATACAGTTAGATGAAGATTTATCATATGAGGAGGTCCCAGTGGCTATCTTAGGTCACCAGATAAAGAAACTCCGGTCTAAGGAGATCACATCAGTGAAAATTTTATGGCGGAATCATACTCACAAAGAAGCCACTTAGGATGCTGAGGCTGATATGCATTCAAGGTATCTTCACCTTTTTAAGACTAAAGGTAAGTTAAATTCGGAGGACTAAATTTCTTAAAGGGAGTAATACTGTAATACCCGTCATTTAATTTTCTATTTTTCTTTTATTGTTAAATTTATTTCATAAGTGTTAAATTTGCAATCTTGTGTGCAACATGTGTGTGCGATGTCATATTACTATGTGATGGGACTTTGATATGCGATTTTGGATTATAGGCCAGTAATATGGGGTGCTAAGTTGTATAGGGACTAAAGTGAAAATCACAGGGACTAAAGTAAAAGATTTGAGACCTTGTTGGGGGGATGGCAAAATGTTTATAAAAGGGTACGGATAGAAGGAGAATATTCTAGTGAAACTTAGTGAAAAATAAAGAGATTTAAAATAATATTTTTAAATCATAATTTTTTTAGCAATAGGAATTTTGGTGGATAAAAGAATAAATCCTCATAATTATGATTTAATATAAGTGAAGGGAATTCAAGTAATAGGATAATTAACAATTATTCCCTTTTTTAGATGGTAGTGGTGGCATGAGATCAAGAGAGAGAAATGAAAAACATTATATTGCATAGAGTGGAAAATAAGAGAAAAATACATATAATTATCAAGGAGGACTAATTTAACTAGTAGGATAAATAAGTAATTGTTACAAAAAGAAATAGAAAAGAAAGGATAAGGGAAGGCATGAAAGTTAGTTACTAGTATTTAAATTAATAAGATACCAAGCTAAGGATTGGGCATTCTTTTAAATGTAAATTTTTCGAATCTAAACAAAAAAAGGAAATTAACATGAATATAAATCTAAAAAGATAATTGATAGATAACATATGAAAGATCCTTATCTAGTTAACTGCAGGGGAATACGAAATACGAGAATAACAATAATAAAATACAATAATGTTGATTATGGCCAATATAAGGTAATACTAGAAGATCAATTATAATTAAATACCCAAATCTTCTTAAATTAACAAGCTATATATTAGAAGATTACCGCTTAAATTTTATTTCTTAACATCCTACATCTCCAAATAATATAACCAAGTACCTAACATTTCAAATTTAATCAAATTTAAACTAACCTAAGATTCTCTCTCTCACAACTGACGGCCACCTCTTCAAATGAACCTATCCACCTTTTAATCAATTCCATTTGGCCACCTTCAATTTCTATCCACCTTTTAGCTGCCACACATCATTCAATCTATCAAGCAAAGCTCCCTTTTTCAAAACTTCACCACAGCTCTCTTTATCCATCACGTACAACGTAAACCCACAGTCCCTCAGTTGTAACACGTGGAAGTCTGAAGCAACAATCAAAGAAAAAGATTAAGGTATATCATGGTTAGATTTTCACTATGCTCAAGTGACAATGAAAAAAAAAAACAAAATCCTAACACGAACTCTCTTCTTTTTTTGAAAACATAAAACTTATATAGAACACGGATTTGTTTTTGGCATTAAGGAGGTTTGATCAGGTTTGATCAAAGGAATTTATTGGAATCCAGGTAAGTGAACTAACCTTTCTTTAATATTATCTTAAGTGTTAAAGTAATCGGATATGTGATAGGCGTGAATATTAAGATTGAGATAATTAAAATTATCTTGTGGAAATATAATTGATGATAATAATAATAGTTATTATTCTTTGGGTAGGAAAAAGGATGTATGAGATAGTTGAGATTTGAGGTAATTGAGATTATCTAGACATTTATACTTGATGATTTATGCCGTTGTATATTATTATATTGGATGAATATTATTTGTATTTGGGCAAGATGGTACCCTCTCTCATGTCAAGTGGGAAATCCAGGTGATAGGATGACTTGACCTCTGAGAGTAGAGACAATGATTCCTTCGGTAGGGAGATAAGCCCAGATTTAATCCGGAAGCACCTGACCGTCGCTGATAAGGTTGTACGTCATGACGGGTTTGATGAAATTGAGGAAATTAGTTGAGCGAGCCTACAGGTGCTCCCGGATATGATAAGATTGATTGAGCGAGCCTACGGGTGCTCCCGGATATTTTGCCATTGACGAGTACTAGTTCCATTGGTCTGAATTGTCTGATTGATTTGCAATTCTTTGATGTGTATCTTTCCTTTTGATTTTATGATTTGTGCCTATACTTTTATTTCATTACTTTTGCATAGCTGATTTTATTAGGGCGAGGATTGACTCGCTCACTAAGATTATTATCTCACACTCTTTGATTTAATTTTTTTTAGATCAAGTAGCGAAAGAGGAATTTTCATAAGCGGATTAGGTTCGCCGTTGGACTATCCTATTTTTGGATAGGTCTCGAGTCATTGGTATTTATTTTATTTAGTTAGGGAGCTTTGTGGTAAACTAGGACATCTAGAGAGTCTCGGGTAGTGAAATTGCTTTATTTATTTAATTTGATTTAAATTCAAAAATTTGTATTGAGGATTTATGATATGGATTACAGTAGGAGTTGGAGATTACAATTATGAATTTATTTGATCTGATGTGACTTTTTGAATGAATGAAGTTTGATTATTTTATTTAAATATTAAAATTGTAATTTAGGAGATTGCAAAGAATCCGGGTAAGTTTTCATCTCTCCTTATATGTATATAGTATACAGTTAAAATAAATTATACCATAAATTAATAATCATTTTAATGAATATTTGATATTTATTATATTTATTTCAATTAATATTCAATTATAAATTACTGTTTGTTTTAATTAACCTTTGATTTTACTTAACTAATATTTTCTAATTTTGGTCATTATTTTTACATATATTCATATATAAACATATATGTATATATACACACATAGGTAAACATTACAAACTACTTAAATTATTCACACTATAACATAATATTTATTTTAAGTAATATTTGATTTCTTTATATATTTATTTTAAATAGCATTCATTGTAAATAAAAATTTAATTTAATTAATACTTACCTTAGTTAATATTTATTCATATTTAAATGTTATTTCCTAAATATTAATCTACATTTTATTATATATATATATATATACACTTTTTCAAACTCTGATTTGTCTCTATTTATGTACGCTAAATATTTTACATGAATAATATAAAAGGGGTAGAAATAGAGATGTCAATTAGGCTTACGATAACGCATGATTCGTGTCACCGTACCTGTCACGTGCCCGAAATTTGAGTCGTGACAAAGTTGGTATCAGAGCCAGGTTTTAGGTCTCTTAGTGACTACAGAGCGCGGTGTCCTTAGTGGGTCCTCCCCTATGGTTGTGAACCGTGACATAACTTTAGGCCAAGGATCCACCGAAGGCCCTTTAGAGTTATAATCTTTTTCTTTCATGTCATACCCTTAGTAGGTCAGTATAATTCTTGTTCTAAAGTAGTTATCTTCTTGTATAGTTAAATGGCACGTGGTCAGTCACAAGCTCGTGGAGGTCGCATGAGGTCAAGTAGGACCTTGGCCCCCGTGCCTATACCATTAGCAGATGCGGTATTAGAGACGCGTGAATTTGTGGATGATAATTAAGCACAGAGTAGGGAGCTACCTGTTGTAGGATCGGAAAGGAATTGTACCCTCTCTCATGTCAAGCGGGAAATCCATGTGATAGGATGACTCGACCTCTGAGAGTAGAGACAATGATTCCTTCGGTAGGGAGATAAGCCCGAATTTAATCCGTGAGGCTCCCTGACCGTTGCTGATGAGGTTGTGCGTCATGGCGGATTTGATGAAATTGAAGAAATTAGTTGAACGAGCCTACGGACGCTCCCGAATATGATGAGATTAGTTGAGCGAACCTACGGGCACTCCCAGATATTTTGCCATTAACGAGTATTAGTCCCGTTGGTCTGAATTGTCTGATTGATTTGCAATTTTTTGATATGTATCTTTCCTTGTAATTTTATGATTTGTACCTATACTTTTATTTCATTACTTTTGTATAGCGAATTTTATTAGGGCGGGAATTGGCTCGCTCACTGAAATTATTATCTTACACTTGTTGATTTAATTTTTTTTTTTTCAGATCAAGTAGCGGAAGAGGAATTTCGGCAAGTGGATTAGGTTCACCGTTGGACTATCCCATTTTTGGATAAGTCTTAAGTCGTTAGTATTTATTTTATTTAGTTATAAAGCTTTGTGGTAAACTAGGATATGTAGAGGGTCTCGGGCGGTGAAATTACTTTAGTTATTTAATTTGATTCAAATTCAAAAATTTGTATTAAGGATTTATGATATGGATTATAGTAGGAGTTGGAGATTACAATTATGAATTTATATCAGTTGATGTGACTTTTTGAATAAATGAAGTTTGATTATTTTATTTAAATATTAAAATTGTGATTTGGGAGATTATAAGGAATCTAGGTAAGTTTTTATCTCTCCTTATGTGTATATGGTATACAGTTAAAATAAATTATACCATAAATTAATAATCATTTTAACGAATATTTGTTATTTATTATATTTATTTCAATTAATATTCAATTATAAATTACTGTTTGTTTTAATTAACCTTTGATTTTATTTAATTAATATTTTCTAATTTTGGTCTTTATTTTTACATATATTTATATATAAACATATATGTATATATACATACATATGTAAACATTACAAACTATTTAGATTATTCACACTATAACGTAATATTTATTTTAAGTAATATTTGATTTCTTTATATATTTATTTTAAATAGTATTCATTAAAAATTTAATTTAATTAATACTTACCTTAGTTAATATTTATTCATATTTAAATGCTATTTCCTAAATATTAATCTACATTTTATTATATATATATATATATGTACATAAATATATATATATATATATATATATATATATATATATATATATATATATATATATATATATATATATATATATATATATATATATATATATATATACTTTTTCAAACTCTGATTTGTCTCTATTTATGTACGCTAAATATTTTACATGAATAACATAAAGGGGATAGAAATAGAAATGTCAATTAGGCTTACGGTGACACAGGATTCATGTCATCGTGCCAATCACATACCCGAAATTTGGGTCGTGACAATGAGTTTAGGTTTTCTTAGAGTTTTTAGTAAATTGAGTGATTTTATGATTCAATATTGCTGGTAACTATTGATTTATTGTTTTTTGATGTAGAGTTGGTGAGCAGCTTGTGCAAGAAGATGAATCTTGTCAAAGCTGTAATTCTTGAAATGCTTCAAAAGAATTTCCTTGATGTCTTTCATCGCTATAACTGTAGAATCGACCACTATAGTAAAATCTGCACCAAAAGATTTTGGAGCTCTTGTCTTTGCTACTCACCGCTACAGTGGTGGATTTCACAACTATAGCAGCAGTCGTTTTTTTCTGCCACTTGTTCCTAATTTAAATAGTGAAAGGACAAGATTTTTCGGTCATTCTAAGCACAGGAAGAACTAGAGGAGACTAAAATTGCTGAAGGAAGAAGAGGAATCTTATTCCGAAGTTCCAGGGTCTGATTTCTGTCAACCCAGCCTCGGATTCATAGAGTTTTCTCTATATTTTACTGTTTTCTGTCATTTTACTATCATGAGTAGCTAATTTTCTTGTTTTAGAGTTGCTATGAATTTAATTTCAAATTAGAGATTATTTCTCTTTGTAATTGTGATTTTTTTTAATCAATACATGTCTTTTCATTCATTTACCTTGAATTTTCTATAAACTTATCAATTTATAGTTTGCATGTTGCTTGTATTGATCTTTGGCGAGAGAAGTAAGAGTAGAACTCTAATTGAAAGGGACGAATGTGTGACATTAACTTAAGGGATTTCACTTGTTAATTAATAGATATATTAGTTAATCTCGTTTAATTAAATTTAGATTGATGTGTATTAGACTTAACTCACATAAGAGATTATGTAGGTGTTGAGTAGCTTAATTTAGATTCAAGAGAATTATTTTAAGTCATAAGATAACCTAAAATTAACATGTATAATTAATTAGAATTATAGGTGCAAGAGAGAGATTAGTAATTTTTAGGACGAAAGAAGGAGATTAGTAACTCTAGGTTTATATATTAATTTAATTGAATCTTTTGTTTGTCGTTGTTAATTGTGTTATATTTTACTGCTTTTATTTCTTTTCTAGTTCTTTAAATAGGGTTGCCTTTAATCCAATCTTTAATCGTTTGACTAATGCAATTAAGTTTCTTAAGTAGTTAGCTAGTTAGTTTTCATAGAATCGACATTCTTATTCTATTTTCACTATATTACTTGTGTGACTAGTGTACTTGCTAAGTCACCAACACAGAAACCTGGCACCCTAGGCACTAGGTGGCCCAGGGGGTTGGGGTGGTTGAGAGCCACCCTAGGTAAAGCTTGGGCACCTTAGGTTCCACCAACAGTGGCACCCAAGGTGCTCAAGGCTAATTCTTCTTAAAAATCTTATATTTTCTCATATCTTTTCATGGCATTTAATCGTAGGACCCTTGGGACATCTATTCATCTAATTTAATTCAAAGAAGTAGAAATTTTTCTTAGTTTGGAGCCACGGTGAGTAGAACAACCTACCTTACCACAAATTTTAGAAAATTTCATGCTTCCTTGATGTTCAATTGTATTCCCTCTTGGATATCAGAAAGGCATGGTATGAAACTGGTAAAGTGGAACTCTAACTTTGATATGCATATTCCCTTGATTTACATGGAAATACATGAAGGGGGATTGAGATTGAGAATGCTTTGTTTATGCATATTCAAATATGCTAGTGTATGTGAGTGGATTATCTATAGTCCATGTAGAGATACTTGAATGATTTTAAGAGTCTCTTGATAACTTGAATTTCATGTACATGGGTGCATGTCGTAATTCAATGAATACATATGAAATTTGTGTACATATGATCCTTTCTCCTTTTGTTTAATGCCTATACACCTATATATGTACTTATGTTTCCGTGGGTTACTTTTGTGACTTGAAATGAGAGATTTGGTTTGCAAATTACAAAGACCTGGTTGTATAATATATAATGGATTGACATGTTAATTTATCAAGTTGATTGTGATAAGAGGAGAAAGGCATGTGTTTGAGACCCACTGGGTAGGGTCAATAGTATCCAAAAGTCGACTATTTTTAATATTTGATCACACTTTTGATAATATATTCTAAATGGCAAAGATGTTTTGAATGAATATTATTTCATTTGAAACTAGACTCAGAGATTTTTTCAACAGTATGTCATTGGTTTAAAATGAAGTCCAAATGAAAAAGTTATGAGTATTTTAAATTGGATTGTACTATGTAAACTTCGTTAATTCGGTTAAACTTGACAATTTTAAACGATTTTGATCGAGTTTGCACCAAGTTTGACCGAGAGATGAGTTTAGGATCGAGTTTACTCAATTTAGATATTTACGATCGTAAAATCAAATGAGTTTACAAGTTAAATTGCAAGTTTGATAGCTATAATAACAAAATTGGACACTTAATATTCGAAAATCAAAATAAGGGGGAAGTAAATTACAAGGGCAATTTTAGAATTTTGATTTTACATGTGGGTTCATTAATTCAATCAATATCTGACATGTAATTTCCTTTAAATAAATTAATGATTTTGGTGGTAAAGAACTAAATTAGAACCACTTTAAAACATAAAAGATTAAAATAGAACTTTTCAAAGATAGAGGATCAAAATGAAACCTTAAATAAAGATAAAGAGTAAAAACGAAACTTTTGAAAGATAAAAAATTGAAATACAATTTAAAATAAAATAAAAGATCAAAAACTATTAAAATAAAAATCATTAATCTAAATAGTATTCATTGTAACGTTTTATTAGATGAGTTAATGATTTTAGCGATAAAATTAAAACAATTTTAAGATAAAAAATTAAAATAAAACTTTAAAAAAAATGAAAGATCAAATTAATACCTAAAATAGAGGAAATGACCGAAATATTATTTTGGTCACATAAATATGACAGTGTCGTGAAGTTTACATCTGAAACGGGTCGGAAAAACCCATCGGGTTTGAGGCTCGGAATTACGCCATGAATTATGATGAAAAAGGCGCCCGCGGCCATAATGGGATGGGAATGGGAAGTACGAGCTCTTGACTAATCTCACCCTGTAGATCTCATACGCATATCTTCATCATTCCCATGAGACGAAACAGAGTCTGCGGATTTGCATTTTCAAACCCTAGCTGAATTAAGCATTCCCAGTGAGATCGGGTGCTTCTAAATCAGTTTGATCCACATTCTTACATTTTGCCCGCCATTTTCATTGAATTCTCTGTCACTCTCATCGTCACTTATAGACGCAGTTATCCGATACATATCCCTGCAACTTGATGCTGAATTGATCGAGTGTTTGTTGTTATATGTATTGGACTTAATGGATTTACCTCCCTGTTGGGTTTTGATCCATATCTTTGACGGAGAGATCATACTGAATGCTTCAAAGGGAATTTAAATTTGTGGTGGCTCTGTGCTGCTTCATTGCCAAGCTGTAGATCAGGTGTTTGGGTAGTAGAAAATGCAGCGAGCTACGGTGACAGTTGAGGAACAGTTGTTACAGAAAGCCATCAAGGAAGAATGCCCATGGGAGAGTCTTCCAAAACGACTTCAGTTATCTCTGTCTTCGAAAGAAGAATGGCACAGAAGGTTAGAATAGCTTCCATGTTGTAATTTCCACCAAATCAGCTGTTTTAATTTTCCGGTCTCTTTGTCACCACTTTTTGTAGAGTAAATTGACATTTAACTCTTAGAAGCTATAAATTCATTTCAAAATATGTGCAAAATTGAATTTTGATCCATAAAGCACGAATAAAGCCATGGGCACAATTATTTTCAAGCGTGTCCGTGTGTCTAGTATGTTTGACATCGGCACTACCATGATATGTACAATGGGTGTACCTAAGTGTCATAAAAAATTATTTTATTTTTTTACGCTCAGACATGGCTGTGACATGCCTAAAACTCAGATGTCCAAAAAAAGAGGGAAGCAAAAGAAGATAGATAGATTGAGAGAGAAGAAAACCCATGTGGATGAGATAATAAAAGTTTCTTCCAAATAGTTGAACATTTATTTATTAGTCATTTTAAAATAATAATAGTGTAAGATACTTAGAATATAGAATGTTTTTTGTCCGGAAGAAGATCAGTGATTGGGATGTTAAAAAAATTTGAGGATGACATGTGTGTTTTTGACCAAGTGAGCAGAGCTACATTAAGATTGAGTATTGTTTTTTGCTGTTTTCGTGGGAAAGCTCACTATCTGAATACTTCTCATTCTCCGTATGTGATTGAGGTAGTTGTATTAATGAATCTACACTGGTTAAGAGGACCCTCTATGCCATGAACATTTTCATGATCAAGAGTATCAACCCTATAATTTCCAAGTTATTTGATTTTAAGCCCTTTTATAACTGAAAAAATTTTAAGCATCTAATTTTTTTCATTATCATATTCTCTATCATACTGTAGACATTAGTTTATTTGCCTGGTTGGTCCTTTTTCAACTTTCTGATTCACTCGTAGAAAAAGGGATAATAACAAATCCTCTGTGTCTATCTTCCTATGGCTTTTTTTTTCTCTGTAATTGGTTTAGGAAAAGTATTGTTTGGTTATCTGTATAAGTAGAATTTATTGTTGCAGTGATGGGAAATCTTATGATTCCGAAAGGATGTAGTGCCTTTGATAGGATTCTAAAACTCTAATCTTAAGCATCAATAACTTTTGACAGATAATATTCAATTAGGAATGGTATTTTCGTTTAATTTGATAGATATCTATAAGGTTATACACTTTACTAAGGCAATAACTTCAGTGCTCATGTCTCCTCGCCTTGAATGAGTTTTTCTGGATATATAATTTTATATGCCCTGATATTTATTTTTTCTGGACATGGAAATTTCATGCAGGATTACTGATTACTGCATAAAGAAGAGACTCCAATGGAATAGTTGTTTTGCTCGCAAAGTTTGCAAAGAAAGTGAATATTATGAAGAAATGTTGCGTTACCTGCGGAAGAATCTGGCAGTACGTCCTTTACAGAAATTCTGTTTGACCTATCCTATTAAAGTTGTATATCAAACGCACAATGCATTGTTTTTGATAGAGATATCTGGCCCATATCTTTGCTGATCATGATCTTGATATCTTTAGTATACGCTTCATGCTTTGAAGTGGTGATATTGTGTTTCAGAACAGATCTTATTTCTCTTTTTTGGTTTTAGGATTAGTTTTGGATAATTGATTTACTCATTTGACCCTTTGTTTGTATAAAAGATATGATATCATCACCTACATACTTTATGAATTGGCACCAGATATCTGTGCTGCACTTCTTGGATATTTGGTGGTGGCTTCTTCTTCTTTTTCTTCTGTTTTAGGACATCTGCAGCTAATGTGTATCTTTTTTTTTTTCTGCAGCTATTTCCTTATCATTTGGCGGAGTATATCTGTCGTGTAATGAGGGTGTCGCCTTTCCGATACTACTGTGATATGATTTTTGAAGTAATGAAAAATGGTAATTTGTTTCATCCTTGTAATAATTCTCAAATGGTTTAGCTCTCCTTGAAGATTCTAGTCTTACTAGCTGATTTATTAATGTTCTTGACAGCTTCTTGATTACCAGAGAAATGTTATTTGTCTCAAATATCTATGGCCGCTGGTGCATCTGTAACTTAAATTGTTGGAGAATTTACTTTGTTGAATTATTATTATTATTATTATTTGATAGGAACCAACTCTTGGGTTCAAACGAACAAAGAAAATCCATTGATATTACTGATATTAATAGCCACACTGACCACAATGCAATACAAGAGTGAACAACTTAGAAAAGATACAAACAACAACAACAACAACAAGCCTTATCTTATTATCTTATTAGGTGAGATTGTCTACATGGATCGCACAGTATGATTGAGCTCTATCAATAACCAACTTTTTAGGTATCCCATTTACTAAAAGATCTCGTTCAATGACTTCTTTAAATATTTTTTTTGGTTTTCCTCGGCCTTTTTTCATAGGACTCAATACCATCTGCTCAACTCTTCTTATTGGCGCCTCTAACTGTCTTCTTTAAACATGTTCAAACCACCTTAAACGATTTTTTACCATTTTCTCCTCAATAGGTGCCATGTTAACTCTACCTCGTATACAATGATTGCTGATCATATTTTTTCTTCTATGTCCACACATTCATCTCTACTACCCCAATTTTTTGTTCTTGTTATCTTTTCAATGCCCAAAATTCATTCTTATATAATATTGTCTGTCTTATAGCAACAATAACAACAACATAGCCTTATCCCACTAAGTGGGGTCGGTCTTATAGCAGTTTGATAAAATTTTTTTTAAGCTTATTAGGTACTTTTTGGTCACAAACAGCTCCTGATGCCTTTCTCCATTTCAACCACTTAGTTATCCTATGTGTAACATCCTCATTAATTTCACCATCATCTTGTATTATTGATCCAAAATACCTGAATTTTGACACTTGTGGTATAACCTGATATCCAAATTTAACCTCCAACTCAATTCTAGCTTGCCGCTTGTTAAATTTACAGTGCATATATTCTGTCTTATTCCTGCATAGACGGAAACCATTCGATTCCAAAGTACGTCTCCATAACTCGAATTTAGAGTTAATCTATTCTCTTGGCTTCGCTATGAAGACTATATCATTTTCAAAAAGGATGCATTTGGGGATTTCTTCTTGGATGTGCTCCGTCAGAGTGTTTAGAACCAAGTCAAACAAATAAGGGCTCAAAGATGATCTCTGATGTAGACCAATCTTTATAGAAAAGTCTTTTGTCTCCCCTCTAGACGTTCTCATACTAGTTGTTGCCCCTTAATACATATCTTTTATAACTCTGATATATACTACATGGACACTTTTCTTTCCCAAGGCTTTCCATAGTACTTTCCTTGGTACTTGATCGTAAGCTTTTTTCATATCAGTAAAAACTATATGCAAGTCTCTTTGTTTATTCCGGTACTTTTCCATCAACCCTTTTAGTAGATAAATAGCTTCTATAGTAGACCGTCCTGGTATAAATCCAAATTGGTTCTTAGAAATACTCGTCTCAATTTTTAATCTGTGTTCAATCACTTTTTTTTTATAATTTTATAGTATGACTCACAAGTTTTATCTCTTGGTAGTTTGTATAGTTCTATCCCCTTTATTCTTGTCTATAGGCACTAAAGTAGATCCCCTTTTTTCTTTCTTTTCTAAGAAAGAGAAAAAAATAGAAATTGCACTACCCCACATTGTAACAGAAAGACATTCAACACACAAGATGAACAACCTAGCTTTCGAGAGGCTAGGTTCAACCCCCCTCAATTCTGAATCCCTTCCTTCCCTCTCCACTCCTCACAGACCCACGTATATCAGCCTATCGTGCCCTCCTTTGGCCTCTACTGCTGTGTAGAACTATTTTCCATTTTTGCCCCTGCTCTCTTGCCCTTCTTAGAGTACACCTTTGGGTCCATATTGCTGCTGGGCCCAGCCCTTACCTCTCCCTTATTGTGTTTTATTTTGTAAGTTTGGACATCCGCAGGCCCATCATTATTATTATTATGCAGATCTCTTGCGAAATATGTCTGGTATGATATTGAAGTATGTAAAATTTCCTTTTTTTTTTTTGAAAAAAATTTAGTGATATATTCTATTTAAGTAGATCCTTGGCATCTGGACTGGAAATGTATTTGACAAATGGCAAGACTTTTTTCTCGTGTCATGTATATCATCTAATATCATATCACACCAATGGGTAACTAAGGAGGCGAAAGCTGGATCGACCAATAAATGAATGATAATGTGGCACTGGATGAAGTGTTATCAGTGATGAATATAGAGTGAAGATGAGAAGAAAAATTTGTAAAGCGTGGTACTAGCGCATGAAGAGGTGACTACAGAGCTGAAAATTTAGTGCATGATGTTTATTCTCCCTAATGTAGGTCAAAGAGCTAATATGCCAACACAGAGAGCTTCCCAATTTTGAAAACTTATGGTACTAGCGCATGAAGAGGTGACTACAGAGCTGAAAATTTAGTGCATGATGTTTATTCTCCCTAATGTAGGTCAAAGAGCTAATATGCCAACACAGAGAGCTTCCCAATTTTGAAAACTTAAAGATCTATGCCTAAGGTTTGCATATTGGTGTTCTATTATAATGACTAAAATGAGTGGGTGAACACAGTTTGCTGGAAATTTCCTTGCTGCTAATACTTTAGCAATTTTATAGGATTGTGCACATAAAGGGAACTATGAATTATAGAGGAACTAATGGAGTACAGAGAAACTAATGAATTAGGATCCCTTCTGCTTTTTCCTGATTCTACTCATTTTTTTATTTTTATTTTCATGAATACTGGATGTGGCCTTCTATCTTTAGAGTAGTTTCTCATGATATGTTTCAATTTCACAGGCTGCAGAAAGAATATGGATGCTACTTTTTCTTTTTTTTTTGGGAGGGTGGGGGGCTAAACGTTTTGGCAGCATGTAATTTATGCTATTTTTTGATGTATTGTGTTGGACAACAATGCACACATTTTCAAGAGCATTTCTATGTTCTTACATGTGTTGTGGGTTACATTTGTTCATGGACTCTAAATTATCTGGTTTAAATTACTTTTGAAAGGATGGTTAGCAGAAGATAGAAGTTTGCCATTTTTGGTATTGGTTATTTATTGTTATTAGGTGAAAAGATAAATAAACTTTAGTTATTTTTTTATTCAAAATTAATTTCATAGAAAATAGCAGTGAATCATAGAAAACAAACAACATATGTATTAAATATGATTGTTTGTACGATCATAATGTAAGGCAACTTGGCCTAGTTGCCTAGCCTTTGATCTGGTATCCCATGAAGGTTCCATTCCTTGGGCCCTTTTTGTAACATAAACTTGGTGAAGAGTGGGTGATGTGGCAAATGCACAGTCTGCCATGTCACATGTGGTCAAACCTTTCCGCTCAACTGTCTGGGTTTGTCCATTTTGGTGCTAACCTGGCTGCTTCACCTCTCTTTTAACCAATTTGACCAGAAAGGGTTCACCTCTCTTTTAACCAATTTGACCAGAAAGGGTTATAGCACCTCATCTAAACTGGACCATGGTCCAGTTCCCAGCCAGTCTAGTTTGGTTTTGATGACGTTGGTGCACGTATGCTTGGGTTTAGGTAAGTGTCTTTGAAATGAGCCATTGTTTTGGGAAATATGACGAATGGAGGTCAGGCTTCACTGAAGTGAGTAATAGATGCAAATTATGTTGCCAAAGCTAATATCCTTTTCATTATTGTCTTTTTGCAGATCAGATGCACTCTTTTTTTTTTTTTCTTGACAAAATACTTAAATGGTTTATTCTTATCAAGAGAGAAGAAACTACAGATAAAATAAAGAATATTCTTCTAACGATTGCTTTTGTAGATGCTTTAATGTCGCTTGAATTTGGTTTACATTTTTTTTTTTTTCATATGCATTATCATGATGATACATACATAATGTTACAAGATTTATTTCATATAAAAAAAATTGCATATTATACTTGTTTTCCCTCCCCTCTACTTGTTTTTTTGAGGTAGATAAATATGAAGAGTACGAAGGTTAGCTTTCATGGAAGCCAGCCATTAAAATTTTCATGTATGGTTTCGATTATTTGCAGAGCAA
The DNA here is from genome assembly GCA_037074585.1 of Biancaea sappan. NCBI lineage: Eukaryota > Viridiplantae > Streptophyta > Magnoliopsida > Fabales > Fabaceae > Biancaea > Biancaea sappan. The sequence continues at coordinate 54,250,009 of CM073494.1, read as the reverse complement.
CCTTACGACAGCATCCCAAATTTTAGTGCAGCTGATGCTTTAAGACTTACAGGAATTGGGAGGAATGAATTTATTGATATAATGAACAAATGCAGATCTAAGGTACTGTGTATTGCTTGTGTATTATACATGAATATAGCATTGATAATTGGATTGCATGTATGCTTGTCTTTGCATGTCTGTATTTGTCTTAACTGTCTATGACAATAAGACCTGCGATTTTATATGGGAGCGAATGTTAGGCGATGAAAGGACAACAAGAGCATAAAATTGGAGTAGCAGAGATGAGGATGTTGCGTTGGATATGTGGTCATACAAGAAGAGATATGATCCGTAATAATCGTATACGAGGGAGAATTGGAGTGGCACCTATTAAAGAAAAAATGACTGAAAACCGTTTAAGGTGATTTGGGTATGTTCAAAGAAGACCATTAGAAGCGCTAGTAAGGAGAGTTGAGCAGATGGTTTGGAGCCCTGTGAAAAAAGGTCGAGGAAGACCAAGAAGGACACTTAAAGAGGTTATTGAGAGGAATCTTGTGGTAAATGAAATCCCTAAAGAGTTAGTCATTGATAGAGCTCAATGGCGTCGGGCAATCTATGTAGCCGACCCCACCTAGTGGGATAAGGCTGTTGTTGTTGTTGTTGTTGTCTGTGACAATCATACTACCAATGAGGGTTATGAAGATCTTGGTTGGTCAAGATTGCAATCTTATGCATAATAACCTTGTTAAATCATAAAGAAAATCATGGCAGGGCTGGATATCATTAAGATCTTGAGTGTAAGATCGCAAGATTGATTGATCCTGAGTGATCCTAGAAGGTCTGATTTTTTTTTTTTTTCATCAAAAGCATGCTAGAACTGTGAGTATTTCGAACTGGGACTTCCAGAAGCGCAAAGTCTTCTGCCTGAGAGTCATTTAGGGCTTCCAAATGGTGAAATCCTTTGTGTTTTTGCGATTCTCCTTTGTGTAATCTGTTCAGTTCTCCTTTGTACTTCTCCTTAGCAATTTGGTTATACAGTTCGCCAGTAGTTCACTATTTCGCCTTCATTTTGGCTGTTTAGTTCTACTTCTCGGTCCAGTGGACTGCTTCCGTTTGAGCTTCAATGCATTATAGATTATGCCTTAGTGCTTTTATTTTGGGCATCTTTGATGCCTTAGACTTCCAAGACTCTTTTTTGTCATGGGTTTTTAGTGTTCGGTCTTGGGACTTGGGTGTAGTAAAGATTGAAATGATTTTAGTCTATTGTTCGAGGAAAAAAAATTAAAAAGTTATTTATTTTAAGCAAAAAATTAGTAAAATATTTAAATGTACTTGTGTAAAATAAATATGATATATACAGCATTTGTTTTCGTATAGTAGTGTTTTTTTATCTGATTTTGTGACTTCTATAATTTATGACTTGCTTTACATAAATATAATGGTTTTCTGCTTATTTGAAAATTGTTTATATTTATTTATCATAACTAGTAAAATAACTCTTATGATTCCCCATATTGCAATTTGATCTATTGTATTTTTAGTCTTGTATAAAATCTTGGTCTTGATTACCTTGCTGCCCATAGTACTTTTTAAGCAGTTTTATTGGCACAAGAAATGCACGCATATCTATGGCAAAACTGAAGATGACTCAACGTCCATCTTCTTCTGTGCATTATTACATTTTGTGGGATTCCATTTTTATTCTATTATCATGATTGATTTGTTTCCTTTCCTATAAATATTTGGTCTTTGATATGTTTCCCTTTTCATTAGTATGATTGATTAGAATTAATTTGTATTCATTAGAGTTGATTATTTTCCTTTCTTATTGCCCTAGCTAGGTGTATATAAACCCTAGGCTCCTCACTTGTAAGAATCAGATTTTAAATAAATAATATTTCACAATATTCTACACATTTGTATAGTGTTACTTGTGAAGAATTGTCTATCTTTTAATTCTTTTCACATGGCTGGAGATTAAGTGCACATTTTACAAAAGGAAAATTGAGCAGTTATAAACTAAAAGAATTTGTAGGAGAAATGGCATTGAAAAAGAAAAGTAGTCTGCTTCATGTCTATTATATTATATGCCTTCGACCAGACTTGCAAGGATGAACGTAGTTATTCTGTCTGTAGGTATTTATATTTCCCTTTCTGATATCTTTTGTTTTGCTTGGCTTTAATTTAAATTTACAAGTCCGTAACTTTTTATGGCCGATAATGGTTTGATTTTGCATAATGACCTCAACTGGTTTTGGTAATGCCATCATTTTCAAACATTCTTTAACTTATAAATTTCTACAGCGTTATTATCTCACTTATCATTTTCTCTTTGGGGACATCCAGAAAATCATGTGGAAACTGAACAAGTCAATTGCAAAAGACTTCTTACCAACACAACCTGTAGATTTTCCAATTGAACCATGGTGGGGAGTCTGTCTTGTGAACTTTACCTTGGAAGAATTTAAGGTGAGGTCTGCCTTCAGCTTTGTTATCTCAATTTGGCTATAAGAAATTATTTGTGTTCACTTGTCAGGTATTTTCTTTTCCCTTATATTTTCTTCCACCTTTGTAGAAACTCTCAGAAGAGGAAATGGCCACTGTAGACAAAGTATGTAAGGAGGAAGGGAATTCATTTGTCCTGTTTGATCCTGACATTGTAAAGGGTCTTTACAGACGTGGATTGATCTATTTTGATGTTCCTGTATATCCTGATGATCGGTTTAAAGGTGAGTTCTAAGTGTTCATGTTTTGGCTTGTAGGTTTTACTTTTACTTTGCTAATATCCTATCTTGAGGTCAAATTACTTTTAGCTTATGCTTTAGATTCATATTTAAAATACTTGTATGAAACATGCAACAGAGCAAAAGGTTCCTGGTGTATTATAACTTGAATTGATGCATGACTTATATGCTCAATCTAATTGAAGTATATGGGTATTCCATGTTCATAATAAGTTTAGATCTATCAGTTTTGGGGCAACTGACCAACCAAAATGACCATACTGGTTTCGATAAAATTGAAACTGGTTGGTTTTGTTTATGGTGGCACAACACAACTGGAACAAATCAAACCTACGGGAGGCTGATAACTGGTTTAATTCAATTGCACGAGTTTGCACACACACATGCATGCCAAAACAACCAACACTTCTGTATTGTGTCATTGTCATTTTCATACACTGGAATAAACTTAGTAACCAATGACAGAAAATTCCCTTAATCAATGCAAAAGTCACTCCATTGCAGTGGAGCTAGAAAGTCTCTGATGGAACCTGATCTCTGAATGAATTTTAAATTTCTTTTATTGAATTTTCAATGCAAGATTTACAGTGAAAACACTCTTTCTTCTCTCTCACATAAACCCATGCCCTTACACAGAAGAATGCTCAGACACTCGTACCGGTTCACTAATTTTCCCTCTTTTCCCATTCACAACTACCTCCATTTATATGTCCTAACTAACCTCCACATCATCCCTGTCAGTTAGAGGTAGTTGTTACCGCCACCTAAGTCAGTTACTGACACCTCCCTTCACCTTCCTTGAATATGTCTTGAGTCCTGAACTTCCCACCTCTCCTGACAGCTTCTCTTTATCTGCCTTCCTTCTCCTCTCATACTTCTATAATTCCAAGGGTCTATCAGTCTCATAGCAGAAATCTCTTTACTTAGTTTCAACACTGAGCCATGAGTCACAGTGGCAAAGCCCTAGATCAAAGTCCCAGAAAGCTACGAAATCTCAAAGCCCTTACTCCAACATGGATTGTGTAACAGCTGCAAATAAGATAAGAGATTAGGGATGGACAAAGCTGAGGCAGAGTCAGTCAATTAGATATAGGTAGACTGATAGGAACCAAAATATGAACCAATAACAGAATAGATTTTTATTATAAAGGAATGGGTTACTCCAACATGGATTGTGTAACAGCTGCAAATAAGATAAGAGATTAGGGATGGACAAAGCTGAGGCAGAGTCAGTCAATTAGATATAGGTAGACTGATAGGAACCAAAATATGAACCAATAACAGAATAGATTTTTATTATAAAGGAATGGGAAATACAGAACAGAATAATGGGACCAAACTGCAAAGGTTAAAACAAACCCGAGACTTAGGGTCTCCTAACCAGAGCAGTATTGCTCCTCCAGAGAGGGAGACTCTCCTACACGATAAAACAGTACTATTCTCCACACACTCTCACACTCCCACTCCCACTCCCCCATTTATAACCAACTCTGACCCACTACACTTCCTAAATTACCCCTCTAATGAAATCACATAATCTCACACTACACCACACACTATATCCCACTACTAGGTACCTATCATAGACCTGGTGAGATCTAGAGGAAGAGAGAGTGAGAGACTGATCTTTGAGGTTCAACTTGTTAGCAACCTTTATCATTCAATTTCATTACAACCAATTTGTTATAAAGTAAGCAATCAAGAATTGATATATTTATAAATAAATAGAAGGACAAAAAGCAGTTAGAAAAAAAATCATATGATATGTGCAACATGCCTTCTTTGAAGATTCTGTCTGCTGAGGCTGGGGAGAGAAGTCAGTAACATTTACATTTATGTTGATTCAGTTTCCAGGCTTGAAGGTTTTGTTTCCAACCGGGAGCAGTCTTATGAAGATCCTATTGAAGAGTAATGTGGCAGTTTCTGTTTGTGTTTACATCTTTTTTGTTTAAATGCTTCCTTAAAAAGTGACTTTAACTTTTGATGTTTATTTTCTAGGTTACTGTATGCAGTTTTTGTTGTTTCAAGTGAAAATGTTACCGTTGCTGAAATGGCAACAACACTACAGGCTGACTTGTCACAGCTGCAGGCTGCTGCATCATTTGTATGTCGATTAGGATGGGCCACAAAAGTGATTGATCCAGCATCTATTCTTCAAGACATAAGTAATACTGGTTCTCCGAGAAGTATTGTCAGTGATGAAGATCCTTCTCGTGCTAGTTGGAGTTCTGAGAATATGCTTATTGACAATGATTCCAATCAACAAGGGGATTCTTCATGGACAGGCAACTATGGTCATCGTTCTGCCTATACTCGTGTTGCTCTAATAGTTGATGCTAATATAACATCCTATCTTATGATGGGTTCTGTTTCACCAGGTTTGTGTAGCTCACCATTTTTTTGGGTTTATATTTCATTTCATTTGCCAATTTCTGCTGGATTCTCAACTTTCTTTGTGTGGTGTTTTTAATAATGTCATTTTGTTCATATTGATATTTTCTAATGCAATGTGCAATCAGGGTTTTGAAAGTTTTCAAAATTTTTCAGTTGCTGTTTTGTCCATAGATGTTGGAGTTTATGACGGCACCAATGTCCTTCTTTCTGTTGGACAAATAATTTGATGGCAATCTGATTGTGGCATTGTCAGATTCTAGAATTGATTCCCTAGTTAAATAAGCAATCTGGGATTAGCGTAAAAATTGCAAGGATACTGGAAAATCAACTTAAAACAAAGGTCCTCCATGAAGTTGTTTATTTAATAACATGCTTATTGTTAGATAGAAAATTGGTCATGGCAACCACTCTTTGGATGGGAATGAAAGATATGATTGAGGTGAGGCATGTGATATCTGTGCCAGAATCTAATTAAGCAGAATCAAGATAAAAACTTCACTTTAAAATCTAAAATCTTGCACTGGGCAAGTTGAGCCATAATTACTGTAATTCATTTCTAGTTTCCTTTTCTTTTTGACTTTTTCCCTACTCTTAGGTCTTTACTGCTGTTGAGGCTAGAGCTGATCTGTTGTGTGCTACTCTACTGTTTTCATTTCATTATTATGCGAATAATTGAGCTTGTTGCTTATTTTATTAGCTCCCCAGCTCAATTAAGTCTAAACCTTGCAAAACAGTAAACTGAACCATAACATGATTTCGAAGTTCATGGGTAATACATATGCTTTCAATTATTGATAGGTAAATCCATTTTTGTCCTGCTTATTAAGCCAAAGCAGTGTCATGTTGCTTTTTGGCTGCTCTTTTGATAAGCTCATGTGAGCTGGGTCAGTCTACTGTCTTTTCATGTGAGAATTTATTGTAGTGTCTTCATCTGTCTATACTCTAACGAAAACCGCATATCCTGCTAATGAATTTTGTTAGGATTGAAGTCTCATGCTGTTACACTCTATGAAGCGGGGAAATTGGGTCATGCCAGCATTGCTGATCTTTGCAAGGATCTTAGTACCTTGGAGGGTGCAAAATTCGAGGGAGAACTACAGGAATTTGCAAATCATGCATTTAGCCTTCGCTGTGTTTTAGAATGTCTGCTATCAGGTGGAGTTGCTAGTGCTACCAATGCAGCAGTAGAGGAAGGTTTTGATAAGATAAGTACCATTACTTCAAGCAATGATAAGCCAAGTTCTCAGATAGCTGAAATGTCTTTGGCTGGTACAGCGGAAGAGTCTGGTATTTCAGGGGAGGCTTCTTTTTCCTCAGAACCTGTTCCTAGTTACCTGGGTGATGCATCTCTTCCTACACCTTTGCTAGATGACTGTAGTCACACACCAGAAGCCCATAAGTCAGACACAAATTTCCAGAATGATGAAAAATTAATAGTAGTTGAAGGTTCAGATGTTGAATCAGAAGCGTTGAAAAAGAAAAAGAAATATCGAGTAGATATTCTCCGCTGTGAAAGCTTGGCTTCTCTTCCACCAGCAACTCTAGATCGTTTATTTCTTCGGGACTATGATATAGTTGTGTCCATAGTACCTCTTCCTCAATCATCCGTTCTTCCTGGACCTTCAGGTCCAGCTCATTTTGGTCCTCCTTCATATTCCTCCATGACTCCTTGGATGAAACTTATACTATATTCAACTGTGGCTAGTGGGCCTCTATCAGTTGTTCTGATGAAAGGGCAGTGTCTGCGCATGCTTCCTGCTCCATTGGCTGGATGTGAGAAAGCCCTTATATGGTCTTGGGATGGTTCCACGGTAGGAGGGTTGGGAGGGAACCTTGAAGGAAACCTAGTTAAGGGAAGTATACTCTTGCATTGTTTAAATTCACTTCTTAAACATTCAGCTGTAATGGTGCAGCCTCTCAGTAGGTATGATCTTGATAAATCTGGAAAAATGATTACTGTGGATATTCCTTTGCCCCTAAAGAACTCTGATGGCTCAATTGCTCCTGTAGGAAAAGAGTTAGGACTGTGTGAAGAGGAAATTTCGAAGTTGAATTCTATGTTGACTGAGTTGTCAAACAAAATGGAACTGTGGACGGTTGGTTTTATTCGTCTATTAAAATTATTTAGTGGAAGAGAATCAGACCAGTTGTCATATGATGAAGATAATTATGAATGGGTTCCTTTAAGCATAGAATTTGGGATGCCATTATTTAGTCCGAAGTTGTGCAGTACTATATGTAAAAGGGTGGTTTCGTCGGATCTGCTTCAGACTGGCTCATTTCATGGACACCATGATTCAATGCAGATCTTAAGGAAAAAGTTGCGTGACATCTGTGCCGAGTACCAAGCAGCAGGTCCTGCTGCCAATCTTCTTTACCATAAAGAGCAAGCTAATGAGTCTTCTCAGCAACTTGTGAACTATGCTAGTGGGAGATGGAACCCACTTGTGGACCCTTCTTCTCCAATTTCAGGGACATCAAGCGAGCATCAGAGGTTGAAATTGGCCAACAGACAACGCTGCCAAACTGAAGTATTGAGCTTTGATGGCAGCATTCTTAGGTTTGTCTGAACTTCTATTGACTTACTGTACTGATGGAACATTGAAAAAATTTCTCATCGATGATTCATTTGTTTTGACATCATCTTGACAAACATGAAGTCAATTAATTTAACAAAAATGATCACCTGGATTCTTCTTTTTCCTAACCAGATCGTGAAACATTTGCCTGATTCATGCTATGACTTACTCTATTAATTTTCTTCTAGAACTGCATTGAAACAATTTGTTCTTGCAATTGCAAACCTGGTGGATATTTGCTAAACGTGTAGCGACTAATTTTTTCAAAACTTCTTGCCTTATATTTTTGTTCGGAAACCATGTTAAGCAAATGGATTTTTGAAAGGAAATAGGAAAAATTTTGGGGCATATTCTTCCTTCTTACACGTTAATGATTAAACCCTCATTAATCAACCATGGAAGAATTCTATTAAAGTACAGTGACCCTTGTAGAAGATCCTGTGGTGGTAACCTTTTAGAATAACAGGATGAGCTTTCTATTTTTCATTGTCTTTTTCTTTTTTTAAATATAAAATGCAAATTTGTGAACATTACAAAAATGAAGAAAATATATAACAGAAACAGATGCTTTTATGTTTATATATCTATCATGTACCTGTTGGCGACAAAACATGCTTGTATGTTGCTCTTATCTGCTTTCTTTTCTTTTCTTTCTTTAATCTGAAGATGCAGAGATGGTGCAGGCTGTTTAAATGACATTAGTTGCAGAAACATGGGGCATTTGTTTATACTTAATGAGAGTCTAAACCTGATTGGTTTAGATTTAAGACCATTAGTGTGTTTGTTTTTTTATTTTTATTAAGTGTTTAATAACTCTGAATGCATCTTATTAAATCTAATTTCATAAAAAATATAAAAATCTTCAAGACATTAATTGCTCTGAATAGATATTTTATTGACATGTATTTAATGTGAAAAAATGTGAAAAAGAAAAAACAATCTTAATTACTTAGTATTTAGATTTAAAGATAATATCTGAATATTCGAATATGTATTCAAATCAGACCCTTAATCTTTAAAAAAAAAAAAAATGCCCCTTTAGACAACGATAAAAATTATAATTATAGTTTAATACTCTTGCATATAATTCATATGGCGTAATCATCCCAAGTCTTAAACTTTATTCTGCTGAATGGTTTATGCAGATCATTTGCCCTTGGTCCTGTTTATGAGGCTGCCACAAGGCTCGATGAAGAAGCTCCTGAGGCAAATACATTAAAAACTGAACCAGAACCAGATGAAAATGACAGTAAAGAAGTACTCCTCCCTGGTGTTAATCTTATTTTTGATGGTTCTGAGTTGCATCCATTCGATATAGGTTCTTGCCTCCAGGCCCGCCAACCAATTTCATTAATAGCAGACGCAGCAGCAGCCTCAGCATCTTTGGCAATCAAATAAATCTGCTGTTGATATGTGGGCTAATCCTGATACTCAAGTGGCAACCCTAGCAAGTTTACCTGCCATTTTTATTGCTATCGTCTGGTTTGTCTGCATCTTTGGAGTTGGTCATTGTGCACAAATTTGGGAGCTTAGGTTGAGGTAAGGTTCAGTCTTTTTGTTTGCGTATAACCAATTCAGTGACATTATTTATTTGGTTGAATTCCTGAATGTTAAATTAGAGATTTTTTTTTTGGTGTAGAGGAAATTTAATTAAAAACAACAGAAAGGTATAATAAGTTCAGCTGATATGGAGAAAGAAAAAGCTAAGAAGAACTACATTTAGCTTGTTACAAAAGGGGACCACTATTAACTAGACCTTAATTGCTGAGGACTGTTTTTGCAATTCTAGACCTTAAAGTTTACCGGCACCAGTTTGAATCTTTTTTTTTAATTTTTTTTTTATATTTTAAGGGGAATAAAATGCTATTGTCTTCTTGTAAATATTTTTCCATTTTCCTTGGGTGTTAAGTCAAGTTTATTATTTTATGCCAGTGATCTTTTTCTTAAATTAAATTGGATTAGTCTTTCGTTTTGCTCAATGCAGGTTGTATTTGTTCTATGATTTGCTAGAACAGGGAACTCACGTCACTAAGTGCTGTTATAAATGTAATTATCGTCAAACCATTGATCATATGGAAGGATCTTATGAACTATTATGTCAACTTGGGCTCATATCACAGAAAAATGTTGCCATTGGCAAATCCTTATTCAATGCCATTTTTTCAAATTGTAAATTTATTACCTTACTTTAGTTCCCCCCCATTTATTTTCAATCTCTAATTTATTCATATGCCTTGTGTTAGATTATAGTCATTTTATGTGGTAAACTTCACTTGTAGAGTACAAAATTTAAGCATGATATGGTGAAGAAAGTCAACTAGATTCAATGAAGTAAATTAGAGAAATGCTATGTTTTTGCTTGAGAATGCAGTTTACTGCTGACAGAAATGTTCAGATGCTAGTGGCACAAATTTGTGGGCAATCGATAAATCATTCATGATTAAGGAAACCTTTAGCCTGGTGAGTTATTTGATCTTGATAATTGGAAAAAATTACTTGGGTATAACAAAATACTACAAGATAAAGTCACAAATGTTGGTTGCCGGATATGTTTCTAATAACATCCACTTTTGTACATATAACATAGACTACGGTGTTTGTTTTATATATCTTTATAACTGAACGCTTAAAAGGAAAAAACCAAAGACAACCCGTCATCAATAATATCTTATTATATAGTTAAGGAATTATGAATCTTATAATTACTTTCAATTGAATAATTTATTAATAAAGAAATTACATTACATGGCCTTCTTATTTGATTTGAAGAATTATATTCCTCTTCCTTGAAATTAGATAATATGTTACAAGTAAGTTACAAATATATTTATTTTGATCTTAATATTTTTATATTTTTTCTTATATAATATAGCAAAAATTATATATATATATATACATATATACATCCACACACATTTATATGTGTATGTATATATGTGTGTGTGAATCAGTGGAAGATAAATTAATTACTTTTTTTAAATTTAGATAATTGTAAAATCATTTGATAAAAATGATTATTAAAAACAAAGAACACTTCCAAAAAAATTAAAATTAACTATTTTTAAATAATTTTATTTCTGCAATAATATTCATATTGAATATACATTAATCAACATAAACATTGCTATAAATTTTATAGATTATAATAAACTAAATCTATGGTTTTCAACCAAAAAATAATATTAGAATATAAGTTTAAGAATTACATTTTAAATAAGTCATACTTATGATTAAAAAAAGTCAATATTTTTTAAGATAATTTGACCATCTTTTGATTTTTAGGATTTGGAGAAAATTTGTGTAATTTAGAAGTCATTATTTATATTGGATATACATTAATCGACATCTTTTGAATGCAACTAATGATGAAATAAAATTCTCAAAGGTAACATAAATAGAAGAGTAAATTACACTCCCCTCTTTCCTCCTCTCTAAATTTCTCGAAATATAAAGGTTTTTTTTTGTTTTATGTTTAAGATATAAATTCTTTTTTCTTATAAATTTTAGATGTATTACACCCTTCTCCAAAAATTAACTTTTCATTGAAAAGACCGTTAAGTTTCCTTTTTTTTTTTTGAATTGTTTGCCTAGTGTTATATTTTTTTAAAACTAAAATACCCTTCAATACTTGACCATATATTGTGTTTTTTTAACAAACAAAAAATAAATTATTTGAAGTAATTATTCATCTTCAACTTATTTGTAGTATTTGCAAACATATTTGGTAATATATATACATTTGAAATATAGAGTGAAAGAATGAATAGTATATAACTTCTCAAGTATGCACATATTTGGTTTAATTTCAAATAAACTTGAATATTGTACATAAAAAAATCAAGTCAGCTCGGGATAGCGAGTTATTGGATCAGTCAAGACCCGCACGAGTCGAATGGATCTCGGGTCAACTCGCCGGGCCAATCCGGATCTAAAAAGATAACGAGTGACTTTTGGTGGCTACTAAAGTCGCCACCAAAGGTAGTCTTTGGTGCCACCAAAAATTATTTTTTTCACGAATTTTTTTTTTTTACAATAAAAATAACTTTTGGTGGCGACTTTTGAAAGTCGCCACCAAAAGAATCAGCCACGGACTTACGCCAACAACTTTAGTCGCCACTAAAAGTCGCCACCAAAGACTTTTAGTGGCGACTTTTAGACTTAAGTCGCCACCAAAAATCTTTTTTTTTTGAGTGCTGGCACGTGACAGTCACTTGTACTCTCTAAAAAAAATGTTTCAGTTTATTCACTTATATCGTTGGTTAAAATTTTCTTTTGTTTAATTTTTTATATAAACTCGTTTTCTACTTCGTTCAGGTCCCTAGTTTAGGAATATATTGTTTTCTTTGTCAAAATCATCCCCTACAAATTTTTCAGTTTGTTTACTTTAGTCCTTATTCTTCACTTTTATATTTTTTTTCTCACGGTTTGGTCCTCTAAATCAGTTCATAATTTCATTTGTTAGTCATCATATGATTAAATCTATCATTTCAATCAAAGAAAAATACAAGAAATGAATTAAAATGTAAAGTTTCAAAGATTGCATATCTCTTCCTCTCATAAAAAGTAAACGTTGAAACTTAAATTTTAATTCATTTTTTGTATTATTTTTGGGTAGAAATGATAGATTTAATCATATTATGACTAAAAATGAAATTATAGACTAATTTAGAGGACCAAATAGAAAGAAAAAAAATATAAAAGTGAATAACAGGGACTAACGTGAACAAACTGAAGAGTTTGTAGGGGATAATTTTGACAAATAAAAAATATATTCTTAAACTAGAAATCTAGATGAAGTATAAGATGAGTTTATATAAAAAATTAGACAAAAAAAATTTTGACCAAGAATCTAAGTGAATAAACTTTAACTTTTTTTTAGGGAGTACACATGACTTCCATATGACATATTTTTTTTTTGCTACATGGCAGTCCAATCAACATTTTCTTTAACTTGATTGACAAAGTTACAAAATATGTAAGACATAAACGGGTAAAAAAACCTTTGGGATATAAACAAAACTTGGTATAAACTTTGAGAACATAAAGTCTCATTTTACCCTTCTTTTTGTTGGTTTAAAAATATAATAAAAATACTACATATTTATCTGTTTTAAAAAATTATTTAATATACACTTTAGTGCATGTTAACTGCTAAGCCACCAGTATTAATTATAATTAACTAAGGTGGAATTTGTTTGTAATTATGTTTGCACTTAATGAAAGTTTGAAGCATTTTTTTTATTTTCATTAAATTCTTAATAGATTTGAATATATCTTACTAAATCAGATTTTGAGATAAGTGTAAAAATTTTACAAATCTATGTTTATGAGTATTGATTACTTTATTTGAATATTAAAAAAAATTTAAAGAGATTTGAATTTGTGTCATGGGATATTACTTCAACCATTTATACCAAATCTGCTACTACTACGTAAAAATGAATTTTTATATACAATATGACAAATTTAAATCATATATGTATTTGTATAAAATGATTATAAATTAAAAAAATAAAAAATTAACAAAATTTTTTAATACCATATAATATTAAAGATGACAATTAATAACAAATTTTTAATTTTTAATTTTTAATTTATTTAAAATTATTTAAATATATTTTTTATAAACTATTTATATATATTCAAAAAACAAGTAATCTTACTTTCAGCAAAACAATTATAGAAAAACTCCTACAATTATCTTTTAATGCATTCATTTTATTTACGTGCTTCTCAAACTGTATTACTATCAAAAATAAATATGGGAAAGTAAATAATTTATACAGGTAACAATTTAAACTGAAAAATTAAAATACTAACAAAAAAAATATGAATTTATATAAGTATAGTGACATTTTGTCTCCCATATCGAAATTAAATGAAAGTAAGACTTTATATATAAAAACTTTTGTCTTCCCCCTCCCCCAGGGGGGGAAGGGGCGCCTCCTTTTTATATTACAAAGAAGATCAAATTTTCTCAAGCTGTCGTCCTTGTTATGGTACATGGTGAATAGTATATTGATTGACCTTATGTGTCTATCTAGATAACTCTAGATCTAGAGTTAAAATTTTACTTTAGCATGATTTATCTTGAATATTATAAATTTATTAGATATTGTTATTGAATTAATCCTCTAAAAATTAGAAAATATGCACTTTAGTCATACAAAAAAATTAATTTGTCTAATTGTATTAAATTTGTAACTTATAAAAACTAACTCATTCAATATTTAAATTTTAAAGACTTGTTGATATAAAAAATGTATCTTTCAAAAACCAATTTATATGTTTCCTCTAAAAAGAAATTGAAAGTGTAAGGTATGATTTAAAAAAATAATAAAATATATGAACCAAATTAAAAATTTAGGTAAAATATAGGGAAAATATACAATTAAATCTATATATTAATTTAAATATATACATTCCATGAATGGAGTGAAGGAGTGGATTAACATGAGAAATGAGATTCTTAAATGACAAATCAATAGTTTGGATTAAATCAAAATTTATTCATGTAAAAATAAAAAAAATATTATTGATCCGTGTTCTAAAATTATGTATATTAATTCAAACTATTAATTTGTAATCTAATAATAATTTTTTATTTTATTGCTTATATTAAACCACTTTTATATATAAAATTCTTTGCTTCAACATAAAAGTAAGAAAATAAAATTTTTTTTTTAAAAAAAGAGGAGGAGGATAAAGTAAGAAAAGCAATTGATAAAAGGGAAGGAACCGTATTCAGAAAAACAAGTTGAATACTGACACAGATTAGTTTTATTTCTTGTTGAGTTATAACTGTAGTTAGTTATTGTAGTTAAGTAAGAAAGGAGAGGGGCGTTGTTGTACTTTCAATAATAATTAATAGATCATCATAGATTATTCACTTTACTCTTCATCTCTAATCTCCTTTGACTCTCCATCGTCTCTGTCTCTCACCTCTGATATTCAACAGACCAAAAGTTGGTTCACATTACGTATGTATTTAGTATTACGTCACGATGAACCAACTCACGTTTCTAACGTTTCAAACATGATTTGCACAAAATTTGAGTTGTTTAGCATCATGTTGGAGAAAGGAAAATAAAACCGAGTTTGAACATCAAATCGAGGCCGGTCCAAGGTGTGGCGGATCTTGAAAAAATTATTGAGGGAGTTCAAATATTTTTTTTTTGAGGGGCAATGAAAAAAAAAATTGCATTTTTTTTTGAGAGAATTAGCTCCGCCTATCTAAATGAAAATCTGTCCTCGTCTATTTAAATATTAGTGGTGAGAGTAGATTACACGACTTGAACTTTGAAATATAGCACGTAGGTGTCATGACGTGAACTTTTGACATATAACACCAAGTTTCTTGAGAATTTTAGCTCAATATTACGATACTATAACACCAAATTGTCAATATGCTATGAATCAAAAAATTTTGTTCAAATAATATGAATTAAGTTACATCAAAACTTTTAAAAATTTTTGTTTTAATATTGAATGGTCAGGCCAAGTTCCATTCATTTTTTAAAAAAATTGTAAACATTTGGAGCTCGGCCTCAGTCTCCAATTGATTTCTTTTTATTATTAATATGTATAATCTAATAATTTATCAAATTATATGATATAATTTATAAAATATTATATATAAATATATATATAATAACTTTTATATATAATAATTTATTTAACAAATTTAGTAATTGTAAAGTTCTGAACACTAAAATAATTATTTAATTAACGGGGGAATTGCTTCAAGAATTAATAATTATTAGATTGTAGTCGAATTATAATTGAACTAATAGTACCTTAAGAGTATTTAGAGTGGTGGTTTTTAACGAATTCTTAAATTTAAGAAACAGTTCTTATTTTAATTCATCACTGTAGTTCGTCATGTTAACTGCCACGCGTAAGAATGCAGTTCTCATATAAGAACCGATTCTTTTATAAAAGTAATAATAAAATAATTAATTTACAATAAATGTTAGTAGAGTTAGTGGAGAGTAATAAATGCTAAAGTAGTAAGTGAGACCCATTTGTGGATAAATATATGGATATTAGGGGTAAACATGGTATGATTAGTGCTAATCATAAACTTGTTGCCGATGTGGTCCTAATGCATATTTACTTAATTTACTTATTAATATGCATTTTAATAATATTATTTTTACAATGGCGCCTTTGAATCTCCTATTTTATCTCCAGTTGTACAGGTAAAGATCATTCTCAGGTACCCAAGTCACTTCAACCACGCCACCCATTTTAGATCAACATAGATATTATAATATTAAAGTGTAACAACTAGGAACAGAATCCTCTCCAGTGCAAGAACAAAGATTGGTCGTCTTTATTTTTCCTTTTTCTATTTTAATAACTTTTGTATTTTCTTTTTTATTAAGTTTAATTGTGGGCCATTGACAAATACGATTAAACATAATCCTTGTTGAAACAAGAGCATATCTTTATTAAAGCTGGGCAGCCAACTCGTGTTTAGGTGGATCTGGACAGCAAAATATAAACTCGTTTAAAAAGGACTTACACAGGTCGATTTTTTTTTATTTTAAAATAATAATTTTTTTTATAAAATTATATTATATTAATTAGTTTGTAAATAGTTTTACTATATTTTTATATTTTACAACATTATATTTAATAATTATAATAAATTTGAGTATGAAAATTTTTATATTTTTAAAAATAAATATAGAGTTTATTACAAAACAGAAGAATAAAATTATTTAAAAAAAATAAGTATTCCTTATTACTTATTAGCTAATAGGAATAGCTACTACGATAGAATTATTTTTGGAGTAACAAGCTAAGTAGCCAAGAACAACTTGAAAATTGAAAATACAATAGAAAACGTCCATACTCCATAAAGCAAGAAAAACGTCAAGTAGTGAATTTAGAGCAACAAGCCAACAACAACATGAAATTGCAACAAAACAAAAAGAAAGAAGTAGAAAATGTCAAAATTAGAACAAAGCCCGACAAGAAAACAAATAAAAGCAGTAGTTTTTTATAAATTTTATTTTGAAAAAATTAATCTGACCCATAGACTAGTCCGTGAGTCTGCAGTTCAAAAACGAATCAACTTGGACTTCGTTTAAAAACAAGCCAACATGCTCTCAACCAGTATTTCTAGGGTTATCTTGATCCAAACTATCCTATGTTTGATGCTACCTAAATTACTGATGGATTTGAAGTAAATTAAATGTGGTGTGAATAGCTACTGGCAATTTCGTAATTGCCTCTATAAATATTAAAATGGGAGATGATAGAGAGAGTGATGATGTTGTAGACTTAGTAGAGAGGCGGAAGCCAGGAGAAGTAGAATTGTCGAATAATTGCTTCTTATTTACTTGCCTCAATTAGGTACTCCATGCTCTTATTTATATATTTCCTATGTTGGTGTTAACATTTCTCTGCAGACTTCTCTCAATTGCCGCCATTTTAGAATCCAACTCATCATCTCATTTAATTACAAATCAAGATGTTTGGGCCTCACCGCCCAGTATATTCTAGATATACTTTTCTAGTTGCTTCCACCTTCTCTCTCTCTCTCTCTCATAGATATTTTAAATTTTAATTACATAAGTTTTTTGAAAATTATTTTCTAGTACTCCCAAATTATTTAGAAAAATTTATAACTCTGAGTAATTCTCTAAATTTGATGAATTTTTTCACGGTGATTGGCTTTATAAAAATATTTGCTAATTAAACTTCTGTCCTGCAAAATTCGATCTTGATTTCTCCTTTTTTCATAAACTCTCGAATAAAATGATGTCGAATTTCGATATACTTGGTGTAGCTGTAAAATACTGGATTCTTCGTCATGGCGATAGCTAACGTGTTGTTGCGATATATTAGTGTTGGACCGTTGTCATGTTAATATAGATTTTCCAAAACTCTTCTGAGCCAAATTACTTCACATGCAGCACTTATTGTAGTCATGTATTCTTCTTTGGCTAATGAGAGTGCAACTGCCTTTTGCTTCTTTGATGACCAAGAAATTATTTTAGATCCTAAAAGAAAGACATATCTGATT
Source organism: Biancaea sappan (assembly GCA_037074585.1). NCBI lineage: Eukaryota > Viridiplantae > Streptophyta > Magnoliopsida > Fabales > Fabaceae > Biancaea > Biancaea sappan. Next base: position 54,232,274 of record CM073494.1, on the reverse strand, counting down.
GTGCTCTTTTGATCATCAACGTAGAGCAAAAAATATCTCTTCCTGCCAAGAGTGGGGGTTATTGAAGGACCACAAATATCTATGTACACCAATTCTAATAGAGATTTTTCTCTCCAAGATGATTTTAGGAATGGTAATCTATCATTTTTCTAAAAAATTCATCCTTCACAAATTTTTTTTTTCAAAATGCATGGATGGTAGTCCAAACATTATATCTTTTTGATTCAGTACTTTAAGGTCATTAAAATTCAAATGGCCATATCTCAAATGTCATAATGTGGATTCATCCAAATTTTCACATCTCATAGCATATTGGCCAAGTAGCATATTTAAAGAAAAAATTTTGTTAGAGGCCATTTTAATAGTAATTATAATTTGCCCCTTATTTGTATTAATTATCATGCATTTATCATGATCAAAAATTAACTTCTAGCCTTTTTGAGTTCGTTGGCCAACACTTAATAAATTTTGAGTAAAGTCCAAGACATAAAAAACATCATGAATATATTTTTGTCTACCATTTTTTGTTTTTATGGCAATAATGCCTTTTCTTTCTACTTCTTGAATTTTCCCATCACCAAATGTAAATTGGGATTTTATATTTTCATCTAAATTGACGAAGCAATTTTTTTGGTTTGTCATGTGATTTAAACAACCACTGCCTAAATACCAAATATCCTTTGATTTTTGTTAAGTAGAAAATGTGGAACAAAATATTTTATCAAGGGATTGGTCTTTTCAGTAAAATTTGCTTCGTCTTTCTGTCAATACCAACAATCGTTTTCAAAATGCGTGTGCCTTTTGCACCTTTTGTATTTATATCGACAGTCTTTTATATCATGATTATTCTTTTTGTATAAATAACAATATGAGCTAGATCTATTTTTATTCCCTTGATTATTGTTTCTTCTCCACTTTCTATAATAATTAGATGATCCTCTATCTTGATAATTTTGTCCGTAGTCATGTTTTTTTATTTTCATTACTTTTGGAGATATTTGCTTTTATTTGAAAAGCTTGCTCTAGTGGTTGTTCAAATCTTTTTATTCTCTCATCATGAGTTTGAAGACATCCTATTAATTCTACTAGAGTGAACTTTGATAAATTTTTAGCTTCTTCAATTACAATTACCGCATGATCATATTTGGGAAGAATGCATCTTAATAAATTTTTAATAATTTTTTCATCTTCTATCATGTCTCTGTAACTTCTGATTCGATTAAAAATATTACAGGCACAAGAGAAGAATGTTTGAATTGATTTACCTTCCTTCATCAATAAATTATCTAAATCTTTCCATAAAGATTAAAGTTTAATACTAATTACCTTGTTAGATCCCTTGAATTGACTCTTCAAAATCTCTCATGCCTCATTTGCATTGCTTGCATTCATGATTCTTGGAAAGATTGTGTTACTTACTCTTTGTTGTATGAGAAGTAACATTTTTGCATTTTTTTGAATAATTTATTTGTACTCTTTTTATTTAGCAGCTGACCATGTTGCTTGCTTTTCAGGCGTTGGTTGTTGAAAAGCTTCTTGCACTACTTTTCATGAGTCTTGTTAAATAAATAGCATCTTTATTTTTATACTCCAAAAATCATAACTTTCTCCTTTAATTATTGAAATTAAAATTTGTATATAATTAAAAATGATTTGTTTAGAATTTGATGTAGAGGTCATTAGGATTTATAAATAGGATACTATGATAAAGTGACTGGAATATAACCAAGAGTTTTTTGAACCAAACTGATGGATTTGAAGCAAATTAAATTTGGTATGGATAACTACTGGCAATTCCGTAGTTGCATAATGTGAGAGAAATTATAAATATTAAAATGGAAGATGGTGATAGGAAGGGGGAGAGTGATATATTAAAATGGGAGATGATGACAGCAAGGGAGAGAGAGAGTAATATAATGGGAGAATGATGATGTCGTGGATTTAAAGAGGCAGAAGCTAGGTTGTCTGTGTTGCACAAGACAATTTACAACTTATAAATTAAGAAATAATTTATTTAATTTATTTATAATTTTATTAAAAATATTTAAAAAATAAATTTATTTTAATAGCTTATAATTTATTATAATAAATTATTTTGAGTAGTTTATAATTTATATTTTTTTTTATTTTATTCTTATTAAATATTCATTATGTATTTACTTTATTATATCATATTTATTAATCTTTTATTATATTTTTATTTATATATAATATATTATATATATCTATATATAATATTATATGATAAAATATATAAATATATATTTTTAATAAATTTTATATCTATAATGATTAAAATTAATTTAATTAAAAATAAAAATAATATATTTATTTATATTATTTTAAAATTAAAAAATACAAATTCTTTAATATCATTTTATACTTGTTAATTATTTTAATAATTCTTTTTTTTGAATACTTTTAATTTAATAAATTAAGTTATAAATTATTAATTATAAATTATAAATTAAAAATTAATTTATAACCTATCAGGTAATTTATAAATTAATTTTGTGGAATAGAGCAGTAGAATTATTGAATGATTGCTTCTTATTAACTTGCTTCAATACATACTCCATGCTCCTATATACAGATTTCTTAGGTCGGTGTTAACATTTGTAAGACTTCTCTCTATTGCCGCCATTCTAGAATCCAACTCATCATCTCATTTAATTACAATCTAGATGTTTGAACTTCATCACCTAGGATAATCTAGATATACTTTTCTAGTTGCTCATTCCACCGTCACATATTTACATATTTTTGAATTTTAATTACATAAGATTTTTTAAATTATTTTCTAATAATTACAAATGATGATTTTCAACATCTTCGCCTCGCCCTTCTTGAGAATAAAAAGGGCAAGCTCGTTTAGATGGGAAGTGATTTTAATATTTAAATTATTTTGATTTAATTAAAATTCTGATTTAGCAATTATAGGACCTATTCTGAATTTTTTTTATTTTGAAAAAAAAGTTTTGTAAAATTGTTTTAGAAGCTAGCTAATTTTGAAAATAAAAAATCTATTTGGATAATTTATTTTAAAAACAATTTAAAAACTTCAGTAAACAATAAAAAAGCATTTGAAAGATTTGTTTTTGAAAATAACATTTAAAATCATTTACTTAAACAAAATGAAGAAGAGGCCTTCTGAATAATTTGCAGTGTGTATTGATTCAGTAGTATACACATATATATACAGACTGGAGTTCACGAGGGAAGCGAAGGAATTACAAGATGCACTTGATTCTGAATTTCAGGATCTAATAACAAGGAGTTAGTTAATTATACATAATTGAATAAAAAAATTTCTTATAAATATTTTCTGCATTGCTTCCGTTATCTCGAGTTAACTGTAGCATGTGGAGGTACAGATAATGCTTTAACATTCCCCCTCGAAAAAAGGGCTGATGAAACCAAAACCCGAAGTTTGTCTCTAAGAACTTCGAACATAGAATGAGAGAGAGGTTTAATGAAGATATCAGCCATTTGGTGTACTGAAGGAACATATATGACTTCCACTTCTTTGGACTGTATCTTATCTCGTATAAAATGTATGTCTAATTCAATATGTTTGGTTCGAGGATGAAATATTGGATTGTTTGCCAAAGAGCTAGCACTAAAATTATCACACCATAGGACAAAGGCTGCAGTAGGAAAGAATTTGAATTTATTTAATAAAGATATCATCCACCACAAGACTTCAGCTGTCAAATTTGAAAGAGATCTGTACTCATATTCGGTGTTGGATCTAGCAACAGCCTGCTGCTTGCCTGAGGACCATGAAATTAAGCTATCTCCAAGAAAAACACAACATCTTCTTGTGGATTTTTGATCATCATAAGATGCTGCCCAATTAGCATCAGAAAACCCAGACAGGGGCATAGATAGTCTAGAAGCTGAAAAAAGAGGACTGACTTTAATGTGCACTCCAGCTTCAATTGTCCCTTGTAAATAACGAAAAATTCGTTTTAATAATTTCCAGTGTAAATCAGTGGGACACTATAGGAACTGAATTTATTAACAAAAAAACTCAAGTCTGGTCTAGTGTGAGGGAGGTATTCTAAGACTCCTATGGCACTTCTGTACATGGTTGAATTTTCAATTGATTCCCCCTTTGTTGCTGACAGATGCACATTTTGAGCCATAGGAGTTGGGCAGCTTTTAACTCTATCCATGGAGAATTTAATAAGTAAGTCCTTTGCATACTTGGACTGACTTAGAAAGAATCCAGTGGCTGTCCTGGTAACCTAAATGCCAAGAAATGAAGAGGAGGCAAAGGAATTGTGCAATCAGAGAACAATATCAATAAGAAAATCTTTCTTGCTTGCAGTGATGATGATATCATCCAAATAAATGAGAAAGAAAATAATTTTATCTGTGGTAACAAGAAAAAATAGGGATGAATTAGCTTTGTTGTGAGTAAACCTCCATGACAGTAATGTGAGCCTTAATTTATCAAACCAGGCCCCCTAGGGGCCTGTTTAAGGCTGTCACATCCCGACTTGAGAACATGACCGGCACGGTGGTGCCGTAAGCCTAACCACACATAACCAGCAGACAAAAAAGATATGACAACATAATCAATTTCATCATGAAAAGACAACTTTATTTAAACATTCACATTTAGAGAACATATTTTCTTATTAATCTTATTCATTCCAAGAAGAAATTAGCATAAATGCACAATAATTTAGAATATACAACTTTTGGATCTTGATTTTCATGATTCACATAATAAATCATAAACATACCTTGATCCATGTCTGCGAATTCGAGTCTCTTTATTTCCTCTAAATTTCTGCCTTTAGGTCTCCTTGATGATCAGGAGAGAAAAACAGTAACCGTACACTTCTTTTCAGAACCACCGTTCTGAACAATGTTACTGTTACCTTTAAATTTGAAATCAGAGTAAAAAGGGGTAAATTACCTTTTGACCTCTATAAAGTTTTTAATTACATAATAGCCTCTCAACCATCACAAGAAGGCCCCCATATATTAAAAACTTATCATTTCAGTCCTTCAATGTTATATTATGTGAATTTAATAATTAATGCTATTAAACTAAATTACATGGGCCACATATTAGAAAATAATCTAACATTCTCCCACTTGGCTCTTGTAATTACTTGATAGTTTAACAACAACTGTAAGTGCGCTCCATTCATTAAATTCACTAACATCTCTAGACTTAGTTGAATTAGTTTTGAGCGGATCATGCCGGTCACATGTTATTCTGCAACATGATCCCTTCCATGTATCACAAAACATTCCTAACCCAACATCAACTTTAATTGAGGAAAACTGTAAGCCTTAGCATAATATGTTATCTAACACTATCATATGTACATAGATACCAAAATGATAACAAGTATAATATGCAGAAACATAACCATAATTGAATTCATAGTGTCATAAAATTAACAAGCATAATAAACACAGTACTATAATCAACACAGCAAGGCTTTGTCCATAATGCCCATACGCTGTACATGACCAGAAAATGATTTGGACGATAATCTCTTAGTCAACGGATCCGCTATCATCAGATCAGTACTGATATGCTTAATAGACACTCTTTGCTTCTGTACTTCTTCCTTAACTGACAAATACTTCAATTCCATGTGTTTGGCACCCTTAGAGTACTTGTCGTTCTTTGAGAAAAATACGGCTGTAGAATTATCACAATAAATTATCAGCGGCCTGGATATACTGTCGACAATCCCAAGTCCCGAGACAAAGTTCCACAACCATAATCCTTGAACAATGGCCTCAAAGCATGCCACGAATTTAGCTTCCATAGTAGAAGCATCAATGACAGACTGCTTTCCACTCTTCCATGAAACTGCTCCTCCAACTAATAGGAACAAGTAACCAAACGTGGACGAACAAGTAACCAAACGTAGACTTTTTGGTGTCCACGCATCCAGCATAATCTGAATTTGTATATCCGACCACTTCCAGATGATCAGACTTCCTGTATGTGAGCATGTGTTCTTTGGTGCCTTGCAAATACAGAGAACTTTCTTCGCAGCCTTCCAGTGGTCTATACCGAGATTGCTTTGGTATCTACCAAGCATACCAACAGCAAAACTAATGTCTGGCCTAGTACAGGTCATAGTATACATCAAGCTCCCAACCATTGATGCATAAGGAATTGTTTTCATTTCTTTACGTTCCAATTCATTTTTAGGACTTTGCATTTGACTGAACTTATCTCCCTTCTGAATTGTAACTATTCCTGCAGAGCATTTATCTATTCTGAATCTCTCTAAGATCTTATTGATATATGCCTTCTGGGATAAACCCAAGAGTCCTTGTGACCTGTCTCGGAATATTTCTATCCCAATCACATAAGACGCCTCACCCATATCTTTCATTTCAAAGCTCTTAGAGAGAAAATTTTTCACATCATGTAACATACCCAAGTCATTTGCAGCAAGTAATATATCATCAACATACAAGACTAAAATAACAAATTTAATCCCACTGACCTTCATATAGATACACCGATCAACTGTGTTCTCTATAAATCCATAAGATGTAATTGTAATACCCAAGAAAAATAAAATATAAATATTTGTTTACAAACTACTGTTACTATTTCAGTATACGGTACTATTCATCCATATAATACTATTTACGTATACGATACTGCTCATTTATACAATCGAAATGTCAAGTACTAGATGTGGTTTGGTCATAAGAGAAAACTAGAAAGAAGTTCGTGGGAGAAAATGACGTTTTATGTGTAAAAATACCCTCAGGGACTAAAGTGAAAGGACTGAATTGAAAAGAAACTTAAAGGTTTAAGGTGAAAGGATAGTTTTCCTTTTAAGTTTCCAATAGTAATAACAGAAAAATTTTCCATCGTGCGTGAGGTGCACAGTAACTGCATTATTAGAAATGTCATTTTCATAAATAGTAAATTGAATATTTTATTAGCGCATAGTGTCAAATAGTACTCTTGACTTTTGCTATAAATAGTAACCGTATATATGAACAGTAATCGTACATATAAACAGTATCTGTACGAAAACAATACTAACGTATTTTCTCTAATCTTTCATGAAAATCTCTGTAGCAGAACACCGAAATTCACCTGAGCACTCTTGTCTGTAATGACTTAGAGAAGCGATGCTCGTACGGAATCCAGGTGAGTGAAACGACCCCGTTTTAATAGAGTTTTAGCATTACTGGTGATAAAAAGTATGTCATAGGACACTCCCAAAATTCATAGGGGGAAATTGGATTCAGAATGGCGAGTATAATGAGATAATTAATCCAGAAGTATGGATAAGAAAAAGCAAATATCTCATGATGATGTGAAGATTGAATCTCTTGAATTGTGGTTTATAAAGCTATAATATAGTTATATACTATACCTGTTATATGGATGAATATTATATTGAGCTTCTGATTATGATATGAAATGATATTGATTGTGATTGAGCGGGACAGTACCCCCTCTCACGGCAAGGCAGAAAACCCGGTTGACAGGGTGTCTTGACCAATGAGTGTGGAGACAACGATTCCCTCAGTAGGGATATAGCCCGGATTGGTGATAAATCCGTGAGGCGCCCTAGCTAAGAGGATGAGGTTGTGCGTCATGGCGGAAATATACATAATTGGTGAGCCGGCCTGTGTGCGCTCTCCGGGATATATTGTCATTGACGAGTACTAGTAACGTTTGTTGAATTGGATGAATTTTTATCTTCTTGTATGTAAAAGGATGATGTTGTGCGTCATGGCGGAAATATACATAATTGGTGAGCCGGCCTGTGTGCGCTCTCTGGGATATATTGCCATTGACGAGTACTAGTAACGTTTGTTGAATTGGATGAATTTTTATCTTCTGTCTATTGGTTGAGTATGAGCCTTTGGATATGCTTGCATGACTGGTAATGTATTTGAATTTTATTAACGCGAGGCCGATTCGCTCATTGAGTTTAAAAGCTCACACTGTTTGTACAACCTTTTTGTTCAGATCAGGTTGCCATCGAAGAATATCTGCTAGAGAAGTAGATCACTTTGCACCTTCCCGTTGTCGGGTAGACCCCTCTTTTGTTATAGATTATGTTGCTCTGTAATCGTCTAGGACATCTAGGTCAGGGGTTTGGCATTTGGTTTGTATGTCAGCATAATAATGTATTTTATATTGAGAATCTATTATTATGTGTGAATCGTCTCTATGATTTTCAGATAAGAAAATTTGATATATTATCGGAAGGCTTACAGTGATGAGAGATTCATCATTGTGCCGGTCATGTGCCCAGAAAACGGGTCGTGACAGTAATGGTATCATTGAACTTGAGATACCATTGACGGGAGGCTTGTTTTAGTCTATATATTGATTTCTGCAGCTTACACACTAGATTTTCTTTTCCTGTGGCCATAAAACCTTCAGGTTGGTCTATATAGACTTCCTCTTCTAAGTCCCCATTCAGAAAGGCAGTCTTAATATCCATCTGGTGAAGCTCCAAGTCATAATGAGCCACCAAAGCCATAATAATCCTCAAGGAGTCTTTCTTTGAAACTGGAGAGAAAGTCTCCTTGTAATCAATGCCATCCTTTTGGGTGTAACCTTTAGCAACAAGTCTTGCCTTGAACCTTTCAATATTGCCACTTGAGTCACGTTTGGTCTTAAAGACCCATTTACAACTGAATTTCTTAGAACCTTCAGGCAATTCAACCAAGTCCCAAACTTTGTTGTCATCCATTGATTTAAGTTCTTCCTTCATGGTATTAAACCACTTTTCAGCATTATTACAGTCCATGGCTTGTTTAAATGAGACTGGATCCTCATCAATGCTCAAGTCACACTCATTTTCAAGATTGTATACCACAAAATCACTAGGAATAGCAGATCTCTTTTGCCTTAAAGATCGTCTTTATGCTACTTCCTATTGAGGTTCCTCTTCAGGTTCCCCTTGAAGTACCTGTTGTGGTACAACAATTTCTTGATCAATAATGACTGGTTCATTATCTACAATCTGAATAGGTGGATTTTGGACATTGATTGGGTTTTCCAGTACGTTGTGAGACTGTGATACAACGACAGGAATAACAATATGAGAAGAAATCTTGGGTGTAGGTACTACAACCTGAGCTTCTTGAATGTCCACCTTTCGTGGTTCCTCACTCCTACTAGTTTGACCATTCTCAATGAACCGAGCATTACCAGAATCTACAATCTTTGTAGTATGGCTAGAACAATAAAACCTATATATCACCTTAATAGTTCAGTCATTACAGATTTCATATGTGTCCCTCCCAAGTGCTTCTTGAATTTAGCTTCAGCCTCATTGCCTTTTTCTCTCTTATTAAACCAATGAAAATTCTCTGCACAAATCTCCATAAAAAAGTCCATGGAAATACTCCCTATGGTTTTGTTGAATACTTCGCTATGAAAGCCATAAGAAAATGAAACTACAAGTACATGTTGCCCAGGAGATTCACCATTTAATGTCCCTTTTGACCCAATCAGGCCACTTAAAAACCAAATAAACAGTTATGAAATTTGGCCTGTCCATTGTCATCTGTAGGCTAAGACTCTAAACCTAGACCAATCTTCTTGACTCGACCCCTTTCTTTCCTTTTGCTACCCTCATTCACTTCAACTAATGAGCACTTCTGACCATTGCATGCATATGTGTCCTGGACACAAGCCTAAACAATGTAATCTTCCTCTTGAACATTAGGGCCCAATATTTTCCAATTAAACCCAGCAACTTTCAATTTCATTTGACCCTTCAAATCAACAGCCAATTTTTTAGCCACTCTTGAACTACCGGTAATAAAGGTCTTTCGAGGATTTGCCTCCAGTGACAACTTGTTCATTGTCTTCCCATCAGAATTTATAAAGTCTATATCTTCAAAAGGTAACCTATAATAATGCAATAGATGGAGCATTTCATCCATAATAATGCTCACATTTCTATCCACTTTTGTTGCCCATAAAAAAGTGCACCCATCAACTGAAAGACTGCAATCTCTAATGGGAAATTAAAAGGAGTGATAACTGCCATCGAGTCATATGGCCAACGAAAATCAAGACTATGCTGTTTAAGACAATTCCAAGGTACCATAAAAGACCTTAGCAGGAAACGTAACTTCTGTGTTACAAAAACTTCACCATGAGCTTGTGCAAAACTCTTAAGAGAAACCTACTATATTAACCTTGCAAAGAAATCTGAGACCTCAGTAACTTCTCAATACTCTTTCACTATTTCTTGGTCTCCTTCTGCCATCCCCGCCATCACACTCTGAGCTGGCTCTGCTATCACAGGGACCATGCTGCTGCTTGTCTAAGACAATGGAGCCTTCAAACATTGCTCACATGAGTATTTGTCACTAAAACCATCAAAGACCCATATTTAGATATACTCATCAAAAAACCCAGTTGGAAGTGATGGAACCTGACCTACATGGATAGCATTTTTGCCCTAATATTGGGAACTCAGGCCCAATCAATAAAGATGTACCCAATCCGTTCCCTTATCATTCATACTAGCGTCGTCTCCTTCTTCTAATTTTTGAAAAACACTATTCTGTCCCTTCCAAGGCAAATAATGAGGACTTATCTTCAATCTCCAAGGCCGATCTTCCCCAAGACCATTTGTCGACATCCTCTGTGTCATTGTCACTGGTGGTGGTTTATCGATATTGCTTGATCTGTGTATGTTATAACTAAAAATTGTTCTATCCATGAGTTCCAAGAAAGATAAGTGCCTGATTCCCCTACTTCTATCCTGCAACAGCGGCCGATGAATCCCCTACAAATCTATGCGAAATCACAGTTGAGTCCATCACGTGTGTCCAAGTAGAGCTTGGGTCAAGCTTTAGTTTTTGAACCATTTCTACTACCGACAACCCTTAAGTATTGTTTACCAGTGATGGCAGATTGCTAGTGACTCCATTCCTCCTAATTTTAGAACTATCAGAGGCTCCTTAACAGACGAACTCGTCGAAGACAACTTTTAGGCATGACCCATACTGAAACTTGCATCATTTAAAGATTCTGTGCCCAACGCAAAAAAATGTTTCAGGTACTCAAGTCAGGTTTCCTAAACACCACCTAAACCCATGACATATTCTACCATTGTCTTCTTCATCGTTTCCCTTCATTATCGTTTCAATCTTATTTTTATCCAGATTCTTTCTTTGTTCATCTTCAACCAGTTTAGTCACTATTTCCTGGCTATCGTTGAGGTCAGATTATGTTCTGGTTTCCCCCTTTTTCCATTGGTACTAATAGTATCAATTCTCTTTACTCACTTCCGTAATTACATGATCAAAATCTCTGAGTAGTTCTTCCTGTCGTTGATCAGACATTTGAAATAACATGCTAACTCCCCTTGAATATCCAGTACCAATTGCTAGGAACTAAGTTTTAGATTGATTGAAAAACACCTTTTATTTATGAAGAAAAACTGTTTACAGACTTGATAATTGAAAAAGAAGAAATTCAAAGGGCTCAAACAACTGAAATGGATACCCAAAGGAACACTCTAGACCAAAAGAAAATAGAACCACAATACCAAGACTATATGAATTTGATAAAGAATTATCAGATTGATCCCTAAGACCTCAACCTCCTGCCTTAGATGCACAAGAGCTCCTCTAGAGCTAGCGCCTTTCCTATTAAGCGATCAAACTATTTTTTACGTGACCCTACTGCTCTCCCACTATCCATATATATAACAGATCTCCATGCCACCTCATCCCTCTAATTTGTTATTTATTCCAACCAATTGATCATGTAAAATCCCCATTCTAACCCCAATCCCCTGATACCTATTAGCAAATGAATTTACTGTAGACATAATTGAGTTTGATAGTTATTCTATTGGATCAATGAGGCGATTAGCCTTTCAAGGCTCTGATACCAAGTTAAACTTTAAGGCAAATGATAATAATTGAATAAAATGAATATTCTCAGCTCTACTTTACTGAGTTTCTCTTATTACAATTTATACATTTAATACATATACATGAATACAATGCCTATTTACACTTGTCATCTAATCCTATAAATGAGGAAGTCTGTTTATAGATGGAAAATATCAATGCTAACAAATTATGAAGCTAATGAGGCAGTGCTAAACCCATGTGCATATTTCTATTACTAAGTATTTGCTTTGCTTCTAATGTATTTCTATTGCTAGGTAGCATAAAAGTTGGAGGGTGAGCTTTAGTCTAGTTACTCTGTATTGGTGATCTTGTCTCCCTAATAAAATATTTATAACTGTGTATTGTGAGGAGTAGATGTAGGTGAATCTTTGTGATTTTTTCGAAACATTATAAATTGCAGTGTCATTTCTCTTCCCTTCTCTCTATATTTATATTATTATTTATTTGTTGAAAAAGATTCTTAATAGGACCCTGGTAATATAAGTAGACCCTAAAAAGTTTTAAAGAATAAGTTTTCTTTTACAAAAAATTGCATATACTCTATTCACCCCCCCTCAAGAGTATAATTGTAACGCCCGAGGTTTTTAGGCTATTCACAGTGAACTTTCAACTTGGAATTTAGAAATGTAGGGAATTAAAATTTAATTTTTGGAAACAAAAAATGATAATAAATTCTAAAGGACCTATTTAAAATTTTATAAAGATGTGTGGGGATTTTATTTTAGTGGAAAAGATGAAATAAGGAGCATTAAAATAGGTTTGGATTTTTTTTTGAGAAAAATTTGAAATTTTAATAAAAAGCAAGGAGAACTTGAGTGAATTATGATTTAAAGAAATAATAATTTTGTGAGATTTTAGCAAAAGAAGAATATGTGGTGGTTAGAGATGATGACACTTGTGTCATCTTCCACCATTGGATTAAAAATAGAATAATAATAAATAAATAAATAAAGAGAGAAATTGGCTTCCTGAAGAAGCCTCCCCCTTAGGCACTTAGAAAAAGAGAGATTGGGAGGGCAGAGAGATATATATGGCGAGCGAGAGAAAGGGAGCTGAGGGAGGGTTTCGTTATTGGCCATCATGACTGCCGGTGTTGTCTGGCTGGAACCCATCGGCGTTACCTTTCCTCTACCCATCTGTCCATCTTCTTCCCTTCCTTCATCTTAGTCTACGTAGAACAGAGGCAGCAGAGAGAGAAATACTAACAGTTTGACTTAGGGGCCTCGATGGGGAAGCTCACTGGTGATTCTTCTCCATTGTAGCACCTTCATCCAAGGTGAGTTTAGAAAATCCTTTTCCTCTTCATCTCTTTCTTGCAATTTGAACCCTAAGCCAGTGGAAGAGGAACAAGGGTAAATTTTGATCTGGACAGTATAATTATAGAGTTATCGTGGTATGCACTGCATTTGAAGAGTGATGTATTAATAGTAAGAGTTAAAAGTTAGAAGCTTGGTAGTTAATTAGTGTATGTTGTAATGTTTGTTTTAGTTATGGGGGCTGGTGGTGAGATGATTGATGCCATATTCCAAAGAGGAACATATAAGAGAAAAGAGCAAATGAATTATAAATTCAAAACAAGAAAGAAGAGGAAAAGATGGACATATTATGCGGAAAATTATGCATAATCTGTCATGTTTTGGCCCTCTTAAATTCTTCACAATGTGGTTAAGATAACTGAGCTATAAGTTAAACTAAATGGGGATGAGTAAATGGAAAATAAGGTGTATGGTTGTGTTTCTTGATGGAATCCAATTGGAGCTAAGATACTAATGAAATTAATTCACAAAAGAGGCCATGAGAGGAAAATGTGATAGCTTTGTATGTTGCTGGTTTTATGTTTTTTTGGATAATCAAATCAAGTCCTAAATTTATGAAACTTTGTGGAGTTATTCTTTATATTGTGTTAATATAATTTGAGAAGTTTCAAGTTCATTAAAAATGGTTTGCTTGGTCAAATGAGAATGGGAACAACACTTGTTCGGTGTAGAGTAAGGTTTGGGCAGTTTAGGAAATTGGTTGGTTTCGGTAGCTAAAGTTTCTTTTTGATCTGAAATTTTTATGGCAATTAGCCAAGACATGGATTTAATGAACTGAAAAATTTCATCTCATTTGGGAATAGTTAGGATGGTCTATTAAATGGAAGAATAGAACCTATATTAGAATTAAGCAACTCTAATGTAATGGGTACTAAAGTGACCATTTGAGGGATCAAATGGTGGATTTTTGGGGTGAAATTTTTATCCTAGTATGTCAACATACTAATAAGGCTTATCACCAAATTTCATAATTTTTGGAGCTATAATTCATTCCCAGAAATTTCTAAAAGATTGGAGCTGAAATTAGCCCCAACACAGAACAAAGTTAAATAATTGGTACTCTATGTTTTGGTTTCATGATATTTCTTGTTTAATTTGATTTCTAGGCCTTTAGTAAGATTTGTGACTTTCCTTCATCGGTTTAAAGCGTAGTTTTGGCATTGATTCGAGGTGAGGAGAGCCTATCTTACCTTGCTTGTATTTTTCCAAATATACATTTTATATTTTTTTTTACATGAGCTCAAGGTTTGGAACCCTCTATGCATGCTATTAAAGAGCAATTATGCATGTACGTAAAATGTGTGATGATTGTTGATGTATGTAATTGTAATTATGTGAATGAGATTTATGAATGGTTGATTCGAGGCTTTTTTCAATAAAGCTTGTGTGTAATAATGTACGTGCATCTCTTAAGTTAAGTTGTGTATGATTGTGGAATTAAGTGGTACATGTATATGTATATAATATATATATATATATATATATATATATATATATATATATATATATATATATATATATATGTCTATACCAAATGAGTTAAGAAGATCAAAGAAAGGTGAGTGTTTATGTATACTTAATTGCCTACTTTCCAAATCGTATATGGGAGAAATGGACACACACAAGTGTAAACATACACACGTATATACACACTAAAGAGATTTCATGGGTTGTGTTTAAGGGTATGTTACACAAGTGTGCCAAATCTAGTTTCCCCCTAGAGGAGTATCTATACACATACACCTGCTCATACTTATTCAAACTCTTTTATTTTAGGAATTGGGTATAGATATACGTGTATATATATATATATACATATTATAGACAGGTACATATTTCCAAATCATGTAATTTTAAGAAATGGGACGTATGAACACTATTGGGAATAATTTTGTGGAACTAAATGGTGTGTGGAAGGCATATGATTGAATATGTGGCTTGTATGAGCCTAGTTTGTATTATATAATATCAATCTTGAGAAAATTTCATGAGTGTCTATGTATGTGCTATACCATGATTGAGGAAATTGCGGATGATGACATAAACAGATATGTAGAACATCATGGATGATGATATTGTATTTAGTTTTGGATAATTGAGATATGAATGTTGTTTATGATTGTGATTGTGGTTATGTTTAACCAAAAAAAGAAAGGCATGGCGGTGCACCCCATGAAAAAACTTACATGGAGCTATAAGGGTGGAGACTTATACATGGAGCGATAAGGGTGGATGCAGTAGGGGCCGCGGGCAATGATGTAGAGATACGCTGGACAACCCAGTTGGTATAGGAATATATGCAATTGATTGATTGACTGACTGTTATGAGTTATTCTGAATTGTGTTGTATTATATTATGTTGCTAGTTGTGGATTTGTTGAAGACATGTATATTATTGTTGTATGTGCAGATTGCACCTCTCTGGTACATGCTAGTATATATACCTATATATATATATATATATATATATATATTGTGTGTGGTTGTGGTAAGGTAGTGGTTTCTTCACTGGGTCAATGTGACTCACACCCGAACATTTTTAGGTGTGAAAGAAAAGAAGCTATCGAGTAGTGTATGGCGATCGACTCCCCATTTAGTCGGGGTAAAGTGTACTTATTAGTCTTCACTTTTATTTTGTAAGAATCTAGTTGAGGCTCTGTAATCGAGTAGGTTGTTCTAGGATGAAAATGCACAGACAGAATAAGATTGAATATATATGAATGTGTTGAAATATATTATGTATTAGAATTGTGTTGTTGAATAATGAACCTTGTGTAATTAGTTTTGTCAATGAAATATAAAATTGATAGTTAATTGTGAGCATATTTATATATTGATTTTGTAAATTAACAAAAATAGAGAATATAATTATGTCAAACAGGCTTACAGAGATAAGGTGAAGCTTACCATCTGTACCGGTCACATAGCTGGGTTTTGGGATGTGACAATAATCTTTTTGAAAAAATAACATCTTAAAGTAAAGATGTAAAAGATGATGCAGGTTCCTAGTGCCTTGAGTTAGAGTGTAAAAAGTCCATCATTCTTTGATGGAACGAGCTACACGTACTGGAGAACTAGAATAAATATTTTTCTGAAGCCTCTTAATATTGATGTGTGGCTGGTGATAGCAAAAGGTCCCTACATACCCATGAAGAAAGTGTATGAGAATGAGGTTGCTAAAGAAATGGAAGAAATGACTAATAGTGAAAAGCATAAGATTGAATTAAATTTAAAGGCTATTACTTTCTCACTTTGTACAGTAAATGCAGAACATTTTAAAAAACTCTCAAGGTGCTATTCTACAAAAGAAATATGGGAAAAACTTCATATTAACCATGAAGTAACAACAAAGGACAAGAAGACAAGAATAGGCAGTCTTGAAGAATAGTTTGACAACTTCAAGATGAAGGACAATGAGACCATAGAAGAGATGTTCCAAAGGCTCACGAAGATCACATATAAGTTTGATTTCATGGGAGTAATATACAGTCATGAAAAGATTGTTAGAAAGGTCATAAATAATCTAACAAGACCTTGGAGAATCAAAGCCACAACCATTGAAGAATCTAAAAAGAATGCCACAATGATAATAGATGAACTTCGTGGCAAGCTCATAGCCTATGATAATACCTATCTTTAAAGAGAGATATAAGAACTACTACAAAAGACATGGCATATAAGTGCAAAGTGTCCAAAATGGCTAAGAACAAAAGAGAACGAAGAAACATGGTTGCCGACGCATTATGGAGCAAAGATGATCTATTCAAAAGTGACTTTGACCTTGAGGACCTTGATATAGCAAACCTCTGTCTTATGGTAGATAGTGAGTTTGACAAGGAAGAAGCTGAGGTAAATACACTCCTTACTTATGATGAATTATCTCATGCTTTTGATGAAATGATAGAGGATTTAAAACATGTTTTAGAAAAATATCATGGTCTTAAACTTGCCTATGTCAAGCTTTTGAAAGATTTTGAAAATCTTGTAAGTGAAAAACATTTTTATGAAGCTAAAATAAAACATTTGGAAGAAGAGTAATCTCTTCCATCTCTTGTTTTCGACAACAAGGCCTTAAAGGACAAAGTTGAAAGCTTGACATACACATAGTGAAAGGAATGGTTGGATCCCAAGAAGGGGTGAATTGGATTTTATAAAATTTTCACAAAATTTTTTTAGAAGTTAAAATGATTTTCTATAAAAGTATAATGCTTAAGATAATAAATATAATACAGCAAATCAATGTACTATTAAGATGAATAATTATAAAGAGCAAAGAATTAAATAGTAGATATCAATATGCATAAATTAAAGAGTAAGGGATAGAGAAAGCAAGCTCAGAGATTTATATTGGTTTGGCTTATCCCAATCCTACATCCAGTCCTCAAGAAAATCACTTAAGTGTTTCCACTATAACTGCAAGTTCAATTTGGGTACTTACGAACCACTATTGTCACATCCCAAAACTTACATGTGATATAAACATAAAATACCTAGGGTGTACCTCCGTGGTACCCCATAATCTCTGTGAACATTCTTAATATCCATAATTATGTGAATCATAAATATTCCAAGAAAGATATTTTGTATACATATTCAGAAAATGTTCAACCTTCAAACACTATACAGTACTATACAACCTCCCAAGCCTAGGTGGCCTACTAGATTACAGAGCGTTTCCTAATCCTTACCGATTGTTTACCAGACAAAAGTGAAGTATATCCTTAAAGGCTATAAATTCTTCCCCTCAACCACTGTATCTGAAAAGATAATCATGGAGAGAGTGAGTTTATCATAACTCAGTGAGTAAACAACTGTACATGAAAATATCATAAGCACAAACACCACATTTACTAATACAATCAATCTATCATTTATTGTAAATAATTATAGTATTACACTTGTCTGAATTTGCGTATGATTTCTTGAGTGATCAATCCCTCAATCACTTTGCATTATATACCATAGATACTTGCACTGAGTGACTTGGGAATTCAACCCTCAAACTCTTAGTGCATAAGTTTTCACAGTTATACACTGAGTGGTATGGGACTCTAACCCTTTCAAACTCGTGCATAGGTCTTCACATTTATACACCGAGTAGTATGGGACTCTAACCCTTTCAAACTCGTGCCTAGGTTTTCACAGTTATACATCGAGTAGTATGGGACTCTAACCCTTTCAAACTCGTGCATAGATTTTCACATTTATACACCGAGTAGTATGGGACTCTAACCCTTTCAAACTCGTGTATTAGATCTCGTAGATCTTTTGCTCATCAATAAAATAGTGACAATTTATCACAATATAATTACTATGAAATAAATGAATTTACACATACTTTTATTCCCTTGAATGTCTATCATCAACCATAACAATCATCATATATTATCAACAGCGAGATTGATTATTTCTCACTTCAATAATGTTATAAACAAGACTTGTATTGTACCTTATCTAATAAGATCACATTAGTTTAGTAAGGTTATTCACTTACAAAATGTTCCAATTTATTCAAGGAACAATCACATCTAGTTCTTTAGTCAACTAGAGAAATAATTCTCAAAGGTAATAAAATACCTTCCAATGATATTGTACTTTTTCTCAACCTGAACACACACTGATAATCTTCTCAATTTCACAAATAACGCAAATGGGATTTATATTGTGCTTTGACTAATTTATTAAATTAATTTTGCAAGGTTGCCTACTCACCTGGATTCCACGCTCTCAGCGCTCCCACCTTGCGCCCCAAACATCCCTATTGTAACCAGGTAAAAACCATTAGGGTTACAAAATAGAAAAATTTCCTATCACTACTCTCGACCTTTACTCACATCTTAAGTCATAACTCCTAACCGGTAATGAATTTCTAAATAACATTTATACCATTGGAAACTAGACTCAAAAAGCTTTCCAACGATATAAAGTTTGCCCAAAACGGAGTCCGGATGAAGAAGTTATGACTGATTGAAAAATAAATTAAAATTTCCCGATACACCTGGCGCCTGGGCGCCACCCATGCCTGGCGCCTGGGCGCCAATTCCTTCTTCTTCCCATCTCACCTTGGCACCTAGGCGCCACGATCGCAACCCCTTCGCGATTTCTCTTGGTTTTGGCCCAAATCTGGCCAAATCTTCACCGTTTTTCATGATTTCTTCCATGGGATCTCACCCTTAATGTCTAAGGAGCATTTAGACACCAAAATCACCAATTTTAATCGAGAAACGAAGCCGGAATCTCGATTTTACCTCAAACACTCTTAAAACTAGAAAATAGATAAAAGCTTAAGAAATAGAAATTTTTACCTCGATTCCTTGCTTTCCCTATGTTACTTGGCTCCTAAAGGCTCCCCCCGTAGCCCGAGATCCACCCTCCAAAGCCCGGTTGTAGAGTTGGAGTGTAGAGAGAGAAATTAGAGAGAAGGAAGAGAAAAGGAGAGGAGAGAAAGTGAAGAGAGAGAGAGGAAAGGAGAAAAATGAATAAAAAAATAGGTGAGGCCACCTATATACTCTCCCGGGGTGAAATTATCACTTGCTCTGCAATTGACCCTCAGTCAAGACTAGCAAAAGCAAATTCATAAAATCTCACCTCAGGTGTTTCTAAATCCTAGGTACCCCACAGATTTTCTTATTTCACTTTAGTCCCTCTCAGTATCTCAAACTCCACTTTAACCCCAAATCTATCATCCTTTCGGTACCGGACTTATAATTCATTCCCATAAGCTCTATTCTTCTTCTCGGGTTCCTACTTAGTCATTTCTCAAAAGTACTCCATACTTTCTTTTCTTTTCATTTTAGTCCTTGAGAATTTGTAAAATGTCCCAAATTAAAATTTTTGAAATTTCTATTTCCAAATTTCCTTCACTAATTCAAAAAGAACATTTCTCATGTAATTAAATTTTTCAATAAACTTCAAATAGACTTTAAATATTCATGAAAATTCTTGGGATATTACAACTATAACTACAAGTTCGATCTGGGCACTTATGAGCTACAACTGAGAATTTTGTCTATCAGGGCTCCTCTACAACCCAATCACAGTGTTTCCCTCAAACACTCTTTCAAGGAACACTCTCTTTGAGAATACAACTTAGAAGTTGAGAAGAAATAAGATGAAGACAAGAAAACTCTCTTTAAAGAGTAGATGATACAATATGAATCTCTAATAACTCAAATGATATAGAATATGCAAGATTTGGCTTAAGGATGTTTGGATTTCTCTCAGAGATGATAAAACATGTTAATATATTATTATAATACTGAGTTCTAACACAAAATTGTGTATCTAAGGTTATATAAATAGGCTTCATTAAAATATAATCGTTTATAGTCATTACTATACTTAACAATGCATTCTAGGTGGCACCAGTCGACTGTCCAAAGGCTATTAGTCGACTGATACCTCAATATATCCATTAGACATAAAAATATGACTGTTATATAGTGTTTTTGAGCTATCAGTCAACTGATTAGGGTCTTTCAGTCGACTGCTCTCTGCTAAATATCCTGTTGACTTACAGCTTTTAAGCTTTCTTTAAAAGATCATAACTCTCTCATTTAAACTCCATATTAAACAAATAATATACCATTGGAAAACTCTTGGAGTCTAGTTTCAAATGAGATAAGTTTCACTCAAAAATAATTTCTCATTTAAGAGATATGATCAAAAGATTGATCAAAGGTCAGAATAAATTAATTTTTGAGTGCAGCCAAGTCAACTTTCAGTTTTTTAGATTTTATTTTAAATGATCATATCTTTCTCATTTGGAATCAATTTTGAATAAATAATATATCATTGAAAAGAATTTTGAGTCCACTATCAAATGAGATTATGAATCTTGAAAAACTGATTTTCCATTTTGGAGATATAATAAAAAGAGTGACCAAAGGTCAAAAACTAACTTTTGTAAAACCTCATATCTTACTCTCTTTTTGTTCAAAATGCTTCAGCCAATGGATGCATATCTAAATCTTTGAATTGCACAAGATTATTAACATATTGAATATATACCTAATAAAAACACATAGGCTATCTTGATGCATCTAAGCTTTCAAGACTTTAAATCTTCTAGTTCTTCTCTTCTTAGAGCTTTATACTTGTATGTTGTTCCCTTGAGTGAAGCATAATGTTGATATTCCTTTTTCTTCAATCCAATGCTCACTCTTCTTATTTTGAGCCAACCTATAGAAAAATACCTTTCTTGCAAACCAAATGGTTAGTTCAATTCATAATAAAGAGCATGATTCAAATATAAATTATTTCATTCCCAAATAATATGATCATGCTTAAATTGTAGTACAAGAAAGACATATATGAAAAACGCTTCTCACATATCAATGCTACAACTCTTAGAAAATGTAATCATATATATATATATATATATATATATATATATATATATATATATATATATATATATTGTAAAGAGCATGATTCACATATAAGATATTACTCATTAGATAACATAATCATGCTTAAATACTTGTAGCATATATAATAATTAATCATTATATATTAATGCTACATTTCTCACATATTTGTCATCATCAAAACTTATGGCATAATATCTTAGGACTAACAATCTTCCCCATTTTGATGATGACAAAGCACAAAGAAAAATATGTAACATAAGATAATGAATGCTATAATATAAGCACATATACATATTTTTCTATCGTTTCTTCTCCCCCTATTTGACATCAACAAAAAGGTATAAGGAACTCAATATATAGAGGTTAAAGCACATACCTTCTTTAAGCCAAGATGTCAGAAGATGTCAATATAAAAAGGGATGAGGAACATCAAAACTTATCATCTTTTTCATTGACATGTAAAAAAATTTTTTAGAAAAACTTCTCATGTCAAATGAAATCAGCCAAAAGATAAAGCTTGAAATTAGTTTTAGCCTCCCCCTTAAACTATGCATATTATGAAAAAAAATAATGAATATTCAATTTTCAAAAAGTATTCTACTTCAAAATGTACATTCA
This sequence comes from Biancaea sappan, assembly GCA_037074585.1. NCBI lineage: Eukaryota > Viridiplantae > Streptophyta > Magnoliopsida > Fabales > Fabaceae > Biancaea > Biancaea sappan. Next base: position 54,210,055 of record CM073494.1, on the reverse strand, counting down.
AGAGAGACAATGCTCCCCATGAATTTCATGATTATTTTCCTTTGAAAAAGATTTTTTAAATAAACATAAAGGAAATTCAGCTTTTCAACATTATAACTACAAAATTTTGAAAAGAAAACTTTTGAAAGTATCTGCATTATAATCTTTTGAAAGAAAGGATAGTTATATCCTTTTTTTTAAAACATTTTGCTTCAAAAAGAACTTAGAAACATTTTAGTAGGAGAACTTAGAAACATTTTAGTAGGAGAACCAATATATATGAATTAGTATAACAAGATATAATCAAAGGTACAATTCATAATCCATACATCAAACATCAATATTTTTCAAGATTTTTCTTCCCCTTTGTCATCAACCAAAAAAAAATCTTTAAAACCTTTTTTTTAAAAAAAATGTTGCTTCATATGATAAAACATATTAGCATAGCAGATGCATTTTTAAATTCCTTTTCAAAACAAATTTGCTTCACAAAAGATAAGATTGATTTCAGCACAACAGAAGCAATTTATATACCCATTCAAGTTATAAAACATTATAACCATGATATATTTGATATATATCACAGATCACATCAGAAGCAATTGTCAATGGATTAATTAGAAGATATTAACATAAGAATCCATAATCCATAAACCATTAAGTGCAAAGAGTGAAGGATATATATTTTGAAATTGATCAGTTAAGTATATATAATATCCATTTTGAGGTGAGTAATCATACCTCTCAAAATTCTTTTATCAATTCAGCTGATCATTCATACCTTTAATTTACAAGAGCTTGTTCATCCAAGAATTGTCTTGGCAGAGACAGAATTTATTTTACAACCCTTGACTATTTGATCCTTGATGAAGATTTCAAACTTGTATAGTTTGACTATCCTTTTGGAAGAGTCATTTTTATCTTTAAGCTTCTTCGTCAGCTAACAAGTTGTGATTAGTAGATCCAAAAATCATATGACAATTGATAGATGATAGGCAAGGAAAACTACTTTAAAGCATTTTAGTGGCAAAAGGAATGTTTTCCATCTTTGAAAATTGAGCCACTATACTTCATATTTAGCTTGATGTACAAAAGAGACATTGAAAATAACATATGAGCTTTTTATCCATTGTGTCTCTGTCTACATTTTTTATGCTTCTTATTGGATCTCTCTGTTTCAACTTTCAAAAAAAAAATTTCAGGACCTATTAATCGACTGGCACCCACATATTGGTCAACTGGTAGTAATTGGAACTTAAATATAATTCCAGACAAAGAGGAACCGGTCGACTGCTTGTAGACAAGTGGTTGGCTAGTAGGTTTTGAGTCTTGGTTTAGAAATCGAACCAGAAGGCAACCAATCAACTGAATCCCATATTCCAATCGACTGGTAGCTACCAGACTTAGAAAATTATTTCTAAGACTCAATAATCTCATCCAGCTTTTGCAAAAAACATTTTCCAACTTTAAAAGAGTTTTCAAAATAGTTTTCAATCAGTTTAAAAACTTTGTCTTGCCATTTATCTAATTTTTACGTAAAGCTCATAATATTTGATGGATTAAAGATCTATTTCAAGCAAGGCTAGATATTACCAATGTTTTGAGTGTGCACTCCTGATTAGAATCACCATCTTTATCATAGTGTCCTCCATCCTCAAGATCCATTGATTGTCAATAATAGATGATATATATATATATATATATATATATATATATATATATATATATATATATATATATATATATATATATCATAGCAAAAGCATATTACATACTCATACATGATGTACTATATTATAATGAGAGTATATAATAGCATAGTAATTTTTATGGATTAGCAAAAGATATAACCAAAATAAGACATAATCCATAGGAAATAACAGTTTTAGATTTAATCTAACATGTATGAGAAAATAAATCAAGTATAAAACTTATGTTAGAAAAACATATATCAAAACATAATAAATACTTCCCTTTAAAAGATGTCTTGAATCCTCAATCCTCCATGGTAGCTCAATCTCTCTAACATGGTTGTCAAGATCGAGATTCGACATAGGATCAGAAAAGGCACAGGCAGAATCGAATTGGGACCGTAAGATTCTATCAAATATATAAAAAATATATAAAAAAATAATAAAATATAATAATGAAAAAAACTTTGTATAATACAAAACTATCAAAACCTAATTGTATGTCAATAAAAACAAGCTCGAATATCAATGTGTCATAGTCATAAATAGATAATCAAAGTATCAAATATTGATAAAAAATCATTAAAATACTAAATACATAAACCATATAAACCAAACATAAATAAAATATAAATTAATCCTCATTCTTATCAATATCTATATCATCATCATCATTAGAATCTCTTAATTCTACATCTTCATTAATATAAAAATTTTAAAATTTTAAAAAATTTTAAAAATTTAAAAAAACACAAATGATAAATAAGATAATTTTAAAAATTTATAAAAATTAAAAAATTAAAAAAAACACATAAATGATTTACAAACACATAAATGATAAATAAAAATTCTAAAAAATAAAAAAAAATTCAAAAAAAAAAAATTGGTAGCTCTGCAGAATCCCACGATCCTACGACTCTACAATCTAGATCCTAATCTTTCATAAACCCATGATAAAAATAATTCCACGTGAAATCGGGATCGTTTTTAAGCAAAATACGATCCAACTCCCGATTTTGATAACACTGCTCTTTAATGAAGATTGCATATCTTGTCAGTCAACTGTTGAAGTTCCTCAGTCTAAGAGAAGGAATTATGTCCTTTATAGTCTCTATTTGATCACATATCTCTCCCATGTCTGCCATTATTGCATTTGGAATTACTTTTCTCTTCTCAATTGTATGAGTAAAGTGTGGAAAGCATACCCATTGTGTAAGTCAGTTATATAGTTTCAATGGGTATGCATGGAAAAGAGTATAATAAACATTGCATTTGCACACCTACATCAAGAGAAGGAAAGTGCAGGAAGATGTGGGAATACATAGCATATGTTTGTTGCATTATGTATTTCAATTGGATGTTTATTTGTGCTTTTATTTGTTTGAGGATTGTTTTACGAACTATTTTGTGAGGTTGTAGACTCCCATTGAATTGCGGGTTTTCGTTGAGTGGTAAGGTACATTATATATATCATATTTTGTACTGATATGTGTTAGTGGTGTTTAATCTGATTATGGTAATGAGGTTGATATTTGTACTTGTACTTTGTTTTATTACACAGTTATCTACTTACCAAGTTTTCATAAACTCACGCTCTCTATTGCTGTTTTCAGATTTAGTAGCTGAGGAAGATGGGAAAACCGCTGGAGGTTAGCAATTTGGAGACATACTCCATTTTAGTCTGGAGCGTTCTAAATGAACCAATAGAAATACTTTGTAATCATATAGGCCACCTAGGTCCTGCGTGTTTTAAGGATTTTATCAATTTAGCTGTAATTTGCTTTGTAAATTATGTAATTTACAATTCGTATAAGTTATGGATAATAGGATGGTTCAAAGAAATTATGGGCTACCACTGAGGTACACCCTATAATATAAGTATGTTCATATGCCATTTTTCGGGGCGTTACACTCTTACTTCATTTCCAACTCATAGGTCCGCCTCTCCTCTGGTCAACTGTCTATTGTTCTTTAAACCTGTATATCGATACATATGTGAGAGCCACAATCGGTATCTAATAGCTAAGTTTTACTAGAAACAATATTTATCTCAATAACGAAAATATCTGAAATAGTTTCGGCATCAGATGCCTTCTTCTTCAGGGACTCCTCATAAGTCTTACAGTTCCTCTTCCAATGGCCCTCTTTGCCATAACGGAAGCAAGTCCCTTTCGGTGCAGCTTTCTCTACCTTCTTGGCTATCTTTTTTTTGATACCTCTTTTGGCTTTAATGGGTTCAAGGAGTGCCTCATCAAGAATATAGGCTATGAGTTCAGCCTTAAGAACGATTCTCAAGTTTCTTAGTTAATCCAAAAAATTTGCCCTAGTCAACTTATTTGACTCAAGAATAGATCTTAAATTCATGGTGGATGTCATGATTCTATCAACCTAGATATAAAAATATGAGCATGTTAAAGTATGTACATAAATACATGATATGTGATTTTAATATAACGCATTATTACTCCCACTATTTTATTACAAATCCAAAAACCCCTACTTTGGATTCGGAAGAACCAGTTGGAAGCTCTCCTAGTGGGCACGATGTCCAAAACTCACCTTGAATGACCTTGAAGAGAGTCCAACAAGCCATCTTGGATCAAATGGCATGTATCTCATACCAATTGCATCGTGTATGCAACCATCGAGTAGTGCTATCAACTATTGATGTATGCACTGATCATTGGGCTTGTCAACTCTTGACTTATATACATCATATGTATATAGCCCAACTTAGTCTCTGTCCACATTAACCTTGGAGAGAGTCCAACAAATCAATACTTTTGGTTAAAGCCAACCCATTAATCATAAGATCATATCTCAATAGTTTGAACATGTTCAACTTAAAGCCAGGCTTGGAGAGATTCCAACAACCCAAGCTTTAAGAAGATCTCTGGTTCGCCCCATATTAATGGAAGAATTTAGCTTTAATATAATTTGAGGGTTTTCTTAATTAGTCTCATTAGATTTTGAATTAGACATACATCATATGTGTGATCACATTACGCATATATGGTGTGGTTATAAACTTATCTATAGTCAACTCTTTGAGCCAAAAGAGATGACTAGGTCAAACCTAGGTATATGCATGATTTTACAATGAAGACATAAAAATTCTATTTCTATTCTTGATATGGCCGTAGCTCCGTCTCCATGATTTCTTTCTTGTGTCTCGTTCCTACACTAACCCTATGTAATCTAATTACATTGTTTAAATAGAAACGTCAAATTACATTTGAGGGGAGTTAGGTGAGAAGAGAAGTACAATAGATAAATAGAGAGAGGCAGGGTACACAGACCCTATTTACCAAAACCATAATTTAAAAACATGTATGAACAATTCATATTTGGTAAAAGTCTATAACCAGCCATCATGTCATACATACAACCTATCATGCATTTTCTATTAAAATAAATTTATAAGGGAAGTCGGTATTTAAGGTCTATATGGTGTTAGAATAATTTCATCACATGAATTATTTCTACTTTTATTTTAATTTCAATTAAAATTGATTGTTTCCTTGTTTAGAATTAAATGTCCTTAATTCTAGTTTCCTAATCTTATAAGGCAAAATAAATAAATCTCAATTCAATTCCAAATTGATTTCTTTCCTTATTTAAATTAGGAAAGTAATAAAGATTCTAGTTAATTTTTAAAAAAAAATTTCCTAATTTAAAATAAGAAAATAATCAAGATTTAAAATAATCAATTAATTTATTTATTTCCTAAATCATATTAGAAAATCAATCAAGATACAATCTAATTAATTAATTAAATTATTTCTTAAATCATATTAGGAAATCAATCAAGATCCAATCTAATCAATTAATTAAATTATTTCCTAAATCATATTAGGAAATCACCAAGATATAATCTAATCAATTAATTAAATTATTTCCTAAATCATATTAGAAAATCAATCAAGATATAATCTAATCAATTGATTAAATTATTTCCTTAATCATATTAGGAAATTAATCTTGATCAAACCAATCAATTTATTTGACTATCAAATTAATTGATCTTATATTGATTAAGAATCATGTTTAATTTATTTCCTAATCAAATTAGGAAAATAATCATATCTTGAATCAATTAATCTAATTACCATATTTCCTAAATCATATTAGGAAACTAATCTAGATCTAAATCAATCAAAATTGATTTAATCTAAATTAATTTGAATTTTTTTAATTATTATTTTCACACCAAACATCTTGAGAGAGAAAATCAAGGATTATGGATCTAAACAATTTTTTTAAGAAACCCTTTTGATGAATACAGAATATTTCTTCTTTTAAAAAATTCTTGTTTGACGTCAAAATATGTTTTTCAAAAAAAAATTCATAAGAACATCTTATGTCCTTTCATACAAAAATTTAAAGAAAAAGAAAAAAGCATCATGCTATATTCATGTTTCAAAAACACAAAACCTAAATGGGATTTCTATTATACTCATACATTTTTCATTTTAATGTGATGGTAATTATAGGCAGGCTCTGATACCACTATAGGATTTTGGAGATTATAGATCGCAGTGGAATTTAAAATTTTCTCTAAAACACATTCACCAATGGATCAACCTATATTACTATTACATTAACCATGAAAAACAAGAAGAAGAGAAATATTTTTTGTAGCACAGCAACCTTTCTAAGCCAAAGCAAGTATCCAAAGTAGGATACCTCTAATGGTAATCCACTTGAAATTACACAAAAAAAAAACTCTAAAGATAATTGGGTTTCTTCTCGTTCTTGTGCTAGCAAGCACGAAGAAGCTATGGAAAAAACCTTCTTGGTTAAAGGAGAAGAGAACAAGAGTATTTCTAAAACAAATACTCAACAATTGACAGAGAGTGGTAGGTGGCATGTGGCTCTCACTATCATATTTAAAGTGACAGATACAACCACACACCCTAAAGCCCTAATTCCCTTTAGTAGGCATCATTCCTTTATTGGACTTCTTAAAGTGACATCTTAAAAAGCCCAATCTCTTTGAGAAAGTGACGCCTAAGAAGTTCTTCTTTTTGGGCTTTTCCTTATTTGGGTAGAAATAGGAACATATTCCTATTCCTTTTATTCTCTTATATCCTTTTAATTAATTCTCCAATTTATGATCAAATCATCAAACCCGTTTTACATTCCTAGTGAATTTCTATGCGTATGACCCATTAGGTATCTGGCTATATTGGCCATTCACAATCAACATTTGATTGTAAATAGATCACAAGCGATATCTAGCAACACATTATGATCCCCAGTTGATCGAAAAGTCAGTTGTTTGACTTTAAACCTTTCTATAGCTAAAGCGTGTCTATGTAACGTGTCCTTTCACTGTCTTATACCCACTTGGTTCAGAGTATGGCCTATGTGTCAACTCCCACTAGACTTGATTACATCATGTCTAGCCCAAATAGTCAGTTCCTTGTCCTGTAGGATCAATCACTATAAACTATGTCACTGAAGACCATCTTCATGACAAGTCTGCTTTGGCCAAAGACTTCTTAGTAATTATCCCAACAAGTAGCCATGGATATACTTCATTCTATCAAGAGTAGTAAATCCTCTGTTAACTACTCAAATATCTTCGAATACTTCACACTGTGCCCAATCACCACCCTAAGAGTGACCCATAGTGGGTAACAAGGAATGAAGTCAAAACACAAGATCCATATCCAAGATAACTTGAGTTCCTCAAGTCCAAGGATACTTACACTGTTAGCTGCTAAGAGACTTATCACTAACATTTGAATAGGTATCCATGTGATGTCTCATGCAAGTCATCCAATGTACTTGTTACTATTAACAGGCATTCAGTTGTTCACTCAAAACATCTCATACTTACAACTTATGAGGACAGCTGCTTGATCAAATCAAGAAGGATGACGTGTGCTAGTCTATCCAAATCATTGATGTCCAGTCTCAAGTCATCCTATGACTAGAGATAGTTCAGATACATACATAATTACACATAATAGGAATCTCACATTATGATCACCATCATAATTTAATTCATGTTATGTTTTGTTTCATGGACTTCATTATTTATTTTACAATCTAATCTTGAGTTTATGAAATATAAATAACAAAGAAAACCTCTTTTGGAATAATAACTGAGTTTGTACATCTGATGCTAAAAGTTATTGCCTTTAGAGCACCTTTCTAACATTAATAAAATTGGGAAAGACTATATTGGGCCACTTCCACCAATAAGGCCTTATGGGAGCAGGTTGAATTTTTAAAAGTCTTTACAAATATTTTTCAAAAGTGACACAACCACATCATCCTAAGATTTCTATATCCCTATTTGGTCCTTTAAGCAAGCTCCTTATTTATTTCCTCATTCCCACAATTTTTTAAAAAATAGATTATCTCTTTGCACATTGGTCCCTGAAGTTTTATTATGGTATGCTTGGATTACTTAGGATTCTCCAAGGCAATAAACACATCATGGCCCAAATTTACTCCATGACCCGCTCAACATGAGAACTTTATTTGTGAATTAACCAACATCATGCCACACATATCCCTTCACACGTTGCCATTCATTGGATTCTGCATGGCACCACACCCCTTCATGCCATTTCTCCTTCCACCAAAACAGAAAAATTTCCCCCGTATTTTCCACACGTACACCACACTATGCCAGCTACAATAACACTCAGAAATCTAGGATGTTACATTCTCTCTTGTATGGTCTCTCACTTTCAGGGTTATAGTTTATATATTTCTGTTGTTCTGGTTCTTAAGAAATTCTTAGAAGGGTCTATTTAATCCTGGAAGAAGTTCTGCAGACATAGAATAATTTCTTTAAGGACAATATTTCTTAAGATGAGACTCAAATTGTGACTGTGTTGGTGTCCATTATTTACAACATATAGTGCTTCTAATTTACTTCCTTTACTATTAAATTAATCATTTTCACCAAAATAAAAAATGACATAAAAAATTTGGGATATCTTGTCTCTTCTATATTTTGGACTCAATAACTCATTATTTTTATTCAGTAAGAACTCTCATAGTAAATATTATGTTTACAGGCATCTGATGCAAACAGAATAGAAGCATCACTTGCAAAGTGTCGACGTTCTTCTAGAGCTAGTCACAACCCATTATTATGACAAGTTGTAAAATTTATTTTGCTAGGACATGTGAAACTCGTACTTTTAGGATGTGTTAACTTTTTTTTTTGGGACATTGGATTTGATGGAAAACTTATATGTTTAACAATGTTGTGTTTTTATTTAAATATATTTTCTTTTATAATTAATAAGTTTAAGTTCAAATTTATATAAAGATTTAGTTTGACTTTTAGTACGGTTAAAACCATGTTGGATTATAAATATAGCATAGGTCGAAACTAATGCTAAATTTTGGCTTTATAATGTCAGTTTTGACCAATATTAAATTATAAAATTAGCATCAGTTTCCATCTAACGTCAGTCAAAATCAATGTTAGATTACAAAATTAACATCAGTCAAAATCATCTAACGTCGGTTACCCTAAACCCAAAATTGATGTTAGATTACAAACTTAGCGTCGATTTTTTCACCGACACTAAACGTCACTTTTGTTGTACTATAAGAATAAAAAAAATTGCATATCGCAATTTGACGATGCAATCTTTCTATAATCTTGTGTTAGCAACTCAAGAACACAAGGAAGATCAAGATATTATTCAAAATATATTATCAGATAATGATCTCAACAAGCCCAGGAATATTTGCATGGTTGACTTTGAATGAAAAAACTTCATTTGAAAAAAAAAATTAGGAGATAAATTCTTATGACAATTATCAAGACCCCCTCAAAGTGAAGCCAAAAGGAAATTCTAGTGTCAGAGGAAAATGCCACTTTGAAAAGCAAAAAAGATCAAGTAAGAAATAAATTTTGTAAAAACTTTCTTTTATATATTTCAAGGATCTTTTTTCTAACGTTATTTTCTTTTGTAGAAAAAAAAAAGTGGATCATGTTGCTTCAACTACAGCAAACCTTGTCTCCGATTCGCAAAAATTTGATTTTGCATAGTCACTCGTAAGTAGATATGTGATTATATAATTAGTAAATTTGAGAAAGAACATTTTAGGATTTATGTGAATTTATGCAATTTGATTATATATAATATTACTAGCCAGTTCTACCCAAATCATTCACCCAAGTTACTCAATGAAATATGAATTGATTTCACAACATTTTTATTCTAACACCTGAAAAATGAATAGTCATATTGTTCCTTATAGTAGTACATTTTACATGATGGATAGGGTCAATTATTTGAATAAGATAAAATTCAAATATTGATACTAATTAAATTAATATGGTTTTTTTAAAATATTGTGTGAACCTTTTCTGATTTATTTCAATGGTTTTTATAGGAAACAAGTTTAGCTTATTGGAGACCTCTAACTCCATTTTCACAAGACCAGAGTTAAAATTACACAAAATTACCCCTAAAGTTTTAAAGACAGATAGAGGAGAGAGAGAGAGAGATTAAAATTTTAGGGGTGATTTTTTTTTCCATATATCTAACATGGCTGTCACGTAATAAATGATGTGTTGTCTAAAATGTGTCATGTAGACCGTTCAATCATTATTTTTTGTTAGTGAAATAGATGACATTAGTAAAAAAAATTAAAACAAAAATAAAACATATTAGATATAACTGATGTAAAAAAAAAATTTAGGGACGTATAAGTACTTTTATCCTTTTCTGTATGGCCAGATGAAAGGATTTGTGCCATTATGCACATTGATTCATTGAATAGCATGTTGGATTATGCAGATTGATTTATTGAATAGCATACTGGGATCTCCATTTTGTACATTCAAATGCTAACTTAGTATATTATTATATTTTTCAACAACTAAATTGTAAATTACAGTTTGAGTTGCATTGTTATGTTGATGAGTCATAAATGTTATTATTTGATGATTAATTGAAATATATATTGCATAGCCAAAATTTAATAATATTTTTAAAGAACATTTAAAAAATTTTATTATTTGATAACCAATCAACCAAAACAAAATGTAATCATGCAAATTTTAGCAAAGCAAAAATTCATTAACTAATTAGTGCAAATATGATGTCTTACGTTTTCTTACAAGAAAATAATGTAATGTCTTACTTTTAAATTTACTTACGTCAATAAAAAATTAAAATGGTAGCCTTTGATATTGTAGTTGTGTCCCTATATATTACATAATATTCTGTGTGTGGAGCGATTTGTAATACCCCTAAAATTTTATATGTGTAAAAATAAATTTTTTAATGATAAATGAGTATTTGATGAAGTGAAATGTGATAAATATTATGTGGGTAATATGAATCTTGGGTGGCTAGAAAAATCTGTCAAAAAAAATAATATTTTATGTGAGAAAATCCTCTTAGGTAGTAAAAAAAGGACTAAATTGAAATAAAACTTAAAACTTTAGGAGAAGATAATTTTTCCTTTAGTTCCCAAATAGTAAAAATTCAGCCGCCATCCACTGTCCAATCCGTAAATACATAATAAAGTGCACAGTGCCAAATAATGTTAGTGCATAGGGCCAAATAATACCCATCAATTTTTTTTTATAAATAGATCATTTCATTTCACTTCTTTACTTACACCTTTAGCTTCTCTTCCTTCCTCTCCTCAAATTTCTCTTGCTTCGGTTGAATTATCTTAGATTCTAGGCCTTTCCCCCAGAACTTGGATTCAAGGTGAGGAAGTGTTCTACTATGCTTTTTTTTCTTACAAATAGTTGAGTATTAGGTTCTTAGAAGCTATGTCATTGCGGCCTTGGCTAATCTTCTATATCAGAAAAGAATTATCCTCGGTTATTTGAGAATTATTTTAATTGCTGGTTGTCGGAATAGAGTGTAAAACTATGAATAATACATGTCTAGAAAAGGTTTCGACTAGGAAAGACTTAGTACTTAAAGGTGTCCATTGTCACTCATCTCTCTTTCTTGGGAACTTACATAGTGTACTCTTTTACAACTTATGTTCACTATTTCTAGTATAAATAGTATCCATACGTATGAATGATATATATACATATATGAATAGTATATGTACATAAAATAACATTCATACGTATTTGTGACAAATACAACCCTAACATTATCTCTCTGGCCTTTTATGAAACCCCCCCATAGTGAACCTGAAATCCACCCACGTGTACTTCTCCATAGAAACTCAGAAAAGTGATTCTTATACAGAATCCAAATGAATGGGCGAATCCTTAAATAATAGGATCATAGCGTAGTTTATTATGATGTCTAAACCGGGTCGATATCCCGAAGATCATCATTAAAGAAAAGTATCGATTTAGCATGAATAAATTCCAAGTGTTAAAACTTAGAAAATTTCGAATATAAGAAATGAATAAGGAATCTGAAACAATTTTATGAATATTGATTATTATTATGATTATGTGAATTTAAAGTGTAAATGCACATGCTATGTTGAATCTTTGTAATTGAGAAAAACGTATGGCATAGTAGTATCCCCTTTTTACGGAATGCGTTATACCGATTATGAAACTCAGTTGATAAGGGAGACTCTATCTCACGATAGGAGGATATTGCTCGAGTAATTAAAAAACTTATGTGGTACCCTATTAATGATGATGTTAAGTGTGAGCACCATTAAAGGTCTTAAGAGGGTCTAATGGTGACTCTGCCTAAGTCACAAGTACTAGCTTGAATGTCATGTGGTTGATGATTGATTGTGGAATTCAGCTTTATTACGGTATGTCTTCTTGACTGTGTTTTGATTGGTATTTTAGCCTGTGTGTTCACTTTATAATTTACTTCATATTTTGTTCTTATTATTGAGTGTTCGTACACTCCTGAGTTACCCCATAACTCACTCTCATGTTTGCCCTCCTTTCAGATCCAGTTGCAAGCAAGGAACCCCCTCTAGAGGAGTAGTGGGGTGTTTCATTTGTGAGGACTTCCTATTGCCAAGTAAGTTTGGTGTTTTTTGTTTGAGGTTAAGAGCTCATAGGTGCTTTGTGGTCGTTAGGATACTGAGAAATTTTGATTTCCTAATTATAATATTAATTTAAATACTTCCGCACGATTGAATAAAATGAAAAGGGTAGTAAGAATAAGAGGCTTACAGTGACAGAGAATAGTGTCATTGTGCAAGTCACATATCCACGAAGTGAGTCGTGAGACGATCATTATAATTTTAAAATAATTGAAATTTTCAATTAAAAAAAATATTAATATAATACATGAAATTGTATAAAATTGTAATTGTTTAACAAACTTACAATATAATTTTATTTTATAAATTTTCAAATTCTTTATTAATTTTAAGCTCACATATTTCGTAAATCAATAAGAAGTAATCAAACAAAAACAAAAAAAAATTCACCTTGCCTCACGTGGGTTGTGCCAGAGCCTTTACTGTTGATCTCCTCAACCCCTCAATGCCTTCACAGATTCACTTAGACTTGATCATAGGCCACAAAGTCCATCTGTCCCGAAAGGAAAGACTCGGTCCAAAAAAGGTTTTTCTTACAAGAAAATAATGTAATGTCTTACTTTTAAATTTACTTTTGTCAATAAAAAATTAAAATGGTAGTCTTTGATATTGTAGTTGTGTCCCTATATATTACATAATATTTTGTGGGTGGAGCGATTTGTAATACCCCTAAAATTTTATGTGTAAAAATACATTTTTTAATGATAAATTAGTATTTGATGAAGTGAAATGTGATAAATATTATGTGGATAATATGAATCTTGGGTGGCTAGAAAAATTCGTCAAGAAAAATAACGTTTTATGTGAGAAAATCCTCTTAGGTACTAAAAAAAAGACTAAATTGAAATAAAACTTAAAACTTTAGGAGAAGATAATTTTTTGTTTAATTCCCAAATAGTAAAAATTCAGCCGCCATCCACTGTGCAATCCGTGAATACATAGTAAAGTGCATAGTGCCAAATAATGTTAATGCATAGTGCTAAATAATACCCATCAATTTTTTTTATAAATAGATCATTTCATTTCACTTCTTTACTCACACCTTTAGCTTCTCTTCCTTCCTCTACTCAAATTTCTCTTACTCCGACTGAATTATTTTAGATTCTAGGCCTTTCCTCCAGAACTTGGATTCAAGATGAAGACGTGTTCTACTATGCTTTTTTTTTCTTACAAATAGCTAAGTATTAGGTTCTTAGAAGCTATGTCATTGCAGCCTTGGCTAATCTTCTATATCATAAAAGAATTATTCTCGGTTATTTGAGAATTATTTTAATTGCTGGTTGTCGGAATAGAGTGTAAAACTATGAATAATACATGTCTAGGAAAGGTTTTGGCTAGGAAAGACTTAGTACTTAATGGTGTCCATTGTCACTCACCTCTCTTTCTTGGGAACTTACATGGTGTACTCTTTTACAACTTGTGTTCACTATTTATAGTATGAATAGTATCTATACGCATGAATGATATAGGTACATATATGAATAATATATGTACGTATAAATAACATTCGCATGTATCTGTGATAAATACAACCCTAACATTACCTCTATGGCCTTTTATGAAACCCCCCATAGTGAACTTGAAATCCATCGAAGTGTACTTCTCGATAGAAACTCAGAAAAGTGATTCTCATACAGAATCCAAATGAGTGGGCTAATCCTTAAATAATAGGATCATAGTGTAGTTTATTATAATGTCTGAACCGGGTCGATATCTCGAAGATCATCATTAAAGAAAAATATCGATTTAGCATGAATAAATTCCAAGTGTTAAAACTTAGAAAATTTTGAATATAAGAAATGAATAAGGAATCTGAAACAATTATATGAATATTGATTATTATTATGATTATGTGAATTTAAAGTGTAAATGCACATGCTATGTTGAATCTTTGTAATTGAGAAAGTCCTATGGCATAGTAGTACCCCTTATTTACGGAATGAGTTATACCAATTATGAAAACTCAATTGATAGGGGAGACTCTATCTCATGATAGGAGGATATTGTCCGAGTAATTAAAAAACTTGTGTGCTACCCTATCGATGATGATGTTAAGTGTGAGCGCCATTAAAGGTCTTAAGAGGGTCTAATGTTGACTCTGTATAAGTGACAAGTACTAGCTTGAATGTCATGTGGTTGATGATTGATTGTGGAATTCAGCTTTATTATGGTATGTCTTCTTGACTATGTTTTAATTGGTATTTTAGCCTGTGTGTTCACTTTATAATTTACTTCATATTTTGTTCTTATTATTGAGTGTTTGTACACTCCTGAGTTACCCCATAACTCACCCTCATGTTTGCCCTCCTTTCAGATCCAGTTGCAAGCGAGGAACCCCCTCTAGAGGAGTAGTGGGGTGTTTTGTTTGTGAGGACTTCCTATTGCCAAGTAGGTTCGGTGTTTTTCGTTTGAGGTTAAGAGCTCATAGGTGCTTTGTGGTCGTTAAGACACTGAGGAATTTTGATTTCCTAATTATGATATTAATTTAAATGCTTCCGCACAATTGAATAAAATGAAAAGGGTAGTAAAAATAAGAGGCTTACAGTGACAGAAAATAATGTCATTGTGCAAGTCACGTGTCTAGGAAGTGAGTCGTGAGACGATCATTATAATTTTAAAATAATTGAAATTTTCAATTAAAAATAAATATTGATATAATACATGAAATTGTATAAAATTGTTATTGTTTAACAAACTTACAATATAATTTTATTTTATAAATTTTCAAATTCTTTATTAATTTTAAGCTCACATATTTTGTAAGTCAATAAGAAGTAATCAAACAAAAAAATCACCTTGCCTCACGTGGGTTGTGCCAGAGCCTTTACTGTTGATCTCCTCAACCCCTCAATGCCTTCAAAGCTTCACTTGGACTTGATCATAGGCCGCAAAGTCCATCTGTCCCGAAAGGAAAGACTCAGTCCAAAAAAGTTTGAACATGGGCCGAAGAATATGAAACAGAATAAGTAAAAGATGAAAAACACAGGTCAGGCTCATGTTTTTTTAAGCCTTGCCCGAGCTTGAGTCCAACCCAAATTATATATATATATATAAAATAAAAAAATTAAATATTTATTTAAATAATGTTATTTATATATTGTGTATTGTATATGTCATAGTATTTAATATACATATGTAATATGGAAATGTATCATCTACATAATATATATCTTTTATATTTTATTAATATATAATATATAATTTAGATAATGGACTTGATGCTCAATTAATTGTTTTTCAGGTTTCATTTATATAATATGTAGTTTTAGACCAATATGTATTACTCATAAATTTATGAGTTATTTTATATCTAAGGAATTGTGATGTATTTATGGAATTGTTATATAATTTATTTTAAATTTAAGTGAATGAAAGAACTCACTTTTGATTATTATTTTTAATTCTATCACACCTTTCCAAAATAACTTTTTCAATTGTATCATATTGTGATTAAGACCTTTCATTTTAAAAAAAATTATGAATTTTTTTAACAGGTTAACATGTAAGAATGTAAAAAACAAAAAACAAAAATACAAGCCTTTTTATTAAAAAAAAATGGGTCTATATCCAATTTTTCGAGTCCGACTAAAATCAAGCCCAGACCCATATTTTGAAATTTATCATATGCAAAAAACCCAACCCATTGTTTAGCAAGCTCAGCTTGTGATCACCTTTAGCTTCACTGATTTCGTCAATTGAGACTGAAACTACTTTTTTTTTTAATTTCTTGGTTAGAATTTCAATGTAATGCATATGTACATTTTTTTTTGGCCAAGTTTATGCCTTGAATTGAGAGCGAGTGAGAGAGAAAAAATGTTTTAAAATTAAAGAAAAAATACATTTTACTCTCATGAATTTTTATTAATGTACAGAAAATTTTCATCAACTTTAAAACTAAATGAAAAGTTCTCATGAATTTTTCATTATATGCAAAAAACTCCTGCTATCCAATTGACTGACGAGGGCTTGGTGGATGTTTCTTATGGCAAGGTGACCAGGGTGACGCAGGCACTAGGGATGGCCTCGTTGCCGATGACGATGCAGCAAAATTTGATGGTGTTGTTTTGGGATTTGACGAAGGATGTAATGTGGCCGTTGACTCAGGCGTTGGTAGTAGATTGGTTGGATGCGACTATAGATGTGAAGAGAAGGCTATGTGGGTTTGAATAGAATGATGATAGGTCATGCTAAGGTGTAAAAATAAGTTGATATGGCATTTTTAGATCCTAATAAGCTTTGACTGTTAATTGACAAATGGTCAATTTGATGGTAGGATTTTTTACACATAATAAAAAGTTTATGAAGGTTCTTTGTTCAGTTTTAAAGTTGATAAGAGTTTTTCTACACATTAATTAAAGTTCATGGGATAAAGTGTATTTTTCTCCAGAGTTAATAATTGATCATTAAGCCAATATTTAAGGTAATCATTTATTAATTTATTTTCATATAGTAAACGTTATATTGTGTGAAATTAAATTATGTATAAAATTTTAACAAATAGCTTAATTTGATTGGCTATTATACAAATGATGCTGTACCCTAAAATGTCTCTAAGAATTTTTCTATTATGTAAGTTTTCAAATGGGATAATTTTCAAACCCCTGACTATTTGAGCACTTTGCCATTTTCTTTGCCCCACTATTTGAAAATTCAATGATCATTTAGAATTTAGTTTTAACAAAAAAAAAGTGATTTTTTATGATAGTTTATTCAAAAATTCTGAATCAAATTTAGTGTTTTGTTATAGTAAGCGTAAATATGTATACTTTTTTAACAATATTTAATATTTTTAATTAACTTTTGATAGCATTTATTATCAAGATCTATTAAAAATAATTAAAATTTAATTATGTTAATTTAAATAATTATTAATTATTAAATAGTGCATCATATATATATATATATTGTAGATCATTTAATATTTCTTAATCTAAGAGAGAAATATAAAAAATGATAATATATTTAACAAAAATAATCAAATAAATTTCTAGAATACATTAAATACCATGAATAAAATAATTTTTTAAATATAATTTTAAATATGATTTAGTTAATTTTTTGTCATTTTTTCTATTCATTAAATTAGTTTATATAAAAATTCATCCTTAAAATATATAATTTTTTTATTATTTAATTTTTAAATTTTAAGTTTTAAACAAATTTCTTGTAAGTTAAAATTTAATACAAATTAACTCTTATATAGGACTGAATTATATTTTTATTCATGGTTGAAGAACTAATTGAATAATACATTGAATGAGTTCATAATATTAAGAATAGATTATAAAAAAATAAAATTTTTGAAAACTAAATAATTAACCTATATATCTTTTCACAACTAAATTATTAATATAATATATCAAATATACATGCTCAAAATCTTTAAATTGTTTTTCCAAAAATTCCAGCCCCACCTCTAGTTTTTTTTTTTTTGGGTTAAAAGATAAATGTATTAAAACAGGGAAAAAGACAACAAATAACAACAAGTGCAAAAGAAATAAAACAAGTAGGGCCATACAAAAGGAAGCCCCCAAAAGGCTATCTAAGTGTTTGCATTAGACATGTCACAGAGATATTGAGCTTTCACAAAAGAGAGGGCATAATTATAATTGCGTAACTTCGTTCTTTTCTCCCTTGCTTGGCCAAAAGATCAGCAAATTTGTTTTGTGCTCTAGAAATTTTTGTAATCTTTTGATCTTCAAAAGTTTGGAGTAGTCGCCTGTAATTTAGAATAGGAATAGCAAGAGGCCAGTGAGAGATGTGTAAGTTTTTGTTTAATAAGTCAAAAAAAAAATTATTATCCATCTCAATCTTTAGTTTTCTAGTTTCAAGAAGAGCTACTTGTTCCAGGCCAAATTGAAGAACCCAGACTTCTACCAAATTTGCATCTCCTAACCCAATGAATTTAGCAAATCCCCAGTGCCAAAGTCCCCAATCTATTCTTATGATTCCTCCAATTGCTATGAGATTATTTTTTATGGAACCATCAACATTAATTTTAAACCAACCAAAAAGAGGTTTTTTCCAAAGAAGTTTAGAATCCTAAGCATTTGGATTTAAGGAATTTCTGTGAATCGCAGAATATTGCCACATAACCAAAATTTAGCAACTCTTGATTTTATGGAGAGGGAAATGTTCATTATATCAAGAGGAACATTTTTTAAAATATTTTGGTTCCTTGCTAGCCAGATGCCTCTAATGGCGAAAGCAAAGAGACCAAGGAATTTGACTGTTAAGGTAATGAGTGTTTTTGCTGTTAGTTTTGATCCAGCTTATGTAATCTGAAGTGTAGAAATTTTGCAGGGGGATTTAGAGTTTGCCAAAGTTGGGTTATTTTTGGACAATCTCTAAGAATGTGAAGGTGAGATTCTGTGTCTAAATTACAGAGGGGGCATCTATTAGAAAAGTTGTTTAATTTCTTGCTTAGGCTTTTGTTGGTTTGAAGGCCTTTGTTGATAAATTGCCAGATGAAGAAATTCTCTCTAGGATGGGCTGTGATTTTTTGGATCCAAGAGAAAAGAGGTGTTCTAGGAGATCTGAGTTTTTTTTTTGGGCCGGGGGGGGGGGGGCAGAGGAAGGTGTTGAAATATTTTGGTTAGCTTGGATGTTACTTAGGTAGGCTGTTTTTGTTGTGAATAAGCCATTTGAAGAAGGGGACCAACTAATAGCATCATCAAGAGGATCAAACAATTGGATTAAAGGTTTGGAATTGATTTCAAGTAAGGTTTCCTGGGCCATAGTGAGGAAAAAATTTTCAAGATTCCATTTCCTACTTTTTTGGTTTATGTTTATAATAGAATCAACTTTCTTAATTCTTCATGTTCTTGAAGGGGGCCAATAAGAAGAGTTCTCAAAGGAACATCTAGTCATCTATCAATCTAAAAGGGAGTTTTATTTCCCTTTCCTATGACTTTTCTAATGTTTCTTTCAAAAATAGGAAGGGTTTGTTGGAGACTTTTGAAAGCATAGGACGTGTTTCCTTTCTTATTCCAATGGTATAAGCCATATTTGTTTGAAATTATTCTTGACCAAATGCTGTGGGGATTGGTGTGATATTTCCACAAGAGGCTAAGAACGTGAGCTTTGTTTTGAGCTTTGGCTTTTCGAATCCCTAACACCACCCCCCTCCCCCAAAATTTCCTTCGTGCAAGTTATTTTTTCCCAATTGATTGTATGAATTAACCTATTCTCTTGAGAATGTTCCCATAAGAAGTTTCTTGTTTTTCGGTCAATTTTTTGGAAGGAGGAAAGCTTTCATTGTATGACTAGAAAATCCAGAGAAAGTAAAGTTTATTAGTTGGGTTCTGCCAACTTTGCAAAGTAAATTGGGCTTCCATCCTTGGAGTTTCAAGTTAATTTTATCAAGGATGAAAGAGAAGTCAGAGTTTTTATAATTTGGTTTAAGAAGGTAGCCTAGGTAGAAGCCAAGGTTGCTAGAGGTTCTTATTCCTGAGTTCTCAATGTTTGTTTTGGTGTTTTTGGTTAACAGTTTTAGAAGTCCAAATTTTTATTTTTCTAAGTTTAGGTTGAGACCACTTAAAGCTATAAAGGTGTTTAAAACCTCTTTTATGGCAACAATGTTTTTATTATTTGCTTTAGCAAATAAGAGTATATCATTAGCCAAAAGAAGATGTGAAATTTTTGAGTCTTGTTTTTAAAATTGAAAGTGGTCTAATTTTTTTGGATAAATTTTTCATTAATGAGATGCATGATCAAGTCTATGCAGAGAATGAAAATGTAAGATGATATGGGGTCACTTTGTCTAATACCTCTCGAGGGGGTGAAGGGGTTTCATTTTTTTCCCATTGATTAGAGGAATATAATTAACCTTTTAAGAAATAGAATCAAAAGCTTCCATAATGTCAATTTTAATAAGTAGCCAACCATCTTCTGATTTAAGAGAGATTTATAGAATTCATTACTTCGTGAGCAAGGAAATAGACGTAAGAGTAGTGCCTTCCCATTAGGTAAGCACCTTAAAAGGGAGAGATCAAGTTCGGAAGGAAAGGTTTTAATCTACTAACTATTATTATAATGGGGACCTTGTAGTAAGTATTACAGAGAGGTCCAAAGTGACTAGGTTTGTGAGCATTAGACGACGTTGTTTGTGACGTGGCAGAACGAAAGCTGCATCACTGACTGGTATATATATACAACCTCGGAAGACGCGACGAACACAAAAGAATCGCGCACTGCATGCGGCACTGCGTTCTCTGATCAACGAAATTCTTCAGCCATGGAACGTGACTCGAATCCCGATGTCCATGCGCCTCTCATGAGCTCCTTCTGCGAGATCACTTCCGCTTCTCGTCAAGAAGCCCTCTTCTTCTTGGAGAGCCACAACTTCGACCTAGAAGCCGCCGTTTCCTCCTTCTTAGACGACGACAACGCCAGCCACAACATCATCGGCGGCACCAACGTCGGTGCCGGCGACAATGCTCTTCCCTCACCTGCGGATTTCCAGCACTCACCGTCTCCGATGCCATCTCAGCCTTCGATCGACCCCCTATCGAGGATGACGGCTCAGGGTATGGCTTCTGAAATTACTTCTGGAGGCGGTGCTGGTGGCATTCGCACATTTTCTGATCTGAAACGACCCGCGCCTGATAGTCTGGGTTATGATTCGGATTAACCACAGGAGCACAACTCTGGTGGTGATCCGAAGAGGTATCGATTTTTCCTCTCAGTCTCTGTTTTTTTTACTTGTTCTTTTTCGTTTTTTGGGAATTCAGTAGGGCTTTATTTTTCTAAAGCCCCCTTTTTTTCCTCACTAATTAAAACTCATGTTTAGTTTGCATCATTTTGGTTTCCATATACCAAGTTAGTTAAAAAGATCTTTTTTAGTGGCTTTTCTTTATACTGCTGCCTGTCACAGGTATTTGAAGACGAAATTTTGAAAGGATTCTTCAGTTCTTAAGTTTTCATGGTTTTCATCTTTTTTTGATATATACGAAGAAATTAACCAGCGTTATGAGTCGTGCTACATTAAATTGTTTTATACACAGTGTGCATTATATGTTGCGTTTGATAATTAACCACGCTTTTGTTTAATTTTTTTTTCTTCTTTAATACAAGGTTTTTACTAAGAGTATTGTGTGTGGCAATTGACGTCAAATTCATATATTACGAATATTGCTACAATTGATGGCATATGTTCAAATATTTCGATTTTTTCTTGAACATATATAGCGCAGTGCCATGGTATGCTGGGCAATACTACAGATGTGGTGTTGCACATTTTATAGGACAAGCAGTGGTACACATCATATGCATCATCGGCTATTTCATCTTTGGTCTTTTTTAACCTTTAAGGCTTTAACTCTCCCAGCCCAATTCCTAGCCCCATAATGTTTCTGTTGCAGCCCCACATGCCTTAACATCTCTCCCCGCCTCAATGTCTCTCGCATCTTGTCTCTTTTCATCGCTGCACTGGAGACACCGACAGTTTAGGAACTGCCTCTTTTTTTTTTTTTTTTAAGTAGCTGTAATGTTAAGTCTCTGTTCTATCTCTCTCCCTCTCTCTTATCTGTCACTTTTTCTCCACTACTGTGCTTCTTTTCTTCTTTCTTCTCCCTTGAGGGCGAGGTTCTTCCAGCAACTTGCAATCTCTACAATTTACTTCTTATTTTCATATAGAGTTTATAATTAATGACAAGAAAGATTTCAGTTATGATAGTTATGAACTTATGATTATGAACTTAAAAAACAAATTTATTGATATTTATCATGATAGTTACGACTATGAACTTATTAGCAATTGATGGATTTCAGTTTTAGCAAGTTTGCAATATAGTTAATGAAACTTTTAATTTATGCTTGTTTGCATGATTGTTGGAGTTTCTTTTAGTAAATGAGATATCTAAAGAGTTGGTCATTGATAGAGCTCAATGGCGTCGTGCGATCCATGTAGCCGACCCCACTTAGTGGGATAAGGCTATGTTGTTGTTGTTGTTGTTGCATGATTGTTGGAGTTACTGCAAGTTGTGTTTTAAACATGAGTTAAATTTAACATATATATTAATCTGTTATCTGTTATTTTGCGTGTCTTTTTTATTTATCTTTAGTTATAAGATTTTGTGTTCCACACTTCAATGTTTTGACTTATATTTATATAGTATAAGAGATGTAAATACTTACAATGTAAACAAAATACTAAAGATAGCAATTGTGTCTCATTTCAAGTAAATCCAAGTCAATATACATTAGGGCGTATTTTTATTGTTGTCTATAAATATACAACAGTAAAAAATTGATCAGTACATCTTAGATTTTATTAGGTTATATATTATATTTCATGGTTTAGGTTTTAGGGTTAGGGAGAGGGAGTGTGTTGATGTTAAAGAATGAATTAATGAGGAGCAGATAATAGTTAACTATGGCTTGATCTATTAGAAGTCTTGCTTAGTGAGTTTTTTAATGACTCAACCCATTTATTCATAGAGCTAAATGTTTGGTTTGGTTGGACCATAGGCTATGGGTTATAATTGCCTCCTCTGGTTGATGTGATAATGTTTTGAAGTGGTAATTTTGATAGCAGGCATTAAAGCAAAAATGGGACAGCATTCCTGGATTTGTAGTGTCTTCAGGGAAATTGGATGGAAGATTTTTGAAAACTTAGTGCAACTGGATTAGTTTTCAGTTTCCTTATTGTTCTTATTTGGAATTTTTTGACATGTTGAGTTACAGAAGCTGAATTTCAGTGTCTCTCTCTTGTGTACATGATTTATGTACTTCTGTAGCATCATTATTTTTATCTTCTTTTTTTTTCCCCTAACCTTTGTTTTTTGGGGTCATGATCAATTACACCAGATTGTTGTTTTTTTTTTTGGGATAATATTTGAGGCCATTCACATGAAAGTTAGGCTGTTTATAGGTGAAACTGACTCTTTTTTTTTTTTTTTCTGTTATAGTGTGGATGATATTTTTAACCAAGCAAGACCGTTGGCTGTTGATGGACCACTTCAGAACACTGCCACCTCAAAATGTTTTACTGGAACAGCAAGATCACTTTCTGGAGCGACTGTGTCTTCCAACCCTCAACAGCCAGAAATTATCATACATGAAATCACTTTTTAGAGGAATGGGTTCTCCGTTGATGATGGACCTTTAAGGCGATTGGATGATCCTCAAAATGCATCCTTTTTAGAGGTAACTTGAAATGATGTTTGATTCAGAACATTCTTCATGGTTATTATTCACATTCTGTAAACTTCTGTGAAGGTTAAGTTTAATGAGATTTATTCTCACTATATTCAACTTTTGTGAGAACATACATTTTTTATATATTCCATAGAAGTTCAAATTTGAATCAAAAAATTTTTTCTATACCTTCTTGGATGGAGGCTAATTTTGCTCATTTACAAAAGCTATAATGGCCAGGTTCTGGTATCATTGACTAATGGTTATTTGTATCATGTTGCAGAGCATAAAGAAGTCTGAGTGTCCGAGAGAGCTTGAACCTGCAAACCTAAAATCTACTGTCCAAGTCAGTCTCGCAAGGCGGGATGATAACTACCCTGTATACCCTTATTTGTTTCCACATCAACTGTGGATTTGATCTTTATCTGCATATGGTCTTTTTGATTTCTTTGTCATTTTACCTATACATGCATATGCGCAGGAGTCATCAAGAAGAAGCCGCATTCCTTTCCGTGGGATTGGAAGAACTATAGGCAGCCAAAGCTCCAGCTCTGATGCTCCTGCTGGACCTAATCAAACGACTGTCAATAGTGCCTCTGCAAACACTGCTCCAACACCATCAATGGGTGTAGTTGTCGATGATTCGCAGCCAGTTACCTCAATCCAGCTAAGGTTGGCTGATGGTACCCTCATGGTTTCTCGCTTCAATCGCCACCATACTATCAGAGATGTTCAAACTTTCATTGATGCATCAAGACCCGGTGGGGTTGGGGTTTACCAACTGCTGACAATGGGTTTCCCTCCCAAACAGCTCAAAGATTTGAACCAGACTATAGACCAAGCTGGTATAGCCAATTCGGTTGTTATCCAAAAAGTGTAGTTCTTTTTTTCTTCTTCTACTTAAAAAAAGTTAAACCTGAATACTTGGTTTTATTTTATGTATAGTCATTGTTAGATATGGTCCGTTAAGTATACTTCATCCCTGATTGCTTCCATGGAGAGAAATGTTGCTTCAGTGGAGGCACAGAAGGTGGAGTAGGTTTTAGAATTGTGTTTGGTCAAAATTCCGAGAAAGTGAATGTTTTTATTTAAATTTCATGGCAAGATTTTATGTATGACTGGAAATTAGTTATGGGCTTTGGTGCTGGAAAAATTTAGGTTTACTTTTAATTTTTTCCTCCTTTTTCTCCTTGCTTGATTGAACTACTGTTTCTAATTTTTCCTCCTTTTTCTCCTTGCTTGATTGAACTACTGTTTCTTGGTGTCAAATGTGTGGCCGTCCATTTGTGTTTCAAAAGTCACTTAAAAGCCTTGAAAGTTAAGACTATCTATCACATTTGGATGACTCTTTTCGGTCTTAATATCTATGATAGGTTATTGGTATTTTATTTCGATAGCATTGGGCAAATTTGATCTTTGTTAAAAGCAAGTGAAAATTATTTCTGACAAACGGGGGTTGGAGAAAAAATATAGTTTAAGAAGTGAAATTAACAACAAATTAAATAACTATTTTTATGTTTAAAATTTCGTTTGAAAATCTAAAGTCACTTTCAAGCTATTTTAACTTCACCCTTAATTCAGTAATTTACATACCTGACATATACTTACCCACAAAATGCCAAAACGGTTAGGTGCACAGGTAAGTGAAGAACATGTTTTCAAATGAGAACCTCAAAAAAAAACAAAAAGGATGCATCTGATATGAAAACGAGTGAGTTTTATCCACATCAAGTCCATCTGAACCGTTCACTAGCACCAACTGACACTTTAAATCCGACGCAGTTGTTAAATGAAAGAGCAGAGTGCTCTTCCATTCCTGAAGAGCAGGGGATATCGTTCCCTAACACTCTTATACTCCATGGTGCTCCTCACATGGCGGATTCCACAAAGCAGTAAGTAACACTATCCATAAAAAACCTTAACAAACGCATTGCATATATATATATATATACTCACGTGTGTGTATCTATACATACATATATATATATATGTATATATAGATATATATATAGACACACACATATCTAGACTTATATGGATTGCCTTATATTTCTAACTCTTTCCTTAGCACACTCGAAATAAACCAATCGATGACGGTTATAGCTACAGATCAACTTGTCGTTGGACACCTAGGTTTTATATTTATGACAATTCATATGCTTCATTTTTTTTCTATAATTGTAAGTTCGTATGTACAAAAAAAAAAAAACTTAAGTATAGTTCTTTATATCTTTATTATCAATTTTTTTAATTAAGACTCAATAAATATATTATCTTTAGAAATAATTATATACATTTTCAACTCAATAAATTTGTTATTTAAGATTTTTTTACTTATGCATTATTTTCCAAAAATAATATCTATATATAAATATTATGATCCAAAAGCTATCACATAGACTTGTTGACCTAATGTAACGTGGCTTGGAAATGAATTCCCAGTATTTTGTAATGAATAACCAAATTGCATTAAGTGTATTTTCATAAAGCTGAAGACAAATGTGGTTGGTGTTGGTGGGAGTAACATAAATTTGGTAGAAGTTTGAAAAAGAAGAAAAATGTCCCATTTAGTAGATTCAAATTAAGATATTTACTCTCATTCCGCTTTGAGATCTGTTCAAATGACACAGCAGATTAGTACTCAACACATGTTTTAAAGTTACATTTCACTTCATTTGACTAATTTGACTGACAGCACAATCAACTATCTAACGAAATAATATATCTCAAGTTAAATAAATAAATAATATAGTTGATTTATTAAATTGAGTTTCATTCTATTTTACATTAAAAAACAATTACTATGTGAAACAGTAAAATTGAAAAAATAAATAATCTACGACTAAATCCGTATTTGGTCGTCTCCAATTTTTGAAATTATAAAATCATGTATTTGAATTTCAATCCAATGTCTCTACATTATTGGAAATTAAATGCATACTTTTAGTCACGCACGTATACTTGTGGATTCTGATAGATTAATTTTTTTAGCATATCTAAGATATATTTCCTTTGTGTAACAAAGAATCCTGTATCGTCTCTGAAGACTTGAATCCCCAGAAAACAGTGTAGCTTCCCTATATCCTTTAAGAGCAAAAATTTGATTTAACTTCTGTGTAAAATTCTATAGCATCTTATAATCACTTCCTGTTACCAAAATGTCATCAACATAGATGACTATCATCAAAATATGTGATTTTGTTTTGAGCACAAACAATGAATTGTCACTGTATGAATTAGTAAACCCCCCATTATAGTAGTTGAGTTCTCAAATGATCAAACCATGCGCGTGGATCTTGCTTGAGCCTGTAGAGTGCCTTAACCAATCTGCAAACATGACTAGGATATTTTTTATTAATGAATCCCTCTAGTTGCCTCATGCAAACTTCCTCTATCAAGCAGCCATTCAAAAAAGCGTTGTTGATGTTGAATTGTTTTACACTCTAGTTCAATCTTGCAACAATGGTCAAGAGAATTCTAATAGTTGTTGTCTTAGCAGCAAGACTATATGTTTCTCCAACATTCACAGAATGATCTTGTTGAAAATCTTTCACCATTAATCATGCTTCGTGCCTTTCCGTTGTTTTTAAGTTTGGTCTTAAAGACCCACTTGCAATACACCGCCTTTTGACCTTTGTAAGGAATGATTTCCCAGGTTCCATATGTACCAAAGCCTGAAATTCTTTGTCCATTGCTTTGTTTCTAGTGTGAAGTTTTTAGAGCTTCACTAACAGAAGCAAGTTCTGATTTCTCTGAGGTCTAAGTAAGACCAACATATGGTACCTTTAGTTTAAAGATACCATTCTTGTTCTAGTCATCATTTTGAGTTCACAAGTTGCTTCCTATGTCGGAGCTTGACTAATTGATTCTACTACATTTGTTTGCTCCTCAAGGATGTCACCAAATCCTCTTCCTCCTTGAGTTTCATGAGTACCATGTTGAGAAGATTCTGAATGATCTTCCACAATAAGCAAATTCTCTTGATTTCAGTTTTCAATAGAATGTTTTCTTGAACTAGAATTACTCTCAGATATTGTAATATTAAAGTGATTATTCATAGACATTCTCTGCCTAAGTACTAAAGGAAACTAAATAGGTGCTTCTGAGATTTTCTCGGGTTTCTTTCTATTAAAAAAACTTGAGGCAAAAGGGAAGTCATGTTCATTAAAAACTACATGTTATGAAATTTAAAGTTTTCCAATAGAAGATAAACATATGAAGTCCTTGTGTATACCACAATAGCCTACAAAAACATAATTTTTTCAGTGAAAACTCAGCTTATGCCTATTATATGGTCATAGGCATGGATAACATGAACAATTGAAGACCTTTAGTTCCTCATATATAGGATATTGTTGAAACAACATGAAGTAAGGAGAGTTTCCTTTTAGAACAATTGAAGGCAACTTGTTTATAAGAAATATTGTTGTTTAAAGGCCTCAACCCAGTAACAGAGAGGCATTTTAGCATTGGAAAAGACAATAAGTCTAGTTTCAACAACGACTCTATGTTTTCTTTCCACTATACGATTCTACATAGAGATGTATGGACAGAAGTGCTAAATAGCATTCCTTCTCTTTGAGTTATAAAATTAAAAGGAAATTTAGCTCCACCATCACTTTGTAACACTTAAATTTTTCTATCAAAATGTTTTTCCACAAAGTTTTTAAACTAAATGAAAGCATGCACAACTTCAACTTTAGTTTTTAATGAAAGGTCCGAACATATCTAATGTAGTCATCTAAGGATGAAATGTAATATTTGTGGCCAGAGACAAAATTAATGGGTGAAGGACCCCATAGATCAATATGCATTAAGTCTAAAAGGTTTTGAGTATGAGAACAAGAAGTTTTGAAGCATGAAGATTCATTGGCGTCATACTTGACATTACATTGACTCAAAATTTGGCATAAGATCTTATTAGATGGATGTCCAAGATGTTTATGCCAATCTTCCTTAATTGAGACCTTCTTATTATGACTTGTTGACTTTCCTTGCATCACAAATACAACTTGGTTTTGAACAAACCACTTCATATAGTCACTCCTTCTAAATTCCTTCAATTTGGTTCCTGTTAGCCTGTCCTTTTCATCACAAGAGTTTGCATCAAATTCTACTGTTAGATTATTATTTGAAGTCAACTTAGAGACATTGAGTAGATTTTTTGTGATTTGTGGTGTAAAAAGAACATTCTTAAGTTTCAAGGATGAGTTATTCTAACAAGGTAAATTAACATTCCTAATTTTCTAGAGACATACTTTCTGTCCATTTCCAACAAGTTTCTACTTACCATAGTTTGCCTCAAAAGTTTGCTCAATTAAAGGATCATTTGAGATGTGATGACTAGCACCACATTCGAGGAACCAATTCTGATCTTGGTTAGAATAACCAAAGCTTGTTGCAGCCCAAAAAGCAGAATGAGTCCCAACACTGCTTATGTTTGAAGAAGATCCACAATAGCTTTGATCAAACCAAAAATAGTAGTTAAGTGAAATATTTTTCACAAACTTGGCATGTTGGGTGATTGTTTCCTCTCCTAAATTGTCCTCTTCCACCTTTATTGCCTCCTTTTTCTCCTCTTGAACTAATACCTTATCTCTTCTAGTTAGTTTTGTTTGAATCTTGACCAAACACAAAACGACTCTCTTGTTTGCTTGTTACTAAATTCAAATTAGGTTATCCAAGGCTCAGATTTTTTGAAGTTATTGATTTGCTCGCGTCTACTCTCATATGTCATTAATTCATATTGTAGATACACTTAGGTCAGATTCTCCTTATCTGCAAGCTGCACAACTATAGGATTGTACTCATTATCAAGGCTTGCCAAAGTTTGCGCAATCATATCATCCATGGAAATAGGATTGCCTGCCATTAAAAGTCTATCAGCAATGTTTCTAATTTTAGTCAAATATTCTTCCATTTTTAAACTTCCTTTTCTCATCCTCTAGAATTCACTGTTATACAGAGTGATTAATGAATGAGTATGAGCCCCTGACTTTTCTTTTGCCTTTTCCCACATTTGTTGTGAAGTACTACAATCAAGCAACTACAAGGCTATGTCAATAGTCATGGTATTGAAAAACCATCCTAACAAAAGTTGGTTAGTTGCCCTCCATTCCTCTTACTCAAGATTGATCTTTTTTCTCTACTTCTTTAGAGATAATTGATAGAAATAAGGCTGGGAATCTAATTGTACGCCATGAATATGAGGCCAAGTTCTAGAGAGTGTATGAGTGAAAGAAAAGAAGGGCATGGGTAAATGTGTCAATAGATGCATGAGTTTGTTAGTGGTGGATATAAGAGGTCAGTAGGTTAGTGAATGGGTATGCTGGACAAAAAGTTACTTTTATGAGGGAGCATAATACCATTGGTGTTTTATAGGTGTAATGGCTTTGTGTAAGGGTTGCCTTATAATCCTTCATTTGATATTGAATAATGCACTATTAGTTTTTCAGTTTCTATCAATAGGTTCGACCTACCAAATGCGTAATGCTGCTAAAGCAAATAGAAAGGGGAAAAGCTTAGGAGGCTTGCATGGCTATTGTCAAAGCCATAGGTCCTCCTCTTAAGGGATTGGAACTTCTGTGAGTGAGTTTTGTGTAGCATTAATGGAGATTCAACATTCAAATGTAGAGATGTAGCGTATAATGGTAGAAAAGATGCAGTAAGTCCAAGAAAGTTTACAACAATTTCTTTTGAAAGAGATTAGTAAAATGGGAGGAAAGAGAGTTGAAGGGAACCAAGAGAGTACTATACCTGTGGATGGGCCTTCTTTTTCCTCAAAAATATAGGTGAAAGGAACACAGAGACCTTCAGTCATGGGTCCTATCCAAGATGGCTAGGATGAATACCGTGTGTGAGTAAAGAAGGTCAAACTTTCGAGGTTTCAAGGGATGAATCCGATGGAATGTATTCAGATAACCGAGGCATCCTTTGAGGTCAATAACACTCTGAATGACTTGAAGGTGAAAATGTCTCGATTATGTATGAAGGGGAATACCATACATTGGTTTACCTTATTACAGGAGAATGAAGAACATTTGAAATAGGGAAAATTTAAGCATACATTATTGTTGCGCTATGGAGGAATCATCTACGACAATCCCTTTGAAGAGCTCCTGCTGTGATTATATGAGAATAAATATTTGGGTTATTTTATAGGGGTCTCCGGCCAGATATAAGGCAGAGAGTGAGGTCCTTTCATCCTAATACCTAGTGGAAGGTGATGCAAGTGGCTAAGGACGTGGAGCACAGCTAGAAGGAAGTGGAACAAGAATAGGAAGTACTTCATCAAGTCAAGCATTTGGAGTTGGGTTGACCTGAAAACCCAAATGACTTACCTATTTATTCCAGTCCAAATAAGCCAAGCAATATCAACTCAAGTGGAATGACATTGCATGGGCTATCTGGTAACGCAACAACTCAACCTTCTTTGTCAAAGGGAAATATGGTTTCAAGCTTAAGTACAATACCTCGGAGATGGGAGAACAATAGGCAAAGAGCTATGGAGAAGATGAAAGGGACAAAACATCTTCCTTACTAGGAATTAATGGACCGAAAGACCATAGGCCTCTATTTCCATTACAGGGAAAAGTTTCATCCCCTTCATCAGTGGGTGGAGAGGTCTTTACATGTAGTCATTTTGGGAGATGAAGAAAAAGATGGTTAGGGCGAGGTGTTGGCTCTCGAAGTAGAATAGGGAACGGAAGGAGAAGGATTTAAATGTAAGTTGATAGGGTTAATGGGCGTTGTTGGGCCAGAAATAGCATCTGTAAAAACAACGAAATTGGAAGGTGGATTGGTGGAGTCTCAATTGTGGTGTTGATGGAAGCGGAGTGAGTCACAATTTCTCTGCTCTATAAGTGGTGTCAACCTTGAATACTATAGTGGATTCTTCCAACTGTTTTGGAGTAAGGTTGAGAGATGGTCACATGATATCGAAAAAAAGGAAAGTGTACTGAACTCCTAATTCAGTTAGGAGGAAATAATATAGTGGTTGATACCTATGTATTAGATATGGGTAGAGTGGATATGATCTTTGAAGTAGCATCATTGGAGACTCTAGGGAAGGTAGAGATGGATTGGAAAGATATGTTTGTAATTTTTAAGTTGAGAATCAAAAAAGTGAAGCTTCAATGGGTTAGAGAACTTCTTTCAAAGGAGGATAGCGGAAATAGATTGAAGCTCATTGCTTGTTCTTTTTTGGGATTCACAGATTCATCTACTAAACTAGTTGAGGAAGTTTTGTAGAATTTAAAGGAGGATTTGAAGTTGAAAGTACCTGAAGAATGCACCCCTTAATAACAACAAGACCTAGAGAAATTATTAAGGAACTTCCATGAGATTTTTAAGGAGATTTCTAGTCTACCTCCTCTTAAGGATATCTCCCACTAAATCATCATTAAGGAAGGGACATAGCCAAGCCAATTAATGTGAGGCCCTATAGGTACCTCTATCATCAAAAAAAATGAAATTGAACGTCAAGTGCATGAAATGTTAAAGTTGGAAATTATCTGTAACAGTTCCAGCCCTTTCTCTAGTCCTGTAATTTTGGTTCAAAAAAAGGATGGTTTAAGAAGAATGTATGTCAACTATAGAGCTTTAAATAAGGCTATAGAGTAGGATAAGTTTCCTATTCCGATGGTAGATAAGTTATACGATGCATGCTTCTTCTCTAAGTTATATTTAAAGCTAGGGTACTATCAAATTCAAGTGAGAAAGGAAGACGTGGCAAAGATAGCATTTCGCACTCATGAGTTGCACTATGATACTTCGTGATGTTGTTTGGTCAATGAACGCCCCGAACTACTTTTCAGGCAATGGTGAATCAAATCTTCAGACCTTTTTTTTTGTAGCTCTGTCTTAGTATTTTTTGATGATATATTGGTGTACAGCAAGGATTAGGAGACTCATTTGGAGCACTTAAATACTGTTCTAAGGGTGCTGAAAGAGAATTACTTTGTCGTTAACAAAAGTAAATGTAGTTTTGGAAGGAGTAAGATAGAATATTTGGGTCATGTGTTGTCTAAGGATGGGGTTGTCATTGATCCTAAAAAGGTGTCAAGTGTCTTGGAGTGGCCTATTTTACATAATGTCAAGAAAGAGGGATTTTGGGATTAATGGTCTAGTATAGGAAATCTATTCAGGGTTATGGCAAGATAGCCAAACCTCTTAGCTGACCAAGAAAGAAGATTTTAAGTGGGAACAAGAAACACAACAAGCCTTTAAGGTTCTAAAAAAAGCCATCAACACAACACTAGTATTAGCTCTTCCCAATTTCTCAAAATCATTTGTTCTTGAATGTGATGCTTCAGGGGTCAGGTTAGGGGTTGTTTTACTGCAAGACAGGAAGCCTCTTGCCTATTATAGTAAGGCACTTTCACCCTGCCGTCTCTCCAAGTCTACATATGAGAAGGAACTCATGGCAATAATGTCACCTATTCGGCATTGGAGACATTACCTAATGGGAAGGGAGTTTATAGTGTACATTGACCAAAGAAGCTTCAAAGATTTACTCAGTCAAAGAATAACGACGACTGATCAACAGAATTGGATGGCTAAACTGTTAGGGTTCAAATTTGAAGTGGCATATAACCCTAGACCTAAGAATAAGGCTGTGGATGCTTTGTCTGGATTACCTTTTAAAGGGGAACTTGCATCTATCACTTCATATCCAATATGGTTACAAGGCCAAGAACTATTGAAGGAAGTGGAGCGGGATGCAGAATTTCTTAAAATGGTTGATGATCTCAAGGTCGATTTGAATAGTAGATTATGTTTTGAACTTCATAAGTGGGTGTTGTTCTTTAAGGACAAGTTTGTCATTTCTACCAAATATGATCCCATCACTATATTGCTACAAGATTTCTATTCTTTAGCTGTAGGGGGTCATTTGGAATATTTAAGAATGTTTAGAAGTTTAGCTGCCAATTTATATTGGGTAGGAATAAAGAAATTAGTAATGGAGTTTGTTAAGTCATGTTCTACATGCTAAAGAATGAAATTGAGGCAACATGGCCTAGTGATCTTCTATATCCCTTACCAGTTCTTAAAAAAGGCATGGAAGGAATTTTCTTTAGATTTTATTACTGGACTCCAAAGTCTAAAGGCTTTAATGCAATACTGGTGGAGGTAGTGGATCGATTGTCCAAGTATGTTCACTTTACATTATTTAAACATCTTTATTCTGCCAAAAACATTGATGCCATTTTTATAAAAGAAGTTATCATATTACATGGGATTCCATTGTTAGTACTTGGTAATAGAGACCCTATTTTTGTTAGTGTTTTTTAAAGAAAGCTCTTTAATTTACAGGGAACAACATTGAAGATGAGTTCTTCCTATTATGTAGAGACAACGAAAGTTGACAATTGGTGTTTGGAGGTGTATTTACGATGCTTTCATTGGAACAGACTAGTAGTTGGTCTCCATGATTGTCTTGGGCGGAATTGTAGTATAATACCATCTTCCACATTAGCACAGGTTCTACTCCATTTGAAAGGGTGAATGTCTGATCACCTCCTACCATACATAGGTACTTAGCAGGAGAAACAAAAGTGGAGGATGTGGCAAAGGAACTTCAAGACCCTGATGAAACCCTTAAACAGTTGAGATTTAACCTCAGTAGAGCCCAAGACCAGATGAAATTTTATGCATATCAAAAGAGGAAGAAGGCGGATTTTGCTATTCGGGATTGGGTATTTTTAAAGCTACGGCTCCATAAACAAACTTCAGTGTCTCAATGTATTAGCTCAAAATTGTCTCCTCATTATTATGGACCATTTCAAATCATTGATCGTTATGGAGAAGTTTCCTACAAGCTATAATTACCACCTCAATCCCGAATGCATCTCTATATTTCATGTTTCTCTTTTTAAAAGGGCTACTATAAATTACACTGTAAATGCCACATTACCCACTGATTTGGAGGATGAAATTGAGATTAAACAGACCAAAGTGTTGGCAGTACGAGAAAAGAAGGACCATGACCTTTCTTCTTAAGAATTCCTTATCTAATGGGAGGGGCTAGCTCTTGAAGATGCTACGTGGGAGGATGAGTCCTTTCTTAACAATTAGTTTCCTACTCAACCTTAAGGACAAGGCTTCATATTCAGTATTTATAGGAATAGGGCTGAGAATCTGATTGTGGACCATGAATATGGGCCCAAGGTTTGAAGGGTGAATGAGAGAAAGAAATGAAGGGTAAGGGTAAATGTGTCAATGGATGCATGAGTTAGTAGTGGATATAGGAGGGCTAGTAGGATAGTGAGTGTGTATGCTAGACAAAAAGTTACTTTCATGAGTGAGCATAATACCATTGGTGTTCTGTAGGAACAATGGCTCTGGGGAAAGGTTTCCTTTTAATCTTTCATTTGATACTGAATAACACAGGACTAGTTTTCTAGTTTCTATCAATAATCATGTTGGGGCAAGCCTTTGTACCAACAAGATAACCTTCTAACTAGTGACTTTTTTACTATAGGGAGAACCAAAGATCGCTACAAAATGTAATCATTACAATTATTATGCTTGATTTAGGTTGGAGAGGAGAGGCACATTTCTGGAGGAATTATTGGTAAGGGAGGTTGAGTTTTGAGGAGAATGTTTGGTGGATGATGTAGCAGGAGTGGTTGCGCTTAAGTTTTTTGGATCCATGGTAGAAGCCTGATAAGCTCTAATACCAACTTAACAAGAAGAGTATTTGGATCTGAATGATGATTTTTTGTATATCATAAATAAGCTTATATAATACAAAGGATTTAGACCTATAATACAACAAGCAAATAAGATATGAACATGTAGCTATTACACCTCATTTTAAAAGAACATAATGACAACAATTATGTCAAAATACAGTTGTACAAAATCAACAGAAAGGCCATAACGTATCAACAGAGTAACAGACTCTCATCATCAGAATATACCCGAGCATGGTGCCATAGAATCAACACATATTCATTATAGTCATCCCATTACGATCACCATTTAACTCCCTTTAAGTTGAAAATAAAATTTACATTTAGTCAATTATTGAAAATGGAGTAAATTATTGATTTTGTTTTTAAAAGATTACAATTTTTAATTTGATTACTAAAAAATTAAGTGTCTTAATTTAGTATTTGAAAGATTGTAATTATCTCTTTGATCCATTTATTTATCAAAGTGACTTTAACAATAAAAAACTTTGAAATTTAGAAATGAAAGATTTTATAATTTAGCAATGGAAGAGTAGCATCTGACCCTTCATCATCAAGAGTAGCAACTATAGCTGTCCCAACAATTGTATTACTGTCATAGTAATACAAACTATTCTTCCGGGTACCTTTCAACATCACCAGAGCTCCAGAGATGACTTTTAGAACTTCATCACGCATTTGTCACTACTAATCCTTTGGATTCCATGACTCTCAAAGAGATGAGATTCCTCTTCATATCTGGTACATATCTAACTTATTTTAAAACTCTAGTTGATCTATCATGGTTCTTTAAGTAGATTGAACCAATACTAGTTTATTCGTAAAATATTTCATTTCCCATGTAAATAACTCTACCATCTACTTCTTTAAATTCAGCAAAACATTCCCAGATATGATAAATATGTTGGTTACAGGCTGATCAAATATTCATTTATCAAATTACCTTGTTGAGATTGTAGCAACCAGTGAAAGATCTGAATCTTCATCATTGAACTCATCTACATTTGATTATGCCGAAGCTTTACCTTTTTCCACTTTGCTTGTATTTTTCAATTTCGGGCAATCCTTCTTCCAATACCCCTTCTCTCTAACAAAGGCACATTCGTCTTTGCTCAGCGTACCTTTTAACTTAGATCTCACTCTTCTTCCTTTCTTATGGCCTTGTGGTCTGCCTCTAGTCACTAGTGCTTATGATACCACCTTTGCTTGCTTGCTTTCCTCTCAATCCTTTTTCCTCAATTCATGGCTGTATAGAGTATTGCATACTTCACTGAGGGAAACTTTCTCTTTCTCATGAAGTAACATCAAGGCCAGATCTTTATCTTTAAAAATCTTATCAACATTCATCAAATCAGCTACTGCTTTGTTAAAAGCAATAATATGATCGTTCATGGTGGCACCAGATTTATAACTAAATCGGAACAATTTCTTCTTCATATAGAGCTTGTTGTGGCAGCTCTTCTTTAGGAATTTGTCCTCCAATGTCTTCTATAACTTACTTGCAAAAGTTTCTTTTGATAATGAACACCAAAAAATTAACAAGGTTCAACCAATTGTGCCTACATCCTCGAACACCACCAAAATATATTTCTAAGAGAGAGAGAAGAGAAAATTATGCCTTTGTGACTCTAGTTTTGGGGTGATTGATACAAAAGAAGGAGGCCTCTTTTTATAGCCTAAGAGACACTCTTCCTGTTGAGTTTTCAATTTAGTACCATTTTGGTACTAAATCCCATCTCTTTTGATCGCTTTCTTGTTGGCTTGTAATTCTTAACCCATGTTTTGAGTAGTTTAGATTAATTTTAGTTTTCTTTGATCTTTTAATAAATAAAGTGATTTCATGATTCTTTTCTGTGATTTAATGGTTTTATTTGTTATTTTTTTGTAAGTTGAGTTGGTGAAAAGTTCGTGTTAGAAGATGGAATGCTAAAGCTGAAATTCTGAAAATGTTGAAGTGATTACTGTCTCCCACAGCTATAGCGGTAGAATCTACCGCTATAGCAGTGGATTACTGAAAAAAAAAAAGTATTTTGGAGCCTTCTTCTCTGCTAGCCACCGCTATAGCGGTGGAACCTGGAAAAACACATTTTTAAGCTTTCTTCTCTGCCTTCCACCACTATAGTAGTGGTTTGTGATCCTGCACTAATTTAAATGCATCAGAACATATTTTCTAGGGTAATTCTGAGTTGGAGACAGAGGGGAGGCGCCGATTTCTGCTAGAGGAGAAGGAGGAATCCATTCCCTAAGCCGATCAAGCCCGAATTCCCTCAACCCAACCTCGGATTCATAGAGTTTGCTCATTCTTCTACTTCTTTCTGTAGTTTTAGAGCCATGAGTGACTACTTTTCTGTTCTAGGGTTACTATGAACCTAATTTCATATTAGGATTTGTGTTCTCTTAAAACTTGTGATTCTTTTCAATTTAATACATACATATCATTCATATTTCCTGAACTTGTTATAAAATTGGCCATTTTATGATTTGTATGTTGCTTCCATTGAACTCGGGAGAGGGAGATGTTGGTAGAACACTGAATGATTAGGGCGAGTGATAGAACCTAGGGGTTTTACTTATTAATTAATAGGAATATTAATTAACCTCGTTTAATCAAATTATGTTAACATTAATTCGACCCAAACTCACATAAGAGATTGTGTAGAGTTGGATAGCTTAATTTAAGTTCGAGAGAATCACTTTAACCCATTAGAAAACTTAAGATTATTGTGTATAATTGATCGGAATTACAAGTGTTAGGGAGAATTAGCAATTCTTAGGATGAAAAAGGGGGATTAGTAACTCTATACCTTTTATTTGACTTATTTCCCTTCAATTCTACTGCAATTTGATTTTTCTTTCAATTATAACTTTTTTAAATCAAAAATTAGTTTGCTTAACTAATACGGTTAAATTTCTGGAGTACTTAGTACGTTAGTTCCTGTGGAGACGATAACTCATATTTCATCACTTTATTACTTGTACGACTAGTACACTTGTCAGAACGCCCCAACACTTCCCTCTTTTGCAATCCCAAGCGATGTGGGATTTGGTGGTGAGCCAGCAAAACTACAATTGGTTCAAGTACGTTCTTCCAACACTAACATGATTTTTTTTTTCAATTTCTTAAGAGTAGTATCTCGTTTAATAAGGTAAAAAACTAATTTTTTAATTTATTTAATACAAAAAAATCTTTTTAAAGTTGCATTTCCGAAATTTAAAAGTTATCGTTTCAAAAATTCAATTCAAACAATCATTACCACTACTATTACTCAAAAGAGTTTACATGGTGTACACCTCATTTCTTTGTGGATACAACTATAAAAGCAACGGTTTTCACCTAAAAAAATATGAAGTGTACAAGATCTTCAATGTTGTAAGCCTAATTCTTCTTCAATGAAGACAACAAATACTTGTTAATGAGTTCATTGCAACTAGAGTAGCATGATGTAAAATTATTTAGGTGTGTCTAAAAGTTGGACAAATTTGATTTTCAGTAGAATTAATTTTTAAAATTAATTTCAAATACAAATAAGTTTGAATGAACGTAATTTATATTTATAAACTATTAGTAGAAAAGTAATTTTGAAAAATAATTTTTTTTAAATATTAGTTCAAAAAATTACTTTTGATGTATAATTACCAGGAATAATATAATTTTATATTGTCTTATTTTATTTACTCTTAACATTTAATTTTATTTATTTCTAAATGTGATAAAATAAATTATATGAATGTTCTAATAATTTTTTTAACTATAAGTATTAATATTTGACTAAAAACTACTCTAGGATTGTCACAAAATATGATCCACAAACCCACACCAAAAAAAAAAAGTGAAGGCTAAAATAAAAAGAAAAATCATAGCTAAAAAGACCAAAATGCAAATAATACAAAAGGATCCTATCACAAATAATGTAGTGACTAAACAAAACAGAAAGCTTTTAACTTTGCCTAAACAAAACAGAAAGTTTTTAACTGTGTCAAAGTGTAATTTTGGAAAAAATGGGCTCCACAGCATAATTTTTTCAAATAAAAATTGTAATTTTTGCCAAAATAAGAACCTTCATTTTTTACCTCTGTTTTCCTCCTCCTTCCTTTATTCTCTTTGTTTTTCCTTTCTTTTCTTCCTTTCCAACTCTCTCACTCTACACCTACCTTTCTCTCTTGCTATCAATCTCAATTTTCATTTTTTTTTTTGGCTTTTCAGAAGAGATATCATTCTGTGTATAAAATAAAGAGAGAGAAAGGAGGAGGGAGGGATAAAAGAGGGAATATAATAGATAGGAAAATCAATTATGCACTACCTTAAAGCTGAAGCAACTTGTCACGACCCGTTTTCTGGGCACATGACCGGCACAATGATGAATATCCCATCACTGTAAGCTTTTCGATAAATTCTACCCATGAGTTTAGTTATTATCAAAATAACCATTCCTGAAGAAAATATATCAAATTTTCTTATTTGAAATTCATAGAGATGATTTGCACATAATAATAGATTCTCAATATAAAATACACTATTATGCTGACATACAAACCAAATGCCAAACCCCTGACCTAGATGTCCTAGATGATTACAGAGCAACATAATCTACAACAATAGAGGGGCCTACCCGATAGCGGGAAGGTCCAAAGTGATTTACTCTTCTAGCGGATATTCTTCACTGGCAACCTGATCTGAACAAAAAGGTTGTACAAACAATGTGAGCTTTTAAACTCAATGAGCAAATCGACCTCGCAATTATTAACAACATATTTAAGATCAAACCAAATCACATTTCAAACAATTCAAACAATTCATACAATTCTAAATCAAGTTCCCAGACATTTTTCGGGTCCCGTCCACAATAAGTGGCTGTTGCCCCACGGCCCCTGCCGTATCCTCCCTTATTTCACCCCTGTCCTCAAAGGGACAAATCTGTAGTCTAACCTTATTTCACCCCGTCCTTAAAAGGACTAATATCATATTCAATATCACGTGGCTATAGTGATTTCATTCCACCCTTATTTCATCCTATGGGATCCCATAAACTTTATTTCCGTTTCTATCAAGATCAAACACAACCACATTGTTAGCCCTAATGTATTATGCTATAAGTTTTGATGATGACAAATATGTGAGAATTATTGTATGATTTTAATCTTATTGGCCCAAATGCATGATTCAATTTTTCTTGGCCCAAATATATTTAAATTGATTTGATTGTTGAAAAAGTATAATAAAGTTTATTGGGTGTTGTAATATAATTTGAAAAAGAATATCTTTTACTGTAGCACTTTTGAAAAATGAATTTGATTGTTGAAAAAGTATGATAAAGTTTATTGGTTGTTGTAATAAACTTTGAAAAAGAATACTTTTTACTGTAGCAAATTTGAAAAAGAATATTGATTGTTGAAAAAGGTTGATAAAGTTTTTTGGTTGTTGTAGAAAGGTTGAAAAATGATGATGAAGCTTACTGTAGCAATTTTGACTAAAACAGTCACTGTAGCAGCAAGGTTTCACTATATAAAGGGGACTTCACAACACCATTTACATCAAGCTTCAATTGTTCATTTCTCATATTATCTTGAGTTCCATTCTCTCTAAATTGTTAGAGAAAAATTCTGAGCTTAATTTCTGCGTTATCTACACTTTGAGAGTGTCCACCATTATTTTCCTTAAGCCTTTAAATTTAGTTTCTCAAGGATTGGTTCCTTGAGTTAGTGTTTGAGAGAAAACACGTTGTAAGGGGGAGAGACACCCTTGAGGGAGAAAAGTATGTTGTAGTGGTTTGCAAGTACCCGGATTAAACTTGCAATTATAGTGGAAATACTCAAGTGGTCTCTTGAGGACTGGATGTAGGCTTGGGATTAGCCGAACCAGTATAAATCTCCGAGTTTGCTTTCTCTATCCCTACTCTATTTACATTTGAAGTTAATTAATTAATGCTTTGCATTTATATTTGATTTCTACCTCAAGTATTAATTAATTTGTGTAGATTTATATTTGCTCTTTAATTCCTTGCACTATAAAATTATTCATCTTGATAAACATTTTGATTTTCTGAATTAAATTATTATCTTTAACATTATCCAATTTCAGAAAATCATTTTAACTTCCAATTAAGTTTTGTGAAAATTTTTATAAAACCCAATTCACCCCCCCCTCTTGGGATCCAACCATTTCTTTCAATTGGTATCAAAGCTTGGGCTCTTGATTTGAGACTTAACCGTCTAAGAGTAAACATGGTTGGATTTAGTGATTGGTTTATGTCTGAAAATTATTCTTTCACAGAACCTCCAGTTTTTGATGCTAATCATTTTCAATATTGGAAGTATGAAATGAAAATGTTTTTAATTTCAGTAGACCATAAACTCTGGGAAGTTATAGAAAATGGTTTTTATATGCCTGTCAAGGAAGAACAAGGAAAATGCATTCTAAAACCCAAGAGTGAATGGAATGATACTGAAAGAAGTTTAATGCAACTCAATGCTAAGGCAAAATTGATTATTTCTTGTGCATTGAGTCAAGATGAATTTTTCAAAATCTCCAACTGTGCAACTGCAAAAGAAATGTGGGAAATTCTTGAAGTTGCACATGAGGAAGATCTTATTGCTGAGGAATTAAGGTATAGAAGTTTCATTAATGAACTTGAAATTGCTCAAATGAACAATTGTAAAACCATTAATGAGATACAACTTGTGCTTAATCAATTGCAAGCTCTTGGTGTTGAACTTACAGAAAAATCTCAAATCACCAAGGAGATAGAAGAAAAAGAAAAAGGAGAAAAAGAGAAACCACAACCAAAAGTTGAATCATCAAAGAAAGCTTACCTATCTTTCATTTGGGGAAATAGCAATTCTGATGAGGAGAACACAAATGAAGAAGCCAACACTTGTCTTGTGGCCAGAAATAAAGATGAGGTAAATTCATTTGACTACTCTTTTGAAGAATTACAAGATGCCTTTGATGATTTACATAAAGAATCTCTAATACTTGCAAAGAAACTAAATGTTTCAAAACAGAAAAACTCTTCTCTTGAAAATGAGTTGGAAACATTGAAAAACGAATTTTCTATTTCCAAGGAAGAGAATTTTGTTTTTGAAAATCAAAAGAAAACTTTGCAAGAAGAGAATTTGATTTTAAAAGCAAATATCTCTACCAACAAAAATTGCTTTTGTACCAAGTGTGATTCTTTGAAAAAGGAAAATAATAATCTTAAAAACACACTTGCAAAATTTTCTCAAGGTAGAGAAATTTTAAATACCTCAGTTTTGAAACAAAGAAGAATGTTTAACAAAGTTGGTCTTGTTTCTAAAAAGAAATCAAACCAAAAGCATTCTAAAAACTTCTTTGTTTCTGTAAAGATGTCAAATAGTCCAACTTGCACTTGTTTTTATTGTGGACTAAAAGGACACAAATCTTACTCATGCTTTTATAAGAAAAATCTTGTTCATGGAGTTAAAATGAAATGGGTTCAAAAAGGAACTCATGACCCAGGCGGACCCAAAGAAATTTGGGTACCAAAGACAAAGGATTAATTTGCAGATTTGCCTCGAAGCAAGGAGCGAAAATGACTTTTCAATGGCTACATCATTCAAACTCCACTCTCTTGCATCAAAAGGAGGCAATGGACAAGTAAACATATAAGCTGGAATGTATTGTAAGAAATTTGATTGATATGTTTACTGTATCAAATGCTTATGTTTGTTTTCTAGCATGCCTTTCATCTATCTTTGATATTCATGCATGCTATTTCTAAAAATGATTCTTAGGTGTGCGGCCTAAGGATATGATTTTTGCTTTGAGCTAAAATCTTTCTTCTAAATTTAGCTTGAACTTTCTTATTTATCGCATCACGACAACTTGCTTTCATTACATGCATATTTCCCTTGGTTTCACATCAATAAGATTACTCTTACTTGTAATGTTTATCTTTATTGTAATCTTATTTAAATATTTTCAATAAAATCAAAAATCCTCACACAAATGCATTTTATGGAAGCATGGCATACTTTGAACATAATGTATTGTTTCTCCTGATGGTTGAAGATTTATTTGAACATCACTAATTTGAGAATCAAAGTACTCCATTAAAAGTGTCTTGCAGTTGGTTGGTCGACCAGTTAGCTCATCAGTGGTTGACCAGCAAGACTTATATATGTCAATTTGTGAACCAACGCCTAACGCCAGATGCCAACACTGGACGCTAAGTAAAGAGGATCTTGCAAATAATCAATCAATGAAAACCATTAAAATTGCAAGAAGACAGGATCAAAAGAAGAACAATGAGCAAAACAAGGATATCAAAATCTTGAACAGGAATTTCAAGAAGCAACAAAAGTTTGCCAAAATTGATGAGTATCTCTATCCTTTACTTCTTCATTATTTAATTAAATGATACTCCTTGATCTCAATTGAACATTCTGGCAAATTTTTTTACTGTCATACTTTCATTGCAATGACATATTGTTTTCTGACATCTTACATACTTGATCACATCATGACATATAAAAATATGTTAAATACTTAAATTATTTTTTTTAATACATCATGGTTTGAGCATTATACATATCATCTCTTTTACATAAGCTGTAACTTATGAACCATTGTTTATGGATTATAGTTTATATCTGATTATATCTTATTAATCCATATTACCTCAATTATGTTACTACATACTCTGATTATAATATGTTTTATCTTGAGTAAGTATGTAACTTGCTTTTGCTTTGAAATGATGATATATATATGTCCATGTCAGAAAATTCTTTCCATCTTTAAAATGGATATATATTTTTCAATATATATATACTATGCTGAATTTGTGTAGCTGATTTCTTTTATCTTTCTTTATTATTATTTTTTTGTATCGTCCAATAAAAGAAACCACTTGCATTAAAAAACAAACTGAAGGATTACATTGCAAAAAAAAAAAGGGGAAAGTTTGCTCATGCATGAGCAATCTATAGGCGAGGTGGTCTTGGATTAGGAGGCCCGTATTGTATCATCACCCCTCGGCCATTCCTTGGAGCAAGAGACTGAGCAATGTCACGGAG
Organism: Biancaea sappan; assembly: GCA_037074585.1. Taxonomy (NCBI): domain Eukaryota; kingdom Viridiplantae; phylum Streptophyta; class Magnoliopsida; order Fabales; family Fabaceae; genus Biancaea; species Biancaea sappan. The sequence continues at coordinate 54,165,531 of CM073494.1, read as the reverse complement.
GGTAGTGTAAATCCCACTCATACAATCAACACTTCTTTGTTGTTGATTGCAGAAGCATTGGGTAGACCAATAGAAGAACCTATCTATTCTTGAAGTCAGTGCCGCATTGTTGCGTTTAGCTAACTTCTCCTGGTCCTCTATCATCTTCTTAAGTTTCTTCACCTCCTGCTCCAGACAAGCAATTTTGTCTTCTGACGTATGGCCTGTACTAATCTCTTCAGCTTCTTCGATCTTCATCTTCTTCTTTCGATTCTCCTGAGATCCCTCCAAAGGCCTTTTACCCTTGTCCCTGCCTAGACTCAAGTTTAAGTCGAGCTCTTCCTCCCTTGCCTCTACTGTGAGATCAATGAACTTTCTTGTTGCCATGGTTTGGAAAATTCAGAAATTTTTGTAGGAGTATGAAGAGAGAGGAATGTCAGAAAGTTATAGGCTCAGAGATGAATACTCTTTGTGGTGTGGTAATTGAGAACTCTGGGGCAGTCTTTATAGAGAAAAAATTATGACTAAGAGCCAAAGAAGATATCTCTTCGCCGCACCCCTACACGTTCATCCTACGGATTTTGCAAGCTGGAAGCCAGAACTCTAGGGTACGCATGCACACCAACAACGCGTCGCATTAATGGCAAAACCACGAAAGTCAATTTTCGGTGGATTTGCGGCTGATTTAATTTGTTTTGATTAAAAATTTTAAAGATTAATAAAATGGTGATAAATAGAACCGTATTTCTCTGCTTTGTTGTGTTGTTTTTGAGAGCTTTCAGTATAATATACATGATTGATTGCATCATGCTATGATTACATGTATCTAAGAACATATGTTGTGTATGCTATTCATGCATCATGAGCGAAGGCTATGAATAATATGTCATGATTCCACATGCACTCATAGAAAATGAGAAGTCAAAAAAAAATTTTTTTTAAATAAAATGAAATGTGTAGAGGATAATACATCTTCATAGTTACACATACTTACATATAATACTTTTGTGGGCAAATGAAAGGCAATGATTTCCTTGCATTATGATAATGCTTGATGCATGCGACCGTAAGTAGTTAGTTTTGCCTTTAATCCTTGATTTACATTACTAACTTAAGCATCGGAGTGGTTGTCAAAATTTTTGTAGGTGCTCATCCTCAAGATACATATATGAATACATCTTAAAAATTACATTTGTTTAATATGCATTGATTGAGGGGGAGCCTAATCTATACTTAAATCATCTATATCTTTAAGCTCACTTTATCTGATATGCAATGTTTTCCTTAACTATATATTTTTGGCATATCAATGATAAGTTTTGATGAAATTTTACCCCATGACGTCATATGATATTCTTGCTTAAAGAAGGAATACGCTTTAGCCTTTATATATTGTCTTCCTTATACCTTTTTGTTGATGTCAAATAGGGGGAGAAGAATATGGAAAGAAAAATATGTGTATATTGTATAATGATTATTACATTGTAACATATTTTTCTTTGGTGATTTGTCATCATCAAAAAGGGGGAGATTGTTAGCCCTAATGTATTATGCTATAAGTTTTGATGATGACAAATATGTGAGAATTATTGTATGATTTTAATCTTATTGGCCCAAATGCATGATTCAATTTTTCTTGGCCCAAATATATTTAAATTGATTTGATTGTTGAAAAAGTATAATAAAGTTTATTGGGTGTTGTAATATAATTTGAAAAAGAATATCTTTTACTGTAGCACTTTTGAAAAATGAATTTGATTGTTGAAAAAGTATGATAAAGTTTATTGGTTGTTGTAATAAACTTTGAAAAAGAATACTTTTTACTGTAGCAAATTTGAAAAAGAATATTGATTGTTGAAAAAGGTTGATAAAGTTTTTTGGTTGTTGTAGAAAGGTTGAAAAATGATGATGAAGCTTACTGTAGCAATTTTGACTAAAACAGTCACTGTAGCAGCAAGGTTTCACTATATAAAGGGGACTTCACAACACCATTTACATCAAGCTTCAATTGTTCATTTCTCATATTATCTTGAGTTCCATTCTCTCTAAATTGTTAGAGAAAAATTCTGAGCTTAATTTCTGCGTTATCTACACTTTGAGAGTGTCCACCATTATTTTCCTTAAGCCTTTAAATTTAGTTTCTCAAGGATTGGTTCCTTGAGTTAGTGTTTGAGAGAAAACACGTTGTAAGGGGGAGAGACACCCTTGAGGGAGAAAAGTATGTTGTAGTGGTTTGCAAGTACCCGGATTAAACTTGCAATTATAGTGGAAATACTCAAGTGGTCTCTTGAGGACTGGATGTAGGCTTGGGATTAGCCGAACCAGTATAAATCTCCGAGTTTGCTTTCTCTATCCCTACTCTATTTACATTTGAAGTTAATTAATTAATGCTTTGCATTTATATTTGATTTCTACCTCAAGTATTAATTAATTTGTGTAGATTTATATTTGCTCTTTAATTCCTTGCACTATAAAATTATTCATCTTGATAAACATTTTGATTTTCTGAATTAAATTATTATCTTTAACATTATCCAATTTCAGAAAATCATTTTAACTTCCAATTAAGTTTTGTGAAAATTTTTATAAAACCCAATTCACCCCCCCTCTTGGGATCCAACCATTTCTTTCACACATTACACAATCATAGGCAACCATATGCATCTCATTTCAGGAAAAGTTCATAACAGAATCATATTTACACATTTCAATGTATAACATGAATGCATGAATTTCATGTCACATATATATATAGAGTATACTTTTAATATATACATTAAATAAGCAAACAAGGTAAGGTAGGATCTCTCACCTCGATTCCATACGAGTATCACTTCTCTAAGTCGTTACGGACAAGAGTACACAGATAAATTTCAGTATACCGCTACAGAGATTTTCATGAAAGATTAGAGAAAATACGTTAGGATTGTTTTCGTACATATACTGTTCATACGTACGGCTACTGTTCATATATACGGTCACTATTCATACAGTTACTATTCATACGTACGGTTACTATTTATACCAGAAATAGAGAATACAATCTGTAAAAGAGTACACCAGGTAAGTTCCCAGGAAAGAGTGGAGGGTCACACTGGACACACTTAAAAACCAGGTCTTTCCTTAGCCAGAACTTTCCTAGACATGTATTCTTCACAGTTTACATTCTATTTCGGTAATCAGAGAATCAAAATAACATATAAACAGCTAAGGACAGTTTTTCTGATGTGGAAGATCAGCCAAGGCCACAACCACAGAGCATACTTAAGAAAATAACTTCTAAAATTTGAAAGACATAGAAAGGGCATAGTATCCTTACCTAAGCTGAAAAGGAAAGGCGCACAATCTCAGAGGCCTAGCATTGAAGTAAGAGAAACTTAAGGAGAGAAGAAGAGAAGTTGAAGGTGTGAGTTTAGAAGTGAAATGAAAGCGCCTATTTATAGGAAAAGTCAAGGGTACTATTTGATACTATACGTTAATAAAATATTCAATTTACTATTTATGAAAATAACATTTCTAATAATGCGGCTGAAAATTTTTTTCTGTTATTACTATTGAAAACTTAAAGGAAAAACTATCCTTTCACCTTAAACCTTGAAGTTTCTTTTCAAATCAGTCCTTTCAATTTAGTCCCTGAGGGTATTTTTACACATAAAACGTCATTTTCTCTTACAAACTTCTTTCTAGTTTTCTCTTATGACCAAACCACATCTAGTACTTGACATTTCGATTGCATAAATGAACAGTATCGTATACGTAAATAGTATTATACAGGTGAATAGTACCATATACTGAAATAGTAACAGTAGTTTGTAAACAAATATTTATATTTTATTTTTCTTGGGTATTACACAACTAGAACTTGTGTTGATCCAAACTTAAATTTCAGTGAAAATCGATTCTGCAACGTGGAGTGTAACACAGCCAAATAGGAACAATTTATTGTAAAATAACATTTTCAGTCCTTAAACATTGGTTTGAGGTGCTCAATGATAAAAATCATGAAGGTGACTTAAGTGCAACATATGTTAATTTTGTGGTCTGGAAATTAAAATCAGCCTCTCAATGTTTAAACCATCAATCCAAGCCCAAAATTAATAAATAAGTAGTTGAAGATGTTTACACTATACATGAATCACATTGTATTCCATTTGAATTTTAATGACTTAATAATTACGCTATTTTGTTTTCAAACTGTCAAAAAAACAATCTATAGTTATTTCTTTGTGGAATATCTCCTGAAACCTAGCGGCTTGTTAACTATAAAATTAGACAATTAGTATTAATTTCATTTCTTATGCTTCAACAAAGGATATTCTAGATGGAGATAGTGATCAAATTCAGATCTTCTACCGTTCACGTGCTCAATTGTAGAGTCCTATCTCTCCATCCTATCCATTCATTTTCATTCTCTTAATCTATTGGCTGTGAACGTGCCACGTTGCAGTAGGGAGGCACTCCAAAATAAGGACTCATCAAATCCACACTCAAGATATGAAACCTCAACAAGGTGATTAACATATAATTAAGTATTTTTTTTGGAAAAGTGACGGTTTCAATTAAATCTAGGTTTGGAGTGGGAAACGGTTTTACAATATAAAAAATTCTTGTTTGGTTTTGTAGTAAGAGCAAATTTACAGAATTAATTTTCAATGAAACTCTGGTTTGTCATGAAATAACTTCAACTTGCTTTCACCCAAACATTAGCTTGCTTCAAAATTTACGTTTACTCAACTATTTTTCGAACAAACACTAAATTAAATTACCAATTTCGAGAATAATAATCTATGAGGCTTATTCTCTTTCTTGTTGAAACAGTTCTCTAGAGTAATTGGGGTTTTCAACTGGTAAGAAGGCTGGTTTCAAAAGATCACAAGCAACAAATTTGCTGCTAAGTTTTCACATTTTGTGTCAACTAAGACCAATCCAAGAGAAATTGGATGGCAATATATAGCAAGAACCCCAATGTTTCAATTGAAGGAGTGAAAGATTTTGCTAGGACCAAGAAGCTCATTGTCACATCTGAAATGCAACGGGCTCGGTGTTTCAAAAATAACATATCAATCCTAGAAACATAATTTTCAAAAACTAATATTAAATAGTCTTCACTAAAATTTTTATTTTAAAGGGAAAAACTTTAGAAAAATCTTTTTTAAGAAAAACTTGTCTTGAAAAAGAATAGGGTTCTAGAGCTAGTATGGTTGGGGAAGGTGTTAGGTGAATTTACATCTCATCATATTCTGACAGAAATATGACAGTTATGTTTTACATCTGAACCATCCATATTAGGTCAACAAATTTAGATCAAAAAATAAAAATATCTTGAGATCTTTTTTTTTAATTATTTTCTTTAATTTAAGTTGTTCAATTTGAGATGAACAATTTAAATTTGTAAACATGATTGTCATATTTTTGCCAGAACATAATAGGATGCAAATGTATATCAGACACCCACAACGTCTGATCTAAATAGGCTATTTAACGTACATGTTGCAAATATAAAAACAAATTCTCACCATGCTGTGATTCAGAAACTGTTTCTCAATACACTGATTTTAGCCAGTCCACCTGTGTCCGTTGCTTCCACCAAATTTCTTCCTTCTCTGGTAGCTTGTTAAATTGTCTCAATACACAGTGATTCAGACATGAATAAAATTTTATAAAATCATGTCTGAATGACAGTGTATTCAGACATTATTGCTGGTTCAAGAAGTTTCTTATAGGGTATTCTTTCTGTTTTCTCTTACTAAAATTTTGTTCAAAATAACTAATTATTTTTTTAAATGTTCATGGTAAAAAAAATTAAATCCTAAAACTTCTTTTTTTTGTATTTTTGAAAAGCACATCAGAGTAGAAATTATTTGATTTTTTTTTATTTTTGTATTCAAACTACTTAAACTACTCAGACAAATTACGTACTTTAACTACTCAGACAAATTACGTGTTCATAGAGACGGGTTGCCAATTTGTATTGACAGTTCAAAAAACCCTTCTTTTGGAGTTTTGGCTTTACTATATTGTTTGTGATCTTGCATTTTAGTTCTAACAGACCAAATAATAAGTACTATATAATATAGGCTCTATCTATAGACTTAGAGAAAAATATCATTCTAATCCACAGACTCATACTCTAACATGGATTAAACTAATTTCCATTGCCTTCTCTAATCCTGGGACTGAACTCAAAACCTTGGGAAAATTTTCAAATGGAGAATTTTTTCTTTTTTATGAAGCTGATGCTTATCTATAAGAAACTTATTCATATAAAAGGACAAGAAAAAAAATCTCACAACAAATACTATTGTCTAAATAAATAATCAACATGATATTGTTTGTTTTCAACAAGTCTACGTCCCGGATAATGCATATATATAAATATAAAATACATATAAATACACAACACAGGTTTGAGACCCCACCTTCAAACCTGTAAAAAGATTTAGACTTGTCCACTTTTGTTTCTTTCACTGGTTCATCTCATCTGTTGAGTGATAAGCTAAATCCTAACAGTTCTTTAGCTCTTTAACAGATTTTTGTTTTGTATCCATAAAGAAAAAAATATTTTTCACATCTTTAATGTTTACATTAAATTTTAATTTTATTCTTAATGTTTGTTTACATTAAGTTTTAATTTTATTCTTAACGTTTATTTTATATTCTTAATGTTTATATCAAGTTTTAATGTTATTCTTAATTTTTTTTGTTAGTTATGCCTTATATATTTTTTTGTTTAAAATCTATTTTTTTTACTAACGCATTTATTTTATTGACGAAAAATGTTAACTAAACGGTCCACGTGGCATACTTTTAACAACTTTAAGTCATTATTTTTTGCCAGTAGAACAAATGACATTAGTAAAAATGATATATTTGAAACAAAAATAAAATGAATAGGACATAACTCATGAAAGAAAAAATATTAAAGACAAATTTCAAATTTAATGTAAAAATTAGAGACGTAAAAAATATTTTTATCATCCATAAATTATGAAATAGTGACTCTTGTACCTCTAGAGTGGTGAATTTGTTATTCATTTAAACTTTAAATTAATTACTTAGAGTAATTTCTTCGTATTTTCCAGGTGGATTTAAGTGATTGTTGTGTTAATTTTATATTTCAATATCTCATCTTCCACGAAATCTCAGTAGTATAGTTTTGTGCAATTAATCCTAATCATTTTGAGTTTGGTGCTTCTTTATACTTGAAAGCAATATTTTTATCACGTCCCTTCTTCGGTACTATATCGAATTAACTTCTTTTTTTTTCCCCACAAATATTTTTTACTTAAGTCAATCATATTCGAAATATAATTAGACACTAAATATGAACTTTTGTTCCAATTAAAATTTAAACATTAATTTGTCACTTTGTAAAAAATAATCCCTTCTACTAGACACAACTTCCGTCAGATAAATTCAGTCCACCTCTTCTACTTGGTGAATACCTTACTTAGCCAAACAGGACAGTTTGCCTAATCAGATGGTCTTACTTAGCCAAACAAAATATTCGCTAAAAAGAAGATCCACAAACATCTAATTTGTTTCTTCTTTTAAGTTCTTTTTTAGAGAGATAAATTATTTAAAATTTCAAGATAAATTGAATATAATTAGAGCGAGACTATAGGCATATATACTTTCTTAAAAGAATAATACTAAACATATGTTAAACGATATGATAAATTCATAACACATTTTATGTGAAATTGATCCTCTGACAATAGCAAGAATGTCTCATGTTCATAATTATATCACATGATAGGGCTGAAGAATTATAATAATTGATATTCAAGAATCTAATCCCAATATAACAATAATAACATTAAAACAAACAAAAGCCGAAAGAGATTGTTAATACCTTCAACTATACTATAATAGAATCCAGAAAGCGAGAACCTTAAAATAGATCTTCAATAAATAATCTATAATTTAAAAATTATAAGTGAAAAAAATAGAAATCAGAGTGATTTTTCCAATAAATTAGTGATGATGGAACAGTATTAGATGGCTAGTATTCTGATGCGTAGTTCACTCCCATCAAGTGTGGCTATCTGTAAGTCAACTTTGATACTGTACTTTCTTATCAATAATAAATGTCTATAATTTAGAATTTAAATAACTTAAATTTAAAGTATTTAAAAATATAGTTAAGAATAAATTTAAAGTATTTAAAAATATAGTTAAGAATTTTTTTTATTTCAAATTTTAAATAAAGTCCAACAACGTAATCTTTTGAACTGGTAATATAAAACAAAATAAAGAAAAGGGACAATATGAAAATAAGAATTAAAATTAAGGGATCAAAGTGATAATTTTGTCAAAGCAATACTTAAGAAAGGATGGCAATGAAATTGAATCAAATAGAAACCAAAAAAAAAACTTAATTTCGCCTAAAAATAATCCAGCATGTAAGAATGAATGCCAATAGGGTACTTAGAGCGAAAATTAATAATAATTTTAAGGGTAAATTACATTAATTTTTCTTGAAGTTTGATTAAATGATACTAAACAATCTTTTTGTTTTAAATATTATACTCAACTCTTTTGACATTTTTATACATATTGCAAAGTCAAAAACACCCCTCTAATTTATTTTTGTCAAATTAATTAGCTCTTTAAGCATGATACAATAATTTATATTTTACATGACAATAAAAGCAAAATATTAATATAAGCTTTCATAGGATATTGTGATTTTATCTTTATTATTGTGGTAATAAAAATTTTTCAATAATTTTATTACTAGAAGAAATACATATTATTAAAAAAATTAACTTTAATCAAATAATAAATTAAAAAAAGAGTTGAATATAATATTCTAAAAATACCAAACATAATTTGGCTCAGGAGCACTTCCAGAGCCGTTGAATCACTCTTATTTTTTTAAAAAAATTAAAGCACAATAACAAACATAAAATAATAAATAAAAAAGTAGAGAGATGTGGAGGTGATTTATCCTAATTTTAAATTGACGTGTACATTGTGCTAGTTGGTTACCACACCACAACGTACAAAATACATGGACTGGAGAGAGACTGAAAGAAAGAGCCAGATTTGTGGGGACCAAAAAAAAAAAGGGCAAAATGCATCATTTAATTTTTGATTAATTGCAATAAACCCCCCTCAATTTTAAAGTGTTACAACTAACCCTCTTTAACTTTATCTTTTTAAAATTAATCCCTTTGTCACTAACATTATTAAATCACATTCCATGTCAACTCCATTTGCCACGTCATCGTTTCCACCTGACATCTTTCCCCATATCAATATATCATCTCTTTACACGTTGGCCACAATGAAAGAGATGATGTGGAGAAAGATCTGACATAGAAGGGATGATGTAGCAAATGAAGCGGACAAGGGATGGTCTTTAACGATGGCATTGGTGACAGAAGAAGTCGTTGTGTTAAAAAACAAAAGATTGTTGGAGGGGGTTGATTGTAACATTTTGGTTAAATTATAATTTTAGTTCTTATAATTTTAGTAAAATTATAAATTGATTCCTATATTTTATTTTTATGTAAAATAGTACTTATAGTTTTTTTATCCATGTAAATTAGTCCTTACCATAAGTATAGTTAATATTTACTGTTAAAATGATCCTACATGACAGCTGATATGTATATTTATGAATACATCAACATACTCAGTTATTAAATTTTGCACAACTTAACCGTTATATCAACAAAATTCTTATTTTACCCTTAATTCCCAATTTCCTAAGCTAGCATCTATATTGAATTTTGTTGACATGACTCTTAAGTTTTGCAAAATTTAATGAATGTGCATGCTGACATATTTACAAATGTACTATCAGCTATCATGTAAGATCATTTTAACAGCAAAAGCTAGCCATACTGACAGTAGGAACTACCTTACATGAATGAAAAAAATATAATGGCCATTTTATATGGAAATAAAAGTATAGAGACCAATTTATAATTTTGGTTAAACTATAGAGACCAAAATTATAATTTAACCTAATTGAGTGGGCAAGCATCTAAATTTAACCGTTGAAAGATTATATTTGTTTCAATTTAGTGTATCTTTTTGTCAAAATAATTTTTAGCAATTCAAAAATTGTGATTTAACAACGAAAAAAATCAAATTGCAATTAATATAATCTTTTATAGATTAAATTAAGATACTTAATTTTTTTAAAGACTAAATTAAAAAAACTATAATTTTTCATAGACTAAATTATTAGTTTACACTTTACACAAGAAATTAAATATAATTATTTGAATTATAATCTGATAATAATTTAGTATCTCAATTGTCATATATAATATATTGAAATCTATATAATAGACAAATTTTTATCCTAATTTTAAATTCACGTGTACATTGTGCCAGTTGCGTTACGACACCACAACGTACAAAAATACATGGACCGGAAAGAGACTGAGAGAGAGAGCCAGATTTGTGGGGACAAAAATAATAAAGGGCAAATGCACCCCTTAATTTTTGACTAATTGCAATAAACCCCCCTCAATTTTGAAGTATTATAACTAACCCTCTTTTACTTTATCTTTTTACAATTAATCCCTTCGTCACAAACATTATTAAATCAAATTCCATGTCAACTCCATTTGCCACGTCATCCTTTCCATCTAAGATCTTTCCCCATATCATCATTTTACATGTTGGCCACATAGGAACTGATTTTTCTCTTTTGCGGGAGTCATTAGCACACACCAGGCGTTCATAATCCTTGGATAACTATGAACCCCACACGGGACAAATAACACCCATAGCCATCTAAAGGCTATGAACATCTGGAGTCCCACGTTCCGCCAGATGTGCCATAAACCCCAATCTCTTCAAGAATCGAATCTGGCTTCTTTCTCGCCACTGAAGAACAAGAAGATGAATCCAGCACATTTGGGCCTTCTGTCCTGAATCATAAACTCCTTTAATATTCTTCTCCAGATCCTCTTCCATGGTAACAGATGAGGGTAGAAATTTGTTGGACAAAGATACCCAAATGACAAATATAGAAATTATTCAACATCAAATTTTTTTCCTCTTGTGCAATACAATGGGACCACAAAATTAATATTTCGGTTAATATACATATATATATATATATATATATATATATATATATACTTAGCACAAAAATAGTTAGTACAACCAATGTTTTCAAACCCGACGCAGGCAGGCTTTTGGGTTACAAATAAATTAAAAAATAAGTAAAATAAATAATTTATATGTAAATTTCACACTTTAAAATCATAAACATCTATAATAATTCATAAACATCTATAATAATTCAAACATAAAGTCATAAATATTCATAAAATATCAATCAACTTAGAAATTCAACCACACAAATTAAAAAAAAAAATTGATAGTAAGATGGTAAGACATAACCTATAAATAAATGCATAGAGTTTGATTCTTGGTAAGTGCACATTTTTCTAAATTTTCATACAAATTTGAACATTAATTTTTTTTTTAAAAAGGGTCCAAGTCACCTGAGGTCTTGGTCAGGTGGCTTGTAATCCGGTTTGATAGTATGACCTGAACCGTACTCGACATTGGATTGCTGAGTCTCGAGTAGACCCGCTAGGCCAATTCGGGTCTAATAACACTGAGCACAACAACAAGAAAATAAATTAGTAGGTACACCGAATTTTAACATGAAAAACTCTCCAATGTGGTGGTAGAAAAATCATGGGATCTAGTCTAGGAAAATTTTTCACTAATAACAATGAGTAGACCAATAGTCTTTCTAGTCATACTAAGGATCACTAACAACACATAATCATCACTAACAAAGTGGAAAACAAACACTTTTCACACATACAACTTCACAAAGTGGATATTTCAAATCTACCATAAAGATGAAAAAACCACAAATAAAATACATTAAATGAAAATCTTCATCATTAATAACAACATACTAAAGTTTTATGAAAAAAGGAAATCATATACTCATCTAATGTGAAAAAAATGAAACTTTTTTCTTCCTCTCTAATGGCGTCCCTAAGAGTTCTGTTTCGTGCCTCTATCACAACTTTTTTTTTCCTTCTTGTGACTGTATGTTGTATACGTTATTGCTCTACAAGTGTTCTTCTTCCTCATTTAATGTTGTCACCCTACTTCCATTTAATGTTTTGACTTTTACATTATACTTCACATGCCTTCATATCTCAATTTTCTCCTTTTCTTTTTGATCAATTTATTGCATGAGCCCCACTAAGAAAAAACCCACCAGAGAAAATCAAATTGAGATATATTTGATATTACGTTTGGTTAGTTAATTTCTCTGCAAAAGGGAATGATAAGCTTAAATATGGGAGACCTCTAACACAGAAACTTACTAGTATTGGAAGGTAATGGTAATGTACGTGAGATGGACAAAAGAGCTTGATTGTGGGTAACATATGTGTATAGTTTGAAGGCTTGTGTGATTGAACCACGTCGTTGCGGTGCATTCGTATGAGGGATGGGTGGATCCAGTAATGTTTTGCGGTTGCAGAGAGTTGAGGGAGAAGCCAATTGTGACATCTGGCTCAAATGGAAAGAGATAATGTGAAGAAAGATCTGACATGGAAGGGATGATGTGGCAAATGGAGCTGACATGGGATGGGCTTTAACGATGGTATTAGTGACGGAAGAAGTTATTTTTTTTAAAAAAAAAATGATAGTTGGAGGGGTTTAATTGTAACATTTTGGTTAAATTATAATTTTGGTCCTTATAGTTTCACTAAAATTATAAGTTGGTCTTTATACTTTATTTTTATGTAAAATAGTCTTTATAGCTTTCCCATCTATGTAAATTAGTTTCTACTGTCAGTATAGTTAATTTTTGTTATTAAAATGATCCTACATGGTAGCTGATGTGTACATTTATAAATATATTTGCATGTCCAGTCATTAAATTTTGCACAATTTAACTACCATGTGAACAAAATTTTCATTTTGCTCTTAATTCCCAATTTCTCTAATATAAAATATATATTGAATTTTGTTCACATAGCGAGTGCAAAATTTACTTATTAGGCATACTGATATGTTCACAAATATATACATTACTTGTCATGTAGAATCATTTTAACAGTAAAAATTAACCATACTGACAATAAAGACTAACTCACATGGATGAGAAAACTATAGAGACCATTTTATATAGAAATAAAAGTATAGGGACCAATTTATAATTTTAGTAAATTATAGAGACAAAAATTATAATTTAGCCTAACATTTTAAAGTTGAGGAGGCAAGTGTCTCAATTTAGCCCTTCAAAGATTGTATTTCTTTTAATTTAGTGTATCTTTTTGTCAAAGTAATTTTTAGCAACCTAAAAATTTAGTGATTTAACAACGAAAAGAACCAAATTGTAATTAATGCAATTTTTTATATATTAAAAAGAGAAGTTTATTTTTTAAAGGACCAACTTAAAAAAAATTGTAATCTTTTATAAACTAAATCATTAGTTTACCAAGAAATTAAATATAGGTATTTGAATTATAATCTGATAATAATTTAGTGTCTCAATTGTCATATGTAATATATTGAAATTATAATAGAAAGACAAATTTTATATTATTTAAAATTAACATATAAAAATTACTTTTAAAAGATATCTTATTTTTCAGTATTTTTTTAAATCTTTTTAAAATCATATAATTTTAAATGTCAATTTTAATTCATATATAACTATTTTAAATGTTATCTTTAGCAAAACAGGATGTACATGTTTCTCCCAATTAATAAAATTACATTTTCTTTGTCAAAAAAATTTTTTTTACATTCTTTTCAGTAATTTAGAAATTAAACGTTGGATTTTAACATTTAAATACTAGAATTATAATTAAATTCTAGTTTATGAGACTATCAAAGGTACACAGTCGAACAAAAATATTAGCGTTGCTTTATTTCAACAACTACACAATATGACGATGACTAAGCCGCCTCCCATGTTCTTCGTCTCTAACACTCCTTTCTTGTGTCTGTAAGCTTCATATAAGCATTTATGTGAAAAAAATAGAGACTTCGATTCAGAAAGAGAGATCTGAAAAATGGGGTGTGGGAACTTGTTCTTCTCAATTCTTATATGCTTCTCAGTGGCTCTTATCACTTACAATATCCTCATCTCTGCTAATGCCCCTCTCAGGCAAGAATTTCCTGGTCCTTCCAGATCCTCCATTTCTGTGGATCCTATAATCAAGATGCCGCTTGAGAGATCAAGACGCAATGGCAATTCGAAGAGGCTCTTCCACACTGCGGTCACGGCCTCCGATTCGGTGTACAACACTTGGCAGTGCAGAATCATGTATTACTGGTTCAAGAAGTTCCAAAATCAACCTAATTCGGAGATGGGTGGATTCACCAGGATTCTTCACTCTGGGAAGCCTGACAAGTATATGGATGAGATCCCCACCTTCGTTGCCCAGCCTTTACCTGCTGGAATGGATCAGGTATTGTTCCTCATCGTCAATTTTGCCTATTGTGCTTTTGGTTCTTCTTTTGAGAGTTCAGTCTTGGCAAGGGTACAATGACGAAGCATAGATATACCATCTTTGTCATTCTATACTGCTATTATGCTGTATGGACGAATACGCAAGCAGAAGTTTCATGCTTGTTTGGGTACTAACAATTAAGATTCCCCAATATCATGCTAACAATAGCTAGGATTTCCGGAAGAAGATCGTTTGATGCATACATGTACTCTCTATGTTATTGCCTACTGTAATTGGGATGCAGTATGGAACGAGGATAATTATGTTAATCATATTAGTTTACGGTATCTGTGTAAGTTGGGATTTGCTGTGTAAGTTGGGATTTAAGGTTTGTAATTGGAATTTTGAGAGTTTAATTCTGGCAAGAGTAAACGACGAAGCATTCGTGTACTTTCTTTGTCGTTCTATAGTGTGATTGTGATGCAGTATGGAACGCAGCTGATTATGTTAATTATATATTTGTATACTGGGGTTTAGGATTTGTAATTGGGAATTTGGGATTAGGAATTATAACATGGTCAGTGTTTATTAACGTTTTGATTCTACATAAAATCTGGCGGTATCCTGTTAAATTCTTGTAATCATTATTTCCTTTATTTGGTTATGGAAGCTGGGCCATATTCAAACTTAGGCTGCTTGATTATGAACTGAAAAATCTTTTAATGAATTATTAATTTCATTGGAGAGATGTCAATGTCACCCACACGGGATGTTTGGGATTCTAATGTGAGGCTTATAAGGACCTTGGCTCTACAACCTTATGAGCTAGTTTTTGGGGTATGGATCTCCGAAAGATTCATATCGGTGGCATCAAAGCCTTCTTCTACCCTCCACCCTCTTTCCTCTCCCTTCCTCTCCTATGTGGTATGGGATGCATGGGCTGTGAAGCATGGTTGACTGTCATGACCCATAGTAAGGTATGGGACTTGAGTCCGGCATTGGAAGGTATGATATTACTTTGGGGCTTATAGGAACCTTGAGCTCTCCAAATTCATGAACTAGCTTTTAGGGCAGTCTCGCAAAGGTTCATATCACAAAGGAAGACAGAATTTACAGGATTAAAATTTAGAGCTTTACCCCTTTTTTTTTTTTGCAATAACAAATAATACCCTCAAGAATTTATCTTTCTCAACCTTCTTTTTATCTAATATTATTGGCTGAATGAAAATAAACCTTATTCTTGAAATGCTTACTTCTATCTACACAGGGTTACATAGTCCTCAACAGACCTTGGGCATTTGTACAGTGGCTTAAAGAAGCATATATTAAAGAAGAGTATGGGATTTTATGTTCAAATTTCTATGTATGAATTCTTAATGATTTTATTTATTTTGGTTTTGACTTCATTAATGCCATGTGTACCATAAACCAGTTACATATTGATGGCTGAGCCAGATCATATAATTGTCAAACCTATACCCAACTTATCCAGAGACGGGTTTGGAGCTGCATTTCCTTTTTTCTATATTGAGCCTAAGAAGTATGAGTCAGTGCTACGGAAGTTTTTCCCTGAGGAGAATGGACCAGTAACCAAGATAGACCCAATAGGGAATTCACCTGTTATTGTTGGGAAGGTATATGTCAATTTCTTGGTGGTAGTTATGCACACACTTCTGATTTTGGGGATCATCTGATTTTATTTGAAAGAATGTTAGGAATCCCTTAAGAAGATTGCTCCCACTTGGATGAATGTTTCCATTGCAATGAAGAAGGATCCTAAAGCAGATAAAGCTTTTGGTTGGGTGCTTGAAATGTAAATTTTTTCTAATCCATATAATCCTTTCTCAACCTTACATCAACTCCTTTGTTCTTACATTTGTGTCCCTAATGTAGGTATGCTTATGCTGTTTCATCTGCTATTCACGGTGTTGGTAACATATTATACAAGGAATTCATGATTCAGGTTTTCTTCTTTTCTTTTCCTCCCTTGGGTTGATAAGGCTCTAATCTTGTACATATTGATGTTGTGTAGAAAATGTTGAGTTTAGCTAGTCAATGCTCTCACAGTTAGCTATCTGCGATTGCTGAGGACCTCTGATTCTTGTCCTTTATAATTTAAGATACCAAATAAAATATTTAAATTGAAGTATCATGATGATTTTTTCTATCCTCTGAATTCTATTCTTGATTCAGCTTGGACTGTTTTCCTATTATGTTTTCAAGGCATTTGGTCTCTGCCTTCTTCTGCCTTGCCTTTAAAATTTTAAAATTATTCTAGAGGACATATTTGAAGAGATTTCTATATTCATGTCTGCCTTCGAATTTACTAAAATTTGTTTGCTTATTATGTGTGGCAGCCTCCATGGGACAAAGAAATTGGCAAGGCGTACATAATTCACTACACATATGGATGCGACTATACTATGAAGGTATTGTATTGAGATTGAGCTCCTAGATATTTTTACTCTGATGTTCAACTAACACCCAATGAATAGACATCTCCGTATCTTTTATATATATTGAATTTGTCAATGCACGATGTCATGATATTCAGGGTGAGCTTACTTATGGAAAGATTGGAGAATGGAGGTTTGACAAAAGAGCATATGATAAAGTTATTCCCCCAAAGAATCTTTCATTGCCTCCACCTGGTGTTCCAGAAAGTGTGGTATGTGTCATCTCCCTTTGCGTTCTTTTGCTGATTAGATATAATGTGATTATTTTGTTTGGGGTTTTCTCCACCCCCCCCCCCCCCAACCAAATAAAAAAAAAAATCTGTCGTGTTCTTGTGGGGTGGGAGTGGTAGAGGAGGATCTGTAAATGTGAGGAGTTCGGCCTGGTTTGGCACATTTGTTTAAATCTTCAGATTAAGTTATGCCAGGCTGTTTAGAAGTTTGTTTTCGTTGATCAAATTCAATAATAAGGCATAAATAGTTAGTGATTGATCATGCTATGCCCCATGGTTAGAACCTATGCTGAAAAGAACACTGTTCGGTAAAATTCTATGATCTGATTTCATTCTGAACGAATTGTTGTAAGAGCATATATTTCATTGGCTTTAAAATATCAATTACTTAGGTAAAGTTTATTTTGGTATTTGATTTCAAGTTTTCAAATAAAAATATAACCTATTGAAAAATCATTGTAAGACCTAATAATGTGAAGTTAGGCTGTACTGATTATCCATTTCTTATGTTTTCTTGGAGAACTTGATAGAAAATACTAAATAGCCTTTTTTGTGTTTCCACCTAATTGGAAATCAAAGGGGATAGGCCAATGCTTGTCTGTGTGTAAAGTCTGTGTGTCTGACCCTGAATGTCAAGGTTTCCACCTGGTAGTACATGGGTGCAACCTAAGCCTTTATATTGTGGTCTCCAATTCGGAGCCCCTCATGTTCTGGCGCAAACATGAGTTATGTTCCTCATTTGGCTTTGTATTATGAATCAGGCGGTCCAAATCAAAAGGAAAAAAAAAAAATTACTTCATAAGGTCTGACTTTTTTTTATTTGATCAGGACCATCTGATCTAGAATGGATGGTCCAAATTTAAGGAATATGACTGTCATGTTAGCTTCAGAATATGTGGGGATCTGAGAACATAAATAAACACACTGAACACACTCTTATCCTGAGAAACTGTTGCGGTGTCTGAGAGACAGACCATCAGGCATAGTTTTAAGTTTTACAAGCATATATGTACTTTTGCAGGTGACTTTGGTAAAAATGGTAAATGAAGCTACAGAAAATATTCCAAATTGGTCATAGAGATCTCAGCACTGCACCTTACTGTGCCAAGGCAGTGAATAGTCACAAATGCACCTTACTGTGTTTCCTGTATTATTTGTTGTAATGCTTTGTCTCAGATATAGCTGTTGTCATAATTTGAATGAGACAACCCCGCGACACACTATCGCTTGATAGAATGTATTATGTTGGCTAGCTCCTTTTCTGCCTGATTCTTTGAGTTCTTTGGTATTATTTGTGTCGCCTCTTAATTTCATTGATTCTTGTATTTTGAATTGGGGATTTCATTGTGGTAGCTAGAAGAATGTTGTTGACTACTACACTTTTCATCACTTGAAGGAATAGAGAAGATTGATATTTCACATTAGCTTGAATTTGAGGCATCTAAAACAGATAGCAAGGGACCAAATTGAATATATGAAAGTGAACTTTTCTTAAATAGTATAGTCTCAATTTTCCTCAATTTTTGCCTTAAAAAGTTTGGTGCAAATACCTCTCTTAATGAATTATATGTGTATTTTTTGCTATTTAAAATTATTGTTGCCATATGAATCATCATTCATATGATTACAAGAACTCCTTTAGTGAGTTATTGAATTACTGACATGTATGGAATCTTATATTACTCACAATTGCTATCATTGTTAACTGCCTTTCAATTTGTTCCAGCATTACTTTCTTTGATATGTGAATATTCATGATATATGTGTATATAGTGGAAGGTAGTTTTGGCCCCAAAAAAAAAAAAGAAGGTAGTTTTGGCCCCAAAAAAAAAAAACACAAGATAGTTACTTACACACACACACACGCACACACACACACACACATATATATAGATAATAACATTAAAGATAATCAGGATTAGGTATACAGCTTTACCGCCTGTTGGAAATTAAATAGGCGCAGAAATGCATACAACTAAAATATTCTTATCTTTATTATTAATTATTATTAAAAATAAATATACATATTTTATCAATATAAAACTATCATTCTTTTGAATTTATGATAAACTAAGTTTATCTTTCAAGCAAAAATAAATAATATTGAAATAGGATTTTAAAAAATTAATTTTTTAAAGATTTATTTATTTTATTTTAAAAAAATAATATTATCCCTATTTTGGTTGTATCTTAATTTCAAGAAATTTATGTGCATTTTCATAATAAAAGGTCATATGATATAAACATAAACGATTTTTTTACTGTCCCATATCCTTTTTAAATTTATATCTTGGTGGTATCTTTTTTTTTTTTTTAATTTACAGATTTAGGCCATTTTTACTATAGATTTGCACAGATTTCAAGTGTCACCTTTGTTATGGGCGAGACTGTTTTTGTTAGATAAAGTGGTGTCGCCCTTAATATAGGCGACACGCGTGTCACCCATGTCAGGGGTGGCACGTATACTGCACAAAATTGTGATGAAATTTTATTATGTGAGATGAGAGACAAGTGGGGGAACATATATTACAATGACAAGTGGGGAGAATCCATTTTTTTAAAAATAAAGTTAAAAAGAAAAAACAAAAAATTTATGATATAAGATTTAATATTAAGCAAGCTTTTTATTTTTATTTTTATCATTCATTACAAGAAAGAGGGCTAATATGTACAACCAAATCAGAAAGAAAGTATTGAATTTTAGTAAAAAAAATTGTTATTTCTACTGAATAGCTATTGAAATTTTTTAATAGCAGAATCAATAGTTACTAATTGTTTCCTTACCTATTTCTCATTGAAATATATTATCTACTAAACTCTTTATACAAATTTTCAGTAGAAAAATATCATTCCAAACTCGCAACCACCTGTTACATGTAAAGGTGCGAAACACACAATTTCTTGTTTTAGATTATGTATGGCAAGATTTGTTGTACACGTATGTCTCAAGTAATTTTGTTAAAAATTAGAAAAAATTACAATTAAAAAATAACAAATATATATATATATATATATATATATATATATATATATATATTTATATATATTCCTATATAAATATATAGGAATATATATATAAATATATATTCTTATTAATGCTCGAGTTGGATGTGTGGTCATACAAGAAGAAATATGATCCTTAATAATCGTATACGAGGGAGAATTGGAGTGGCACCTATTGAGGAAAAAATGACTGAAAACCGTTTAAGGTGGTTTGGACATGTTCAAAAAAAACCATTAGAAGCGCCAGTAAGGAGAATTGAGCAGATGATTTGGAGCCCTGTGAAAAAAGGTCGAGAAAGACCAAGAAGAACACTTAAAGAGGTTATTAAGAGGAATCTACTGGTAAATGAGATCCCTAAAGAGTTAGTCATTGATAGAGCTCAATGGCGTCGGGCGATCCATGTAGCCGACTCCACCTAGTGGGATAAGGCTGTTGTTGTTGTTGTTATTGTTGTTGTATTCCTATTAGTGCTCAAGAGCCTTGCTCTCGAGCATACTAGACCTTTTTTATCTTTTTTTATTTTTTAAATATATTGTAGTTTATATTTATACATTTGGTAATTTTTTTAATTGTAATATTTATATTTGTTTAATTTAATAATAACAATAACTATATCAAACCATTTTTATTTATCTTGTAACTTATACTTTTTTTAGTTTTAATATTTATATTTTGTAAGTGTCTTTACATTTTTTTAATTTCAAAATATTATACAATATAACCTAATTAATTTTAAAAAATTATATTTTTTAATTTTAAAAAAATATAATACATCCTAACAAATTATTTTAAAAAATATATATCACCATTCTCAATATTATATATTTCCCCCCACTTGTCTCTCATCTCACAAAATAAAATGGATCCGAATTCTTTGCTTTGAATTTTGGCTGCTCAGTTTTTAGCAACGGTAAAAACCGTTGCTAAAAACTTTCAGCAACAGTTTTTTTTACTAAACTGTTGCTAAACGTTTTTAGCAACGATTAAAATCGTTGCTGAGCATGCCTCTGCTTATTTTTTTTCCAAACAAAAGATCAAATAAAATACCATCACAGTTTTGTGCAGTATGCATGTTGCCCATGTCAAGGGCAACATTGCTTTTGTTAAACACGTAAAAGTAGTCTAAATCTATAAATTAAAAAAATTAAGATACTATCGGAATATAAATTTAAAAGGGTAATGGAACAGTAAACATCTCCAAAAACAAATAATAATAATCTGCCCATAATAAATTTATATAACACGAGAATATTTAATTTTATTGCGCTCAATTGTGTTGCTAAGAAAAGTGGAATTTTGTTCCCCCAAGCAACGGCTCTCTAATAAACTAAACTAGCATGGGAAATTCAAAGCACTGAAAGCGAAAACAGAAAACAGAGACTAGCTCCAAGAACTTCTGGGTGTTAAAATGTGAAGCCTCACAAGTGTGAATATAATAATACATGTACTATCTCCCATTTTGCTAAAATGATCTGGATCCATCAATCTCATCAGAAGGATCCCAATCCAGCGTCGACGATTGAATCTTCGATAGTGTCATGAACACCTCTGAAATGGCTGGTCTTGAATTCATATCTCGTTCAACGCAGCGTTTTGCAATCTGTGCCATGGAGTACGCCAAATGCAACGGATATTCCTCTCCCAGACTCGGATCCATGAAGCCTCGAAGCTTCTCCCTCACATCGTCTCCTTCAAACACCTCGCTCGCCCGCCAACACAGAAGCTGCTGCTCCTCCCCATAAATGGCTTCCTTCCCAGATATCAGCTCCATCATCACCACTCCAAAAGCGAAAACGTCCATTTTCGGAGTGATTACGCCGTTCTCCAGGTACTCCGGTGCCATGTACCCTTGTGTGCCGATCACATGCCTCGTTACTTGAAACTCCTCTTCTTCACCATCCAGTACTCTCGCTAATCCGAAGTTCGACACCTTGCCTCTGAAATTCGAATCCAGAAGCACATTCCCACTCTTGAGATTCTTGTGGATATGAGGAGGGTTCGTGTAGTTGTGAAGGTAATTCAGTGCGTCGGCTATATCATGAGCAATCTGAACCCTCTGTTTCCAATTCAATGAATTCTGATACTTCTTGTTGTTTTCAGTGTGAAGCCAGTCGTCGAGTGAGCCATTTTCGGCGAACTCGTAGACGAGATATGTGTTCCCTTTGTGAACGCAGAAGCCAGAGAGCCTCGTGATGTTGGTGTGGTTGATTCGCTTCAGAATGTTCATCTCGCTGGACACATCCCCTTTGTATATCTTAACCGCGGCATCATCTCCCTTGAATTTTGCTCTGTAAACAGATCCCTTGATCCTGTTGGCTTCGCTGAAGAAACTCGTCGATTTCTGCAAATCCTCGAACTTATAAACCGTCAACGAATCGATCGCGTAGCGGATCCCCTCCGATGAAAGGGACCACGACTCGGTCATGCCAGAATCGGAGACCTTCTTCGTGGTGTCAGTCGTCGTCGCAGCCGAGACCGGCGGCAGATATTGCTGCCTTCGGCGGCGGTAATAGCAGAGAAGAAATCCTGACACGCCGAGAAGAAGAAGGAAAGCAGCTCCAACCGTGACTCCGACGATGATCCATTTCTTGGAAGAGTCAGAATCGTCTGTTGCCGGCGCCGCCGAAGGTGACGACGGTGGCGGCGGTGGAGCGGTAGAGACCACCTTCTTGATTCCGGTGGGCTCTTTTTTCAGAGGAACCATGATTGGAGTAAAGTAATAAATAATGGAACTCTCAGAGAGCTCGTTCGCATCCAAAACGCTCTGTTCATCGACCCCAAATAGGTCAGCAATGGAGGACGAAGATTCTCCTTGAGCAACCAAATAGGTAAGCAAATACTTGAACCCAGAAGCCACCTGTTTCTCCGTGGGACACCCACATCTCAGAGGCACATTCAGATCAAGCCCAACCGTCAAATTCCTTTCTCCATAAACGTTCTGATCCTGAAGAGCTTGACAGGTAGTGAGAGCCTGGTAGGTGTTGTTAGCCACAGAGAAGTAGGTCTCTCCTTGAACCTTCAACTCATAGGAGGCGTTGTGCTGGTAGTAGACGCCGGAGCAGGAGCAGTTGACGGGGACGATGACCAGAGTGTCGTCGGCGATGCGGCCAACGTCGGAGATGTTATTGGTGGCAGCAATGAGGGAGGGGCTGGAGTTCAAGAGGTAAGCTATTTGGGGAGGAGAGTTGTACGGAGACAGTGATCGGAAGGTGAGGTAGGAGAGGCAGGAGGAGGAGTTCCGAACGACGCCGTTGCAGGCGTTGCCGTAGGTGAAGTTGTCTTGGTTGGCGCAGTTAAGCTGCTTGTTGTTCACGTATGGTTGTTGGGCCTGTGAAAATGGGATGTGGAAATTGGAAAACAAGAGAATCAGAGAAACCCAGAAAATTGTAGCCATGGTTGTTGTGTTGTGTGTCGAAGTTGAATCTTGAAAGGGAGGCTGGTTTTGGTGGTTCATGTTCTGATAATGTGATAAGGAAGATGGCGTGCTTGTGAAGTTGGGTTGACCGTTATTTTTTCTTCTAAAGCCGCGTCGAATAGTTTTATCGCGTGGAATGGGAACGCGAGCGGCTTCCCTACTTTTCGGCAAGGAAAAGCAGGTGTTTTTCTCTTTAGCAACGGTTTTAACCGTTGCTAAAGTAACAAACCGTTGCTAAAATATAAATGTGGCTAATTTTAGCAACGGTATTTATGTTTCGTGACACTTTAATTTTAGCAACGGTTTTGGTTTCTTTAGCAACGGTTAAAACCGTTGCTAAATAGAAAAGCACCCTGCTTTTCAACTACAGAAAAGTAGGGGCAACGGACTCAATGGGAACTCACTGGGAATTAGTCAAAGATGTTGTCTGGCTTCTTTGCAAAATTCCTGAGATATTTGTGTGTGTGCGCGCGCGTTTTTTTTTTTTTTTGCAAGAGGATATGTATGTGTATTGAAAATTTGGCATGATACAGATTTTATTAAGCGAAAACTTATATAATTATTTTTTTAAAAAAAAAAGCTTTAGACATTCTCTATTTTAATGGAGAGCATCATAAAAAGGATATAAAAAACAAGAACTGCATATTAAGTTAAGGTGCTTATGGTTTTAAGATTCTGGATTACTGTTATTAGGTGTTACTGTTATTTATTGTTTATATTGTAGAATAAATTCTCAACCACGTGTTTTACTCTCACTCATAGCTTTGATATGTATTTGGGGTTCCCTCTTTCTCAACAGCAATATTAATTTCTATTAGAAAGAACATAATCTTATTAGAAAAAATGTATTTTAGCTTATTATTATTTTAATAATGGTTATTTTGTGTTTTAAACTATCAATTTAATTTATTATAAATTTAAAAATGATTATTTTTATATTAATTAAACATGTATTTAATATTTATTATGTTATATAAACATTTGTTATAAAAGTTTTAGTTAAAATAGGTGTAAGTATTTCTTCTTCTTCTTGGTTAAGAGATGTCGATATAACAGAAAGATTTTAATGATTTTGACATCCGAGAGCTGCAAATATATATATATATATATATATATATATATATATATATATATACCAATATAATGATTTGCTGTTATTAATTATGAGTGTGGTTGTATAACATTTTAAAGTTGAAATGAATGTGTTGCTTTGCCTTAGCTGTCTGGCTGACTATCCTGTAGAAGATGACAAGAGAGGTTGGCCTCTCTGACCCACTTTATCACTTGGAATAATTCTTTTATTTTTATAATTTACTTTTTTTTCTAAATTGAATTCTTAAAAATTTCAATTTTTTTCAACTCAATCCCTATACCTAACATGGTTGGTGATAATAACAACAATTGTGTAAGTTTTATTCTTAGAGTGTTCATGGTTCAATTTTAGGCAATTTTTAACACTTTGACAAGCCGAAGTGCCAAGTTAAATTTAAAAAAATAAAGCTGAATTCAATTTGATTTTATATAATAAACTAAATTAAACTAAATCAAAACATTGTAAATGTGAATGGTTTGGGCCTATTTATTGGCCAATTTAATGACAAATTAAAAAAATCAACAAAAGTGAATTTAAATTTGAATTTTTGTTGAACAATGTATCTATATTTAGTGTTTGATAGTGTTTTGAAAAAAAAAAGTCTCCTCTAACACAGAATACTTGTGAAAAGAAAAAGACAAATTAAAAAATAAGTGCCTTAATTACCATGACAATTCTTCCATTAATATTATATGTTGAATGATAGAATAAAATAGTATACATTTTTTTAAGTTAAAATCCATAAATGAGAAGTTGAAATTTTCTTTTAAGAAATCTTAAAATTACGAAAACAATATTCG
Organism: Biancaea sappan; assembly: GCA_037074585.1. Lineage (NCBI taxonomy): Eukaryota > Viridiplantae > Streptophyta > Magnoliopsida > Fabales > Fabaceae > Biancaea > Biancaea sappan. The sequence continues at coordinate 54,140,146 of CM073494.1, read as the reverse complement.
TTGCAAACAAAATTATTCATTGAAAGATGTTCACCTAAGTAGTCCACTAGAAATTAAAATAATTTAAGATTTATATTGTTTTGACCATTAATTTAGATTTAGATTAAATATGGCCGTATTTATTTTAAATATCTATATAATTATATTTGTGAACTTGAAAATATAGGAAAAGATTTTTAATTTTTTTTTAAATCTATGTATGTGTGGATGCATTCATGAGAGCTTATGTGTGTGTGCGTAATGTAGTTTGGTTTAGTTAGACACCAAATTAAAAACAACATTGAACTGCATAAAAATATATATATATAATTCAAATCGATCAAAATCAAACACCAATAGCAAGAAATGAAGGACAAATCAAGGAAGGAGTCAAAATTAAACCCCACTTGCCATGCACTAAGTCATTCATCATGTGACATTTAGTTGGTTTTCAACATTTATATAATATTGAAAATTTTTAATATTATTGTTTAGTTTATATTAAATGAATTAGGTTAAATTGTACTTTTAGTCCTTATAATTTGATTCACATTGTAATTTGGTCCTATATTTCATTTTGTTGTAATTTAATCCATGCAATTTGTGAATTAAAAAAAAAGTAAAGTATCTTTAATGTTTCATAACTTTTTTTTGTCAACTATATTTTACATGTTTTATTCTTGTTTCAAATTAGAGATAGTAACGGGGCTAGGAAGGCCCCACCCCGCCCTCAATCCCCAATAGAAAAAAATTTTTCCTATCCCCGTTCCCCTCCTCCCCCACAAGGTTTTTTGATGAAAAAAAAATCTAAAATATAACAACATACTAATTTCACAACATAATAGCATACTAAACAAGCTTTAAAGTCCTACTTTCACAACATAACAACATACTAATTTCTCCCAAATTCAAATTTGGTTTTTTGGACATAAACGAGTTTAAGCATACTTTAGAAGTTCAATCCCAATTCAACGTCACTTTAAAGAACATTAAAACAAACTCAGCATAATCATTTTCTAACAATTTCATATTCAAAGTATGGATACTTCAGCACAACATTGACAAAGGACATTCATCAAGATCCAAGTTCAAAGCACAAAAAACACAACTATATAAAAGCTTCATATTTTAGGCACCACCAGATTTTAAACATAAATGCCACCTAAGATCAATTATGGTTTATAAAGAAGCTATAACAAACAACATTTTGCCACTAGACCAAAACTTTCTTTTTTAGGACCATGCAAGAAAAACGTGATTAGAAAGAAGTCCCCGAATTGGGTAGCAAAAACCTAAAAGAAGCCAGAGAGATTCATACCTGAAGTGGAACAAGAGGGCGCACGAGAGGACAACGAGGCAGAGAAGATAAGTCAAAGGCAAGATAAGAGAGATGGACAATGATGATGGCAAGAATGGTAGTCGAGAATGCAAAGGTAGCAGACAGCGACAAGTTGAGAAGAGAGATGCAGCAGACGGAGTAAACAGCTGGAAGAGAGACATAGCAACTAATAAGAAGAGAGATGCAGCATGACAGCAGACAGCGGGTGAGAAGATAGACCAAAGAAGAGAAGAGACTAACAAGTATAACTGGACGGAATTGGGAATTTGGGATTTGAAGCAAGCAGATTTAGGGTTTTATTTTTTTAAAATTAAATCAAATTATTTTAATTTAAAATAACTATATTATCCTTGCAAAATATTATATATATATATATAAAGGCATTTTATTTTTTGTAAAATTACTAAAATGCCCTCAAGGATAGTGACATTGCGAGGTAGGGAGTGTGATTTCTGACCTCATCCCTGAAAACTTGACAAGGGGATTTTTTTTTCCCCTATCTCCATCCCCGAACCCACTGCCATCTCTATTCCAAATCTATTATTTTTACTAAAGTCATTTATTCCAATCACGAAAAATGTTGATTGGGCAGTTCACATGACAAATTTCAGGAAACACATCATTTGCCACATGGACTCAAACTTAATATTTCAAAAATATCCTCCACTAGCCTCTCACCTTTCTCCCTTATATTACACAACATACACAGACCTTCCACCCCTCTCGGTCTCCTTCTTCACGCTCACACACATCCCTTTTCACAGCAAACACTCTTGATGCAAGCCACTACAACTACTAAGTCACCCAGAATTAGATTCGTGACAACGTGTAGTATAGTAATCATCCCAAGTCGTATTCTCTTAATGAGCTTTGCTTCTAAATTGCCTAATTAATTGTTCTAACACTAATATATCCTAATTACAGCCTAATTACCTATTCACGCTTAAACATAAATAAATCCTAACAAATAGAATTGAACATAGAGCAGAACACAGAACAGAACATAGGAATGAAATGCAATCAATCTATAGTTTCACTGGAATTGTAATTATCACAATCTTACCCTTAATTAATCTTTTATTCAATTCTACCATTAGGTTGTCAAACTAATGTTTCCAGGAGACTTTTTAAAACTAGATTATACATAAGTCAAACATAACCAGATGCAATCTGATTAAGCCCTAACTTAAATCATGTTTGATAATCACCAAAACAAGTCATATCCACCTTAACTTATTACACATACACAGCATCTATATAAATGCACACATAGCAAGTTCATTCCTCAGATAACACATTTAGAACATATTTTATACCCAAATTCATTCATACCAAAATAGAAATGAACATAAACAAAGAGGCTCAGCAAGGATGGAAATGAAATAAAATTTTATAAATTAAAATACTTATCTGTGCATGAGGATTCAAATTACAGCACCAGCTCCTTCCATAGACTGATTATAGAACAAGTTTCAACCTTCCATGGAGACCAAAACACTTAAAACAAAAGAGAAAATGGGGGGTAACCTACAAAATCTACAGAAAATGAAAGAAGATGAAGTCTTCAACACTTGCAAATGGTGGTCTGAAGTCTTCTTTAAAGTCCAGCCAGCACAAGGGATGAAAATGGCTTCTGGTTGGGTACTTTTCAGCTTAAGTGTTAACCAAAAAGTGTAGAAATGCAATGCAAAGTCATGTAAAAAGTGTTGCAGAAACTCATTTTGCTAGTGCAAAAAAGAGACGCAACCAGAATGCTAAGATAGAAAAGTGCAAACTAAATGTATGTTGTTTCAAGTGCAGAACAATGGGGTCCACATCCAATCATCACTCAGTCAATGTCTTAGGTGGCAAAAACGCCTATGTAAGTAGCCACATCAGCGTTCAGGTGGCACCATGTTAACAAATTATTCTCCAATTATTTATCTACAAAATAAGCACAAAGATTAATTAGGATAAAATTATGAAATTGAAGCATATTAATTCTATAATTAATTTACACCTAATAATTCCATAACATCATAAAATTAGAGAATTGGCAATATTAAAATAGCAATAGGACTAAAATAGGGACTAAATTGCATATAAAATTGCTTGATATTAACTCACCCATCCTCCGCCCTCATAATTCCACTCCCTTACAGTTTCCATCATCGAAACTCTATTGGCCATCTCCAACCCAACACATTTGCACACACTCTTTCAATCACTCTCGGCTTCTTTTCACATTCTCACGTTCATCACCATCTTAGATACACATACACCTACTCACACATCGTGACTCACGATGACACACACTCACTCAATTACATCGCAACTATCGTATTGCTACCCTTCAGTGGGATTAAATTTTGCTCAGGATAAATTACTAAAGTGCTCCTATCAGATTTAATCTCAGACGCTTATCATTTAGGAAATTACCCTTTTTCCTATCACATCCCAAAAATCTAAGCCTATGACAAGCACGATAAGTGAATTTTATCTCACCACTGCTACTCTAGTTCATCATATTTCTTTAGTACTTATAGGATTATTCACTCTAATTATACTTATGTTGTTTACTTCTCTATTTCTTCACTTAAAAGGGCATAACAATTATATCATTCTCAACTATTTTCATATATTATTATTATTATTTTAGTGCATTTTTGTGTTATATGCATGCTCACATACTCAATCATGCTCAATCTAGCTAGATCTGCCCTAGGACCTGCCTGAAAGAAATGGTTGGATCCCAAGAAGGGGGTGAATTGGGATTTATAAAAAATTTTTACAAAACTTAATTGGAAGTTAAAATGATTTTCTGAAATTGGACAATGTTAAATATAGTAATTTAATTCAGAAAATTAAAGTGTTTATCAAGATGAATAATTTTATAGTGCAAGGAATTAAGGAACAAATATAAATTTACACAAATTAATTAATACTTGAGGTAGAAATCAAAGATAAACGCAAAGCATTAATTAATTAACTTCAAATGTAAATAGAGTAGGGATAGAGAAAGCAAACTCGGAGATTTATACTGGTTCGGCTAATCCCAAGCCTACATCCAGTCCTCAAGAGACCACTTGAGTATTTCCACTATAATTGCAAGTTTAATCCGAGTACTTGCAAACCACTACAACATAGATCTTTTCTCCCTCAAGGGTGTCTCTCCCCCTTACAACGTGTTTTCTCTCAAACACTAACTCAAGGAACCAGTCCTTGAGCAACTAAATTTAAAGGCTTAAGGAAAATAATGGTAGACACTATCAAAGTGTAGATAACGCAAAAATTAAGCTCAAAATCTTTCTCTAGCAATTTAGAGAGAATAGAACTCAAGATAATATGAGAAATAAACAATTGAAGCTTGATTACAAATGGTGTTGTGAAGTCCCCTTTATATAGTGAAACATTGCTGCTACAGTGACTGCTTTAGTCAGAATTGCTACAGTAAGCTTCATCATTATTTTTCAACTTTTCTACAACAACCAAAAAACTTTATCAACTTTTTTCAACAATCAATATTCTTTTTCAAATTTGCTATAGTAAAAAGTATTCTTTTTCAAAGTTTATTACAACAACCAATAAATTTTATCATACTTTTTCAACAATCAAATTTCTTTTTCAAAAGTGGTACAGTAAAAGATATTCTTTTTCAAATTATATTACAACACCCAATAAACTTTATCATACTTTTTCAACAATCAAATTTCTTTTTCAAAAGTGCTACAGTAAAAAGCATTCTTTTTCAAATTATATTAAAACAATCAATAAACTTTATTATACTTTTTCAACAATCAAATTTCTTTTTCAAAAGTGCTACAGTAAAAAGTATTCTTTTTTTCAAATTATATTAAAACAACCAATAAATTTTATCAAAAATCAATTTATATTACTATATATAAATATATAAAGCATTAAATATATTTGGGCCAAGAAAAATTGAATCATGCATTTGGGCCAATAAGATTAAATCATTCATTTGAGTCAAGAATATTAAATCATACTATATGGGCTAAGAAAGATTAAATCATACATTGGGCCAAGAAGATTAAATCATACTATAATTCCCACATATTTGTCATCATCAAAACTTATAGCATAATACATTATGGCTAACAATCTCCCCCTTTTTGATGATGACAAATCACCAAAGAAAAATATGTTACAATGTAATAATCATTTTACAATATACATATATTTTTCTTTCCATATCCTTCTCCCCCTATTTGACATCAACAAAAAGGTATAAGGAAGGCAATATATAAAGGCTAAAGTGTATTCCTTCTTTAAGCAAGAATATCATATGACGTTATGGGGTAAAATTTCATCAAAACTTATCATTGATATGCCAAATATATATAGTTAAGGAAAACATTGCATCTCAGATAAAGTGACCCTAAAAATATAGAGGATTTAAGTATAGATTTGGCTCCCCCTCAACCAATGCATATTAAACAAATGTAATTTTCAAGATGTATTCATATATGTATCTTGAGGATGAGTACCTGCAAAAATTTTGACAACCACTCTGATGCTTAAGTTAGTAATGTAAATCAAAGATTAAAGGCAAAATTAACTGCTTACGGTCGCATGCATCAAGCATTATCATAATGCAAGGAAATCATTGCCTTTCATTTACCCACAAAAGCATTATATGTAAGTATGTGTAACTATGAAGATGTATCATCATCTACACATTTCATTTTATTTAAAATTTTTTTTGACTTCTCATTTTCTATGAGTGTATATGGAATCATGACATATTATTCTTAGCCATAGTCTTCGCTCATGATGCATGAATAGCATACACAACATATGTTCTTAGATACATGTAATCATAGAATGATGCAATCAATTATACTGAAAGCTCTCAAGAACAACACAATAAAACAGATAAATACAGTTCTGTTTATCACCATTTTATTAATCCTTAAAATTTTTAATCAAAACAAATCAAATCAGCTGCAAATCCACCGAAAATGGACTTTCGTGGTTTTGCCATTAATGCGACGCGTTGTTGATATGCATGCGTACCCTAGACTTCTGGCTTCCAGCTTGTAGAAATCCATAGGATGAGCGTGTAGGGGTGCGGTGAAGAGATATCTTCGTTGGCTCTAAGTCACAATTTTCTCTCTATAAAGACTGCCCCAGAATTCTCAATTACCACACCACAAAGAGTATTCATCTTTGAGCCTACAACTTTTTGACATTCCTCTCTCTTCATACTCCTACAAAAATTTCTAAATATTTCAAACCATGGCAGCAAGAAAGTTCATTGATCTCACAATAGAGGCCAGGGAGGAAGAGCTCGACTTAAACTTGAGTCTAGGCAAGGACAAGGGCAAAAGACCTTTGGAGGGATCTCAAGAGAATCAAAAGAAGAAAATGAAGATCGAAGAAGCTGAGGAGATTAGTACAGGCCATACGTCAGAAGACAAAATTGCTTGTCTGGAGCAGGAGGTGAAGAAACTCAAGAAGATGATAGAGGACCTAGAGAAGTTAGCTAAACGTAACAATGCTGCATTGACTTCAAGAATAGATAGGTTCTTCTATTGGTCTACCCAATGCTTCTGCAATCAACAACAAAGAAGTGTTGATTGTATGAATGGGATTTACACTATCCTCCGTGACATTGCTCAGTCTCTTGCTCCAAGGAATGGCCGAGGGGTGATGATACAATACAACCCTCCTAATCCGAGACCACCTCGCCTGTAGATTGCTCATGCATGAGCAAACCTTCCCTTTTTTTTTTGCAATGTAATCCTTCAGTTTATTTTTTTTTAATACAAGTGGTTTCTTTCATTGGACGGTACTCAAAAAAAATTATAATAATAAAGATAAAAGAAATCAACCACACAAATTCAGCAGAGTAGAAGGATATATATATTTTGAAAAATATATATCAATTTTAAAGAAATAATTTTCTGACATGGATATATATATCATCATTTCAAAGCACAAGAAAATTACATACTTACTCAAGATAAAACATATTATAACCTAAGTATGTAGTACAATAATTGAGGTAATATGGATTAATAAGATATAATCAGATATAAACTATAATCCATAAACAATCGTTCATAAGCTATATCTTATACAAAGGATATGACATGTATAATGCTCAAACCATGATGAATGGTATAAAGACAATATCTTTATATACAATGATATGATCAAATATGTAAGATATTAGAGAACAATATATCATTGCAATGAAAGTATGTTAGTAAAAAAAATTGCCAACATAGCCAATTATGATCAGGGAGTATCACTTAATTAAATAGTAAAGTAGTAAAGAATAGAGATACTCATCAATTTTGACAAACTCTTATTGCTTCTTGAATGTAATACCCGTAATAATTTGTATAAATGTGTGTTCACAAACTATGGTTACTATTATAATATATAGTACTATTCATATATACTGTACGGTTTACATATATAATCATCTTGTCAAATATAAGATGTGGTTTAGGCTTAAAGGGATCGTAGGAAGAAATTGAGAAACCAAGTGATGTTTTATGTAAGGAAATCCCTTAGGGACTAAACTGAAAAGTTAAAAGTGGAACTGGTAGATGAGACTGGTAGATGAAAACTGGTAAGTGGGACTGGTAGATGAGACTGGTAGATGAAAACTGGTAAGCGAAACTGGTAGATGAGACTGGTAGATGAAAACTGGTAAGTGAAACTGGTAGATGAAATAGTATAGTAGAACGGTAGATGGAATAGTAGCAAATAGTACCATAAATTTTCTTATAAATAGGCCCTTCCATTTCACTTTTAAACTCACACATTCAACTTCTCTTCTTCTCTCCTTAAGTTTCTCTTGTTCCGACGCTAGGCATCTGAGATTTTGGACCTTTCCTTTTCTGCTTAGGTAAGGATATTATGCCCTTTCTATGTCTTTCAAATTTTAGAAGTTATTTTCTTAAGTATGCTCTGTGGTTGCGGCTTTGGCTGATCTTCCACATCAGAAAAACTGTCCTTAGCTGTTTATATGTTATTTTGATTCTCCGATTACCGAAATAGAATGTAAACTGTGAAGAATACATGTCTAGGAAAGTTCTGGCTAAGGAAAGACCTGGTTTTTAACTGTGTCTAGTGTGACCCTCCACTCTTTCCTGGGAACTTACCTGGTGTACTCTTTTACAGATTGTATTCTCTATTTCTGATATGAATAGTAACCATACGTATAAATAGTACATGTATGTATAAATAGTAACCGTACGTATAAATAGTACATGTATGTATGAATAGTAACTATATATATAAATAGTATTTATACGTATTTTCAAATAGTACATATACGTGTACATTTTTATATGTATTTTTGAATAGTACACATACGTATACGTGATTATATGTATTAAAGAATTATATTAATTGAATCCATTAAATGTAATTGTGTAGATTTAAAGAAGATATAGTAACTTAGATTTCAGGTGAGTAGCTAACCTACTTGGATATTTATTTAATTATATGAATAGTTCAAATAATTTACATATTCAGAGTATATCTACTATTACCTTTGACTGAATATTTCAATTAATATGAATATGGCTGTGTGCCGAATATAATTATGGTCATATGCTATGGCTGTGTGCCGAATGTAAATATGGCTATGTGCCGAATATGATTATGCTCATATGAAGATGGCTATGTGCCGAATATGAATACGGCTGTGTGCCAAATATGATTATGGTCATATGCTATGGCTGTGTGCCGAATGTGAATATGGATGTGTGCCAAATATGATTATGGTCATATGCTATGGTTGTGTGCCGAATGTGGAGATGGTTGTGTGCCGAATATGATTATAGTCATATTCTATGGATGTGTGTCGATTATGAGTATGATATGATTACAATTATATGCTAAGGATCGAAAAATTTTACTTATGTATTTTATACATATACTTGTGTATTGTTAATCACTTGATGATTATCTGTAATTAAGTTTCTATCCTTGTAACGTTATCTATTCATTGAGATTATTATCTCATATTGTGGTGGATATATTTTTTTCAGATCCTGAGGTTAACGAAAAATATCCACCTGAGGAGTAGCGGAAGTTCAATATCCTAACCCTCTTTGCTCCAAGGGTTGGTGTTTCTTTGAATTAAAGCTATTTCTTCAGTTTTGAATTCTAGAAAGCTCTGCAGTCAAATAGGACATCTAGGAGGAAATGGTTATTGTACATAATTATGTTATTACAGTACTTTAAGTTTACTGTATGTTTTGTGAGATTGTAGCTTATTAAGTAAAATCGGAGTGTTTAACTAAGATAAGTCTTTGCTATATTATTACTCTCACATTTTAGAATGATTATTATATGGAGCTAAAAGTATAGGCTTACAACTAGAGAGTATCTCTAAGTTGTGCCGGTCACGTACCATTTTGAGGGTTGTGACATTGAAGTTCCTCCTCAAGATTTTGATATTCTTGTTTTGCTCATTGCTCTTCTTTTGATTCTATCTTCTTGCAATTTTAATGAACTTAATTGATTGATTATTTGCAAGATCCTCTTGAAAACAATCTCTTATAAGATCACTGTCAAGCATTAGTCGACCACTACGAATGAGCTGGCGTTGGGTGTTGGTCCAATATAGGCTTCGTTAGTTGACCACTGATAGAAGCGTTGGTCGACCAACCAACTTCATAATCAAAAATCTTACTGATTTTAGAGTGCAAAGGAAGGAGAGTGCCTTAGAGGATAAATATGAGGATTAACTTCTGTAAAACACTTTTGGTGGAGCACTTTGATGTTCGAATTAGTAATGTTCAAATAAATCTCGAGTAATGGGGAAAATAATATATTATGTTCAACATATGTCATGCTTCCATAAAATACAATTTTACAAGAAATTTGATTTCATTGAAAATATTTAAATAAGATTACAATAAAGATAAACACTACATGCAGTAGTAATCTTATTGTTGTGAAAAGCAAGAGAAATATGTATGTAATGGAAGCAAGTTTTTGTGATGTGGTGAATAAAGAAGTTTGAGTTGTATTTATAGAAAGATTTGAGCTCAAAACGAAACTTGAATCAATAGGCCGCACACCTAAGAGTTGTTTTTAAACATAGCATGCATGAATATCAAAGATAGATGTAAGGCATACTAGAGAGTAGATATAAACATTAAATACAGTAAACATATCAATCAAATTTCTTACAATACATTTCAGCTTATATGTTTACTTGTCCATTGCCTCCTGATGCAAGAAAGTGGAGTTTGAATGATGTAGCCATTAAAATGTCATTTCCACTCCTTGCTTCGAGGCGAATCTGTAAATTAATCTTTTGTTTTTGGTACCCAAATTTCTTTGGGTCTACCTGGGTCATGAGTTCCTTTTTGAACCCATTTCATTTTTACTCCATGGACAAGATTTTTCTTATAAAAATAAGAGTAAGATTTATGTCCTTTTAGTCCACAATAAAAACAAGTGCAAGATAGACCATTGGACATATTTGAAGGAACAAAGAAGTTTTTGAAATACTTCTGGTTTGACTTCTTTTTAGAAGTAGGACCAGCTTTGTTAAACCTTCTTCTTTGTTTCCAAACTGAGGTATTTAAAATTTCTCTATCTTGAGAAAATTTTGCAAGTCTATTTTTAAGATTATCATTTTCCTTTTTCAAAGAATCACACTTGATGCAAGAACAGTTTTTGTTGGTAGAGATACTTGCCTTCAAAGTCAAATTCTCTTCTTGCAAAGTTCTGTTTTGATTTTCAAAAACAAAGTTCTCTTCCTTGGAAATAGAAAATTCATTTTTCAATTTTTCCAACTCATTTTCAAGAGAAGAGTTTTTCTGTTTTGAAACAACTAATTTGTTTGCAAGTTTCAAAGATTCAGCATGCAAATCATCAAAAGCTTCTTGTAATCCATCAAACGAATAATCAAATGAATTTACCTCATCATTGCCTTTGGCAACAAGATAAAATTCAATTTTTTCATTTGAGTCTTTCATGCTCTGTTTCAAATACTGATCTTTCTCTTCATTCACCTCTAGTTGTGGTTGTAGTTTTTCTTCTTCTCCATTTTCAGCCTTTGTCCCTTTGGTGATTTGAGATTTTTCTGTACAAATCTCACCAAGAACTTGCAATTGATTAAGTACAAGATGTATCTCATTAATGATTTCACTATTTTTCATTTGAGCAATATCAAGATCATTAATGAGATCACAATATCTTAATTCCTCATCTCTTAGAGTTTCCTCATGTACAACTTCTAAGGTTTCCCACATTTCTTTTGCAGTTGCACAATTGAAAATTCTGAAAAATTCATCTTGACTCAATGCACAAGAAATAATCAATTTTGCCTTAGCATTGAGTTGCACTAAATATCTTTCAGCATCATCCCATTCACTCTAGGGTTTTGGAATGAGTTTTTCTTGTTCTTCCTTGGAAGGAATACAAGAACCATTTTCTATAACTTTCCAGAGTTTATGGTCTACTAAAATTAAAAACATTTTCATTTTATACTTCAATATTGAAAATGATTAGCATCAAAGACTGGAGGTTTTGTGAAAGAACAATTTTCAGACATAAACCAATCACTAAATCCAACCATGTTTACTTTTAGACGGTTAAGTCTCAAATCAAGAGCCCAAGCTCTGATACCAATTGAAAGAAATGGTTGGACCCCAAGAGGAGGGTGAATTGGGATTTATAAAAAATTTTTACAAAACTTAATTGGAAGTTAAAATGATTTTCTGAAATTGGACAATGTTAAAGATAATAATTTAATTCAGAAAATCAAAGTGTTTATCAAGATGAATAATTTTATAGTGCAAGGAATTAAGGAGCAAATATAAATTTATACAAATTAATTAATACTTGAGGTAGAAATCAAATATAAACGCAAAGCATTAATTAATTAACTTCAAATGTAAATAGAGTAGGGATAGAGAAAGCAAACTCGGAGATTTATACCGGTTCGGCTAATCCCAAGCCTACATAGTTCTCAAGAGACCACTTGAGTATTTCCACTATAATTGCAAGTTTAATCCGGGTACTTACAAACTACTACAACATAGATCTTTTCTCCCTCAAGGGTGTCTCTCCCCCTTACAATGTGTTTTCTCTCAAACACTAACTCAATGAACCAATCCTTGAGCAACTAAATTTAAATGCTTAAGGAAAATAATGGTAGACACTCTCAAAGTGTAGATAACGCAGAAATTAAGCTCAGAATCTTTCTCTAGCAATTTAGAGAGAATAGAACTTAAGATAATATGAGAAATAAATAATTGAAGCTTGATTACAAATGGTGTTGTGAAGTCCCCTTTATATAGTGAAACATTGCTGCTACAGTGACTGCTTTAGTCAGAATTGCTACAGTAAGCTTCATCATCATTTTTCAACTTTTCTACAACAACCAAAAAACTTTATCAACTTTTTTCAACAATCAATATTCTTTTTCAAATTTGGTATAATAAAAAGTATTCTTTTTCAAAGTTTATTACAACAACCAATAAACTTTATCATACTTTTTCAACAATCAAATTTCTTTTTCAAAAGTGCTACAGTAAAAGATATTCTTTTTCAAATTATATTACAACACCCAATAAACTTTATCATACTTTTTCAACAATCAAATTTCTTTTTCAAAAGTGCTACAGTAAAAAGCATTCTTTTTCAAATTATATTAAAACAATCAATAAATTTTATTATACTTTTTCAACAATCAAATTTCTTTTTCAAAAGTGCTACAGTAAAAAGTATTCTTTTTTCAAATTATATTAAAACAACCAATAAATTTTATCAAAAATCAATTTATATTACTATATATAAATATATAAAGCATTAAATATATTTGGGCCAAGAAAAATTGAATCATGCATTTGGGCCAATAAGATTAAATCATTCATTTGGGTCAAGAAGATTAAATCAAACTATATGGGCTAAGAAAGATTAAATCATACATTGGGCCAAGAAGATTAAATCATTCATTTGGGCCAAGAAGATTAAATCATACTATAATTCCCACATATTTGTCATCATCAAAACTTATAGCATAATATATTAGGGCTAACACTGCCTACCCGATTACAGAGCCACTCTAAAACATAAAGAAAAGATTTTTAAAAAATACCTTACCCCAGATAAAGGGGCACTGACTTCGACATGCTATTTGATAAAGTGAACTTATCTAATACCTGGAGGGGGTGGAAAAATAGGATGATTTCATCTAAATTCATGAGAGAACTTTATCCTACCACAACTACACACAAATACAATATATGTGTGTGTGTGTGTGTGTGTGTGTGTGTGTGTGTGTGTACATATTCATGAACATGCATCTTAACCATGATACTACAATCACATGTATACGAAACATGGAAACACAATCATATCAAGTCACATAGCACATATCTGACCTTATTTCACCCCACCCATGAAGGCTAAGCATGGGTTGGGTTTGGGGAGATTTTCAACCTAAACTGACTAAAAGCCAGTTGGTTAGGTTGGGTTCAACACTTTTGAAGGTTGAACCTGAACCAACTCAAGCTACATCTAGTAGGTTGGTTCTAGTTGGGTTGCGGGTTGGCCTTTTTTTCTCCCTTTTCTCTCTCTCTTTCTCTTCCAGCCCTCCTTTTCTAATTTCTGAAGCAGCCTTTACCCTTTCTCTTTCAATCTTCCTCTTCCTCTTCCTCTTCTGAAGACACACATAGACAAGAACAAAGTAAATGATACAGCCACTAAGCCACAGGTAATCGACGAAGGAAGAGTGGAGAAGTCAAATTTCCTATACTAACGAGGAGGAGGAGTTCTGGCTGATCTATCAACGACGACAAAAACGCAACTTGATCTGGTGGAGAATTTGGAGATTACCAAGGATCTAGTGATGAACCAGGGATTTGAAGGGAGGAGAAGGACTGAAGTGGCTTCTTGATCTAGCTTCTTGAGCGGCTTCTCCTTCACACAATTGATATACATTAAAAGATAATGTTGTGAAGTTATGATGTCTCTAGAAAATTTCTGAAAGATCATAGTTTACTTTAATATTCAGTGCCTCTAGTTCATCTGAGAAGAAGATTTGAGAAAAATTTGCATCCAAAATGTTGAGAATGAAGGAGATTTGAAAAGGAGAAGGAAGGAGAGGAAAGAGATTGATTTATTTGAAGCTTAAGACTTAAAAAAAATTAAAAAAATTATATATATATATATATATATATTGGGTTGGCGGGTTGAGTTGAAAATTTTCAGCCCACCACCTGACCTGTCAATGGTTAGGTTGAGTTTTTTTTTCAACCCAATCCAACCCAACTGTGCGGGTTGGCGGGTTTGTTGTTCACCCCTACCATCCATGATATGCATCCATATGTAGGAATTTTTGCCACCCTTATTTCCCCTAGGGAACCCACACATCACCTTTCCTTTTCCTTTTTCGAACACCAACATATACACAACCATTTACAACCATGTGCATCTATATCATAGCAATTCCATAACATACATCATCATATATTCATGAGAAAAATTATTCTTATTATTTCATACCTCACATTCACAAGCATTGGCATCCAAATTCACCATGAGCCAAGCCAAATTCATGACATAATATATATTCATGGCATAACTTAAATAGAATTCATTTTTCTTTTATACATTACCCATAATCATATTAAGGTGGCCAAAGGTTCTCAATATACATACAATGCACATTTTGACATAAAGGTATGAGTGCATACAACAATACACCATATATTTGCATATGTATAATCACACATTGTGGGAAAATAATGCACTTATAGCCATTCAATTATCAAGTTATTACATGCTTTATATTTTCTTTATATGGCCACCCATCAATTGCTTTGTTTTTAAATTATATAATAAGTTCATGCATGGAATCCTAGCTTGGATAAGGTGGTGACACATATCTAATACACTACTTATATACACATAAAAGAAGCAAACAAGTATGATAAAAACTCCCTCACCTTATGTCACGACCCCCAAAATAATACGTGACCGGCACAACTTAGAGATACTCTCTAGTTGTAAGCCTATGCTTTTAGCTCCATATAATACTCATATCACTATAGAATAATCATTCTAAAATGTGAGAGTAATAATATAGCAAAGACTTATCTTATTTAAACACTCCGATTTTACTTAATAAGCTACAATCTCACAGAACATACAGTAAACTTAAAGTACTGTAATAACATAATTATGTACAATAACCACTTCCTCCTAGATGTCCTATTTGACTGCAGAGCTTTCTAGAATTTAAAACTGAAGAAACAGCTCTAATTCAAAGAAACCCAACCCTTGGAGCAAAGAGGGTTAGGATATTGAACTTCCGCTACTCCTCAGGCGGATGTTGTTCGTTAACCTCAGGATCTGAAAAAAATATATCCACCACAATATGAGATAATAATCTCAATGAATAGATAACGTTACAAGGATAGAAACTTAATTACAGATAATCATCAAGTGATTAACAATACACAAGGTATATGTATAAAATACATAAATAAAATTTTTTGATCCTTAGCATATAATTGTAATCATATCATACTCATAATCGGCACACAGCCATAGCATATGACCATAATCATATTTGGCACACAGCCATATTCATATTCGGCACACAGCCATCTCCCCATTCGGCACACAGCTATAGCATATGACCATAATCATATTCGGCACACAGCTATGTTCATATTCGGCACACAGCCATCTCCCCATTCGGCACACAGCCATAGCATATGACCATAATCATATTCGGCACACAGCCACATTCATATTAATTGAAATATTCAGTCAAAGATAATAGTAGATATACTCTGAATATGTAAATTACTTGGACTATTCATATAATTAAATAAATATCCAAGTAGGTTAGCTACTCACCTGAAATCTAAGTTACTATATCTTCTTTAAATCTACACAATCACATTTAATGGATTCAATTAATATAATTATTTATTATAAATACATATAATCACGTATACGTATGTGTACTATTCAAAAATATGTATGAAAATATACACGTATATGTACTATTCAAAAATATGTATAAATATTATTTATATATATGATTACTATTCATACATATATGTACTATTTATACGTACGGGTACTATTTATACATGCACGTACTATTTATACGTACAGTTATTATTCATATATGCATGCATTATTTATACGTACAATTACTATTCATACATACATATACTATTTATATGTATAGTTACTATTTATATATACATGCACTATTTATACGTATAGTTACTATTTATGCATACACGTACTATTTATACGTATAGTTACTATTTATATATACATGCACTAGTTATACGTACGGTTACATAAGCCGCATCCATAGAGAATACCTAAAATATAATCTCTAAAAATTTTAAAGACATAAGAATAGCATAATATCCTTACCTTAGATCTAGACTAAGGAAAAAAGACTTAGAATTTCAGAACCCTAACGTCGGAGTAAGAGAACTTTTGAGGAGAGAAGAGAAGAGAAACTGAAGGTGTGATTAGAAATGAAATGGAATGGCCTATTTATAGGAGAAGTTATGGTACTATTTGATACTATTCCATCTACCGTTCTCCTATATTATTTCATCTATCGGTTTTCATCTACCAGTTTCACTTATCAGTTTTCATCTACCAGTCTCATCTACCAGTTCCACTTTTAACTTTTTAGTTTAGTCCCTAAGGGATTTTCTCACATAAAACATCACTTGGTTTCCCAATTTCTTCCTACGGTCCCTTTAAGCCTAAACCACATCTTATATTTGACAAGATGATTATGTATGTAAACCGTACAGTATATGTGAATAGTGTTATATAGTGAATAGTACCGTATATTATAATAGTAATCGTAGTTTGTGAACACACATTTGTACAAATTATTACAGGTATTACATTACTTTCCCCTTAAAGAAATTCGGTCCCCGAATTTAAATTACTTTAAAGATTCAAATAGATGTGGGTATCTAACTCGCATATCGGCCTCGGCTTCCCATGTGGCCTCCTCGTGAGTCTGATTCCGCCACAGTACTTTTACCGATGGAATCTCTCTAGATCGGATTTTCTTAATCTGGCTATCCAGGATTGCTATCGGTACTTCCTCGTATGAAAAATCTTCATCTAATTGGAGGGTATCTTGATGAAGTACGTGTGAAGGATCAGGAAGGTACTTCCTTAACATAGACACATGGAAGACGGGGTGGATTCCCCCTAATTCTGTGGGTAAGGCTAACTTGTAGGCAACATTGCCTATTCTCTCTAGGATCTCGTAAGGTCCAATATACCTGGGGCTTAATTTCCCTTTCTTCCCAAACCTCATTATGCCTTTCATGGGTGAAACCTTGAGAAACACCATGTCTCCAATGATGAACTCTAAGTCTCTTCGTCTATGGTCAGCGTAGGCTTTCTACCTACTCTGGGCTGCTAACATCTGTTCTCAGATAACTTTGACCTTGGTGATTGCCTCTTGCACCAAATCGGGTCCCAAGACTTTTGTCTCACCCGTCTCGAACCATCCAATTGGTGATCGACACCGGCGGCCATACAAGGCCTCATAAGGTGCCATCTTGATACTTGATTGATAACTGTTGTTGTAGGCAAACTCCATTAGCGGAAGATGCTTTTCCCAACTTTCACTAAAGTCAAGGATGCATGCCCTCAACATGTCTTCCAAAGTTTGAATAGTCTGCTCTGTTTGTCCATCAGTCTGTGGGTGAAAAGTCGTGCTAAGATTTACTTTGGTGCCAAGGGCTTCCTGAAAAGTTCTCCAAAATCAAGATGTGAATTGTGGCCCTCGATCAGAGATAATTGTCAAAGGAACTCCATGTAACTGCACAACTTCTTTGATGTAAAGCTCAGCCAGTCTAGACACACTGTATGTTGTCTTAACTGGTATAAATTGGACCGTCTTTGTCAACCGGTCAACGATGACCCAGATAGAATCATAGCCACTGGAAGAATGTGGTAATCCTACTACTAAGTCCATTGTCACATCTTCCCATTTCTACTCAGGAATTTTAATTTGCTGAAGTTTCCCTGTCGATCTCAAGTGTTCAATTTTAACTTGCTAACAAGTTAAACATCTTAATACAAAATCTGCCACGTCACACTTTATTTTGTCCCACCAGTAAATTTGTTTCAAGTCTTGGTACATCTTGGCCATACCAGGGTGAACTGTGTATGTCGTGTTATGTCCTTCCTCCATAATCTCTCTCCTTAGAGCCAGCATATTAGGAACACACAATCTATTTTTAAACCAAAGTGTGCCTGTGTCATCAAGTGTAAACTCTTGGGTATCTCCACTGTGTACCTTGTCCATGATCTTGGCCAATTCTGGGTCATCCTTCTGAAATAGACGAATGTGGTAGGATAAGGAAGATTTAGCCTTAACGTGAGCCAAGAACATGCCAGAGTCGGATATCTCAAAGTATATCCCACGAGACTCTAATTCTTGTAACTCCTGTACTAAGGGCTTTCTTACCTCAGTTAAATGTGCAAGACTACCTGAGGATTTTCTACTTAAGGCATCTGCTACCACATTTGCTTTTCTATGGTGGTATAGGATATTGCAGTCATAATCCTTCATCAACTCCATCCAGCGCCTTTGTCGTAAATTAAGATCACGCTGATCAAAGATATATTTAAGGCTCTTATGATCAGTGAATATTTCACAATTTTCCCCATAGAGATAGTGCCGCCATATCTTAAGTGCAAACACAACCGCTGCCATTTCTAGGTCATGTGTCGAGTAATTCTGCTCATGTTTCTTGAGTTGTCTGGAGGCATAAGCTATCACCTTACCATTCTGCATGAGGACACAACCAAGTCCTATTCGAGAGCCGTCACAATATACCGTGAACCCTCCTAGTCCGGATAGTAATACAAGTATTGGCGTTGTAACCAACTGCAGCTTAAGTTGTAAGAAACTCTTCTCGCATTCATCATCCCACTAATACTTTACATTCTTCCGTGTTAGCCGTGTGAGAGGGGCAGCTATCTTTGAAAAGTCCTCGATGAAACGTCAGTAATAACCAGCTAATCCTAGGAAGCTCCGAATTTCTGTTATCGAAGTAGGTCTCGGCCACATCTTGATCGTTTCAACCTTGCTTGGGTCCGCCTATATGCCATCTTTTGAAATCACATGACCTAAGAAGGTTACTCGGTCAATCCAGAACTCACACTTTGAGAACTTCGCATAAAGTTGATGTTCTTTCAGTTTCTGCAATGCCATACAAAGATGTTGCTCGTGCTCCTCCGAGCTCTTTGAGTAAACTAATATATCATCTATAAATACTATGACAAATCGATCAAGGTATGGTTTAAATACCCGGTTCATGAGATCCATGAAAGCTGCCGGGGCATTTGTTAGTCCGAAAGACATAACTGTGAACTCTTAATGTCCATACCTAGTATGAAATGTTGTCTTGGGTATATCTGCCTCTTTGACCTTGAGTTGGTGATAACCAGACCTCAAGTCAACCTTAGAAAAATGCTTAGCTCCCTGCAACTGATCAAAGAGATCATCTATACGAGGCTGTAATATCCCAAGAATTTATATGAATATTTAAAGTCTAATTTGAAGTTTAGTGAAAAATTTAATTACGTGAAAAATTTACTTTTTGAATTAGTGAAGAAAATCTGGGAATAGAAATTTTAATTTTTAATTTAGGAAATTTTTACAAATTCTCAAGGACTAAAGTGAAAAGAAAATAAAATATGGATTACTTTTGAGAAATGACCAAATAGGAACTTGAGAGGAAGAATAAAGCTTATGAGAATGAATTATGAGTCCGGTACCGAAAAGATGATTGATTCGAGATTAAAGTGGTATTTGAGACATCGAGAGGGATTAAAGTGAACAAATCTTATAAGCTAAGGTGGCTATGAGCGATTTTATCGAAAAAGAAATTGGTGGGACCCACGCGTATACATTTCTCTCTTATTCTTTTCTTTTTCTCATTTCTCCCCGTAGCTTCCTCACTTTCTCTCTCTCGGTTATGCGTCGATTTCTTCATCAACCATTTATGCAATTTTTGCATGGGGAAGGAAGCTATGAAAGTTAGGATGATTGGTAAGTTGATGTTCTTTTTCTTCTTCCTCTTATTATAAGAACAAATCCTTGGTTATCATTTTGTAAAATTTTTGTAGAATATTTTAATGGATGAATTTAAGTATGGATGTTAATCTAAAACATTCCTAGGTGGTTTATGATGTTATTAGAATAAGAAATTTGGAGAAAACTAAGAGAAATTCATAGAATTTGGATATTTGAAAAAAGTTAGTATTCTTGATGAAAATTTGAGATTTAAGCTTGGATTGTTGGTAGAAATTGGGGGTTTTTGTGTTAAAACACTCCTTAGACATTAAGGATGAAAACTCATGGAAGAAATCAAAAGAAATGTTGTTTTAGATATGATTTTAGGATTTTTGGATGAAGAACACGAAGAACATTCGAAAATTTTCCCTATAAATTACTGTTCATCGAGAAAATTTTTCCAGATTTTCTCGGCTACTGTAGCGTTGACTCGGTATATTCGGCACACAGCCATCTCTCCATTCGGCACACAGTCATAACATATGACCATAATCATATTTGGCACACAGCCATATTCATATTCGGCACACAGCCATCTTCACATTCGGCACACAGCCATAGCATATGACCATAATCATATTCGGCACACAGCCAAATTCATATTAATTGAAATATTCAGTCAAAGATAATAGTAGATATACTCTGAATATGTAAATTACTTGGACTATTCATATAATTAAATAAATATCCAAGTAGGTTAGCTACTCACCTGAAATCTAAGTTACTATATCTTCTTTAAATCTACACAATCACATTTAATGGATTCAATTAATATAATTCTTTATTATAAATACATATAATCACGTATACATACGTGTACTATTCAAAAATATGTATGAAAATATACACGTATATGTACTATTCAAAAATATGTATAAATATTATTTATATATATGATTACTATTCATACATATATGTACTATTTATACGTACGGGTACTATTTATATATGCACGTACTATTTATACATATAGTTACTATTCATATATGCATGTATTATATATAGTTACTATTTATACATACATGTACTATTTATACGTATAGTTACTATTTATATATGCATGCACTATTTATATATAGTTACTATTCATATATACACATACTATTTATACGTACAGTTACTATTTATATATATGCACTATTTATATGTATAGTTACTATTCATATATACATGCACTAGTTATATGTACGGTTACATAAGCCGCATCCATAGAGAATACCTAAAATATAGTCTCTAAAAATTTTAAAGACATAAGAAGAGCATAGTATCCTTACCTTGGATCTAGACTAAGGAAGAAAGACCTAGAATTTCAGAACCCTAAAGTCGGAGTAAGAGAACTTTTGAGGAGAGAAGAGAAGAGAAACTAAAGGTGTGATTAGAAATGAAATGGAAGGGCCTATTTATAGGAGAAGTTATGGTACTATTTGCTACTATTCCATCTACCGTTCTCCTATACTATTTCATCTATCGATTTTCATCTACCAGTTTTCATCTACTAGTTATGCTTACCAGTTTTCATCTACCCGTCTCATCTACCAGTTATGCTTACCAGTTTTCATCTACCAGTCTCATCTACCAGTTTCACTTTTAACTTTTCAGTTTAGTCCCTAAGGGATTTTCTCACATAAAACATCACTTGGTTTCCCAATTTCTTCCTACGATCCCTTTAAGCCTAAACGACATCTTATATTTGACAAGATGATTATGTATGTAAACCGTACAGTATATGTGAATAGTGTTATATAGTAAATAGTACCTTATATTATAATAGTAACCGTAGTTTGTGAACACACATTTGTACAAATTATTACGGGTATTACACCTTAGCCTTATTTTAAGCATCATAATTTACCCATAATCCATGGTGAAACTCTTGCCCTATATTTAAGAGAAAACCCTTAAGATGTAACCCAACAACGTAGGAAAATCATGGAGCAAAGGAGAATTAAATATAGAACAAGGGATTTGGGTTCAAGTAGTGGCGTTCAAGTAGCCCTCTCAGCTAAGCCAACCCAGGCCAAGGCATCCCTAGCCTTCTTCTCAACGAAGGCTGCCCTGGGCACCAACCTAGGCACTTAGGGCACCAATGGCCAACCTCTTGGCCATGCTAGTGCCTTGGATACCAAACCTGGTGTCTTGGGAGCCCATCGTTGGGCATGGCTGAGAACCATAGTTGGCAGCCCCAAACCATCACTCTTCCATCCCCTAGCCCTCTCCCCTATACTATGTTACTTGATTGGATTATATTTGGGACTTAAAACTGTCATATCCCAATTTTGGGCATGTGAGTATTTCTATAAACTCGAGAGTGTACCTCTATAGTATCCCATAAAATATCTGATCAGTACTAATGCATAACATAATTTTTCAAGAAAGAGATTTTGCATATATACATATAAAAAGTTTAACATAGTGAAACAATAAACCCAAGCCAAATATCATATAGTATGATACAATTTTTTAAGCCTAGATGACCTATAGAGATTATAGAGTATTTCCTAAGCTTTTGGATTTATAAGCCTTCCAGACAACATGGAAAGTATCCTCAAGGAATACTAATCCTCCTACGAATTTCTTCGTTCACATCCACTGTATCTAAAAAAAATATTCATAAAGAGTGTGAGTTCATCAAAACTCAGCGATTAAATGATTGTGCAATAAATGTGTCACAAGTACAAATACCATAATTATTATCACAATAAGAATAGTAATATTCATATTCAGGGTTTCTATACCTTTGTATTTGGTTTATGTTCAGGGATTCAGTTCTCGTTGTATTTATATTTACAATCATTACATGCATTGGTATCTTGGTGGATCAAACCCTCGACCATTCCATGTGTATAATTTCAAGTATTGGTATCTTAGGTCAAGCCCTCATCCATTCTGCATGCATTGATATCTTAGATCAAGCCTTCAACCATTCTATGTGTATAATTACATTCTCAATCATAATTCTCATCAATATAATCTTAAATCAAACAATAAATTTCATTTTCTAGCTATCATCATTAAATAGGGAATTTAATTGCGATATGAGGTGGGATTTATATTGTACTTGGAATAAAAATAAATAAAATCGGTTAGTAAGGTCATCCACTCACATAAATTCTGTATCCAAGTCACTTTTTCAAGTTGCTACAGAGAAGAGCACATAACTGGATTTCTGGTTCTGCTACGGAGATTTTCAAGAAGATCAAATAAAAAAGGTCAAGGTTGCTTTTGTACAAAATACTATTCATACTTATAAATACTATTTATGTCTATGGATACTATTTATATGTATGTATACTATTCGTATGTATAGATACTATTTATATATACAAATACTATTCATACATACAATTACTATTTATATGTATGGGTACTATTTATATCGGAAAGAGCGAACATAAGCCATAAAAGAGTACACTATGAAAGTTTCTAAGAAATGGAGGTAGGTCACAATGGACAATCTCAAGTACTAAATATTTCCTTAGTTAGACCTTTCTTAGATATATATTCTTCATAGTTTTATACTATACTCTGATAATCAGAAAATAATTCTCAAGCAGTCGAGGATAATTCTTTTATGATGTGGACGATCAGCTAAAGCTGCAACCACAGAGTATACTAAGAGTTTAACCTCTAAATATTTACAAGAATTTAAAGAAGCATAGTATCCTCACCTTGGATCTAGTCTAAAGAAGAAAGACCTAGAATTTCAAAGCCCTAACATCGGAGCAAGAGAAGTTTTAAGGAGAGAACAGAAGAAAAACTAAGGGTGTGAATTTAGAAGTGAAATAGAAGGGCATAGGAGAAGTCAAGGTACTATGTGCTAATAAAATATTTATTTTACTATGCACTTTAATAATTTAATTTACTAAACACTTTAATAATTTAGTTTACTATACGTTTTAATAATTTGGTTTACTATACGCACATGATTTTCTCTACGGCAAATTATTAATTACTATTGAGAACTAAAGGAAAAATTATCCTTTTCCCTAAACCTTTAAGTTTCTTTTCACTTTTGTCCTTTTCAATTTAGTCCCTAAGGAGATTTTCTCATATAAAATATTATTTTTCTCCCAGTTTCTTTCAGATTCCTCTTATGCTCATGCCATATTTTATCCAAGAGGTAAATTTCATATCATCACATCTATCATATCCCACAATTTATGCAATATATAAATGAAAATTCGTATTTTCAATAATATGCACAAACAAGCATACAAAAATTTAAACAGATAGTGAATTTATTTTCTCCAAAATAAATTTATCGTAATTCTTGAATACTTATAACTTAAAAATATAGTGGGTATTACAAAAACATTCTCCAAACTCAATTAATTTATCAATATCAACTTCTACGTTTTCTCATTATGGCCTCTAATTTCTCTTCTATGTTCTCATTTCACCTTCTTGCCCCAAGCATGATTCAACTATGATTTTCTTTAAAATCTCCAGCTTAGGTTCATGTAAACACTCTTTAAATATCATTTCCCTCACAACCCAATCCATCTATCAAAAAGTTTCTTGCTCACCTCATCCTAAGGTTTGTTATGGGAGAAGATGGAGAAGGGAAGGAATATATTTTCCTTTACACACCTTAAATGAAGCATTTTCGATGAGGGGAGATCATCAGAAGGGAAGCATCTTGGGGAATGATGGTGTTCTAAAAGGAAGCAAGAACTTGAGTGGATGAAAGATGAGGGTCGTGGTGGAGCTTTCTAGTTGTGTGTGTGAGTGAGTGACAGAGTGAATGAGAGTGTGTGTGGCATGACTGTGGGTATATATATATATTCCCTATTGACCCAATGTCCTTAGCTTCTAGATGTAGGTAAGTTATAAATAAGGGCAAGGTTAGAATTTCCTCTTTTTTGGATATATTTCGCACACCCAAACACCACACTCATTCTTCAATCCTCATTCCACCTAGAAAAACCTTTAAATTTTTTAATTCACCCTTTTCTCTCCCTTTTTTAACACAAGCATCTAACAATTACCTTTTTTTTTTTGGCTTTAGTCCACCCATAGCTTCACATTCACAATTTACCATGCACTTAAAATCTTTACATAATCAATGAAATTTTTCCTACCACCTACATGGGCCGTCGAAGGTGTAGACTCCTGAATATCGAATTTTAGGGGTATTACACTACCATTTTGTCTATTTACCAGAATCTGAATTACCCTTAAATTAATAAAGAAGTTTACCCTTTTGCCCTTTTTGTTGTTTAAATTACAATAATTTTCACTAACATGGACCGAACTTAATATTGGGCTTAAACCCAATTAGTTTGGGCCATAACACGTGGCTAAATTTAGGTTGTCGTTCAAAGATTTTTTTCAAACAAAATTGTCATTCATCCTTCTCGCACGTAGGTATGCCCTTCTGAATTGTCCTGCAAAAGTATTTCTACCCATTGTCCACCATTTTTAAATCTTTCAAGTTGAGGGACTTGAAATAGCTTTCTTGATATTGCAATGACTTTTTTCCCCATTTATCTTTAAAATATTTTCCCTAGAGTTTATCTTAATTTGTTTCTAATATTGTTGATGTTGTGTTCTAAAAGTGCTTTAATATATTTGTAAATAAAATTCATGCTTAATTAAAATTGTTCACAAACCAATGTTTTCATGCCTTCTTGCTTTAAATATGGTGGTATTGGCCTATCAATTAACATAATGAACTCCTACATACAAATGTCTTCATTTTCATGTAGGATATGATCGAATTAGGATCCTCTACTTGGCGGAGGGGCCGAGCATAGTGTCTGGCTTCCCATGACCATTGAATCAGCATGGGGCCACACAGAGAGGTCGGTCCCATGCCAATTCAATGGTCATGAAGCGCCAAACACTCTACCGCTAGGTAGAGAATCGGCTCCCGGATATAATCATAAAAATCCATTTTGACTCATTTTTTAGCTCTTTGAATAGAGTGTGTGTTTGGATAACAATTGGATAAACTTAAGTTTGGACAAACTATGATTTGTAGATTTGGTTTTAAAGAAACTTAAATTTGAGTAAACCATGGTTGTAGAAGTAACAATCTGAAACTTTTACCAAAACCATAATTCAAGAGCAAAACTATGTTAGTGCAGACATTCCCAAACGTTACTTTGCACCAAAATCATATTAATGCAATCCAAAATATAGTTTGTAAAAACTCAACGTAAAATCAAAACACACTCAGAGGTGCTAGATCCATTCAAGGTCTTCAACATAAATGTTGGATTGGAGTTGCTGACGGTGCCAAAATATGCCACATCATCTTCAACAATCCCACATCACATAAATCTTAACGGTTGGTAACAATAGGACCTTTTTTCATAAATTCACAAACTACATGGACCTAATCGCAACAAAATAAAATATAAGGTCCAAATTACAAATTGAATCAAACTATAGGGACTAAAGGTACAATTTAACAATAAATTATTATAACTTCTTTATAAAAAAATTACATAATTTAACTTTAAATTATCATATGACATTAACTTTATTATAGTGAGTAAATCAAACTAATTATAGGTAATTAAAAAAACTAACTGTTAGAATACCCAAAGCCTTAATTTGCTGCAATGAGGGTGCTTAATAGTTATTGACTGTTATTTTCCATCATTACCACTTTGCTTTTTTTGTATTTTCCACCTTATCTTGTTCAAGTCCATCATTATTCTATCTATTGCTGTTTATATATATTCATTAATTAAAAGGAGAACTACGTATATTTTACTGAATTATAATTTTACTCCTCAATTTTTATAGTGTAATATTTTATCTTCTTAAAATATCATAAAAATTTGAAATATTATACATTGATTAAAATTAATATTATAAAATCATGTGATTTTAGAAGAAATATAGGTCAAACAGATGAAAGAGACAAAATTGGAATACAATTAAGGTATAAGATATCACGTGATAAATCATGTAATTTTTATATGTTAATTTTGAGTCAGTTTTAACACCCTTAATTATAAGCATAATTTTGACCTTTGAGAATTGAACTCAAAATAAGTTAAGAAAATTAAAAGAAAAAAAAAACTTGGCGTATAGCATGCTAAGCATATAAAGTAACAAACTTACACGTAAAACTCTATATTCCTTTCTAAAAACTAGCGTGCGGACCCTTCGCAGGAATGAGGGATTGACTTAGTCTTGACATTATTAAAAAGTTATACTGACTAGTTCTACGGGACCAATCAAATTGGGTGGTCCTGTCAAAATGCACTACTTTCTATTTTTTTATTTTCTTGGTCTGCCGCTACTTTCTATTGAAAATTTATATTTTAAATACTTCCCAAATCAATTTGTCAATCTCACTATAGTTTTGCACTATTACGTTTTTCGGCCTTTCGTCTCTCCGTCCCTGTTTCTTACAAAGTAGGGTTCATATGTTCGGTTTCATTAATTAATTTTACAAAATCACATTCGTCCATAATTATAAAATCGAGTTGGTTCGATTTTAGTTGAATAGTTTAATTCGATCTGGTACAATTTTGTCATAATATTTTATAATTTTTATTTATAATTTTAATTTTTTATCTGTATTTTCGATTAAAAAAAGGGAGAAAATGCCATTTCTATCTGCTGCCTCCAAACACGTGTGTTCTTCTTCATCTTCTTTTTTAACTTTTCATAGTTAAAGCGGAAATTTTTCTCTTCAACCACAAATCCTCAGACATGCATGTTTTAAATCTTTGAGTGCCCCTTAAAACTAATTTAATTAACTAAGAGGGAAAGAGGCCAAAAGATGACATATAAAACTTCTATATTGATGCCAAATATGACAACAAGCAATTAGGCAGCATATTCTAAGCTTAAGTTTAAAGATACAGTCTATTGGAAGCAGATTCTCTCACTTGAAAAACATAAGAAATTCTTATTTCAATGTGAATTATTAGATATGTATTTAATGGTCTATTTTTTTAAATTTTTAAGTTATTTATGACATTATCAATTTGATGATCGTTGACCAAGATCATATTATTAGTGAAATTTAAGAAAAAAAAAAAAGCAAGCAACAACAACTACAACAATATATCTTTATTTCACTAAGTGGGGTCAGCTACATGGATTGCACGACGCCATTGAGCTCTATCAATAACCAACTCTTTAGATATCTCATTTACTAAAAGGTCTCGTTCAATAATTTCTCTAAGTATCTTTTTTAGTCTTACTTGACCTTTTTTCACAGGGCTCCAAACTATTTGCTCAAGTCTCGTAACTGGCGCTTCCAACAGTCTTTTTTGCACATGCCCAAACCATCTTAAACGATTTTCAACCATTTTTTCCTCAATAGGTGCCACCCCAACTCTACCTCGTATATGATCATTACGGATCCTATCTCTTCTTGTATGACCACACAGCCAACGCAACATCCTCATCTCCGCCACTCCAATTTTATGTTCTTGTTGTCCTTTCATTGCCCAACATTCACTACCATATAAAATCGTTGGTCTTATAGCAGTACGATAAAACTTTCCTTTGAGTTTATCAGGTACTTTCCGATCACAAACAACCCCTGATGTCATTCTCCACTTCAACCACCCAGCTTGTATCCTATGTTCCACATCTCTAATAATTTTACCGTCATCTTATATAATTGATCTCAAATATCTAAACTTTGACACTTGTGATACGACCTGATCACCAAGTTTAACCTACATCTCGTTCCTAATTTGTCGCTTGTTAAACTTACAATACATATATTCGGTCTTACTCATGTTCAAACGAAAACCCTTAAAAAAAAAAGCAAGCAAACACAAAATATATATATATATATATATATATATATTATTAGATATAACGTGTTCAATAATACATATTAGAATTGGAATATATATATATATATATATATATATATATGCGCGCGCGCCATAAGTGAAAAGTGGTAGATTTAAGATACAATGATTAAACTAATATTTAAAATTGACAATAAAGATAAGCATGTCACCACCCACCATGCCGGCCAGAAGTTTAATAATGAGGTCAAACTACTGAGACAACATAAGCAAATATTGTATTAGGATTATAAGAAATAATCTGAACGTGTACAAAAATTTTGCAATGAGAAAACAAATAGAAATTCAGTCAAGATAATATTTATTTAACATAAAATTATTGTGCATATAAATATTAGATTTAAGTAATATTTTAGTAGGTTAAATTTGAAACATTCTAAAATAATCTCATATTTTTTTATATCATCAACAAGTGTTTTAAATCAACAAGTGTAAATATGAGAATAAATTATTTGAAATCTTATAAGTTGAAAATGGATAACAAAATAATAGAAAATACATTAACCAAACATGTTTTTCAAATTTTTATTTTTTGAAATATTCATATAAAATGTGCTTTTATTGTTTTCATTTTCTAGAAACAGTTTTTAACTTTATAAACTAAACATGTTTTTTAAAATACTAAAAATTGAAAATAAAAATATTTTTTAGAAAATAAAGACTAAAAATAAAAATAAAAAATATTTTCACAAACCAAACATATCTTTACTTTTTTTTGTCTTCCTCTCTGTTCATGTTTCTTACAAGAAGGAACAATGTTTTCTCATCTTTAAAAATATGGGGGAAATGCAAAAACACTCGTTGACTCTTTTTGATGAATTTTTTACAGTATCTTTTACTAAAAATAATCTTATACAATGTATTACCGAACAATAAATATAAACACCCCTCTTAATGAGAATTTAAACCTGCCACTCTTTAACTTTGAGTGGCTTGAAATTAGACTCCTATATTTTCCATTTCAAAAATTAGGCCTTTTTACTTTTGACTTTCAGGAAATAAGTTTTTCTATTCAATTGGTCTCCAATCATAGCAATTATCTTGTTACGTTAGATTTCGTATTTGTTTATAATATTTCTTGACAGCTCGTACTCCTTAGTATCAAATTTGATATACTGGAGTCTAGCATGACAAAAATAATGTTGTTAAAAAGAAATTAGGTAAAAGAATCTATTTTCTAACTGTTGAACCTATAGATTAAATTTCTGCAATCGAAATTTTAGAGATACTTCAAAGTGAAGTTTTATTGCATTTTTTCTTAAAAAAATTACCACACATGCAAGGTTACAAACACTTGCGCATACATAAAATTAAACATTTCTATGAAGACACATGTAGGCAGAACATCTCAGGTTAGCCACAAACCAATAATCGATCAATGAGGGGAAACAAAATTATATAAGATACGATAATTTTGGCTTTAGTGAGAGAGAACTTGAGTAACACTATATCACTTTTTACTATTTCAATTTAAAAGGAAGCAACAAGAGAATTAGTCCCATGAACCAACTTTTGGTTCTCTGTTTCCATTAGTTTGGCAAAAACAGCAACCAAAGGAGCAGTGTTATATGTGCAAGCCTCGGTTTGCACAAAGTTGTTCCTTCGGTCCTCGAACTTATCTTCACTATCAGGTCCTCCAACCAAAGCCCCAACGAGAACATTAGGGTTAGGTTCTTCGTTGCTATACCAATAATCGTACCCTTGTGTGCACCCTATGAACCCTTTGTTCTCTCTGTAGGACACAATGGAAGCCCCTCTGTGATGCACCCTTTTAGGGTAATCAGAGCCATACCCCACCAAGTAGCTCATGTTCATGGGGTTAGACCCTAAAATGTAGTCAATTTGTGACTTGGCAAAACTCAGAATCTCTTCGTGACTCGCAATTCCGCCGTTGCAGACGAGCTTCTCGTTTGTGCTTCGGAGGAAGTCGGAGTACAGAGTTAGGAGAAAAGACGCTGTGGAAACGTACTGCATGTTGTTCCATTGACGAACGTATAATAAACCAGCAGGGGTGAGTTCTACGTTGTTGTTGCTGCCATGGTTCTTGTTGAGACATGAGCATATGTAGAACTCTGCTTTTGATCTGTATTGTTCAAGTGTATCGGCATGTTTCTTGTGCTTTTCTTCCATCAGAATCTGGAAAAAGATAAAAAGATCAAGTAAGATCATTAATGAAAAGTGAAAAGTAGCTCACTTTAGGCTTTTTCGTTACTTCCCTTTCAATTAATCCATTGTTTCATTTTCTTGTCTTCGAAAATCTTCTTTATTCATAGTCTTGGATGGTAGATGGTACATGAAAGTTTTAATTTTTGGATGGAGAATTTAAAAAATAATTCATAAAATAGTTAGATAAAAAATATAAAACTTTTATAATACTTTAACTTCAATTTTTATTATATAATTTTTTTTAGTAATTAAAAAATTAAGTTATCAATGTACTCCATATTCAAATGTCTTTTCAACTATCACAAACAATAATTGGTTATCCCCCATTACGAGATGGAAAATTTTACAAAAAATTGAAAATTTTCAAAGCTTGAATTCTCAATCATTAAATACATTTTGAGATTCATAATTATATGAAATATTTTAAGTAAATCTTGAAATGCATTTAATAACTAAGAGCTCAAATTCGTCCTTACTATATTTATGCATTAAAAAAGAGAAGAAGAAAAAAACAAACATATAAATGGGCCATGTGGGCTTCTCAAAGCCATGGATTGGACTATTAAGAGTGTGAGCTGCATTGAAATAGAATAAATGGGCCACACAGCCCCTTTTTTCTTTCTTTTATCTCGTTTCCTCAATAAAAGAGAGCTTACAAACCCATCAGAAGTATTGTGAACCACAATATCTGCATTACTTTAAGGCTTCCCAAAAAAAAAAAAGGGGCCATCCCATTAAAAAGAATATTTTATCTTATGGGCCATGTGGGCTTCTCAAAGCCATGGATTGGACTAGCCATGCACGGATACATCACATGGATCTTGATAAGCCTCACATTACCTGTCTGAAAGTTAGGTGTGACGTGCAAGGGCATGTGAGGATGTGTAGCAATATTCGAATTCAGTTCAATCATTATATACTATATTACTAATTTGACTCCAAAAATATTATATTTATTTTTATTTGATCATTAAAAAATAAATTTTTTAATTTAATTATAAATAATTATGTTTATCTCAATTTCATCATTATATTTATCAAAATAAATTTTTGACAACAAAAATTATGAAATTTAAGAATCGTAGATTTTGATACAGTAACAAAAAAAATAAAAAATTAAATTTAAACAAATATAATTTTTCAAGAACTAAATTAAAAAATTTAAAATTTGTTTGGTTTGTAAAAATATCTTTTATTTTTATTTTTAATTTTTATTTTTTAAAATATATTTTCTGAAACACTGAAAACATTTTTTTAATATTTTTTAGATTTAAAACTATTTTAAGAAATATTTTTAAACTTATTTTTTATTTTCAGTAAAAATAAAAATAAAAAATACCCAAATCAAACATGCACTTAATCTTTCAATAACTAAATTAAAATAACTATAAATTAGTATAGCTATTCATTATACACAACTAGCAAAGATTTGTATGATAATGTGTAAACGTCCAAAGGAAACTGGATTGTGAGGTTGAACTGATTGGGAAGCTAAGGGCAAAAAATAAAATAAAACAAAATAGTATGCATTCCCAAGAGAATCAATCATCCCCAAAAGTGGGGCACACAAATGCAGTCTCTATGGCATCATGGCAATCAGATAGGCAATCAGTGGACTCAGTTATCACTATCTCGACATTTTTGTTTTAAGTTTATCTATAGCATAAGTGTTTATGTATGTATTTGAGAGAATTTATAAAAATAATTTATGTCATACTCATAAGATGTTTTCAACTTATTTTTTTAAACTCTTTAAGATAATATATGAAAATAAACTGAAAACAACTTATATAAAATTTGTCCTTAAACTTTTCAAGTATAAAAATAACTTAGATATAAACACTTATATGATAAATATTTATTTTATAAACACTTAAATAAGTTATTTATCCAGAACCTATTTCATTTATTGATATGTGACCTCTATATTCATTATATCACTTGTATGTTATCCTAGAAAGTAAACATTAAAGAATGCTCAATCTATTGGATGTCAGCTACCAAACTTTATTTATATATAAGTGAAAATCAATAATAAAAATATATAAAAATTTTACCTGGAATTGGAATCAATTATAAATAATTTCCTCAACTTTCAAAGTCACAAAATAAGTCTCTCAATTTTTTCCCTCTAAAAAAAGCAAGTCATTTTATCTATTCAAAATTGGGGCTGTCTCCTTTTTTTCCTTTTTTTTTATGTATTTTTTGGACATGACATTGAGGACAAATATAAAGACAGAATGACCTTTTTTCTTAATCGTGCAACAGTTAAAAGATGCATTTTAAATTTTAAAATTGTCAATAACTATTTACGAATGACTCAAAATTAAAGAAATTTTTTTAATTTTAACTTTAAAATAGCATGTATGAATATGATTGAGTAATTTCATCAAAAAAAAAAAGGATCATTTCTTGTGGAGCACAAAGTAAGTTGTTTAGGTGGAAAAGAAAAAAAGAAAAAAAAAAGTGCAGTATTGTGTTCCCACTATTGATACTTCAACACTGGTCTCAACCATGAGCCAGATCACTTTAATTCTACTGTCATTTTAAAGGATCAGCTGCATGCCTGCACATGGCCTTGTGCTTCTACACACTTTATTTTATTTTATTTTCCTTTTTGAGAATTAGCCTCTGCAGATAATATGCCTTAATTAGTGGATACTCCATGTATGACTTTTTATAAACCAAATGCGAAGGTGGCAAGATTTAAAGATCTACTCCATCATTTAATGTTTGAATTCAGGTGAGAAATAACCCAATTACTCAGAGAGAACAAAAGAACAAAAAAGGATTTGAAAAATTGAATTAAAGTAGAAAACATTGTGGACCATTATATTTGACCTCTTTTAAGGCATTGAGAAGGAGACAGCAGTAGACAACAGAGAGTGATTGAAGGACACTTTTCTTTGATTTGGATCCTACTGAGTTAATTTTAAAGAAGGATACTCACAATGTGTAAAATAGTTGACTCCACCTGAACAACAAATTTCATTTGCTACGTATACACGTTTTACCTATATTGTATTTTTTCAGTTCCAAATACAAAGAATTTTTTGACCAATTTATAATGTTGTGTAGTTATTCTTTTCATTTTAAAAATTAATAATAAACCTTTTAAACTTTAATTTATGCAATATATTTTTTTTGTTCAAGACATTAAAATTAATTTTTTATGTAAGTTGAAAGAGGTTAAATAAAAAAATACATTTAACTTATAGTTTCAAGTGGTAAATAATGATTTTTTAAATCATTTTTTATATTTTTGTAATAAAAAGCCTTTTAAGATAATAAGTAGATTTTTTTTCCTTATTTGACCGCTTTCAACTGATATAAACAAATGACATTAAAAATTTGGAAAAAAAAATTAACGAAGATAATATGTTACATAAAATTTCAAAAAAAAATAGTGAGAATCAATGGTCAATTGTTAAAATTAAGAGGTAAACAACCATTTTTTATTATTTTCTTTTATATTTTGTAATAAAAAATCTTTTACAATGATAGATCAAACATATTCTTATATTAATTTCATCTTTTTCAAAATAAACAAATGATATTAAAGATTTAGATGAAACAGTTAACGAAATTATTATGTTGCATTAAAGTTGTTAATATTTTAACTTCTTTCTTATAAAATCAATACTGTTATTTTTTAAAAAAGAAATCAAGAGTGCTGAAATTCAAATTAAATTTTTGTTACCTTTGAGGCCAAGACTTGAAGGCCAGCATATTTCACGTCCCAACTGAACTCAGTGATGGCCCAGCCAGTGCCACCGAAGCTTTGAGCCTTAGAAATGACGTACTCAAAATACTGCTTCTTGTCGGTGGCTTTGTACAGCCACATGGCTGCCCACAACAACTCGTCTTTGTATCCACTCACCGATGCATAGTAGCTCTTCACCACTCCAACACTACCGTCATACTTCCCTCTATACTTGTCCCCGAACTCAAACAGCTATAGTCACGATCAAATCGACATTATACGTGTGGGTTTAAAACAGAAAATGCAAGAAGTTGAGCCTAGTTAGTAATTACCTGTTCAGCATGGTGAAGAAGTAGGCGAGAGTAATGTGGGTTTATCTTCCTGAAAACTATGGAGGCGGCCGCCATGGCTGCCGCCGTCTCTCCCGCCAGATCTGACCCGGGATTTTCCTCATCCACCTTGTAGGCTTGCCGTGACGTTGTCATGTCCTCTGGCCGTTGCCAACAGTAGTGATCGGTCTCTCCATCACCCACCTGAGACACAACCAAACAACCATGAATGTGGGTACATATCTCAGAGTCGAACAATCTAAGTTTAAATTCAAATTATTCTGATAATTAACCCAAAATAAGAAAATGTGTACAACAAGAAGTACCTCTGCCCATAACACATTCGGGCCAGTGTGAGTATACCACATCACAGAGTTGAAGAATCTAAGTTTAAATTCAAATTATAACGATAATTAACCCAAAATCAGAAAATGTGTTCATGAATGCAAACAAGAAGTACCTCTGCCCATAACACATTTGGACTAGTATGAGCTTTGATGAAGTAATCAGTCCCCCATTTGATTGCCTCCATTGTGTGTTCGATCTCACCAGCATCTTCAATCTGCTTCCAGTACTCTATGGCTCCCCATGAGAGCATAGTGACGGTGAAAGCCATCGGAAGCCCGAATTTCACATGATCACCAGCGTCATAATATCCACCCACCAAGTCCACCTGTATATATAACAATTAAAACAAACCATCCTTCAATTTCGGAAAGCAATTGTCACATATATACACTCACGGAAAGTGAAATCTGATAGAATCTGAAGAATTAGGAGAAATGGAGATGGAGAATCGGGACTAACCCCTTGTTCTAAGCCGTCGGTGAGGCCAGAATGGTCACGCCAAGAGACGCGCTGGTTGTACGGCAGCCTCCCGGAGCGTTGTGCTTCGAAGTAGAGGAGACTCTTAGACAGAGCATCGGCGTAATCGAAAGCTTGAGCAGCACTATCAATGGCGGAGATGAAGAAGAAGAAGAGACAAAGATAACAATGCCGTAAACAAAATCTGGGGGTCTTGGGATTGGGATAGGGAATAAGGGGAGCTTCAAACTGGTTTTCCTCCTCCATTGTCGGCTGTCCCTTCCCTCCCAAACAAAATTTTCTTTGGTTTTGGGAGCGAAAGGAAAGAGGAAAAAGCGAGAGCGAGGCCTCACTCGGAAAATGCTTTTGATTTGAATTATATCTGTGAAAGCATGATGTGTGTTCAAAGCTGTGGGAGTCACTGGTTTAAGAGGTTCCACTTTTGCGAGGGAGTTTCACATGAGATGGTGAAATTCTCTCCATCACTTTCAATTTTTCTTCCACACAAAAGCGTGATTTGTGCAATGCTTTGATGCCTCTCTCTCTCTCTCTCTCTCTCTCTCTCTCTCTGTTAAATGCCTAAAGAGGAAAACGGCTTCTAACGGGAAGCGTCAACACTGGAATTTCAACGTGGCTAATCCCTTTGTTATAACCGGATTTTTGCATGTTTCACAGTTCTCACTCACCTTTATTTCCATTTAAATACTAAAGTCATGTGTGATGCAGAAGAGTCTTTGACCTGCAGTGTTATATTTTTTTAATAGTAAATTATTCTAAACCCCTACAATTTACATTTTCTCAAATATTTATTACGGAATCAAAATGAATTGATTGGTTCAATTAAAAAATTAATGAATTAGTCAAGAAACTAATTTGATTTAGACTAATAAATCAATAAGTGTTTGAATCGATGAAAAATTGATCTAACCAATAAAACAAGTAAAAATTAGTCAATTCAACTAGTTCAGCTCGCTTTTTTTTGAAATTTTTTATTTTTTTAATTTTTACTAAATATTATTATGTGTTTTTAATAAATTTTAAAAAATTTAAACTATTAAAAAATTTAAAATTAGTATAAATGTATATGTAACATGCATAATATATTTTAATATTATATATTTTTTAATATTTTAAATACTATCAATTTTACCATAATTCAATTATTAAAAACGATATGATTTTCTAAAATTTGATATTTATACGAAACTCTCTTCACATACAACATCACTTTGTTCAAGCTTTACTTTATATATTTTTATTATTAAATTTTTAACCAAAATGTGACAAAATGTTTTAATTAAAATACAATAAATATATAATTTTACAACTATTATTGCTTAATTGGTTTGTAAAAAATTTTCTACGCATATTTTATTTTAAATAAAAAGTTTAATAAGAAAAATAAGAAATTTTTTTTTCTTTCTTTGAGTCATTAGGCTCATCTTGACAAAATATCGGCTAAAACTTTCATGGGAATTCACCGACTCAAGGGTTTGGCTTTTCTTTCATGGTGTGGCATGAATCTAATCTAGCCTTTCCACTTGTGGTTTTTTATTAAGTGTCAAATCAGTTAATTTTTTTTATACAATATGAAACTATAATTTAATATTAAGCTGTTATATGATACTGTAGTTTTATTTATGATATAATAATAGAAGTTATTAAGTAATTTTATTATTGAATAAAATATATTATAATTACATAAGAGTCAAATATAATATTTAAAATAAAAGTGGAACCAGATATGAAATTACCAAATTTACAAAGAGATTACTGTAATTTTTTTTTAAGTGTCAATAAATCTGACATATGTGGATTTGATCTAAGTCCGTTAATTTTGTTGGTTTTTTGTTTTTACTCTTAAGACCTTGTACTTTTTTGAAGAAAAGAATAGTATTTTAATTTAATTTTTAAGAGATTAAATATATTAATTTAATATTTAAGAAATTATATTTGTTTTAATTTAATTCTTTTATTTGTTAAAGTAATTAATGACAATAAAAATTTCAAAATTTAGCATTGGTTAGCTTTGAAATTTAACAAAAATGAAAAAAAATAAATTAAAACAAATATAATATT
Source organism: Biancaea sappan (assembly GCA_037074585.1). Classification (NCBI taxonomy): domain Eukaryota; kingdom Viridiplantae; phylum Streptophyta; class Magnoliopsida; order Fabales; family Fabaceae; genus Biancaea; species Biancaea sappan. The sequence continues at coordinate 54,101,871 of CM073494.1, read as the reverse complement.
TTAAAAAATAAATTAAACTACTTTATTTTTTAAAAACTAAAAAAATCATAATTTTTTAAAGACTAAATAATAATTTACTTAAAAAAATTAGCTCTCAATCTCTTCACTTGAATTTAATTATTCTCTTAGATGTTCTAGCATCAAAAAAATGTGTATATAATATATATATATATATACACACCCCCCCCCCCCCCCGGGAAATGCCCAAGATTACTTAAAAAGACCGCGTTAATTAAGAGGAATGGATAGGCTAAGATATGATTCAAATAAAGTAATAGAAAGAGTGAGTGGGTAAAATATATAAAATGGAATGTGATGCAGAGCTTCATTTTTTTACAGTTTGGCAAGTACTAATTAGTGTTTAAAGAATTGAATTGAATTTATTAATTCACTTAAAAAAATTAATAAATTAATTAGATCTTCAGTTTAATTTGGATAAATTTATAAAATTTTGATTGAATTGATCTCAAACTAATAAAATCAATTAATTTAACAGGTTCAATTAATTTCTTTTTTTTAATTTTTAAAATTTTTATTAAATATTATTATATATTTTTAAAAAATTTTAAAAATTTAAATTATTAAAAAATTTATATTTATAACATGTCTTAAATATTTTAATATATTAATATTATATATTATATATTTAAATATATTAATATATTTAAATATTATAAGTTGAATTATAATTTAACTACGATTTAATTATTAATAATTGAACGAGTGGATCAATCAATGGTTAGAGGAGGGGCGTGCTAAGTTGGCTTAATAAATGCACCACACAGAGTGAGTGAAGATGAGAGGGTTTGAAAATAAAAAAGGATGGTTATGTCATTAGTGTACGAATTTGATGGGAATTAAAAAATGAAACTTTTATGGGTAAAGTTGGTCACTGTTTTGCATCAAAAGCAACGTTCTTCCTTCCTGGTCCCGGCACCCGCAGATTAAGTTTCAGTCTTTCACACGCATTGCTCCAAGCGATAGCTGCACACCAAAATTTGCTGTCAAGGTTCAAGGCCAATTCTCTTTTACTCTTTCAATTCAAATTGTGTTCTAAACTTCATTTTGGTCCCTTATAATGTCTTTTTTTCAATTTTATCCTTTATAAATGTTTATTTTTAATTTGTTCCATCTCAAATGTAACTATTCTCAATTTACTCCCTCATATATGCTTTTTTTCTCAATTTAGTCTCTCATAATTTCTTTTTTCAATTTAGTCCCTCACATATCCAATTTGCAATTCGTCCCTCCAATTTATTTGTTTATGAAGTTGAGTTAGCTTTCCAACTTGGGAGGGACCTAGTTGAGAATAAAAATATGTAAAAGATCAAATTGAGAACGTTTAGATTTTTAAAGGACTGAATTGAGAGTAAAAACATGTGAGGCACCAAATTGAGAATATTTGGATCTGTAAAAGATCAAATTGAAAATAAAAAATTATGAAGGACAAAACATAAAAAATAAACATATGTAAGAGGGGCTAAAATAAAATTGTAGTCGTTTAGAATAAAACAACTTTTTTTAATCATTCCTTTATGAAAATTCTTTAAATTTTGACTAATTTCAAACCACAAATTATAATGTTCTCAACAACGATTTCGATTCTGTTCGATAAAATTAGCTGATAAACTAGTTGAAAGTTTATAAGTTAATTTTTAATTTATAGCTGATAGTTAAAAACTTATTGAATTAAAAGTATTTAGTAAAAATAAATTTCGAAGTAGCTAAAAAAATATAAAATAACATAAAAAGACATATATTTATGATTTTAAAATAATACAAACAAATCTATCCGTTTTTAATTTTTAAATTTATTATATGTAATATATTTATATATAATTTATTATATATATATATATATATATTATAAAATATATTTTATATATAAATTGAAATAAAAACAAAAATGACAGGACCACATTAAAGAAATTTGAAAATTAGGTTATAATAAGTTTAGGGTATAATGGATATTATGAAAAAGTAATAAGAGTAAAATAGAAAAAAAAAATTAGAAGTTATAAATTACTAAAAGTAACATGTTAAAATAAGTTATAAGTTAATAAAATAAGCTCGTTTACCAAATACTTTTAACAAATTTATAAACTAATCAAAAAAAATTATAAACTAACTTAAATATCTTACCAAACATAACCTTCATCTAGTAATAAGTCATAACAATACTTTTTTATAGAACGTTAAATGAAATGTAAACGTTCAATTTTAATTAATTTCTATTAAATATATATATATATATATAAAATAAAGCAAGCTTCCTTAAATTTTGTGACATTTATATGTAATCTTAAGGATATTTAACTAATTTTTAGAAAAAAAATGAAAAGATTCATTAAAATTTGTGACATACCAAACTACTTTTAAAATTTAAAAAACAATTGGATTCCTTATTTTTCGTATTTTTCTGTCTTTTTTTAAATATTAATTCGAAATCACATCAATCTTCTCCATATTTAATACTCTAGTTTGTTTTAAAATGCTAACATATCAACAGGTCTACCAAAATTTTAAAAACAAAACACCTCTTAATTTGCACCAAATCTTAATAAAAGGACTTGAATATTATAGTGTGAATAAATTGAGGAACTCTTTTTTTTTTTCTAATTTTGAAAGTTTAAGAGATATTTGTAAGTAACTCAAAGTTCAGTGAGTTTTACTTTTTTTAATAATTTAAAAATCTTTTTTGGAAAAAAAAAAGACAAAGCTTTTTTTGCACGTTTAATATTGAGTTATAACTTAATCATGACTTCAAGACACATTTTAAATTTTAACGGCCTAATTACAATAGGCAATGTGCCCAAAATAATTTACTATCAATTTAAAGCTGATCTTTCTAATCAACTAGTAATTGCCCAAATAATTAACAACTAATATGCACTATTATTCAATATAAATACTCATTCTTCATCGTCATATTTATCATCTTCATTCTTCAATCATCCTTTTTTTAATCATCTTCTATAATAATATTTGATTCCACCCTACTTGGTTTCACTTCATTTATTAGTTGCACATAAACTTGTTGTAACCTCCTCTTTAACCGTGGACATCAAACAAAATAATTATTAACAGAAGTTGAATTTAACATAAAGAGTTAGTTTCCAACAATATAACAAATTAAGATTTAAATTTTTGCTGATAAATGTGTATTCTTTTAGTACCCAAAATGTTGGAATAGAATATCTCTAATAAAAAATATTAATTGGTTATAAAAGGTAAAATAAACCAAGTAGTCAATGGCTCATGCAAAGTAAATCTTGTACAAAATAAATAAAATTAATTAATTAAAATAATATATAAATATTTTGAACTCTTTTTATTAAAATACAAATATACATGTTTTTTTTATTAATTTCAGTCCATTTATTTTTTAAGTTTGTTGCATAGTTTTTTTTCATTTAAAATTACTAGTATTTAAAATTCTAGTGAAGTCTGACTAATTTGATTTATTTCATTAGGTCAAATTATAAAATATAAAAAAACTAATTTTTTATTTAAAGACTTAAACATGATATCTTATTTTAAAAAATAAATTTAAATCAATTAACTTTAATTTAATAATTTATTTGAGTATAAAATACATATCATGTTGTGTTGTGGCTCAAAATTTAATGCCCTACCATATATATCCTATCATTATTGCTCTTCTTGACAATTTTCCTTGCTTTGTTTGGCGTGATTAATAAATTAATTTATAACTTATTTAATTAATTTAAAAATTTGTTCAAAATATTTAATAAATAAATCTATTTTAATAGTTTATAACTTATAAATTATATATATATATATATTGACTTTGTTATTTTATAAAAATATTCATTATATTCTTATTTCATATTCATTATATCCTTATATATAAATATATAATATACATAAATATAATAAAATATGTAAATATATTATATATGAAAAAATATATTATACATATATAAAATATAATAAAATATATAAATATATATATTTTTAATAAATTTTATATATATAATAATTTAAATTAATTTAATTAAAAATAAAAATAATATCATTTTATGTTATTTTATACTTTTTAACTATTTCAACAGTTACTTTTATCAAACACTTTTAATTTAATAAACTAGTTTATAAATTTTTAACTATAAATTATTAATTAAAAATTAATTTATAAATTTTTAGTTAACTTATCAATTAATTTTATCAAAACCTCTGTATCTTGGAAAAATAAAAAATAGCATGAATAAGTGAATAACTCCCAAATGATTTGATGATAATAACTCCATTTTTATTTCTTATTTTGTTGGCATGAGTTTTTTTCTTTTAATATTATAACTAGCCCAATCTTTTGCATGCCCTATATTTAGCATCATTATTCTACGGCACAGCTAAATAGAGGGACAAAATCTGAAAAAGACAACACAAACATAGTAGTAACTATTAGCATCATTAAAATATTTATTTTCCTCTATTTTTGGAGTATGAAATAGAATTTGCTTTTCCTTTTTTATATATTCATTCACATAGAGTTCTTCTTGTGCTTCTTCAATGTTATTGGTTGGATAGTCTATATTAAATGGAAAATTATATTGTGGCAAAATTCAAGTGTTCAAATTTAATTGAATAGAAAAAAAGGTAGGGGAGGGAATTTTTTTTTGGGCCTAACTCAATTTAGACTAAATTAATCAAAATTTAATAAACTTTTTGGATATGGATGATTTTAATAAAAATATTTAGTTGACATATAGCTTAATTAATATTAATATTAACATTAATTATAAAATGATTTTGAGCCATTTAATAATAGGGTACAATAAGCAAAGTTTTTATGAATATTTTTAGTTTTGCTAAGGGCATCTTTTCACTAAATATGATAGAAGAATTATCACTTTTAGGTTTATTAAACGTAAAGAATAGGGTCCTTTTTAAATTAACATTTCTAAGTTATAATTGAATCATTGTCATTCCTAAAGACTAAAGTATAAACAGTTCCTACTATTTGCACTTGAGTCTTTTATTCTTGTTGAGATGTGAATTTGGAGTTGAAATTGACCCAAAGCTAATTGAGTCCACCATTAGATGCTGAAAATTTGTGGTATGAGTTTTAGCACAATTAACATCTAATGTATCCAAGAATGTGGTTATTTGCACTTCTACTGTCTTATGATTTCTTAATTGTGTATTTCGTAGTATATTAAATATGTTTTCACTTAATGTCCTTATTTTGTATTGTTGAAACAACTTTTATGAAGAGTAGAAAAGTAATTGTATAGCCTATGTTGAAGAGTTAACTGTTGCTAAAAAGGCAAGTACCATATTTAAATCTATTTGGAAGGGTTTTTGTTTTAGTATTTTTAAACATTTGGCTAGTAATTCTTATAGTCTCTGGCCTTTCATTTTGTTTTTGGAATTGTGCCAATATGAGTTTTGTACGTGAAGTTCTGTTTGTTCTTAGTTGGTGACGTTTCGTATTCCCACCATAGCAAACTATTCCCATTCCAACGTCAATTATTACAACTAGTCAATGTTAGGTAATTAAAGTTTTTATGAAATTTAATTAATTTATATGTGATACTATTTTGTTTCAAAAAATTATTTGTTCTCTTAAAATCAATGGTATATGGGAGTGATATGACACCTTTTCTATCGGGGATGTATATTTTTCTCTTGCCTTCTTTTTTGACTCTAAAATGACTTTGATTATATATTTTATATATATTGATGGGAAAATGGTTTTAATTGGGAAAAAAAGGAGGGTATGCTTTTATTATTTTAAACTCCATCAATATTAGTTGGGAAAATGTGTGTGCTTTTGTTATATTGAATCCATCATTATGAATGTGAGTGTTTTCATTATATTAAATCCATCAATATTAATATATGTTTTATTTATATTACTGTTTAAATGTGCTATTAACGTGTATTGAATTTATCAACGTTAATAGATTTATTTTTATTATATCAATGTGCTTTTAATTTTTTATTATATTATTGTTAAAATGAGCTATTAACGTGTGTGCGCTTTACTATATGTGCGTTTCTGTTAAGATGTGCTATTATTGCGTGTGCTTTACTATGTGCTTTTTTTCTTTTTGTTTGCTCATACACGTTCACATGTGAAAAACATACAATATCTATTAAGTTTCACATGTAAATTACTAAAACTGTTTCTGTGTGATATTATTATAAAGTAGAATATAACCCTCTATTTTGCTTTTTGTTAATGTGCTTTATTATTATATTGTCCCCGACTCTTTATTTGGTCTGATAAATTCCATCTATATTAATGTGTGTCCTTTTAATGTATTAGTGTTAAAATGTGCTTGATTATATATAATTCCATTAACATTAATGTAATTTTATTATATTGATGTGTTGTTAATATGTTTATAAAAAAAAGTGTCCTTAATATGTGATGCTTAATTAGGTTTTTGGTACAATATATATAATCTGAAACTTCGACACCGTTAGGCCGGTTTTGAATTTTGATACAATTGTTTATATATATATATATATATATATATATTGACATATGGAAATCATCAGCAAAAGGAAAGTTGTGAAGCATTTCTTCTTTTTGCATTTGAACCATCGGATCATTTGAATGGTGGATATTGTCTGTATTGACTTTTATTGATCTTCAATTATTTTATATACTGTGCAAACGTTTTTATCATTCTTTCAAACTTTCATAAATTATAATTTCTTGATTTAATATTTTATCATTCTAAGGGATTATTTTGGGTAAAATAAGAAAAAAAATTAATATAAATAGGAAATGAGATTTGTAGCTAAGTGGTGAAAGTGAAATATACTTACATTGTGTTTGGTTCACAATAAAGAGTAAAAATAAAAAAGAATCGGAGAATGAATTGGAAAATAAAAAAATATATATGTTTAGTATGAAATAAAAAAATGGAAAAAAAACTTTATTTGTTATATATTTTTTAATAAAAATAAAACTATTATGTACTAAATTACCCCTTATCATTTATCCAAAATTTTTTTTTATTTATTCAATTAGGTTTTTAGCTAAAATTTTTTTTGTTAATATAAATTCTTCAATTACTTCATCTAGGTCCTTAGTCTACAAAATTTTTAATTTATTTATTCACTTTAGTTCCTTTTCAATTTATATATATATATATCTATATATATATATATATATATATATCATGCATCTTATGTTCATCTCTTCCTCTCTCTCATGCATCTCTGCTTCTTCCTTCCTCTCTCAGAAGCCCAGTGAGCCATCTTCAACTTGAACCCATCTCCTTATTTGAATTTGTAATTTGAAGTGTGAACCCATTTTCTTCCAAGACCCAAGAGAAATTGACAGTGACAACACATCTCCTTATTTGAACACGAGATAAACAGTAACTACAAGATCGGAGGAAAGCTAGCAATAACAGCCATATGCAGACTGTGATCAAACAACACAAACTAACAAGGACACAGACTAGAATTGCTGAGAATGCAAACGTCAAACAAGAGCCCACTAAATCCATAACTTAGGAACATGAACGCATCGCATATATGGAGCAAGGCACTGACCACAACTAAGGAATGAAGCACAAGAACGGTTATGGCTTGAAAATTATAGAACAAAGGAAAACCAATCACTAGGGACAATTGAGGGCACAAATGGAATTTCAAGTATTTTCATAGTAGAGAAGTTGTTTTCTATAACATATATGGGAGGGAAAAAGGTCGAGGAATAAATGGAAACCACGTCATCATTTTTTCTGCACAAGAATGAAACCTCTCCATCAAGACTGACCAACCAAACACAAGAGATGACACTGTTGATAAGAATTCCTTTTCCTTTTTCCTTTCCCTTCTCCAAAGTCCAGCCAAACATGTTGTTAATGTCCCCGTGAAAGTACATCACAAAATATAATTGACCAAATTTGGACTTTTTATTTATAAACTTAGCATTCTTTCAATATTTACTGGGGGGAGAAACGTGGGACGATTTGAAGCGTTGATGTGCTTTTTTATTTTGAATTTGTGTAAAATATATTATCATACACATAGACTTTAAAATAATTTAATACTAAAACAAATTAATCTTTGAAAAGGTGAAATTCTCTGTAAATTTTTTTTAAAAAAAAACTTTATTCCAGGGATGAATTTGTTTAAAATCAATGCGCATCTGTCTTTTCCAACAGCATTCAATAATTCACATGGAATGTTGGAAAGCTACAACCGACGATGTGAGATTCTCGGACTTAAAATTCAAAATTATTGGAGTTGAAATGGAGAGGAGAGACATAATATAAAAGTGGTCTTAATATTTACTATTTATTCTATTATAAAAAAATAATTTATGGAAGTTTTGGTTCAGAAAAATAATCTTTAAAACCTAAATTTTCATGCGTGAAGTAATTTTATGTACAACCATGTATTTAAAAATGTTTCAATTTAGTTACAAGATAAAAAATTAGGGGAAAAGTGAAAAATTACCTAATTATGTTACTAAATAAATTTTTTGATGCGGTAAAAATAAATAGTAGAGTAAGTAACAAGCTTTGGTTTGCAGATGAACCCGTTTATTCCGTTAAATAGGTAAGTTTGGAAGCTAAGAATTAATTTGTTTAAAAATGAACTTAACAAACTAACATGTTTAACCCATGGGACACTGATAGGACAGCCATATTTTCTTTTCTTTTTTTGCTTTTCTGGAAAAATCTAAATTAGATTATATTCAGAGTCCCTTTCAACTTCATATCTCATGTCATATTCAATAGATATAATAAGTTTAAGTATGAAAAATTTTATAATTTTTTTGAATTAAATATAAAAGTGATTTCTGAAAAATTAAGATTATTAAAAAAGTGATTTCTGAAAAATTAAGATTATTAAAAAAGTGATTTCTGAAAAATTAAGATTATTGATGATTTCAAAAACAATAAATAGGAAAAACTCTACAATTATGAATTGTCTTTTAATATAAATTGTAAAATTTTTTTTATCAAAAATACTAATCTTAAATTAATTAAATATGAATTTTTAAAAAAAATACCCAATAGAAGACTCCTTTCCTTACAAGCTACAATAGACAAGCTTGAGCACTAATATTGGTGCACAAATCCACTGATTATCTCTTCATGTGTCGTTAAATATGAGATTTAATTATTTAGATTTTAATTTTAATTTTTTTTAAAATAAAGATACTAAAATCTTGACCATTATATCTAAGATAGACAAGTCACCGGTCTGTGCTCCTAATATTGTGGCCTCTTTAACAAACTAGTTGTCGTGTATTTAATGGTCATTTGGCATAGGTTGGAGCAAGGCAACATTTATTTTTTTTTTTGCTTTTTTGTATGCAAGACAATTACATTGAAGTATTGTTAACCACTAACACATATTTTAACGAGAATTTAAATTTGAGTTTCACCACATTATGATAAAATATTTCTTTTCACTAAACTTAACATTTGTTAGTAATAAGGCAACATATTTGACAACACTAATAAATAGGTAACATGTTGTCATTAGTATTTAATATTGACTAGTTAAAGTAATAACAATTATTCAAATTCCAATTCTAATAATGAAATTAATCTTATATTTCATCAAATAAATGTATACTTTTGAGAAACCTATATATTTAGATTAATAGATTATTTAAAAAAATGAAATGACTGGGAAAACATAGTAAGCTAGTACTAACAAAATCATTTGAATAGAAGTTTTAATCTAAGTAATTTAAGCAAAAAAAATTTTAAACAAAACGAAGAATATCAGAAGTCATTATCTACTTTATCTTGATTAATTTTTGTGGCAGAATTTACGAGGAAACAAACAAGAAGCAGCCATGATGGTTCTTGATTGCCCCAATCAAGTCAAGGTTAGTGGTAACATGCACTATCGCTATCATAATTATAGCCTCAAATTAATTAATCATTTTGATAATAAAAAGAAGAACATAATTATGGCCTCATGAAAATGCTTCAAATGCTTAATTCCCCATGCATGCATAATGTACCAAAAAGGGTAGAGCATTAGCCCTCCTTTGTGTACAAACGACACAAAATTTAAATTTTTAATTAAACGAGCTATACACATAATACCTTACATTACTGAAATTTTATAATCGCTTTAGACACTTTTTGACTTTCTCACGATTTTCAAGTAGAGCATGCATTATTAATTCATTATTAATTTATTACCCTCCCCCCCCCCCCATATTTTTTTTTTGCTTCTTACATATGCATGTGTAGTTAATCCCAAAGCTCCCCTAATTCATGAGTTAATTTCATTAAAATAATTCCCATATATATATATATATATATATATATATATATATATATATATTATGTCTTTGATTTGTGTGTTTATTAGTAGACTCTATATAAATCTAAATATTAATATATAATTTAAAAATAATTATTTTCTTCTTCTATTTCTTTTACATTAAGTCACTCCACTTATTTGATAGATGCCCAAGACTTTATATATATAGATATATTGCACCATTTCTTCGTTTTATTACACAAGGGAATACACTCTATATAGTATTTTGAATCTAAAAACTTAATTTTACTTAGTAAAAGTAATTAGATTTTGCCAAAAATACTATTTATATCCTTGAATTTTGACCCCTAATTTTAATTATAACCAAAAATTAGTTTTTGTGTCATTATAACCCATATGATTTCAATTAGTTTTAAATTTGTCATGACTATAACGTTGTTAAAATATTTAACAGCAGACACTAACATGACATTTTATCTTGAATACGTTAGTCAAATATCCACTTTGGATGTGCCACATTAAATATCAATTTAAAATGAATAAAAAGACCTTATGAACAATCATTAATGAAAAAAAGAATGAGGGACTTTAGAGGGTTCATGAGGTCATTTTGGTAATTTTTAGTTGGTATATGAGGTGGCACATTTATGGTAGATGATTTGGCCCTAACATGTGTAAGATGAAATGTCATGTCAGTATTTACCGTTAAATATTTTAATAATGTTGAGTTCAGAGATATGATCAAAACTAATTGAAAACATGTATTATAAATGATACGAAATAAAGTTGTGTTATAATTGGAACATTAGTAAAAGTTCAAGAGCATGAATACATTTTTCTTAAATTTTATATATTAAAAGTTTAAAACTATTGTCTATCCAAATTGATACATTAATAATAATTATACCTAAAAAGATTAGTTATATTTAATGTTTTAAAAATTAGATCAATTATTGAACCAGTAAAGATAATGATTCAAAGTTCTTTGCTTCCATCGAGGTCGAACTGATAGTAATAATATTTACATATATACATAAAAACATATATATATATATATATATATGTTACAAAATGAAAACAATAATTTTCAAATATAATTTTTTTATACAAAAATACTAGTCATTCCCCTAAACTTGAATTTATATTTTAATTATAACTTAAAATTTTATTTTATATTAATTGTAGTCTATACTAATCTATTACAGCTTTGTCACATGAGATAAAAATTGATAATAACAAAAATAATTATTATTTTACTTTACATCCAATTATTTTACTTCATATTAATTATATTTGATTACTTTAATCATTATCTATTTCAATCTCATATGATAAAGCTAAATTAGATTAATAGATATTAATATATGTAAAATAAAAATGTTATATCAGGTTTTATTGTAAAATATTTAGATAGTGTATCAAAATTAATTAAAAACTTATGAATATAATTAATATAAAATAAAATTTTAAATTATAATTAAAATATAAGTTAACGTTAAAAAAAATTAGTATTTTTCTTTTATATATATATATATATATATATATATATATATATATATATATATATATAGATTGGTTGAAAACAAATGCGTCCCTAAATAGCTGGAATGGTGTCGGTGGCATCAGTCTGCGTGTAGTACCTAGATACAGTATAGCTGTGCGTATCTCCATGGACCCTCCCTTTTAGTTTCAGCCTTTCAGGCCCCTATTTTTGCTGTGCAGTGTGCCAACGTATCTCTTGTATTTCGGTAGGGCTGAAATATTAAGTGTTATGTCTCTTATATTTTAATTATTTAATAAATAGTTATTATTATATTCAATAAGATTTGATAGTTATTGAACGCAAGCTTCAAAAATCATGATAGTTGTTTCTGTATCCTTTTTTTTTTTCAACTCTATACTTCATCTGAAAAAAAAAAAGATATAACCATTATTACCACCTTTATGAAAATAATGTCTATTTCCCTAATATTGCGCAATGCATTCATAGGTGGTCAGATTCAATTCAATCTAATTTCAACTAAATTAATCTCTAACTAGGATCAACCAAAATCGATTAAATAATCAAATTAATTGAATAAATTTCTTCTAAAACTGATTTAAAATGACTATAATAATCATGCAATCTAAACCAACTATCCAATTACATATTAATATATTATATATTATATACATATTTTATATTTCATATATATCCACATATATTTAGGATAACATACAAAATTTTGTTTTTTGTATTTTATATTTTTTTTTGGTTTTTTGCTAGGTTTGTGGATGATGAGTGATTTTAGATAGATGGATTTATGATTGGAAATTAATCATGTCATGATGTTGAATTTGGATTGATTTTATGTATTATATTATTTTTTATGGGATATCCTCGAAGGGACATTTAACTAATGTATTATATTATAATGTTGAAAAATTGTCATTTATATTGTTGAAAATGTCTTTTTTTAATTATTAAGACTTATAAAATTTAAAAATTATAAAGTTAGATCTTTTTAAAAAATTTGAACACTTTATCCAATCCAATCTAAATTATTTATAGCCAAATTGGATTGATTTGATTTTATGTCAAATGATTGGATTGATTTGATAGAATTTCTTTCTATCGAATTAGATCAGATCAGTTGGTCAAAGTGACCAAACCAATCTAATCCAATCCAAACTAATAAACACCCTTAAATGCACCGACATACAATATACAAGAAAAGCAAAATATATATGTTAAATTGTTTTTAAGTTGATTCAATTTGATCATTTTAATTAACTAAATCAATTTAATTAAATGAAAAGAAATTTTATTTAATCAATTTTATTTTACATAAAATTAAATAAATATAATTTGACTATAATCAATTTAAATTGGATCTAATAATCAATTAAAAAAGTTTAATTTCTTAGAAATTATTTTTTATTTTTAAACTGTAAAAAATAAAATAGATATTTTCAATATATATAATTTATATAAAATATAAATGATATAATATATTATGTATAATTATATATAATGCAATAGGGTCATTTAAATTAGATGGCCACTATAATAATTTAATAACCTAAATCGATTAAATCGACTTTGACAAAAAAAAATATTCAATTATTTGGTTGATCCTAATTAGATTTAATTGGATGGATTACGTTGAATTTGATTAGAATTGGTGTTGGACACCTCCAATGTTCTATATAAGTAAAATAGGATTGATCTTTCACCCACACAAGTAATAATAATAATAATAATAATAATAATAATAATAATAATAATAATAATAATAATAATAATAATAATAATAATAATAGGATTCATCCATTGATTAACTTTACGTAAATAGTTTCACATTTCCTTCCCTAATAACTATTGTTTGATGTAGCTTTTGGGTGTCGGCATACTACTTCCCACCAATAATAATAATAATAATAATAATCTTTGTTGATCCCTTAAATTTTTTCAAAACTTCAAAGTCTAGATTTATATACAGGATTTTATCAACAGCTTTGGGAACTATGTGGATGCTTCGTCAATCAAGCGATAACGTATTGTCAATTTCTTGGTTAAATTATTCTTTGGTCCCAAAAGAACCCTATTATTTCACCTATAGTATTTTGCAACTATCTTTACATGATTGTCTCCAAAATCTTTGTTGCTACAGTTAAGAATAATGGCCCTAACATGATGTTACATTTCCAAAATAAAAGGAATTGATAGTGTTATAGTGACTCGAGATGTTATACATCTCTCAAACGATAAAAGCAAGAGTAAGAGTAGAGGTGGTTGGTTATTGATTTAGTATCACTAGAGGATTATATTTATCTCATTTTTATCATTCAGAGATTTGACATATTTAATTTAGTATAATTATTTCAATTTAGTCTTTTTTTCATTACCAAATCTTCAAATTTGTTATTGTTAAAAGAAAAAAGTATTTATTTATGCCCTTGAACTTTAACCTATGTTTTAATTATAAACTAATATTTTATTTTGTATAAATTATAACTCGCATATTTTTAATTAGTTTCAATTATGCCATTAACCTTAATATCATTCAAATATTTAACAGCCAATGATGATATGCCATTTTATCTTACATATGCAAACATCTACTAACTCATCCTTGCTTTGCCATGTGGGATTGGAACTGATATGATTATTTTGGTTATTATTAGTTCTAATCCCACATGGCAAAGTGACAGTTGATTAATGTGTGTTAACTGTGTAAGATATGATGTTACATCAATGTCTGTCCTTAAATATTTGGACGACATTACACTTAGAGGTATAATAGAAACCAATTAAAAATATATGAGTTATAATTAACATTAAATAAAGTACTATGTGAAAGGAAAAAGAAATGGAAAAGGAAAAAGGAACAAATTATGTTTGGTATGACAATAAAAAACAACAGAAGACAATAAAAAAATTGAAAAAAAATATAGGTAATTTTACAAAATTACCCCTTAAAGAAAAGTCCAGAAGACAATATCATCATGACACGCCAGTCCATTACATCCCTTCATCTTCATCTCTTTGTCTTTACTCTCTCTTTCTCCACCATTGCCCTGCTGTCACCTTCTCTATTCTCTCCTCCTCCACCATCACCATTGACCCTTATTCTCTCTTGCATTCTAAAATTTTTGTCTCCATCTGCTCAGAGTCATTGTCCTTTGCATGTCGATGATTTCTCTTCGAGATGGTGGAAGTAGTAGCTGGTGGAGGCTCATGGTGGTGGGAGGTGAAGTATATCTGGTAAGAGAAAGACGATGTTATGTTTTAAGAAAATTCATCTTGGTGTCATCTCTCTCCTCCCTCTTTGTTTCACACACACACACACACACACACACACACACACACACACACACACACACACACACACACACTTTCTCGGTGTCGTCTCCTTCCTCCCTTTCTATTTCAACATTGCTTTCTATTTTTCTCAGTGTCGTCTCCCTCCTCTTTCTCTATTTTGATGTTGCTCACCGATGGCTTCGACAACGCACTCTGGCTTTGACAGTGGCCATGATTGGTAGAAGATTGGCCAGCGACACAACCATCCCCTTCACCTGAGGGTAAATTTGTCATCAAAGCCATGAAAATTCTTCCACTTTCCTTAGCTCTTACTTTTCCATCCGAAATCCAATGGAAAATGCAGTACAATTAATAATGGAAAATGAAATGCTGATTTTCCATCGATTTAATCCATCGTCCGTGACATGAGAGCTACAAAATGCAAGAAAAGGAATTGCGTGATGGAATTTCATCTTCCATAAATGGAAATGCAGCATACCAAACAAGCTCTATGTTGATAATAATGGTTGTAACCCAAGAGGAGGGGTGAATTGGGTAAAATAAAAATTTATTTAAAAGATAATAGGAAGTTTATGATAGTTTAAAGCTCAGTAGCAATATATTGACAATACAGAAAACAGAGTGATATAAAGATGAAGAAATATGTTAAGTAAATAAACAATTAAGAGACTTTAAGTAGTTAAGAGAATAAGGAGGAAAGATAAACACAGATATTTATACTGATTCAGCTTAATCCAAGCTTACATCCAGTCCCCAAGAATATTTCTTGAGTATTTCACTATGAACCACAAGTTTATGTAGAAAGGCACTTGTGAGCCACTACAACAGAGATCTTTTCCTTTCTAAGGGTGTCTTTCCCCCTCACAGATTTGTTTTCTTACAAAAACAAACTCCAAGAAAGAACTTCCTTGATACACTCAGAGAAAAACAATTTTCAGAAGCAAACTCTCAAAACAGAGTGAATATGACAGTAGCAAGCTCTTTTGTAATACACAGATTTGAATGAGATTGACTTCAAGGATATATAGCACACTTGATTTCTCTACTCTGTTTTTAAATAACCTCCTTAAGACAACTATTTAAAGACCAAGGAGAAATAGAGCCGTTGGAGATAAATTACAAAATAAATCTTGTATTACGTCAGCAAAAACTAGCCGTTAGAGCTCTTTTACGATGTCGGTGGTCGACCAGTGTGGCACGTTGGTAGACCAATGAGCTCCAGAACTGAAACAACAAGTACGTTGGTCGACCAGTCATATTGCATTGGTCGACCAATGCTCGACTTCTTTTTCTGCTGCAGTTGGGTGGTCGACCAGTGTAGCGATAGTGGTCGACCAGTCTTCAAGACACTTGTCTGGCTGGAACACGATGGTCGACCAGTGCTTCAAGGAGTTGTCGAACAGTGAGTGGCAGTGATGATTACTGAAGTTCATTGGTCAACCAGTATAGGAAGAGTGGTCGACCAGTGTATCACTTGTTACTGATATGTTGCTTTCTGTCATCCATTGGTCGACCAATGCATCTATGGTGGTCGACTAGTGTAGCACTTGTTAATGATAATTTGCTTCTGCCATCCATTGGTCGACCAATGCAGCCATGGTGGTCGACCAGCGTGATATTATCATTCTGACTTTTGCTTCTGTAAACCGTTGGTCGACCAGTGCAGGCAAGGTGGTCGACCAACGTGATGCTGAAATGCATAAGAGCTTTAGATATGAACTATTTTAAGTTGATTTGTCAATCATCAAAATTAGAGAGTGCTTTAAATGCAATGAGTTTAACAATCTCCCCCTTTTTGATGATGACAACCAAATTAAAATAGTTGTATATTTGATATACTCCCCCTGAATCAAATATCTGGATAAAAAAAATATTGAACAAACAGAGTAGTTTTAAAATAAACAGAGTAGTGTTAGCATCAATATCATAACCATTAAAGGCATAATAATTAGACAACACATTCAAGAGTAGCAACACAAAAGTAGCAAAATAATAATCCCAAAACATAATCTCTAAAACACATAAGTAAAATAGAACACTTTTAAAGCACTTTAAAACAGAAGACTTCTCCCCCTTTGTCATCAACAAAAAGAAGGGGAAAGGAAGTTCAAGGCTGTTGATGTAGATCACGAACCATGTCCTTTATCTGCTGGAGTTCAGAGGCTTGAGTAGAAGATGCTATTTCTAAGGATTTGAGTCTGGAATTCATAGAAGCCATCAGAGTAAGCATGTGATTTGAATTGTCCAACAAATCATGCAGCATCTGTGAGGATGGTTCAGTAGGAATTGAAGGACCAGCTGAGGAATCTACTGGAGGGACTGTGTCTTCTTCTTCGTCAGAGTCCTCTTCACTGTCACTTGTTGCAATGTGAGTATCCACCCCACTTTCTCTTCTTTCTCGGGCCCGCTTCATGGTTACATTATCAGGAGCTCTTCTCCATTTGTTTCCAACTAACTCAAAATTCATCCGCCTCAGAGAGTTTTGATCAATAATGGAGGCAGATTTCATGACGTTGAAATGATTGTTGATCTTGCAATGTTTTACAATTTTGGAAACAAGGTGAGCATATGGTAAAGGAGCATTCCGTTTGGAGACACTCGAGGCCATTCGTTCCATGATGAGGTGAGGAATATTAAACTGAGTTCCATTTAGAAAGCAGGCCATAATAAGGAACTCAGATTCACTTCCTCTAGCCCAATTGCCAGGTTTATTGATAAAAATATGAGTAATAACATTGAGCAATATCCTGTCATTTGCATCCATAGCATTGATCTTGACCCCTTGACCAGAGTATTCAGCTTCTCTATTGATAGTCCGATAAGTTTCTTCTTTGTTATAGTCAATAGAGCTAAGAGAATAATAGCTATCAGAGAAACGCAAATATGAGTTATCTGGCACTGGAAGCCCAAGAATTTCTGCAAGTTGAGTTTCACTAAAAAGAATTTTAGTCCCTCTAACCTCAGCAGTACAAATCCCCCTTCTGGAATTATATTCAAATGTAGTGTAGAAAGCTTTAACAACTTCATCAGACCAGTGACCCTTGTATTTAACAAAATGCTTCACACCCATATTGTCCAGACAGTCAATGAAAGGCATATTTCTTTAAGCAAAATAATCCCAATCTAAGTATTTGCTGAGAAGAACTTTTCTTGATTGAAAAAATTGGGCATACCTTTTGCGTTGTTCCTCATTAACCAAAAGATCGCCCATAGGTAGAGTACTGGGGTTTTTGGTCCGTGCCTTCCTTATCCGTGACGATGAAGCCATAATAGAGACTTGAAGGAACTTTGGAAAGTATGAAATTAGGGCAGAGATTAGGGGAAGAGGCAAAAGTTTGAAGGATTTGAGCAGAAAGCTTCGAAAAAGCCCTAGAAGGTGCGATTGGGAGAGAAAAGGAAGATTGGAATTCAAAGATTGGATGAAGTGGTACCTGGGAAGAGCAGAGACATGGTCGACCAGAGAGAACAGAGGAGATCGACTAAATAGAACTGTGAAGAATGATTTGAAAATCAGAGGATTGGAATATATAGCTGCGAGATTTAATGAGCGTTGATCGACCACCGGATGTACATTGGTCGACCATCGAAGGAAGAAAAATAAGAGAGAACGTTCTGTCAAGCGTTGGTCGACCAATGTTGGTCCACTGGTCGACCATCGAGGGAAGGGAACAGCAAGGTGTCGAGCATTGGTCGACCATTGTGAGAGCGTTGGTCGACCAATCCTGACCAGAAGTGATTTTCGTACGTACTGCCTCAAACTGGTCGACCACTTGTCTCAGCGTTCAGCGTTGGGCTCCTGGCGTTGGACGATGATTCAAAGGATGTATCGTTGGTCGACCAGTGATGCAAGCGTTGGTCGACCAACAAAAATTTTGCAGATTACAAAATATAGAGGAATGACCAAAACTTATGGGATTTGTATAAGAATGAATTCCTGCAAATTATGGTTAATGGACACTCCGAAGCTCAAGTCAGTAAGGTAAAGAGAAATATTCAAATTAAACATATATGCAATGATGAAACAATTTAGAGTTCAAAGGGATTTGCCATGCCAAGTTCTCTTCTTATAAAGCAAAATCGTTCCTCACATAGAGGTTTTGTGAAAATGTCAGCTAATTGAAGTTCAGTTTGCACAAATTCTAGTAAGTCATCTTGCTTTTGAACATGATCTCTTAGAAAATGATGTCTTATTTCAATATGTTTGGTTCTTGAGTGCTGAACTGGATTCTTAGACAAACAAATGGCACTTGTATTATCACATTTGATGGGAATATTTTTAAGAAATACACCAAGATCCTCAAGTTGTTGCTTCATCCATAAAATTTGAGCACAGCAACTTCCAGCTACAATGTATTCAGCTTCAGCTGTGGATAAGGCAACACTATTTTGCTTTTTGCTAAACCAAGAGACAAGAGAATTACCAACAAATTGGCAAGTTCCACTTGTACTTTTCCTATCAGTTTTGCTACCCGCAAAATCAGCATCTGAGTAGCCAATTAAAACATTTGAGGATCCTTTAGGATACCATAAACCCATCTTAGATGTGCTAATCAAGTATCTAAAAATTCTTTTTACATTTTTAAAATGAGATTCTTTTGGACAGGCCTGAAAACGTACACACATGCAGACACTAAACATGATATCGGGTCTACTCGCAGTTAAGTATAAAAGTGAGCCGATCATACCTCGATACTTAGTCATGTCAAATGGTTGACCCTTTTCGTCCAAATCCAAGTATGTTGACGTGCTCATTGGTGTAGATGCAGGTTTTGCATTTTCTATTCCAAATTTTTTTAGCAATTCCTTAGTATACTTGGTTTGACATACAAATGTGCCATGATCCATTTGTTTTATTTGAAGCCCAAGAAAGAAGTTCAGTTCACCCATCATTGACATCTCAAATTCTCCTTGCATAATTTTGGCAAACTCTTTGCAAAGCTTTTCATTAGTAGCCCCAAAAATGATATCATCAACATAGATTTGCACAATAATCAAGTCATTCTTTTCCTTTTTAAAGAACAATGTCGTATCTACCTTACCTCTTGAAAAATTGTTTTCTAAGAAAAAAGAGCTCAATCGATCATACCAAGCTCTAGGAGCTTGCTTAAGACCGTAAAGAGCCTTTTTTAATTTAAATACATAATCAGGTTTTTCAAAGTCTTTAAAACCAGGGGGTTGCTCAACATAGACTTCTTCCAAAATATTGCCATTGAGGAAAGTACTTTTTACATCCATTTGAAATAGTCTGAAATCATGTATGCATGCAAAAGCTAAGAGCATTCTAATAGCTTCAAGTCTAGCCACAGGTGCAAAGGTTTCATCATAGTCAATACCTTCTTCTTGGTTATAACCTTTTGCAACTAGTCTAGCTTTATTCCTAATCACATTTCCATTTTCATCTAGTTTATTTTTAAATACCCATTTTGTGCCAATTATTGAGTGATTATTTGGTCTAGGTACTAAATCCCAGACTTGGCTTCTTTCAAATTGATTCAGTTCTTCTTGCATAGCCAAGATCCAATATTCATCAATAATAGCATCATCAATATTTTTCGGTTCACTATGAGAAAGAAAGGCAGAATGATTACAGACATTTCTAAGGGAGTTTCGAGTTGTTACCTTTTGTGATGCATCCCCTATGATGAGTTCTTTGGGATGGCTTTTGGCATACTTCCAGTCTCTTGGAGGATCATTATTGTTACTGATAGTAATCTCCTCATGAGGTATTTTCTCTTCTTAAGAAATTTCTTTTCCTTGATTCATGGTGATATCTTCCTTTGCATTTCCTTCATGATCCTGCTTTACTTTATCATCCAGAGAAAGGTTTTTGAAGGAATCTAACACTTCACAGTCATTAGTACAATCTTTAAGAGAAGGAGCAAACTTATCAAAGACAACATGTATGGATTCTTCAACAGTTTGTGTTCTTTTGTTATAGATTCTATAAGCTTTGCTAGTGCTAGAGTAACCAAGGAAGATTCCTTCATCGGCTTTGGCATCAAATTTTCCTAAATTTTCTTTTCCATTGTTCAATACAAAACATTTACAACTAAAAATTTGGAGATGAGAAATATTGGATTTTCTTTCTCTGTATAATTCATAGGGAGTTTTCTTTAAAATTTGCCTTATCAGAACTCTATTCATTATATAGCAGGCAGTATTAAAGGCATCAGCCCAAAAGTATTGAGGAAGATCTCTTTCATTGAGCATTGTTCTTGCCATCTCCCCAAGTGTTCTGTTTTTCCTTTCAACAATACCATTTTGTTGAGGAGTTCTAGGAGATGAAAAGTTATGCTCAATCCCATTTTCATCACAGAATTCCATAAAGTTATGGTTGTCAAATTCTCCACCATGGTCACTTCTAATTCTCACAATGGTCAAGCTTTGTTCCTTTTGAATGAATTTTGCTAATTTAAGAAATGATTGAAAAGCTTGATCCTTTTGAGCTAAGAAGAGAGTCCATGTATACCTTGAATAATCATCTACAACAACTAGTGCATAGGAGTTGCCTCCAAGACTTTTTGTTCTAGATGGTCCAACAAGGTCCATATGGAGAAGTTGTAAAGGCTTTGTAGTTGAAACAATTTCTTTAGTCTTGAAAGAACTTTTGACTTGCTTACCTTTTTTACATGCATCACAAAGTCTATCATTTTCAAATCTTATTTTGGGTAAGCCTATCACAAGATCCTTTTTGACTAATTTATCCAAATGGTTCATGTTAGCATGAGCCAATTTTCTGTGCCAAAGCCAACTTTCTTCATTTACACTAATTAAGCATTTAGAATCAATAGGAGAATCCTCATCAAGATTTATAACATAAACATTATTGATTCTTTGGCCAACAAGCTTAATTTGCTTATGAATGATGTTTTCAACTATGCAACAAGATGAATCAAAAAGAACTCTATTTCCTTTGTCGCATAGTTGACTAATGCTAAGCAAATTATGATTAAGGCCTTCAACAAACAACACATTTTCAATGGAAGTTGAAGAGTTCTTACCAACCTTACCAATACCTTTGATTAATCCTTTGTCGTTTCCTCCAAAGGTCACTTTGCCTCCTTTTGGAAATAGAGAGTGAAACTTGGATTTATCTCCAGTCATGTGCTTGGAACAACCACTATCCAAGTACCATTTTTCACTCCTAGATTTGAGGCAAACCTGCATAAATTTTAGCTCCTTTTA
This sequence comes from Biancaea sappan, assembly GCA_037074585.1. Lineage (NCBI taxonomy): Eukaryota > Viridiplantae > Streptophyta > Magnoliopsida > Fabales > Fabaceae > Biancaea > Biancaea sappan. The sequence continues at coordinate 54,079,631 of CM073494.1, read as the reverse complement.
GATACCCAAATTTGTTTGGGTCCTTCTTTGTTAATTGTTCCTTTAACAACCCACTTTTTCTTGTTTCCATTTGGAGTCATTTTCTTATAGCAGCATGAGTTAGAAATGTGTCCTTTTAAGCCACAATAGAAACAAGTAATGAAAGGACTGTTTGACATTGCTGCTGGAACAAAGAAATTTTTGTAATATTTTTGCCTAGCCTTAGTCTTGTAGCCTATTCCTGCTTTATCAAAAACACATCTTTGTTTTCCAAGCAATATGTTCAAATTGTCTCTCCCTTGAGTAAATTTTGCAAGGGTGGTATTTAAATCCTTATTTTCCTTTTCTAAATCAATGTACCTACAGCAAAAACAATTATTTTCTGGATATTTAAGCAAAGACTTCATGTTTGCATTTTCCTCTATCAAAAATGAATTTTGTTTTTCAAGATCCAGATTTCTTTCCTTGAGTATATTAAGATCATCTTTCAATTTTAGAATTTCACTCTCAAGAAAAGAAATCTTTTGTTTTGAAATTCTTAATCTTTTTGCAAGCTGTACAGATTCATCATGCAATTCTTCAAAAGCTTCTTGCAGTTCATCAAACGAATATAAAGGTTCAGAAGAAATTACCTCTTCATTATCTCTTCCCATGAGACAAAGATCTGCTTCTCTATTTTCCTCCTTGTTTGAATTATTTGAAGTGCCCAGCTGTAAATTTAATTTTTGAATTTCTTTTGCCATGAAGCAGAGATTGGCTTCTTCATCTTCTTCATCTGATTCACTGTTAGTCCAGATTGAAGATACATACGCCTTCTTCTTACTCTTGTCATGTCCTCTCTTTTCTTCTTGTTCTTTGTTGAGTTGTGAACATTCCCATTTTAGATGTCCAATCCTTTTGCATTTATAACATGTAGGGCCTTCTTTGCTATCTTGGTCTTTTCTCCATTTTCTTGTATTTTTGTTCCTCATAAATTTCTTGAATTTTCTGATAAAAAGACCAAGATCTTCTTTATTGATTTCTTCTTCTTCATCACTTTCTGCTTCTGATTTCTTGGAGGAATAAGACTTTAAGGAGAGAGTCTTCTTTTTCTTGGATTCATCTTCTTGCCTCATTTCCAGAATTTTTGGCTCATAGTTTTGAAGATTTCCAAACAGAGCTGTGAGCGATTTCATGGATTATCCTCTTACTTCCATGATTGCTGTTCTCTTGGCTTCCCATTCCGAAGTAAGACATCTTAATATCTTGGTGGTTTGAGAAGATTCTGCATAGGTTACACCGAGAGCTCTAAGATGATTAGTAATATGAGTAAATCTTAATTGAATTTCACTTATGCTTTCACCACTCTTCATTTTGAAATTTTCATATTCATTTGTAAGAGTGCTGATTTTTGATTCCTTAACTCCTTGAGTTCCTTCATGTGCAACTTCCAAAGCGTCCCATATTTCTTTGGCAGTTGTACAGCTAGAAACTCTGAAATATTCATCCTGACTCAAGGCACTAACAATAATCATTATAGCTTTGGCATTTAAATGAACTAATTTCTTTTCTGATTCAGACCATTCTCTTTTGGGTATTGGAATGCTTTGCCCTTCAACAACCTTCACAGGTATGTAAGGTCCATTTTCCACAATATCCCAGAGATCAAGGTCTACTGTATTAAAGAAAAGTTTCATCTTGGATTTCCAGTAGCTATAATGGTTACCATTAAAACCAGGAGGTTTTGTAAATGAGCTTCCTTCAGGTAAAATACAATCACCAAGACCAGCCATTTTATACTCTTAGACTGTTAAGTCTGTAATCAAGAGCCCAAGCTCTGATACCAATTGATAATAATGGCTGTAACCCAAGAGGGGGGTGAATTGGGTCAAATAAAAATTTAGTTAAAAGATAATAGGAAGTTTATGATAGTTTAAAGCTCAGTAGCAATATATTGACAATACAGAAAACAGAGTGATATAAAGATGAAGAAAGATGTTAAGTAAATAAACAATTAAGAGACTTTAAGCAGTTAAGAGAATAAGGAGGAAAGATAAACACAGATATTTATACTGGTTCAGCTTAATCCAAGCTTATATCCAGTCCCCAAGAATATTTCTTGAGTATTTCACTATGAACCACAAGTTTATGTAGAAGGGCACTTGTGAACCACTACAACAGAGATCTTTTCCTTTCCAAGGGTGTCTCTCCCCCTCACAGATTTATTTTCTTACAAAAACAAACTCCAAGAAATAACTTCCTTGATACACTCAGAGAAAAACAATTTTCAGAAGCAAACTCTCAAAACAGAGTGAATATGACAGTAGCAAACTCTTTTGTAATACACAGATTTGAATGAGATTGACTTCAAATATATATAGCACACTTGATTTCTCTACTCTGTTTTTAAATAACCTCCTTAAGACAGCTATTTAAAGACCAAGGAGAAATAGAGCCGTTGGAGATAAATTACAAAATAAATCTTGTATTACGTCAGCAAAAACTAGCCGTTAGAGCTCTTTTACGATGTCGGTCGTCGACCAGTGTGGCACGTTGGTCGACCAGTGAACTCCAGAACTGAAACAACAAGTACGTTGGTCGACCAGTCATATTGCATTGGTCGACCAATGCTCGACTTCTTTTTCTACTGCAGCTGGGTGGTCGACCAGTGTAGCGATAGTGGTCGACCAGTCTTCAAGACATTTGTCTGGCTGGAACACGATGGTCGACCAGTGCTTCAAGGAGTGGTCGACCAGTGAGTGGCAGTGATGATTACTGAAGTTCATTGGTCGACCAGTGTAGGAAGAGTGGTCGACCAGTGTATCACTTGTTACTGATATGTTACTTTCTGTCATCCATTGGTCGACCAGTGCATCCATGGTGGTCGACCAGTGTAGCACTTGTTAATGATAATTTGCTTTTGCCATCCATTGGTCGACCAGTGCAGCCATGGTGGTCGACCAGCGTGATATTATCATTCTGACTTTTGCTTCTGTAAACCGTTGGTCGACCAGTGCAGGCAAGGTGGTCGACCAACGTGATGCTGAAATGCATAAGAGCTTTAGATATGAACTATTTTAAGTTGATTTGTCAATCATCAAAATTAGAGAGTGCTTTAAATGCAATGAGTTCAACATATGTTTGGTACGCAAGAAAGATTTTTAAGGAAAGGAAAATGAAAAGGAAAAGGAAAAGGAAAAAGAAAAGGAAAAAAAGGATTAAAAATATGTTTGGTATGACATGGAGATGAATGAAGAGAAATGCTTCTTATTTTATTTGTATGGAGTTTTTAGAGTTCGTGAAGGAAAATTTAAATGTAAAATTACTAATTTACCCATAATTTAAAATTCTTTTTCAAAAAAGAAAAACATCTTCCTCTATAATCATCCACTTTACCTTATCTCCCCATTTCTCTTTCTTGTTTTTGCTTCCTTGCAACACAAAGTCAACAATGGGTAAGGAGTTCACTGAACAAGGAGAACTCGTTGATGATCGATGACTTTTGCAGCATCACAGAGGTCAACAACTCACCGATGGTCGATAATGGCACTCCTAATTGTGTTCTAGCTTTTTCTCTCGCTCTCTCTCTCTTCAATCCTCTTCAAATCAAGCTCTCCAAAAATCTCACTCTGAAAAAGCAAAAAGAGGATAAAATAGAGAAATTAAATTGAGCAAAAATAATGAAATCGAGCTACTTTATCTTCCTTCCCCTTTCATTTCTATCTCTCTCCTTGTGTTCTATAGTCGCCAACATTAAATAGAGAACAATGACAAAGGGCAAAACAGTCATATTGGTTCCTTTCCATCGCTTGAAGCACTTTTCCTTCAGATATTTGATGGAAAAATCCTCACAATTAATTATGGCAGATGGGTTCCATAAGTAATTCCTTCACACACTATTTTCACTACACCAAACAATGGAAAGCTTGCTTTCCATCTTCCTCTCTCTTTCCTTCGGCTCTTTTACATTCTACTAAACACGCTCTATGGGTATTCAATAGCTTGAAGTTGAAACATATTCCCTTAGTACTTACGCTGCTTTGACCTACAATAGAGGTTATTCTTTTCACCACTATAGCTTTTACATACGTAGGTATATATTAGACAAGCATGTTGATATGGTAATATAGGAATCACAATAGTAGAAATTGAGCAAATTTTTAGCTATTTGTCTTGGCCCTATATTCTCTTTAAAGTGTCTTGTCCTCACCCATTTTTTAGGGGATTTTTATTTGTGCCCTATACAAAAATAATCCACCATGTACTCGTCCCACCTGCCCTGATCATAAACATGCATCTGTCAAATTGTTTTCTAACATTATGATATCCACCAAATTGTTCAATATCACAACATTTAACAAGTTATTTTAATATGAACTAAAACATAATAAATTCCTCAAAACACTATTTATTCATACAACAAAATTAACAAACAAGCAATTTTTATTTATAATTATGTTATTATAAAACACATAAATTTCATAAGAAATCTTGTGTGATATAAATACTTAATTATTAAATTATTAACATTCAATTTTAATTAAATTGAATAAACTAAATTAAATGGATTTTATTGCAAAATATATAAATTAAAGAATAAATTATATAAACTGAATTGAGTTAAAAACATATATACATACACACACACATATATATAAGGAGTAAGGAATGGGATGAGGTATATATGCACTGACCCCACTCTATACTCAAACAAAAATATCTAGGTTTTTCAAACTTGTTTTATTATCTGGTTAGTTATTGAATTACTCAACTTGAATGAAGTAAGGCAGGTTGGGTTGAGTAGATATTGTCATATTTATATTTAGTAGAATTAACATAAATCATTGTTTTAGACAAGCTACCCAAGTAGTTGATTTTTTTTCTTTTTTCCCAAGCTTACACATAGCAAGGTTAATGGAAGAAAGATTTTTGTGAATCCCTCTATGTGGGCTTTTATTACCCCCTTGTTTGTACTAATAGATGAGTAAAAGCAAAGCAAAGTTTTGAAAATTGAATTAGTCATTAAATTAGTAAAGATATTAATTCAAGAGTTAATAATCAAATTATGATTGAACCAATGGTATTTAAGGTTGACCTTACCATCGTAAGCCTTAACTAACCATATCATACTAACAGAACACATCAACTTGATCATTTAACAATGACACATTAATCTATACTTAACCATTAACATTTACAAACATTTCCTCACAACAACAAAGAAACATTCGCTAAAATTTTAACATAATTTATGAAAGTGAAACACAATAGTTACACATCATGCACAAAAACATCATAAATCCCACTTACTTGATTATAGGGCATACTTTAAAAGGTCCAACAAAGAAGCAAAGTTTAAGTAATGGTACCTAGATGCAAATAGGTACTTGACTCCGCTGACCAAGCTGGCCATAAAATGGGGCTCCTTGCCTAAAGAAATCTGGAATTTTGTAAGAAACAAAATGTGAGCATATAACACTTAATGATAGACAAATTACCATATAAAAAATAACAACAAATAAAAGTAACAAATGAAATGTAATTATTGTTAGAGCCAGACCTCTAGCATCTAAGATAAATTGAGATTTCAGGTAAATAATCTCATTAGTATTTTCAAGCCAAGGTTGATCACAAGCATATACATAAACACCCACACTGCAATTCAAACACAATTAATTTCGCTAACCATTCCGAGGACCGTCTATGTTATTGTGTACGTTGCCACGACGCCAACCACATCCACTCATGTTACTTTATTATGGATTCTCCAACCTTATCACTCCACTAATTAATTCAAAATCATACTGGCCTTACTCGGCCTCTAGGCAAGGGGTGCACCTTTGTGCTTATCTCATCTGTCACAATCACATTCATCCTCAAATACATCATGGTATCGCAATATGAGATATTCAGTAACATTTTGATGAGTCTCAATACAGCCAGATATAGTGCTCAACTTATGTGTATAAGTAACAAAATGATTTTATAGACATCAATATAAAGAACGTAAATTCACATAAAATCCATGCTCATAATATTTTAGGCACAACAAGAAAGTCTATCACCATGTATCTATTGATTACATGGCAAGTGTACCGGTTGTACAAGTAGTAAAGAGTGAATAAAAATATCGTCCCATAGAGATTGAATTGCCAACTACTTAATATGTTATGTAGACCAAATACTTTGTTTGAAGGAAGATCGAATAATAAAATAAGACTCAAAGAATAATTGATGTAAAAGAATGCAATAATAAAAATGTTTAGAAAATTTATCGATTAAAAAGATCTAGAGTTACTAATCCCCTTTGTTCTTCCTAAGCTTTATTGTTCTTCGCCATACTTGCTCTCACCGATGTACAAAAGAATCTAAGACCCACAATTACCTAGAAGGATTCTCTTAAACTTCAACTAAGTTAACATAATTCCTCTATAATTTTTTATGAGTATTAGATTCAATTTAAATCAAGCCTATGATTGATTATATGAGGCTAGCAATTATATGTCTATATCGTTAGCAAATTAGTTCCCTTAAACACTTAAGATTCATGACTCATACTTTTCATCCTTGGTCTAATTTCACATCTCTTTCTCAAGACAAGCAAAATCACAAATCAATCTACAATTTATTCAAAACAATGGAAAGCTTTAATCATTGAATGAAAACAATTGTATTACAAAGCTGATGTTCACAAGAGAGGAGAGAAACAATAAATCCTATTTAGAACTACAATTCATAGCAACCTAAGAATAGAAAATTACCTAATGGTGACAAAAGAAAAAAAAATCAATAAAAGAAAGATAGATCCATGAATTTGAGAGGGGGGGGGGGGGATAATAGAAATCGACTCCAAAGATGCTCTAAAGACAAGCTCCATTTCTTCTTAGGTCAAGAATAGTGCCTTCTTCTTTTACAAACTCAGACTCCTCTAAAAAGTTTCAAAAGAAACTATTTAAACTATTTAAACTCATATATGTGTAAGCACTACATATTTACCACATAATTATCTCATTGATAAACTTTCCACACATATGAATATGCTACTTACAACAAAGTCAAGAGCCAAGGTGTTACCCAAAATTTGAGCCCCTCACGAGCCCTTTCGAAAATAGTTTAGCACTAAGAAATTGGATAAACCCTCTAATTTCAATTAATTAAATCATTGTTATAGTGAGGTAAGTTTGTCTACTCACCTTATCACTAAACCATGAGATTTCGACGGTCATAGGTGATGAAAACTATGTGCAAAGCCTTGCCCATGACCTTATGGTCATAAGCCAAGAAAAAGGATAAAAAGAGGCAATTTTTGAGAGGGGGTGCCTAGGGCGCCATGTCTTGGGCTCTCTGTGTGGCTGGTGCCCTAGGCGCCTATCCTTGCATTCACAGGTACGCTAGCGCTCAGCTCTAAAGTTTCTTCCTAAGCTTTGAAAAATAGGACCCAACACACCTAAATTCACATCCAGCCCCTCAAGCTCCACAAAAAGTTGCAATTGGTCATCACAAAGGATACCAACAATCATAAAACTCATTAGCCAACATTCAAATCATGCTACAAACTCACAATCTACTAAGAAGAACTAGAATTTGCAATTTTTCCTTACTATAGGGTTCATGGAATTCTATCTAAAATTCTTGTTGTCAAGCCGCAATTCCAATGTAATATATGTTAATTTTGCCTTAGGTAAGAGGCTTCCCCAACCAAATCAAGAACCTAAAATCCAACAACCACCATATTTAGGATTTGCCGAAACGAAATTCACCATTGAAAAAAAAGGAGAATGAGCAATTCTTATCTCAAAGATTGTTATATAGTTTGTAATATTGAAGTAGAATTAAAGTCATGCATCAGACATAATAAGATATTTGTAAAAGAATTTAATAATTGTTCCTTTGATTTGAAAAGATATGTCTTTTATTTGAAGAGGTGTGTCTTTTATTTGAAAGAATGTATCTTTTATTTGAAAATTGAATTTTAAATTTATTTTAAAATTCAATGAGATATAAATTAAATAAACACATCTATTCAAAATTTAACAAACATAACTATTGGAAATAAAATAGACATGACTATTAAAAATTGAATGGACATGACTATTAAAAATTGAATGGACATGACTATTAAAAATAAAATAGACATGATTGTTGAAAATAGAGTAGATACACATGTTAAAATTGAACAGGCATAAATATTCAGACTCTATATATATGTCACATCCCAATTCCGGGCATATGAGTAATTTTATAAACTCGAGGGTGTACCTTCATGGTATCCCATAAAATTTATGATCAATACTAATACATAATATAAATTTTTCAAAAAAGAGATTTTGCATATATACATATGAAAAGTTCAACATAGTGAAATAGTAAATACAAGTTGAATATCATACAGTACGATAAAACTTTCCAAGCCTAGGTGACTTATAAAGATTACATAGTGTTTCCTAACCTTTTAAATTTATAAGCCCTCCAGACAAATATGAAAATTATTTTCAAGGATTACTAATCTTCCTGCAGATTTTCTTCTTCCTCACCCACTGTATTTGAAAAAGATAATCATATAGAGTGTGAGTTTATCAAAACTCAGTGAGTAAATGACTGTGCAATAATAAATATATCACAAGTACAAATATCATAATCATTATCACAATACGAATAATTATATTCATGTCCAGGGTTTCTAAACCCTCTATATTTGATTTATGTTCAATGATTCAATTCCCATTGTATTCATGTTCACAACTGTTACATGTATTGATATCTTAGGGGATCAAGTCCTCAACCATTTTATGTGTATAATTACATGCATTGAGTATTTTGGGTCAAGCCCTCAACCATTCCATATGTATAATTACATGAATTGAGTATCTTGGGTTAAGCCCTCAACCATTTCATGTGTATAATTATATTCTCAATCATAATTCTCATCAACATAATCTTAAATCACATAATAAATTCCATTATTAAGTTATCATCACTAAATAATGAATTTAATTAAAATTTCTAATTGCGATATGAAGTGAGATTTATATTATACTTGGAATAAAAATAAATAAACTTGGTTAGCAAAGTTATCCATTCACATAGATTTCATATCCGAGTCACCTTTCCGAATTGTTACAGAGAAGAGCACGTAGCTAGATTTCAGGTTTTGCTACGGAGATTTTCATGAATGTCAGATAGAGAAAGTCAATGTTGCTTTTGTATAAAATATTATTTATTACATATGACTACTATTCATACATATAAATATTATTTATGTCTATAGATATTATTCATGTGTACAGATACTATTTATACGTACGGATGTCATTCATACATTTAGATACTATTCATACTGGGAATGATGAACATAAGCCGTAAAAGAGAACACCAGAAAAGTTTCTAGGAAAGGGATGTAGGTCACAATGGATACTCTCAAGTACCAAGTCTTTCCTTAGCCAGATATTTCCTAGACATGTATTCTTCACAGTTTTATACTATATTTCGATAATCAAAAAATAATTCTTAAGCAATCGAGGATAATTCTTTTCTGATGTGGAGATTCAGCTAAAGCCGCAGCTACAGAGTATATTAAGAATTTAACCTCTAAATAATTACAAGAATTTAAAGAAGCATAGTATCCTCACCTTGGATCTAGGCTAAGGATGAAAGACCTAGAATTTCAAAACTCTAACGTTGGAGCAAGAGAAATTTTGAGGAGAGGAAGAAGAGAAACTGAAGATGTGAGTTTAGAAGTAAAATGGAAGGGTATATTTATAGGAAAAGTCAGGTACTATGCGCTAATAAAATATTCAATTTACTATACGCTAATAATTCAATTCACTATACACTAATAATTTAATTTGGCACTATGCATTTTACTGTGCAATCACGAGGCAACTAATTATTTGTTACTATTGGGAACTAAAGGAAAAATTATCCTTTCTCCTAAATTTTTAAGTTTCTTTTGATTTTAGTCATTTTCATTTTAGTCCCTAAGAAAATTTTCTCACATAAAATATTATTTTTCTCTCAGTTTCTTTCTATATTCCTCTTATGTTCAAACCATATTTTACCCATGGGATAAATTTCATATCATAACATCTATTATACCCTACAATTTATGCAATCTATATGTGAAAATCTATATTTTCAACAATATGCAGAAACAATCAAAAATTAAATAGATAGGAGAATTATTTTCTCTAAAATAAATTTATCAAATAGTTCGTGAATACTCATAACTTTAAAATATAGCAGGTATTACAATATATCTTATTAAAATTCTATTATGAGTATATTGGTTTCAATAGGGTTTTATTGTATCCTAGAAGAGTTTACTTATGATTGCTCAATACATAGATATAAACTTTTTAAAGATAGTGTTTATCATGCCACAAAGCTATTATTATTTTTTAATATTTCTAAACAAAATGAATTAGGAAGAGGAGAGTTTTACCGGAGTTTAGCTAGCATCCATGTAGGCCAGGTGATCGGAGCCAATGTGATGGAAGGTTGACAGGAAAGGCATGGAGTGCAAAAAGTGGAATGTGGTCGAGTCTCAAGGGAAGACCACATAAATAACAAGGTGGAAGGGATCAAGATGAAATTTTCTTGGCAAGGTCACACTTGATCCACAATATAGCAAAATTATCAAGAGTCATCGCGATTCACACAAGGGGCTAAAATATTCACATTACACATTTCATCTCAAAATTTCTCATTTATTTTAATTTAATCTCTCACTGAACACAAACAAACACCAAAGCGATTTCCAACTCCAAGATTTTTTTAGACATTACATATCCTCGATTTAATTTAATTATCGTGTTAAGAGGATGATTCTTGCCTACATTGGTTATATGTACAATGGAGCTTATAAATATTAAATATTAATCACTCATAAGTGGGGTAATTTACTTGTCATGTCACCGAGTTGTATCCAAATATATAAATTCTGTCAAGTATAGATGCTAACGCTGTTTATTGACAAGAAGAAATATTTTTTTTTTAAAAAAACGTAAATTAAAGGATGAAATTAAAATTTCACTCATATTTAAAATTTGACAAAGCAAATCTTTTTGTCTCTTAAGTTTAACGGTAGTTTAGTTTTGTTCTATTTATTTGTAAAAATTCTCAATTTTTTTTTAATTTTTACAAGGCAAAATATGATTTATATTAGGTTAAAACGCACAAAACTCTTCTAAACTTAAAGGATTGTGCATTTTATCCTAGTCAGTAGCCAATTGAATTATATTTTGCACAAGTGAATTGAATATGTTGATGTGTATGTTGACTAATGATCAATTAACAAATTTATTAATGAAGGTGTAATTTGCACATTTTTAAAAATTTGAGAAAGATTTTTATTGAATTTGAAAATTAAAGAGGATAAAATGCACGACCCCTTAAATTTAAAGAGGTTTTGTGTATTTTAAACTTTATATTATTATACATGATTTTAAGGCTTTAATTAATAGTCTCCAAATGATGTATTATCTTGTACAAAATATAAATTATAAATTATAACAAGATATTTAAAATGTAGGCGGGACAACAAGAAATTACTTAACTTTTCATACCATATTTCTTTTTATTATTTTAAATATGAAAATTATTATAATTTAATTTTTTATTAAATAATTTAGAAAAAAAGTTAAAACGTTAGGAGGAGTGTGAAATTTAAAAAAAATTAATTATATATTAAAACGATTATTTAATTTGAATTGAAAAAAAATAACACATGCATTTTAGTACAGGTTACGGCACTAGTGTCAAAAACAAGTCATCAATTTTGTTGATAATTTTGGTGACATTAACAACTAATGAAATATTAAGAATTTTTGCAAACATATAAAATAAAGAAAATTAAACCCAAACTTATACAAAAATGATACTTTTTCCCAAGTTTTTTTAAACTATTTTTTAAAGACAAAAATATTATATATGCCTTGAACTTTGACTCATATATTAATTATAACCTAAAACTTTATTTTGTATTAATCACAATTCATATGTTTTTAATTAGTTTTGATTATGCTTATGAGTCTAACGTTATCCAAATATTTAATGGCAAATATTGATGTAATATCATATCTTACACATATTAGCATGAAATCATATGTCCTTGGTGTGCCACATCATATACTAACTCAAACTGGCTAAATACAATGTCATTTTTAAAGATATATTTTGCTTTAGAGAAAATTACATTGTATTTTAGTCATTTTGAGTAATATCTTACATGATACATCTAAAGTGTATGATTTAACGTTGACATATGTAAAATAAGACATCACATTAGTAATTTTTCATTAACTATTCGGACAATATTAAATTTAAGAATATAATCAAAACAATTAAAAATATATGAGTTATAATTAACATGAAATTTCTATCCAAAAAATATAATTAACACGACATAAAATTATGAATTATAATTGGGATATAAATTAAAGTTTAAGGCATAAATAATACTTTTTTCCCTTTTTCTTTTAAAATAATATTTTAGTTATTTATATTTATTTTAAATTTTATTTTAAATTTTATTTTGATCCTCAATATTTTAGATATTTTATATTGACATTCCGAGTGCCAAACTTGTATATTTTTTTTCTGTGTAGACTTGACAACATTTAAGTAAATAATTTATATCAACTTAGGATAAAGATGTATTAAAGATGTATTAAGCACGTTAAAATGTTTGAAAGATATCACGGAAAATGATTGAAAATGTGCCAGTTTGCAATATAAAGGAACTTAAAATGAGTATGAAGGACCAATATGTTATTTTTGCCTAAAAAAATTGGGGGAGATACGCAGCTCTGTAACGGTAACGATACAACGCACGTGCACAAAAAGCTAAAGGATTAAATGATCATCATTATCCATTTTCCGGAAACCGCCGTTTCAGTGATCCGATGTGGAACACCACCTCTCTTCGGCAACCGTTCGCCCTGCTTCCGGCAACCCTCACTGCTCCGCCTAACTCGAAATCTGTCGCTTTTTCCTTCTCCAAGACCAAACCCTATCCTCTGTATTCCCCCTCTCGGCTTCGTAAACTCAAGGTTTCGGCAGCGAAGAAGCCGCCCCCGGAGTCACAGAGTCGGTGCCAAGATACTCCACTGCTTGTCAGTTGTCACTGCTCAAATAAGTATTTATTGGAATGTTTGTTTACTGAGTTTGACTTATGAATGCTGCAGATGAAGGGAAACTTTCAACTCAGGAAGATGATGGTGAAAGTTTTGATTTGGGATGGTTGCCTGCTTTTCCTCACGTTCTGGTTGCTTCAATGTCCAATTTTGCGTTTGGGTATCATATTGGGTCAGTTTTTTTTTTTTTTCTATTTATATATATCTGTTTTATATTCTTCTTTCTTGTTTCTTAATGGCACAAGGAAATGTTTGGAAATTACTGCAGAGGTGTATTTATATGAAATCTCAACGGTGCCATATTCTATCGGAGAACCAAGGGTCTTGTAGAAATTGAAAAAAAGTTATAATTTGTTTATAGTTCATGCTGTCTTGACCTAGTTGTATACAAAAAGTGCTATTAATGCAGTATGGGGATAGAATTAAGCTCTTAGATGACAATGAATAACCTCTTTTTTTGGGGTAAGGGACGATGAATAGCTTTATTATAATCTCTAACATGCTCCTTTAGACAAAAGTCATTTGGTCTTGTAGTGTGGACAAAGCTTAGCCCATCCACATCTGGAACTTAATTTTAATTTGAAAATTGGTTGGTGACAAGCAGGTAACGACATGTCAAAGATCACTTCACCCAAAAGCTTAACCTGTTAAGCGATAACCCATATGATCTCTAATATATTATATGGGTTTATTTACATTGTAATTGTATTTATGAATTTATGGTTTTATTATCTTGAGCCATAGAGTTTTAATAGGATTCTTTAGTTTTTTGTTTTGGTGATAAAATAAAGTAGTGTTCTTAAGTTAGGATCTTTTGAATTTTAGTGTGATTGGTTTATTTAGGTTGCCTATATAAAGGTATACAACTATTATTCGGGATTTTAATATTAACTTACTATTTTATTTGATCAAAGAAATTTGATTTTTTCTTTTGGTTATTTTCCTTGTTTTTTTTCGTCCCATTCTCCAGCACTATGTCATTTAGTTTTTAACTTGAACCCAAAATAATCTGTCACTCAAAGCGAGAATATGCGATTACTTGATTAGTATTGAAAGACAAAACTAAAGCACATATCCATATTCTTTTATGTCAAAAACTTCATTAATAACTGAAAATTAGGTTTTTTTTTATATATAGTTTTTAAAATAATTTTTCTGGCCTCCTTAAACTATTTGGAATTGGAATGCATATCTTGCAGAGTCATGAATGGTCCTATTGTTTCCATTTCACGGGAACTTGGTTTTGAGGGAAACTCAATTGTTGAGGGACTTGTGGTCAGCATATTTATTGCTGGTGCATTTATTGGGAGCATTAGCACTGGTCCTCTGGTAGATAAACTGGGTTGTCGGCGCACATTTCAGCTTGACTCAATACCCTTAATCCTTGGAGCATTATTAAGGTAATATACATCATTAATGGAATCCCTGATAGTAGCATACTTTCATTCAGTGGACATTGAGATTGTTAGAGTGAATGTGACACCTTTTAATTTTACTATAGGGAGTCATTTTTAATTGTATATGCTTGCCTGTTCTATTATTAACTATGTTTATATTATTTGTATTAGTTTGGTTGAGACATATATCTTCATGAGTAGAACTTATATAAGGTGGGATAGGAGTTGTGACTTCTTGATAGAAAAAGCTTATAATATGATTTTCATAAATGCTTTATATTGCACACTATTTATAATTGATATTTATTGCTCAGTAAGCACCCTAATGATGCTGACAAAGTTAACTATAGATTAGTGGCGTTTCTGTTTACCAAGACATATGTAATCATATATTTTATTAATTATTTGATAAACTTTTGTGCCTGTAGAAAAAAGGACTTTAGAATGTCAAAATGAGCATTATTTTCAGGCTGTTTAATCTCCTGTTAAATTTTTATAGGAGTGATGTTCTTTGGTAAGCTGTTTCCTGTAGGTTTCTCAAGATTCCACTAAACAGTACTAAAGTTCTTTTGCTAACAACTATGCAGTAATTTGTAAAGCAACATTATTTGCAAACTCAGTTATGTTTAGGTAACTGTCTAAGTCTAAACATAGGATATGTGTGTAAAGATATATTTCACAATTTGCTATATGTGATCTGCAAACTCTAGTTGCCAAAATATTTATTGATGTAAAGCATTGCTTCTTTTCTATTCTTCCATGTTAATTTTCTTATTTTCTGTTTTTTCTGATTCTGAATAAAAAAGGCCTGTATTGTTCTTTTACCTAAATGTTGTCCTAGACAATTGGCTATACACCCATTGTGTCTTTGGACTAGATTTAGTAATTGTCCAGCATCAGACATGTTTCTTATTTTTTAATTTTTATCAAATGCCTCAAACATCCGAATTTATTTCTCTTCCATGGGTTGAAGTATATCTAGTAGATTAAGTTGCCTTATTTTAGTACTATTAATTGAACCGGCTATTAGTAAACTTTTTCTCTAGATATGATTTCATTATGTATAGATGATCATGACATGCTTGACTATACATTTCTGTTGACTGTGAAAATCTGTATTACCCTCATTTTGTAAGCACTTTCATTTAACAGTTACTTCCTTAGATGCATATCTATGACTTAACTTTTCTAATTGGTGACAGTGCACAAGCACACTCGTTGGATGAGATACTTGGGGGAAGATTTCTTGTTGGTCTAGGTATTGGTGTAAATACAGTTCTTGTTCCAATTTATATATCGGAGGTACTTGTTGAACTGAACCTTAGCTTGATAGATTTTATTTTAAAATTTTATCAGTGTTGTGTGTATATCTATATCTTGAGTCCATGTTATTTATCTATATGTGGTGCCTATTCAATGCCTATAATGGCTACGTTCTTCTAATTATTGTTAATATGCTGTTATCATACTTCAAAGCCAAAAAAAAAAGTGATACCCTACTTCAATACAATTAGTTGGAACATGATGAACTTGTTCAAGAAATTTCAAGACAGGAAGTAGTTCTTCGTACTCATTTCTTTTCACTTCCACATGTGCTGTAGGTTGCTCCAACAAAATATAGAGGTGCACTAGGGTCCTTGTGTCAAATTGGCACATGCCTTGGCATTATTGCTTCACTATTTCTTGGAATCCCTTCTGAAATTAATCCACATTGGTGAGATTTTTTTTTTTTTTAATTTGTCTCTTGTTGACTCATGGAACTTCACTTTTGTTTGTAGAATACATTGATGAGAATGGTTTTATGGGAGAGCAAATACTTTCGGACATAAAACAAGAAGCACAGATATGGATGCCTCTGATGAATGATTTTACTAAATTTCTTGATCCTAACCATGGAAATTGTCCATCAATGTGATAAAATTTTGCGAAAAATCAGTTTTATGTGCTTGTTATCACCCGTCATCATTCTTGGCATTTTCTTCTTGTCATATGGGGGTATGGTTGGAATGTGTTGGTCTACATTTAGAACTAGAAAGCAGATCTTGTTACATCTTTATTTAACAAGTACTGATGTTCTCACAAAAGAGCTCTGTCTATGGCTAGATAATTGGTATATACAAGTCATTATTTTGTTGTATTTTTTTTTTTTTGATAAGAAAAGAAATATTATTAAGGAGAGGAGAAGACAACAGACACAAAAGAAAAAGAAAAAAAAATCAGAGTACTAGGGATCTTCCTAAGGAAAACAAAAACAAAAAGCAAATAAAGCAAGCACCCCAAGAAACCCAAAGAACAAGACTAAAACAGTAGTAGCCCACCATACCCTAATAACAAAAGCCAAAAGGAATCCCTTAAACAACCACATGCCTGAAAACCTATTCGACTTACAACCTCTAGCACGGGATACCTAACCCAAAACTAAACCAAACTAAAAATCTTCATAATTTAGTGGATCTGCCCTTCCTTTCCTTGAGGTTGCCATAATTTATCGAAGATGATAACCTTTTCAGCTCCGACATAGCTTTCTTCTTTTTCCTCTCATAGGTTCTTGGCGACACATTCACTCTAACCTCATTCCCAAACTTGTCTTTGAGTTGAAAATTAAGTGCATCGAGCAAAGCTTGAGGGTTATGATTATCTTTCTCACCCCCTAAAGGTTTTAAGTGAACACTGCCTTCCGCTATCCCGTTAACCACCCTTTTAGCATAAGTTGGCTTGCGAACATCTGGAAGGGGAAGTATACACTCCCGCTGAGAGTCATTACGCATAGGATTCCCCAAAGGGAAAGTACTTATCTGCTCTAGATTCCGAGCCACCTACAACCCCGTCATCCTTATTTTTTAGGAAAAGTTGGCAAATATCATCCAAGTCATCATCAGTCTTACTGTGAACATCCTCTTGTTTCTCATGCCCATTAACATCCTCCTCAAGTTGCTCAATGAGAAGCCCTTCTTCCTCTTCAAAAAAAGAGGACAAAGAATCTTCATCCAACCAATTCTCAGCATGCCCATAAAAAGAGTTTTGAGATGAAATAGAATCTGCATCCTCATTTATTTGGACCACCATAGGTTGTTTCCCCTTGCACCTATTCTTGTTTCCCAAAATCCTCTCCAAACTGCTACCCCCTATCTCTACCTCGAGCGTCTTCTAAAGACACCATCTCAGAAGCCCCGTGAGCCATACGATTGGCCTTTGACATTCTTGAATCTCCAATGGCAATTGGGCGACAGATTTGGATCTTCGGCGACCTTGGCAAATTTCTTGGCAATCTATCGGATATTTCTGTCATATTACGGTCGTCCACCACCTACAAAAGCGATTGGGAAGACGCGGACAAAGGATCTCCGGCAACCTTGTTGTATTGTATTATGGGTACTTCTTGATATGGCGTTGAAATTGACATGAGTGCCAACTAAATTAATGAGGGTTTATTATATAGTTCAAAAGGCCTAAGTAGCTTGCTAAATGTAACTTGGCTTTCATATTTGGAGCATACCTAGTTCTGGAATCAATGTAGATATTATATGTTAGCACCCCTTTAGTCTTAAGCTACCAACAATTAGGCCAAAGGGTTTGTCAGTGGCACACTCATGGCAAGTATAGGATGATCGGCATAGAGCAATGGTGGCACGGCAAGTTTCCAGAGATCCAGCACAGTGCTGGAATAAAGAGCTGGCTCTTAGGTGCAAAAAACACAATCTCAACCAGAGATTTGGTGCCTTCGCACCAGGAAGCTGGCGCCGAAGTGCCAGCCCTGCTGCAGCAGCTCTTTGTTCCAGCATTGGCTTCTGGTGCCATGGGCAGGCACCAAGGCGCCAAATCTTTGGAAACTTGCCATGCTGCTGCTGCTCTCCGCCAATCTTCCTATACTGTCCATGAGTGTGCTGCTAATAAACCCTTTGGCCTCAATGTTCGTAGCTTAAGACTGAAGGGTTGCTAACATTATATGTGATAGTTGTGACAAGTCACAGCAGCAATAGGCTAGCCATCATAGTTGTATGCTAGCTGTGCTGCTGCGATACATTTATTAGAAGTACTATAGGCTATATAAGCTTGCTTGTATTATAAAATACAGTTGATAAAGCCTCACCACATACACATTTACTACAACAGAGTTCTTCTGTATTTCACATGGTACTGGAGTTAATATTAAAATAAGGGAAAAATTAAGGGTGAGTCAATTTTGTAATAAAAAATAAGGTCTAATGGGCATTCAGGTACATAAAAAAAGTATATGAATGTACAGGGAAGGGGGTGATCTTGTTCAAGGCCTTTGGCAACTGTTTGGGATAAAAAGCTAAGGTAATAGTTTAAAATGGGTGATTAGTAGTCTTAAGGATAGAGAAAAGATTTTTGTTAATAGAAATACGATTTGATTCACCCGAGTGAAGGACCCATGGGCCAAGAGAAGAGGATTGTGAATCAAAGATGATTTCCAGTTTGAGCAAAAGAGGGAAAAAATGTGTTGAGTATCCTGATACTATAGAATGATACTCATCATAGTCCGATCTGGATGATGTGACAGTCTCCGAAGATTTTCCTTCTTAAGAGTCAATGTGAAATTCAACAGTTGCAGTTTGAACCACTTTGAAAGTACTTGTTTGAAGTTACCACCATTTTATAGTTTCTAATGTGTCAGTCTTGTTACAATAACTACACTGAAGGCATGGTTAAAGTTACTGCCTTAACATCTTTTTCTGTTGTCCGTGAGACCAAACCACTGGCGGTATCTCTTGGCTGTCTTAGAGAACCACAAAAAAAAAAAATGAGAAGACGTTTTCCAGGGATAAAATAGTGGAGCTGGCCAGAATTTTGTTCCAGACTGTTTCACGATTGAACACCAGTCAGTCAGAACCTCAGAAACATAAAGAACTGCTCTGTGTCATGATCTTCACCACTGGGGGTAGTGGGCAAGGGTGTGTTATTCCTCGAGAGCTTCAATCCTATAAAGAAAAGTTGCCATATCCATATCTTGCACATTTAGGCTAACGTGTAAGAAACAGCATTATAAAACACCCCTAGTTCTTTGGAGAAAAACGGAAAACGTTAACTCTCTCATTTAATGTAGAGGTTTTTGATGATTGTTTGAGAAAACATGGGAGTGTTTGTTACATTTTATGGATAAAATGCTAAAGTTGTAATTATGCCTTAGTTCAGAGAGTTATAATGCATTTTCCCCACTAAGTAAATTATGATAACCTTTTCTCCTTTCTTTTATCACTTAAGTGTGTATTATATTGCAGTAATGTGCTGTTTCCAAGAATTCCATAATGCCATATATGTATGTCATATATGTCTTTTTTTTTTTTTTTCCCTCTGGTGGTTCTTCATAGATTATTATTAAAGTGAACAATGGGATGGGAATTACCTAAAAATAAAAAGAACAACGGGAAAAATTTGGATCATATCTGTACCTTTCTTCATTTCAATTTCTATATTTGTAATTGACATTAATGGATCTACAGTCTCAGGCATGTTTTGGAAAGTTTCTCAAATTCTATAGTAAAATTTTGTTATCATAGATTATAGTTGTTCATTACAACAACAACAACAAAACCTTATCCTACTAGGTGTTGATAGTAACAGTAATACTTTTTAAATTTAAGCTTAAAACTGTAACAGTAATACTTTCTTTGAGTATTCGCTTAAATCAAAAGTGCATTTATAAATTCTAACGGGAATGATTTATGAGTTTGCATATGATCTTTTGCACACTTTTTTTTTTTTATTGTTTTTGGAGAACAGCAAATAATTTTCTGAAACACATTTCTTGGAACTAACAAATTACATTTTTCAGGTGGAGGACTATTCTCTATGTTGCAAGTATCCCTGGTATTTTTGTTGCACTTGGTATGCAGTTTGCTGTTGATAGTCCACGCTGGTTATGCAAGGTAGGAATTTTATGTTTTCCTATCTGATTATCTGTAAGCTTTTTCAATCTCTAAAACTCTATATTTCCACTCAGGCTGGGAGGGTGGATGATGCTAAAATAGTTGTGCGTGAACTTTGGGGAGCTTCTCAAGTTGAGAGAGCAATTGAAGAATTTCAGTCAGTCAGCAAGAGTGATGGTAGTGATTTGGACAGCAGATGGTCAGAGATCCTGAAGGCACCGCATTCTAGAGGTTGTGTCAAGGTGGTTTTGGCTGTTACTTTTAGATGGGTTTTTATGCTTGGCAAACAGGAGAGATACGATATTGAAGTAGTAATTTCTGTTGGATCGTTTTTTAAGTTTTGGGATTTTTTGAGTTTCATAACACTGTACTGTCTTGTTGTTGTTGTTGTAAAATTAGTACAGGGTTTTTAAGCATTATGTACTGTACACATGACAGATGAAGCCTAAAATCCTGATTTGATGTTCTTGTGTAATTTCAGTTACATTCATTGGGGGTGCCCTTTTCTTGCTTCAGCAGTTTTCAGGCATAAATGGAGTTCTCTATTTTTCATCATTGACCTTTCAAGATGTTGGAGTTAGTAACAGTGCTTTAGCAAGCTTGTTTGTTGGACTCACCAACTTGGCAGGTTTGCATCCAGACAGCATTTTTTTTTTATTCCATCTCAAAATATGTTTCTTCTTGGAATCTTATTTGGTTTGTGAAAAATGTTGCTTACTTTCAGGTGCACTTTGTGCTCTATACTTAATTGATAGGCAAGGAAGACAGAAACTTCTAATTGGAAGCTACTTAGGAATGGTGAGTATGTATTAGATGCCCATAACTAGTGTCTATGAAAATACTACTGCATACTACGTGCATGTTTGTACACAATGAATACACTCATGGAATTCAAGGGAGGGGATTGATGCTATATCTTTGTAAACTTTCTTCTCTATCCCTACCTTCTCTACTCTTCTGATGTTCAATTCATCTTGACACTGGCAATAATTTTCATGAAGGTACCCCTAATTAAGATTAACTTTTTTTCACTGGTTTATATTTTGCTGCTAGTAAACTAGTTAAGACTTCTTTTTTCTTGCAGGCAATTTCAATGTTTCTTGCAGTCTGTGCCGTCAGCTTTCCATTAGATGAGCAACTCAGCAACAACTTATCAATATTAGGAACTGTCATGTAAGCATTTACTTGCTGCTTATAAAATTCTAGTGAAAAGATTCTTCAGGGAGAGCAATTTGGTTCCCCCCTATCCCCCAAAAAAAATTAATAACACTTGGTGGCTGTATGGGTAAAATGGCTGTGGCAATTTCCTCAGGAGACTTCATAGTGGCATTAGGTTATGTGCAATATATAGGTTTAATTCGGAATATGTGGACTGGTTCTCATTGCTACTCATAGGAATCCAAGAAAATTATGTCAGGTTTCTGATTTTTTTTTTTTTAAAGAAATACCTTTTTGTTCTTTTAAGATTGGGTGATGAATCTTGTATTGGACTTTGGGAGGATATTTGGGGGGGGGGGGGGGATATTTCTGTGAAGGAGGCATTTTTGCTCCTCTATGATCTTTCTTTTCTTCCTTTCATAATGTGCCCATTCATTATTTTGTATTCCACAGGGGCTCTTCAGTGTCTTGGAACTTCCCATTTTTCAGATATCTAAATGATAGGAATCCTCAAGAATTATAATCCCTATTGCTTCTTTTCAAAAACTTCAATTTTTCACCTAAACCAGGTAGGAGAATTTGGACTCTACTCCTCTAGTGTTTATTCATCTAAATTGTTCTTTGGCTTAATTACACAAAACCCCCTTGAAACTTAGGGTCGAATTCAATTTACCCATGCATTAAAAAGTTGATAATCAACTTCTTGAACACAAATTTGGTGTTATTTGCCCATTTTGTCAGGGTTTTCATTAGAATGATTAACAAAGACCCTTCCACGTCACTCCATGTGGCTCTATTTTTTACCTAAATGGACAAAAATTTTCATTTCTTCCCTTCTTACTCTCTCCTCCTTGACTCACCATTCCAGTTAAACTGAAACAATTAAATTCCTTCCCTACAAATAAATTCAGATTAAGCACTAGGAATCCAAATCAATGAGGATCATAGCATAACCAAAATCCTTGGTGATTCTTTTTCTATCAAAAAAAAAAAAAAAACTGTCTCCAGAAAAATACCAAAGGTGGAGAGAAAAGGGTTTACCAGTTTTGGTCCAACCCATGGAACCAAATCTAGTGCTGGCTAGGAAGTTTGACACCAAACACCACCTTGCTAGACTCAGACCAGTTTGTCCATAGAACAAACCCTTTAGAGATAATTTTTTCTAACCGCAATTAAGACCTCTTCTGTCGCTTCATGGCATCTTTTATCCTGTCTTCACATCATTGTTTACCTGGATCTCTTCTATCTTGTGAGGAAGCTCCATGCGTTCTACTTCTCATTCAAATGGATTAACAAAAGAGAGAGAGAGAACAAGGTAATCAAGATCGAGATCTTGATTGTAAGATCATATAAGATTGAGATCCTACACAGCCAAACCTTGCAAGATCGTGATCAGGATTGTTTTTGCATTAGAATTGCACGGGATTGCAATCCTTATAGTAGGATCGTGGGATTGCACGATCCCATGCAATCTTGGCCATACTGGATTATTTTTTTTCCCCAAAGGCTAAAACGATGTCATTGTGATATGAAGCCCTAGCCCAATTTGATTTTCACTACTTTGTGTTTTTGAAGCCAAACTAGAAACACTCTTGCTACTGCTTCAATGTGACTTGCCCCATTTGTGGTGTTGCCTTCCTTGGTTGCTCCATCATGACTTCTTGCTACAGCCTTGCTCCATTGGTATGTTCGTGCTTCTTTGACGGTTATGGGTTGTTGGTGAAGGTCAAAGTTTTGCTCTGTTTCCTTCCTTGCTCTGCTATGTTTTGCTCTGTCCATGGCCTTTGAGTAGAGAGTGTTGTTGCCTTGCTATGGCTTGTCCATTCGAATTAGTGAAGTGAATTGAATCAATTGTATTTTGATTGATGGTCCAATGAGATAGGAGCCTTCTAGTCTAGAATTTAATGTATAGATGCTTGGATATTGTTTGTTT
The DNA here is from genome assembly GCA_037074585.1 of Biancaea sappan. Classification (NCBI taxonomy): domain Eukaryota; kingdom Viridiplantae; phylum Streptophyta; class Magnoliopsida; order Fabales; family Fabaceae; genus Biancaea; species Biancaea sappan. Next base: position 54,056,161 of record CM073494.1, on the reverse strand, counting down.
TGATGACTTTATAAATGTGGTTATGTATGACATTTTGTTACTTTTGCAATGTATGACATGTTTTGTGGAAGTATTTTGAGATTTGGATAAATTTACTCTTATTTGAGAATTTTAGTAAACTTTATAAATTTTTTTATATTTATTTTTCAAAATTCCATACGATCTTATGATTCTCGATTTGATCTTATGATTTGATTTATCCTATGCCTCTTTCGATCTTGTAGAAGATATAGATCTTGATTGTCTTGAGAGAGAAAGAGAGGAAGAAGGGAGAAATTGTATTTTTTTTTTTCATTGGGTAAAGTAACGGTGCCACAAGGAGATATGTGAAATTCCTCCATTAACAACTTAAATGGAAATATCGACAGAATGGCTAAAAATGGTGCAAAACTATGTGTTCAAGGGGCCAATGGTCAAGGTTGGAAATTAAATTGAACAAGGACTTAAATTTGAAGAGTGTTCTGTGCAATTTAGACTTGTACTTTCTATGTCTAGTCCATTCTCCACAACAACAATAGCAGCAGCAACAACAGCAACAACAATAACTTTCCTTATTCTATTAGGTGGGGTCAGCTATATAGATCGCACGATATCATTGAGCTTATTAATAACCAACTCTTTAGGTATTCCATTAAATAAAAGATTACATTCAATGATTTCTCTAAGTGTTCTTGTTGGTCTTCCTTGACTTTTTTTACATGATTCTATATCATCTGCTCAACCCTCTTTACTGGCGCTTTCAACTGTCTTATTTGAACATGTCCAAACCACCTTAAACAATTTTCTATCATTTTTTCCTTAATAGGTGTCACTCCAACTCTACTCCGTATACAATCATTATGGATCATATTTTTTCTTTTATGACCACACATCCATTTCAACATCCTCATCTTTGCTACTCCAATTTTTTGTTCATGTTGTCCTTTCAATGCTCAATATTCACTCCCATATAATATTACTGGTCTTATAGCAGTGTGATAAAATATTCCTTTAAGCTTGTTAGGTATTTTCCAATCACAACTAACTCCTGATGCCTTTCTTCATTTCAACCACCCAGCTTATATCTTATGTGTAACAACTCCATTAATTTCACCATAATTTTGTATTTACTAATCCCAGATACTTAAATTTTGACACTTGTGGTATGAGCTGATTTCCAATTTTGACCTTCAACTCATTTCGAACTTGCCGCTTGTTAAACTTGCAGTGCATATATTCTATCTTACTCCTGCTCAGACGTATACCCTTCGATTCCAAAGTACATTTCCGTAACTCAAGTTTAGAGTTAATCTCTTCCCTTGACTCAGCCATGAGAACTATATCATCTGCAAAAGCATGCATTTGGGGATTTTTTCTTGGATGTGTTTTGTCAAAACGTCTAAAACTAAGTCAGATAAATAAGGGCTCAAAGCTGATCCCTGATGCAGACCAATATTTATAGGAAAATCTTTTGTTTCCTTCCAGAGATTTTCACACTAGTTGTTGCCCCCTTATACATATCTTTTATAACTTTGATATATGCAACACAGACACATTTCTTTCTCAAGACTTTCCACAACACTTTTTTAGGTACTCGATTGTAAACTTTTTTCAGATCAATAAAAATTATATGCAAGTCTCTTTGATTACTCCTGTACTTTTTCATCAACTCTCTTAGTAGATAAATAGCTTCCATAGTAGACCTCTTGGCATAAATCCAAATTGGTTCTCAGAAATACACGTCTCACTTCTTAACTTACGTTCGATTACTCTTTCCCATAATTTCATGGTATGGCTCATAAATTTAATCCCTCGATAGTTTGCATATTTTTGGACATCCCTTTTATTCTTGTAAATAGGTACTAAAGTGTTTTTTCTCAATTATTCAGGCATTTTCTTGGACTTTAAAATCTTATTAAATAGTTGAGTTAGCCAGATAATACCCTCCTTTCCTAAACATTTCCAAACTTCGATAGGAATACTATCAGGACCAACGGCTTTACCATTATCCATTCTCTTAAGGGTTTCCTTGATCTCGTCAACCCTAATCCTGCGATAACAAGCCAAATTTTGTTCACTCTCTTGGATAGTTAATTCTTCTATATCACTAGTTGACCCTACTCCGTTATTAAAAAGCTTGTAAAAATAACCCTCTCATCTATTTTTAATATCTCCATTTGTAACCAAAACATTTCCTTCTTCATTTTAACACATATTACTTGATCCAAATCTCTCCATTTCCTTTCTCTATTCTTCGCAATTTTGTAAATATTTCTTTCCGCATTTTTCGTCCATAAGTTCTTGCAGAACTCTTCAAACGTCTTATATCATGCTTCACTAACTGTCTTTTTAGTCTCTTTATTAGCTTTTCAACACCTTTCCCAATTTTCTATGCTAGTGCACAAATGTATAGCTTTAAAACATTCTCTTTTATACGTTCTCATTCCACTACCAAGATTCCTTATCTCTTGGTCCAAAACCTTTTGATTTCCCTAAAAGTGCTTTACCAACCTTCCTAATCCTTTTGGCCATTTCATCTCACATAGTGTTTACACTTTCTTGTAATTCCCAGGCGCCTTCCTCCAACAGTTTCCTCTTGAAAGTCTATTGTTTCTTCCCCTTTACCTGCCACCACTTGATTTTAAGGTTCATCACTTGTCGATATTTTTGTTTCTGACCCTGAAAAAGTACGTCAAGGACCAAAATCCTATGTTAAGTTGACACGGGTTCCCTAAGGATCATTTTACAATTTTGATAGATTTTTCTATTTGGATTCCTTACCAAAAAGAAGTCAATCTGTGACTTCGAGACTCAACTCTTATATGTGATTAAATGCTCCTCCGCTTTTTAAAGTAAGTGTTGACAATCTTGAAACTATAAGTCATTGAAAAATCAAGTTTAGATTGCCCTTCCTCATGAAGCTCCCCAAAACCAAAACCACCATGAGACCTCGCATACTGTCCTGCTTCTTTCCCTACGTGGCCATTAAGGCCTTCCCCAATGAAAATCTTCTCATCTAAAGGTATGCCTCTGACCAACCCCTCCAAATCTTCTCAAAACTTTTTCTTAAGACGTGCTTCCTTCCCTATTTCAGGTGCATAGGCACTTATGATATAGATAGTATTCCTTACAAAAATCATTCTTAAAGATATGATCTTGTTTCCAATCCTTTTTACTTGCACCGCATTCGGCTCCTATTCCTTGTCAACCATAATACCTACTCCATTCTTTGTCCTTACTTTCCCTGTGTACCAAAACTTAATCTTGAATAGTCAAATTTCTTAGCCTTTTCTCCAATCCATTTAGTTTCTTAAAGGCACAAGATGTTAATTTTTCTCTGCTTCATGGTGTCCACTACCTCCATAGATTTTCCTGTCATGGTCCCAATATTCCATGTACCAATCTTGATTTTTCTCTCTTGGACTAGCTTCTTTACCCTGATCCATTCAGGAACATGCTCATGTAATACTACATCCGTGCGTCGATGCAACGTAAAGTTCCCTCTGGTAAAGTCGTTTGTTTGGATTGCGGTACTAAATAGGATTAATATTTAATGTTATGTTGCGAGTTTAGGGTTTAGGATTTAAATTGATTTGTTTGTTTTGATTTTATTTTTCTCAAGGAGGATATCTAGTCCTCCTCTTCTTTTTCTTTCCTTTGTATCTTTCTCTCATTTATAAAATTTCTTTTTCGATAAAAAAAAAATTTGATGTTGTGGGCTCATAGGCCTTAAACAGCCAGTTCTGTCAATCTTTTTATCAGTAAAGATATTTCAGAATCATTTGCACTTTTTTTTCTTTACTTTAAGAGCAGTTGCAGCTTTGGTGGAGTAAAACTGTTTAGAGTTTTTGGAGGATGTTTGGTGTCTCTTTGATCATTGGAGGGTTTTCTCTGATAAGTTTCAATCTAAAGCACTGTGGCAATATGCAGTATTTACAGTGTTAGGTTGTTTTTGGTTTAAGAGGAATGCTAGTACTCGTTTGGCGTGTATCTATGTCTTTGGAGATGTTGTGGAAAATGATAATATTCATGTCCTCAGTTTGGTGTTCTCCTCATGGTTTTAAGTGCGTTGCCATCTCGAATTTCCAAGGAGATTGGCTGCTTTGCTGCATTTTTTACTTGAGAATTTTTTTTCTTTTTAGTCCTTGTGCTTCTCTTTACTTGAAGTTTCATTTGCAGGATGCATTATTATTCTCTTATTTTATGTCACTCTTCCTCCTTAAATTGTCTTTTTTCTATAAAATTTCGGGGGGAAAATGCAAAACCCTCTTGAATTTAGAGTTACATACAAAAAACCCCGTTAACTTTCAAAAGCAAAAATTAGGTTCAAGTTTCGCACTCCAAGAAATAAGTCCTTCTGTCTATCTTAATGAAGTTAACTTGGGCGCCACATTAGACTTCTCCATAATTGATATGTTGGCATTGCAGGCTAATTGGAGCTTGCCATGCCAATTAGGGGGAAGTTTGGTGTTGCGCTTGTGTTAACATCATTAAGGAGACAATAGATAGAATGACGTATATCTAGGGGTGTGAAAGTTGAGATACCTAATTTTCGGTTTTGAATGTTTAATGAGCTATTTACAGGTGACACAAAGGTCAAAGATAACTTCATTTTCTCCAAAATTTAATAATTCTTAGGCAGCAATAGTTAGGTCCCTGGCAGATAAAAATGGTTCTACTCTTGTTTTCGTTTTTAATCTTCAAATGTTTTCTGAATAAATATGTCCAACAGCTTGTCTGCTTGTGCATCAAAGATTTGCAGAAACTGTGTTTTAACTTAGATACAACAACAACAACAACAACATAGCCTTATCCCACTAAGTGGGGTCGGCTACATGGATCGCACGACGCCATTGAGCTCTATCAATGACCAACTCTTTAGATATCTCATTTACTAAAAGATCCCGTTTAATAATTTCTCTAAGTGTCCTTTTTGGTCTTCCTCGACCTTTTTTCATAGGACTCCAAACCATCTGCTTAACTCTCCTAATTGGCGCTTGCAACGGTCTTCTTTGCACATGCCCAAACTATCTTAAACGGTTTTCAACCATTTTTTCCTCAATAGGTGCCACCCCAACTCTACCTCGTATATGATGTGTTTTAACTTAGATAGATTGCGTTAAATTATCTGCCTAAGGTCACATCTATGGGGATTTGCAGGGTACCCTCATTGTACCATGTAACATTTAGAAAGCTTGATTCTTGTTTTTTATGTCATTGTACAATTTGTCATTGTAAAATTTGGAAATTTAATAACTTTCTGTATGTCAATAACTCAAAATATTGATGTGAGATTGTGGGATAATAATTCATTATATAAGTTATTTTCAGGAAAAAGATGTTCTGGGATAGTTTCTTGTCTCTGATCTTTTCCGAAATATTGGCACATTAATGATGTATTTTTATTTATATACTTATCATAGGTATATCTTCTCCTTTGCAATTGGAGCTGGCCCAGTGACTGGGGTTATTATCCCAGAAATTAGCAGCACCAGGACACGTGGGAAGATCATGGGGTTCAGTTTATCAACCCATTGGGTGGGTATTATAACATCTTTTTTGTGTTTTTTTATCTCATTGTACAACTTCCTTCTTGGCATTTTTTCTATAAAGCTGCGTGTTGATATTCCTGCTTTCTTTCTCTGTTTAAAAGTAGTTGTCAAAAGTATCATTTTTGTTTCCAAACTTCGACTCGATTTTTAACTTTATTTTAAAATTTTATTGTGTCAATTTTGGTCTTGAGCTCAATATTATCTGAATTGTTAACGGTAAATATTCATGTAACTACTTTTATTTCACATTCCTCCAACTCGACTTGTCTATATCAAATATATATTTGAAATGACAAAATTGCCCTTCAAGTGAAAGAAATGCCAATAATTGAAAATGAAGGAAAGAGGGGCAATTTTTTCATGTATATATCTGACATAAATGTGCCTAGTTGGATGATTTGGCATTAATATATGCAATAGAGGTGGTCACATCTGCATTTGCTAATAACACTTAAAAAGATGTTGGGCTTAGAGACAATTAAAACTAATTAAAAATATGTGGGACAAAATTGACACAAAATAAAGTTTGAATGAAATTAAAACTTAGCTCAAAGCGTAACAAAGAAAATTGTACTTTTGCTGAAGTAGTTTTATGCAGATTTCTGAGTTATACTCTGTACATAAGCTATGTTTTTCCTTGAACTTATATGAAACTTATGGACTACTTAATAATTCCAGGTTTGCAACTTTGTGGTGGGACTATTCTTTCTTGAGTTGGTGGAGAAATTTGGAGTTGCACCAATATATGCAAGCTTTGGAGCATTTTCCCTGTTAGCTGCAGTATTTGCCAATTACTTCATATTAGAAACTAAAGGGCGTTCTCTGGAAGAGATTGAACGGTCCCTGAGCCCAAAAGCTTGAGCCAAGTGACGTAATACTGAATTTTTTTTTGTGCATCAAGAAAAGAAGAATTTGTCATGCTGAAGCATCAGTGAGAGGTGAACCAATCAAAACAGAGCAGGATTTCTGAGACAGCTTCTGCAACATCCGGATACCAGACATGTGAGTTTGCACCTCTGCAAACTTAGCAGGTTCTTCTGCTAAAAACCGTATATGAAATTTTGATCTTTCTTCCTGTTCCCAGTGTTGCACAATTCCCCTCATTGTACAAAGACTTTTCCCCCTTGTAATAAGAATAATGCTCTGAGCTTGTGCGAATTATACCTCATTGTAATTGTTGGTGCTCTGATATGTTTCTTTCTCTAATTCAACTTTCGAAATGAATTTAAACTCTAAGTGACATTCATTAGGTGATTCTCTTCTTCTTCTTCTTCTTCTTCTTTTTTTTTTTGGGTAAATAGGAGTACAAGATATATGATATAACCACTATTTGTTATTTAGAATACATACAATATAATTTTTACTTTATATTTATATATTCAAATATCTGATAAATTTTTCTTTTGAATTTTTTTTTACCTCACTAGCAAAACTAGTAGCACTGTGAGACAAATATTTAGGATTTGTTTGATTTGTGAAAATATTTTTTATTTTTATTTTCAATATTTATTTCTTAAAAAATTGAAAATATTTTTTTAGTGTTTTGAGATTTGGGTTTATTTTAATAAATACTTTAAAGAAAATATTTTTATTTAATTCAATCAAACATATTTTCAAACACATTTTTTATTTTTAGTAAAAATAAAAAAATATCCAAATTAAATTGGCCCTTGGTTGGGTATTCAGATAAAAGCAATAGGTTGCCATTAATTTTTAAAAAAATTATAAAGTTCCATTACGATTTTATTAATTGTTAAACAAGTCTAATTCGGAAGTCTTTTTTTTTTTTCTCTCTTGTCCTATCAAAATTATAGCCCCAAGAATGCATACTTTTTTTTTTCTGTTATTGATGCTCGATATTAAAATAACCATGCTTATCAATACTATCAGTCTTTTGCAAAATGTAAATATTTTTTCGGTGAAAAATGATTATTTTGTGGTTAAAATGGCCAATCATGGATAAATTTAATATTCTGGAAATACATAATTCAGATGAACGCATCGAAACCTAAATATGAATTGCCTCACCGTTCTACATATATATTAGTGAAGAAAAACAAAACTTATATACATGGTTTTTTATATCTTTATTATTAGATTTTTCAATTATAATAAGTGTGTAGTCTTTAAAAATAATTGTTATATTTTTTAATTGAAAAAATTTATATAAATTTTCTTATATATTTGTTATTAAGTTCTTCAATAAAAATAGAATATGTACAAAGTTTTTTGAAAAATTAATCATGCAATAATAAATTTTAAAAAAGATAAAATTATTTTTTAAAGACTACATTTGTTGTGTTCTGATTACAAAGTCATATACTTATTATATTCTGATCGAAAAACTTGATACCAAATATATAAAGAATTGAACTTAAGTTTTTTTTTTCTTTTTTAACATTTGAACATTGAATATGGTTGGTCATTTTAAGGAACTCGGACATGTTTTACTTTTAATGGAAAATCTTATACTAGAGATATAAGGAACTTTGACATGCTTTATTTCATTAGTTAATTTCATTTTATTATTATTTTTATAGGAAAAAAAATAAGAACTTTCATTAAGCTTCAGAAAAATTACATCCACAATACTGTTAGGCATAACCTCATACCAATAATTAATGCCACTAATATTCTGCCAAATGATGCTAAATTACAGGCAACTTTGTATCTCTGCGGCACTATTAGAAAAAACAGCTTCAAAAGGAAGTACAAATTTGGAGGATATCCTCCAAAAGATTTTGAAGATGGGAAGGACTAACATCCCCTTTCAGAGCATTAAAAAATTATCTGAGTCACCTTCAATACTTAGCTTCTTCTAAAACAGCAAGAGCTTCAAGATATGTATTGAAGGTATTTCTTTAGTCATTACACACGCCTTTTCCTTCCCAGTCCTTGATAATACAAGCAATAGTTCCACCTCTACATTAATTTAGGGAAGGAGGTTTTAGTCATTTTAATGCAGATTGAAAGATACTAATTGGTTCCTGTGTAGAGTTGGCTTTTTTTAAAGTCTTCCCAAGTCTTCAAATAATGCAGCCAAAAAAAAAAAGACAAGCTTTTGGACAGACCCTATTTAGATAGCATAGCTTATAGTTTATTAAAGCTTTTCTACTAGTATAAGTGTTTTTATGTAAAAAAAAAATAGTATTTTGATAAGCTTAAATAAGTAACTTATTAATTTCCAAAAAAATTATTTTTAGTTTATTTTATGAAGCCAATTTTTTAAGCTTCATGGAAAAGCCTTACGCGAAAGCTCAAATTCATATGATCGGAAAGTTGTATTACACTTTTACAAGACAAGTATATCTCCAATCATAATTTGAAATTTCATAAAAACCAAGCTCTTCACTTTCCTCCTTCCTAAATCATAATTTAAAAATACTTCTTCAAATATGTATCTAAATACTAAATAACTTAATTTAAAAGAAACTTATGATATAAAAAGTTTTTCATATAAGACTCTCTTCTATAAGCGTTTAAATAAGTTGTTTATTCAAATAGGGCCAAAGTTGACCTTCTTAAAGCTTTTGACAAGGTCTCCTAGAGCTTCATCAAGAAAGTTATGAACAATATGAGCTTTCCTTCCCACTGGATCGATATGGAATGTGAAACTACATCCTCTTTGATAGTAGTCATCAATGGAGATCACTCTAATGTTTTTCTTCCTCATTTTGGGCTAAGATAGGATGACCTCACATTTTTATCATGTGCATGAATGTACTCTCCTTTCACCTCATAAAGAAAAATGAAACTAAAGCTATCCAAGGAATGAGGATTGGTAGAAATGGTCCCTGTCATAGTTTTAAGAACTGGCTTGGTTATTAACCCAGAGAAGAGGCCAGGTCACCGGTCATTGCTATTAGATTCTTAGTGATTTGGGGAGCAAAATAGAGATTGTTGAACTTAACAAATGATTTTTCTTCATTAGAAGGAATACTAACTTAACCAATATTTTCAACATTTACTTTTTGACCATTCCCAACGTACAAATCAAAATTACCATAATAAGATGTTTGTTCAAAATTAGTGCTATCATTCATTAATGATATTTGGCCCCACTATCAACTAACCAACCCTGCTCTTGTATATTAGATATTGTGAAATAGGTTGAATGTTTTGTGCTCTTGTCTAATTGTGATTGAGAGGGCCCTATGTAATTTTGATCGATTAGATAATAACAATTTAGTGTTATGTGTCCCTATTTCCTACACACTTGACATGTGGGTTTGATGCCTTTCGACCTCCCTTTCCTTCCTCAAACTCTAGCTCAATTAGCTCAAGTTCTTTGTCCTCTCCAATTACCCTTATTGAAATCTTGTTGATTAAAACGAAGATTTGTTTGTTAGATATCATATTACCAAAGTAAGATTCGATAAACTATTCAATTACTCTAAACGGATCTCATATGTTAGTAGTGCATCTTGAAGATCTATCGAAGATAGATTGTCCATGTCAGCTAGTTGAATTACCACATAACTGTATTATGCTTCAAGCCCAAAGAGTGTTTGTGATACTAACTTAGCTATTATGTTGGGACTTCCTGCGAGACGAAGCTTGTCTACAATGTTTTTATCTTGGCTAGTTACTTGTTCATATTCATCGAGTCTTTGTGAATATGGTTTAGTTCATTCTTATATAGATTAATCTTCGATGGTGATTAACTCCTAGAAGGTCTTTTGCCAAGACTAGAAGTGCTACATTCGAGTAACTGAGAAGCTATGTCTACAATCATAGTGTTGAGAAGCCACCCAAGAAGGAGTTGATTTGTAGCAGGCCATTCTTCATATTTTGTTTTGATCTTCCTTGTTGTGCCATTGATGATAGTCATCTCAGGACACTCCTTTGTCCCAAAGATATATCTGTCCAATTTATTTCCTTAATTACAAAAAGAATGAGAGACTGGCACAACATATAGTTATTTTGGTCAAGTTTCAAATAACAAACTTGATTCAGAGTGGCGAATAGGGGAGAGGTTTTATTTGACAAGCCTTCTGTCTTTTTTGGGTTTTGAGTGTTTGAGGCTGAGGCGCTGGAATTGATGGCTTCATGGCGTTTGCTTTTGTAGCTTTGATACCAAGTAAATTTTTTCAATAGATTCAAATGATTTGTAATTCTTCTATGTATATTTCTTGATGCATGATACAGGATATATATAGAGGGATTTGTTACAATTATGTTATGATGGCTACACATATGTCTAAAGAAATTACCTATGGCACTAAAATACAATAATTAAAAAATCATCTTAGTTGTACAAATAGTACATTTCTTCTTCTGTACATCATTAGCAACCTTTATACTAGAAAATACCTATAACACCCTTATCATATTTGATTATTCCTAATTGTGAACAGATTTGCTGCTCCTTGGCTGGGAAGAGCATTTCGTGCTCATTCGCGCATGGCTGTTGGATCGTTTTGATCCAATGACTAGCATGCGTGGACGATCTACATTGCGTGGTCGTTGGATCATTTTGATTTAATGGCCATGATTGTGTTAGTGAAACGCATCATTTCACTAACGCATTTTTTTTTTCAACCCAACATAAGCAGATGAATTAGCTCTCGACAAGTGGCTAACCCACACCCCTATCTAGATACCTATGAGCTCCATATGCTCGACCCGGACGATGATCATCTTATTCCCTGCACGTATAAGATAGCACACAGTAGACCACAAAAAAATAGAGGACGATGTGGAGATGAATTACAACATGCAGGACATGAAAAAAATACTAATTTAAGGTCGAAATTTAGGTCCTCGTCTAAAACAAAGGGTTGCAACAAAAACCATGCCTTCAATCAGCCAATGTTTGTCATCACCACCTATGCTAGAGTCAAGCAAAAGCAACTAGAAAGCTTCCCATCCTTTGGAAATGGTGTTGTCTGAATAAGCATTCAAGCTATTTGGATTTTTTAAAAAATTATAATAAATAAAACTATATTACAATAGACATTCCTGAAGTAATAACCATAGTGGACATGATACATGGCCAATGGTAGCTAAGAAGGGGGAAAAGATAACAACATGTAATAAGTAAATGTTTGAAGTTAAAGCTAGGCTTCACTTATGTTATAGTTTTCCTTTAATCCATTTACAATAATAATGCATTGAAGGGCATCAAAAGCAAACAACCCAAGTGGATAGAACAACTCTAAAAATTTATGTGACCTGAGCAACAGAGACACATTAGGACTTGAAAGTATTAATAAAATCTAGAAAAGGAAACACAAGAAAAAGTAAATGAGGTGAACACCAGTAAAATTACCACTTGAAAATGAAGTATGAAACTGGTTCAGCCATTCTCATTTTTCTGAGTAGTTCTTTCAATATAGGATGCATTATTATTTCGCCAATACTTTTTTCTTTTACATTCCTAAAGCACTTCAAAGACAAACAATGGCAATAATTAGGCAGACAACTTTTGGCTTCACCTCCATGCAAATCACATTCCTCTTCTCTTTCCGTGACAATTTTAGATTGATCTTTCTTCCTTTTATATCTAATAGCATATACATCTTTTTGTTTCCTTTCCTCCAAATTTGTGATGCCTTTATGAAGGTGCAATAAAGTAGGAAATATCACTGTTATTTATCATAAAAAAGGAGGCATAGCAAAAGGGAAAATCAACAAACATGTAAGTATATCTGCATATGTTCAGTACAATAATATAAAAAATAGAGGTAACCTCACCCAAAAAGAGCAATAGATATACAGTTGTAAGTACGCATTCATCTTTTACAAAATACAACTTACAGTTAAATTCTCTAATGCTTGCTTTCCTTTCATATATTGACATGGTGTTCTTCCCATCTTCATAGGTCTGTATAAATTCCACCACATTACTACATCAAAAAATGATCATCTACCACATTACTACAACCACCTTGACCAACTAGAAATAAAATCCCAATTTTTAGCATGACAATAGAAGCAAATTATCATAAGCCAGTAAAGAGACAACTCAATTCTTCCTAGTGAAAAATACACAGAATGGTCAGTTTTACAACTCCATAACTAACCTCAAGAATCTGTATGTGGTAAATCTGGACTGAATTGCAATGATCAAGTGATGGCATCGAATGATCAATAAGTGCCTATATTAAGAAACAACACAGATTAATATAATTATTAAGAAAAACTAAAAAAATTATATTGTTAGATCACGAAATTGTAACTATAAGCTTTGTAGTAAAACATTTTGGGAACGTACGCCTTGGGTGCAGGAGGTGCCAAGCATCATACTCCACATTCTGCTTCATTCATCTACACCAAAGATGCATAACAAAGGTTAGATCATATAACCAAAAGGATTAAAAAATAAAGACATGTACAAACACAATGTAATTACTCTAGTAAATTTAATTGTTGGTTTTCTTTTCTTTTTGCTTTGTTGAACCTCAACACAACTTTTACGCGTTTCTTATTTCTTAGACCTTCTTTGTCCTTGAAACCTGTTTCCTATGATGTGCATTGAGGCCTGGGTTCTTCTTTGGCATTGAGATCCATATCCATATCAATCATAGACGAATGAAGCTGTAATATCTCAAGAATTTACATGAATATTTAAAATCTATTTGAAGTTTATTGAAAAATTTAATTACATGAAAAATGTTCTTTTGAATTAGTGAAGGAAATTTAGGAATAGAAATTTCAAAATTTTAATTTGGGAAATTTTTACAAATTCTCAAGGGCTAAAGTGAAAAGAAAAGAAAATATGGAGTACTTTTGAGAAATGACCAAGTAGGAACCCGAGAAGAAGAATAGAGCTTATGGGAATGAATTATGAGTCCGGTACCAAAAGGATGATGGATTCGAGGTTAAAGTGGAGTTTAAGACTTTGAGAGGGACTAAAGTGAAATAAGAAAATTTGTGGGGCACTTAGGATTTAGAAACACCCGATGTGAGATTTTATGAATTTGCCTTTACTAGTCTTGACTGAGGGTCAACTGGAGAGCAAGTAATAATTTCACCCCAGGCGAGTATATAGGTGGCCTCACCTATTTTTCCTCATTTTTTTCCTTTCCTCTCTCTCTCTTCACCTTCTCTCATCTCTTTCTCTCTTTCTCCTCTCTACTTTCTCTCTCTACACTCCAACTCCACAATCGGGCTTTGGAGGGTGGATCTCGGGCTACGGGGCGAGCCTCTAGGAACCAAGCAACGTAGGGAAAGCAAGAAATCGAGGTAGAAATTTCTATTTCTCAAGCTTTTCCCTATTTTCTAGTTTTAAGGAAGTTTGGGGTAAAAATCGAGATTTTGGCTTCGTTTCTCGATTAAAATTGGTGTTTTTGGAGTCTAAATTCTCCTTAGACATTAAGGGTGAGATCCCATGGAAGAAATCATGAAAAATAATGGAGATTTGGCCAGATCTAAGCCAAATCCAAAAGGAATCGCGAAAGGTCGCGATTGTGGCGCCCAGGCGCCAAGGTTCAGAAGGTTTTGAGGAGGAAGAAAGGCTTGGCGCCTAGGCGCTAGGCTTGGGTTGGCACCCAGGCGCCAGATGTACCAGAAAACCTTAGCTTATTTTCAATCGGTTATAACTTCTTCATCCGGACTCCGTTTTGGGCAAACTTTATATCGTTGGAAAGCTCTTTGAGTCTAGTTTCCAATGGTATAAGTTTCATATAGATATTCATTACCGATTAGGAGTTATGACTTGAAATATGAGTAAAGGTCAAGAGCAGTGATAGGAAATTTCTCTATTTTGTAACCCTAATGATTTTTACCTGGTTACAATAGGGATGGTTGAGGCGCAAGGTGGGAGTGCCGAGATCGTGGAACCCAGGTGAGTAGGCAACCCTGCAAAATTAATTTACTAAATTAGTCAAAGCACAATATAAATCTCATTTGTATTATTTGTGAAATTGAGAAGATTATCAGTGTATGTTCAAGTTGAGAAAAATTACAATATCATTGGGAATTATTTTATTACCTTTGTGAATTAATTTCTCTAGTTGACTAAATAACTAGATGTGGTAGTTCCTTGAATAAATTGGAATATTTTGTAAGTGAATGACCTTACTAAACTAATTTGATATTATTAGACAAAGTACAATATAAGTCTCATTTATAATATTATTAAAATGATAAATAATCTATGCACGAGTTTGAAAGGGTTAGAGTCCCATACTACTCAGTGTATAACTATGAAAACCTATGCACGAGTTTGAAAGGGTTAGATTCCCATACTACTCGGTATATAACTGTGAAAATCTATGCAAGAGTTTGAAAGGGTTAGAGTCCCATAATACTCGATGTATAACTGTGAAAATCTATGCACGAGTTTGAAAGGGTTAGAGTCTCATATTACTCAGTGTATAACTGTGAAAATTTATGCACAAGTTTGAGAGGGTTAGAGTCCCATACTACTCAGTGTATAACTGTGAACATCTATGCACGAGTTTGATAGGGTTAGAGTCCCATATTACTCAGTGTATAACTATGAAAACCTATGCACGAGTTTGAAAGGGTTAGAGTCCCATACTACTCGGTGTATAACTGTGAAAATCCATGCATGAGTATGAAAGGGTTAGAGTCCCATACTACTCAGTGTATAACTGTGAAAATCTATGCACAAAGAGTTTGAGGGTTAAATACCCAGGTCACTTGGTGCAAGTATTTTATGGCACATAATGCAAAGTGATTGAGGGATTGATCACCCAAGAAATTATAGGCAAATTCAGACAAATGTAATACTATAATTATTTAAAATAAATGATAGATTGATTGTATTAGTAAATATGGTATTTATACTTGTGATATTTTCATGTACACTTGTTTACTCACTGAGTTTTGATTAACTCACACTCTCTATGATTATCTTTTCAGATATAATGGTTGATGAGGAGAATTTATAGCCTTTAAGGATATACTCCACTTTTGTCTGGTAAACAAATAAATATATGTTTGGTAAGGATTAGAAAATGCTCTGTAATCTAGTAAGTCACCTAGGCTTGGGAGGTTGTATAGTACTGTATAGTGTATGAATGTTGAACATTTTCTGAATATGTATACAAAATATCTTTCTTGGAAAATTTATGATTCACATAGTTATGGATATTAAGAATGTTTATAGAGATTAAGGGGTACCACGGAGGTACACCCTAGGTATTTATGTTTATCTCACATGTAAATTTTGGGATGTGACAAATTGGTATCAGAGCCGATTTTTAGGTCCCCTATAGATTACAGAGCAAAGTGTTCTTTGTGGGCCCTTTTCCATTGTCATGAACCGCGGCATGACCATGGGATTAGGTTCCATAAAAGACCTTGTAGAGTTGAGTGTTCTTTTTGTAACTTACCCTTCAATGGAGTTAGTTAGAGATAATTTTGTTACAATAAGAAGTAATTAATTTCATGTGTAGAACTTTGGAACTTGTTGGAGGCATGATCCTTATACCGATGGAAGAAGTGACCTCTGTGTTAAATTTTTCTTTTCTTTTTCTTTTTGAGAAATTGGGAACATAACTCTTAGTGTACTCTTGAAGCTGAGGATCAGTAGTTGCTAGAATATGGCTTGAGGGCTGGGCTAAGAGTGATGTATTAGATGGGGTAAAGTTGATTATGAGGCATGAGCTAGAGTTCAAGAAAGATTTTTGCAAAGTATATAGCGCAGATTACTGATGTAGGAATGAGAAAGAACCCTGGAGAGGCAGATCAAAGATTTGGTTTTGATAGATGCCAGACAGATGTGATTTATGGAAGAGGATGTAAGTGCCTAAATAATATGTTCCTTGATAGAAGCTTGGTTGAGAAAATCGATGTAGGCTATGTAGTTTTTCCTAAGAGAGATACTACGGTAAAATGGAACCTAACATAAGAGATATTGGGGTAAGCTATAAGTCTTCTCTAGGGGCGACTTGCCAAAGTTGCACTTGTTTAGTTAAGGATTGACATGATGGTACTATGTGATAGAAGTGTTTCAAAAAAAAAAAACAATGTAGAAGTTTTGTAACATTGGAACAATTAGAGCATGTTATAGGTAGACTGTTGGTGTATGAACATTCATAATTGTTAAACGTGATGTATGATTGGAATGGTCTAGAAAGACATTCTTAGAGTAGTTTGTGCCTCAGAGCCTTAGTTTAAGGAAAGCTTGCTAGTCGAGGCTCTCAAGCAAGAGTTCATGACAATTCGAGGGCATAATATCGAGTTCAATTGATCTACACAGGATGCCTTCATCTACTCCCGTATGATAAGAAGAAAGACAACGAGACTTGTATAGAGCTTCTGTTTATCTCTGTGTCAGCTTATAGGGTCACTAATTTTTTTATGTGATTGGCTTTATAAGCTGAATTCGTTATTGATTTTGTGTGGCTGATTTCTTTCATCTTTCTTTATTTTATTTTATTTTATTATTATTTAGAGTACCATCTAGTAAAAGAAACCATTGATATTAAAAAAAATTGAAGGATCACATTTCAAAAAAAAAAAGGTTTACTCATTCATGAGTAATCTACAGGCGAGGTGGTCTCGGATTAGGAGGGTTATATTGTATCATTACCCCTCGGCCATTTCTTGGAGTAAGAGACAGAGCAATGTCACGGAGGGTAGTGTAAATTTCATTCATACAATCAACACTTCTTTGTTGTTGATTACAGAAGCATTGGGTAGACCAATAGAAGAACCTGTCTATTCTTGAAGTCATTGCCGCATTATTGCGTTTAGTTAACTTCTCCAGGTCCTCTACCATCTTCTTCAGATTTTTCACCTCCTGCTCTAGACAAGCGATTTTGTCTTCTAATGTGTGGCCCGTGCTAATCTCCTCAGCTTCCTCATTTTTTATCTTCTTCTCCTTTTGATTCTCTTGAGACCCCTCAAAAGGTCTTTTGCCCTTGTCCTTGCTTAAACTCAAGTTTAAGTCAAGCTCTTTCTCCTTGGCTTCCACCGTGAGATCATGAACTTCCTTGTGGCCATGGTTTAGAAAATTTAGAAGTTTTTGCAGAAGTATGACGAGAGAGAAATGCTAGAAAATTATAGGCTCAGAGATGATTACTTTTTATGATGTGGTAACTGAGAACTCTGGGGCAGTTTTTATAGAGAAAATTTAGACTTAGAGCCAAAGAAGATATCTCTTCGTCACACCCCTATACGCTCAACCTATGGATTTCTGCAAGCTGGAAGTCAGAAGTCTAGGGTAGGCATGTACACCAACAGTGTGTCACATTAATGCCAAAACTACGAAAGTCAATATTCGGTAGATTTGCGGCCGATTTATACTTGGTTTTCCATTTCTCTTGTTGGCATTTTCTGAAATTCAAAGAAGTTGACAATGTAGCCATTAAAGATTGCCTTGGATGCCTTTATGATGAACTAAAATGTATTTCTCTGCTTTATTGTGTTGTTCTTGAAAGCCTTCAGTTGAGTATAATATACATGATTGATTGAATCCTACTATGATTACATGTATCTAAAAATATATGATATGTATGTTATTCATGCATAGTGAGTGAAGGCTATTTGTTATGGCCAGGAATAATATGTAATGATTCCACATACATTCAGAGAATGAGAAGTCAGAAATTTAAAAGGACTTGAATAGATGAAAATATATAGATAATGGGGTATCTCCATGTTTATACATACATACATATATGCTCGTAGAGGCAAGTGAAAGGTAAAAAAAAAAATCTCACTTTATGGTAACACTTGATATGTGTAAATGTGAGAAGTTTTTATTTTAGTATGTATTTTTTGAAAATGTGTAAGCCTAGAGCAAAGCCACGGATTAGAAACCTAGATAAGGCTAGTATGAAGCTACCCATTCATGGAGTAATATCTCGATCTAGGATTATTGGATAAGACAAATACAGAGTTAGGAAGTCATAGATTGAAGCGGCGATTAGTTGAATAATTTGAGCAAGAGTCAAAAGTTAGCCAAAATTTTTGAGAAAATCTTTTGCATTAGATTATAATTATTATCTTCTAGCATGCTTATTATAGACCTTTGGCATTGCGACGGATAAGGTCTGGAGGCCATCTTTAGAGTATGATGTAAAGGTTTTTGTAGCCCTAAATTTCGTCTATAAATAATGGATGCCCCATTACACTGCCCACTACTCTAAGAGTTCATTACCTATAAGTCTTCTTGCATCAAACCTCTCATTCCGTACAATCTTTATAGCTCAGAAAAGTATAGCCGACAATAAATATTTCAATTTAAACTTTGAGGCTGGCAAGGTAAAGCTAGATCTAAATCTTAGCCTGGAGAATTATAAGAATAAGAGATCTATGGAAGAGTCACCAGAGGCTAAGAAAAGAAAAAGGGATGTAGTAGAGCTAGAAGATGTTAGCACAACAACATCTTCCAGTAATGAGCTTGTACTTATGAGACAAAAGATGGAGGACTTGGAAAGGTTGATAAACTGCCATTTTGAGGACCAGGGGAGATTGATAAATCGTCTCTTTGTAGAACAAGAGAAGCTCTTGAATCGTCATTTTAGGGAATTGGCAAATAGAGTTGATAGACATTCGATGTTTGCAACTCAAAATTTTCATGACCAACAAGCGAGATGTATTGACTGTATGAATGGAGTGGCTTCTGCACTTCGCCAAATTTCCCAGACACTTCCTCCAGAGACCCTTTCTAGGCTGCAACAATTAGCTTCCTCCTTAAGATCTGAAGCACCTTCCTCTTTTAGACCTGGAACATCTTCTACATCTCAAAAGCCTATCGTTCTTAATTTATCATTTCTTTTATTTGTACCTAAAGCTGATATCTGATCTGAGCTTCACGTATTAAAATTATCTGTTTTGTAAATCAAGTTAAGCTTGTTGCCTGTAACTTATGTACTAGAAATAAAATTTTGGTATTTGATTTTTTTTGTTGAGGTAATTCGTTTACTGAAAAAACTTGAGAAATAAAAATATGTTGAACTTGTTATATTTTGTACTTGATTGTAAAAATTCTAAAAGAGAGAATGAGATATAGACAAAATATCTGCATTTATTTCAATCTTGAGGTAAGTTTTGAATTCGGAGGACCGAATTCTATTAAGGGGGAAAGAATGTAATATTCCAAGAATTTACATGAATATTTAAAATCTATTTGAAGTTTAATGAAAAATTTAATTACATGAAAAATGTTCTTTTGAATTAGTGAAGGAAATTTGGGAATAGAAATTTCAAAATTTTAGTTTGAGAAATTTTTACAAATTCTCTAGGGCTAAAGTGAAAAGAAAAGAAAATATGGAGTACTTTTGAGAAATGACCAAGTAGGAACCCGAGAAGAAGAATAGAGCTTATGGGAATGAATTATGAGTCCGGTACCAAAAGGATGATGGATTCGAGGTTAAAGTGTAGTTTGAGACTTTGAGAGGGACTAAAGTGAAATAAGAAAATTTATGGGGCACTTAGGATTTAGAAACACCCGATGTGAGATTTTATGAATTTGCCTTTACTAGTCTTGACTGAGGGTCAACTGGAGAGCAAGTGATAATTTCACCCCAAGCGAGTATATAGGTGGCCTCACCTATTTTTCCTCATTTTTTCCTTTCCTCTTTCTCTCTTCACCTTCTCTCATCTCTTTCTCTCTTTCTTCTCTCTACTTTCTCTCTCTACACTCCAACTCCACAATCGGGCTTTGGAGGGTGGATCTCGGCTACAGAGCGAGCCTCTAGGAGCCAAGCAACGTAGGGAAAGCAAGGAATCGAGGTAGAAATTTCTATTTCTCAAGCTTTTCCCTATTTTCTAGTTTTAAGGAAGTTTGGGGTAAAAATCGAGATTTTGGCTTCGTTACTCGATTAAAATTGGTGTTTTTGGTGTCTAAATGCTCCTTAGACATTAAGGGTGAGATCCTATGGAAGATGTAATACCCATTTTTTTTAAGTTATAAGTATTTAAGAATTTCGATAAATTTATTTTGAAGAAAATAAATTCCCTATCAGTTTAATTTTTGTATACTCGTTTGTGCATATTGTTGAAAATATAAATTTTTAATTATAGATTCTATAAATTGTGGGATATAATGGATGATATGATATGGAATTAATCCCATTAAGTAAATATACAGTTCAAAAGTGGAATCTAGAATGAAAACAGGTAAGTGAGACTGGTAGATGAAATAGTATAGGAGAATGGTAGATGAAAACTGGTAAGTGAAACTGGTAGATGAAATAGTATAGGAGAATGGTAGATGAAAACTGGTAAGTGAAACTGGTAGATGAAATAGTATAGGAGAATGGTAGATGGAATAGTAGCAAATAGTACCATAATTTCTCCTATAAATAGGCCCTTCCATTTCAATTCAAAACACACACCTTCAGTTTCTCTTCTCTCCTTTCCTCAAAACTTCTCTTGCTCCGGCGTTAGGGCTCTGAGATTCTAGGTCTTTCTTCCTTAGCCTAGATCCAAGGTAAGAATACTATGCCCCTTTTCTGTGCCATTCAGATTTTTAAAAGTTATTTTCTTAAGTATGCTCTGTGGTTGCGGCTTTGGCCGATCTTCCACATCAGAAAAACTGTCCTTAGCTACCTATATGTTGTTTTGATTCTCTGATTACCGAAATAGAATGTAAACTGTGAAGAATACATGTCTAGGAAAGTTCTGGCTAAGGAAAGACATGGTTGTTAAGTGTGTCAATTGGGACTCTCCACTCTTTCCTGGGAACTTACCTGGTGTACTCTTTTACAGATTATATTCTCTATTTCTGGTATGAATAGTATCTGTACGTATAAATAGTAACCGTACGTATGAATAGTAACCGTACATATGAATAGTAACTATACGTATAAATGAATAGTAACTATATATAAATAGTATTTATATGTATTTTCGAATAGTATATATACGTGTACATTTTTATATGTATTTTTGAATAGTACATATACGTGTATTAAAGAATTATATTAATTGAATCCATTAAATGTAATTGTGTAGATTTAAAGAAGATATAGTAACTTGGATTTCAGGTGAGTAGCTAACCTACTTGGATACTTATTTAATTATATGAATAGTCCAAGTAATTTACATATTCAGAGTATATCTACTATTACCTTTGACTGAATATTTCAATTAATATGGCTGTGTGCCGAATATGATTATGGTCATATGCTATGGCTGTGTGCCGAATGTGAATATGGCTGTGTGCCTAATATGATTATGGTCATATTTATGGCTGTGTGCCGAATGTGAAGATGGCTGTGTGCCGAATATGAATATGGCTGTGTGCCAAATATGATTATGGTCATATGCTATGGCTGTATGCCAAATGTGGAGATAGTTGTGTGCCGAATATGATTATGGTCATATTCTATGGCTGTTTGTCGATTATAAGTATGATATGATTTTACTTATGCATTTTATACATATACTTGTGTATTGTTAATCACTTGATGATTATCTGTAATTAAGTTTCTATCCTTGTAACGTTATCTATTCATTGAGATTATTATCTCATATTGTGGTGGATATATTTTTTTCAGATCCTGAGATTAACAAAAAACATCTGTCTAAGGAGTAGCGCAAGTTCAATATCCTAACCCTCTTTGCTTCAAGGGTTGGTGTTTATTTGAATTAAAGCTGTTTCTTCAGTTTTAAATTCTAGAAAGCTCTGCAGTCAAATAGGACATCTAGGAGGAAGTGGTTATTGTACATAATTATGTTATTACAGTACTTTAAGTTTACTGTATGTTTTGTAAGATTGTAGCTTATTAAGTAAAATCGGAGTATTTAACTAAGATAAGTCTTTGTTATATTATTACTCTCACATTTTAGAATGATTATTATATGGAGCTAAAAGCATAGGCTTACAACTAGAGAGTATCTCTAAGTTGTACCGGTCACGTACCATTTTGAGGGTCGTGACAAAGTTGGTATCAGAGCATTGGGTTTTTAGGTCTCCTATTGGCTACAGAGCAAAAGGTGTCTTCGGTAGACCCTCCCCTATTATTGTGAACCGCGGCACAATCATAGGATGAGGTTCCACAGAAGGCAGCATAGGATGTCATTAATATTCCTTTGGTGTCATACTCCTTAATTAGTATTGCGCTCTAAGGTATTCTTAATATCTAAAGGTGTTTGCTAAATCTGTGTAGATTTTGACACCTTTAATGGCAAGAGGAAGACCATCTAACCAAGGTAGGCGTTTGGGCTCTAGAAGAGTGCCAACACCTTCCTCCTCAGTGAATGCATCACAAGAAAGCAGTGAACGTATTGAGACTGTAGGTGCTGATGAGATACCTCCTCCAAATGATCCATTTCTAAGGGCTATGTTCAATACTATCCAAGAACGAATGGATAGAATGGAGGCAATGATAATAGGGCAATCTATTCTGAACAATCCCCCAGTGGCACCTCAAACAAATACGCAAGCACCTCTTCCCCAACAAGAGGAGATTTTGACAGAAAAACAACTTACAAGCTTCCTAAAGCTCAAACCTCCATCATTCTCTGGAGAAGATCCAAATGAAGACCCAAGAAAATTCTTGGATGGTATTGAAAAGGCCTGCACAGCTTTGGGATGTTCAAGTGTCCGGAAAGTGGCATTAGCTGTTTACCAATTGAATGGAGTTGCTGAAGAATGGTGGAACAGCTTTAAAGGGGGCAGAGCTAGTAATGCCCCACCAGTGGAATGGGAAGAATTTGAGAGGATGTTCATGGAAAGATTCCTCCCTCAAAGTGTACGAGGCGCAAAAACCCAAGAATTTGAAACCCTCAAGCAAGGGTCTATGTCGATCCACGATTATAACACTAAGTTCATACAGCTCTCTCGATTTGCAGCTAACAAAAATCTTGATGAAAGAGAAAAGATAAGGAGATTTGTCATGGGCCTTCGCCCCTTTTTAAGACAACTTGTGGGGACCCAAATTGAAACATATCCTTCTTATGCCGCAATGATAAGTACTGCAAGATTCATGGAAATGGCAGAAGAGGTGAAGGGTGAACAAAGAACGAAGAAAAAGCGAGGACGGGAAGAAAAGCCCTACAATAGCTCAGCAGGAGCACCAAAGCCGCCAAATCGAGGCCAATCAAATCCTATAGCATTTTCGGGGCAAACTATTGCGTCATCCAGTGTAGTACAACCGAGTTTCAATCAAAGGAGGGATGATCAAGCACCAATTCAACAAAGGCATGCTAAGCCTATGTGCCCGCAATGTGGGAAGTTTCATTCAGGAATATGTTATAAAGAAAGCAAAATTTGCTACCATTGTGGTCAAGCGGGTCACTTTGCAAGGGAATGTCCACAATTACTTATTGGGGCTAGGTCTGCACAACCATCATATCCTCAAGCAATGACAACATCAGCTAGTGTAGCTCATTCATCTGCAGGAAGGGGTGGACTAGGAAGAGGAGCAGGAGGAAGAGGGCAGCAGTCTTTTAATCATGGTCCAGCTAGGGTGTTTTCTCTTACCAGACAAGATGCCCAAGCATCTAATGCTGTTGTCACAGGTATTTTGACCATTTACTCACATAAAGCTCATGTATTATTCGACCCTGGATCTACCCATTCATATGTATCTCCAAATTTTGTTAAATACATCCTTAAGAAACCGATAAGTTTAGAACAACCGTTTCTTGTGTCTACCCCTATGGGAGAAAGGGTTCTAATAGAGAAAAAGTATAAAGAATGTAGTGTGGTTGTAGGAGGGCTAGAAACCGTGGCAGATCTTATGATCCTTGATATGATAGATTTTGATGTACTTTTAGGCATGGATTGGTTGGCTTCATGCCACGCAACCCTCGATTGTCATAGTAAATCCATAAAAATTTCTATGCCCGGAGAAGCCACATTTGTATTCCAGGGAGACCAAAGTAGGACACCGCATAACTTGATCTCCCTAATGGGCGCCCAACGATTATTGAGAAAAGGGTGCAGAGGGTTCTTAGCCTTCGTACAAGACGTAGAGAAGGAAATGCTCAAACCTGAAGATGTGCCAATTGTGAGAGAGTTTTTAGACGTGTTTCCAGACGAATTACCAGGACTACCCCCGGATCGAGAAATTGAGTTCAATGTAGATCTGGCACCAGAAACTCAACCTATCTCAATTTCACCTTACAGAATGGCACCGACTGAGCTGAAAGAACTCAAGGAACAACTGCAGGATCTTCTAGATAAGGGTTTCATAAGACCCAGTTATTCCCCGTGGGGTGCCCCTGTTCTCTTCGTAAAGAAGAAAGATGGATCAATGAGACTTTGCATTGATTACAGGCAACTGAATAGGGTCACTATAAAAAATAAATACCCTCTGCCTCGTATAGATGATCTCTTTGATCAGTTGCAGGGAGCTAAGCATTTTTCTAAGATTGACTTGAGGTCTGGTTATCACCAACTCAAGGTCAAAAGGGCAGATATACCCAAGACAGCATTTCGTACTAGGTATGGACATTACGAGTTCACAGTTATGTCTTTCAGACTAACAAATGCCCCGGCAGCTTTCATGGATCTCATGAACCGGGTATTTAAACCATACCTTGATCGATTTGTCATAGTATTTATAGATGATATATTAGTTTACTCAAGGAGCTCGGAGGAGCATGAGCAACATCTTCGTATGGCATTGCAGAAGCTGAGAGAACATCAACTTTATGCGAAGTTCTCAAAGTGTGAGTTCTGGATTGACCGAGTAACCTTCTTAGGTCATGTGATTTCAAAAGATGGCATACAGGCGGACCCAAGCAAGGTTGAAGCGATCAAAATGTGGCCGAGACCTATTTCGGTAACAGAAATTCGGAGCTTCCTAGGATTGGCTGGTTATTACCGACGTTTCATCCAGGACTTTTCAAAGATAGCTACTCCTCTCACACGGCTAACACGAAAGAATGTAAAGTATCAGTGGGATGATGAATGCGAGAAGAGTTTCTTACAACTTAAGCTGCGGTTGGTTACAGCGCCAATACTTGTATTACCATCCGGACCAGGAGGGTTCACGGTATATTGTGACGCCTCTCGAATAGGACTTGGTTGTGTCCTCATGCAGAATGGTAAAGTGATAGCATATGCCTCCAGACAACTCAAGAAACATGAGCAGAATTACCCGACACATGACCTAGAAATGGCAGCGGTTGTGTTTGCACTTAAGATATGGCGGCACTATCTCTATGGGGAAAAGTGTGAAATATTCACTGATCATAAGAGCCTTAAATATATCTTTGATCAGCGTGACCTTAATTTATGACAAAGGCGCTGGATGGAATTGATGAAGGATTATGACTGCAATATCCTATACCACCCTGGAAAAGCAAATGTGGTAGCAGATGCCTTAAGTAGAAAATCCTCAGGTACTCTTGCACATATAACTGAGGTAAGAAAGCCCTTAGTACAGGAGTTACAAGAATTAGAGTCTCGTGGGGTATACTTTGAGATATTTAACTCTGGCATGTTCTTGGCTCACGTTAAGGCTAAATCTTCCTTATCCGACCATATTCGTCTATTTCAGAAGGATGACCCAGAATTGGCCAAGATCATGGACAAAGTACACAGTGGAGATACCCAAGAGTTTACACTTGATGACACAGGCACACTTTGGTTTAAAAATCGATTGTGTGTTCCTAATATGCCGGCTCTGAGGAGAGAGATTATGGAGGAAGGACATAACACGGCATACACAGTTCACCCTGGTATGGCCAAGATGTACCAAGACTTGAAACAAATTTACTGGTGGGATGGAATGAAGTGTGACGTGGCAGATTTTGTATCAAGATGTTTAACTTGTCAGCAAGTTAAAGCTGAACACCTGAGATCGGTAGGGAAACTTCAGCAAATTAAAATTCCTGAGTGGAAATGGGAAGATGTGACGATGGACTTCGTAGTAGGATTACCACATTCTTCTAGTGGCTATGATTCTATTTGGGTCATCGTTGACCGGTTAACTAAGACGGCCCAATTTATACCGGTTAAGACAACATATAGTGTGTCTAGACTGGCTGAGCTCTACATTAAAGAAGTTGTGAAGTTACATGGAGTTCCTTTGACGATTATCTCCGATCGTGGGCCACAATTCACGTCCCGATTTTGGAGAACTTTTCAGGAAGCCCTTGGCACCAGAGTAAATCTTAGCACGGCTTTTCACCCGCAGACTGATGGACAAACAGAGCGGACCATTCAGACTTTGGAAGACATGTTGAGGGCATGCATCCTTGACTTTGGTGGAAGCTGGGAAAAGCACCTTCCGCTAGTGGAGTTTGCCTACAACAACAGTTACCAATCAAGTATCAAGATGGCACCTTATGAGGCCTTATATGGTCGCCGGTGTCGATCACCGATTGGATGGTTCGAGATGCGTGAGGTAAAACTCCTGGGACCCGATTTAGTGCAAGAAGCAATCACCAAGGTAAGAGTTATCCAAGAACGGATGTTAGCAGCCCAGAATAGGCAGAAAGCCTATGCTGACCATAGACGAAGAGACTTAGAGTTCATCATTGGAGACATGGTGTTTCTCAAGGTTTCACCCATGAAAGGCATAATGAGGTTTGGGAAGAAAGGGAAATTAAGCCCCAGGTATATTGGACCTTATGAGATCCTAGAGAGAATAGGCAATGTTGCCTACAAGCTAGCCTTACCCACAGAATTAGGGGGAATCCACCCCGTCTTCCATGTGTCTATGTTAAGGAAGTACCTTCCTGACCCTTCACACGTACTTCATCAAGATACCCTCCAATTAGATGAAGATTTGTCATACGAGGAAGTACCGATAGCTATCCTGGATAGCCAGATTAAGAAGCTCCGATCTAGAGAGATTCCATCGATAAAAGTACTGTGGCGGAATCAGATTCACGAGGAGGCCACATGGGAAGCCGAGGTTGATATGCGAATTAGATACCCACATCTATTTGAATCTTCAAGGTAATTTAAATTCGGGGACCGAATTTTTTTTAAGGGGGGTAGAATGTAATACCCATTTTTTTTAAGTTATAAGTATTTAAGAATTTCGATAAATTTATTTTGAAGAAAATAAATTCCCTATCAGTTTAATTTTTGTATACTCGTTTGTGCATATTGTTGAAAATATAAATTTTTAATTATAGATTCTATAAATTGTGGGATATAATGGATGATATGATATGGAATTAATCCCATTAAGTAAATATACAGTTCAAAAGTGGAATCTAGAATGAAAACTGGTAAGTGAGACTGGTAGATGAAATAGTATAGGAGAATGGTAGATGAAAACTGGTAAGTGAAACTGGTAGATGAAATAGTATAGGAGAATGGTAGATGAAAACTGGTAAGTGAAACTGGTAGATGAAATAGTATAGGAGAATGGTAGATGGAATAGTAGCAAATAGTACCATAATTTCTCCTATAAATAGGCCCTTCCATTTCAATTCAAAACACACACCTTCAGTTTCTCTTCTCTCCTTTCCTCAAAACTTCTCTTGCTCCGGCGTTAGGGCTTTGAGATTCTAGGTCTTTCTTCCTTAGCCTAGATCCAAGGTAAGAATACTATGCCCCTTTTCTGTGCCATTCAGATTTTTAAAAGTTATTTTCTTAAGTATGCTCTGTGGTTGCGGCTTTGGCCGATCTTCCACATCAGAAAAACTGTCCTTAACTACCTATATGTTGTTTTGATTCTCTGATTACCGAAATAGAATGTAAACTGTGAAGAATACATGTCTAGGAAAGTTCTGGCTAAGGAAAGACATGGTTGTTAAGTGTGTCCATTGGGACTCTCCACTCTTTCCTGGGAACTTACCTGGTGTACTCTTTTACAGATTATATTCTCTATTTCTGGTATGAATAGTATCTGTACGTATGAATAGTAACCGTACGTATGAATAGTAACCGTACATATGAATAGTAACTATATATAAATAGTATTTATATGTATTTTCGAATAGTATATATACGTGTACATTTTTATATGTATTTTTGAATAGTACATATACGTGTATTAAAGAATTATATTAATTGAATCCATTAAATGTAATTGTGTAGATTTAAAGAAGATATAGTAACTTGGATTTCAGGTGAGTAGCTAACCTACTTGGATACTTATTTAATTATATGAATAGTCCAAGTAATTTACATATTCAGAGTATATCTACTATTACCTTTGACTGAATATTTCAATTAATATGGCTGTGTGCCGAATATGATTATGGTCATATGCTATGGCTGTGTGCCGAATGTGAATATGGCTGTGTGCCTAATATGATTATGGTCATATTTATGGCTGTGTGCCGAATGTGAAGATGGCTGTGTGCCGAATATGAATATGGCTGTGTGCCAAATATGATTATGGTCATATGCTATGGCTGTATGCCAAATGTGGAGATAGCTGTGTGCCGAATATGATTATGGTCATATTCTATGGCTGTTTGTCGATTATAAGTATGATATGATTTTACTTATGCATTTTATACATATACTTGTGTATTGTTAATCACTTGATGATTATCTGTAATTAAGTTTCTATCCTTGTAACGTTATCTATTCATTGAGATTATTATCTCATATTGTGGTGGATATATTTTTTTCAGATCCTGAGATTAACGAAAAACATCTGTCTAAGGAGTAGCGCAAGTTCAATATCCTAACCCTCTTTGCTTCAAGGGTTGGTGTTTATTTGAATTAAAGCTGTTTCTTCAGTTTTAAATTCTAGAAAGCTCTGCAGTCAAATAGGACATCTAGGAGGAAGTGGTTATTGTACATAATTATGTTATTACAGTACTTTAAGTTTACTGTATGTTTTGTAAGATTGTAGCTTATTAAGTAAAATCGGAGTATTTAACTAAGATAAGTCTTTGTTATATTATTACTCTCACATTTTAGAATGATTATTATATGGAGCTAAAAGCATAGGCTTACAACTAGAGAGTATCTCTAAGTTGTGCCGGTCACGTACCATTTTGAGGGTCGTGACAGAAGAAATCATGGAAAACAGTGGAGATTTGGCCAGATTTGAGCCAAATCCGAAAGGAATCGCGAAAGGTCGCGATCGTGGTGCCCAGGCACCAAGGTTCAGAAGGTTTTGAGGAGGAAGAAAGGCTTGGAGCTTAGGCGCTAGGCTTGGGTTGGCGCCCAGGCGCCAGATGTACCAGAAAACCTTAGCTTATTTTCAATCGGTTATAACTTCTTCATCCGAACTCCGTTTTGGGAAAACTTTATATCGTTGGAAAGCTCTTTGAGTCTAGTTGCCAATGGTATAAGTTTCATATAGATATTCATTACCAGTTAGGAGTTATGACTTGAAATGTGAGTAAAGGTCGAGAGCAGTGATAGGAAATTTCTCTATTTTGTAACCCTAATGTTTTTTACCTGGTTACAATAGGGATGGTTGAGACGCAAGGTGGAAGCGCTGAGAGCGTGGAACCCAGGTGAGTAGGCAACCTTGCAAAATTAATTTACCAAATTAGTCAAAGCACAATATAAATCCCATTTGCATTATTTGTGAAATTGAGAAAATTATCAGTGTATGTTCAAGTTGAGAAAATTACAATATCATTGGGAATTATTTTATTACCTTTGTGAATTGATTTCTCTAGTTGACTAAATAACTAGATGTGGTAGTTTCTTGAATAAATTAGAATATTTTGTAAGTGAATGACCTTACTAAACTAATTTGATATTATTAGACAAAGTATAATATAAGTCTCATTTATAATATTATTGAAATGATAAATAATCTATGCACGAGTTTGAAAGGGTTAGAGTCCCATACTACTTAGTGTATAACTATGAAAACCTATGCACGAGTTTGAAAGGGTTAGATTCCCATACTACTGAGTTGTTTACTCACTGAGTTTTGATTAACTCATACTCTCTATGATTATCTTTTCAGACATAGTGGTTGATGAGGAGAATTTATAGCCTTTAAGGATATACTCCACTTTTGTCTGGTAAACAAATAAATATAGGTTTGGTAAGGATTAGGAAATGCTCTGTAATCTAATAGGTCACCTAGGCTTGGGAGGTTGTATAGTATTGTATAGTGTATGAATGTTGAACATTTTCTGAATATGTATACAAAATATCTTTCTTGGAAAATTTATGATTCACATAGTTATGGATATTAAGAATGTTTATAGAGATTAAGGGGTACCACGGAGGTACACCCTAGGTATTTTATGTTTATCTCACATGTAAATTTTGGGATGTGACAGAAGCACACTATTAACTTTTTGCCTTATCTCAGTCATCAAGGTATGCATCACCAATGACGCTTCCGCTGACCTAGAAGCTTCATCCGCAATACTTATTGCTTTTCTGCTTATATCCCTAAACCAATGCTAATTTCTAGCTCAAGGTCATCCACTATCTTCTTCCCCCTTCGGATATCACACCCGCCCTTGCTTCCCTTGGCTACTAGCATAGAATATACTTCTTTGGGAGTAGCTTGATATCATTGTGTTGGGTTAAATATATTTTGAGCCCATTTGAAAAATATATTTAAGGCCCACTTGATTTTTGATAATGTCTTCCTTTATGAATTGGGTTATCTTGTAAGAACAATATATATATATATATATGAGCCCATATATTTTATTTGGTTTACTTGCATTTATTCATAAAGCTTAATTTTATCTTTTGTACCATGTCCAATAAAAAGTACTCTTGATAGCCTTTATTCCTTCACCTGTTTCTTAGACAGAAGAGTGCCTCTGATCAATGTTTTTGGAACCAGTCTAGTCATTGACTAGCGCTGGCCTCCGGGTCACCGGGTCAATTATTGAACCGGATAAATAAATTAAAAAAAGAAAATATATATATATATATATATATATATATATATATATCTTTACAAATAAATTAGAAAACAAGTCAAATAAATAATTTATATGCAAATTTCAAACTTCAAAGTCATAAAATGCATAATAATTCAAACGTAAAGTCATAAATATTCATAATTATTCATAAAGTCATAAATAATATCATCCAAACATAATAATATGACTAATATGCAGAATATCAGTTTTTCTCAAGAATGTATGTTTGAATTTCTCAGTCATATTCAATGACTTAAATTATGAAATTTTTGTTATGAAAATTATGTTAGAAAAAACTTTTATATTTGTTAACTTGGTTTAGTTTTATTTTTCTAAAAATAATTTTAATTTAATTTTTTGTGCCTATTTGAACATATGAGAATATGCTAGTCACAAACTTGATTGGGTTAGTTTAAGAAATTAAGGGATTGTCTAAAAAATAAAGATAATAGAGTAATAATAAAATAAATTTTTTTATAAAAAAAAGGAGAGACTTTGGTCAACTCGGGTTAGTTGGGTCGCCGAGTTGGCCAAGACCCGGCCAGGTCGATTGCGATTGGGCTAAATAGCATGACCCAGGCCGATCCCATCCCTGGGTCACTAGGTCCCAGATCGGCTCGCCGGGCCGGTCTGGGTCCCAAAACTATGCCTTTAATAGAAGTATAAATCCTAAGTCTAAAAAGCAGTTGACAGAAGACAAAAGGAGTTATTTGCAGCTCATGGGAATTACCACCCAAATTCAAATAGTCTTCTCCTTCTATCTTCGTGCTACTCTTCTCCTGTGCAAGCAAGGCAAACATTAATGATGGCTGCTGCATTAATTAAGAAGAACATTGGGGATTTTCAACGACTAGTTCCTGGTGTCATCCTATTTAAAGCTAGAAGCAACTTATGAGAAAACCAACAAAATTAAGAGAGAAGAAAGTTATTGCTGCATTAATCACCTCACCTACTCTTCTCCTTGCAATTACTTTCAAGTGCTTTGTGTGAGCTTGAGCTTTAATTGTTTGGTGTATTGTTTTTAGTGAGAAAGAATCTCTTTATTGTTTTCATCTTCCTGATAGTTTATTTGCTTTAAAGAAGGTTGTAAAAGCTTGTTAGCTGATCCTTTGAGAAATGTTGTAATTTATCACTTTTGGAGAAAGTATTTCTAGTCTATGAGAGCTTTAGGAAGTAAAAGCTTTAGGAAGCTTGTTCCTGGTAAGGTTTTTTTGTAAAGTTCAGGACCTTCAATTTATAAGAAATCCCATTTGCATGTGTGCATTGGGAAGATGATGTAAGATCCAAGTGAATGTGAATTGAACATCTTTAAACTCGTTGTATAAATCTTTTTCTTACTCACTCTTATCTATCGAACAATATCATTATTTAACCTCCTAAGGAAGATAGATTGTTCTTTAACAAAAAGAAGTTGAGATTATTTACACACATAATTCAACCCCCTTTTTGTGTTTAACATCTGGTATCAAAGCATTCTGGTCTCTATTTACATAGGTTTTACAACCTTGAGAAAAGATCCTAAGAATTAATATTCCTCCTGCTCTAGAGGGACAATCAATTTCTCGACCTCTATTGTTTGATGGAACCAACTACTCTTATTGGAAAGAGAGAATGAAGATTTTTGTCCAAGCTACTGAAAAACAGGTCTAGAAAGTGATTGAAAAAGGACCCTATGTTCTTACCAAGAAGGAAGGAGAAAATGAGGTTCCTAAACTAGAAAAGGAATGGGAGGAGACAGATCACTTGCTGGATGAAATTAACTATAAAGCCATCAATATGCTATATTGTGCTATCAACTATGAGGAATTTAAGAGACTTGTTCATTGTTCCATTGCAAAAAAAAAAGTGGGAAAAGCTAGAATTAACCTATGAAGGAACTCAAGATGTGAGAAGAGCTAGAATTGTTGCCTTATCCCAAGATTTTGTTCTTTTTCATCAGTTTGGAGAGCCTATACTAGAAACCTTTAATAGGTTTAGCAAAATTATCAATGATCTTAACACCTTGGGGAAAAACAATCCTGAGGAAGATATGGTAGAGAAAATTGTCGTGAGTCCTACTTCACCATAAAATCCAAGGTAACAGCTATTACTGAAAACTCTAAATTTTCTACACTAACTCTTGATCAACTCAAAGGAAATCTAATAGCATATGAAAGTACATTCCTGAGAGAAAAGATAGAGACGAAAAAGAAGCAACTAGAAATTGCTCTCAGAATCAATGAAAAATAGCTTCCTAAGGAAGACAAATCTCAAGATGCCTCCTTTTATGACAAAGAAATGGCATTGATCTCTAGAAGGATGTATTCATACTTTAAGACAAGACAACAAAATAAAAGAAGGCAGAAAGGTATCTCTTCAAGATATGAAACTCCTAAGGAATTAACAATTTGTTATGAATGTAAAAAACTAGGACACACAAAAGCAGAATGTCCTCAATTCAAAGGAAAACATAGCAAGATAGTTATGATGGCAAATGCAACATAGAGTGATGATGACTTGCTAGAAGATTCAGAGGAAGAACCAGAAATAGCAAATCTATGCCTAGTTGCAGAAGAAGAGGATGCTGACACCTCTGATGATGAGGATCCTGAGATAGGAAATAATTACTTTACTTATGATGAATTACTCTATGCATTTGATACAATTCTAGAAGATTCAAAAAATCTCAAGACTAAATACAATGACTTGGAAAAGACTCATTGTAAGATTCTCAAGAGCTTTAATGTTTTAAAAAATAAAAGAAAATTCTTGAAGAAAAAGTAAATCATTTTGAGAGTAGTTTCTATCTTCCTTCCTTACTTATTGAGAACAAATCCTTGAAAGAAATGATAGAAACACTAACTCAAGATCTTGCAGGATTTGTTAAGGGACAAGAAAACCTCTTTATGATGCTAAGAAGTAAAAAATACTTCTTAGACAAGACTGGAATTTTTTTTTGTGAAGAAGAAAGTGTATTTAAAAATTGTTTTAAATCTAACCCTCCCGAGGAAACCAAGACTTGCTACAACTGTAGAAAGAAAGGTCATCTTGTAAATGATTGCAGAAAAAGGCTGTTAAAGTAAAGCAAGTATGGGTTCTAAAAGGAATATTGAAAGCAAGAATTACTATCTTTACAAAACAAAAGTTTTTGAATACCTAAACCATCATTGTTTCTAGCAGGTTCTCTCTAAAGTGAA
This sequence comes from Biancaea sappan, assembly GCA_037074585.1. Classification (NCBI taxonomy): domain Eukaryota; kingdom Viridiplantae; phylum Streptophyta; class Magnoliopsida; order Fabales; family Fabaceae; genus Biancaea; species Biancaea sappan. The sequence continues at coordinate 54,021,807 of CM073494.1, read as the reverse complement.
AGAAAAGGAAAGTCATTGGTTCCTGAACTTAGGATGCTCAAAACACATGATTGGTGATCTTAGCGACTTTCTCACATTCACAACTAAGACAATGAGAAATGTCACTTTTGGAGACAATAGCAAAGGAAGGATTGCTAGTATAGGAAAGATTGATATTTCTTCCCATTTATTTATAGATGATGTTTATTTTGTAGATGGTCTTAAATATAATCTTTTAAGTATTAGTTAGCTGTGTGATAAAGGTCATAAAGTAGTCTTCGAATCTTCAAAATGCACTATTTTTAAAAAGGATTATGATGAAATCTTAACTTATGGTCAATTTCATGATAATGTGTATAAACTTATTTTAGACTATCTTCCTAAGGAATATAAATACCTTTCATCTACAAATGATCTAAATTGGTTATGACACAAAAGATTAGGGCATGTAAGCTTGAGGCTTATTTCAAAACTATCTAAAAATGATCTAGTCTTTGGTTTGCCCAAAGTAAAATTTGTTAAAGATCATATTTGTGAAGCATGCCAAAAGGAAAAACAAACTAAAACATCTTTTCCATCAAAAGATCAAATTTTAACTGAAAAACCTCTTGAACTATTACACATGGATTTATTTGGTCTTATCAGGACTAGGAACCTTGGAGGCAAATATTATGGTTTTGTAATAGTGGATGATTTTTCTAGATATATATGTGTATTCTTTCTATCTCATAAATAAGAATGTTTTGAAACTTTCAAAGTTTTTTGTACAAAAGTTCAAAAAGAAAAGCATCTCCTTATTATATCTATTCGAATTGATCATGGGACTAAATTTCAAAATATGAGTTTGATCATTTTTACAATAACTTTGGCATTTCACATAATTTTTCTACTCCTAAAACACCTCAGTAAAATGGATTTCTTGAAAGAAAGAATCACACCCTCCTTGAAATAACTTGAACTTTACTTTGTGAAAACTCTCTTCCTAAAAGTCTTTTGGCAGAAGCAGTCAGTACCTCCTGCTATATCCTAAATCGTTGTCTAATTAGATCAGGTTTAAATAAAACTCCCTATGAGCTTTAAAAAGGAAGAAAACCTAACATAGGTTATTTTCACTTATTTGGATGCAACTGTTTTATTCTAAATGAGAGAGAAAATATTAGAAAACTTGATTCAAAATCTGATGAAGGCATATTTCTAGGATATTCTACAAATAGCAAAGCATATAGAGTATTTAATAAATAAAAATCTATTGTTATGGAATCTATACATGTGATATTTGATTAAAGTAATTTTGTGGTTAGAGATAGTTCAAGTAGAAGAAATGATGATGATGACAATATCATCACTTCACTAAATCAACAACAATCAAAACCTCACGAAGATACATCCTCTGTTGAAATAAGAGAAGAACTTGCCATTGAGACTTCTCCTTCCTTAAGTCATGAAGTCCCTGAGACCATTGACAGAAGCAAGCTTCCTAGAGAATGGAAACATTATGCTTCCTACCCAAAAGATTTCGTTATTGGAGATATATTTGAAGGAAGAAAAATAAGATCTTCATATAGAAGCATGAATCACATGGCATTCATGTCTCAACTTGAGCCAAAGAATGTTCAGGAAGCTCTTGAAAATAGTTCATGGATTAATGCAATGCAGGAAGAACTAAATCAATTCAAATGAAGTAATGTGTGGAAAATAGTTCCTGCTCCATCCGACCAATTAATCATTGGAACTAAATGAGTCTTTAAGAACAAACTTGATGAAGCTAGAATTATTGTTAGAAACAAGGTAAGATTGGTTGCTCAAGGGTATAATCAACATGAGGGTATAGACTATGAAGAAACCTTTGCTTCTATAGCTAGATTAGAATCAATATTTATGCTTCTTGCTTTTACATGAATAAAGGACTTTAAATTGTTTCAAATGGATATCAAAAGTGCCTTTTTAAAGGGAAATTTAAGTGAGGAAGTCTATGTTAAAGAACCTCCTAGTTTTAAAAATCAAGAATATCCTAATCATGTTTTTAAGCTTTTTAAGGCTCTATGTGGTTTAAAACAAGCTCCTAGAGCTTAGAATGATAAACTAATCATATTTTTAGCCCAAAATGGTTTTTCAGAAGAATAATGGATACAACACTCTTTGTTAAAAACTCTACATTTGATCTATTAATTATCCAAATATATGTTGATGATATTGTATTTGGATCAACTAATGAGTCTTTATATAAGGAATTTGATAAACTCATGACAAGTGAGTTTGAAATGAGCATAATGAGAGAACTATCATTCTTTATTGGTCTTTAAATTAAGCAATGTACTGATGGGATATTTATATCTCAAACAAAATATGTTCGTGAGCACCTAAAAATGGAAAATGCAAAAGAGATAGGAACTCCTATGAGCACTTCTATAAAATTAGATCAGGACCTATCAGTTAAAGATGTTGACCAATGAAAATATCGAGGTATGATTGGTTCCTTACTATATCTCACTACTAGTAGACCTAATAAAGTCTTTAGTGTGTGTCTATGTGCTTGTTTTCAATCTAATCTAAAGGAATCACACTTTATTACTGTTAAAAGGCTTTTAAGATATCTGAAGGAAACATAGTCCTTACTCCTTAGGACTCTGGTTTCCTAAGTCATATGTTTGCAATTTAATTGGTTTTTCTGATGTTGATTTTGGTGGTTACAAAATTGATCGAAAAAGTACAATCAGCACTTGTCAATTTTTAGGACATAATCTTGTTTCATGGAATAACAAGAAACAAAATATTGTTGCACTTTCAATTGCTAATATATGGCTGCAGGAAGCTGCCATGCACAAATTCTGTGGATAAAGCAACAATTAGAAGATATGGTCTAAACTTCTGCCAAGTTCCTATCAAGTGTGACAATACAAGTACTATTAATATTTCAAAAAATCCCATTCAGCATTCAAAAACAAAACATGTTGAAATCCGTCACCATTTTCTTAGAGATCATGTTAAAAAAGGAAACATAATTCTTGAATTTGTCTCAACTGACTATCAAATTGTTGATATTTTTACAAAACCATTATCTGAAGATAGATTTTGTGCTATTTGAAGAGATTTAGGAATGCTCAATGTATGATCTTAGAATTTCTATGCTCCTAAAAGTATATAATCCTAACGTATATATATGTTATTTTCCTATAAGACTTACTATTCACAGTCTTCATGGCTCTTAGCCTTTCAAATATTTCGTGCTATATGAATTAGTTCTCAAAAATTGATTTTCATAGAAGGCTTTTAAACTGTATGGGAACAAGGAAGGTTAATGGCATCTGGCTTAAGAAGGATATAGAACCTCCTGAATCTTCTGTCAAACCAAAAAGGGTTAAAAATACGAGCTGTTAAGAAAACTCCATCTTCTAAGAAGGCCTGACGTATTACTAATATTAATGAGAGCAGTCTGAACAAAAATTTGGACAAAGAGCCCAAATCTACCAAAGATCCTGTTTCTCAAGCCTGTGTTGGTCTCAAATATTCTAAGGAAGAATCAGTCCTTCCTAAGGAAGTTGCCTCTAATTTTCTTGCTTCATCACTCTCCTTTAAGGTTGAAGAAGAAGAAGAACTTGTTGGTCATTCTCCTGTATCTAAAGATCCCCTGAGTCCTTCTGCTACTACTACTACTTTACTTACCCTTCAGGAGGTACTCCAGGTAACTGAAAATTACTATAGGATGGTCGCTCATGAAGAGCTCAATGCGATTCTTGCTCCTATACTAAAGAAGTCCACTTCACGTCCTTAATCATTTTAGGCATTCCTTTTCTGTTTTTCAAACATTTGTATAACTATCTTTGGTCATTTGCATGGATTCTATTATGAATATTTCTACCGTGTCCCTCTTGTTTTGATAATGCCATCGGGAAAGAAATATGTGTTATGCTCATGATTAAGTATTATGTACTTATGTTAGTTAATGCTTTAGACATTATGTTATATGTGGATTTATGAATATAGTTGAATATATAGTAAAATATCTCTTACAAAATGTATGTTTAAATACAATTAATATCTAGATTAAGCAAGTGTATTCCTAAACTTTGTGTCTAGGAAGTACGTTCCTAAGGGAGCTGTCACATCCCACCTTGGGAACATGACCGGCACAGAGGTGGACTCTGTCCACCACTGTAAGCCTAATCTCAAATCATTAACTGGTGAAATAAATATACTGAATACGAGTTTATTCTACAACCAATACAAGATTTCCTATGTGTTCTATCTAACTACAGAGCAACACAAACACCCAACTATAAGATGTACCAGTATTCCAAGATAGAGGAACACAGACCCAGAGACTCCGCTATTCCTCATACGGAGACTCGCCTTCTAATACAGAACCTATAAGCGGTACACAAAGGAAGGAATGAATATGGAAATACTCAGTAAGAAAAAAAACCAGAAATATAATTATGACCTGTGTACCGCTCACAGGGATAGGACACCAGGAGGGATCCCATCCACCAATATAAGACCAAGGACTCTCCTCACATAACCTGCAAGTCGAGTAAAAGGTCCTATTATATACAAAAGCATACACAATCACAACTTGGTAAAAATATTTACAATACTAGTCATTCCCATATACTTTTCCCATTAACAGAAGTAAACAATTCAATACATTTATGATATCAATTTACCCATGTGTACTATGTCCACCTTTCCAAGATAGAGGTTATAAATAACTAATCGGGGTCTCATCCACCGTTCTAAGACAAAGACTGTAAATAATTAAATATGGTTTCGTTCACAATTCCAGGACAGAGACTGTAAATAATTGAATGGGGTCTCGTCCACCGTTCCATGACAGAGATTGTAAATAATTGAATGGGGTCTCGTCCACCATTCCAGGATAGAGACTGTAAATAATTAAATGTAGTTCCCTCTTGACGGGCCTCATGAATATAATTCCCTCTAGGCAAGCATCATGGATATAATCCTATCTTGACAAGTCTCATGAATATGATTCCCTCTTGGCAAGCCTCATGAGCATAATTTTATGTGAATTCACTATAATCATTGCATATTGTTGGGCGTTCTGGCATGTGCACCAATCACACAAGTAATATAGTGTAAAAATGAGTAAAGTGTTATCATCTCCACAGGGACTAACGTACTAAGTACTCTAGAAATTCAAATGTATTATTTAGGCAAACCAAGTTGGATTAAAGGTAGCTCTAATTGAAAACTAAGAAATAAATTCGAATGAAAATTAATTCAATTAAAAGACCTAGAGCTACTAATCCCCTTTTCTCGTCCTAAGAATTACGAACTCTCCCTAACACTTGTGATTCTAACCAATTATACACTTTAATCTTAGGTCTTCTAATGGCTTAAAGTGATTCTTCCAAACCTAAATTACGCTACTCAACTCTAACATAATCCCTTATGTGAGTTTAATCCGAGTGAATGCCAACCTAATTGGATTAAACGGGGTTAAATCATATCCCTATTAATTAACAAGTAAAACCCCTAAGTTCTATCACCCTTCCTAATCACTCAGTGTTCTACCAACATCTCCTTCTCTTGAGTTTGATGAAAGCAACAGATAAATCATAAAATGGCCAGTTTTACAACAAGTATTTAAAATATATGAATGATATGAATGCATTAATTGTATATAAATCACAATGTTAGAGAGAAAACAATTCCTAATTAGAGATTAGGTTCATAGCAACCCTAGTATAGAAAATTAGCCACTCATGGCTCTAAAACTACATAAAGCAATAAAATATAAAGCAAACTCCATGAATTTGAGGTTGGGTTATGGAAATTGGGCCCAAAGAGCTTCAGAATGGGATTTCTCCTCTTCCTTTTGCAAAATTGGTGTTCTCTGGCTCCCCACGAACTTAGAATAACCTAGAAAATCTATTCTGACACATTTAAATCAATGCAGGATTGCGAACCACTGCTATAGCGGTGAATTCCCAGGTAGAGAGGGTGACTTTAAATGAATTCTTGTCCAGGGACCAAGGCTATAGCGATAAACATCCACCGCTATAATGATGGTAGGCAGAGAGATAAGCTACAGGTCTTCAACTTCAGTAGCAGCCGCTATAGTGGCACAGATCCACCGCTATAGCAGTGGATGGCAGAAAGCAAGGCTCTTGAGCCGCTAGTTCTAGTGGACACTGCTATAGCGGCATTGGTCCACCGCTATAGTAGTGATTGGCAGAGAGTTAGGCTCAAAACTCCAGAACTGCAGCATTTTCCTCCTCCACAATTCAACCTACACCAAAAGACAAATAACAACATCAAATAGTAGGAAAAAATCATGAAATCACTCCATTTATTAAAAGATCAAATAAAACTAAAAATAATCTAAACTACTCAAAACATGGGTTAAGAATCACAAGCTAGCAAGAAAAAGACCAAGACGAGATGGGATTTAGTACCAAAATGGTACTAAATTGAGAACTCAACACATATGATCAATTATAATTAAATATTACTTCAGCATCATTAACATTCAACCAAAGCAAGCATATATACATATGTCCATTGCGCAAGCATATCATAGTACAATAATTCGATTAACGACTACTACCCCATAACATGATTTCTCACGCAAGGTTTTAGTTAATTCCCTCACACTTTCTGGATTTTGTATTTCCAAAAGGGTAAAAGAATGTATGTGTACATGCTCATTTTTTTTAGTCCCCTTGAATGTCAATTAACACATGCATATATATATATATATATATATATATATATATATATATATATATGCATACACACATATGTAAGATCATGCCATGCAAATCTCCAATCATGAAAGAACATGAGTGTCTAACAAAACATTACACATATGTCTCAATTTAATTGTTTTCCACCACCCAATTGTTCACCATTCTACTTAAATCAATTATATTTCATGCTTGCATTTGGACTAATCATGCTTACTCGCACTAGAGCAATGCTTATACTTCCAAAGATTACCAAGATTCCTACCATAATGAATCAACAAGGCACTTAAAAGTTGCACCCCAAAATTGAAGAAGAAGGGGGATTCCTATTAAAATTAGTTCTGCTTTACTAAGCTCAAATTGTCCACTTAAGGTATCATTGGATGAACCTACTACAGAACTAAAAGCCACGAGATTATCCCTTTATGTATCACCTACCTTTTCCTATTTAATTTAGAGGTAAGTTCCCTTAAATTAATTAAATTTCTCCACATCCGCTGTTTAACTCCAGATTTCGGATGCTGAACTTTGTGAATTTACTAGGCAGTCATAACAACTCCAAAATTCATGAAATTTGGTATAAAACATCCTTAATATTTTTGGAATCTTAGATAAAAATTTCAAAAGGAAATACTTTTATTTGCTAGTTCAAAACCACTAAAACACAGCTGCTACCCAGACTGCCTCTATAGCTTCTACAGTCATGGTTTTGCAAGCATTGGCCCACCAAAACAATTCCAAATCCCATGAAATTTTCCAGATCATTAAATTTACATCGTGAATAAATACCATAAAAATTTCAGGTCAAAAGGAAGCCTTTAACTACCAGAACCAAATAAATGTCCAAAACTGACCAAGTTTTCTGTTGCACTGCACTAGTGTTGTTTCTATGCTTATTTGACCAAACAAACTAATTTAAAAGAGCTTGAAACTTTCCAGATCATATCTAAATATGCCAAGGAACATCTAATAAAAATTTCAAGACTGTAAGAGCTCATTTCATATTCAATCAATTCAAAACTTCATCAATAGAATTACTAGCACACATGCTTCCAAACATCTCTGACCTTCCGTCACTCTTATAATCATAAAACATAAACGGTAAAGCATTACTGAATGAAGTTTAATTTATTGGAAACTAGATTCAAATACCTTTCTAACGATATAAACTTTGCAAAAATCAGAGTTCAAACAAGAGAGATATGACAATTTTAATTATACTCAAATTTATAGCCTGAGTTGGCACCCTAGGTGTTTATGGTGGCACCTCGGGCGCCCCGAACTGGGCAAGTTCACCATGGCTATGGGTAGGAACCAAAAATTCACCATTTGGCCTTCCAAATCCTTCCAAAGCTCATCCAAATCATCTTAGGTTATTAACATTTGTTTCTACCACTCAAGAACTCCCTAAAAGATTAATCTCAAACAATAATTCAAGATTATAACAAATCATTCAAGATTATCCCAAATTATTTCTTAAAATTCTAAATTTTCAATCTTTCTCTACAAATGCTCCCAACCAAGGTTTCCCTCAAGTCCCTAAGTTCTAACTTCAATTAAGAGTATGGAGAAGCAATTGCTCTAGGACTCCAAGCTCAAATTCATGTTTTTCCCCAAATTTAGACCTAGGGTTTTCTTGCAAGAATCAAGGAAGAAGAAGTAAGGAGAATGCTTAATCCTTACCTCAAGAAGGGGTTCCGGTGAGGAGAAGAGGCCACCAGTAGAAGAGCTTTACCAAAGTTGATGGTGGAGCCACCATAAATGCCTCCCTTTTTGACCAAAGGGATGAAAGACTTGAAGGGAGAGGGGGGAGTATGAGAGGGAGGAAGAAAGCAAAATAAATGAGTGAGTGTGAAATTTTTTGATGTAGGTGTGGGTTAAAATCAGTGTGGGGTTCACCTCCTCTTCCACTTGGCCACTTAAAATTTGGATAAGTTCACTTAAGTACCTTAAATGAGGTATGAGGATTAATTTAAAGAAATAGTTAGCATGGACACCAAGTCACACTCATAGAAACACACATAAACATCAAGATTCCATTTCTCAACCTCTTTTGTTTAAAACATCAAATTTTATTTTATTTCATTTTAGTCCCTCTCATCAACCCATTTACTGTTTTGGCTCCACTTCCACCATTCTCGAAACTCCAGTTTCCTCACTCAACTTCCTCGAGCTCTTTTCTCCTCTAAAGTCCTTCGTTGAGAATTTTCTTAGAAGTTTCTCACAAAAAAATTTGGAGAATCCAAGATTTTTATAATTTCACAAAATTTCAAATTAACCCCAAAATTTCACATATAAGCATTTAATAAGATTAACATATTTATCGAGTGAATTAAAAATTCATGGATATTATAGAAGCGCAAATTAAGAGGGGCCTAAATCTAAGGGGGAGCAAGGTTAAGTACATCGGTTTACTTAAAGATCTCAAGGAAGTGTCCTTATACCTTAAATTCTTTATAGTATTCATATTGTTTATCAAATGATTGTCATTATGAAAAAAAGGGGGAGAATGTTGGGTTAAATATATTTTGAGCCCATTTGAAAAATATATTTAAGGCCTACTTAATTTTTGATAATGTCTTCCTTTATGAATTGGGCATCTTGTAAGAACAATATATATATATATATATATATATATATATATAAGTCCATGTATTTTATTTGGTCCACTAGTATTTATTCATAAAACTTAATTTTATCTCTTGTACCATGTCCAAGAAAAAGTACTCTTGACAGCCTTTTATCCTCCACTTGCTTCCTAGACAGAAGAGTGCCTCTGACAGAAGTATAAATCCTAAGTCTAAACGGCAGCTGGCAGGAGACAAAAGGAGTTATTTACAGCTCATGGGAATTACCACCTAAATTCAAATAGTCTTCTCCTTCTATCTTTATGCTACTTTTCTCCTGTCAAGCAAGGCAAACATTAATAGTGGCTGCTGCATTAATTAAGAAGAACGTCAGGGGTTTTCAATAGCTAATTCCTGGTGTCATCCAATTTAAAGCTAGAAGCAGCTTGTGAGAGAACCAATAAAATTAAGAGAGAAGAAAGTTATTGCTACATTAATCACCTCATCTACTCTTCTCTTTGAAATTACTTTCAAGTGCTATGTGTGAGCTTAAGCTTTAATTAGTTGGTGTATCATTTTTGGAGAGAAAGAATCTTTTTAATTGTTTTCATCTTCCTAATAGTTTATTTGCTTTAAAGAAAGTTGTAAAAGCTTGTTAGCTGATCCTTTGAGATAGGCTATAATTTATCTCTCTTAGAGAAAGGTATGTGAGAGCTTTAGGAAGTAAAAGCTTTAGGAAGCTTGTTCTTGATGAGGTTTTCTTGTAAAGTTCAAGACCTTCAATTTATAAGAAATCTCAATTGCTTGTATGCGTTGGGAGGAGGACGTAAAATCTAAGTGGATGTGATTCAGACCTCTTTAAACTCGTTATGTAAATCTTTTTCTTACTCACTCCTGTCTATCGAACAATATCATTATTTGACCTCCAAAGAAAGATAGATTGTTCTTTAACAAAAAGAAGTTGAGATTATTTACACACACAATTCAACTCCCTTCTTGTGTCTAACACATTGATATCATAGGCTTTCAAGGCATGACAACGCAAAATACTGAAGGTTTCAAATTTGTGACAATTACATGTAATTGTATTATCTAACAGGTTGAATAATACCTTGAATTCTTGCTTCTTTTAACCAAAGAAATGCCATATTGTCAGATAGGCTAACTTTCATCTCTTGCCTTTTCCCATGTCAAAAAACATGATCATATTCTTGATGGAATAAATCAAAAATAGGTAAAGTATAAATCATTGAAAATTGCTTCAACGTGTGTGACATCAGGTTTCTCACTCTTGGAACTTTCTCTCTAGATTCATAGTCAGCCTTTATTTCATTATATTGTTTTCTGCCCACTATTCTTTCAAAATGCTTGAAGAATAGAACAAGATCCACATGAGGGTTTAGTAGATCTTTTAAGTCAGAGTTCAAACTTTTTAGATAGTTACGTACTTCTCGTACCGAGGGTCAAAGCTTCTTTTTTTTTTATGAAGCATGCTCCCCATTTTTATCTTATCCTATATGTCGATGATACCCACGAATTATCTTGAACATTATGATCAAACACCATTGTGCTCCATGCCGCCTTAAACTCATCTTCATTGAGGGCTTCGTACATCTACCATGACAATCCATTAAAATATGTTATTCTTTCCTAGGCAAATAAACCAACTGTTTGGTGGCATTCTGCATCAAGTGCCACGTGCATAATCCATACATAGTGTTTGACGTCACCTCTTTCAATGCTCATGTTATTGCATCTTGATCGATGAAGATCGTGAGAAAATATTTGTGCTGATGAGCTTTTAGAAACGATTGAAAGAGTCAGTTAAAGGATTCAGTGGTCTCATCATACAATAATATTACCCCAAAGATCATCATTCCTCTATAGTGGTCAAAACCCGGAACACAATAAGAGGCATACCTTTTTTTTTTAGTACTAAATATGGTGCCAAGTATGACACATCTCCAAACAACCTATAGTTGATAAGCATCTTCGCATCTACCCAAAATACATTAGTAATTTGTTCCTCTTAGTCCATTTGATATTTCATGAAAGAATGGTGGATTCTTAGATAGTTGCTTCTAAAAATACTAGAAGAGCACATCGACATCCCCATACGCCATATTTTGTTGTCTTTTATATTGCAAGTAGTTCTTTACATCCACGCATGTATATCCAATGCTAGCCTATCCATCTACTTGCATACTTATCAAGTCAAAACAAGCTTTCTACCTAAGGCCGAAGTCTTCAGCCAACTCGATCTTATATGCTTGTGCTTCAAAAAGTTTTCTTTAGGAGGGAAGCATATGACTCGTTTCTTTGGTGTGCAAAACATGATTGTGTGCCTTTATAAACTGATACACTTTATACTTCACCCTCACACTTCACTTTCATTCTAGCCATATTAGTCTCTATGTGGGGATTCTTAGTGTTTGCACTTTTTTTATCTGGCATGTGAAGACCCTGTTTAGAGCATACATATCTCATTTACGTGACGATTGTATTGCCTTTTTTGCTCCTTTTGTGCGAATCCTTCCTCACTCCAATTCCTAATTTTTCGCCACATGCCACCCAAAAACTCCATGCATCCTCCAAGTTATCAAATTCCATCCCAATATTGGGCTTGAAATTTTCCTCCACCATTATTCTCAGAAAGTTCTCTAAATGCAAGTGATACATTTAATAGAATAAAATGCAAGTCATGCTAATGTCAAGAAAGTTATGTCCAAGTTAATTAATTTGTGGTTATATGAGAGATGAGAAAGTTCTATAACTCATATGAGAGATGGTTATAGAATCATGGTTAAAATAAAACTTATGGTTCATTATGTTATATGCATTTGAAAAAAAAAGAAAAATTGCTTCATTCATATTAAAATATCCTGGTTCTGGTTCTAGTTAGGTATTTTGCAGATCAAAGCATTTCTTTGAACTCTGATTCTTTTCACTCTTAACATGCAACAAACCAGATATTACTCATTAAGGGCTTTCCATTTGCAAGCATTAAGAAAGAATGGTTCTTTTAAACTAAAACTTATGGTTTTGTTAAAACAATCTATATGAGAGATACTGTCAACTTATGGCATTTAGAAATACTGGTTTTGTTAAAACAATCTATATAAGAGATATTGTAGAATCATGGTTAAAATAAAACTTATGGTTCATACTGTTATATATGTTTTTTATTTTTTAAAAAAAGCTTGCTTCATTCATATTAACAATCTATTTCTTTTAACTCCCACATATTTTGCTTTATTCACAATTGAAAGTATATAGGAATATAGGTTTTTTTCACTCCTAACGTGCAGCAAACCAAATATTCCTCATTGGTGGCATTTCATTTGCAAGTATTATAGAATGATGGAATCTATTCCATTGGTTTCTTTCCATTTGCAAGCATTAAAAAATAATGGTTTTGTTACATTAAGTTTTATACATACTATTGCAACAAACCAGAAATATAGGCAAGAGAGCAAACAAGACTATTCAACATGCACACACATGAACAACAAGCAAAGCATTCAAAAATGAAAAGCTGTAGAGCAAACCAGCAAACCGGCCAAAAGATGATGCAGAATGTAGAAGCATTCACTGGTTGATTATAGAAGCACACACACTGGCGATGAATAGAAGACCGCTGGCAACCTGAGACAAAACAAGCGAGCAAAGACGAGGGATAACGTGCAAGGATTAACCAAAATGAGATTGATTATTTTTCATTACCTACACCTAAACTTAATCATTTTCTTAATGCTTCTCTTCTAGCAATAAGACTACTCTAAGTGTGTGAAGGATTATTTACAAGGTCAACTGCAGTACTAATTTGTAGGATCCTCATAATGTTATTTTTGAAAATCTAAACACAATTAGGACTAAAAAAAATGACAAACTTATTAAAAATTAATTTTTCTAACTTGATGTGCACTCATATATATTAAGGATCCACTTGAAAGTGAGGCAATTGACATTTTTTAGCTTTGATTACGATTAAGCTATCATCTGGAAAAAATAGATGAGTCACTCTAGGGACATTCTTATGAACTCTAACCCCTTGAATCATGGCTTCAAGTTTACATTTAGAGAGTAGGACATTAAAACTGTATGCACATTAAAGAAAAAGATAAGGTGAAAATGGGTCATCTTATCTTTGACCTCTTTAGAGAAAAATAAATCAATATATACCCATTGACGATGACTTTAAAGGAAATAGAGCAAATGCTTCCAGTATCTTTTCAATCCAAGAATCATGAAAACTCATTTTCCTAATAGTCACTTAAAAAAAAATCTCATCCTATCCTATCGTGGGCCTTACTCATATGTAACTTAGAGTCATGAAACTTTGCTTTCCTAACTTATTGTTTTTTAGTGCATGAAGAATCTCATAGGATACTACACATTATCTATAATTTGACGATGAGGAAGAAAAGCACTATGATTAATGGATATAATATGGGGAGAATGGACTTAAGCCTATTTTCCAAGATCTTTGCAATAATTTGTATAAAACATTACATAGGTTCAAAGGACAAAATTGTGTCATATCCTCAAGATCTTTCATTTTCAAGATTAAAACAATGCAATGACATTTGTCTCATTTAGAGCATCTTTAATGGTACAACTCTAATGAGTTGCTTAAGTTCTCTTTTTATGGGTCTTACATTGTCACATTATCACTTTTTGCTTTAAGCAACTCTCCACTACTTTAAGCAACTCTCCATTCCAATAGTACGACTCTAAAAAACTTATTAATAAGTCCCACAACTTACCCCTTTATTTACAATGGGTCCCATAACTCTACACTTTTTGTTAGTTTATATTTTTTATTGACCTTTTGTTGTAAGAACCGGTTGCTTAGAGCATCTCCAATAGGAGTTCTTAAATTTAAAAACTAGTTCTTCCTGAGGTTCACCACAGGAGTTTGCCACACTAGTTGCCATAGGTAAGAATGGTTCTTATATAAGAACCAGTTCTTATACAAAAAATACTAATAAAATAACTAAATACTAATAAAATAACTAACTCAAAATAAATGTTAGTGGAGAACAATAAATACTAAAGTAGTAGAGAGTTGTTTGTAGAACCTATTTGTGAGTTCTTAAGAATTGCACCATTGGAGTGAAGAGTTAGTTAAAGCCAAAAATGATAATGTGGTATTTTAGGACCCATAATAAGCAACTCAAATAAGGTTCACCACTAGAGATGCTCTTATAGAAGAACAGTTCTTATATGTAGCAGTCATATTAGCACACTCCAATGGTGAAATTCACTATGAACAGATTCTTATTTTTAAGAACTCTTGAAGAACTGTCGTTGGAGATGCTCTTATAGCACAATCATAGTATAAAAAGTTAAGAATTACTTCAGTGACGCTTGGCCCTACAACTTTTCAATAATTTTGATAAAATAACACAGAGAATCTATCAGTTCCAGAACCTTTTCAATCCGAATTGGAAAACTACCACTTTCATCTCTTTTGAAGAATAGCTAGCTACTAAAATGTAATGCATTTGAGTTGATACCCTGGGATGTATAGCTCCAAAACTTCAGAGCCTCTCTCGTGGAATTAAGTTAATGAAGAAGTTTTCTTAAGTCTTTTGTTCCTAGACTTCCCTAATTATTCATAATAATATATTCACATCCCTTGTGCTTTCATCACATTTCTTCAAACCTGAAAACTTCCTCTCTATTTCATCTTATATGTGATGTATTGGCATGCCAAAATAAATTACATAGAATTAGCAAATGGTTAGAAAATCCCTCTAGTAAATGAATAATCTAACTTGGTGGAAAAAGGTTTAACCTGTTCTGATCTTCCATTACTTAATCTAATTCAAATTTTATATTATCAATTGATTCTTCTTTATTACATCATGTAAAAGGAAAACCTTAGGAGTTGAGATCTAAAATTCATATAAGCCTCACGGAATAGATGAATTTGTCGGGGGATCCTCCTACTCCTCCAAGTTATTCTTCTTTATTAAAGATTTCATTAATATCCCCCATTACCATCTAGGGGAGCTAAGAATTGCCTTTCAGGGGTTTAAATATGTTTTAGCTATGAAAACAGAAATGGGTGATGAATTCATCGTAAAACCTCATAAATCTCCAATATATTTCACACTAACATCAATTGCCATATCAATATAATAATGGGAATAACTTAAGAGAGAAAAATACACATTTTCATTCAAAAGAAGACCTAAAATAACCTTTTTTGCCAATTGGTGAATGCCTATTTTAATTAAATTATTGTGCAATTTCTTGTTAAATTCATTGCTTCCCTCATGTTTGGATTAGGCTTTCTCAGTGAATTTCCTCTTGTTTTTTTTAGTGAATTAATATTTTTTCCTTGTGAGTTCTCATATTTTTATCCTCTTTTTTGCTAGTATTTTGTGTTCTTCTTGTATTTTTATAGGGTTAACTATAGAAGAAGAAATTTAGAAGGGAAAAAGACTAAAGGAAATTTCAAGTTCTTGCTGCTGATGGACATTTTGCAAGAGAAGTTGTCTGTTGTTCACCATTGTAGCAGCAATTCTTAAATCTTGGTGAAGCTCATTGCCAACCACTGTTGTAGCGATGGAATGTGTCACTGCAGCGGCAGATCCCAAATAATGGAAGTATTCTCGGTTAGCCACTGCTATAGCTGTGATTTGTATCACTATAGTGGTGGACGTTCAACATGCAGTATTTCATTCTATCAACTAGCGCTGCACCAATAAAGCCCAGATTAATTTTTAGTCTTTCTGCTTCAGCATAACTAAGCTTTGTTTCACAAAGGAAGGTGATGTTGGGTGCTTGTAGTCTCAGTGTGATATGGAAATACCTCACTGCATGGCGATTCCTGAGCCCCTGGGAGTTTTAAGAAAGAGTTCTCATAGCTTCCACTAGGCCTGGTGACCAAGTCTCACCTATATACTATTGCAAAATTCATGTCCTTTTTTTCAAACTTCTTAATTTTATTTTCTCCCATGGTAGTTGCACCAAGTCCCTTGGGAGATTCTTTGATAATTTCCCTTGTTATCTTTTGCTTGATTACCCACCTTTTCTATTTTATTTGAGTTCACTTTTAGGTTAACCAATTGTACAACCATTTCTTCTGTGTGAATCTATTCCATTACTTGAATACTCTTAACTTGATCCTTGTTTCTTTCTTTCTTTATCTTCTTTCCACGACTTAGTCTTTATCTTGCTTGACTTGCACGAATCCATGGTTCCAAGTCTAACAAAACATACAAACCTTCTACCACATTTTGCACAGTGTTCTCTTCATGTCCTATCTTCCCACAAAAATTGCAGAACTACCACAGCCTTACATATGGCTAGGAGTGTTCAAATATAATTTTACCTAATTTCAACTGAACTAGTCCAATTCAATCTGATCAAAACCAAGTAATTGGATTGATTGGATGTGTTTTTGCCAAAACCAATTTAATCGAATTAGTTTGTTGGATTGTTATAGCGTCCAATCCAAACTAAACCCGATTATATTTCAATATTTTACATAATACATAATACATTTTATATTCTACATTATATATAATATGTATTTAATTTTTTTATATTTAACAAAGTAGTAAAATATCCTAGATTAACACATTTTTAATTATGGGCTCATATATATTAATTTAATATTGTCAGCTTGTTATTATAGTGTTATTTGTTTTGATCTATGTTTGATTATTCGTAATATTGGATCAATGTTATGGATGATCTTATGACGTTGAATAAGTGTGTGTTTTTATTGTTGGAAATGTTTATTTTTATTAACATTTGGAAAACAATTAAAAAAAATTGTTTGTTCAACATTAAAAACTTTTGAACATTTAAAAAAATTCACAATTAAATCTAATACAAATTAATTATAAATGATTTGGATTGATTCAATTCTATAAAAATTGATTAAAATGATCAAATGACTTTTTTTTATTCAATTAATTTGGACCAGTTGACTAAAGTGACAAACCAAACTAGTTCATACCAACAAACACCATTATATATGGCACGATCTTTAACACTTTCTATAGTGATTACTTCCATTGACATGTTCGGTATTCATTAAGGCAATGAAAATCTTATTCCCACGCTTTGTTTTGCTTGTTTGATATTCAATTTTCTTTTAGAATAGGAATCTAATAGAATGAAATACAGAATCCTCGAGTGTATGACCATTTCCATCCAAAACATGAGTGAATCAGATTCTATTCTGTTACATCTTATGGAAAATGACACATATGCCCCTGCCATTTATTCTGTATTGCCTTTCTCTCATTTGTGAGTTCTTCTTCTGCTTCGTCATTTCGCTCTTCTTTTGCATCTGCGAGAGTTCCTTCGCCACTTCTATTTTCTTCTTCACTTCATCCTTTGTCGTTTGCTGTTATTTGGCCATAGTGGGTGTGTGGGATTTGTGGAGATTGGATAGTATATGGGTCTGTTGTAATTTTTGAAGGATTTTTGTAGTTTTTTTATTTGGTAAAAAAATACAAATAGATGTTGAGCATGGCAGACAAAGAGAGAGAAGAAGTAGAAGAAGAAGAAGAGAGAGAGAGAGGAAAGGAAGCCGAGAGATAAATGTCTTTTATTTTTTTTTGTTTTATTATATGTTTTTTGAAAGTAAAGTAATAAATTCATATCAAATTATTTCATTTACTTTATTTTAAATACTATACAAATAAAATAAATTTAATTATTTTTATTTTTTTAATCATATCAAATATAATTTTTAAAAAAATACCTTTTTTATTTTTTTTTCTATTCTCATTTTTCTTTTTCTTTTTCATTTTCATTCACATTTTCATTTTTTCAAAATCCTTAATTTATACCAAAAGTAACCGGAGTTTCACTAAAGAGTACCTTGGCTTATTTTTGACACAAACAGAGCCACATCCAAGACTTAGCCAGATATTGATGCTATTTTCTTCCCCATAGCCGCAATTCTACGATGCACCAGTAATCCCCACATTTGCACCCAAAGATCTACCTTATTAAATCCATCATCTTGCAACGTTAATCCAAGCTCCCTTCTGTAAAACAACCCAAGAGTTGTGAAAGATCTACCAAACCTGCCACTCAGGAGTCTCTGCACATCTGAATCTTTTTGAAAGAAGAGCTAAAAATAGCATGATTTCATCTCCACCACCTTTAAACCTGCTCGGTAGTCCTAAATATTTAAGAATGCTACTTCTATTGCACTATTGATGGATTTTTTTTTTTAAGAGACTGCTTCTGCATACCTAAAAACCATTCTTAACATCTTGACCATGAAATCTTGTCACTCGACGTTCTTCCATGTTTTTCTGATAGCATTGATTCATAACAGAGGATTCCATATTCCCTGCAATAGAAAACAATGCAATGAAGATGCTAATAATTGAAGCTTTCTCACTGCAGAGGATATTTCTTCTTGGCCTTTGCTGGAAAGTAACTCTCCCTTCACGTTAGAACCCTACCAAGAAACCCTAGCATTTTATTATTTATTTTTACTCTTTAGTTAATATAAATCATGCAAATTTAAAGTATTAACATGATACATAGTTAAATATACTAACAAAATTTTAAATAGGTTGATAAAGTTTGACAATACAGATTAATTTATACATTTTTAAAATTATAAAAAAAGTCAATTAAAAATTATAAAATTAGAAGAATTTTGTCATATTTTATTTATATTTTCTTGGTCTTTTGGCTAATATCAAGCATGTTAATGAAAGGATTTTTATGAATAAGTTTTTTATTAATTCAATCATTTTTAATAGGAACCAGAAGTTACAAATTCCTCAAAATTATTGCTCTTTAAAATATGGGCTTATTATGAATTGGGCACTCAATGTTTAAGCTACTAAAATCATAGGCCTTGTCTGACTTTGGGCTTTCTCCAAAATTGTTTGTGAAAGTTAGGCTTGGAATGATTTGTGTTTTTAAGTTGCTAAAAATATATTGGGCCTTGTTTCATGTGCTGAAATAACTCTCAATTGCTTGCCCATTTTGTTCTCTTCTGATTGGTGCTTCATGTGTCACAACCCCTATTTGGGTCAATGACTGGCATGGGGTGATTCTCTCATTACTACCGTAAGCCTAACTCTTAATGCAAGCCATCACACAACATAAAGATAGCATGAATAATCCAGTACAAAAAGATAAGGAAATTTTTGTTGTTTTCACCATCATCAAATCTCTTTCTATTACAATACTTTTAGATTAATGAAATAATTCAAATTATAAGGCAACAAAATAACTCATGAACAATACACCAATCCATCACAATAATCAAAACCCTTTGATGTTTTATCTAACTATAGAGTCATTCAACCTACCAATATTACAATAACATAACCAACAACTTGAGGCAGGAAGGGTTGAAGACTCGGAGGCCTGCTACTCCTTATATGGAAACTCGTTAGCTACACAGAAGACCTATAAGGGGTACACAAAGAGGGTGAGTAATGATACATAGTGAGAGATAAATCAACCATGAGTGAAAATATAACCTGTGTACTGCTCGTAGGGATGAAACCTTAGAAAAAGTCTCAACCTCCACCACAAATACGATCATCACATAATCTACAAGGTATTAAGATACCAACATGACATTGCTACAGAAATTCAATCACAATTTATACTTCTAACCCACTAGATATATGAGTAAGCAAGTAGTGTGATTTAAAGTGCATCACCAAGGGAATAACTAGCCTCACCGACTTCTCATTATATTCTCATCTTTCATAGTTGAAAAAGGTCACACAAGCTTCTTACTATGTCCTCATATTTCATAGTTGAGAGGTGCACACAGGCTTCTTACTATGTTCTCATCATTCATAGTTGAGAGGGTCATATAAGCTTCTCACTATGTTCTCATCATTCATAGTTGAGAGGGCAGCACAAGTTTCTTACTATGTTCTCATTTTCCACAATTGAGAGGGTAACACATGTTTTTCACTATGTTCTCATCTTTTATAGTTAAGAGAATCACACAGGCTTTTCACTATGTTCTCATCTTTGTACTCACAAGAGCCACACAAGCTTCTTATCATGTGCACATCAGTCATAAATTGATAAGGCCACCTAGGTTTCTCATTATATCCTCATCTTTCATAGTATAGAAGGTCACATAGGCTTCTCACTCTATTCTTATCTTTCATAGTTCTAGGAGGCCACATGGACATAGGCTTCCCATAATGTCATTAGTCACAATGCGAGAATGTCACACGGCTCTTCGTACTACCACTAATCTATTATCATTGTGAGAGTCATACATGCTTCTCATATAATGCTCAATATTCACCATTGGCAATCATAAACAATAAGTAATTTCAGTACAAAGAGAATTTCAACTCATGAACAATCTATAGAATACCTGTAGGCTATATATATACACTATGATGCTCATCACAACATGTAAATCACCACATATCATGTTGTCAAGCGTAAAATCATTACCATCACATGATAATATAATTAGCGCGTAACATAACTACCTCTAATAATTATTTTAGGGTTCTTTTCACAATACACCTTCTTTAACGATTGGGGTCACCCATACTCATATTAGTGACACATGTCCCCAACAATATTCCAGTAGGTTACCATTCATAACTAGAAATAATAAACAAATCCAACACATGGACATATTTTAACACATTTCAATTATGTAAATCAACTACAAACACAAGGGTATCCATTCTCGATTTGATCACACAAGAATGAAATATATTATCATATATGTCATTCAAGATCTAATTAGAAAGCATTCATATATCTAACTCGACAAGCATATGGAATGATGTCAACACCAGTCAAGTAAAATGTAAGAGTAAGGTTAGCCCCTCACTTTTAAGCTTTTACCATAATATTTCCCATTACTAAGTTATACATTAATCCACTCATGCTACCATCATATGTCATGAGTAATTCAATATTTTTGGGAATGATAAAATGAAAAACTAATTTAAAAGTGGTGTTTATCCCTCATCTCAGAGTTCAGATTACCGAATTGGATGCCTTCTACTCAAAATGCATAAAGATGATTTCCTAAGATGTTTGAGGTCAAAACCATACCATTCAAGAGCCAAAACTTGGTGTTGTAGTGCTAGCGAACAAAATGAAAAATTTGGGTGCAATGAGTCTGCCGTTGCAGCACCCAAACTTGGCGTTGTAGTGCCAAACCATAGAAAAGGATGTGGGATTTTTTTGCAATGCACTGTTGCAACGACCATTGGCACTACTACAGTAGTGGCATCTGTACATCTCTTCAAAAACTTCATTTCTTGGTGCCTTAGACCTCCATTTGTGTCTCCAAACTCCCATGGATGTTAAAAGATTAGTTTAGGTGTCAAAACAAAATGAAAACCGATCCAAATCCTTCCTCACACTCAAAAACAAAGGTGGGTCTTTCAAGTTTCAAAATTTCCACAACCATGATAGCAAACATAGAAGTTATGACAGCCAACTATCATTCTTTCTCTCAAATCATCCCATTAAATACTTTCCAACTACTCCAAAACATAAATTTAAGTTATCAAACACTTTAATTTTACCATCCCAACCTAGGGTTTGAGTTGTGCGAAAAAGAAGAAGAAGAAAGGAACTTTCAAGAACTTACCTCATGTTTTACCCTTCCCTAACCAGAAAAACCCTACTCAAGTAAGATTTCAGGTCATATCTTCTAAGAGAAAGGAGCAATGGCTGAAAGAGAGTGAGGGAAGGGAGAGAGATGCACCAAGAATGCATAACAAAGAAAAGCGACGTGTGTATAGGGCAAAAGGGATTTTGGGGTCTTAAAACAACTTAGCTTATACCCATTTTACCTTCTCTTCATGCACACTTAGCTCAAATAATCAATGATTACCTTCCTTCATAACATTATACATCTTACACATATCATCACAACCCACACTTCACTTTTTATTTCACATAAGTCTCCACGCAAGGCCTTTTAAGCAAAAATCTTCCATTATTTTCGTAACCAACTAGCCCATCACAACACTTAAGCATTGCGTCACACATATATCATTCACACACATAATTAAACACAATAGCAAAGGTTTCGCACAAGTTTCCCATTAAGTCATATCCATTCATTTTTAAAAGTTTCGAACCAATCCAAAATTCACATTAGTATATGAAGTGGGGCAAACACATCAATCAACACAAAGAAAGCAAAATTACAGGTATTACTTCCCTCTTCACCAAAACGGAAAAAATTTCCCCGTAAAATTTAATAGGATGCATATATGGGATCTGGATAAGCTCCAGCTCTATTCACCGCCATTGGATTGAATTCAATCCAATGGTGTTGAATGGTTCCGCCTTTATGATTTTATTTAAAAACAAAAAAAAAACAAAAATTGCTACACTGACCCTAAGCCATTTGATTTGGGTTTTGCTAATTAGATCGGATGGTTCACATCTCTCTTGCTGAAAACGCCACGTGGCCCGCCGGAAAATCAGAATGAAATCAGAACAAATATTTCTTCTCATTCTTTCTGGCAGTAAATCAGAACGAAATCTTCTTCTACTTTTTTTGGGCAAAATTGCCAGCCTATTCTCGCAACCCTTCATGTATACAAGAAGAGAGAGGCCTAATGAAAAGGGAGAAAACCCGAGTGAGAGGCTGAGACTTACGGCAAAGAATAGAGGAGGAATAGCAACACAAGGAAAGAAGCTCGTCTAGGTGATCCTTGTATCCTTCTTAAAAATACAATCCACATAAAATATAATTCATAAAATTTTAAAAAAAATTTTATAATTACAATAAAAAATTCAACTATAATTTAATTTAGAAATATTTAAAATTACAATAAAAATAAAATTCAACTATAATTTAATTTAGAAAAATTCAACTACCGTCATTCAAATCAAAGATAAGAAGGATACAAGGATCACCTAGACGAGCTTCTTTCCTTGTGTTGCTATTCCTCCTCTGTTCTTTGCCGTAAGTCTCAGCCTCTCACTCGGGTTCTCTCCCTTTTCATTAGGCCTCTCTCTTCTTTTATACATGAAGGGTTGCGAG
The DNA here is from genome assembly GCA_037074585.1 of Biancaea sappan. Classification (NCBI taxonomy): domain Eukaryota; kingdom Viridiplantae; phylum Streptophyta; class Magnoliopsida; order Fabales; family Fabaceae; genus Biancaea; species Biancaea sappan. The sequence goes on along the minus strand of CM073494.1, from coordinate 53,998,546 downwards.
AACAGGCCGGCAGTTTTGCCTAAAAAAAGTAGAAGAAGATTTCGTTCTGATTTACTGCCAGAAAGAATGAGAAGAAATATTTGTTCTGATTTCGTTCTGATTTTCTGACGAGCCACGTGGCGGTTTGGACAAGAGAGATGTGAACCATCCGATCTGATTAGAAAAACCCAAATCGAATGGCTTAGGGTCAATGTAGCAATTTTTTTTGTTTTTAAATAAAATCAGAAAGGCGGGACCATTCAACACCATTGGATTGAATTCAATCCAATTGTGGTGAATAGAGTTGGAGCTGATCCAGATCCAGTCTATATGATCCCCAAACATTTCAAAACCGTAAGTATTACATCATGTGATGTCCAAAAGATGGACACAATTTTTGCCTTTGATAGAATGGAACATGTGCAAAAAGAATGACACAATCCAAGAATAAAGCGTAAAATGTGCAGAAGAAAGATGATGCTGACAATGTCCTTTTGCAGAAAGTTCAGCAGACAAAAGTCACTGCAGTAACCCAATGGCTAATAGCTTACATCTCATAACTTTTCAAGTCAAAAGTTATATATATCCTTCACTCTTGCAAACCTACGAGACTCCAAAAACATTTCTTAGGGGAGCATTTAATGAAGGAGAAACTCTCAGAAGTGCATTAATGGAAGAAGATCATTGGAGTTCCAATGTTGGAGCTCTCTTCCTCAACTACTAGAATCCTAACTGAAGCATATTTTAAGATCTTCTTCTACCACAACTTGATTTTCCTCTGTGTGAGGTTATCTCTCTTTGTGTTATAAGTTAACAAAAATCCAACATACTATTTTATTGTAATAGAAGTCCTATGAGTGGGCTTATTGAAGTTTCTAGAGATTTTGTACAAATCTTAAGGTTTAGTGTAAAAACTTATTGAGTTAATCTTCTTAGATAGAAGGGGTAAAAGACCAGGATAGGTCTACTAGGTTAAAGTTTGTTAAGATCTTGTATAAACCTAGCATGATGTTAGCGTAAATGCATGTTGCTAATCATCGAGACTGAGGTTGCTATTTGTAACATTTTTTATTTTCTTTTATAAAAACTCTCTTATTGTGTGCTTAAGGAATAAATAAAGGAGTTTCTTTCTAAGAGGTCTTGAATCACTATATATCGTAGTGCCCCTTCTTTGACCTTGATCCTCTAATTTCAAAAAATATACTTTTACTGCAATCATAGTTTAATACTAAGTTTTTCAAATATTCAAGAGATTCTTAACCAAAAATTTTATTTAAAAGGCTCTTTCAAAAAGGTATTACGTTTATCTTCCAATTACTCTTCTTAAAGTCTTATTTAACATAAGTTAGAAATTTGTCTTGATTAATCTTCGTCTCAAGATACTACTTTGAAGTGAGAAAGTTTTTTTTTTATTACAAGAAATTTAAAAAAGGACCTGATACTCAATTCAACTCCTTTTTTGGGTATTTGACTAACAAAGCATAATCATATTTTGTTTTAAAATATTTATATAGTGATATTTACACTTGAAAGTAATATGAACTTAATAAAGCAAATTGATTTCAATTTGTTAAATTGTTAAACATTAAATACTCTTCAAAGTATAATAGTTATATGTTAGATTATAATTTTTTTGGCTGAAATACAAAGAATTTTTTTTAATTGATGAAATGTGTAATTTATCCTTTCAATTTTAAAAGTTGATTTAAAATTTTTAATTATATGTAATACGATTTTTTAATTAATTTTTTTACTTTTAAAATTTTAATACTACTTATCTATATTAACTGAAGAGGTTAAATTAGTAAGAATACATTCAAATTATTATCTTAAAAGAAATTTTTTGCTGTAAAAGATACAGAAGAAAACTATAAAAAAAGAAGTTATTGCTAGTCACTTTGGATGATAAATGAAACTTATTTACTTTTTGTTGATTTAATTTTTTTTAGTTTATATAGATAAATGATTTTAAAGTTTTGGATAGAAAAATTAACAAAAAAGTATGTTACATAAAATTTAAAAATTAAAAATTTAAAAATATTTTTGACAGTAAAACAAATTTATGTAGGTTGTCATATGAGGCATACTCTCACTTAGAAACAAAAACGGCTAAAATATTACTTTAGTCCTTCAACTCTGTTTTTATTTTTTTTTTCACTTAATTATTTCAATTTAATCATTTAACTTTGCCTTAAGTTCTGCTCTCGTCCCTTAATTTTACTTTATTTTAATTTAGTCCCTTAACTTTACCTTAAATTTTCCTTCGGTCTCTTAGTTTTTATTTTGTTTCATTTTTGTCTTTTAACTTATAAAAACTATCCAAATGTATTTTTCTTATTAACGCCATCAAGATGCTTAATGGAAAATTTTATGTGGTTTGTACTTAATTCTGATAATCTTATAAAATGTTTGTGTTAAAACATCTTAGTGGTATTAAAAAAAAAGAAAACATTTGAGTGTTTTTTTATAAGTTAAAGGACAAAATGAAACAAAATTAAATTAAGAGATTACAAAATTTGTATGAGAAGTTAAGGGACGAAATTAAAATAAAATTTAAAATAAACTTAAAGGCCCAAATTAAAATAAAAATAAGTTAAGAGATGAAAATGAAATTCAAGGCAAAATTAAGTGACTAAAATGATATTTTAGCCAGAGTCAAATTAATTAAGGGAAAATATACAGGGACACACTATGAATTTTGACGATATTCTATTCATTCAAAAACAAAATAGATAGATACTATATTTTAAAAAAATTTGTCACATATTACATTTTCTATCACCTTTCAAAAAAATGAGTTGAAACTCAATGTTGCACACGCCGAGTTTCAACCAAAGCTATTTTTTTAAAAAAAGTTAGAATGAAACACCACATTGCACACGCTGAGTTTCATTTTAAATTAAAAAATTAATTTTTATTAAATACTATATTTAAAAAGATTAGTTTTTAATTTTTAGTTTTTATTAGTTATTTAAAATAATTAAAATAACTCAATTAAAAATAATTAATTATTAACTTTAATTATAAGTGGTTAATATATAACTAATGAATTAATATATATTTAATAAATAAGTAAAAAATACCAATTCTAATAATTAGATAATTTTATATAATTTAATTACTAAATATAAAATTATGATTATATAGTCATAATTATTAAATTTATACAACTATATCAATTTAATAGTTAGTTAGTATTCAGAATGTTATATCAAATAAATATTTAATTTAGCATAAATAAATATTAAATGAATGATATAATGTAAATTAAATCAAACAATATTTCAATATACAATTGATGTGGGATACAATGTAAAAGAAATAACTATCAATTCCACAATACAATCATGTAATTACCCACTTTGACCGTCAACGTCTCGATCATTCTTTTTGTCTATGTTCTTCCTAAACAAGCTCTTCTGCTCACCACTAGTATTATTTTTTTCTCCTACATCGAGAATATTAAGTAAAAAATTCAAATCTAATACTGGCAATCGGATTGAAGGCATCAAATGATCTGGTGTCAGAAATTGTATTTTATAATGGACGTTATTTAATGGAGCATAAGTAAATAATGATCAAAAGTCATACTGAGGCTGCATTGACATTGGAATAAAGAAGTCACCCTCTATTGGTGGAAAAATGAGTTGTCGAGCAAAGCTCCTTGTAAAGATGAGCCAATATACTGCCAATCCCAACTATGACGACCACACTCATTAAAGTTGTAGAGAAATTGAAGATATGTGAGGTATATCTTATTATTTGGCAGGACAATACCTAAAAGCTCTCTACATAAGGTTTGCCAATTAACATAAGCTTTATTTGTTATCTACCTACCATTACATAGGAGCCCTAATAGTATCTCTACATCTTGTAATATGTTATTGTACATTCTCTGCATCCTATATTGTTTATATATATATATATATATATATATAAATTTATTAATTACTTATAATTATATAATTAATTTTCATTAATTATGACATTACCACTTTTAATTAAAGTTAGTAATTAATTATTTTTAACAGAGGATTCTATTTTTTAACTAGGTTATTTTATTATTTTAAATAACTAATAAAAAAACTAAAAACTAAAATGAAACTCCAAATATCCGTAGTTGAAACAGGTAATTATACAACCATGTTGCGAAACTGATAATCATTTTTTTTAGATCGTATCTTACATCAATTGTATATTAAAATATTGTTCATGTGAGTTGAAAAATTGGTCAAACTTAATCAAGAATCAGGTTTGAATGACAATTTTTGCTACAAATCTGTTCAAACTGAAAAAAAAAGTCAAAGAAAAAACTCCCTCATTCAATTTATTTCTCATTGTCAAAAAATAAATTGCTTCGAATATATTTTTGCATCACGTTGTTTCCAATGCTCCCTCATTCAAGTTATTTCTGTAGCACGTTAATAGCAAAAGCTACTCCTCATTCAATTTATTCCTATTGCAACACGTTATCATCTTGTCTTCAAAATGGTGATGGGACCCTCACTTCTACTCTCCACCATTTATTCACTTCTCTTTCTTTTCTCTCTTTCAATTCACTCTCTCTTTCACTTAATTTCTCATTTTTCTCACAAATTTTGTAATTATATAAAATATTTTACTATTTTAATTAAATATTTTAATTTTTAAATATTTTTAAGTACTACCAGTTTGACCGCGGTCTGATCATTAATCATTGAACCATTGCTTCCACTGGTTCAATGACCAGTCCAATTTTTAAAACATTGATTGGAATTGATATTGTCACGACCGTCTTAAAGTTCAATGACCGGCACGAGATGATTCCCTCGTTACCACCATAAGCATAACATTTAACACGAACCATAACACAACAAAAAGATGTTATAAATTAATCCACCAAAATTTAATAAGGAAATTTTCGAAATAGATATTTTCATAATTGTGAAATTTCTTTCCATCACAGCACCTTTAAATTTAAGGAATAATTCAAATCATCTAGTAACTAAGTCATTTATAAGTAATACACCAAGACATCACAACAATGTGTTTCCACTAGGTGTTCTATCTAATTACAAAGTGACTCAACTCACGGTCAATCTTATGACAAACTTACAACCCAAAACCAAAAGGGTTGAAGACTATGAGGCTTTATTACTCCCCATTCAGAGACTCGCTTAATATACAAAGACCTGCAAGAGGTACACAACGGAAGGATGAATATATAGTTCAATGAGGCAAAATAAACCAATCATGAAAGATATACAAACGATGTACTGCTTGCGGGGATGAGACCTTTGGAAGGTCCCACCTTCAACCATGACCAAACCACTTCACTAATTCCAAGCACAACCTACGTGATTATAATATTCTACCCACAATACCTCACAATAATTCACATGCAACATACTTATAAATACACACCATCCATCATACATTATGACCTCACCAAGTGTTCACAATCAATTCAACACATAAACATGAAATACTTTGTCACATACAGAAACATAAATATATTTTATATCCATCAACCACCATACAGGTGTTCCTCCCAACATTGCACTACCACAAACAAATGTTGGTCTCAAGGTATAAAGAGTCATATGGGTGCCTTTTTGACATTGCACCATCACAAGCAAATGTTGGTCTAGCAACTCGAGATAGCCACACAAGCATTCCACATGATATAAATTGGGATAGCCACACATGCGTCCCACATGATATAGATCAAATCAATTACAATATAATAGTGATTACTATTATAACTTAGGATAGCCTCACGGGCGTTCCTCATGATATAAGTTCAATTCCATCACAAATAAAAGCAATCACTATTTCATGAAGCCAGGATTGCCACACAGGTGTCCCACATAATATAAATATAATGCCATCATAGAATAGTAAAGAAGATAAAGTTATTAGAACCAACGGAATTAGCAAGCCGTCACAAGGCTTTTACGAAAGTGGACTCAAGTTTCCCATTAGACTTGGTCTCAATTACATGTTTTAATCTAAATTCCATCAATCTCATAATTTTCGACATACATCACATACCTCTAGAATATATAAATAGGTTTCAATCTTGTAGCGAAGTTGAAACCACCAACTTTCCCTCCACTAAGACCTAATTACATTTGTACTCATCAAACACATTTCCTTGCCGTGGACAATACACAAAGTTATCCTTAGACACATAAGGTTTAAATTTCTAATGACCAAAACATGCACATAGACATACACATAAACTTGTAGCCAACAAGACCCCTTGAATGGCTTACTTGTTTGAAAGAATCGGCCCTAAACCATTTTAATCCAAGATAAGGAGGCATTCATCCTTCACCTTGTATGACGATTCAAACTTTGCCCAAATCCTTCCATCAAGCTTATAAGAGTAACTAACAATCCTAGATTGTCATCCCTATTGATCCAACATAAGAAAAAGGCAAGAAAGAGGATTAAAATATGGAGGAGGAAGTTGCTCGGCCGCTGTAACGCCCAATAGAGTCAAAAAAAAAAAAATGTTCTGGAAGCTGTCAATGCAGCGCCAGCCATTGCATCATCCACCACTATAGTGGTTATCAGCATCACTGCAATGGCACTTGACAAAGAAGCAGTTTGAGAGTGAGAAATTTCACTCCAACACCATCCTAACTCAGCCTTCCTTGTTCCCAACCTTCCATAGACCATCCATCAACATTTTAATCCATGAAAACCTAGCTTAAAATGCACCGAAACCCTTTTCTAATCTTAAAATCAAGATTGGTTTACCAAAATATGACATTCTTCCTTCATGATAGAAAAATTGTTTCATGGCAGCAACTCTTTCCCTTTTTGCTCAAATCCCCCAAGTTCAATTCGTTTTTAGCCATGTTAAATCATAAATTTAAGTTTCCACATTTGTTTCTAAGCTCAAGGAAGAAGAATCGTAATGAAAATCAACCCACAACATTTAAATTTTAGTAAACCCCAATCTTAGGGTTTGAGCGTTGCAAAAAATGAGGAAGGAAAAAATAAAAGAAGTTTTTCCATGGCACTAACCTCTCATCCACGGTTCCTTAGCTAGAGGATGGTCATCGAATCTGAAACCTCGTCTGAAAACCAAGTGGGATGCTACGATTTGAGCTTGTGGGTGGAAGGAAGGTGAAGGAAGGAGAGCAACGCGCATAAGAAGGATGGATGATTTGACCACCCAAAATTACCATTTTGCCCTTCTTAGTCGCCGCACCACCTAAGTAAAGGTCCAAGAGCATAAATGGGATTTCCTTGAAACTTGGATTTAAATGTCCAACACACACTTTTCCTTTAACCACACCTCACAAATATCGCATTCGACTCAGACCATATGTTTTACCAAGTTTGCTCCCGACACAGAAATTTCCACATATCTTCACTATGGTCCCTATATAAGGGTCCTAATATCATAACTCAACAACACTGGGGCCACCACATTATACCAAATTACAACCGATGATTATATTTTAAATTTGCAATTAATTATTAAAGAAAAAATCTTTATCCGGTCTTTGAAACTTTTACCTGCACAAAAATAAGGTGTTTGTTAATTGAAATTCCTCCAAAACTACAAGTATTACAAATATAGTTGTATAAATTTAATAATTATGATTATATAATCATAATTTTTTATTAAGTAATTAAATTATATAAAATTATTTAATTATTATAATTGATATTGTTTACTTATCTATTAAATATATATTAATTCATTATTTATATATTAATCAATTTTAATTAAAATTAAAATTAATTATTTTTAATTAGTTTAAATAACTAATAAAAACTAAAAATTAAAAAATAATTATTTTAAATATATTTTTAATAAAATTTAATTTTTTACTTTAAAATGTAACTCATTCTATACGAATGAATCAATCGATTTAATTCTAATTTTTTTTTTAAATTTATATATTAATCAGTTTTTAATTAAAATTAATAATTAATTATTTTTAATTAAGTTATTTTAATTATTTTAAATAAATAATAAAAAATTAATATTAAAAAATAATTATTTTAAATATAATTTTTAATAAAAATTAATTTTTTAATATAAAATGAAACTCATTCTGTACGAATGAATCAATCGATTTCATTCTAATATTTTTTTAAAAAAGTTATATATTAATCAATTTTAATTAGAATTAATAATTCATTATTTTTAATTAAGTTATCTTAATTATTTTAAATAATTAATAAAAATTAAAAATTAAAAACTAATTTTTTTAAATATAATTTTTAATAAAAATTAATTTTTAATTTAAAATAAAACTTATTCTGTTCGAATGAATCAATCGATTTCATTCTAATTTTTTTAAAAAATTTATATGTTAATCACTTTTTATTAAAGTTAATAATTAATTATTTTTATTAAGTTATTTTAATTATTTTAAATAAATAGTAAAAACTAAAAATTAAAAACTAATTATTTTAAATATAATTTTTAATAAAAATTAATTTTTTAATATAAAATGAAACTCATTCTATACGAATGAATCCATCGATTTCATTCTGATTTTTATAAAAATATTTATATATTAATTATTTTTGATTAAAATTAAAATTAATTATTTTTAATTAATTAATTTTAATTATTTTAAATAATTAATAAAAAACTAAATATTAAAATTTAATTCTTTTAAATATAATTTTTAATAAAAAATTAGTTTTTTAATACAAAATGAAACTCATTCAGAATGAATCAATCGATGTCATTCTAATTTTTTTTAAAAATTTATATATTTATAACTTGTAACTAAAATTAATAATTAATTATTTTTAATAATATTATTTTAATTATTTTAAAAAACTAATAAAAAATAAAAAATAAAAAATTAAAAAATAATTATTTTAAATATAATTTTAATAAAAATTAACTTTTTAATTTAAAATGAAACTCATTTAATATATAATCAAATTTTCTTTTTTTTCGTAAAAAATAGTATCTGTCCATTTTTTTTTGAAAGAGTATATGGTCAAAATTCTCGGATACACTGTCCGGACAAAAGCCTGGGGCCAAATGGCCCACCTGACCTGACCGTTTGATCGTCACTTTCAAACAGCGCACAGTAGTCTCGTTCAAGAATCGTTGTCGTTGCTCTTCATTTGGAAACCGAGAGATTCATAACTGTAAAGAAAGGGAACGAACAGCCTCTGAATGTGCACACCACTATGTCGTCCCCGGAGTCCAACCAAGTAGATCATGTCGTAGAGATGATAGAGCGCGATTCATCAGCATCCCGTGGCGATGCTGATTGGCGTTCGGATTCGGAGGATATGGCCCCTCTGCTGACCCAGGCCGAAGTACCCAAGATCAACATTTTCACTACCTATTATCCCCGACGAAAACCCAGAGTAATATTGTGCTTGTGTGATTTTTTTTTTGTTGTTGTTGTTGTCTATAATCTCACTGGCTTTCGGATTATGCCGTTTGTTCTTTTATTTGTTCTTTTCTTCCCTATATTGGAGACTGGGTCATGTATTTTTTCTGAAATGAAATTTTCGTTAGTTGAGTCGTTAACACTAAATGCTATTTTTTAAATGTTTTGTCGTCCATTGTTTGTCACAAATATGGGGAAAAAATTGCTTTAAAGTGTGGTGATACAGAGAGGGTTTTTGAATTAGGTAGTGTTTTATAAGATAATTTATTGAAGTTTGATTTCTGAAAAAAAAATGGGGGAGGAGGAGATTCTAGAATGTGGGTATACTACAAATGTGTCTGATGGAGATCCTCAGTAATTAACTAATTAACGTTTGGCTTGTTTCAGTTGGAATCCCAAAATGTTTTCTACTTATGCGGAAAAGGGTGTTTGAAGAAGCACAATACTCAATCTTGGATCACCTTAGTATTTCACATTTGAAGTACAATAAATATAATAACGGACGTGGATTTTTTTCCATCTAATACCTTGAGGGAAGTTACAGATTTTCCTTGAACTTGGTCACAGTCTGATAGTTCTGTTGAAAGAACTTTTTTTTTTGAAAGAACATAAATTTGTCAAAATAGAAATTTAATTGAGTGGAAATTGATGCTTTAGATCGAATCTCTTTACCATATCTGGGCTTTGGCTGCAGGATGAAGTAACAAGATTAATTGAGTCAGAGACATCTCTTATGACTCAATTTGTATTGTGGGTATGGAGTGGGTCCAAATACTCTGGATTACTTTGTTTAGCCCTTTCATCTACCATCTACTTTCTCATGGAAGTTCTTTCCAGTAATTTTTCTGGTATGTTCCGCATTGGTGTGTGCTTTATTTCACATTATGCATTTACAGAAGTAATGAAATAACCAGAAGGAAAAATTCTGCATGCAAATAGCAAGAGATTCTGATTGCACCAAAAGGTTATCATTACTATTTTTCCCTGATTGAATTAAACAATAAATCTTATTCTTCTATATGCCAAATATTTCAGAACAATCTAATTTCATTTTGAGCCACACTTCTCTATCAGGCATTAGTTCTCAAACACTGGACTGGTTTCTTTTGAGTCTTTCTGTGAACAGAGCTCTCTGTTTCTTTGTACTTTCTTTTTCTCTTCAAAAGGAATCCTATTTAAATTCTTAATTATAAGTGGATGAAAGAAATACGAGGACTCTATTGCCATCATTCTCAAATTTTTTTTTTTCTTTTCTTCTCAAGAGTTGGTCTCAGCTATTTATGTCAGTTTTACCTTTTTTTTTATTTGGCAATTTTGTCAATTCATTTATTTGAAACTGCTTTTTCAAGATTTACCATATCTTCATCCTTTATATATATATATATATATATATATATATATATATATATATATTTATCTATTCCTCATCTTAATTGTTGAAATTATAATTTGGATTTCACAGTTCAGGCAATACCATTGTTTGAGACTGCTTTTACAAGATGTACAATTATCTTGATACTGTCATATTTGTGGTTGAGAAGGAGTGAACAGCGACTTTTTGGAACGTCCCATGTTAGAATCATTTTGCTTTCAAGGGCCCTTGTTGGCTTTATATCTTTGTCAACTTTCATATATTGGTAAGTGTTATTTGATTTTCTTCTTTCTAGATATATTCTTTTGTCATTATGAATGCTCATAGCATCTTGGAAGGGCAATTTTTTTTTTCTTAAAATTTTCACTACTTTTATTTTAGCATGTTAGTAAATTATCTTAGTTTGCAGTCCTTTGGTGTCTTTGGTTCAAAAGGTATGTTAGAGTTTTCAAACAGCAGTTCCTGTCACCAAATCGAATTTGGGATAGGATTATGTTTTTTTTATCTTCTCAATGCATGCCTAAAAATGGTCTTTTTAAGGGGGTATCTTTTGTGGATCTTCAAAGATACTGGAAGGCTCTTCTGAATTAGAGCCTGGTTTTGCATTTGTCTTTTCTCTTTCTACTTGGGGAGGATCTCTTGCCTCTGTTTCTGCATTTCTCTGTACCTCTCTTTTGTTAATAAATTCTTTTTTATCGAAAAGAAATCTTAGTTTTATGATTACGAGATCATTTTTTTTTTGTCATGAATAATTCACACAAATCTTGTTATTTAAACTTTTCTGGATAGACAGTAGTTGCACTAGTTGGTAGTGCAATATCCAATCAATGTTTCCATAGAGGGATTTGTATTGCATTTGAACGTGATTAGTATGTATGTAAATATGAAGCAGTATTTTATCCAATATCTACTAGTCTCCTGTAACAAGGACCTCCACATTGACAGAGTTTCTTTTATATGTAATATTTTTAGAAGTTCAATTAATCATGGTTTGTAATTTGATATAATCAAGAGTCTCAAGAGTCTCCTGATCAGGGGATGGGTTTAAAGTATAACACTCTTCATCACTTCCCAACCTGTTGTTCTTTTTGATAGTATCTATTACTTTCTGCTAATCTGACCATGGAAAGCTCTGTTAATACTTGTGGACATATGCCCCTCAGAACTGCATTAGGTGTAAGCTACTGTAATAACAAGGAATTTTGTTATTTTTCAGCATTCAAAGGTTGCCTTTCTCTCAGTCTGTTGTACTAAATTTAACAACTCCAATATTGGCTTCAATAATGGCAAGAGTCTTTTGGCATGAGAAGTTGACAATCGCCGAAATTGGCGGTAAGATTCATTTTTCTAGTCTTAAACTACTTGCCATTGTAAATTTCTGATGGAATCTTTAATGATTTGAAAGATGTGGATTTTCTATGGAAACCAAATGTTAGTGACCCTTACGTTTATCAACGATATACTTATGGAAAATATAGGAGGATTTGGCAAAGAACAACAATAGAATAGAATCTTTTCAGATTGTTGTAGTTAGCATTAGTTGTTTCTTTATTTTTTAGTTTTATAATTTCTAATTTCAGAATTTGTTTAATTATGTTGTTAATATGTTTTAATTATATTTGTAATGTGTTTTTATTTATGTTTTTAATAGTTTTTGTTTTAAATGGCAGGTTTTAGGAGTGGTTTAGGTTAGTTTTCTACCACTAGGGGATGTTATCCTTAATTCAAGGGGAAATTATTCCCTCTTGGATTGTATTTAAATTGTTCTGATTATTAATGAAAGTGTTAAGAGAAAAGTTATTAAAAACTTAGAGTCTTGAGATCTTGGTTCTCTCTTCCCAAAACCTAAGGAAATTTTGGTTCTCTCTTCCCAACAATGAATCATAGCCCAAACCCCATAATGAGATCCTTACCTAACACCAAATTTCATTTGTTAATGGAAGTTTATCTATCTATTGTTGCTTGGTTATATCATTATTTTAGTTACTTTTCGATGGGATATAGATATTATGTACAACCACTGTCTTCTTATCTAGAGAGGATTGGTCGGAAAGTCTGTATAAAGAATAGTAAGTTGATGGACCCCTGATATTTTCAGATGGATTTGGGTTGAAGATAGTACATGCTCCATGGTGTGTATCAACTTAGTGACATATAGCATAGGACACATGGAGGGTAGAGACGCAAGGCTAGTGTATTTCAGTTAGGGCAATTCGGGGTATAAATGGAAAGGCCTGAGATAGGTTTTAGGCATGGAAATATATGGAATGGTCTTGGGAAATATATGGAATGTCTCTCTTTTGTTGCCTCCTCGATCATAGTTAATGGCAACCAAAACAATGGTTTAAAGGTTAGATAGGGGTTAAACAAGGGGATTCCTTTCTCCTTTTCTGTATACTCTTGTAGTTGATGTGTTGAGTGGTTGGTATGGAGGGAGTAGAAGTGACACATTTACAATTCATTGGTGAGACTATTCTCTTTCTCCCTAACAATAAGGAAACTTTTAAGCATGTGTTATCACTTCTTCAAATCTTTGATGTGGTGTCTGGTCTACATACTAACCTATCCAAGTGCGGCTTGTGGGGATTAACGTTCATGACAGGCTTGTAGGTCAACTAGCTGAGTTGGCTAGCTGCTATTTGTTGCAGTGGCCTCTAACTTGGGGCTTCCTTAGGAGGTATTCCTTAAGTTGAATTTTTTGGGACCTTTTAGTGTAGAGGATTTCTAAAAGACTAGAAAGTTAGAAAGGGGCGGCTTATTTTTCTCTAGGTGTTAGGATTCAAGCCTCACAAGCATACCTCTACATTATCTCTCCATGTTTAAGATACCAGTAGGGGTTGCTAAGAGGGTTAAAAAGATAATGCGAGACTTCTTATTGTTCGGTTGTAGAAAAAGTAAGAAAGACTACCTACTGGGGATATGCGTTGTAGGTCTAAGGAGGATGGATGGTTGGCTCTAAGCAAGTTGGTGTCTAAAATCATTTTCCTTGTGGCTAAATAATTGTGGCGGCTTGCTTGAGAGATAGGAGGCAGTTAGTTATGTTTTGTGTTTTGGGAAGATTATTCCTTTGGACTTCTCTGTAGGAGCCTGTGGCTCTGAATAGGTTATTCAACCTGGTTTAAGCTTTTCTTGAATGAAATAATCCCTTCTCAGTTTGAGGTTCCATCAACGGGTGTGCCTAAAATACCTGGGGACCTTTATTGCCAGTAGGGTCAGGGGTTTTGGAAGGTAGAAGGATAATAAAGCTCTGATTCTATCCCAAAAAAAAAAATAATAAAGGTCTGTGGATTATTGTAGTTTTTGTAGTTTTATGGTGCATTTGGTTAGTTTTATGGTGCATTTGGTTAGAAAGAAATGCTAGAATCCTTAAACGACCATTCTTTCCTCTGCAGCACCACCTTTGGGACCAATTTATTCTTTTGTCTTTCTTATGTGTGTCAGTTAATGGGTTTTTCAAGGGAGTGTAACTTATGAACCTCCCAAGGGGATTGGAAGGCTTTCCTAACTTAGTGTTTATGTGAGTTCTCTAGGATTCTCACTCTTAGTCTCTTTGGAGGATTTCTTGTCCTCTGTTTTGTTGTGTATGTGATGTTCTATTTCTGTAATCCTTCTCTCTCTCTTTATTAAAATCCTTCTTTTCTATCCCAAGAAAAAAGCTATCTTATTCTTGGATTGTCATTTGACAAAGGCTTTTTCTGTTTCTGACATTCTGTACATGTTTTTGCCATTATATTTTCTTGGAGAAATGGTTCAGAAACTTCAATTTTTTTTTTATTTTTTTTATTTTACTTCATTAGATTTTTAGTTTTCTTAATTAAATTTTAAAGCTTAAACTTTAAGGAGTTTTGTTTCCTCTCTTTAAGTTGGTCTTTCTTTTTAGAGATCTATATTCATGTATCTGTCTTCATGCTTTTTTCTCTTCTCCTTCCTGTAATGTAGTCAGGTTATCCTCCCCTGCTTTTTTCTTTTTAAATAATAATAAGCTTGGACAAGAAACCCAAACTTAGGGCATGAAAAACCCTAACCCCGAGGGAGGAAATATAGTCCTCTCCTAATCTCCATAGTCTTGGATCTCAGTAATTAAACTCTTACACCCAAGTTACGAAACCTCAGATTTGCTGTTACAGATAAAAAATTAATACAATTATGAACAATTATCTCCACATTCACCACCATTGGTAATTTTTGATGATGCAACGGCATCTAAATTGCATTGCAGGTCTTGCTTGCAGTTACTTTGGTGTGCTCCTCATTTTCCAAGAAATGCTTGCAGCACAAGGTAGAGTAGTTTTCATTTTCAAGCAGTTGGAGCAATTTAATCATAATTTTGGAAACACCTTTGTTATCTCGAGTTATAAAAGGCTTACATGGTTTAAAATTAACATTACACCAGAGGCAATTTGACTTTACTGATCAGTGCGTTAAAGGTTCTTATGAATTTGTTAATGGTGATCTCTTGTAAATGCATTAGTTCTTCATATTATCAGTTTTTTATATGAAAGTCAGCAATGGACTTCCTTAAAGAAGAATGAGCACGTGCTAGACTTGTGCAGTACATGATCCTTTAATTATATTCAATTCACCTTCATCCAAGTAATTTTGTTGTTTGCTGACAAATTGAAAGCTATGTAACCTGCATTTGATAGTTTAAGCTAGAACAGTAGGTATACTGTAAATACACTTTCTAAATTTTTGTATTTGGAACTTCCAGGACATTTAGCAGATAAAGCAAGCAATGCAAATGCTAACGGAATTCATCATATATTTGCAATCTTACTTGGTCTCTTTTCATCAATAACTGGTGGAATTACTTACTGCCTTATAAGGGCTGGAGCAAAAGCCTCCGATCAGCCACTGTAAGATTATAAAGTTGTTTGCTACACAAGCTGGACTTGCTTCACTGATCAAACTCATAAATTTTATGTTCCTGCATCCTGAAGTTTATGCCTGATTCTTCATGTCTAATTTTTTTGCTATAGGTTTATTGCAAGATAAACAATATGAGCCTGCCAAGTGTTAGGATCTTTTGGTTTAATATGCATGTGAGTTAAAGATTTAGATGCTCTTAGAATCTTTTAGGATGTATTATGATTTCTGGGATTCTATTGTTATTTGGTTATTGTTGCTAATTAGTTTCCATTTATGTAAATATTTGACTTTTTTGATTTTTTTCCTTAGAGTTAGGTCTGATTGATTATGATTGATTTGTATTTAATAGGATTGATTTGTTTTCTAGGATTGAGGAGGATTCTCCTCCCTTATTTTCTTTAGCTAGGTGTATATAAACCCTACGCTACCTCTTGTATTTTTTAGGCATTGAGTGAATAGCAATTCTTCATGGTATCAATACCTAGTTCTTTGAATATCCAGTCTCTCTCTCTCTCTTGTGGCTCTGCCCTATTGTTTTTGGCTTCCTAGCATCTTCTATCCTCGCACAGCTTCTATTTTTGGCCAAACCACCCTTGGGCTCACCGGAGATGGTTAACACTAGCCAAACTCGGTCAAATGAAGCATCTCTGGCAGCCACACTTGCCCCCAGGTGCCACGCCAGATTTCTGCAATGGCTTCTCATGCGCTGGTGCATGAATGCTTGTGAAGCCTCCATTTCGGTAGCTCCTTGCATAGAGCTCGTCATTGATCTCCGTCGACCTTTGGACAGCCTTCCTCTTTCCCGTTTGAGCTCTCTTTCATGGTGTTCTTCCTTATTTGGTAATATTCTCAACTTTTTGGTATTGCTTCTCCTTGCCCGGCTTTGCTCCTCTTCTGTTTGGGCTCTTGCTTGTGGTGTCCTCCATTATTTGGTAATATTCAAGGCTTCTGGAACTATTATTTGTTCTAACCATTGATGGATATGCTTCTAGTTCAGTACACTCCCCTGGTTCACTCCAGATTGCACTTGTGGCTGTTAATCTTTTGGACAGGAAAGTGCTTTCTCAAATTCTTTTTAGGTTAAATCTAAAGATGCCATGACATGGATTATTGACTCAAGGGCGTCATGTCATATGACTGGAATTGTATCATTACGTCTTGAGGTCAGACTGTGTCATAAAAACCTCAAAGTAAAAATTGTCGATGAATCTCTCTCTATTACTACTAGTGTTGGAAAAGTGCCAATCTTTGATACTCTCATTCTGGATTCAGTTCTTTTAGTTTCGAACTTATCATGCAATTTACTATTAATTAGTAAACTGACATTTCTAAATTCTCTCCCTTTGGTTGTTTATTTTACAATTTGGATTTGGGAAGGACGATTGGCAATGCTAAGGAGGCTAATGGGTTGTATTACATTCAAGCCAGTAATAAACAACATCACCATGCCATGTTACGAGTCGCCCTAATAGATTGGAACATGGTAAAGTTATGTTATGGCACCATCGCCTTGCCCACCCAAACTAAGTCTTTTTGTCCAAAATGTTTCCCTCTTTATTCACCAATAAACATCCAAAGTCTTTTGAATCTGAGGTATGCCAATTATCTAAGCATTGTTGAAGCTCATATCCTAATCCTAACCATGCATATAAACCATCTCATCCCTTTTCTATCATTCATAGTACATTTGGGGGCCATATTGCATTCCAAAACATATTTGGGGCACATTGGTTTATTTCCTTTATTAATGATCATGCTCACATTTCTTGGTTCTTCTTATGAAAGTTAAGTTAGAAGCATCATAACAATAACAACAACAACAACAACAAAGCCTTATCCCACTAGGTGGAGTCGGCAATATGGATCGCACAATGCTAATGAGCTCTATCAATGATCAACTCTTTAGGTATCTTATTTATCAGAAAATCCCGTTCAATTTAAGTGTCCTTCTTGGTCTTTCTCCGCCTTTTTTCACAGGATTCCAAACTATCTGTTTAATCCTCCTTACTGGTGCTTCCAACGGTCTTCTTTGAACATACCCAAACCACCTTAAACGATTTTCAACCATTTTTTCCTCAATAGTTGCCACTCCAATTCTACTTCATATACAATCATTACAGATCATATCTCTTCTTGTATGACCACACATCCATCACAACATCCTCATCTCCGCCACCTCAATTTTTTGTTCTTGTCCTTTCATCGCCCAACATTTACTCCCATATAAAATTGCTGGTCTTATAGCAGTACGATAAAACTTTCCTTTGAGCTTATCAGGTACTTTCCAATCACAAACAACTCCTGATGCCATTTTCCACTTCAACCACTCAGCTTGTATCCTATATGTCACATCTTCAATAATTTCGCCATCATTTTGTATAATTGATCCCAGATATCTAAACTTTGACACTTGTGATATAACCTGATGATAGGAAAATCCTTAGGGTTGCCTGATCTTCACGGCGTAGGCGATAAATGAATTCAAGACTTAACAAAAGAAAAGATAAGAACAACACACTCCGGAATTGAAGAAGGAATTGGAGTGGTTTAATGACCTAACAAGTGCAAATAGTCAACCAACGTTATATAGAACGTGACCTACTATTTAGAACGCTTGTTCAACCACGAACACGAATTGAACCAATCCACACAACAATGTACTTGGGTTGAAGCACAAATTGGGGGCTTTTGTGAATTTGAATCACCAATCTTATAAAGAAAATTGACAAAGCAAGGTTTCACAAGAGCAAAGAAAGAAAGATAAATTCTCACACAATGAGAGAAAACACTTGAATGCAAGTTTTCATAAACTCAAATCTGATTATTACAATAAGCTTGGGGGGGTATTTATAGATAGGATGGAGAGACAAAGGTGCCCACCTATCTTGACTTGAAGATACATACATTTAATACACATGAAAATAAATGCCCACCTATCTTGACTTTGGATACAATGCTTTTAATGCATTTTGAAAATAAATATCCACCTATCTTGACTTTGAAACATTGTGCATTTAATGCACATGATTCATAATTGATTAAAGACCATCTAGAAGTTAAAATTCGTACAAAAATAAAAGAAAATTACAAAACATGAATTTCAACTCAAATGGATATAATTGAGCCCAAATTCTATTGGTCCATGTTTAGCTCTTGGACCAATCTCTTTAATTTGTAGTGTTCTGGCCCAAAATCCCTTTAGCAACTCCATTTTCAGCCCAAATGATGTTGAGCACATTTTGATCATTATTTAACATACATTCAAATGGAATTTGCTTCATCCATTCTTGAACGAGCCCATTTAATGTCTCTTTTATTGTTTTAGCCCGAGCTCGTGTAATTGGCCCACTTGTAATATACAATGGATCTACTTCTTGATCATCCAATGTAATTGTTGGGTTCACATCATCCTCCCCTTCTTGAAAAGGAGTCGTCCTCAACTCTTCAATATCTGCATCAAAATAAGGAGAGAGATCAGAAACATTGAAGGTAGCATGCACACCATATTCACCTGGTAATTCAAGTTTGTAAGCATTATCATTAATCTTCTCAATGACTCGAAATGGCCCATCCCCTCTAGGCATAAGTTTTGATTTTCGTTTTTCTGGAAACCTCTCTTTTCTTAGATGTAGCCAAACCAAATCTTCAGGCTTAAAAATTACTTGCTTTCTTCGTCTATTAGCACATTTTTCATATTGTTGAGTCATCCTTTCAATGTTGTGCCGTGCCTTCTCATGAATTTGCTTGACAAATTCAGCACGCTTTTTACCATCCATATTGGCTCTTTCCTGCAAAGGTAAAGGAATCAAGTCAATAGGTGTAAGAGGATTAAATCCATAAACAATTTCAAATGGCGAAAATTTAGTAGTGGAATGAATGGCCCTATTGTAAGCAAATTCGACATGTGGAAGACACTCCTCCCAACTCTTCAAATTTTTCTTGATGATTGTTCTCAACAATGAGGAAAGTGTCCTGTTCACAACCTCGGTTTGTCCATCAGTTTGTGGATGGCATGTAGTAGAAAATAACAATTTGGTTCCAAGCTTGCTCCACAATGTCTTCCAAAAATAGCTTAAAAATTTAGTATCCCGATCAGACACAATCGTTCTTGGCATCCCATGTAGTCTCACAACTTCCCTAAAGAATAAATTAGCAATGTTAGAAGCGTCATCAACTTTGTGACAAGGAATGAAATGTGCCATTTTAGAAAATCTATCAACAATAACAAAGATTGAATCTCTCCCCATCTTAGATCTAGGTAATCCCACAATAAAATCCATTGAAATATCTTCCCAAGGTACATTAGGAATTGGGAGGGGAGTATACAATCCATGGGGATTTAATTTAGATTTTGCCTTATGACATACATTGCATCTTCCCACAAATTTCTCAACATCTCTACGCATTCTAGGCCAATAAAAGTGTACATTCAAAACACTAAAGGTCTTGGCAATGCCAAAATGACCCATAAGGCCACCAGAATGCGCCTCTTTCAACAAAAGCACACGCAAAGAACAATTAGGAATGCAAAGTTTGTCAATATAAAATAGGAATCCTTCATGCAAGAAAAATTTATTCCAACTAGTGTTTGGCTTGCAATGATGAAATGCTACTCCAAAATCAACATCATTAGCATACAATTCTTTAATGAATTCAAAACCCAGAATTTTAGCATCTAACATGGAAAGAAGAACATACCTCCGTGATAAAGCATCAGCAACAATATTTTCTTTACCTTTCTTGTACTTAATCACATATGGAAATGATTCAATGAACTCAATCCATTTGGCATGCCTTCGATTCAACTTGCTTTGGCTCCTAATATGCTTTAAAGCCTCATGATCAGAATGAATTACAAATTCTTTAGGCCACAAATAATGTTGCCAAGTTTCCAGCACTCTAACTAATGCATATAATTCTTTATCATATGTAGGATAGTTAAGAGTTGGTCCACTTAGCTTTTCACTGAAATATGCAATGGGCTTACCTTCTTGCATGAGTACACCGCCTATGCCAATTCCACTAGCATCACATTCAATTTCAAAAGTCTTACCAAAATCAGGAAGGGCTAGTAAAGGTGCATTCGTGAGCTTCTCCTTAAGGGTTTTGAAGGCTTTCTCTTGAACATCTTCCCATTTGAAGGGGACATTCTTCTTGGTCAGTTCATTTAATGGTGCTGCTAGAGTGCTAAAGTCCTTCACGAACCTCCGATAAAAGCTTGCAAGTCCATGGAAACTCCTTACCTGTCCAACGGTGGTTGGAGTTGGCCATTCTTGAATTGCTTGGACCTTTTCTTCATCAACCCCTATACCTTTACTACTAACAACATAGCCAAGAAAAACAATTTTGTTTGTGCAAAAATCACATTTCTTCAAATTACCAAACAATCTTTCCTTTTTAAGAACCTCTAGAACTTTTCTAATGTGATCCACATGTTCATCTAAGGTTTTGCTATACACAAGAATGTCATCAAAATAAACTACCACAAATTTCCCAATGTAAGCTCTCAAGACATGATTCATTAACCTCATGAATGTACTAGGTGCATTAGTTAAACCAAAAGGCATAACCAACCATTCATAAAGTCCATGTTTAGTCTTGAATGTTGTTTTCCATTCATCTCCTTCTTTCATTCTAATTTGATGGTAGCCACTTTTTAAGTCAATTTTAGAAAACATAGTAGAACCAGTCAATTCATCAAGCATATCATCTAACCTAGGAATAGGATGACGATATCTTACCGTTATGTTGTTAATGGCTCTACAGTCAATACACATCCTCCATGTGCCATCCTTCTTAGGTACGAGCAACACTGGAACTGCACAAGGACTAAGGCTTTCTCTCACATATCCTTTGTCTAACAATTCTTGGACTTGTTTTTGAATCTCCTTAGTCTCTTCAGGATTGGTGCGGTATGCTGGTCGGTTAGGCAATGATGCTCCAGGAATGAAATCAATTTGATGTTCTATCCCTCTAATTGGTGGCAATCCGGGTGGTACTTCATCGGAAAAAATATCCTCATATTCCTGCAAGAGAGACAAAACAACACTAGGCAAAGTAGAGGTTAAGTCTTTATTATTCAACATAGCCTCTTTGTAAACAAGTACTAGGAGGTTTTGTTGAGAAAATAAAGCTTGTTTAAGGTCACTATTTTTTGCCACAAGTAAACCTTTTCCTCCAACATCCATGTTCTCTCTTTTTCCTTTTTGATTTTCTTTTCTATCTTTCTTCTTTTTCAACACACTCTCTTTTTCTTCTTTACTTGACTCTTTTTGAATCTTTTCACTCTCATTTTTATTCTCTTCTTTTTTGCTCACTTGGCTGCACTCACTCTCTCTTTTCTTTTCTCTCTTTATTTGATCTTCTAAGATTTGCTTTGGTGACATAGGGAGGAGGGTTATAGGGTTCCCTCTAAGTACAAAAGAATAACGATTTAAGAATCCATCATGAGTGACATGCCTATCATACTGCCAAGGCCTACCTAACAAGAGATGACATGCTTTCATGGGTACAATATCACATAAGACTTCATCTCTATATTTGCCAATAGAAAAGAGTACTTTCACCTGTTTAGTCACCTTCAGTTCCCCACATTCATTGAGCCATTGAAGTCTGTATGGACGGTTATGCTTGATTGTTGGTAAGCTCAATTTTTCAACAAGCTCAACACTTGCCACATTGCTACAACTTCCACCATCTATGATCACACTGCATACCTTGTCCTGAATTAAGCAACGTGTGTGGAACAAGTTTTCTCTTTGATTATTCTCTTCCATCACCTGGATGCTAAGTGCTCTTCTAGTCACAAGAAGCTCTCCTTCCATTGCACTTTCTCCCTCATTATTTGATTCTTCTTCCTCCTCTGTGATATCTTCTTCAGTCTCCCAATCTCCATTGTTATTGACGATCAGGGTGCGTTTGTTTGGGCACTCACTAGCGATGTGACCTCTTCCTTGGCACTTAAAACACCTTATGTCACGGCTCCTTGAAGAATTAGGCTCAACTTGAGTTTTCTTTGGAACAACAGCTAGCTTTTCAATTTTCTTTGAATCAACTTCCTTGGAATTTGAAGTAGAAGGGTTGTCTTTCTTCGAATTGTGCTTCCAAGAGTTAAAAGAATTTGAATTGTAGCTTTTTCTTGCAGTATTCTTCCTCTTGAGTTGTTGCTCAACTTTGATGGCTTGATGTACCATCTCTTGAAGCTCTACATAATGATACATCTCCACGATATCAGCTATGTCACGATTGAGTCCATGTAAGAAGCGAGCCATTGTTGCTTCTCTATCCTCCACAATGTTGGCTCTTATCATGGCAACCTCCATCTCCTTATGATACTCATCTACACCCTTTGTTCCTTGTATGAGACGTTACAACTTGTTATGAAGCTCTCTATGGTAATATGATGGGATGAACCTCCTTCTCATAATTGTCTTCATTTCTTCCCAAGTGGAAATGGGATACTCCCCATAACGAGTTCTTTCTTTTTGCATCTGGTCCCACCAAACAAGAGCATAATCAGTAAATTCAATAGCAGCAAGTTTCACCTTTTTACCTTCGGAGTAGTTATGGCATGAGAAAATTTGCTCAACACGCATTTCCCATTCTAAGTACTCCTCGGGATCACTTTTGCCTTGAAAGGAAGGGACTTTTACTTTGATTCCACCAAGGTCTTCTTCTCTAACTCTAGGCCTCCTAGGTTCTTCTCGATTAAATCTCCTCCTTGGTTGATATCCACCAGATTCATCATCCTCAACTGGACTCTCCGCAACTCTATAAGGCTGCTCATTTCGTCTTCGGTTGTTTGGAGAGGCTGGTAGTGTAGCGGTTTGGTTCTCCATGTTATCTAAACGCTCAAGAACTCCTTCTAGCTTTCTGTCAAACATCCTTTCAAGATGACTCATCAATGCTTGCATTTGGATAGGAGCTAGTTGTGCTTGAGAAATTTCTTCATCTTGGTTCCCTGCCATGTTAGTGTAAAAAAAAAAAAAATAATAACAGAATATAGGATCTCACAAAATGCTTAGTGTTTCACTCTTCTTCTCAACTCAGTATTTGCACTCCACTCTTAATAATCTCACTAACTCTTAAATCCCTCAATATCTTCCAATGCTCTTATTCAATCTAAGTCCTTGTTGTGTGATTCAATAATTGCCAATTTCTCAACTTCACCCAAGCACATGAAAGTAGATTGTCAAAGTATGGGAATAGTTGAACTAGGTCAAAGTTAAAGAAGCTTTATGGATTCAATATAAAGAAATTTTGTTACAAGTGCAAAATAAGATTTTTTGTTAAATGAAAAGGGAATCAACTACTTTGAGGGCAAGAAGATGCACTATTTGAACAATTTTTTTTTTCGTTTTTTTTTTCAATATGATGTGCAGAATAGATAGGAGCAACAAAACAATCTTGCACAGTGAAAGAAAAAAAAAATTGATAACTAGGCAAATTGGAAATTGAAGAAAGGGGAAGGAACAACAAAGGAACAATAATATATTTTTCTCAAAAAAGGTGAAAATAAAGAAGGCCTACCGTGTCAACCAAAATGCTCTGATACCAAATGATAGAAAAATCCTTAGGGTTGCCTGATCTTCACGGCGTAGGCGATAAATGAATTCAAGACTTAACAAAAGAAAAGATAAGAACACACTCCGGAATTGAAGAAGGAATTGGAGTGGTTCAATGACCTAACAAGTGCAAATAGTCAACCAACGTTATATAGAACGTGACCTACTATTTAGAATGCTTGTTCAACCACGAACACGAATTGAACCAATCCACACAACAACGTACTTGGGTTGAAGCACAAATTGGGGGCTTTTGTGAATTTGAATCACCAATCTTATAAAGAAGATTGACAAAGTAAGGTTTCACAAGAGCAAAGAAAGAAAGATAAATTCTCACACAATGAGAGAAAACACTTGAATGCAAGTTTTCATAAACTCAAATCTGATTATTACAATAAGCTTGGGGGGGTATTTATAGATAGGATGGAGAGACAAAGGTGCCCACCTATCTTGACTTGAAGATACATACATTTAATGCACATGAAAATAAATGCCCACCTATCTTGACTTTGGATATAATGCTTTTAATGCATTTTGAAAATAAATATCCACCTATCTTGACTTTGAAATATTGTGCATTTAATGCACATGATTCATAATTGATTAAAAACCATCTAAAAGTTAAAATTCGTACAAAAATAAAAGAAAATTACAAAACATGAATTTCAACTCAAATGGATATAATTGAGCCCAAATTCTATTGGTCCATGTTTAGCTCTTGGACCAATCTCTTTAATTTGTAGTGTTCTGACCCAAAATCCCTTTAGCAACTCCATTTTCAGCCCAAATGATGTTGAGCACATTTTGATCATTATTTAACATACATTCAAATGGAATTTGCTTCATCCATTCTTGAACGAGCCCATTCAATGTCTCTTTTATTGTTTTAGCCCGAGCTCGTGTAATTGGCCCACTTGTAATATACAATGGATCTACTTCTTGATCATCCAATGTAATTGTTGGGTTCACATCACCTGATATCTAATTTTAACCTCCAACTTGTTTCTAGCTTGCTGCTTGTTAAACTTACAATGCATATATTCTGTCTTATTTCTGCTCAGACGAAAACTCTTCGATTCCAAAGTATTTTTCTATAACTCGAGTTTAGAATTAATCTCTTCTCTTGACTCTGACATGAGAACAACATTATCTGCAAAAAGCATGCATTTGGGGATTTCTTCTTGGATGTGTTTCGTCAGAACATCTAAAATCAAATCAAACAAATAAGGGCTCAAAGATGATCCATGATGCAGGCCAATCTTAATAGGAAAGTCTCGTCTCCCCTCCAGACGTTCTCACACTAGTTGTTGCCTCCGCATACATATCTTTTATAGCTTTAATATACGCAACCCGTACACATTTCTTTTCCATGGCTTTTCACAGCACCTCTCTTAGTACTCGATCATAAGCTTTTTCTAAATCAATAAAAGTTATATGCAAGTCTTTTTGTTTACTTCAATACCTTTCCATCAACCCTCTTAATAGATAAATAGCTTTCATAGTAGACCATCCTGGCATGAATTCAAATTGATTTTCAGAAATATTCGTCTGAATTTTTAACCTACGTTCAATCACTCTTTCCCATAATTTCATAGTGTGACTCATAAGCTTAATCCCTCAGTAGTTTGCGCAGTTCTGGATGTCCCATTTGTTTTGTATATAGGCACTAAAGTGCTTCTTCTCCATTCCTCAAGTATTTTCTTGGACCTTAAAATCTCATTAAAGAGTTTTGTTAGCTAAATAGTACCCTCCTCTCCTAAACACTTATAAACTTCAATAGGAATACCATCAGGACCAACGGCTTTATCATTATCCATTATTCTAAAAGCTTCCTTGACCTTGTCAACCTTAATCCTACGATAAATAAGTCAAATTTTGTTCTCTCTCCCGGGTTGTTAAATCTTCCATATTACTAGTCTATCCTGCTCTGTCATTAAAGAGCTTGTATAAATAACCCTACCATCTATTTTTAATGTTTCCATCTGTATCCAAAACTTTTCCTTCTTCATCCTTAGCACATCTTACTTGGTCCAAATTTCTAGATTTCCTTTATCTAATCTTCGCAATCTTGTAAATCTTTTGTTCCCCCTTTTTCATTTCTAAGTCCTTGTAAAATTCTTCAAACGCTTTAGATCTTGCTTCACTTACTGCTTTTTTAGTCTCCTTATTAGCCTTCCGATACTTTTCCCAATTTTTCATGTTACTGCACAAATGTATAACTTTAAAGCATTCTCTTTTAAATTTGATCTTTTCTTGAACGGTTTCATTCCACTACCAAGATTCTTTATCTCTTTGTCCAAAACCTTTTGATTCTCCTAAAAGTGCTTTAGCTACCTTTGTAACCCTTTTGGCCATCTCATCCCATATGATTTAGCATTTTCTCGTAACTTCCAGGACCCTTCCTCCAACAGTTTTCTCTTAAAAGTCTGTTGTTTCTCCCCCTTTAGCTGCCATCACTTGATCCTAGGATTCATCACCTGTCGATAATTTTGTTTTTGACCTTTAATAAGCACATCAACGACCAAAACTCTATGTTGAGTTGTCACGGATTCCCCATAAATTTTTCAATTTTGACATATTTTTCTATTTGGATTCCTTACCAAAAAGAAGTCAATTTGTGACCTTGAGACTCCACTCTTATAAGTGATTACATGCTCCTCTCACTTTTTGAAGTAGGTGTTGACAACCTAGAAATTATAAGTCATTGAAAAATCAAGTATAGATTGTCGTTCCTCATTAAGCTCCCCAAAACCAAAACCACTATGAACTCGCTCATACTGTCTTGCTTCTTTCCCTATGTGGCCATTAAGGTCCCCCCCAATGAAAATCTTCTCTTCTAAAGGTATGCTTCTGACCAACCCCTATAAATCTTTCCAAAACTTTTCCTTAACAAATGCATCTGTCCCTACGTAGGGTGCATAGACACTTATGATATGGATATTATCTCTTACAGCAATCATTCTTAAGGATAGAATCCTATCCCCAATCCTTTTTACTTCCACCACATTTGGCGTCCATTCTTTGTCAACCATAATACTTACCCCATTCTTTGTCCTTACTTTCCCCGTATACCAAAACTTAAAACTTGAACAGTCAAACTTCTTAGCCTTTTCTCCAACCCATTTAGTCTCTTGAAGGTACAAAATGTTAATTTTCCTCCTCTTCATAGTGTCCACAACCTCCATGAATTTCCCTGTCATGGTCCCAATATTCCACGTACCAATTTTGATTTTGCTCTCCTGGACTAGCTTCTTTACCCTTAACCGTCCAGAAACATGCTCATGTAAATTACATTTGAACGATGATGCAGTGGCTCTAGCTCATTTGACACGTACTCGAGCCATACAACGCATTGCTTTCAGGCAACGACTTAGTATTAGTGGATCCTTGCTCATTTAACACTACATTCGGAAACCGATGCAGCGACTCTAGCTCACTTGACACTGTACTCGAGCTATACAGTGCGTTGCTTCCGAGTAACGTCCTAGCATTAGCATAATATTGTCGTTGATCTATGTTCATGAGAGTTTCGACAACGTTTTACGTTGGCTGTTGAGGGTCTAACACAACCCTTCTCCTTTGCCCGGGCTTGGGATCGATTATAAAACATAGGCGGAGTTAAGTTAGAAGCATCACAATTTTCAAAATCTCTATACCATGATTCAAACCCTATTTCGATCTAAAATTCAAAATTTTCGATTAGATAATGCTAAGGACTACTTCGATTTAGTCGTTAGTAACTTTTCCTTAATTAGAGCATTGTGCATGAGAGTTCTTGTACCTATACCCCTATACATAATGGGATTGCTGAATATAAGAATAGCAAGTCCTCGAAGTTGCTCTATCATTGATGCTCTAGGGAGACATTTTCCTAATTGCCACCTACCTGATCAATAGAATGCCGTCCTGTGCCTTGAAATTTGGCACACCATGTCAGGTCCTTTCCAAACACTTTCCTCACAATAGACTTATTTATAACCTTCCCTTTTAGGTCTTTGGTTGTTGTGCCTTTGTGCATATTCCGTCCTAGAAAAGAAGGAAGTTGTATCCCAAATCTGAAAAATATATCTTTCTTGGGTATGCCCTTAACCAAAATGGTTACAAGTGTCATTCTCCATTCTCACGGAAACTTTATATCTCCATGGATGTTACTTTTCTTGAATACACTCCTTTCTACCCCAAAACTCATATTTAGGGAGACCTCAGGAAAATATCTGTTTTGGGCAACCTTACCTAGGATTATTAAACTTGACTCTGAAATGTTACCTACCTATCTACTTGAACCAAAAGCTCCTGGTACCAATATATAGGAAGGTAATGCAGAGTTACAAGTATATTCAAGGAGCCCAAAGTAGAAGTAGACTAAGCAGTAGCAATGAACTCTTGAAAATTGCCAATCTGACTCAAATCCAACTCGTGGGGAGGACAATCAAGGCACTTAAGGTACCTCTGACTTTGAACTTTCTATTGATATTATATCTTATCTCTATCTTCCTGTAGCTTGGAGAAAGGGTGTTAGATCATGCACCAAACATCCTATTGCTAACCATGTTTGATATGAGAGATTATCTTGTTCCTTTAGAGCATTTATAGCAAAATTTGGATAGTACTAAGCTACTAACTTGTATAGAAGAAGCTCTACAACACCTGAAATGGAGAGAGGCTATAAATGAGGAGTTAAACGCTCTAAAGAAGAACGACATGTGGGTTCTTACTGAAAGACCACTCGGGAAATAACCTATGGGATGTAAGTGGATGTTCAACGTCAAATATAAAGCTGCTGGGAGCATAGATAGGTACAAGGCGAGATTAGTGGCGAAGGGTTTCACTCAGACGTATGGGATAGACTATTCGGAGACATTTTCCCTTGTAGCAAAGTTAAACATCATCCGCATTTTTCTGTCTATTGCTTCAAATCTTGATTGGAAGTTTCATCAACTTGATGTCAAGAATGTGTTTCTTAATGGTGATCTTGAATAAGTGTACATGAGATACCTATTGGACTGAAGACCTTTAAGAACTCTCAACAGGTGTGTAAACTTCAGAAATTTCTTTATGGCCTCATAGTCTTTGAGAGCCTGGTTTGAAAGGTTCTCCAAGGCAATAAAAAGATTGGGATATACCCAAGGACGGATAGCTCATACTTTATTCATCAATCAATCTCCAAGAGGTAACATCATCATCCAATATGTATGTCAATGACATAGTTGTTAACAGGACAATGAAGAAGAGGTGACACATTTAAAGAAGTTCTAGAGCAAGGAATTTGAAATCAAGAATCTTGGTCCTTTAAAATATTTTCGCAGAGGAAGTGCACTTTAGATCTCTTAAAGGAAATTGGAATGCTAGGGTGTAAACATATAGACACTCCAATGTATCCATTCAACAAAGTAGGTTCCAAAGATAATTCTACTCCTGTTGATAAAGGAAGGTACTAGAGGCTAGTTGGAAAACTTATATATTTCTCCCATAGGAGGCTAGATATCAGTTTTACAGTAAGTGTGGCTAGTCGATTTATGAATAATCCTATTGAGGAGCACCTATAGGCTGTATACAGGATTCTAACGTATCTTAAAATGACACTGGGAAAAGGCCTATTTTTCAAGATAGGGTCTGACAAAAGTATTTTCTTTGATGTTAATTATGATGGATCCTTAACATATAGGAGGTCTACCTTAGGATATTGTACCTATGTGTGGGGGAATCTCATTACTTAAAGGTGTAAGAAGTAGCCTGTAGTGTTTAGGAGTAGCGCAAAGGCAGAATTTCATGCTGTCACATGGGATCTTTTATTACAATCAAGCAGTGATTCAGATTACAAAAATCTATCCCATCATTGTCATAGTTCATACACCTATACTGCAATAGACGATTAATATCCTTACAAAATCTATTCTTAGAACTCAGTTTGACAATCTCTTGTCCAAGTTGGGAATGATTGATATTTACTCCCCAGCTTGAGAGGGAGAGTGGAATTATATTGTTATTTGGTTATTATTGCTGATTAGCTTTCTTTTATGTAAATATTTGATTTTTTGATTTGTTTCTCTAGAGTTAGGTCTGATTGATTATGATTGATTTGTATTTAATAGGATTGATTTGTTTTCCTAGGATTGAGGAGGAGACTTCTCCATTATTTTCTCTAGTTAGTTGTTTAGAAGCCCTAGGCTACTTCTTATATTTGTTAGGCATTGAGTGAATAGCAGTTCTTCATGATTCTATCAAGTTATCATTCTAGGGGATAAACAAGAAAAGTAATGGTTGGGAAAAGAACATTTAGTTTACAACTGATAACCTTCCAAAGTTGTAAAGACGAAAACTGTTGGAGTTTTAGTATGGATAAGAGAAAAAAGACTTATACTCCTGACTTTTCTAAATTCAAATTCTTTCTTCATTTGTTGAGCTTCTAATTTTGATTTCTTTCCTTAAAACTTATTTGATTGCTTTCTAATGTATCAATACTCCTGACTTTAAAGAGATTTTCAATCATTCATTAACCATCTAATTATGATGTCAAAATTAAATTCCAGTGGTCTTAAAGTATGGTAGGTGTTGCATTTTTCAGGTAAATGCAACAGTAGGCACAATTGTAGAACTGCTACTAGTCGTAAGTTAGTTACATGTTATATCTATAAAATTAGGGACGTATCTATTGTTGGCAGTGTATTTCAGAGAGAATTATGTATCTCTAGTCTGACCTGTGTTCAATCTGCTTTATTCCAGTTCAACTGTCTTCTCATTTGGCTTGCTGTCTAGCCCTGCGATGGGGATATGTGCATTTATCTTTGAGGTAAAATAATAATTCATTTGTGCTACTATTTTCCGTCAATTGTTGAATAATAATTCGAACAAGAAATTATCTGTGATGATTTACACTGGATAAGATGTGTGGGTGCTGGCCATAAATATATGATAGAAAAGTGAAAGATAAAAATCTGATTGATAAGATTCCAATAAACCTCTGGAGCTGCCTTTTTTTCTTTTTCTTTGTTTTAATATTAATCCCAAATATTTCAAACACATTAAGTTTAACCATTTTTCCAGCTAAGGCTATCTTATTCTCTGTTTTGTACTTTTCCTATTTCTTCCACATTTTCCCCTCAATCCAAAATGTGAGATTTCCAATGTTATATGCCAACCAATATGATTAGAGAATAGACAATCCTATATTTGACACTGAAGGGGCATCCTACATCACAGTATAGTTTAATTATTGTGCTTGTCATTCTCAATCTTACTACCCTTCCTTATTAACATTTGCAGCATTCTTTACTTCTCCATAGTCCTTTATATTATTCTACAGCCACTGCCACGCTCCTATTGCATTATTTCGTGTTCAGAATTCCAGATTCTATCAACCCTGCCCATGGGCCAAAATTTTTGGACAATCGGGTGACAGAAATTCATCATTTTTTACTTCTTTCCCCTTCTTGATAAATAGACACAGTTTATACTAATATTTATATTAATACTTTACTTTTAGTCTCCAGTTTTATTTGTGCTGCAGCTCTATATCCACAGCCTAAGTTACTAAAGTGATAAGGCCACAAGATCCTTGTGCTGCCTTCAAAAATTTAGTCCCCAATTTGGCCTTTACTATTTATAAGTACTGCCAACATCGTAGAGAGCATCAGATCATTAAGATCCATGTGTTGTGTTCACAAATTCTAGAATCTAGATTGTCTTAATGGCAATTTGGTTTTTACTCTTTACAACTACTAGCAACGTTCACAAATTAAAAGCATCGTTTCTATCAAAAAAAACAAATTAAAAGCATCGTGTGACTTCTTCATTTGAGTTTCAGTTTATCCCTAATCTTGTGAAAAGAAAACAAAGGCAGTTCCTCAGTAACCAGCTTTAAGAACTTTGTCCTGGCTGAGGTTTACCTGCCATTCAGATACATCAGATGTGGTTTTTTTGAGCCACTAATTGTTTATCTATTTTCCCAAGATCAGTCTGTGTCATGTCTCGCATGGATGAATTTCATGAATGCTTAAATAAAAAAAAAAAAAAGAAAAACTTGTTCTCTTTATGCAGGATTTTGTGCTTCCAGGATTTCGATCAATTTTGATTATGGTTATTCTTGGTGTTCTGGCCTTCTCTGCTGAGGTGCTACTCTAAACTACACTCTGACTTTTCAAAATTATTTTCTACATCATAATTAGACAGTTAGAAGAGTTATTTTGGTCTCACTCTCACCATGCTTCAGTTGAAATAAGGACTGTACATGAGTTTGGTGTCTATTAAGGTAACCAGAAGGGAAAAAGTAAGAGGTTCAGAGTAAATATGCCATCTGGAACCGAGTTCTTTTTTTCCTACTTTAATATATTGCATTATTTGATCATAACATTAAACATACTACCCTATTTTTGCTTATTATACTGAACTTTTAACTGAATGTAGTGCTTGTCAAAATTTTTGTTTCCTTGCTATTGTAAGAAAAAAAAAAACTGTAGCCGACCCCACCTAGTGGGATAAGGCTTTGTTGTTGTTGTTGTTGCTATTGTAAGAAAAGGTATATTGGATCCTGAGATTTGTGAAATATATTTCTTAATGAAATATATCTTCATCCATATGTATTTTAATTCATATGATATTTTATGGTAGCACTTAGAGGGCTTAATACTGGTTTATAGCTATGAAGCATGGGCTCAATCAAGGATAAGAGAAACAGATTGCTTTCTTTTTTGTTTGGATTAGTCATATATGTTACTATATGTTACTAGTGTCTTGACATGTAGCCAGGAGGTCTGCTTGGTTGGAAAGAAATGCCGCATTTTCAATAGCATATCATCACTTTAAACCTATTATACGGCTTCACTTTGGTGCTTTTCACATGGGTTTTTTAAGTGAATCACTATTCTGATAAGCAAAGAGACTGGAAAGCTCTTTTATACTATTAAGTTTGTTGGGATTTTGTTACTTCATGTTTCTGAGCTTCTTTTTCTTATACTTTTTGTTTGAGGATGTCTTATCCTTGAACAAGGTGTACCTTCTATTCCTATTATATTTTCATCTTTAATTGAAAAAAGAAAGAAACAGAGAATAGGGAGTGAACAGAAGAGTTTTAAAACTTAAGTAACTACTAAATTTTTAAGGCTTATGTATAGGAGACTGATAGAGCACAAGCCCTTGGAGGGAACCCACCCAAAAGACTAGCCTATTAGGGTGTAGAACTCCTCAAAGCTTATAAGGCCCCTCTTTCAAGGAAACCTCTCCGATGTAGGACTCTACCATAGCACCGCCCTTGAAGAATTGACATTCTAGAAGTTGCACTCTGCAACACTTCAGTCGGCATTGCTTCACTCTACACAGTCAGCTCCTTTGGGGTTAGAACCTTCTGCAAGTAGACCTCTTTGAGACGTTGACGAACTAGCTCTGATACCACTGATAGAGCACAAGCCCTTGGAAGGAACCCACCCAAAAGACTAACCTGTTAGGAGGTAGAACTCCTCAATCTTGTAAGGCTCCTCTTTTACAGAAACCTCCCTAATGTGGGACTCTATTAGAGACATTATAAGGCCATAGTTGGGCCTAAGCCGTATATGTTGGAGATAGAAAAGCTCATCATGGTCAGAAGAGCATGAAACATCAGCAACTTCATGATTGATCAAACTTCACCACAGTCAACTAATTGCACCCTTAAATAATAATGATATGGTAATGAGTAAAATTATACAGACACCAAAATTATTGGAAACATCTTACCTGAAGGAAAACAAAAATGACAACCTCAGCATTTTACAAAGTAATGGAAATCTATATTTGTCTTTTTATGCATATTTTGCATGATGACAAGTATAGCAAAAATGTGAGTTGAATTATCTGTGTAATTCAGTGTACCAGTATGTGTAACATTTCTTTGTGCTTCCTTTTCCCCTGCTTCTTACTGTTTCAGATTTCTGAATTTTTTAACAAGACGTAAAAGAAAAAAAGGGGGTGGGGTTGAATAAAAAATAAATAAATAAGCAAAATCGAGAGTGATTGAAGCGGTAAGGGAAGAAGCAGATGGAGTTACATTTTACTTTTGAAAATAGAAGAAATGGATGGTATATGTACATGAATGGTATCTTTTTGGCCATTCTTATCACTTAAAACGATGTATCTCACTATAAGCTGGACAGAATGGTCGTTTTGGATTTTTGAAGATGTTCAACCATTTCTTTTAAGGTGATTCAATGTCTAGTGTTAGTGGGATTGGGGGCTTCATTGGCAAGATGTGTTGTTCCTATGAGACACCTACGTTTTTTTTGGTTTTTTCTTTTCCTTTTTTTTCATTGGAGGATTCTTCATTTTCTTTTTGATAAAATTTCTTCACAATTGAACGATATATTAATACATATATATTTTCTGCAGGTCTTGTTGGCACAAGGACTGCAATTCGAGAGAACCAGTAAAGCTGCCAATGTTATGTACTTGGAGGTGCCCTTCTCGTTATACTTTTGGTTATTTCTATACTTTCTTTTTTCTTTTGTCATTATTATTTCAACAGCGAACTTTCTATTTTTTTCATATATCATTTTAATTCTTGACTTCTATGCATCATTTTGTTTAAAAAATAGTTAAAAATAAACACCCTCAATTTTTGGGCCTTGGGTAATAAACACCTTCTGTTCTTATTGCAAAACCTCTTTCATAACCTTTGGGCCTTGGGTAATACATGAGTCTCAGGTCTTTATATAGTTCATCAGTTGTCTTTATGTGTGATCTGTGGACAGAGATGGCTGATGTGCTTGAAATTCTTGATTGACAACATAAGCTAATGTACAAAATAGCAGAATAGGAACACCAAATGCCAAAATTGTAAGCTTTTATTGAGAGAATCTCTCTATTATAGAACAAGAAAACAAAAGATGGAATCCGGAAAATAATTCCCTAGGCCTTCGAGTAGCTAGGACACTCCCTCACCAAAATGTTCCACTCCTATAACACTGCTCAAACCCTCCTTAAAAACCCCTCACAGACAATTAGTAGTTAGTTATAACTAACCCCTTTAACCACTCAGTCTCATTATTAGCCTCCCTTTTAAGAGTCACCTTGTCCTCAAGGTGAATTTTAGAAGTAGGGCTTGGCAGCTTCTTTCCAATAGAATCCCAGGAAACATCACCTGGTACCACACATGTTGTGCCAAATTCAAACAAAAAAATCTGCACAATGTGAATTCCCTCTCATTGGATATTCTTCTCACCTTTCACTTGGTTATTGGAGAAGGAGATACTCTCTCCTATATCTTGGATCATGACCCTTAGGAAGTGAATTTTTGTGTTGAACACCCATTCATCTAACAGTATAAGTGAAAGGAGTGAAAAACAAGATAGAAATATTGTGCAGTCTCTACTAGAAGTAATGTCAGTGATTTATTGTACTTGATGCTTGAATCAAAATCCTTCATTCTGACATATCTGGTCTCTATGCAAGAACTCTTCTCAAAACCTGGAAATACATTCCAACCCCAATCTTTCCTTTCCTTGTTGCCAATTAATGCCATAGATGAGCGAGCAATTCAACTTTATCTTGTCTCCGAATGTTCCATGATGTACCAATACTAAGTTCTGCCCAATTCGAATAATATTGGAAAAATTGTCTTCAACTTTGTACTTAGTGAGAAGCGTCATAGCAAGATTAAAATCATCCTTGAAATAAGAATTGAGAGTCCCAATATTAGCAATAACCCTGCTGTCAATCAAGTTATATACTACTTCAAGAGACTTGGATTTCAAGACACCAACATTACCAGCATCTACTTGATGTCCTTCACTCACTGTTGTTTGCAACGTCCAGTAACATAAATCTGTTGGCATCAGTTTGCTTTTCATCGAACGCCCTAGTAGTTTCTTCCTTGGTTCAAATTAATTCTCCATGAGTCCCTTTTTTTTTTGTT
This sequence comes from Biancaea sappan, assembly GCA_037074585.1. Taxonomy (NCBI): domain Eukaryota; kingdom Viridiplantae; phylum Streptophyta; class Magnoliopsida; order Fabales; family Fabaceae; genus Biancaea; species Biancaea sappan. The sequence continues at coordinate 53,962,510 of CM073494.1, read as the reverse complement.
CATTATCCTCTTCTTCATCCATGATTAAAAGTCAAATGGTTACGCTTAAGATTCTTAGAACAGGGACCTTGAGCAAACTAAGAGCCAAAAAGTTAAATAATGAGTTTAGGCTATGTTTTACAGTTTTGTGTTTCGCCGTTGTATTCCTTTTATACATTCTTTGTTTTTTCCGTTTTTAGTTCTTTGCTCTATTATTTCTGTTTCGGTCTTGTCAGGCTTATATAAAGCGATGTTTTGGTTATTGTGATAATCAAGCGTTATTCAGGAATCCTCTTGTGTCCCAACTCTCTCTCTCTCTTTCGTTCTCTATTGTAAATCTTATCTTGGTATCAAAGCCAAGATCCTCCCTCGTCGTAGTCTACCATGGAGCCTGCGTCAGTTTCGTCCGCAACAAATGGTTCAAAAAACCAATCTGCTGCTCAAAGCTCTTCTTCACTGTTTTGGACAAAGTTGTCTCCATTAATGACGACTCTTAACCAATTTTGTTCAGTCAAGTTGGATGAGAACAACTATCTCTTCTGGAGTTTGATGGTTCTTCCTGTTATTCGAGGGAATGATCTTGACGGATTCATCTTAGGCAGAAATCCTTTCCTAGAGGTTTTCATATTCACTGAAAACAAGAGAAAGGTTAACCCACAATTTCGAGAGTGGGTTGCGCTAGACCAAATGTTATTGGGCTGGCTCTACAATAGTCTTTTGGTCGATGTTGCATCTTAGGTGATTGGGTGCAAGACCTCCCAAGAGCTATGGAATGACATGAAACAGCTTACTGGCACATAGACTCGTTCGCGAGTCACACTCTTCAAGAATGAACTACAGAGAGTGTGAAAAGGAAATCTTAAGATGAAAGAATACTTAAAGAAGGTTAAGTCGCTGATGGACAATCTTGCTCTTGCTGGAAGTCCCTTCAGCAACGATGACATCATCTCGCAGACTCTTGCTGGACTGGACGCTGAATATGGCTCCATCGTTGTTCAATTAGTTGAGAAAGACTCTCTTTCTTGGGTCGAGCTTCAGTCTGCTTTGTTGACCTTTGAGAGTCGACTGAACCATTGGAACACCCTTTCACAATTTCCATCTCCTTCTGCGAATATAGCTATTGGTAAATAGAGTAATGGCTTTAAGTCAAATTAGAATTGGACAGGATAGTCTTCTCGAGGTAGAGGAAAGAATTCACGTGGTGGCAGAGGTGGCCTTTCTAACAGGCCCACATGTCAGCTATGCACTAAGGTAGGCCATACCGTCCATAACTGTTTTTATAGGTTTGATCAAACCTATTTTGGTGTCTCAGGTGGTTCAGGATAGAATAGTAAAGAAAATAATACCCATTCTACTTACGTTGTGACTCAAGACAATCTTGATTATCAAGATTGGTATGTTGATAGTGGTGCATCACACCATATCATTAATGACTCTATTGTCTTGGAAAAAGGTACCTCATCTTCTCCTAAAAAATTCATTATAGTTGGAAATGGCCAAAGAGTTGACGTCAAGAGTACTGGAAACTCATACAGTCAAGGTTCTTCAATTGAGTTAAGCAAGATGCTTTTTGCTCCAAAAATCAGCAAAAACCTTATTAGTGTATCCCAATTCGCTTTTGATAATAATGTATTAGTAATTTTTGACTCACATGGTTGCATTGTGAAGGACAATCTGACAGGAAAAGTGCTGATGAGAGGAATCAAGGCTGACGGTTTATATAGAGTTAAAGGCAACTCAGGGGCAGAGGCAAAATGCTTACTTACCAAAAGAAAAGAGAATGTCTCAGAAAGACTACTATGGCACAAACAACTTGGCCATCCATCCGAGAAAATCTTGGATAATGTAATCAGACAATGTAATAAGGAGTCTTTGATTAATAAAGAAAAGTTTTTCTGTGATGCTTGTATGTATGGAAAAATGCATGCCTTGCCTTTTAAAATTTCAAACACTAGAGTAGAAAACCCTCTTGATATCATCTATATTGATCTTTGGGGGCTAGCCCCAGTTGAATATCATTCTGGTTTCAAATACTATGTCTCTTTTCTTGATGATCAGAGCAGATTTCGGTGGCTTTTCCCTCTAAAACCAAAGGAGATACTATACAAGCATTTTTTCATTTTTTCATCAGTCACGTTGGTCGACCAGTGTAGATGGGGTGGTCGACCAGTGGTCAAATATTTTTGCTTCTAGAGCTCATTGGTCGACCAGTCAGCATAGGGTGGTCGACCAATGCTCAAATACTTTGCTTCTGGAGTTCGTTGGTCGACCAGTCAGCATAGGGTGGTCGACCAATGCTTAAAGACTTTGCTTCTGGAGCTCGTTGGTCGACCAGTTAGGATAGGGTGGTCGACCAGTCACTTGTTATCCTCAAATACTTTGTTTTTAGAGCATGGTGGTTGCTATCTGGATGTATCCAAGCTTCCAAGACTTCAAATCTTCTAATTCTTCATTTCTTGGAGCTTTGTTGTTTTCTTGAGTGAAGCATGATATTGTTTTTCCTTGTTCTTCAATCCAATGTTCACTCTTCTTGTTTTTGAACCAACTTATGAAATATATCTTACTTGCAAACCCAATGGTAAGTTCAATTCATGATAATAGCATGATTCAATATATGAAACATACATATTAAATAACATAATCATGCTTAAGTACTTGTAGCATATATATAATAATTAACCTTTATATATGTCAATGCTACAATTCAAATATATTTGTCATCATCAAAACTTATGGCATATAGCCTTAGGGCTAACAGGACTATGTTGGATGATCCCCTTATTGAGCATTTCTTCAATAAGTCCCTCAATAACTTCCTTTTGCATAGTTGGGTACCGAAAAGGCCTGAGGTTGACTGTGTTGGCTCCTTGCGAGGTAATTGAATGATTAATCCCAGGTTTGTAAAGGGGAAGGGTATTGGGTTCTAAAAGCAGGTTTGGATATGCATCCCATAATGAGTGTGCCTTGCTGCTAATAGGTGTTTCTTCATCCAGTGTTAAAGCGTAGCAATGAGAATTGTCCTACCAAGGATTACCTGAATCATGTAAGTTTGTAGCTCCCTCAAGTTGGGTTGGGCATTTTTATATGGTAATAATTGGTTTTTGCCTTCGTTGCAGTTTATTAGCTTTACTTTCTGCCCATCCTTATTAAACTCCACAGTCATGTTCAAATAGTCCCAAGTAATTGCTGCTAGGGTTCTTAGCCATTGAATACCCAAAATGAGGTAATAACATCAGTAGTGAATTGACCTTGCATTAACCATGAAAAGCCCTTAACCATCTCTGTACCTCTCACCTTCCCTCCATCAACCACTATGACTTGTAGGGCTTAATAGTCTTAATTTTATCAGACTTGGACTTGAAGACCTTGTCACTTAAGAAGTTATGAGAGCTGTTAATATCCAGTAGAATATGCAAGATCCGATTTCCCATTGAGCCCTTTATTCTCATTGTACCTGAGCCACTGTAAATATTGCTAAAAAGAGAAGTTGAGAGATACAGTAATCAGTCCTCCACTATTTTCTGCTTCATCTTGTCCTGCTACTACCGATGGTTCCTCCTAGACAAGACTTGCTTCCTCTATTTCCATGAAGAAGACTTGTGCCTTCTGTCTTTGCTGACAATTATGCCTAGGAAGAAATTTCTCATGACAGAAGAAGCAAAGGTTTTTGTTTCTATGTTCCTTTAACTCTGCAAGGGTCATTTTTGCTTGAAACTTGAACCTTGGCTTCCTCAAAACTCCCTTATGATCTTGAGTTATCATTGAGGCTTTCTAATTCACAAAGGCCCCTTTTTTGCTCCAGGAATTGAAGCATCCCCCTTACTACTACATCTAAGGCTAAGTTCTTTAATCTTGGCTAACCTAGTGGCTTCTAACACTGTTCTTGGGTTGAATAATCTTACATCCCATGCAATTTCAACCTTCAATCCCCCCAAATAACAATCTATCTTATGTGCCTCTGATAAATCAGCACTGTTGGAGATCTTCTCAAATTGCTCTTGATAATCACTTAGAGTTCTAGTTTGCTTTAATTGAACCAATTCTTCTAGGGGACGTTGGAGAGTGGTGCTCAAACGAATCTTGATGCCCTCTACAAATGCTTTCCAACTAATAGGGTTTTCTGTGCTCCTCCTAAACCTATCAAACCATAAATACCCTTGCTCATCCAATACTAGACTGGCCATAGTAACCTTATGTTCTTCTAGAGTTTCTTCAGGGTCTTTGGATATCCAACCCGCTACATTGTCCCAGGTAAATTTGGGCATATCCATCTTGGTGAATCATGTAGGAGCATGGTACCCTTCTCAATGTGACTTCGTATTCCTGTGCATCAATTACACCAATTGCTATGAGATTTGGGTTATTGAGTCTTGAATGTGAGTCAATTCTCCTCAGACATCCACAAATCGTAGATCGGTTATCACCCGGAGTTCCTCAAACCTTTCTTCAACCTCCAGTAGAGCAACCTGAGAATGTGTAGCATAAACCATGGTTAGAGGGTTGAGGCTTTGATACTAGTGTTAGGTCTTAATTTTGAAAGAGGGGTAGAAGTAAGAATAATAATTAATTTAGTCAAGATGAGATAGAGAATAAGAGAGTGAGAAGGAGACGAAGAGATAAATACAAAAAGAATAGAGAACAAAGGGTCGAGATGAGAGATTAAGAGGCAAAAGGGATGAACAATCCATCTTTTCAATCATATCCTTTGACATCAAGGTCCTCTTACTTATAACTATATTTGTCTCTACGAGATAGACACTAATCTAGACAAAATAATAGAAATATCTTTTCATATTTTGATTCCTATCCTAATCTAACAAAGATAATAGAAATACCATTTTTTATATTTTGATCCTTATCACAATCTAAACAAAATAACCAAAATGCCCTTCTTTATATTTTGATCCCTATAAAATGTTAGGAATTAAAATGTCGTTAAGGGAATTTTCGTCTTTTGTTATGAGTTAATAGGGGCAACTATGTCTTTTCTTCTTAACTAATTTTAGTTTTTGATGCTTGTGTAGTTGAGTGTGAAGTCATTTTTGTTGTATTCTGAATCAGTTTTTTGGGAATAAAGTTACCTTTCTTCTAATTTCCTTTATCCCACTCTTTGTAATTCTTCTTCTCTCTTCTCAACTCTTCTGCTAATTCTTTCTAATTCCCTCTCTAACTCTCTATCATTGCCTTAATTCTATCCTTCAGCTCTCGGTTCGCTCAAGGTCCCTGTTCTAAGAATCTTGAGCGTTACACTGGTATAAGAGCATTGATCCTCTGACCATGGTTGAGACACCACAATATTAGATCTTGATTCAATTGATGAGGCTTAAGCAAGAAGGAAGGGTAGCTGAGTATCAAGAAAGGTTTGAAAAGCTTGCATGTAAGGTTGAATTAACTAAGTCTCAGAAATTAGGTTGCTATTTGTGGGGTCTAAGTCTCAGAAATTAGGTTGCCATTTGTGGGGTTTAAAACCTCAGATAACACTTGGGGTTGAATTATGTAATCCTAAAACGATGTTAAAGGCTACTAGGCTTGCAAAAATCCAAGAATTCAGTATGGATTATGGTTCAAGAAAGGGTAGCAGCAATAATCAAGAATCAAGAAAGAACACTCTAACTGATGTAGTAGCAGTGGGTATCACTGATCAAGTTAATGACAATCAGAAAAATATCTTGGTTGAGGAGGAACCCATGAAGCATGAAGTTATTCATATTCCCACAACTGCATCCCCAAAATCTTCAATCGAAATTGCCACAAAAACCACAATTACTACCTTATTGCCATATACATCTGTGGAGCAAGGAGCTTCTCTAAAGGAAGCTACAAAGAGGTGCAATGATAGTGTTTCTGATTCTTTCAAATATGATACTTCTCAAAAGCAACAAATACATGGAATTGGAGATGGTGATAAGTTGTGCTTTAAATTTATATCTTTAAGCTCCTGTCCAAAGAAAGAAAAGTGCAATTTCTTACATGATTTAGATGCAAGGGATTCCATTTTCATTTGTGTGCCATTCGCTTCAATCATTAACAATTTCCATGATGACTCCTTGATGACAATGAAGAAGATAAGCATTATAAATTTTACTAAGGATAATGTTGTCAGAATTGTTATTGGTTCCATTTGATACTTAGATGCGGGTTGATCTTGATCTTTTCTCATGACCCTTGAGGACAAGGGTCTTTAGGGAGAAGTATTGATAGGGATCCAAATATAAAGAAGGGCATTTTGGTTATTTTGTTTAGATTGTGATAAAGATCAAAATATAAAAAAAAAAGTATTTCTGTTATCTTTGTTAGATTAGTATAGGAATCAATATATGAAAAAAGGTATTTTTATTATTTTGTTTAGATTAGTATTTATCTGGTAGAGGTAATATAGCTATAAGTAGGAGAACCTTGATGTTAGAGGATATGATTGAAAAGATGGATTAGTCTTCCCTTTGCAGCTTAATCTCTTCTCTATTCTTTCTCTATTTGTCTATTCATCTCCTTCTCACTCTCTCTTATTCTCTATCTCATCTTGGCTAAATTAATTATTATTCTTACTTCTATCCCTCCTTTAAAATTAAGACCTAACAAAAAGAGATTATTTTTGCCCCTAAAGACTGCTTGAAATAGTTCTACAGACTGACATGATGCCCCAATCGAATGTTGACTTTCTCTGTGTTGGATATGCCGTTCTACCTTTGGTCTGTTCGATGTGGTGGCAAGGAACAGGAACAATCACAACTTCTGTTCAGTAGAGCATTGTGTTTGTGTGACTTGGGTTAAGGTGCTTTTAATTGGGTCAAGTCCTTGGATAACCCCAGAGTTGAGGTTAGGATTAGATTGACTAAAGTGGGTCAATAATTGGGCTAATTCATATTTGTTTATTCTTGAATATAGCCCAAAAGGCTTACCTTCCCCAATTTGGTCAAGCTACTTTTATTTGCTTTTGAACAGAGTCCGTTATGTTTGCCTTTCCCAAATTCAATTGGGCTTCAGCTTAAATTGACTTTAACCCGAACCAAGATCCACTTTATTTCAACTATCTTGCTGTCGGTTTCTCCTTCTTTGGCCAAGAGTGAGAAGCTTCTCTCATGATCGTCAGTCCTCTCTTTGCCATGGAAGCAATGCTCCCATTCCTTCATTCTTGCTCTTTTAGTGCTGGACATGCTAGGAATTTCCTCTTCTTTCTTCTCTTTGAATTCTTTCTCGAACGCTATGTCGACCTCCTCTTGTCCAGCCACAACATTGTTCTTCTCCTTGTTGTCCTTTTCATCTCTTTTAGCCATTAAAACACTTAGGTGAGAGGCTTGCTAAATTATTGCACCCCCCTCCCCCAATCTGATCTTTTTCCATTTCACGTGTTTGGTCAACCAAGACTTTTGTTCTTCCTTTATTTCTGATTGGGTCGTATCCTCTAAAGTTGGAAGAAACTCTAGTGATTACTCTTCTTGAAGGGTAGTTTCTGTTAATTTGTGGCTTCTTCCCTTGCATGCCCAGGACTCACTTAGCTTGAGTACCATTTTCTTTTTAGTAAGTACTTATTTAAGATTCAAAACATCACTCTTGAGTGCAGCTACATCGCCCTTGAGTTCTGCCAAATCATTTTCAAGGGTATCAAATCTCCTCCATTCTTGTTTCTATCATCCCTTGATCGCAAATTGCTCTAAAACTAATTGATGGAACCCAATGCACAAAATAGCACAATTGTAAGCAAAATTGTAAGCTTTTATCGAGAGAACCTCTCTATTATAGAACAAGGAAACAAAAGACAGAATCCAGAGAGTAATTCCATAGGTATTTGAGTGGCTAGGACACTCCCTCACCATAATGTTCCCCCTATGACACTGCTCAAACCAAGGTTTTAAATTGCGGTTGTGATTGCGTTGTGGGTTATTGTATGGGTTTTATGAGGTCTTGTTCCCTATATTTATCTATCCCATGAACATTTTCTGCACAACCCTCACCACCACCACCACCATTATTGTTGCTTGGTGGACTTAAACCATCATCAGTGTCATGACTATCACCTTCATTGTTGGGCTCATCATCATAATCATCATCATCATCATCTTCTATGCCCTCATCTTCAGAATCCTTTCTAGGAAGCTATTGTGCATTTTGAATTCCATCTAGTAATGGACCTTCCCTCTCTTTAATCCATGGAGACAAAGGATCATCTTCTTGCTATATTAGTCAAGATTAATTAGATTGAAACTATTTTCAATTTCTACTTGACTACTCTTCATGTGTTTCATTTCCAGCTTCAAGTTGTAAAAGGTAAAGAAAAGTTTTTGTAATTTTTTTATACTTGAGTCAATTTCTTGTCTTTGTGTGAATATAGCTAAATGTACTCCAATTCCTTTCACAGTTTGATGTTGAAGTTGGTTGGCTGAGGATTCTAATTTCAATATTTTGAAGTTCAGGAGCACATGAAACATATATCAACCACCATTAAGTTATTTAGACAAAAATAAATAAATAAATAAAATATTTAGAATATATAAAAATAATATAGCTAGAATATTTTGCACTTTATAGAAAAATATATATATATTATCAGACCTGGATTCATTTGAGATCATGCTCATTGAGCTTGTGTTGTACCAAACTTCTCTCTTTTATCTCGAAAAAGGAATAATTGCACAACAACATATAATATATAATGTAAATACTAAATACACAATATCATATTTTGAATATTTATTACAACAAATCATTTAAAGTTATATACACTAACCTGTTTTATTGCTTTGATTTGATCATATACATTTCTTTCGAGTTTAGAAATCACATTCTTCCTTCCTTCAAATGTTTCTTTATAAATAGATTGTCCATGTTCAACTCCATATTAAAACTGAGGCTGAGAAAATAGCCTGAAACAAAAAATAAAAGCATTATTCAATTAATATCCAAATATATAAATTGTTTTAATAACTTGTAACTAAATGAATCTTATGCAGAATGTAGAAATTTCCACCTCTTACCTATTATGAAGTTATAATGTGAGTGATAACCACAATTTTGCTCTGTAAATTGTTTGCTCTATCAATAGCCTCATAAATGAAACTCATAGTTGGCTTTTCGTTGCCATTAACAAGCCTTAATACTTTAACTACAGGTTTAAATACTTTCAATATTTCATTAGCTTTGAAGCTATCATCCAAAATTTTTTTGCTCACATCATAAGTTGGTCCAGATTTTGCTTGCCCAAATTTAGACTTTCTAATTTTTTTAGAAGTGAACTTATTTTTTAACGCTTGCCTTTGCTTCACAATAGATTGCAGTCGTACAAATTGTATAGCAAATCTAGTTACTAGTTATATTTGGACGAACAATTTCTCTACCTCCATTGTATTCTTTCATGAGATTAACAATCCAGATGTAGTTATATATAAAGGAAGTGATCATCCTTGCATCTTCAAATACCTTTTGTACATTGGATTTTTTTCCCAAATGTCTTTTAAACACAAATCTAAACAGTAAGAAGTACAAGGTGACTAGGGCTAGCAGCGGTGTCTAATCCGCTCATTTGGGTTTGTTTGGGTTGGGTTGAGGGAAAAAAAAACCCAACCCGAATCAACTCACTCGAGTACGGGTTGGGTTGGTTCGGGTTCAGCCATCAAAATTGCTAAACCTGACCCAACCCAACCTCTATGCTTTTGGTCAGTTTGGGTTGAGATTTTTCCCAACCTAACCCATGCGACCAATAGAGATGTGTGGCCTTTTTAACATCAATTTGTTTCAGTTGCTTTCATTACTTGTAAAAACTTGGACTACATATTATTCTCCTACTTCTTCGATAACTTTATCAGGCAACTGAAAGTAGTAATTAATATTTCTAATGGCAACACTAGAGGCATCAATAGATTTTAAAAAAATAGTTCCTCTGCTACAATAGACGAGGAAATTCATGATGTGCATGTGATTAATATTGTTCGTCCAACCATCACACATTATTGATGCACCTCTTTCCTTTCATGTACCTTTTAGTCCGTTAATCCATTCTTTCATGGATTTGTATTTTGATCTCATAGCAAGGGAAATGTTAGATAGAAGAACAAGGGAACAACAATACTAGAATGCTCTAAATACGTCAACCAAATTCTATTTTATTTCAACAAGCAAGAGACAAAGTGCAGAAAAAACTGCAGCTCATAACTTTTAAGTGATAACCTTCAAAGAAACATGACAAAACTAAGATGACATAAACTAACTTTTGTCCCCAAAATAATAGCTGCATTTTGTATAATCTTTCTGACTGCATATGAAAGAGAAAGGACTCATTCTATATAAACAAAGGAAAAGTATCCTCAAACATCATATATATATATATATATATAATGTCGCCAAGAGAAAATTTTCCATCTAGAAGATTCGACGGTACTCCTAATAAAAATCCTGGTTGGCATCTTGGAACTCTTGTGTCTAGAAATCAAAACAATATACAATGTAAACTTTGTGGGAAAGTAGTAAAAGGAGGAATTACTCGGTTGATACAACATTGCACATTTTCAAGGAAACGTAGCTCCTTATCGTAGAGTTACCAAAAATGTGAGAGATGAGATGATGAAACTTTTGTCAGATACCAAATCAAAAAAGATTAATTCAACAAAAAGAAAAGAAAGATAATGAATCATGATTGAGAGGCAATGAAGATGATGAAATGTAAGGGTTTATGGATGAGGAGATGCAAATGAGACATGCTACTCAAGAAAGTCTTAGATCTCATCATGAATGGGTAGAGAGGCAGCGATTTAAACAACAAACAGGAGGAGGACAGAATGTGTATGATGAGGGTGGAAGCTCTTGTGGTCATGTAAAGGGTGGTAGTGGTACTAGTAGACAACGTCTGTTTGGTTTAGAAGATGCTTTCTTTAATTTTAAGGTTCATAGATGTTAATCTTGTTAAAAGTCAGAGTATGAGGCAACTAAAAATTACTAGTGGTTTGACAAAGACGTTGAGAAAAAAATTAGGGGAAACAAAGTCAAAATTTATAATATATGAGCACCTTGCTATGAGCCCATCAAATTTTCCGTGGTTGGATAATTTAATCACTATTGCCTCTGAGATAGATAGTTCAACTATTAAATTTCCATCACCTTATGAAATTTTTTATGTATACTTTGAATCAGAATACAAATCCATGAAAGAATGTATCAATGGACTAAAAGGTGTGTGGAAGGAAAGGGATGCAACAATAATGTGTGATGGTTGGACGAACAATATTAATCACATGCACATCATGAATTTCCTTGTCTATTGTAGCAGACGAACTATTTTTTAAAAATATATTGATGCCTCTAGTGTTGCCAGTAGAAATATTGATTGCTACTTTTAGTTACTTGATAAAGTTATGGAAAGGACATTGGGAAAAACATCCATTGTAATACAAGGATAATCACATCCTTTATATATAAACACATTTGGACTATTAATCTCATGAAAGAATGCACTGGAGGTAAAGAAATTCTTCGTCCAAACATAACTAGATTTGTTACATATTTTGTATAGCTACAATCTATTGTGAAGCAAAGGCAAGCTTTAAAATAAGTTCACCTCTAAAAAAATTAGAAAGTCTAAATTTGGGCAGGAAAAATCTGGATCAGTGTATGATGCAAGCAAAAAAATTATGGATGGTAACTTTTGGAGCAAAGCTAATGAAATATTAAAAGTATTTGAACCTATAGTTAAAGTATTAAGGCTTGTTGATGGTGATAAAAAGAAAACTATGGATTTCTTTTATGAGGCTTCTAATAGAGCAAAATTGTCATTATCACTCGCATTATAACACCATAATAGATAAGATGTGGAAATTTCAACATTCTCCAAGTATTTCTATATATAAGATTCATTTTGTTACAAGTTATCAAAACGATTTATATGTTTGGATATTAATTGAAAAATATTTTTACTTTTGTTTCAGGTTATTTTCTCAACCTAAATTTTAATATAGAGTTGAACATAGACAATCTGTTTGTAAAGAAACATTTGGGGGAACGAAGAATGCAATTTTTAAATTAGAAAGAAATGTAGACGATCAAATCAAAGCAATAAAATTGGTTAGTGTATATAACTTTAAACGATTTGTTGAAATAAATACTCAAAATATAATGTTGTTTTTTTAGTATTCACATTATATATTATATGTTGTTGTGTAGTTATTCCTTTTTCGAGATAAAAGAGAGATATTTGGTACAATTCCAGCATGGTTCCAAATGAATCCAGGCATGATAAGATTTCTTTCTTTTTTTTTTTCTATAAAGTGCAAAACATTCTAGTTATATTATTTTTATATATTCTAAATAATTTATTTATTTTTTTGTCTTAATAGCTAAATGGTGGTTGATATATGGTTCATGTGCTCCTGAACTTCAAAATACTACTATTAGAGTCCTCAGTCGAACAACTTCAGCATCAAATTGTGAAAGGAATTTGAGTACATTTAGCTATATTCATACAAAGACAAGAAATTGACTCAAGTATAAAAAATTACAAAAAATTGTCTTCACCTTTTACAACATGAATTTGAAAATGAGACTCACGAAGAGAAGTATTCAAAAAGAAATTGAAAATAGTTCCAATCCAATTAATCTTGACTACATATTCTAAAAAGATGATCCTTTGTCTCCGGATGGACTTCAAAATGTAGAATGGCTGCTTAGAATGGATTCAGAAAATGATGATGATGAGTCCAACATTGAAGGTGATAATCATGATATTGGTAGTGGTTTGAGTCCACCAAATAACAATAGTGGTGTTGGTGCAAAAAATGTTCATGGGATAGAAGAGTATAGGGAACAAGACTCATATCAAGTCCTCCACGCCATTCAACCATGTGGTGATGATTAATATCTTGTTTAATAATTAAATAAATATTCTTGTATGACTTTTGTTAACACATTAATTATCTATTTTTCTTAAATTAACATGTTTGCAAATTTGCATTGAGTATATATTTATTGAATTAATATAGATATTAGATGTAATATGTTAAGATTAAGAATTACAACAATTATATACACATTTTGTGCAATCCAAAAAAAATTCACGACCGTAATGACCGCAACCACATCGCAGTTTCCACAACACCTATAATTGTAGTAACTCGCAATTCTCGCAATTAAAACCTTGCCAAAGAGCCTACTCAACAATATCTTGCTGCTGGACATGATGAAATTAAATGGCTTCTGGTCTTAGAAAGAGAAAAGTACATAAATATTAGGAGAGAGAACTTTTTATATATGATGTTTGAGGATGCTTGGCCTTTGTTTATATAAAATGAGCCCTTTCTCTTGCATACGCAGTCAGAAAGATGGACACATACAAAATTCAGCTGTTATTTCGGGGATAAAAGTTAGTTATGTCATCTTAGTTCTTTGTCATGTTTCTTTGAAGGTTATCACTTAAAAGTTCTAAATTCTATGAGCTGCAGTTTTTTCTGCACTGTCTCTTGAACAGAATTTGGCTGAAGTATTTAGAGCATTCCAGTATTGTTGTTCCCGTGTTCTTCTGTCTAACATTCTACTTGCTATGAGATCATTTCATTGGTCATTTTCTTATATTTAATCACCATGTACCTGAAACACTGTCACTGAGCTATAATTGCGTTATTGTGTGTCTGGAATTTTTTTCCCATGGTTTGAAACTCATGTGTTTGGGAACAACTAAAGAGGGCTCAAGCTCTCAGTCGTTAGATGCGCCTTGAATTCTATGTATGGTTATGTTGAAAAATATTTTTCATAGATTTCAAAGTTAATCCAACGGTTTAGAGTGGTCAGAGTGGTCGATCTCTCCATAGTAAGGCTCATTATGTCCTAATGATTGACACAAGCCTGTCTCTTTGCCTCAGGTAGCACTATGCCGAGTGTGGATTCTTGCCTTGTCAAGAGTGGCTGCATCTTTTGGTCAGCTTCTGGGATGCTTTCTTATTAGTTTTTCCTTTTGTCTCACCATGTATATTGGACCTGACAAAGAGGACATGGAATGATACGTCTGAATCATTTATTTGTGCCAGGTTGCAGCTAAATTTTTGCCATCATTCGTTGTATTTAACTTGTTTAGTTGTTCACATAAGTACGTGAATACTAAGGGCATGGTGCTTTTGCACAACTTAAAAGCATTAATGTTCTTTAAATGTCTGTGGTGATAAATGGTTAACAACGTAGTTTCAATAAGATGGTCGTAGGAGAAAAGAGACGGAAGGTTATAACTCATTTGGATTAGTTCGACAAGTTTTTCGTAAAGTGTTCAATAAAAGCCCCAGCAAAACCAAGAAACTGAGTATCTCCCAAGAAGAGAAAAGTGATTAAAAAAAATGTAAATGGATGGCTAATAATTGGAGATATACATATGTCGGCATATAGACATCACACAACACAATTACAATAAAATGATTTAAGTAAAATAATTCAATCTACTTTCTCTTTTGAATGTTATGCAAATTTTTCCTTTATTTTAAAATTTACAAAAATCTCCTATATATTATTGAAATACACTAAACATAACCCTAATTCAAAAAAGTTGAATTGGTCACTAATTAACCATTTGTTTATGTATATGAAATGTCTTAAGTACATTTAAATTTTCTTGTATTTTTATTTAAAAGATCTCCTTTATCTTTTAAAATATTAATACAAACAATCCAATTTAAAAATAAAAAATAATTATATTAATATTTTTGCAAACAATTTAAGAATTAAAACGTCGCAAAATTTAGAAATTAAAGTTCAAATCTGCTGAGTCTAAGCAAATCACTTTTTTTTAATCTTTTTTTAACATTTAATTTATCGTTTTTTTTAAATACCTACATAATCTTTTTTTAAAAAAATTGTATATTGAATGTTAAAAGAGCCAAAAAGTCCAATAATCCTTAATAAATTTAAATTGAATTTGTATATTTTACTATGCTATGATAATCTCAAAAAATAATGTTTTTATTGAATATTAATATAATTAATATGTAATATTTCTAAAATTATAATAATGTCTTTAATATTTTAAGAATAAAAGAGAATGTCATCTAAACAATAACATATAAAGAAGTATTTAAAACAAAAAAAGTTTATTTATTTAATGGTATTTTGATCTTTTCAAACTAAATAACCAGAAAATTAACTGTTAACTGATTTTTTTTTCTTTTTCTTTTTTTGGGTTGAATTGAAGTTATGTGCCGTATACTTTCTAAATGCAAAGAAATTCTTTACATAAGTTTTGAGAATAAAAAGAAAGTATGTATAAGGCTACAGAATAATAGAAAAATTGAAGCACTTTACTCAAACATCTAATATTCAATGTCTAATGATAAAGTTACTGTCATAGATATGATTATTAATGGAAAATATCGTGCGAAGGAACAAAAAAATCGTTCAAAGCAAAAAAAAAAAATCATGCGATACAAATCCGAAGATCCTCACTTGTGTGACTCAATTTGGGGCCATTAGGCCCACTTCGCTAGTCTTCCCTAAGACCCCTCCAGCAAGTAACTAAGTGGGTCGGATTGTTTCCTTTGTGGAAGGAGAGTTCATTTCGTAATGTAAGGTATAAATTTTTTTTTAAATTTTATAATAGATAGTCCGAATTAGAGAAAAAATTACCAAAATAAGTCAAGTACAACAATCTAAATCATATGTTATGAAATAAGAAAATTGAAGAATCCATATAAAAATGAACTCTTATTTTCCTGTAAAAAAAAATACACAAATTCACTTCCTAGGCCGTCATCACCTTCACAAGTATTGCCATGCCTATTATTAAAGACAACAAAGGCTATAAATCCAACCGTGGGTGGCCGAACCGCCCAAATAAATCTAATTTTGCTTTACTCTAAACTCAATGTCCAAGCTTCCTCTATCACTTGTGAGCACACTAACGTTTAGGGTTGTTCGGTATTTTTATGAATCTGATAAATTTTAGGAGATAATTAGTAGTTAAAACTTTTAAGACAAAATAGTATGTAAATTAAAAAATTTTAGGTAGAAATTTTAGGCATACTAATAAATAATAATGATTATAATAACAAATAAATAATAGTTTAAAAAAATTGGATTAGTCACATTTTAATTTTATCGTTCTTTTCAATTTTCCTACTCTTTTCTATTGGAATATATATATAAAGAAGAAAAAAAAAAGGAAGGACTAACTTGAAATTGCAAGAAGGAACAATTGTAATATAACTTAAAATTTTGAAAACCCAAATAGATTTTCCCCTTTCCTCCTTAAATGAAGAGAAATAAGTCAAAAAGAAGAAGAAATGAAAGGAGAAAGAAAGAAACGAAAACGAGAAAAGGAAGGGGAAAAAAAGAAGAAGAAGGAGAATAGCATGTGAAAATCGTAGCATACGCATGAACCCATTGTTATATCTTGTTTAAAATATTTTTCGAAAATTTTAGATGGAAAATTGAATTACAGATAGTTAGAAAATGACCTAGTTTATGAATGAAATTATTTAGTAAGGAAATAGACTTAACTTATTTGGGGTTGGATAATTTGTTATTTTGGATTAATTATGGCCTAACTTTGAACTATTTTGGGCCTTAGAAACATGTTGGAATCAAATTGCGCCAAAAAGCTTTAATATGGGACTAGGACTTCAAGCTTTGTAGCATTACACTGAAATTTGTTTGACACTCGAATTTCAACTGTCTATAAAACTTATAAACACTCAACTTGGCAAATCTTATTGGCAAACATTGATGTGCATTGCTTTTAATGGTGCTGGATGGTGATCTCAGCGGGGAAGGAACATAAAAATTTAATGGCTGAATAGGCCAAGCAATGAATAAAATTAAAACCCAAGATATAACTTAATATATGCCTTTTAACTGAAAGTCTTATCGAGGTAATCATTGGGCAGCATTTATGGATTAATGGAGAAAGGTATCACAAACATTGATCATATTATATGGATACAATTATTCTTTAATGTTCCAAGCCATGACTATTTCACTAAACAACTACTTTGGCTAGCTTTTTAGTCATTTTATCTTCACATATACTTCACTTTATTTTTTGATATTCACTAGATAATGATGACAAACACAAGGTTTATGATAAAACGCTCTAGCCTTTCTTAGATTAATCAAGCAATAAATTCAACAATTCTACTAATATATCTATATAGGCAGAATTAACCAGTATATCAACATGAAAAAAAAAAAAAATCTATGAAAGCAACACCAAACGCAGCAACCAAATAGAGTAGAATAGAAACAAATGATACCAGCATTCAAGAGGCTAGTTCTCTCTCAAAACCACTCTGAAATTCTACCTGCCTATTCCTCTCTCAGCCCATCCTTTAATGACTCTTCCCTAACTAACTTTCCCTAGGAAATCCTACCAAAAGCTAAGACATATCCCATCCCAGTTGGCAGGTCAGTTACAAATCTTTTCCCACAACCTGTCATTTCCTTGCTTCCATGCTAGTATCTTGCATAAGATACAGAGGGTCCATCAGTTTATCAATAGAATAATATTTTTAGATTTTGTATGTTGCTGAATATAACTTGTAGTTAGCAATGGTGGCTTTATTTTATGCAATTGGAGGCAGAAGAGTATGTTATTTCTGAAGTACCACTTAAGAAATTTGCTTTCAAAAAAAAAAAAAAAGGAAGTGATCTGTAATAAATTCACTATATAATACTGTACCCCAGATAATTCTCGCAATTGCAAATCTTCTATTTTGAAAGTAAACAAGCTAGGCACTGGATCTACAATTGTATGACCAAGCTGAGATGCAAGAGTATAACCCTATAACATAAATAAATTTTAATTAAAAAATTTTGTATAAGATACATAAAACATCAAATAAGTCAAATATCCATCACAACCTGCCTGCTACAACCAGTAGCAGTCAATAGATAATTTGCCTCAACACGTTCAACATGATCAGTTGATTGCTGTTGGACACTGAGAAGGAATTTGCCACTGCTAGCAATAGACACTGATGTCACAACTTTTTTGTCTGCATAGAAACTGATAAAAAGTACAAAATTCAACATTGACTATACAGCATTAAATATATATATATATATTAGGAAATCCTCCATTAACGCGAATGTAAAACTGAGACGAAATAGGTAAATAGGCCATACTTAAGACTTCTAATCAATTATTCATGAATTACATTCTGATATCAACTGCGAAAAACAGAGTCAATAATTGCTAACTTGAACATGTATCATTTTATATTAAAAAAATGATCCATTCAACTCACCCAACGTCAGAGAATTAACCAAATACATGAGAACAAAGCTAAATAAAAGAACAATACTCACAGCCAAAACCGGAGCCCATAAGCTAACTACAATCAAGAAATTATTATTCTCTGCAAAAATCACAAACTTAGATTAGCCAAAGATAGCATTATATTAATGTGCAGACTACAATAAAACATCAAATATAGGTTAACCAGTGCAAGATTTTAATTTATATTTTTCCCCTTAAATTCTTCGACTAACAATCACCTATTTAGTCTTCCTAAACCCAGTAGAAAACAAGAGAAAATTGCAGCAAAAATCACTTTAACACAGCCCACAATTCACGGTTAATTATACAGAACAATCCACCCTGAGTAAGAATCACAGCTGTAATCACAAGCTAGAGCTTCTTACCTCTTGTTAACGTGTTATGCTTCCTATTCCCAAGAAAACCAAATTGCTTTCAAGCTCTGGTTTTCCATTGCCCGAAAATCAGTCTCTCTCTCAGAAATTTTCTCAAGAAATCAAACCCAAATTTCGGATTAAGGAAGAAAATATACAGCCACAATCATTTTAGTGCGAAGAAGGGGGAAAAATTCAAAGGAAAGGATCAATTTCCTTTGCTTACCTATGGTTCGTTCTCCTTGCCGCTAGATCTTTCCTTATCGTAGCCATGCCAACGTTCTTCTCCATCAGACCCCTATGCCAGATTCTCATCCTCTCTTTCTCACCATATATGTGTGTGTATCTAAACCCCATCCTTATAACACCGAGAGATAAATAATATATATCTCATCCTTATAACACCAAGAAATAAATAATATAAACCTCGTCCTTATAACCCTTCTTGGCTTAAATGCCAAAGATATACATATATCCCATATGTATACCTAACATCATCCCTATACCTCCAAATAGCCTCCAAATGTGCCAAATCATCTAGCGTAATATATTTCACCACATTTGCCAAACCACGATACAATAAGATCACCATAAGCAAAGGAATCATAATTACAACCAAACCATCATTTTTAACAATGAATCAATAATCAATAACCAACATTCATAGTTCCATACGAAATATCAAGCACTAAATTTCGCAACTTAAGTTACCATCAATCTAACCTCTTCAAGCACAATTCATATGGTTTCATCAATCATGGGGAGTTTCAAAATGAATGCCATTCATGATGATTTCCATTCACAACCAAATCCACAATGACATTATAGTATCTCATTCAACACATGAGGAAAAGTGCATACGATAGCATAAAATTGTAAACCAAAGCCTTAATAATTACCAACAACAATCCATCATAACCACGTACGTAACATACAATTTACATCATCATTCATATGCTATATAATTCCCACAATATAGATGTTATCCGATACAGACTATAACTGCGCAAGTCACATATTCAATCATATAGCATACCATTCACAATTGCATCTATGTACTAGATCCTTACACCTTGATAAGGGTTACAGTTATGTACTTGTCCATACTTTATATATATATATATATACACCATACCCGAACCCATAAATAAAAGAGTTTGAATAAGTATGAGCAGGTGTATACATATACATGCTTTTATAGGAAGAGTCTAGGATTGGAACATTCATATACAAGCATACCCTTAAGCCTAACCCATAAACCTTTGAGGTGTGAACTTACATATGTATGTTTGTATATGTATGTGCCTCATTCCCATGTATACAATTTGGGAGATAGACAAATGGGCAAACACATACACTCACACCTAAGTCATTATCGATTCAGTTAATATAAATGTGTATATATATATATATATATTAGACTTGTCAAAATGGGCCAGCGTAAACCTCCACGGGCTGCCTGAAAAACAGGTTATGTCAGGTTGGGTCGAGTCGGGCCAGCATGTTTTTAAACGACTAAGAAATTAGTAATCTAGCCCTCCTATGTGTGGGCCGGCGGGCTAAACGGGCAGCCCGCCAGCCCACAAGTTCTTTTTTTTTTGAAGTAAAAAAAGCCCAATTTTGCAATTTTTTTTTCTCTTGAATTCTTGCTATCAACCCATTGAACATTCATTGGTAATTACTTTTCTCAATTAGCCACTACCAATTACAACAACAATAACAATATTAATGGCTATTGTTGGGCATTGGCTAATGCTATGAATATCACAAGAACAAATCCATTACCTACATAACATAACAATTGACAACATATGTCATAAGTACATAACCTAATAACCATATCCATAAGTTCATAACTAGTAACCATTAATCAACAAAGTAACATAACCATTAAGTCATCAACCAACAAAGTATTCAAAAGTACATGTAGTACTTAAGAAATCCATCAACATACAACCTTAACAATCAACATCCGAGTTCAAATTTGGGAAGCATGAGAAACAAATATCAACATCCCATTGTTAACAACTTAAGTACTTAACATAATAATAAATCCAGTAATCCACCATCACTCTCTAAAGAGACATTCAATCTCTAATCAAAATGCAAAGAAAAAATGAAAAGTATATTAGTAATTAAAACAAACAAACCATAAAAAATTTCAACTAATTCATCAAGCTTCAAGTATTAAAATTAAAAGTAAAATTATTACCATGACCATCATCTGTCAACATCAACAGGAGTGTTTGAACCCTTGTCCAATGATGCGTCATCACCATTAGCATTAACATCATCAACATCTCATAATAAGAATAAGAACAAAAATTAAAATCAAATTATTAGAACTAAAATTAAAACAAATATAGTAATACACAATACTAATTTGAGTATATTATTACCTTCATCTTTAGGATTGAATCCATGTAACTAATTTCGGGCACATATAATTGCTTGAACATTGTCTGGAAGAAGTGAGCATCTAAACTTGCTAAAAACTCGGGATCCAATACTAAAAGTTGATTCACTGGCTACTGTGGTGATTGGAATGCTTACAATATCACAAGCCATTCTAGAAAGAGATGGATATTTAATATGATAGCCTTTCCAAAAGTCTAAAATATCTAATGCTCTATGAAATTTAGGTTCAAGTTTCGACTCCTCTAAATATATCTAATTCAGACTTCCCGTTATTATTAGGACTTTGATTCACATAATCAACAAAATCATATACATTCAAAGTAACAAAACAAAATTAAAAGAAAGCACAAGTTTTGATATAATTTAAAGAAATAAAGGAATGCTTAGTCACTTACAGCAAGTTCAAAGACATTAAAGCTTGCATTTGATTTGGAAGAACCACTTGCTATTGCATTGTATTGAGAAGAACCAACTTATGGCAATTCTCTTGAGGCAGAGCCACTAATATAAGATTCTTTCTTTTCATAGTAAGAAAAAAGATCATACATCTCCTTCTTAATATGATTGATATTTTCATTCACATCATAAACATCAAGCCTCCCATAGCAATATTGTAAGAAGTCAAATTTACATCTCGGATCAAACACACATGCCATGGACAGGATGACATTGTACTCACTCCAATATTTATCGAATTTCCCCTTCATTCTTGTAGCCATGTCTCGAATTATTAA
Organism: Biancaea sappan; assembly: GCA_037074585.1. Classification (NCBI taxonomy): domain Eukaryota; kingdom Viridiplantae; phylum Streptophyta; class Magnoliopsida; order Fabales; family Fabaceae; genus Biancaea; species Biancaea sappan. Next base: position 53,940,794 of record CM073494.1, on the reverse strand, counting down.
ATCATCACCATTTATACTATCCCTCAACAAACATTCAATCTTCCAAATTTGCATGAAATACACGTTGGAAGTGGGATAAGCCGAACCAGAAAACAAGTTAGTAATGCCAAAAAAAGGCTGCAAGAAATCATGAATCAACTCTCCTCTTCTCCACTCCTCTTGTGATGGATAAGTTATACAATTTTTATCATGTAAAGCCAGGCTTCCAAAAGCATATCGATACTTCAATGCACTCTCTAACATCACAAATGTTGAATTCCATCTAGTGGGAACATCTAATCTCAAACCCACACTAGTATCAATACCATCAACTTGATCAACACAATCATTAAAGATTATTTTCCTTACCTTATAAGCTCTAACATACTTAATACTTTCTCTTGTTTTCTGTAAAGCCTCATTAGTCACCTTTAACCCCTCATTAACAATAAGATTTAAAATATGAGCACAACACCGAACATGAAAGAATCTTCCATCACACAGAAAGCTATTTTGCAAAGAAAAATGCTCTTTTAGGATGTTTTGCATGATGTCATTAACAGAAGCATGGTCCAAAGTAAGAGAAAAAATTTTCTTATCAATTCCTCATTCCTTAAGATAAGCTAAGATCTTCCTTGCCAACATGGCCACTATGTGGTGGTACCATTTTACAAAATGAAAGAATCTTGCTATTTAGATTCCATTTGTCATCCACAAAGTTAGCTATTAAACAAATATAACCTTCAACAGTGTATGCAATCCAACAATCAGAAGTCAAACAAATTCTAGCAGGACTATTAATCATACTATGTTTCAACTTTTCCTTCTGGTTAAGATAAAAGTTCCAGACATCAGACACTGCGGTATTCCTACTAATATGCTTCACTTCGGGATTCAAGTTTTCATGTGTCTCCCTAACTCATCTATACTCAACATAAGAATATGGGAGATCATGCTCAACTATAGATTTTGCCATACACTCCCTGTGACGTTTGTGGTCATATTGCCTAGACCTCAATCTTCCTTGTTGATCTAACATCATTACTCCAATATTATGGTACCTAGGAAGAACTACACATTTAGAAATATGACACAACAATGTTGAAGTACCATATTTACAACTCCCTATGGCATACTCTTTCCCACGACCATTATATTTTGCCTTTTCTTTACCGTCAACAGTTATTTTCGTAAAAGACTTCCACACATCAGAAGTAAGAGTTTTTTCCTTTTTAGGTAATGGTAGTTTGTCAGAAGTACAAGAAGCATCAATATTGGCAGTGGAAGGGGTTTCATTCAATTCACCATGTCTATCTATTTCAACCTCAACCTTAATATCATCAGTAGTAGCATTACTAACACTACTTTCATTTAAAGATGCCATTTATATTTATTGTTGCATTTAGTGATTAAATGAAAGAATTAACAATCTTATAATCAATCTAATTAAGTATCTAACAAATTATTAAAGTTTAAAAACAAAGAGTAACACCCTAATACCAATCACTATCAGTCATTCGCATTTCACCATTGTAATCAAACATTCAATTAATCAACGGATATGTACACCATTCAATCATTCACATTTCATAGTACTAATCAAACATTCAATTAATCAACGAATATGTAGTTATGTACACCATTTAGTCAATCACATTTCACAGTACCAATCAAACATTCAAACTTCAAAATTCAAATACAGTATTTGATGGAATTAGAATTTAGAAGCAAAGAAACTAACTTAATTAAACTAAAAAATAAGACTAAAAAAGGTAAAATGAAATTAAAAAATACCACCCATTTCATTTCCATCAACCAGCAAACCGAGCAAAGCAAACCCCTTAGAAATTAGAATTTATAAACAAGAAGCTAAAAAAGACAAGATTCTGTCAGTGTACCTCAGCGTCTAATGGCAATGGACTCATGATCACGGGCAGAGCAATCGAGCATGGCGGGGGAAGAAGGAGATCAAGCAAACCCACTGTCACTACGTACCTGAGTTGAGCTAGACGAAGGAGAGGAAGAGGAAGATTAATATATTTCGAAGAACATAAGAAGATGGCACAGTCGAATAAGGGAGTCGAAGTGAACTTACCTCAGATTCTTTGAATAAGATGACAAAGGTGGCCGGCGGAAGCAGACGAACCTCGACGATGACTGCAGAGATGAAGGCAGGGACTCGAATCAAAGGAAGTGGCCGATTGGCCGAGGAGGATTTGGGAAATTTGGCTAGCGTTCACTGGTTCTGGTTCAGCTTAGGGAAGTCGAGTCCTTTTTCTTTCTGAGTATTGGCTATGTAGTTTAGGCTTTTAGCTGTTTAGCAAAATAAAATATAAGACATATATTAAAAAAATATAAAAAATAAATGTTGGTGACACGGGTTATCCGTGGATTGAGCCTGCGTAACCCGCGGGCTACATAGGCCCAATTTTATATAGGCTAGCTTTTAGCCAGCTTAACCCTCTCTCAAAGCAGGCCCACCGAGCCGAGCCCATTTTGACAGATCTTATATATATATATATATATATATATATATATATATATATATCTATTATTTAACTCCACAACCATATCTATATTCTAATTAATTATTCACAATATCACTCATAAAACAAAATCTATCATACATTTCACGCACATGCATAGTCCATCTCTAATAGTATACATGGAGGGTTCCAAAACCTTGAATTCATATTAATGAAGTGTATTGACATATTTAGAAAAGTACAACCAAGGTAAGATAGAGATCCCCTCACCTCAATTCTTTGCTTATCTATCTTAGAGACCTAATTGATGTGGAAGATATCACAAAGAATCCATTCTTATAAGGTAATCATGTAAAAACATGTTAAGGTCACAAAATAAGAAACTTCTCTTATCATTAGTTCTGACCTTTGATCACTCTTTTGGTCATAAATCCTAAATGATAATGACTTTTCTATTGACTCTTATCTCATTATAAACTAGACTCAAAGAACTTACTAATGATATAAAATTTGCTAAAAATCGAGTTCGGATAAGTGAGTTATGACCATTTGAAAATCAACAAAAAATTTGTCAAAATTCACTGTCTCATGCACATCTAGTTGGGCACGTGCTTGCCTAAGCAGGCAAAACACTCCCCCACGTTGCCACCTTTTTTCCTTCATCCTAGGCCAAGTTTCCATCAAAATCAATGATTCTTTCCATGATTTTGCTCTAGGAATGATTAGAAAACCTTTACACACTCAAATCCTAAGTTATATTCAATAATCAAACTTAAACCATAAAAATTCCCTCCAAGATCCTGAACTTCCCTAATTTTTTTGTCATGGTTTTTAAACCATGATTTGAAGGTTTTAATCCAAGGATTCTACCAATTTCTTTTTCCAAAATGTTCAACAAACATACAAGAAGAGTTCTAGATCATCAATCTAACTCTAAACTCCCAAAAACACTCATCTTCACCTCCAATACCTCATATATGAAAATGTGATAGAAAAAGAGAAGGCTGGAGATTCTTACCTTAGATCATAGTGCCCCAGTGAGGAATGGTTGCTGAAAAGTCAAACTTCCACTGAAGAGTGGTGGTCGGAGGACTGAGGATAGTTCTTGGATAGGATGAAGATGGTCGATGGTGAGGGGAGTTAAGGCACGAGAATGTAGAAGGAACACATGGGAGGGAGAGAAAAAAAAAATAAGTCTGATGTGTGTGTGAGCCATATACATATATGTAAGAAGAGTGCCAAATTACCAAAATGTCATGGTTGGTCTTATAAGCAAGCCATACATGAAGACAAGGTTAGAATTTTTCTTAATTCAAATATTTTACACACACATCCACAACACTACATAAGAATTTGCATCCCTCAATGTTCTCTTAGAATTACCAATAAGGTCTCCATTTATTTATTTCATTATAATCCTCAAATAATTCTTTTGAAAGATTCAAGTGAGTCCTTAAATCTAATATTTATTAGTAATCCTGCAAGTACTTGGGATGATTTCCAAAATTTCTTGCCCTCAACTCATGTTTAGTTCAACGAAGGGGAGGGGAGTGGAGGGAAAATAAACTTTCTTTTGTTTGGTTTGCAATGGAAGGGAAGTGAAAATAAAATAAAATGACTATTATAGCCCTTTGATTATATGACCAACAAAACATGACAAATTTGTTATCACTTATATTCAAATAAGTTAGTTCATTTGTTAGAGTGAAATAATATAACATTTTAACAGTTTTAATTTAATTTATCTAAAAAGCATCTCAAATATATAATGTTTTTTAAAAATCATATAAAATTTTAATTTTATTATTACCGTAATAAGAAAAGAAGCTAAATAATTTTATTGTTAGAAGAAACAAAAAATAATAATTATAATTTAACTAACTGATTAAAATTCTATTTTGGTCTCTCACATATGTCCTTTTTTTCAATAGATTTTTATTCTCAATTTGGTCCCTTACATATTGATATGTTATCAATTTAGTCTTTTAAAAAATTATATTCTCAATTTGGTCCATCATAAATTAATATGTTATCAATTTAGTCTCTCACTTATTTTCATTCTTAGTTGTATTCCTAATAAATTGATATATTATCAATTTAGTTCTTGTCTTGCTGGCCATAACTTTTGATGGTAATAATTTTTAATGAAGGTATTAAATTGATAACATATAAATCTATGAGGGACCAAATTAAAAATAAAAATATGTGAGGAACTAAATTAATAACATATCAACATATTGAGAATGAAAATCTACGAGGGACTAAATTAATAATATATCAATCTATAAGGGACCAAATTGATAATAAAAATTTGTAAGTGACTAACTAGAGAAAAAAGACATCTGTGAGGGACCAAAATGATATTTCGGTCCTTATTAATTTACTCAGTTTATTATTATTAAGATTTTTTTGTTATCCTTTATTATTAAGTTATACATATAACATATAATAATAATAATAATAATAATAATAATAATAATAATAATAATAATAATAAAACTTTTATATAGTCAAAATATGTTAGTAATATATTATTTAAGAAGCAAAATAAAAAAGTTAGAAGGTAATCTTGGTATTAAAAAAAATTATTAAGAACACTTATGTCTTTTATATTATTACAATTTTTCTTCCCTTCAAATCCCCCTACTTTCGGAGGGAAAGAAAACAAGAGGGGGAAGAGATTTTTCACTTACATTTTCCCTCCCCTCCCCTCTAACTAATCAAAACAAACAAGGCTAAATTAAAAAAATCTCTCCTCTCCCCTCCCCTCCCCTTTCTTCCATTTTCCTCTAACCAAACAATACATTAGACAATTTAGAAGGGAAATCTTGTTTTGTCCAGCACTTTATTTATTCGTTCTAAGTGTGAAAGTTAAAATGAAAGTAATTGCCTATTGATAAACCTTGAACCATCCTTAATACATATTTAAGCCAAGTCTAACTTGTACTATGTTTTTACTCGTAATATTATCAGTTCTCATAAATTGTTAAGGGATAATTATATATTTGGTCCCTATTGTTTGTCTGAGTTTTCAAGTCCTTATAATTTGTTTTCTTCAAATCAATCCTTACATTTTTTACTACTGTTTTCCAAATGGTCCTCAACATTAAGATCTGTTATGACACTATAAATTCGACGCTGACTTGACTTACAGACTGCTAATGCTGTGTTGGACTTCGAAATTTGTATATTTGTCCTTATAATTTTCCCAAATTTTCAATTTGGTCCCTATAGTTTGTTTCAATATTCAATCTGGTTCCCAGTATAAAATTAGCTTTTCTTGTACCCGCTGGACTTATAACTTATTTGAGATCATTTCACAATGAAACTAAATTTGTTTCTAAGCATTCTCTTCATTTGGTGTCAATTTGCTCTCACCACCCCTGCTTATTCCTTTGGAATATTCGTTGCAGTTCTATTTCCAAAGGAACATACTACAAGCTGTTACTACTCCTCCAACTTGGAAAATTGGAAATGAAGTCACTAACAAACTTATCAACAGAATTTAAGTGACTTGAATTAGTGTATCCGGTAACCTTCTCAAGTAAGTTCTTTGCACACAACACGCAACAAGTGTAACAGGTGAAAAAGAAACAGTTAATTAGTGTATCTGGTTCTGCATTTAACTATTCCATGAATGTTCATGTTTTACTTAGCAAGGATCACAATTCACATCATATATAAGGACAGATTATATATCATTGCTTAATGAATGCACATCCTACAACACAGTGATACCAGACAGACTGAAATGCAAAGGCTTACCGAGACGAACCTTTTATTCCTTCGCGCTTGTCACACTTCTAGGATATGGAGTATGGCATAAAACAACGTATCTTTTTTCTTAAAAGAAAAATTTTAAAGGTAGAGAATATTTTTGTTTTATCCATGTAGACAAAAGGAATAGCTTATATCACATCTTTCTCCTTTTGGTAAAAGTTGAACCTGTTAGCATTTTTTTTTTTGGATGGAGGAACCTATAAGCAATTAACACTAAAAGGAGGCAAAATATTATATTTCTTAACAATTGTAATATTAAAGGAGTTTGTTAACCGGAAATCACTTATGCCATAAAATGCAATAAATGTATACAGGAAATTAAGCAGCTTTCTAATCTTAATTTAATTTAATTTTTCTACGTAAATATTTTATGCAACTTGTAGGAAATGCTTCCATTATTTAGATTTGGCCCCAAGTAAATTAGAACAGAAGTTGAGCGACAAACTCAAGTAAATAAAAGAACTTTAGAATTGGTACCTTGATAACAAACTCAAGTAAATTAAAGAACTTAGTCTCTTTTACTTTAATGTTTTGTTTATTTAAAGAGCTAGCCTTTGGTTTTCTTCTGCTCTTCACCTTCACACGATACATTTCTCTCAAATCTCTTCTCTCAGTTGCTATTCCTTCGACTCCCAGAAGAAATTTCAGTCACCACTTGCCTCCAAAATTGTTACCAAGCTTAACGATATACGCATATATATTCCAGGTAATTAACTGCATCGGATCAATTTGATTACTTGGTCGATTTTGAATGGTTTTAATCTAATTAAATTGGATCGGTGTGGTTAAATTTGATCTAATTGGATTTGAACTATCCTAATGCATAACCAGTAGAAAGTTAACTACATTGACTGAAAATTTTAAATTAGAGTAGAGTCAAGTGTAATTTTGTTTTTTAAAAGTCAAGTATAAGTCAATCCAATTTGACATATTTTTTTATAAGTTATTATTCTTTTTTAGGAAGAAGATACTATTAGAGGTGTTCATCTATTTAGTCACTTTGAAGGACCAAGTCAATCTAATTGGGTGGGAAGAAACCTATCCAATCAACTCAATCATTTTTTATAAATCTAAACCAATCTAATTTAATTATAATTAGTTTAAATTAAATTGGATGGTCAGTTTTTTTTTAAGAGCTCAAAAAATTTTAAAATTGAACGTTGATTTTTTTTTATTTGTCAAATCTCAATAATAAAAATAGACATTTCTAACAATAAAATGACTCTTTTTACTTTTTAGTTTTTTAAAATAAAAGATATATTAAATAAATGTTATCTATAAAATATAAAATATTTTGTAATATATATATATATATATATATATATATATATAATATTAATATATTGTATAACTGGTTGATCGATTTGAATTGAATAACTACAAAAATTTCATTCAATCAATTGGATTACATGGTCAATTTTTTAGTCAGGTTAGATTGAATAAATTCAATTAGAATTATATCAAATTAGATTTGAAGAGCCTTGCCACCATCACTTATAAAAGCCACGATGTCATTTTCGATTATTTTCCTTAATATTGATCTATTGACAACGACATTTAAGAATTGAATATATTTGCTCACTTTGCCTTAATTGATCTAATGAATCGGTTGCCTCTGGATTTTCTAAATTTGCAGTTTGGCATCACACAAATTGATCATAAGATCACTTTGCTCCAACTCTTAGTAATCTTTTCAGTCACCAGTCTTTGAGGTAAATACTGGTATTCTTCAATTTATTATTGTATTAATTTATTTTTCCAAACCAATGTATTCACTATTAGAAAAATAAGATATAACAGTAGTTAAAATTCCCACTAAAAATAATAAAAACTACTGCTAAAAGATATGCCAGCAACTATTTTGATTGCCAAACCAAATACATCTTCGCAAATCTTCTATGACAACACAACCTACGACCTCACCACCATTGGTTATAATGGCAGCATAACATCAAAGTTAACTTAAGGGGTGGTTTCTTCACTTCACATTTAGCTCTTTTTGTTAGAACTCTTAAAATAGGCTAAGTTACTAGGTCGGTCCGACTTAGCCCTGTAAATAGGGTGGGATGGGCTAAAAATTTAGTAGCTCATATCTAGCAACAATTTTTAACCCAACCCATTTTGGTTAATAAGGTTGAGGTGGACTAGGACAGGCAGGCCCCATGAACTTTTTTTAATAAAAAATATTTTAAAATATTAGTACTTTAGATTTGTAATTTTTTTTGTTACTTAGATCATGAGTTGTTAAGGTCGTCTAAGTATAAAAAGTTGGCCATTGAAGTAATGTATTATGTATATAACTCAACCTAATGTTCTAATCCAATAGAGAGGTTTCTAAAATTAATAATAAAATGTCATAAAAGCTAAAAATTTATATTTCAGTTTTAAATCTTTGACACTAATTTATGTTTCTTTCTTATTGAGCTTCATTGTACAAAGATGTTATGTATAATATATTTTTTATTTTGTCATGTATTATATTTAAATTTATAATATATATTTAAATTATGGATAAAAAATTATTGTTTTAAAAAAATGGGCTGACCCAGCCCAGCCCATCCCATAACCCTTAAAGAGCTAGGTTGGACCATGATTTTCAGCTCAATAAGTCACTTAAGCCTGACTCGGCCCACATTTATTGAAAGCGCCCAAACCCAACCCGTTAACACGTCTACTTCTTGTTTATAAAATCCCAAACAAAGTAGAATCTAGATTGCCTCCAGCACAAGCGAGGGAGCTCCCAAGAAAAAAAGAAATAACCATTTTTTTCTCACTCGTGATCTAACGGGTGAAATTCCCTTCTGAAGGGATCTCATTTCGACAAAATAGTATCGTAAGATGACTTTAGAGGTTTCTTCAAAGTCCAACAGGGGCTTTTAGAACAAGCCCAATCCATTACAGATCCATAAAATTCGGCCTTTGAACCAGAAGGATAGATTTTCCACCATAGATAAGTGACGTCATCACATAACAGAAGAACCTGTAAAATTGTTTCCTTTGCTTTTCCACATAAGAAACAGTTACCTTTCCATAATCTTTTCCAATAAGGAGAGGGAGAGAGAGATCTCATAGTTTTACACAACCATTCCTATATCTCTCTGTTTTTCCTCAATGACAAGTCTATAGCACTGCTTCACCATGAATCTCCCATCCTTAGTCTAGGATAGCCTGAGAGCTATTGGGATTTTGAGGATGTTAACAACATCATTGGCAGCAAAAATTTGGTTGACCAGGCCGCAATCCCATTTCCTCTTACGTCCTCAATGATTTTGAAAGGATTTGGGTTTGTTGATCTAAGTAACAAAGGGTCATCCTAGATAAGAGTGTATTCGCCATCAACAATAGATCATTTAAGCCCTTTGAAGAGAGCTTCATGGCCTGCCAAGAGGCTCTTCCATGTAAAAGATGAGCTATGATCTCTTTTAGGTTGAAGAAAGGGACCATTGGGAAAATATTTTGCCTTCAAAATGCCAAAAATCAAACTCTGTTCCATATCCTCATAATCCTCCAGCATTGTTTTTCCAACAATGCTAAGTTAAAGGTTTCAAGATCCCGGAAGCCCAAACCAACAAACTTCTTAGGAAGAGTAAGTCTATTCCATCTCAGCTAGTGCATCTTCTTTTCATCAAAATTCAAACCCCACCAGAAATGAGGCAGACACTTAGTAATATTGTTACATAGATGATCTGGGAGGAGAAAGCAACTCATAGGGTAAGTCGAGATTGTTTGGGTGAGTGCTTTGATCAAGATTTCCTTGCCAGCTTTTGTTAACAACCTGGATTTTGCCCCAGACCTTCTCCTTGATGGCTTTGAAAGAGGAATTTTTGCTTCTTCCTACTGAAGTTGGGATCCCCAAATATTTCTTAATGAAGGATATTTGATTAATATGAAGGTGGTCCATAATCTCGTTTGAGATGCTGAAAATTTGCTTGGTTAGCTTTCCGGAAGACCAAGCTGTCAAAAACAACAACAACAACAACAACAACAGCCTTATCCCACTAAGTGGGGTCGGCTACATGGATCGCCCGACGCCATTAAGCTCTATCAATGACTAACTCTTTAGGGATCTCATTTACCAGAAGATCCCTCTCAATAACCTCTTTAAGTGTCCTTCTTGATCTTCCTTGACCTTTTTTCACAGGGCTCCAAACCATCTGCTCAACTCTCCTTACTGGCGCTTCTAATGGTCTTCTTTGAACATGTCCAAACCACCTTAAACGGTTTTCAGTCATTTTTTTCTCAATAGGTGCCACTCCAATTTTTCCTCGTATACGATTATTACGGATCATATCTCTTCTTGTATGACCACACATCTAACGCAACATCCTCATCTCCGCTACTCCAATTTTATGCTCTTGTTGTCCTTTCATCGCCCAACATTCACTCCCATATAAAATCGCAGGTCTTATAACAGTACGATAAAACTTTCCTTTGAGATTATCCGGTACTTTCCGATCACAAACAACTCCTGATGCCATTCTCCACTTTAACCACCCAGCTTGTATCCTATGTGTCACATCACCAATAACTTCACCGTCATCTTGTATAACAGATCCCAGATACCTAAACTTTGACACTTGTGATACAACATTATCTCCAATTTTAACTTCCAACTCGTTTCTAGCTTGTCGCTTGTTAAACTTACAATGCATATACTCTGTTTTACTCCTGCTCAGACGAAAACCCTTCGATTCTAAAGTAGCTCTCCATAACTCAAGTTTAACATTAATCTCTTCCCTTGACTCTGCTATGAGAACAGCATCATCAGCAAAAAGCATGCATTTAGGAATTTCTTCTTGAATATGTTTTGTCAGAACATCTAAAACCAAGTCAAACAAATAAGGGCTCAACGATGATCCCTGATGTAGGCCAATCTTAATAGGGAAGTCTCTAGTCTCCCCTCCAGACGTTCTCACACTAGTTGTAGCCCCCTTATACATATCTTTTATAACTCTAATATACGCAACCCGTGAACCTTTCTGTTCCAAGGCTTTCCAGAGCACCTCTCTTGGTACTCGATCATAAGCTTTTTCTAAATCAATAAATGCTATATGCAAGTCTTTTTGTTTGCTTCGATACCTTTCCATCAACCCTCTTAGCAAATAAATAGCTTCCATAGTTGATCGCCCTGGCATGAATCCAAATTGATTTTTTGAAATACTCGTCTCCATTCTTAACCTATGTTCAATCACTCTTTCCCATAATTTTAGAGTGTGACTCATAAGCTTAATCCCTTAGTAGTTTGCGCATTTCTGGATGTCTCCTTTGTTTTTGTATATAGGCACTAAAGTACTTCTTCTCCATTCCTCCGACATTTTCTTGGACCTTAAAATCTCATTAAAAAGCTTAGCTAGCCAGATAGTACCCTCATCCCCTAAACACTTCCAAACTTCAATAGGAATACCATCAAGACCAACGGCTTTACCATTATCCATTCTTCTTAAAGCTTCCTTGACCTCATCAACCTTAATCCTGCAATAATATGTCAAATTTTGTTCTCTCTCCAAGGTTGTTAAATCTTCCCTATTACAGGTCGTCCCTGCTCCGTCATTAAAGAGCTTGTGAAAGTAACCTTGCCATCTGTTTTTAATATCTCCATCTGTAACCAAAACTTTTCCTTCTTCATCCTTAACACATCTTACTTGATCCAAATCTCTAGATTTCCTTTCTCTAGTCTTTGCAATCTTATAAATCTTTTGTTCCCCTTTTTTCGTTCCTAAGTCCTTGTAAAACTCTTCAAACGCTTTAGATCGTGCTTCATTTGAAAGTCTGTAGATTCTCCCCCTTTAGCTGCCACCACTTTGTGATTCGTGCTCTTCTGCAAAGCTTTTAGGCCTTGAATATTACCCTCTATTTCCCCTTTAGCCAAAAAGCGCCGAAAGCTTCATAACATAATAAGAGGAGATAAGAAGAAAAATGGTCTCCTTGTCTAATACTCTTTTAGAATAGATTGAAAAAGACCGACCTTACACAAGTTATGAACCTATTAATCCATTGATCAGTAAACCCCATCTTTCTCATAACTACTTCAAGAAAATCTCATTCGACACTATCAAAGGCTTCACTCACATCTTAATCAATAAACTAAATTGAAGGAATTAATAAATAATAGAAGGAATTATTAAATAGAGTAATATATAACATAAATATCTTAATCGATAAACAAAATTGAATCATGTGCATATTACGCTTGTGCATTTCTAGTAAAAAACTTAATGCATTTTCCATCTTGTCTTTAATTAAAACTTATTTCTAGATAGGTAGACATACTCCACAACTATAAAAATATTAATTTTGTAATATATTATTCATATTTGACGTGATAAAATTGTTATTGTGAAGTTTTAAAATATAGAAAATTTTCCTTAAAACAAAAATAATCTTTATGTTTTTGAAATGAACTTAAAGTAATTATTAGATAAAAATAATTTTCATGTTATGCTTTTATTTTTCGTACTCATGTTGAGGACAAGAGAAATATATATACACTAAAAGGTTAGAATAAATTATCCAAGAACTTTAAGGGATCAAAAAAATCTTATACATCCACAAACATGACAGGTTGCACCTGTATCAATTATCCAATAACTAGAATTAGTACATGAGTTAGAGCAGATGTTGCCTGTGAAGTTAGAGATATGAACAAAATTTACTTGTTCATTTCCAGAGTGTTCACCTCCCTTTGGACCAAGTCAGACAGAACAAGGGATAATTGTGTGCCACTTCCCTTTACGTGTGTGCTGCTTCCCTTATTTTCCACCATCCTACCTTCCTCAAAAGGACTATTGGCCAAATTTACTTGAGCCTTAGACTTATTTCCCCTCTCCTTTTTCAAGTGTCCCTAATACGACATATTCCTTTACAATGATTGCAAATCTGATCATCTTTCTTATTTGTCACAACCCAACTCTGAGGCCTGTAACCAGCACAACACGTGGGTATCTCCTACGGATAAGGTGAAGACCACCACTCACAACTCCATTAATATGCATGTAAAATTACTCCCTAAAAGATAAAAGAGTACTATTTCATAATTGAAATTACAACAGGCCACAACATAGCTATCTCCCATGTTTCCATCTATTCCTATATTGACACACAAGTAAGGAATATATAGAAACATATGCCAAAGAACATTCTCTAAAAGTTTCATACATAACTCCTAAAACATTCCTCCTAATTGTCCTATTGGACTACAAAGCAACTACAAAAAAATTTTAAGGGTTACACCAAAATCAAACACCAACCCAAGAGTCAGGAAGGGTTGGAATGTTCCAACCTTTGCTACTCCTCGGGCAGATGTTCTTCAACCAATGCAGGCTTTGAAACATGGAAACAACAATGTGAGATAAAAAAATCCTAATAAGCATAACCAACACAGGCAAACTAGAGAAAGTTATGGAGCGCAAGGTGTCTATATCTCCTGACTCAAAGGCATGAATTTTGTCATGCCTCGATTTGGGCACGTGACCGGTGCAGTGGTACTGATCATGACCGTTAGCCTTGAAACAAAACTCAAACAACATGCCAAACATTGTAAGGAAACATACTTCATTTTCATAAATTAAAGTTCAAAGTTCACATATTGTTTTTCTCATGCTAAGAAACATGGCCAAAAGAATGAGTTGTAACAACAATACTGCTATAGAGCACCTCTAGAGTACCAAAATATTACATGGAAACCAAAACACTAACCCAAAGAGTGATGCGGGTTGGGACTCAGACTTCTGTTGCTCCTACAATAGAGGTTCCTTGATGAACTCAAAATCTGAAGATGGTAACATAAGAAAGGGTGAGACAAAAATTCCAGTGAGTAACTAACTTACACAAAGAAACATAGCAATAAATAACATCACAGAACCAATTATCACTAAACCATATTTCAACCAGAACTGAATTTGCCAATGGAGTCCATAGACCTCATGGACCATGTGCTACCAGGCCTCATGGGTGGAAGCAATGCTCAATAAATCCCTATAGACTTTTATGGACCACGTGCCACCGAGCCTACTAGAATTTCTGAGGCTAACACACTAATGGGATCTATAGATCTCATGGACCACATGCTACCAAGCCTCATAGGTGGAAGTGATGGTCTATCAACTTATAGACCTCATGAACCATATGCTACCAAGTCTATTGAATGGCCCTAAAACAGTCACATACAATGTAATGTATTAACATACTATTTGTACAAGGTTAATTTGCATTCTTATGCAAGAGAGATCCAAGCACAAGGATTCATCAAGCATATATATATCCCATAACCTGGCCCTTGGGTCACATACCTTGAGTATAACTTTATGTTACTACAATCAAGTAAAAAGAACATAGGCAAGGTTACCTCACCTTTAAGCTCATTTACAATATGCATTATGTTACTTTAGCTTTTTCTTGAGAAGTTCAAAGTGAACGGTTAGTTACTCACCTCAAGGCCAATCAAGGTTACTGAATAGAGGAACTCCAATCAAAACTTTACAGACTTCCTATCAAGAGCAAAGTAAGGTGTTTAATGCAAAATTCATATGCGGGATTCTAGTGTTGGGCATCTTGGGCACCCACAACTTAGCTAAGAAAGCCCTCAGGGCGTCACGCTAGGGCACCCTAACCTGGTTCCCTCAGGTTGTTTGGCGCTCAGGGCACTAAGCACCCCTTAAGCACACATCTCGAGTCCCTTAGGCGCCTGAGGTGCCAAACCCGGTGCCTTGGGTGCCCAAGGTTGCATCCTTAGCCAAGAAAACATAGAACTTCAAAAACACGAGGAAAAAACATGGTTTTGGGTTCCAACTTCCATATCCTTTCAAAAGAATTGGTTTGGATGGTGGAAATGCTTCTTATAGATAATTTTATCTCTTTCCAACACCAATACTCAAGGATTGAAAGAATCAATCATTTTCTTTCTACAATGGCTTCTAGGTACTATATTATTTCAAGTGTTCAAAATCCAAGCATTCTCAATACCATTACCAATCAATTTACTTAAGAAAAGCAATAGATTACAGAGGAGGAGAAGTGGAACCCAACCCAAGCTTTCATTTGGTTCAAAAGAATAACATTCCAAAGGAGACACAAATCAATGAAAACCCTAAAGGAGAAACAAGGTAAACTACCCTTCTTACCTATTTCGACAAGCAAAGTGAGAAGAAGAGTGAGCAAGTGGGAAATTTTCTAGGCTTCAAGGGCTTTGGGCCTATGCCAAGGAGAGGCAAGAAGAGAACTCCTTCTCTAAGTCCAAGTGTGTGTGTGTCGTGAGCTGCATAAGGGGAGGGAGGGGTTAATTTAATTAGTGGCTCAAGAAAAAAATGCCCTTCCTTATAAGGATCTAATTACACCAAGTGCCACAAGTGTAAACCTATAAGGATCTAATTACACCAAGTGCCACAAGTGTAAATTACATTGGGCCCACTCAACAAATACCACTATCCAAAAGTTTGACTGACTCATAAAAGGTCCTTACTTAGGGAAGAATGTGTTTACACTAAACTTTCATAATTTTAACTTTCTTTCATCTTAATCCCCCCTTGACGCGACTCGCCAGCCATTAGTAGAACAATCACATACAAATCATTAGAAAATTTATCCATGACATAACATGAGTCTCATAATAGAATTGATAACAACATAATGCAATATAACGATGCACATTCATCAAAGCATAAATAAAATAGAAAAATAAGAGAAAATGATAGGTATTACAAATTTAACTTCTTGCCTGAAGGCAATTAAGTTCTTTTGACCCAAAGGCACAATTGTAATCTCCTAGCCCGAAAGTAATTCATCTCCTTGCCTGGAGGTAATCTTATTTGCAGATGTAACCTACTTAACTGTCATGAAACAAATACAATAGACACAAGGCACTCCATGAATTACAAGTATATTAACCAAAGCATAAGATACAAATAATTCAAATATTTAGCATTTATCAGACTCTACAAAACTCTAATCATGCTTAGTTGTTCTATGTTTGAAAATAAGATTAAAGTGTGTGCAAACAACTCCAATTTCTCTATGGTTCCCATTTCAAGAAATCATACAATAAGATTCAGTACCATATTAAATTTTCACACTATAGTAAGTTAGCTACTCATTGAGTTCCGGAAATAATTACTTGGAAAGAAAGTTTCAATAAAGCACACAAAAGACTCCTATGGAATCATACCAGACCACAAAGAAGCTCCCAACACATAGTGTTTCTCCAGAGAGGGGTGCCCAACACCCTTCCCGTGGGCTTGCACTATCTCAGGCCATGTCGCTTGAGGTGCCAAGTGGCACTACCCACACTCTTTTTTTGTCTCTATGGTGCCTAGCTGGCGCCTTGGGTGCTCCTACCTGATAGCTACACGTTGCTCTTAAGTTCTATCGTACTTGGGCACCCAAACCTAGAGCCTCACAAACCTAAGGGTGCCCTTGGGTAGCTATGGTTCCCTAGATGCTTGGGTCTATAGCTACCCAAGAATCACCTCAAATGGCTCTCTAGGCTTCCTCTCTTGAGTCCCTTTGAAGAAAAGCATAATGCCATGGTTTTGCCAACTTTCCCACTCAAATTTCCAGCTCCAAAACATTCTAAAATCATCCAAGTATTCTCTTGAAAGAATCTTTAATTAAAAGCAAAGGAATTGGGTGGGAAAATCATATATCCAAGCATATAATAGAAAACAAAGCTCAAACATCATCAAAATCTACTCACTCTCCAAATTTATTTAGAAAAATAGAAGAGAACAATGAGAGAAGTCTTAAATACATTTAAAGATCTTAAATCGTCAAGGGAACAAACTAACCCAAAATAAAAAAAAAAACTTCAATGATAGGAAACCCTGGGTACTCACCTCCTAAAATCAGTGAAGTAAGGCGTTGGAGAAGCTTATGCCATATGGAAGATTTGCAAAAATCCTAAGGAAGTTGGCCGGTTATGGTGAGTTGTGTGAGAGAGTATGAAGGTATGCGTGAAGATGAGAGAGGACGAAGTGAGTAAATAAGAGGGAGAGGTTTCTGATTTAGGCAATTTCATAAGTGTGCACCCTTTTATTTGGACTCTTTTGCCCCTCCTTATTTCTTAATTTTACTCTATAAACCACTAGTTGTTTTTTTTAAGACTTCATAAAATATTTAGAAGGGGTTCAAATTTCACACTTCAATAAAATTGCCACCATATAAGACTTCCCACCTCATTCACACATTCATTTCTCTATTTCACTGATACTCCCATACTATGCAAATAAATATTTTTATGCCAATGGGTCCCTCCCCAAGGCCCTCCACACCCAAGCCCACTTTCTCATGCTACCACGACAACAAGCCCAACATCAAAAGCCTGATACAAGCAGATGCGTAAATAATTAAACAACTCTACAATATACAAGAATAATTCACAAAAAAATTCATACAAGATATTATGAATTTCCACTTAATTGAATGAATCTCCCTTTTAAATATATAATTAAATCTCCTACCTATGTATCCAACATAGGCAATCTCCAACTCCATTGTTCCCAACAGTAAAATCATAAGGTAAAAGAATAATATCATGAACTCCAATATTCCAAACATAAAATGCATGCATAGCAAAATAATTACGATATGCATGAAAACAAGCCTCCAGTGTATTTGAATTTTTCTTAGAGCTACGAATATTACCCTCTGTCCCATTCAAGTAATGTCACCCTATTGTCCAGATTTTTGAAAAAAAAATAGTTTGAACATTTCTTTGTTTCTTTATCCTTAGTACCATGGAATATGCTTTATTCACCGACAGTAAAGGTCCATGACTAAAATTTGATTCCTAACATTACCATAAATGTCACGTTATCCCACAAAAAATTGAACAAGCCTATTGTGCAAGATAATGCTAAGGGTGTTACCTGTAGCATTGCAAGTACATTTCTTGACAACTCCGCAAGTACATTGCAGGATAGGTTGAAGAACATTTAGTTCTTCCCACAACCATTTTATTTTTCCATAATACAAGATGAAAGAGCCTTCTTTGCTCAATAGACGTGATTTGCCATTGTATATGGTATGTTTGGGGCTCGTTGCTCTCACCGAACTTCTCCTCGAGGTCTAACCAAAGCCTCCTTACCTATGATGAATAAACATACATCTTAGCATTTTCCTCTAAGATGGAATTTATGATCCATGTGCAAAGTATCTCATCAGTTCTCTTCCATGCGCTTCTTGTTGGTTCACCTGCCGGCTCTGGTATGGTGCTGTTGATGAAGCCAAGTTTATTCTTGGAGGCCATAGCACGTTGCACATATTTGCTCCATGTCAAAAAATTTGAATCCGACTATAGAACCGTGACAAGCATCATTCTTGGGTTGTCCTTCGTCTATAATGTCAAAGGATTGTTAGACGCTTGACCACCATTTCGAGATCACTCCGTATCTTGCATGATAGCTCTGCCTTGTTCGGCAATTTGTGAACAAGACCAAGGGTGAAGAGTGGCTAAGAATCAGGCAAAAAGTGGGAAATACATACGAATAGAATAAGGTGGAAAGGCAAGCCCTGATTGGTTGAAATGAAGAAGATGTAGATTACCCAAAAGATTGAAGAAGGATAAAGAAGCCGACCAGAACCCTAATTGATTGAAGATGAAGAAGATGCAGGATTCGAAGAAGATTACAAAAGAAGATCGAAACCTTGATTGACAGATTGATGAAGAAAATGCAGATTATATGAGAAATCAAAGAAGACCTAACTCAGAATCAGAAAGGAAGAGGATAAAATCGAATTAGTTTCATGCTCTGATAACATCTAAAAAATTTGATAGGTGGGTACACAGGCAAACCAAGAAAGCAATCAGGTTATACCATTATTAGAATTCACTTGGTGTTCTTGAAGAGAGGGGGGACTCTTCTCTCTTCTTGAATGCCAAAGAGTGCTTTTCCTTGGATGACACAGGGGTATCTCTTACTTGGGATAACACCAGGGGGTGCTCCTCATTGGATGACGCAAGAGGGTGCTCCTTTTTAGATTAAGTTAAGGGGTGCTCCTTCTTAAATAATGCTAGCTAGGGGCGGTCCTTTTATGTGAGGAGAGTTTGCTACTTATTACTAAGCCAGAGACTCCCATTGAGATGCCTGGGGATACTCTTCTTGCTGAGAGAGGAGGATCCCCTTGCTTGCTAAACAACTTGAGGTATATAGAGACATCTTTTGATTTTTTTTTTTTTTAATTTAGCAGCCCTTTAGCTAGTAAGAGTGACATTCTTTAATAATTTAACTACTTGTACTACTATTATGTAGAAACATATGCTACTCTAACATGAAATTACATTTTTTTTAATATGGCAATAAAAACAATATTTAAATTTAATCTTTGAAATGCATTATATGCAAAAGTTAACTTCATTGACAAGAAATAAATTAAAGAAGAATTGAGTATAATTTTTAAAATAAAAAAGATATTAAATTTAATTTAATCAAATTTAACATATGATTATTATAATTCATTCTTTTTTCTTTAGGAAGAACGTACCGTTAATTATGAAACCACCATGTCATTTCCTTTTTATTTCTTTGATATTGAGATATTGATAATGACATTAACAATTGAATCATTTGCTGAAACTATCTTAATTAATTTAATGACTCATTTGCCTTCGAATTTCCTAAATTTTTAGGTGGGCACATCGCTCAATTTGATCTTAAAATCACTTTGCTGCAAATCTTTCTAATCTTCTTGTCAAAAGTCTGAGGTAAGTAAAGATATTCTTTGATCTTTTATTGTTGTTATTATTATCATTATTAAATGTATTTAATATTTAAAAGAAAAAAGAGATATAGTAGGGTCAAAATTGAGACTGCAAATAAAACAAATTGCTGTTAAAATTTATGCTAGCAATTCTCTAAATTTTTACTATTAAAGCAATTGTTGCTATTGTGTCCTTGCCAGAATATTTTTTACTAGCGGATATTTTAAAATTTGGTATCTAACTGTTTTCTCATTCCAAGAAAAATTAGATTTTGTAACAGAAATTTGTGTCCAACAAAAATTTGTCACTAATTTTTGAAATTTATGACGAATTTGTGACAAAAAATGAAATTCGTCACTTTTATTTTTTGAATAATCTCAAATTTAGTAACGAATAGCATTGGTTACTAAAAGTCATTCATTGCGAATTTCCATCAAAAATATTTGGAGTCCGTTATAAAATTTATGGTCATCAATAATTTTAGTTACTAAATTTTGAAATTTTGTAATTGATAATGTTCGTCCCAAAAACTTCATCACTAAGAGTCATCCATCACAAATTTTCACCACTAATATTTGAAATTGTGATGAAGAATGTGCTTCATAAAAAATTTCTCAATAAATTTGCGTCTGTCACTAATATTTGGTGAGCGACAACATCAATTACAAAAAATTCATCACTAAAAGTTGTCTGTCAAAAATGACTATCACTAATATTTGGAATTTAGTGACATAATTAGATTCGTCACTAAAATTTAGTTCGTCACTAATTTTTATTATTAATTTGGAGTTTAATGATATATTATTCCATCACAAAAGCTTGTCACTAAAGCCGTATTACTAGACAAAGAATTAATTGAAATAACACCATCTTTTTCGAAATCGTAATGTTCAAGTTAATTAATCACTCAATCGAATAAGTTTGATGTTGACCTGTAATTCGTAACTTGTTCCTCTATGTGCTGTGTCAGTGGGCTTAGAATATGATTTTTGACCCGATTAAAAATAGGCTTAAATGGTCTAATTTGTTGGCGAGAAGATTGTGAGATAGGTTTTATATGATACAGAAGGGCCATGATGAGGGACTGATTCACAATGAACGTTTTGGATTTTCTATTAAGATTTTGCAATAGACGAAGGAAATCCTAATAATAATATTTGGTTAATTTCAAAATATCTAATTAATTACCTTTTAAAATGGAAATAAAGAGTAAATTACTTAAAAGATTATGTTTATCTAAATTTCATCTATTTGTTTGTTAATATGAATTTCGGAAATGAAAATTTTTAAATTTAAAATTAATATTTGTTATACTTTTTAATATCATATGAAGTTATAAAAATTTTCTGTTAATTTTTTTCAATTTTTAAAGAGTTAAAATTATTTAGCATAAATAATAAAATAAATTGTCTTATTTTAATTATTGGCAATTTAATACATATAAAATAATTTTCGAACATCAAGCAAGGAACAACTGTAACACTATTGTTTATCAACATCATAATGTCTAATTATTCTATGCGTTATATCGAAGGGCTTATATTTGGATTTTGCAGTAAAGGAAGGAAATCCTGCTAATAATATTTGTTTAATTGCCAAAATGTCTAATTAATTCTCATCCAAATTTTAAATAAAGAGTATATTGTTGATTTAGTTATTGAAAAATTATAATTATCTCAATTTAGTTCTTGATAGATTAAGTATTTCAATTTAATACTTAAAAATTATATTTGTCTAAATTTCATCCATTTGTTTGTCAAATGAAACTGTGGGTAATGAGATAATAACTTATATTAGCTTCAATATTTGAAATTCACATGAAATTATTTTGGTTTGGTCCAATTTTTAGGTAATATTTGATTTTTTTTTTAACATTTTGATATGTGTTCGCGGATGGATCTTCTAATACTTGATCTATAATCATAAATAAATATATTGATAAAAAATTATTATATCTATATAATATAAGTACAATTGTTTTATTAATACTTTTAAAATTATAATTAAATGTTTAATTTTAGAAATAAATTACATTAAAGTAAAAGTTTAAATATATATATATATATATATATATATATATATATAATATTAAGTTTCGCCATCCCTTCAAGTTTCGCCATTGAGTTCTTCGGCTATTTCCACTGGTAATAACTATTTTAGAAGAATTTTTGAGTTAGAAGTTAATACAAATATGATATTTTTATTTTAAAATATTTTTTATTTTCTAATATATATATATATATGTAATATATTCTTTTGTAATAATTAAATTAATAAATTGTAAAAATAAACTAAATATTTGAAATATTTGTTATACTTTTTTAATATCGTCTAATATTATAAACTTTTTTGTGAATTATTTTTCAATTTTTAAAAAGTTAAATTTATTTAACATTAAATGATAAAATAAATTGTCTTATTTTAATTAGTGGCAACCATCATCCTCAACATTCTTCCTAAGATTAAATCCTTCCAAGGCACAGTTCACAAGAATAAATTCCAAGCCCTTGCTGGTCATATTATATATTATATATTATTTTATTTTATTTTATCTATCTATTAACATATTGCTTTTGGAGACTAATGATTAAGACGCTTCAAAATTATATATGTTTAGCACTATAGCTATTGTATTATGATTTAAGACTTATGATGATGTTTTGTTGGTGTAGATGGCTGAGATTGGAATCCCTATTACTAGCAAGGTGGCAAAATATTTGGTGGATCCAATTGTACATCATGCTCGTTATTTGACATGGTTCAACCGTTTTGTCAGAGATTTTGACAGTGCAAAATGTGAGCTAGAATCAACACTTGCGGGCGTAAAAGAGCGTGAGAAAGAAGCTACCCAAAGAACTGAAGAAATAACAGAAATAGTAAAGAAGTGGATCCATGATGTGGATGATATGCTACGAGAGGTGCACAAGCTGCAAGAGAAGGCTGAAGCAGCAAGAAACAAATGTTTTCACTTCTCATTCAGATATTCTTTGGCAAAAGAAATGGAAAAAAAGAAAGAGCAGATGATGAAGCTGAATGGCAACAACAAGTTTGAGCCATTTTCTCATCCCATCCAACTTCCAGCCATCCAATACTTCTCCACGAAGGATTGTGTGTTTTTTGACTCTACAAAGTCAGCTTTTAACGAGCTTTTGAAGGCAATCAAAGATGAAAACAACAACAGAATTGGATTGTATGGAATAGGGGGCTCAGGTAAAACAATGTTGGCTAAAGAGGTAGGAAAGAAAGTTGGGGAACTAAGGCTTTTTGATAAGGTGGTCATGGCTGTTGTCTCTCAACCTCCAAATGTTAGAAACATCCAAGGTCAAATAGCAGACCAATTTGGGTTGAAGCTCAAGGAGGAATCAGATTCTGATAGAACACAAGGACTATTAATCAGATTACAGAATGGAAGGCATCTTATAATCTTGGATGATGTGTGGGATAATTTAAACCTTGAGGATATAGGGATTCCGTCCAACGATAATGAAGATTGTTGTGTCTTGTTAACCACTCGGCTTGAACAAGTGTGTGAGTCTATGAATTGCCAAAGTATAATTGAATTGCCTCTTTTGACTGAAGAGGAAGCACGGCTTTTATTCAATCAGCGTGCAAACATAAATAATAACACTTCAAATGAGTTGAAGTCTGTGGCAAATGACATTGCTGATGAATGTAAAGGGCTACCCATTGCAATTGTGATTGTGGGAACAACTTTAAGGGGGAAAGTTTTTGTGGAGTGGGAGTTAGCATTGTCAAGACTAAAACATTCCCAACCAATGGAAATTCCAGGAGGTTTAAGGAGCTCTTATGCATGCATTGAGTTGAGTTTTGATAATCTAGAGACCCAAATTGCTAGATCTCTCTTCTTGTTATGCTCTATGTTTCCTGAAGATCATGACATCAATAAGGAGGATTTAGTTCGATTTGGCATAGGGGTACTTGAACAAACTGCAAATGTCGACATAATAGACAAGGTAAGGAGAGAGATTTACACGGCTATCAATGTCCTCTTAGATTCTTGTCTGTTGATGTCTTCTAATAAAAAAGGTTGTGTAAAAATGCACGATCTAGTTCGAGATGCAGCATTGTTGGTTGCACGAAAGCAGGGTCAAGCAATTATGATCTCTAAGAAAGAGGTTCCAAGATCGCTGGTTGAGAATGAAATTGTGAAAGATACAGAAGTAATATCTTTATGGGACTTGAAAGAGGATTTTAAGCTATCTGATCAATTGCACTGTCCAGCACTTAAAATTCTACTACTTCAATCTAACGAGTACTTTGAAGAACCATATGCTTTATATGCTGGAGGAATGAAAGCACTCAAAGTCTTGGCCTGTATAAGATTTTGCTTTGAATGGGAATTTGATGGTACTGTTTGGGTAATGTTGCGATCATTTGAATTATTAACAAATCTTCACACCCTGTGCCTTAGAGGAAATAGTTTGGGTGACATCTCTAATTTGGGTAACCTCCAAGGACTAGAGATTCTTGACCTGCGTGAATCTTCTTTTAATGAATTACCAGTTGGAGTAGTAAATATGAAAAAGTTGAAATTGCTAGACTTGTGGAGATGTTTCATTGAGAAAAGTCCACATGAAGTAATAAGAAGATGTACACAGCTACAAGAATTGTACCTGTGCAATTACTTTAAAAGCCCATACAATGTTTCTTTTCCAAGACTACAGAGGTATGCTATATATGTTTCCTTCAAAGATGCAAGTATTCCATTTGAAGATAATTCTGACCAAATTGATGCTAGCATGTCTAGTGAAGATAAAGAACTTATGTCCCCTGATGTTGTGGAGTGGTTTGAACAAGTTGAACATGAAGAATTTGAAACATCAAGAGCTTTATGTATGAAAGGGTACAAGCATTCAACACTAAATTTGTCATTGAAAGATCTCTTTGTCAGAGCAAATATTCTTTGGTTGGATGACTGTAGGTGGGAGGGCTATCTTGAAGAGCCATTATCCATGGTGAAGGTGCTATGGCTTTCAAACGGTCCAAGCATAAAAATTCTTGTTGATAATTCTGATGTCAACATTCTTCAAGGTCAAGAAGAAAAACCTTTGAAGTTGGACTTAGACCTATCTTCTTTAGGTTTAATTTGTCTACCTGAACTGGAATATATTTGGAAGGGCCCTTCACAAATTTTGAGCCTTCATAAACTTCACTCAGTTACAATACAGAAGTGCTCAAAATTAAAAACTATCTTCACTCGCACTGTCTGTATAGGCCTACCAAATTTGATGAAACTTATTGTGGAAGAATGCAACGAATTGGAGGAAATCATTTCGATTGATTCAGAACAACTTACAAACCTACTTGCTTCTGCTTCTACTTCTTCCAACAATAATGTTTGCTTCCCCAAGCTTTTCGAGATTTCAATCTGGACATGCAACAAATTGAAATGCCTTTTCTCTTATTCTTTGGCTTCCCATTGTCCTTCACTAACGGCACTGGAGATAGGGCAATGCTCTGAACTTGAACAAGTTGTTGGAGGTGATGAAGATGGAGGACACGAGGCTGGGATGTTGTTTCCTGAACAGACAATGTTAGGACTCATAGCATTGCCAAAGCTGATACAAATTTTCCCAGGTTTTAAGTACGACAAATCCCTTCATCGTATAGAAGAGTGTCCAAGTATCATACTTGAATAGACTTGATGGCTCATCCCTTCATAGGTACATGCACTTGTAATTCTTGTCCTTACTAATTTTTCAGGAAGACTACAGAGAGGTTGACCTCTCGTCTGTCTCTCTCACACATAAAAGATTGTGCCAGTCAAAAAAATTTTTTTTATTGAGGCATGATTTTCAAAAAAAAAATTGATATGGGAGAACTTGACCTCTACAGAGATTGATCTCCTCATATCTTTTCTCCTAATTTTTTACCTCTTTTGTCCTTTTGGTAAAGAAAATCTCTATTCATGACAATTTCTGTCTACAAGCATATATATATATATATATATATATATATATATATAAGTATATAAAGTATTTATTCAAAATTACTTATTAAAATAAGAAAATTAGTGATGATGCATAAGCTAAAAATTTCATACATGCTTATGAGAATTTTTGCATTTTTACTTTTTATTTTGTTTTTGTTCAATTATATAATATATGTATACTTTGTAATTTAAAAAAAAAAAGAACCTCAATAATAGGTAATAATCAATTTATATTATTTATTTAAGGCATCATTTCCATATAAGGATATTTTATCAGATTTACATGTTAAATGACATACAGTTGTAATTAATGGTGTTTCAAAAGAAAAGAGCAAACTGATATTCATTCATTTGTCGTCAATTTCTGTTAGAGATTTTAAATCGCCATTACCAATTTTAATCTGCAACAAACAAATCCTATTTATCTTTTCTTTCCAAATCTCATCAATTTGGTTTACATCGCTTGCAGTTTGAATCTCCAATAGTCTAATTGAGGCTGACTTTTTAAGGTACATATAATATATTATGCTTTTCTTTTGATTTATTTATGTTTGGGAATTAAGTTTGTCATGCAATTCGAGCAAACTCATTTTTTAAGGAAACTATCAAACATTATTTTTAACCTAAATTTGTTGCTCCTAAAAATCAAATTAATAGAAACACAATTACATATATACATGTAACAAGAATTTTCCTTTTCTTTTTCTTTTAACTTGGGGAACTTGGAAAAGAAATAATTGCGTGACATTGTTATTACCTTATAGAATTTCAAGAGTTATGATTTTTCTTTAATTTGTTATATGACACAGGGAGTGACTATGATCTTGTAGCAGCCTCTTCAATTTTCGTTGTGCTTTTTATCACTTATATCGTGTTCAGTTTGTGGATTGTCAATTGTGGATTGTAGATTGTAGATTGTGAAATAAGTTGGATTGTGTAAATTTTGTAAGCTCTTATCCAAGATTGAGAATGTAAATAGTTAATGCCATTTCAAAAATGATGTGATACAAATATTGAATAATGTTTAAATTTGCATGGCATGGCTTCTTACTTATGCTTGCTACTATATAAAGATTGCCCAAAAAGTTAAAAATAAAAAATTTGGAGTAAATAATATATTATAAAAAATTTAATATAATTGGTATTAATTAAAAGGGTTATGATTCTGTTGGGTTCCCTGTTTTGTGCCTCTAAGTATCCTCCTTGGTTGTTATAGCTTCATTGAGGCCAGTCATCATTACTTGATATTCATAATATATATACCAATGATCAGTTAGTTAGTGTAGTGCCAAGTGGTGAGTATGCTCTTGCTTTGCTATTGGGTTATTTTCCCTGCTTTATATTTTGTTGTTGATGAATAAAAGGAAGTGGTCTATGGGTTCCTCCAGTTCTTATACAAGTAAATCGTTGTTTCTTAACCATTGGCATCTCTCTTCTTTGTCAGGGCCACACACCCAACAATTAACCCCAAACAGTTACCCACTGCTAATCCAGACAACACAACCCATTTCTTACCCAAATTCTTTGTCCACTCACCACCGTGGCTACGTGACAAGTCAACTTTTTTTTTTCTTTTCTTCTCTCTTTTTACTTTCTAGTTTTTGACTTTTTGTTCTTCTTGCTTCCATGTGCTTCATGATTTATAATATTTAAAAAGGAAAATGAAAAAACTACTTTGTGCTTTAAATATTTAAATTATATAACAATTTAGTTCCTCTTACAAATTTCATTCTAGTCCTTCCTATCTCCTTACAAATTTCTTTTATCTCCTTTTTCTTCCTATCTACTTTGTGTGTGTGTATGTATGTATGTATGTATGTATTGCTTTTATTTTATCTACACACACACACACACACACACACACACACACACATATATTAACTTGTTTTATAAAAGCAAAAGCATGAATTTTATGTTGTATAAGGATGAGAAAAGTAGGAAGTGTCATCTCTTGATATCAAGGTAATCAAAATCGAGAGTTTGTATAAGATCAAGAGAGACATAGAATAGATTAAATCGATAATCATAACATCTTATATAATTTTTAAAAATAAATATAAAAATATTTATATAATTTACTAAAATATTAAACAAGCATAAATTTATTCAAATGTCAAAATACTTCCATAAAATATTTCATACATTATAGAAGTAAAAAAAAATGTCATGCATAGACATTTGAAAGTCATCAAAACAACCAATATCCAATCATCCATACATTAAACAATCAAAGAAAACAGACCTAAATGCTTAAGAGATAGAAATATAGGTAGGAAAATAGATCACCACCACTCATACCAGTAGAGCAAGGAAGGGCCACGGTCACACAATGCCAATAGAGCGACCAGAGGAGGAAGGAAGGAAGCAGCAGTATAGCACAACCACTCACAACATGAATTCACGAAGTGATTCTGTTTTTGGCTTTCTACCTTGCTGGTTTGGACAATGTTGATGGAGAAAGTAAATGAGGAGGAGGCAAAGGAAGGAGGATGAAGGCCGAGCAAGCAACATTTCAGTGATAGTGCTTGATTCGAAGACTCAAAGCAGAGGCCAGAATGAGGCAGTAGTGAAAATTGAAGACTGAAGACGAATATGAAAGCTAGGGTTCTATTTGAAAAACGACGTTGTTTAGCATTTAATTAAAAAAAAAAAATCAGGTGTCACAAGGATCGTGTGGGATCTTGCGATCCTACAATCTTGCGATCAAGATCTCAATCTTGAACACGATCTTGTATGATTTAATGGTGTAGAATCTCAATCTTATATTATCTTATGATCAAGATATAGATCTTAATTACCATGCTTGACATGTTTGATTGCTTTCCTCTTTATATACTCATATATATATATATATATATATATATATATATATATATATATATATATATATATATATATATATATATATATATATATCTTGCTCAGAGGAAAGTAATACACATTAACATAAATCACTGCAAAACAAATTGACTTGACACAGAAAAATGTGATCACATTGAAATTACTTGGATATTTCCTTGCGCCAATTATGAAGTTAATGGTAATCAAGCAAATTACTATTTTGTGCACGCTATGTGGAACCAAACTTTCTATAATTTCAAATGGTAATTACAACTTTTTCTCTTTTTTTTTGAAAGAAAAGGGGAAAATTTTACTTTGGCCCTAAAGTGACAAAAGATACTTTTAGTTAGGTCCTTATAGCATTTCAATTGGGCAATTTGAAGAAAAATCTCAATTGTATACATACATACATACATATATATATATATATATATATCACTTTTTTTTAAAATTTCTACTATACTTATTAGTTATTTTTAAGTTCTTTATAAATTCTTATTAAGGATTTTTTAATTATCTAGTCAAGATTAAAAAATATTAGGTTATTACATTTTTTTCCCTTAAAAAATTCAGTCCTCCAATTTCAACTCATGTACCCCTTCCAAGAGGCACACATTTCATTTCTTACCTTCAATGTAAGTCGTTCAAGAGAAATCTTCTTGTTGAATAAAATATCCTAGGAGTTGGTAATGCAAATAACCAAGAAGGAGTTTTCCCATAAGATAATAGAATTACCCGTTGATGATCATGTCCATACTCTTGAATGATATCAAGCTACTTGTTTCCCATTTACATCTTGAGGAAACTACTTGAGTGTACCTCTATTTCCGGTTCAAGATGTGGTCAAATCACGATTAAACTAATAATCTTTAAAATATATTAGAATATATAATTAATATAAATATTACTGAAATTAAAATATTAAAATATATAATATTGAGAATTAAAATATTGTAAACATGTTACTAATATATATTTATATCAATCTCATATCTTTTCTGAATAGTTTAAATTTTTGAAGATTTCTTAAAAATATATAGTAATATTTAATAAAAATTAAAACAATTTAGAAATTCAAAAAAAAAAGAAATGGTTAAATTAATCAGTTTTATTAGTTCAAGATCAGTCCGACCGATTTTTGATCAATTTAAAAACTCGTCAATTCACTGGTCTAAATTAAACAATTTTATGATTCACCGATTTTTTGGTTGAACCGATTGTTTAGTTTGATTCTTTGAACACTGATATATATATTAACTTTTCTTCTTTTTTTTCCTTTTTATATACTCATAACATGCATTGACATAAATCACAAGAAAACAAATTGACTAAACATATAGAAATGTGATCATGTTGAAATTACTTGGACATTTCCTTGCGAGTGACAAAAGATACTTTTAATATGATCACATTTAAATAAAAGTATCTTTTGTTAAAAGAAAAAAGGAGAAATTTTACTTTTGCCCTGAAGTGACAAAAGATACTTTTATCTAGCTCCGTACAGCATTTCAATTTGGTCATACTCAAAATTTTAAATTGCCCCATTTGATTGCAGAACCAGAGAAAAAAAATGGGCCTCTTGGAAAAGAAAAAGATAATATGGGGATTTTGATTTTACTCGTGAGCTTATTAATCTAGTCAACATTCCACGTGACATATGACTTGTAATTTTCATTAAGTTATCAGTTCTAATAGTAGAGAACTAAAGTAAAATCATTTTGGAACGAGAGAACTAATATAAAACTTTTGAAAGATACAATATCAAAACAAAACTTAAAATAAAGATAAGTGACAAAAAATACTAATTTTACCTAGAGTAAATAATAAATTGAGTAAATCACAGTCATTTTCCCTACAAATATTAAAAATTATAATACTCTCTATTTTTAAAATATATGCTCATTTCTCTTGTAACTAAGATAAAAAAAAACTTAATATAATATTCTCTACTTTTAAAATATACTCTCTATAAATATTTATTTTAATATCGTTCCTTTGAGTCTTTAAACAGAGATAAATATGAAATTAAACATGGTATATTTAAAGAGTTGATAGTAAAAAAACTTAATTTAAACAGTTATAATTTTTTAAAAATTAAATTGATGTGCTTAATGTTTTATAAATCAAATTAAAATAGACCTTATCTTTTAGAATAATCCATAATTTACTCAAACTTATATCAGTTATAATCTAGTTTGAAAAAAAAAAAAGAAAAAGAATCTCTTAGCAGTAGATTGATGAATCTCTATTTGTCTACATCAATTATGTTAAAAATGCCAGATATAAGTGTGACAAAATTAATATTTGTTTTTGGTAATCATATGAAGAATTTTATACTAATTTTACTCATATATTATTGTGTAATTTATTATATTTTTTATAAAATAAATATAAAATCATAATTGAGTTAGATTTTAAATTTTAGATAATTTACCGAAATTTAAATAAAAAGTATACTGACTTCTTCAGTATTACAGTAATATAATAAACATTTTATTTCAATACCAAAAGAACAAATGAGAGTATGTTTGGATAACCAGTTTATTTAAACGCTTATATAAGTTATTTCTATAATTGAAAAGTTTATAAGAACAAACTTCACATGAATTGTCTCTTTAGAAGAATTTATGAAAATAAGCTGAAAGGAGAGTTTATAAAAATAAGTTGAAAACAACTTATGAGTATATATCATAAGTTATTTATATAAAATCTCTTAAATACGTGCATAAGTGCTTATATCATAAGATAAATCAGATAAATTCAAAATAAGCTATTCCAAACGCACATCAAATTTTCTATTCAAAAGAATTCTATTATTCTAACCAATTAATCCCTAGCTACTACTTCATCCTATTTCCTTGTGTATTAATTTTTCTTCGGAAAAATTAAAAGATATTTGATATATTTTACAAACATACTGTTAAATGTATCTTTAAACTTTTTTCTAAATTAAATTATATTTAACGAGATTAAAAAGTGTATTATCTTAAGTGGATATAATGATTATTAGCTCTAATGTATTATATTATAAGTTTTGATGATGACAAATATGTGGGAATTATAGTATGATTTAATCTTCTTGGCTCAAATGAATGATTTAATCTTCTTGGCCCAAATGAATGATTTAATCTTCTTGGCCCAATGTATGATTTAATCTTTCTTAGCCCAAATAGTATGATTTAATCTTCTTAACCCAAATGAATAATTTAATCTTATTGGCCCAAATGCATGATTCAATTTTTTTTGACCCAAATATATTTAATGCTTTATATATTTATATATAGTAATATAAATTGATTTTTGATAAAATTTATTGGTTTTTTTAATATAATTTGAAAAAGAATATCTTTTACTGTAGCACTTTTGAAAAAGAAATTTGATTGTTTGAAAAGTATGATAAAGTTTATTGGTTGTTGAAAAAAGTATGATAAAGTTTATTGGGTGTTGTAATATAATTTGAAAAAGAATATCTTTTACTGTAGCACTTTTGAAAAAGAAATTTGATTGTTGAAAAAGTATGATAAAGTTTATTGGTTGTTGTAAT
Source organism: Biancaea sappan (assembly GCA_037074585.1). Classification (NCBI taxonomy): domain Eukaryota; kingdom Viridiplantae; phylum Streptophyta; class Magnoliopsida; order Fabales; family Fabaceae; genus Biancaea; species Biancaea sappan. Next base: position 53,908,521 of record CM073494.1, on the reverse strand, counting down.
AAACTTTGAAAAAGAATACTTTTTACTGTAGCAAATTTGAAAAAGAATATTTATTGTTAAAAAAAGTTGATAAAGTTTTTTTGGTTGTTGTAAAAAGGTTGAAAAATGATGATGAAGCTTACTGTAGCAATTCTGACTAAAGCAGTCACTGTAGCAGCAAGGTTTCACTATATAAAGGGGACTTTACAACACCATTTGCATCAAGTTTCAATTATTCATTTCTCATATTATCTTGAGTTTCATTCTCTCTAAATTGCTAGAGAAATATTTTGAGCTTAATTTCTGCGTTATCTACACTTTGAGAGTGTCCACCATTATTTTCCTTAAGCCTTCAAATTTAGTTGCTCAAGGATTGGTTCCTTGAGTTAGTGTTTGAGAGAAAACACATTGTAAAGGGGAGAGACACCCTTGAGGAAGAAAAAATCTCTATGTTGTAGTGGCTTACAAGTGCCCAATTGCATAAACTTGTGGTTTATAGTGAAACACTCAAGAAGTTATCTTGAGGACTGGATGTAGGCTTGGTTTAAGCCGAACCAGTATAAATCTCGCTGTTTGATTTTCTCTTCCCTTACTCTTTAATTATTTATATGTTCTTTACTTTATTGGACTATATATTCATTCATCTCTTTAATTGTCTTTGATTAATTGTACTCTATATTTATTCATTTTGATCATACTTATTTTACTTTCATAAAAAGCTTGGCATTGTTTTTAAAACTTCTTAAACTTCCATAAAGTCTTCGCAATTTTTTTTAAACCCAATTCACCCCCCTCTTGGGTGCTAGCCATTTCTATCAATGATTTTATTTTGGATTATCAAATATAAAATATTCAATACTGACACAAATATATTTTGAGAGAAAACTCAAACTACTGTTTTGAAAAATAGATCAAATTAGTTACACTACAAGAAAATTGACTTTCATTGCCGACTTTTTGGTGGCGACTTTTAAAGTCGCCACCAAAAGTCGACTTTTGGTGGCGACTAAATAAGTCGCCACTAAAAGTTGAGTTTCGGTGGCGACTCTTATAGTCGCCACTAAAAGTCGACTTTTGGTGGCGACTATAATCGCCACCAAAATTTTTTTAAAAAAATAAATAAAAAAACTCATATTTTTTAAAATAAAATAAAAAATTAGACTTTTGGTGGCGACTATAGTCGCCACCAAAAGTCTTTTTTAAAAAAAATAAAAAAAAGTCAGATTTTTTAAAATAAAATAAAAAATTAGACTTTTGGTGGCGACTATAGTCGCCACCAAAAATATTTTTTAAAATAAAATAAAAAAAAGTCAAATTTTTTAAAATAAAATAAAAAATTAGACTTTTGGTGGCGACTATAGTCGCCACCAAAAGTATTTTTTAAAAAAAAATAAAAAAAAATCAGATTTTTTTAAATAAAATAAAAAATTAGACTTTTGGTGGCGACTATAGTCGCCACCAAAAGTATTTTTTAAAATAAAATAAAAAAGTCAGATTTTTTAAAATAAAATAAAAAATTAGACTTTTGGTGGCGACTATAGTCGCCACCAAAAGTCTTTTTTAAAAAAAAAATAAAAAAAAGTCAGATTTTTTAAAATAAAATAAAAAATTAGACTTTATAGTCGCCACCAAAAGTCAAATTTTCTTAAAAAAATAAAAAAAGTCATTTTTTTACTTAAAAAATTCAATTTTTTTTATTTTTCTTAATTTTATTTAAAATAAATTTAATTTTTTAAATTTTTAAATTTTTAAATTTTTTTAAAAAAATTAGATTATCAGTGACGACTGAAGTCTATTTTTTTAAGTGAAATCATTTTTTTTTTATGAAATTAGTTGAAGTTGGACTTTTGTGATGACTCCAATAGTAATAATATAATTACTTTTTGTTAAGTTTAATATTATTTTATTTTTGTTTTATAATATTTTTGACCTAAAATATTTTTAACAGATTATATATATACATATATATAATATTTTGCACTTACATAACACAAATGAAGCAGTGGCAGAATGGCAAGACACACATGGCTGCAAGCAAGGGACCCAGGTTCAAATCTCAGGTATGCACATGTTTGGTTTAATTTCAAATAAACTTGAATATTGTACACAAAAAAATCGAGTCAGCTCGGGATAGCGAGTTATTGGATCGGCCAAGACCCGCACGAGTCGAATGGATCTCGGGTCGACTTTTGATGGCGACTAAAGTCGCCACCAAAGGTAGTTTTTACTGACACCAAAAATCATTTTTTTCACGAATTTTTTTTTTTTTTTGCAATAAAAATGACTTTTGGTGGCGACTAAAGTCGCCACTAAAGGTAACTTTTGGTGGCGACTTTGAAAGTCGCCACCAAAAGAATCAGCCACGGACTTACGCCAACAACTTTAGTCGCCACTAAAAGTCGCCACCAAAAACTTTTAGTGGCGACTTTTAGACTTTTGGTGGCGACTTTAGTCGCCACCAAAAGTCTTTTTTTTTGTAGTGTTAGTTGAATAAAAAAAATGGACCAGTCACACAACCAATCTGCTTAATCTAGTGATTAGTGAACTAATTTCACAAAAAATAAATCAAAATTGGTCAAATCTTACAGTTTAATAGTTGAACCAAATATAGTTTTTTTATAATTTTTTTATTTTTCATACATTTTATTTGCACAATGTCTTATACTAAATAGAGGTATTATTCATATATTATTTTATAACTAAACTCAAATTTTATTCTAGTTCATATATTATTCAAGTTATGTATTATTGTTAAACGTCTACAAAAATACTTAATAGTTTATTTAAATTTCTGTTTTTTTATCAAGTATGGAAAATGTATTAACTTATTATATTAATATTTTATATAAAAATTTAAAAATATAATTACAACCAATTTCATAATAGATCAGTCACAATTAAATTAACGAACTTTGAATTAGTGTTTTTTATTGATTAATGACAATCCAACTTTAAGAACGATGGTTATGAAAAAATGTGTGGTTCCGTTTTATTAAACTATATAACTAACTCTCTCTCTCTCTCTCTATATATATATATATATATAATATATATATAGTGCGAGTGTGATCCTAATTTAGCTTGAAAGATAATTTAATCAATTAGTTTATGGATTGCAAAACCAAATTGATTAGGGCTTGAACTGGTATGAAACCAGTCAAATAAGAGGAACTGGCAAAATTGGTCGGGTTATCAGTAAACCAGTTCTTTCTTCTTTTTCTTTTTTTCACTATTGAAACAAAAAAAAACTGAAGTTCTGGTGAGAGAGAGAGAAAAAGAGTATGGAGAATAAAGATACCACATAAGTTATTGACATGGCAAAAAAGTACCATGTCAACTTCCACCATAACCCACTAATTAACCTTGACCCATACTCCATGGATGACCTGACCCATTCCAAATCCAAAACCCATAACTCGGACAACATGGTGTTTTATATATGTAAATCATCTCTCATTTCCAGCCAAACAAGGAAGATGACGGTGAGCATTGTTCGTGCAATTGGAGGCTCGATTTCTTTGGCTAGAGATGCTCTGAAAGGT